>OV656706.1:10000000-11475000 GCA_927399405.1 Agonopterix arenella | reverse complement strand
TATTTGAGGGATGACAAGCTTACTAAGCCTGTGCCACCGATGGTCTAAACCATCGATGGTCCTTTGTGTAAACTCCCTTTTTACCCGACTGTGCGACGCAAAGGAAGGGTAATGTGTTTATCAGCCTATACAAAGTGTTAATGAATAAGTGCAAAACCTCATACACCCCAACTAATATAACAAAATAATTAAATTTAAACAATAACTTCATCATTTTGTATGTTATAATTTTAAGTTATTCGCATTTTAAGTTTTTTAAAATTATTTGTTATCATTTCAGCAACGAATGAAAGCGCTAATGTATACATTTTTAATAATATTGTTTTGGTAGTATGTAGAGTGAGTATGCCCGTGCCACAACCCAGACACTGCAAAAAATTGATATTGACAAGATGACGCCAGCACATGCGAAACCAAAGAATCTTCGTAGGTAACTGCCGGGTAACCAAAGGGCGATAGAGGGGGTGAGGTAAAAAATTGGATCTTTCTTATACTGTGTTGACATCGGGTTCAGTAAATTATACATTTTTTTAGAAACAAATTATTTAATATCTTGAAAAAAATAACTTATATTGAAACCATGATAATTAGATTCTGCCAAAGAGTAATATAAGTGATTCAGCTCAGGATTCTAAACAAACAAACTACTTTCAAGTTTTGCGTCTTCAAGTCTTGTAAAACCTTTTTGTACGTCCACACAACATTTGCTTCATATTCTATCTATTTTTTCCCTCGTACATATCATAATCAATTTTGATCGCATCTTTTTAATCATATCTTTGGCGAAAATAGATTTAAAATAAAATAATAACAAAAACTCCATCGCCTCCTTATAGAGTCGGTAATTTATACGCACCCTAAAACCTATGTATATCGATAGAGGATCTACAGACAAACAAAAAATGTTATGTACCATATAGTCCTAAAGTGCAACTGTGCAACGTTTTCGAGATAATCCATGTTAAAGATTTTGTTAATACAAAGCCCCTCCAATCAAATACCTATACCTTTAAGACCTATACCAAAAAGGCGTTATAGAAAATTTTAATGGGAAACAAGTTTAAGAACAAATAAAGAGATAGGTACTTATTGATGATTATTTATTTCGAAAAAAGGTCTCTTTAGATTGTTTTTTTTTTTTAATTAAATTGTAATTGCAATTAAGAAAATCATAGACATAGCATAGCAAACATTTATTTCATCTGTATATGTAGAGGTACAACAGGTAAACCGCACGACGTGCTACTCACTGCCAGTGTAAATGATCGCGCGACACTACATATAAGCGTCCTGAGGCCTATTGTATACATACGGCGGCCCAACAAGCTATACAAAACCAACATAAGCTGGCCGCGCGTAAGTTGCATAACGTATAACGTCGCGCTGCTAGCTTATTTTGTATTGTATAGGTGGGCGTACTGTTACCATCGGTGGTGCATTGCGTAGATACATGAACAATCATAATGAGGTACGGGCTCGAATCCGCACCAAAGACATGTCACGTACCAAATTTTTTTAACTTATGTATACGTGATACCACAAAACATTAGAAGCGCAAAGTAGGCGTGGAACGCGTGCCACACGGTTATGCAATGATTTGCATAACATATCGTAAGATGCGTGACGTGGTGCGAGCGAGAGGGCATAAAGTAGTTGTAGCTGCGAGAGTGGGAAGTGGGAAGACAAGTGGCGACAGTCTTATTATTATTATTATTATAACACTTTATTGTACACACGAACATAATAATACACAAAGTTGAGAAAACCTTTGTACAAAGGGCGAGCTTATCTCTGAAGAGAAAGAGCCTGAGATCTCTGAGTCTTCTCGGAAGCAAAAGCGCTTCTTTGCATTTCTAACCCCTATTATAATGTTCTGTGCGTAATACCGACTGCTCTCAAACAGTGAAGAAAACATAATGAGAAAACCTGCATACACTGAAAAGTGATTCTGATGCATAATTATGTGAAGTCTACCAATCTGCATTGGGCACGTGTGGACTAACGCCCAAACACCCTCCCTGGGGGTAAGGCTGTGCCCTGCAGTGGGACGTATAAAGGCAGATGATGATGATGTATAGGTTGATATGTCGCCGATTTTTTAACAAAAGTGGGTCATAAATAAATAAATCAGTAGAAGTAAGCGTACACTAATCGGGTACAGGTTGTTTCAGAAAAAAAATTTTGTTTTTTCGTTTCTTATACTTTTGGTTACTTCCTTAGTTAAAGTACTACGGCTCCCATCAGTCGCGCGCTCTGACGGGAGCCATGATGCTTTAAGCTTCCTTATTATGATTATTGTTGAACGCCTGTTTAGGCACACTATAGAGATACATTATATAATGTAACAACTTTTATAACCTACTAACTCGATATTCCAATATCATTGCATGTGGATGTGGGCAAGAGCTAGTATTTTATATGTATAAAACAGTTCAATGACTGACAGAACATGCACAGCCTAAACCAACATGAAATTGGAGTCATGTTGCAGGTTATCTCTCGTGGTGTTCGCACGTCACGACGTTATTGCCTGCCACGAGGCTCCACGATCCTCAATCTCTTCTTGTTCTTGATCAAAAACAATCTCTGAGATTGGGATAGATACTTCCACAAAACTACTTGACACTACAGGGGGAAAATACACCTTGGCCACTTGTCATTCCATACAAATGGGAAAAATAAACATGAAAAGGTAAGTATGTGCAATACTGGTGTGAGCGAGACAGGAATATGCCACTGCCTACATTTTCCGCCAAGCTCCCTACCAAGTGGGGGTGAGGGTAAAATTGGTGGCGGGCAGGGAGTGTTCATACTTTATGTAGTACTAGATTGATTATTTTTGGTTGGGCTATTGCAAGCAAGGGTCGTTGTAACACTGAGACCAGTGTTGGTCCTTTGTGTTCGCCCAAAGCTCACCCATATTTAAACGCATACTTTCGAACTAATAGTATTTTCTTTTCATTCTCGGGAATGCAGGTTTCCTCATGCTAAATACAACCGTACATATTATACAGAAATCGTACATATTAGATGAAATAAAATGTTTGCTTTCATAATTTAATTAAAAACAGAACCCAATCCTTTGAGAATTTTTTTTCGAAATTAATTATCATCAATGAGTAGTATTAAACTCTATATTTTTTCCTATAGATACTGCGGTCTGCGTGTTACAGACAGTTGTATTACACTTGTTTGTACCATACATGAACATGTTTATACCATAATTATTTTCTATTACACCGTATAGGTATGTAGTGAGGGATTTTCCAAAAGCAAAAAAAATAAAAAAGTTAGTTCATAATTTCTCGATAGATGGCTTTGATCAGAGAGGGGTCCAATGAATCATATTAATTAATATTAATAGTAAAAATGCACAGTACAAACCCTTTCTTATTGTTGTTGGTTTATTGTTTAGCAATCTCAGTGTTATTTTCCGTCAACAACGAATCGATTATCGGACGTGGCTGTATGGGCTACGTATCCGTTTTGGATATACGAACAATAAACGAGAAACAATAACAAACAATAAAAACCTAACAGAAACTAAGTATTTCAATAAAAATAAACCGGAAATACTTAAATCGTACGTCAGATTCCGTAAATGAAAAGCAAAGCCATAGACGAAACATTTCGCTCTTTATTAGCAAAGCAATTTCAATATTCTTTACATTGAAAAGTGAAGTGACTTTAAGTATTGTTCGTATATTTAAAATGGATACGAAGCCCATACAGCCAAGTCTGATACTTTATTCGTTTTGACAATTATTAAATAATAAATAACGCTCACAGGCACATACTTTGGAATGATCCCAAGTAAGCCTTAGGCTTTTTGTTATGGGAACCATTCAACAACGGCACAAACATATAACATCAATGACCGAACCGGGACACGAACCCAGGACCCTGGTTTGACAGTCCGGCGTGGCAATCATTACACCAACCGGGTCGTCCATAACACCCAGATTAGTAATAACTTGTACTGTGTATTTTTATTATTAATATTAATTAACATATTTGCTCACACCTATTGGACCCCTCTCTGGTCAACGCCATCTATTGAGAAATTAGGAACTAACTTTTTTTTTTTCTGGAAAATCCCTCATTGGAGGGAAGTGTGTTAAGGTTTTTTTCTATCCAAGATCCTTAACATGGATTATCTCGAAAACGTTGGTTTTTAGGACTATGTGTTACATAACATAGCTTTTGTGGTTCGTCTATCGATATCCCTAGGTTTCAGGGTGCGCCGCACTTTTGAAATTCCCGAAAAACTGTGGATACCACTATGCCAGCTTCCCATACAAAGTGGTTTAAACCCCTTTCTATTTCTTCTCCAAAAATTATTAAGAGTAAGGTAAATATTCCCAAATTCTGCCACATTTCTAATTCGTCAACATCTGCCAAAGTGAAAATTCGATAGTAAAATCTGCCAATCTAGCAGAAATCTCCCACAAATGGTCACCCTAAACTCTACTCACTCACCTGTTGGTGTTGCCATCACCAAATGATAGTTGTCTATGGAAAATTGCTTACCAACCAGCGTGCTAGCCAAACTAGCACACTACATCGATATTTGCTTAACAGCGCCGTCTGTAGCAAATTATCTGTACTAAAACTGTAAGAATAATAAGCGCCTGTTTCACCACTTCCGAATAGAATAGAATAGAATTGACATATTTTGTATGAAGAATATGTCCAATGAGCTGTCGGATAAGCTAACGAGAACTTTTTTGGAACTGGTGAAACAGGCCCTAAGTATTTCGAACTTAAACAACGTTTCTGGGGCTTAGGCCGAGATTCAGAGACGATTTTTAAGTCATAGTTCGAACTAAGTAGGGTCAAATATGTATGGATTTTGACACACGGGAGTTCGAACTAAGACTTAAAAAACGTCTCTGAATCTTTGCCTAACATCAGAGACATTTTTAAATAAAAATTAAGTTTTATTTCGCACTCCTGTAGGTATGTCAAATCTCTGAATCTAGACCTTATTCTATTTAGGTTTCAATAAGCGTTAAAAAACCTTTCGAAAACTACACAATAATCTATCTAATCTTGTTTTTCAATGAGAAGTGTTTTTAAAATAATATATTCTATTTCTTACTACTACTTTTAGATAGCCATTCGAAAATTTTTTTTGTGAAACGCGTTTTTGTCGGTGTCAGGGTTTTAGGAACTTTATCCACACCAGAATATTTTTAAATGAGGGATTTTCCGAAAGCGATTAAAAAAGAAAAAGTAGTTCCTAATGGCTCAATAGATGGCGTTGACGAGACAGGGTGAACGACCTTGCAGATAAAATAATACAAATAAAATAGTAAGAATTTGTGTTTTTAAGTAAGCAGCAAAATATGAACATATATTCCGTCAACGGATGCGTCTGACTCAGTGACATGCATTTTGTTTACTTTTTAGCCTAAAATTTTCGTCTTCGGACCCCTCTCTGGTCAGCGCCATCTATAGCGTATGATGAACTACGTTTGACTAGCTGTCAGAAAACTCCTCATTACCATAAAGAAAATTAAGAGTGTATTCTATTGACTTACCGACTACTGCCGCCGTTGTATGGTAGCGTGATACAGCGATACCGCGCCTTCGCTCTTTTTCTATTTGCGCACGGACGAACGAGATAAAAGGCGTGATATAGCCGTATAACACGTAACATGCTACGGCGGCTGGACGTAGGGTCCGCGCTTAAAAGTGTCCAAACCAAAGGAATAATGAAACGCATAATGAGAAACAATTACGCGCCGCGCCGCCAATCTTCGTTTGATCGACCGACTACGCCCATGTCTATATTGCCGTGCCGCTGTGCTGTAAAATTTGATAAGAATGATAATAAAATGCTTTTAATAGTTTCAATGGTTTCAAGCTACTTAACCGAATAAGATTCACAAAATTATAGGATTTAGTTTGGATTGATATTTATTATTGATTTTTCATCGCAATCGATGTGCTCAATCAAAAGTTATGAGTACGAGTACCTAGTATTCAAAGTTTTCAAGCACATAATTTCAGTGGTCTGAACGTGCGTACTAAGGACAACAGAGGTCGCTGTGTTAATTTTTTTAATTTTAATTCGACGCTGTGAGCCTTTCCCGTTCACTATAATTTTTCATTTTGTCTTTGGAAAAAATATTGCCATAAGAGAAAAAGTTCAGAAACTATAAAAGTCAAAAATTTATTTTTCTTGCATTATTTGATTCGCAATCGCTAAAGAAAGTGTTGTTGTCCGTTTTGTTTGTGTGTTATTTTTAAGTAAATATTGTTTTCGCACTGTATTATTCCTGTAATAAAATAAGAATTTAACTAGGTAAGTTTCCGAAATTGAGATTCTGTAGTTCAAGTACGACTAAGATCTTAAATGAAACCTCTTCTACTCTTACATCGTCATGACATTCATCGACGCCATTTTGTGATCGAGAATTTTCTTTGTTCTTTGTCTTTCCTCGTATTGCAAAATAGTTTCATCACCGTTTAAAATTCGTAGTTTATTTGTTCTACAAAACACGTTTCATTGTTACAGACTACAAAATGCAGATTTTCGTTAAGACGCTGACGGGTAAAACCATCACCTTGGAAGTTGAGCCTTCCGACACGATTGAGAACGTTAAAGCTAAGATTCAGGATAAGGAAGGTATTCCTCCAGATCAGCAGCGCCTGATCTTCGCTGGGAAGCAGTTGGAAGACGGACGTACATTGTCAGACTACAATATCCAGAAAGAATCCACTCTTCACCTGGTCCTGCGTCTCCGTGGTGGTATGCAGATCTTTGTTAAGACCCTCACTGGAAAGACCATCACTCTTGAGGTTGAGGCATCAGACACCATCGAAAATGTTAAGGCCAAGATCCAGGACAAGGAAGGTATCCCCCCAGACCAGCAGCGTTTGATCTTCGCTGGCAAGCAACTCGAAGATGGCCGCACCCTCTCAGACTACAACATCCAAAAAGAGTCCACATTGCACTTAGTGCTCCGTCTTCGTGGTGGTATGCAGATTTTTGTTAAGACCCTCACAGGCAAGACCATCACACTCGAGGTAGAAGCATCGGATACCATTGAGAACGTCAAAGCCAAGATCCAGGACAAGGAAGGCATCCCCCCAGACCAGCAACGTCTCATTTTCGCAGGAAAACAGTTGGAAGACGGCCGCACCCTATCTGACTACAATATTCAAAAAGAATCTACATTACATTTGGTTCTCCGTCTTCGAGGAGGAATGCAAATTTTTGTTAAAACCTTGACCGGAAAGACCATCACTTTGGAGGTAGAAGCATCGGACACCATTGAGAATGTCAAAGCCAAGATCCAGGACAAGGAAGGCATCCCTCCAGATCAGCAGCGTTTGATCTTCGCTGGCAAGCAACTTGAAGATGGCCGTACCTTGTCTGACTACAACATCCAGAAGGAGTCAACTCTCCACTTGGTTCTCCGTCTCCGTGGTGGTATGCAGATTTTCGTCAAGACCCTGACTGGCAAGACCATCACACTCGAGGTAGAAGCATCGGATACCATTGAGAACGTCAAAGCCAAGATCCAGGACAAGGAAGGCATCCCCCCAGACCAGCAACGTCTCATTTTCGCAGGAAAACAGTTGGAAGACGGCCGCACCCTATCTGACTACAATATTCAAAAAGAATCTACATTACATTTGGTTCTCCGTCTTCGAGGAGGAATGCAAATTTTCGTTAAAACCTTAACCGGAAAGACCATCACATTGGAGGTAGAAGCATCGGACACCATTGAGAATGTCAAAGCTAAGATCCAGGACAAGGAAGGCATTCCACCAGACCAGCAGCGTTTGATCTTTGCTGGCAAGCAACTTGAAGATGGCCGTACCTTGTCTGACTACAACATCCAGAAGGAGTCGACTCTCCACTTGGTTCTGCGTCTCCGTGGTGGTATGCAAATTTTCGTCAAGACCCTCACAGGCAAAACTATCACCCTTGAGGTAGAGGCATCAGATACCATTGAGAATGTCAAAGCTAAGATCCAGGACAAGGAAGGCATTCCCCCAGACCAGCAGCGTTTGATCTTCGCTGGCAAGCAACTTGAAGATGGCCGTACCTTGTCTGACTACAACATCCAGAAGGAGTCGACTCTCCACTTGGTATTGCGTCTCCGTGGTGGTATGCAGATTTTCGTTAAGACCCTCACAGGAAAGACAATCACACTTGAGGTCGAAGCATCAGACACCATTGAGAATGTCAAAGCCAAGATCCAGGACAAGGAAGGCATTCCCCCAGACCAGCAGCGTTTGATCTTCGCTGGCAAGCAACTTGAAGATGGCCGTACCTTGTCTGACTACAACATCCAGAAGGAGTCGACTCTCCACTTGGTTCTGCGTCTCCGTGGTGGTATGCAGATTTTCGTTAAGACCCTCACAGGAAAGACCATCACACTTGAGGTCGAAGCATCAGACACCATTGAGAATGTCAAAGCTAAGATCCAGGACAAGGAAGGCATTCCCCCAGACCAGCAGCGTTTGATCTTCGCTGGCAAGCAACTTGAAGATGGCCGTACCTTGTCTGACTACAACATCCAGAAGGAGTCGACTCTCCACTTGGTACTGCGTCTCCGTGGTGGTATGCAGATTTTCGTTAAAACCCTCACAGGAAAGACCATCACACTTGAGGTCGAAGCATCAGACACCATTGAAAATGTCAAAGCTAAGATCCAGGACAAGGAAGGCATTCCCCCAGACCAGCAGCGTTTGATCTTCGCTGGCAAGCAACTTGAAGATGGCCGTACCTTGTCTGATTACAACATCCAGAAGGAGTCGACTCTCCACTTGGTTCTGCGTCTCCGTGGTGGTATGCAGATTTTCGTTAAGACCCTCACAGGAAAGACCATCACACTTGAGGTCGAAGCATCAGACACCATTGAGAATGTCAAAGCCAAGATCCAGGACAAGGAAGGCATTCCCCCAGACCAGCAGCGGTTGATCTTTGCTGGCAAGCAACTTGAAGATGGCCGTACCTTGTCTGACTACAACATCCAGAAGGAGTCTACTCTCCACTTGGTTCTCCGTCTCCGTGGTGGTATGCAGATTTTCGTCAAGACCCTCACAGGCAAGACCATCACCCTTGAGGTAGAGGCATCAGACACAATTGAGAATGTTAAAGCCAAGATCCAGGACAAGGAAGGCATTCCCCCAGACCAGCAGCGGTTGATCTTTGCTGGCAAGCAACTTGAAGATGGCCGTACCTTGTCTGACTACAACATCCAGAAGGAGTCGACTCTCCACTTGGTTCTGCGTCTCCGTGGTGGTATGCAGATTTTCGTCAAAACCCTCACAGGCAAGACCATCACCCTTGAGGTAGAGGCATCAGACACCATTGAGAATGTCAAAGCCAAGATCCAGGACAAGGAAGGCATTCCCCCAGACCAGCAGCGTTTGATCTTCGCTGGCAAGCAACTTGAAGATGGCCGCACCTTGTCTGACTATAATATCCAGAAGGAGTCTACTCTCCACTTGGTTCTGCGTCTTCGTGGTGGTATGCAGATCTTTGTCAAAACCTTGACTGGAAAGACCATCACTTTGGAGGTAGAAGCATCGGACACCATAGAGAATGTCAAAGCCAAGATCCAGGACAAGGAAGGCATCCCCCCAGACCAGCAGCGTTTGATCTTCGCTGGCAAGCAACTTGAAGATGGCCGTACCCTATCTGACTATAACATTCAGAAGGAGTCTACTTTGCACCTTGTTCTCCGCCTCCGCGGTGGCAACTAAGCTCTTTCAGAAATTTTCGATTAAAGTGGTGACATTTTAATTATTCAATGTAGTCGGAATTTTTCTTGCACATTCTCTAAACAAATGTAATCATTCCAATTGATATTAAATAAAGCAGCTTGATTAAATCTTTATTTTTACTTTATTCCTCTCAATGTCCATTATTTATATTTACAATTAATCTGGTATTTTTTGTTATTTTGCGATTCCCATAAGAGATTTTAATCTATGTTATGTAGAACTATACAGGGTCCCTCTTAATATGCTGACACTTTTTTCAGGTGATGATCAGACCATCAAACTGAACAACTTTATGGGACCAACAACGAAATCGCAAAATTAAAATCAGCTGTCCCATACATTTGGCTTGAGTTTCGATGTTTGTGCCATAGAGAAAGTTGTACAGTTTGACGGTTGAGTCATCCCCTTAAAAAAGTGTCAGCATATAAAGAAGGACCCTATATACTATTACCTATTCTGTGTTTATGCATCCAGATGTATCCATTATGTATCTGTCTGTACTATCCCAAGAAGCTTTGAAAGGTATGGCCTATAATACCCTAAACAGATACGCAAAATAACAAAACGTATTAGACAACTAAGAGGTCAGGAATTCAGGATATAATCCTATACAGAGTGTAAGGAAAAGTATCATTACATTATACTCTCTCTACTCATCAAACTGAACAACTTCAACTATTACTTTACTCTTTGACTTCAACTGCTGGAGAAAACCTGTCAGAACAAAAAGAAAATCTGCTGTCTCATTTGAGTTTTGTGGGTATTGCAGTTTAGTATGGAAATGCTGATTTGTTTGCTCTCGACAGTATTGCTCCCACAGTCAACGTTGTTCAGTTTGATGGGTAGAGTATGTGGTGATGATACTTTTCCTTACACCCTGTATATTAATGTAGGTACTCTGTAATAAGTCAAAGAAATTGAACCTTTAAGGTTCAGTTTCTTTGGATTAAATGATCTATGACAATGAAACAAAATCACAATTTATATGACTTTAATTCACACTTTGTAAACCTGAACTTAAGTAAATGGTAGCCATAGCGCGAATTCCCTCAACATACATACATATGCTTCCAGTGCCGTAAATAGCCTTCTATGCGCCCGGAGCGAGCTTCTATAACTGCGCCCCCTTGAAAAATTATCACCGTATAGGTACGAAGTTTAAGATGGGAAGCAAATGGTTAGGACCGAAATTGAACATACCAAGAGGTCCATTAGCCCATGCATGCTGAAACCACTATTCGAAGATTGGAGCGAGCTCGAAATTTCACACACATAGACTCGAAACAGTGGTGGGTGGTATGAGTTCCATTAGCCTATGCATGCTTATACTACTATTCAAAGGTCGGAGCGAGCGAAGCGACCTCGAAATTTCACATATCAAGTCAAAACGGTAGTAGGTGGTATGAGTTCCATTAGCCTATGCATGCTATGGAGCGAGCGAAGCGAGCTCGAAATTTCACACACTAAGACTCAAAACAGTGGTGGGTTGTATGGGTTTTTTAGCCTATGCATGCTTAAACCACTCTTCAAAGTTTGGAGCGAGCGAAGCGAGCTCGAAATTTCACACACCAAGACTCAAAACAGTGGCGGGTGGTATGAGTTCCATTAACCTATGCATGCTTAAACCACTATTCAAGGCTGGAGCGAGCGAAGCAAGCTCAAAATTTCACACAACAAGACTCAAAACAGTGGTGGACGGTATGAGTTCTATTAGCCTATGTATGCTTAAAACAATATTCAAAGGCTAAAACGAGCGAAACGTGCCCGAAATTGTATGTACTGCGACAAAAAGTCATTGACTGCGACTTAGTAGTGACCAGAATTCTGAATGTTTAATAATTTTACTAAAAGTCGAGTGAGCTCGACACGGAGAAATAAAACTCAGGGGTGCGATTGAATGTCACCGGTGATCTTGAACGATTTTTGAATCTCATAAAAAAGCCTTCTTATACCCATGAGTTCAATACGAGTGGGAAGGGGCACTCATATTGGACTCATGGCTTGGACTAAGAAACATGGGTATGATAATTTAGTTACCGGTGAGATTAAAAAATGCGAACTTTGGGAAATCTGTGAATGTCGTCCATTTTACTCAGTCGGTGACTTTCAAAAATCGCACTCCAGTTGTGAAAAGCTTTGCCGGTTTGTATAGCAAGAAGCTCGAAATTTCCTAGCTCTGCAACTCATTCTGACACAAAATCTTATAGTATTACTTTGTATAGGTAGGTACTATAATGATGAACAGTTGGTAAAGATGATATTTATGTAGAGCATCGCACGACATGCGTGGACCAACACTTGGTCCTGTCCTGTTCTTTGATCATTTCTGCGCCCCTGTGCCTGGGCACCCTAGAACGATTTCTGGGCACCGCTCGCACCGCCCTATGCTGATATGCTCACGCCTTTCTCCCACTGGGGTGGGCAGAGACAACAGATCGTATATAATAAAATAACTACTTAAGTATTTGGACAATAACTCTTGCACACGCCTAGGTCTTCCCTTCTCCGCCCGTCAATCATTTCTATCCCCCCTAGCATAACAGGAAACATATGCAACGATCCCCTTATCCCGTTCCTCATAAGCCTTTGTGTACTTGGTACCTACTCTACTGATTTTTTGTTTTACATTTGTAAAATATGGAAATGACTCTACCGAGAGGAAATGAGTGCTACCGTTTTTTTATGCTAACCCCGCCATTTTGACAGTTCTCTCAGTGAAAAATAAGGTTTTCAAATTATAATCTCTTCATAAGGGTCAATTTACACTGAAAGAGCAGCGGGCGGAGAAGCGTTTTCGATGCAATAGGTTACCTAGCCTTTTGAATCTCACTGCTAGTAAATAAAGTTCAAATCGATTTGAAGCTGCGCACGACGGGTAGCAGCGCAGCGACGCTG
The DNA here is from genome assembly GCA_927399405.1 of Agonopterix arenella. Lineage (NCBI taxonomy): Eukaryota > Metazoa > Arthropoda > Insecta > Lepidoptera > Depressariidae > Agonopterix > Agonopterix arenella. Next base: position 11,462,355 of record OV656706.1, on the reverse strand, counting down.
ATGCCCGCAGGGCGCTTCTGCCACCTAGCTTGCAGTGGGAAAAGGCTGCTGCTGCTCTTTCAGTGTGAAATGACCCTAAAATAAAACTTACTTTATTCACTACAGGTTCATAAGCAGCGATTACACTTGCAGTTGGTCGGGCCCGATTTCAGCATACATTGCCGTATTTGTTCTCTCTATTTTAAAGTATAGCGATCTATTTTAATGTATGCCGAAATCGGCCCTAAATGTTGGGTAATGTAATTGCTGCTCTACCTAACTATTGTCCCTTTCGATAATAACAAAGGTAGGTAGTAGGTAGTTAATAAAACGTACCTAGCTAATATTTGGTTAGTGGTAGGTAACTAATGAAATAAAACCAATGTATTTAATTGTTAACATTTTATTAGGAGGCGAAAACGAGCAATAAGTTTCGGGATAAATTGTTAATACAAATCAATAATATTTGTATTACATCTCGTAAATCTTTAAGTTAATCTATCAAATTACAGTATTAAGATTACAGTAACATGAACAAGAATATTACACCATAACAGACGTTCACGCGCCAATAGCAAAATATTTAGATCCATTATTTTAGAGAGTCTTCTTCCTTTCGGAGGACAGATAAATGATCGAATTCGTACAGCCAGCCTATAAAAGATGTAGGATAAACTTTTGTATTGAGATACCTAATTAAATGACTAATAAGAAGTAGTTTACTTGTCATCAAAGTAGTATTACGACATGAAACAAAATTGTATCCTACACATTTTTAACGCTGTGTCATGCGTGATTCTGATTAGTGATATACGTACGTGAATCACGCGAAAACCCGTTGGGAAAATTCAGTTATAAAAAAGTCAATGTACGTTTTCCGTTACTGATGTAGTATAAATAGAATAGAGAGCAAAGTTCTAAATACTTATCTACTTGTTGATAATGAATGTCCCGTTTTACTGCCAAATGTTTTGCTTCCTGGAAAGATGTAATGACGCAAATTTTATACGCAGTTTTATTCTATTTACAGTCGTCTTACAACGCAAAAGGTGCAATGACTTTAAGTTAAAACTCTCTTTGTGTGAGGCCACATGTTTTTACAGAGATTATTTATCTTCAAGCATCGATCCTCCCTAACGGACAGAGACTCCGAATGTTGTAAAGCAACACTGAACCAACACAGTAAACGACTACTATAAAATAGGTCCTCTTCATTTTGTCAATTTACACAATTTCTCAACACAGCCCACACGAGTTTCTACATAATTACATACATGATGACAAGAACATTGTTACCTACTTTAATTTCTATACAAAACGGTTATCGGCTGACCTTTGAGTGGCACGAGTCTCTTCGTTTTGCGCTTGTTTATGTAAATGTATGCAGCTAATAGAAAACTCGTGCGCAGCTGACGTAGAATCTTAAAATACAACAACAGTCCGAACCCATTCCATGGAAGGACAGAGAACATCGTTCAACTTCAGATTAAATTGTACGTAGTATATTGAGAAAGTATTAATGATAGATGATGCTCGGTAGCGGATGTTTGTTTGTTTGTTTACATACCGCGTGGAGCATCGCACACCAAACATTTAAACATTACATTCTCGACGAATGTGATTACTCAAATTTACTTACATTAAGAGACACTTGAAGATAGAACAATTATTTATGAACTTACATACATCTAACATTAGATCTAGGTATTGTCTTTTGTATGCCAGAAAAGTGATTCAATGGGGTCTGCTTTGTTTACGACAATAACGATAAATATTTGCTTTTAGAAATAATGTTCGATATTACTGCAACATCAATATTGGACAAAGTGGAATATGATTTAAGATCTTAAGTTCATACTTATGTGCATTTTAAAATTCATTTTAACAATAAGTAGATACTATTGAGATGCCACGGAATAAAATTACCAGTATGTTTTCTTTAATTAATAAAAAAAAATGTAAAGAAGATAGCTGTCTAGGTACAATGACTAAAGAAAATATTATGCAAATGAATGAAAATAAAGTATGGAATAAAAAAAATAAAAAATGTAAACTTAATTTAGACAATATGGTATAGGACACTGCGCCAACGCAGCATGATATCTAACGTTATCACAATGACATTATAATATTATTTATTATTATAGTTTGCCAATAACACACCAAACATCGAAACGCCACATATTTTCTGGCAAGATTTCAACAATTCTTACATTTCCATCACTTCTTTTATCATGTGTATAATATACGTTACATTGTATACATTTCTCCATTTAGATAAATAATTACCCGCAAAGATATAACTATAAAATCTAATCTCATATGTTAACTAGTTACATTACGATCCTAATAAAACATTACATCCTGTGCATTCATTGAAGGGTACAAAACAAGGAAAATAACTAATTAAACTAATTACATTTACGTCAAAGGGGGATATCATACAGACGATAGTGCATCTACAAAAATAGATTCACAATAAAATTAAGTAATGTACAAACATTACTTCAAAATATCACTTCTCAGAATTGATACTGCCTCAAGGCCTTTGCCTCCAGCGGGCTTATAACAACGCATCTCGCGGTGCTTCCACTGATGCTCTCCTGTTGGCCTAGCACGATGCGATCTAGCTTCTGTCGCACCTTTATGAGAAAGTGGTAAGGCGACAGTCGCGTCTTGCTGCAATGCTAGACCATTTGGACGCTGATCGGAATCTAACGAGCTTAATTCTAACACCGCGTTTTCCATAGTGTTCTAGGTTATAACTTGCATTAGAACGAAGTACAAACGCGTTATCATTCTAATCAGTGTCCTTGAACAATGTGCCGACATTCCTCTACCATTATCCCTAATATTTCAGACTATTTTATAAAACATAATGTCCATGTTAATTCATAGATGAACATTATAAAGGTAAATTCTGGTAGAGGGAAACCAGACCTGCACTCATACTATCTTATACCAAAGGTATGTTTTATCGTTGATTAATTAAAATAATTATACAGATGCACCTAACATATCAAATTCATAACCATATTCATACAAAGAACAATAATAAACAAGTCATCAGTTAAAATGGCAACATTATTGCAAACATTCCTACCATTCTATATGCTGAAATGTCTTCCATCACTTTGGCTTTCTAAATGCGAAAATAATTTAATATGAGAAAATTATACGCAATAAAGGGTTCTAAAATCAATCGGAAGACCGAGGTAATAAAATTACTTACATAATTCATTCAATGATAGGCCAGTAAATAAAATTCATCGGAGGATGTTCAGGAAGGATAAAACTTCATAATTTAACATTGAGCTTTTGACACAGTTACAGATTCAAATTATACATAATCATCTACGTAATACTGCGTAAAGTGACATAATAACAATTGATTATGTAGTACAACTATTCATTAAGGACTCACTCGCACATTTCTAATAATTCTTCCATCAAGAATAGGTACTTGTTTGAATTACATTTAAAATTGCAAATAATTAACACACATTATACCAACGCAACGGTCCTACCGTTATTAAAAATTTAGTGGAATAACATTCACACATCTATAATGCAATGAAAACATAAAACTGTAAATGCACAAAAACAATACAACCGACACGCGTGTATTTAGACCAACAAAAGATTTGCTTACAGTCCAAGTAGGATATATCTAATGATATTATGCACATGCATGTATAATATGCATGCATGATATTACATTAATAGAAAATGTCGCTTAAAATTGTGCCGCATCACAGCTGCTGTCACGCTCGTAGCATTGCTTGACGCGGAATATTGAAGGTATACCCAATTGGGTCTTTTTCTTTACTTTGCGCGTGCGAGGAACATCTGTTTCTTTTTGGTATAATATCATTCGATATATCTGTATTCTTAAACAGACTGGACCTTATGCACACAGATTGCTTTTAGTCTATCGGAGGAGTGATTTAATAGATACAAAACGCAGAACAATTCTGTATCATAAAGTATATTCGTCTGCAGGGTTTGCATTACAGTAACAGATGCATTACTTTAATGGGTAAGTGTACCCATAATACTGAACAATTTTCCCTAAGAAACCTATAGGAAAATAGCACAAAAAATTTTGGACTTTTCATACTAAATGCAATCAGCTGAGCGAACGTTAGTATGAAAAGTCGACATTTATTTTTGCGAATTTCCTATAGGTTTCTTAGGGAAAGTTGTTCAGTGAGATGGGTACAATCATCTCTTAAAGTAATGCCACTGTTTACCCATTAGGGTAAACAGTTGCATTACTTTAAGAGGGTATTAACCCTGTATACTAATATTTCCGTTTATCCTAATACCCGTAGTATTAGGGTTAACTGTTCGATTCCCGATAATAAGTATAAAAATTATTCTGCAGGTTTAAACAAAGAGTCCCGCGAAGGCATTCAAAGTGTGTGCGTCCCTAACAAACAAGTTGTATTAGCTAAGACAGTGAATACGTCCGTGGTGGGGCGTGCACCCGCAGGCTTACATGTTGGGCAGCGGCACCGTGACTTGAACGTAGCTGATCGGGAAGTAGCCCGTCTTACCGTTGACGGACCCCTCGAACCAGTTGTCGTCTACTTTGTTGATCAGCGTGATCAGGTCGTTCTCCTGCCGATTGAAAAATAGGTTAACATTTTTCTTAAAACGTGTTAATGAATTAACGCAAAACTAGAAAGTAGTTTGTTTAAAATCGAGAGCAGAATCGGATTATCATTATTCAACATAGGTAAATTTATTCAAAATATTAAATAATTTGTTAGAAAAATTTAAAATTTACTGAACCCGATGTCAACCCACCCCGCACGGGCACACTCACCCAGTAGGGTAGTAAGTAACTACCAAAACAAGATTCTTAAAATGTATCCATGAGTACGTTAGCGCTTTCATTCATTGCTGAAATAATAACAAATCATTTTTGCCTCAAAACTTAAAATGTGAGTAACTTTAAATTTTAACTATAAAAATAATGAAATTATTGTTTCAATCTTACTATTTTGTTATAAATCAATTTGGGTGTATGAAGTTTTGCGCTAATTCATTAACACGTTGTATATGTATAATACTAATCATTCATCACATGGTAAACAGTTGCATTACTTTAAGGGGTGATTCCGGGACGGTACAACAAATATATGTGATACTGAACAACTTTCCCTAGGAAACCTACAGGAAGTTCACGAAACTTTTCATACAAAAGTTCGATCAGCCGATTGCATTTAGTATGTGGGAAGTCAACATTTTTTTACGAATTTCCTATAGATTTCTTAGGGAAAGTAGTTCAGTATCAAGGGTACAATCACCTCTTAAGGTAATGCACCTGTTTACCCTAACAACCTGTATTGGCGTTATATTCTTGGGTACACACTACACACGGATCAACTTACCCATAGTTTGAACTCTTATGTCCATGATCATAGAGTTCAACTATGGTTAGGTGGAGAGCGATGATAGCCCATACGGAAGAGTGCTAGCGCCTCAATCCTGAGGACGCGGTTATATTCCTGGCCTGTACCACTAAGTTCTGCAGAATTTATGTACGGTTGTATTTATCATTTACTAGCTCGGCGGTGAAGGAAAACATCGTGAGGAAACCTGCATTCTCGAGGATGAAAAGAAAATACCATAAGTTCGGAGGTATGCGTAAAATATGGGTGAGCTTGGGGCGAACACAAAAGACCAGCGCTGGTCTCCGTGTTACATAACGACCCTTGCTTGCAATAGCCCAAACACAAATAATAATAAAATCGTTAGGTGATCTATCGCCGTGTGTACATCGGGGTACGTTTATCAATTACTTTACTTGCATGTAAAAAAGGTAATTCCTCACTAACGTAATAGTGATTTTAAAAACAAATATAGGAAAATTTTCGTTTCACTGACCAAATTCGGTTGAACAATATAGAAAGAAGTATTTAAATCGCGAAAGCCCTCTTAAAAATAGGCCTTTCCCTTAAATAGTCATATGAACGAGTTCCTTATTAAAATGCTGACAGTTAAATACATTAGGTTTGTTTGCAATTTTGTATTAAACAGCAGATTTCAATGTTAGTCCCATAGATAAAGCTATTCAGTTTCATGGTTTGACCATCTCCTCAAAAAACCGTCTGCATATTAAGAAAGGCCTTGTATACAGGGTGTAAGTGACAGCCTAGCAAATACTGAAACGTTGAACTCAGACCATCAAACTGAACAACTTTCACTATGGAGCCTACCTCAGGAAACGCGAAAAAAAATCAGCTGCCCCATACAAAACTGCTGTACCTACTCGATTCAAATATAAGGTCTAACAAAATTAGGTGAAAGTTGTTTAAGGGGACGATCAGACCATCAAACTGAACAACTTTCTCTATTGGACCAATATCGAAATCGCGAAAAAAAATCTTCTGTCCCATACATTTAGGTCTAGTACGTTTGTATGGAACAGCTGATTTTTTTTTCGCGATTTCGATATTGATCCCATAGAGAAAGTTTTTCAATTTGATGGTCTGATCAGCCCCTTAAAATAGTTTCAGCTAGTTTTGTTAGACCTTATATATGGGACAGCCGATTTTTTTTCGCGTCTCCTGAGGTAGGCTCCATAGTGAAAGTTGATCAGTTTGATGGTCTGAGTTCACCGTTTCAGTATTTGCTAGGCTGTCACTTACACTCTGTATGTATACAACATACAATACAGCCATAAGATTGATAGAGATGGATATTTTAGTTTTTATTGTAATAAGTTTAAAACTGAAATTACCTTGAATCCCAGTTCGCCTGGGTTCTCAGGATCGAAGTCGTAGAGCGCGGTGCAGCATGGGCCCTTGGCTGGAGCGACGGGCGTTCGCGCGGGCGACTTCACCGGCGACGGAAGTGGCGACGCTGCGTCACCGTCAAGGACATTGTCAAGTAACCGTTCGTAGTACAACTTTGGTACAGTTTAAAAGCCATACAGTGATTAGAATGCACAGTTTTGCGTACGTATTTACTATATTTTAAATTTACCGTAAGTAAGGGTCAGGTAAATTTCATAATCGGGTCTTTAATATCGTGTAAATGAATTTAATGGCCCTTCTGTTTAACACATTGTTTTTATTTGTTCCTTTGTATAGGTACTATAATTGGCGACGACAGTCTCACTATCCGTCACACTGGACGGTACTACTAGTGAATCGTGAATGTTCTGACTTTTCTAAATGTCTCTATGCATATACTGCCCCCTCGGGGATTATACCTGTAAGCATACGCTTAATGCTTATGCGATGATATGTAAAAAAATTTATCACTTTACAAATTCGTTTTCTTTAAATTTATTTCGAAAAATTTATCACTTTTCACTGTATAGTTTTTAAACAGTGATTGTAATATGGCTTAACACACAGTGTAGCTAATACACAGTTAGGTCAAGCTGATTATGATTGATAATTCGTTCTGAGTCCACTTGCCCTGTCAAAATCAAAGTCAGAAAAATCCGATGCTAGAAAATGCGAGAGCAAGTGGAAAAAGAATCAGAAAGCTTAAACATTGCTAAAATATTTAAAAAAGACTTTAGCAACGTTCAAACCATACAGAGTGAATTAAATTGTCATTAAAAATAAAATCTTGCACACTTTTCATTCGCAAACATTTAATTTCACTCTGCAAATATCGTTTATGGGCGTAGTAGTGAAACAGGCGACAACGATATGTAAACACAAACGTTATTTCACACACCACAGCACAAAAACGATAAAACTAAAGATTTTAACGAAAGCTTATTAATTTCTATGCTGAGAGATTACACATAGTAAATAATACTTTCACTATAGAAATTGAAATGGACATTAATTGGCACATGGAACATATAACAAAAGAAAAGCAGAGGCAAATCAAATCACCGGTCAGTAATTCGCGATACATTTTTTCAATTATTTTCTGAAATATTGCGACTATTGACATAGGTCTAGGCTGCTTTTCCAACAGTGCGAGGTAGCGAGGCGTTGAGCGAGGAAACAATCCGCCAATAGCGCGCTCGCTCAATCACGTCATTGGGAAATTGAAGCACTCTCATTGGTCGATTTTTTCCTCGCTCACCGCCTCGCTACCTCGCACATCTCTGGTAGAAACGCAGCCCCCTTATTAGCGAAAATTAGTGACTAGAAAGGCGTTGCCACTTATTTGTTTGATCGTCTCAAATGTATTTTCTTTAGTTATGCATTCCGTACATTAACAGTAACATGAATTATCCGAACGATATTAGATTAATTTTAATTATGATAATGTTAAATCACTTATAATGTGACTTTATGGAAGCGCTAAGACGATATCACAACATGCCTGCACTGATATAAACTATGGAGTATCGAAAAGAAGCCCTATGTATTGTTGAAGCTCAAATGAAATGATCTGACATGCACAATGTAAAACGTATAACGATTTTCAAAACCTAAAAACGCGTAGTAATTTAACAAGCCAAACCGAAAGGTAATAAAATCACACAGATTTTTAATCAAACTCAAAAATGAGCAACTAGAATTAACTAATGAATTTGTGTATGTGAGTGTGTGTGTTTGTGTATACTATTGCCAGGAAAACTACATCTAATTTCTAGATACTGTGTCAAAACGAAACTAATAAAATTGCGCTTCGTACGAATGTACGCTAATAAATTTCCGAATTTTGTTTTAAGCTAAAATATTATGTATTACTATTTTAAAACTAGAAATAAAATTAGCTAGAGATAATAAAGTGACTCTGTAATTTGATGGTCTGTAATTCATGCAAAGAGTTGGTGTTCTAAACTGTAAAAAACGACATTGTTGCAACTAATCACAGAGTTGTAACCTATAGTGAACCCTTAAAAAACTACTATCCACAATAGGGATATAATATTGTCAGCGCACTTTTGGAAAGTGATATACACCTTGAAAATTGCACAACACGGCCAAACGTAAAACCACGATAGTTCATCGTCGTCGAGAAACAGCAGAATAGACAGAGCCATAATGGATACTAAATATTTAAAGGTATCAGAAAAGCGGCTTCGCTAGATTTTCGAAGAGTTATGCTTATGAAAATGTGATATTTTTTGCTAGTTTCCTATAGGTTCCTTGGGGACTATTATTGTTGTCTGAGTACAGTCACCCTAGATTTGTTGTAGATTACAACTCTGTTTGTACGCGTCAGTGTGTCTGTATGTGTGTGATGTGTTACCGTTGTTGGAGCGCTGCTGCATGTTGCCCGAGCCGGGGAACAGCTCCAGGTTGGAGGGCGGCTTATGCTCGGGGGTACCGGCGTGCGAACCGCCTTCTTCGCGACCCAACAAATAACCTTTGATAAGTTATATGTCAAGATAGACAGTCGAAGCTACGAACGCGTCGAAAAAAATATCATCCATTCTAGGCTAATAAACCCTGCCACTATGCACGCACACATCGATAATTTGTATGACGCCTCACGCACACCAACCTAAGAAAGTTGGCCCGTTTTCTTTGGTACGTTAGAATCGTGAGGCTTTATCTTGACATATAATTAATCAAAGCAAATAACACGCCTCATATTTTTGTCACTTACTATAGACGTTTTATGCAACTAAATACGCGGTTAATTTTGAAACGAATAATGTTTGAACAACATTTTTGCTAGAATCGAATCGCAACCTTGCCTATTAAAAATGTACGTTCCCATGAGATTAAAGTCGTAGGCAGCTATCACCACGGCCATTATCTCATCTGTAAGTAGTTTGTTGCAAAGCGCAGATAAAAATGAAATACAATCGTAAATTATGTTTTATTGTAAAGGTCTTCTGACTTGGAACTACAATGACGTAAGGTCGAATAAAGCATTGTGTGTGCATGTCAATATGTTCGTCTGTGAATGACTGAACATTGAACACGTTTACAGATAGAAAGAGAATCAACATTCAATACCTTCTACTCGCTCAACAAACTGGAAGTTGAAGACCACACAAGAATAGTTACGAAACGTATGGAGAGGTTTTACTTCAACACATCATCATATTGAAAAAGTAAATAATACATACATACATTAACAATTAATTACGACTATATGCAAATCAAACGTTTTCTTTGCGTTTATTTAGAAGTAAACATATAAAACCCGACCAGAAAAATAAAAAACTTCGTCATGTTGCGGAAAATCATTGGAACTAATTTTTGTACTTGGAACACTGACATTTAAGGTTATAGTCGATTGCAGCGCCCCCAAACCAGGTATTTTATATTTCTGTTCAGGCTTTAAATGCATACTGTACCGGTCGCAAATAGTCGCGTTTCGAAAACACTCCTAATAATAAAAAAGGAGTTAAATCATGTCTCAAATACGAAAGAAAACGTGTTACTTTGCATAAAGTAGAAATAAAACTCATATACTACAAAGTAACTTAATTAGGAAAGGTAGGGATGGGACTGGATAATATCGGCAACCTGAAAAGTAAATGTATCACTGTACTGTACAGATTCGTACCACGCCTGTTAAAGTGCAAACCTTGGACCGCTGTCAGTTACAAGAACAAGCTTGAAAAAATATATAACTATTTTGGTATCTACAGGAAGTCCTCTTTCACACGAGCGTTTTAACACTGGCAGTAGGTATCACGTTGTAAATTGACAATATGTAAAAGGTATTTAACCAATGAAAGCAAAATCGGAAAACCTTTTGTACATAATTACTTTTAGTAAATTTAGACTTGAATATAAAATGTTGTTTCATTGTTGCTTCTGCAAAACGGTTTATCAAGCTGGTATAGATATTTTGGAGTTCGACTGAGCACGCAGACAGACGATGTGAAAACTTTCTTGCGGCGACCGCGACCTTGTGTTTATTATTGGCAAATGTAAACTCTATTTACTAGACATTCAAATTACTCTCATTCGTCCAGCCGCGCGGTTGTGTGTTTGGGGGAAATTTGAATGCTGTTGCTTAGTAAATAGAATCTACGAAAAGTCGATACCGAGGTCCGTCGTGCTCTAAAAACAATCTTGTTGTCGCCGCTGTTAAAACGCATTTGTGAAAAACCCCAAAAAAATCTTCGTGAAGAATTATTACAACAATCTCTAGCATCAAAATGTAAAAGTTTGCAATATTTACATCGGGTAGCATGTCGATTCCTAGGTGTTTATGAAGTATGCAAAAATTCACCTGGGTGAACAAAGTGGAATAATAATAATCCACCCATTTTATTATCATAATTTCCATCTTTCTATGCTGCGGTCACCGCGTTATTAATATATGCATGTACAAATTTAAATAACATTACATACAATAAAAACTCATTTTCGCATATAATAATATGTCGTAACATGGATGTTCTAAAGGTTTCAGACATAGAGATCTAGAGAGATGCCAACCAACGCGCTGAGTACGAAACCTAGTGTCGCATTACCACCAGTACCACGCGATAGAAAGTATTTTGTTAGCTTGAATGTGTTCATTATCCATTGCGGTATCAGACCTCAACGTTCGAATAATCTTTAGTACTACGCAAGAATTGTAAACTATTTACACATAATATCTCGACTAGCTTTCAGCCTCATATTATATTGAATCATTACTGTCACGAGCAATGTGTTCCGTTTTTGCGCATATTTCTGCGACACTGGCCCCGCGCACTTTTCACATCTCCCTTTAGTTTTTGTGATCTGTGGTTTCAGAATATCTCTGACTACTCGTAGAATATAGTTGTGAGCATATGCATTTATAATTTGCCATGTCCTCACTGACTGCAACACGTCTAATGTAACTCTTAAATACGTGTCATAATCATATCATAATTGCACACTGCGTAAACATCGTTTATTCAAGGAATAAGATAATTCCCACTCGTTCCGTAATTTCCCAGTAGTTCCGCGAAACTAATTATAAATTAACTATTTTTAATGTCTATTCCGATTAGTTCCGATACGAAAAAACTAATTTATTTTAATTATCGCTATGAAACTATTCTGCCAATACCAATGAAAGGATTAAAAACCGTTAATTTAGATGTCGTTATTCTATTGTTTTCTATCACTAAGATGAAATAATTAGTTACAAATGAATGCAATGTTAAGTGTTCCTCCACCAAGTGCCATGAACCCGTGTGAAGCGTGCGACAGTGACCTCTGTGTATTTGTGAACATGTATTATAGGTTTTGACTGTGGACTGCTAGTTTTTACTATAAATAATATTATTGGCCTTTTCACAGATTTATTTTCATCGCGCTAGTTTTATACATTCTCCAGTACGGAGGTACGATTTTCTTGAGAAAGCCTTTGAGCATTTCCAAATATTTTCAAGCTATGCATATAAAAGTGGCGGTGAAAACCTATGTGTGAAAAGGCATTATTCGTTTCTTTTTTGAATAAATGGTTTTTCAAGATAGCTATAGGATAAAGGCCGATTTAGCATGAACACTAGCGCCATTCCGAATTTTCATAGATTTCTTTCCACACCATAGTAGAGCTTCGATATTTGAATCAATCACCGAAGTTAAGCAACGTCAGGTCCGGCCAATCTTGAGATGGGTGACTGTTTTAGTGGAATTACATATTCACCGCTTCCGTGGTTCGGAAGGCACTTTAAGTAGATGGTCCCGGATGCAAAAATTTCTCATCAAATTAAAATTAGTTACCTACTTATTTCACTTGTTTAATGTTTTATACTTCTTTCAAATAGTAACTCGTTTTTCAAATTGTTCGTACGGACGGCAACGAATGTTGTTGATCCTTATTCTCATATAAATAAAAGTCGTAAGTGTATATCAACATTCTTTGCAAATAGAACTCTAGACAGAAATCAATGAAAATTTATTGTGGCGCTAGTGTAACCGCAAAATGCCTCTTAATTGTTGGCAACATACGGCCACGCGTAAACATCTGTAATACACAATCTCCCCAACCATTAAACCCCAAAACCACCACCGCCCACAATCCACAAACAAAAACCAACGAAAAATAAACCAGCAAAATAAAACCTAAATCACCTGCCCAAGGGTCCATAATTCCATTGAATTGATTTCTCGGCGCCGGGTGTGGTTTGAATCCAGGCGCCGGCATACTGGGCCTCTTGTGCACGGGCCTTATGTTCGGCCTCGCGTCCCAGGGTTGTTTGGGAGCCTCCCAGGCTTTGAAGGGGTCTGTGCTAAGGTCGCCGACGGAGGACGAGGGGGGGATGGGGTTGCGGGGGCGGGAGAGGCTCTGGGTGGAACCGTACCGCCTACCATTGTTCAGGTCGTGGATCCCCTCGATGTGGAGGTCCGCTAGCGTCTTCGGCACGAATTCCAGCTTGGGACGGCTGAGTGCTTCTTCTTTCCTGTAACGTGGACGAAGTTTTACTTAGTTGATTTTAATTTAGTTTTAAGTGTACCCTATACCTTTCCCTTATTAGGCGACCAAGGGATAAATACTAGCAAATTTGCAGTGTTAAATACCTATTATCACTTGATATACAGGGTCCTTCTTAATATGCTGACGGTTTTTTAAGGAGATGATCAGACCAATCTGACCAACTTTATCTATAAGACCAAAATCCCAAAGAGAGAGTAGTTCAGTTTATTGGTCTGATCTCTTAAACCCGCGAGCATATTAAGAAGGACCCTGAAGATTTCATCTTGAAAGTAAATATGCTAGATTTTAGTTTAGTAATTTGATAAAGCATGTTGAAGATCTCTGATGTTACCGATTACTGGCTTTTGTTTTATTTGTTTGACGAAGCATGTACTGACTGCTTGTTTTTCCTAGACATTGTCGAATATGCTAGAATTGAATAGAATTAAATGTAAATAAGCTTGAAGAGGTTGTTATTGAAGCTTTCGAAGAAGACCCGAGAAAGATTATTGTAATACAAACAATAACTTCACACGTGTGTAGTTGTCGTTCAGATTAGCGTTGTATTGACTTGATCGTAAATAGCAGTTGTCAAATAGATTAACATAATAAGTCCTAATATGCGTAATATGCCATATTCGAAACTAAGTAAAAAGTGCAGTATATTATAGAAACAATACTAACTTCTCCATAAGCGTTGTGACGAGTCCTTGTAAGATCTCTGTGCATTGCTGGTGATACTCGAGCAGTCCCTCCGCGAAGAACGTTAGCTGCGCCACTTGCTCTAACTGCGTACAAAATATTATTGTAAATTTTATTATTAAATAAATTATTTAGTAAACATTTTAAACCGCGTTCCACATTGGCGAAATATGGGAAGCTCGAATAATTATAATCAATACTTTAAACAAGTTTCAACATTATGTGATCGATTTGTGGTAACGGCAAGACTGAACAGGAATTGATAATTCATTCAAATGGTTTTTGCTCATAATATTAAAAAACTACACCATACATCACACTGACATGTACCACACTATAGACAGGTCTAGCGTTTACTTGAGTAGGTTCCTGAGGTAGCGGATCGTGATATTTCACACACTCAAAGTGCTGTTACGCGACTAGAACCTAGTTAGTTAAGCGCTAGACCTGTAGTTTCATGTACCACGCTCCATATCCTCTAAGGGTGGATTAATACCGATGCACATTCTAGCACAGCTCCTTTGGTCAAAAACATATACGGGGGGGTGGATTAGGTGGGATTAATACCCCCCCCCCCCCCCCCAAATCCAAATGCTTGTACGGAACAGTGATTACAGCTATAATTTTTTTTGGTTTATACCACGTCGGAATGTTGAAACCGAATTATCGAACGAAATAATGCTCTTGTTCCCGTTCTAGGTCTATGTTTGTTTGGTCTTAATTCACCTTAAGATACATGAGTAATATAAATAAAATAAAGAAATCCAACTTACATCATTATCGAGTAGATTGAACATGCCAATCTGTGCGAGTTGCAGCGACTCTGCGAACTTGTCCTCCGCCTGCCGAATCTCATCGTCTGGAATGTGAGCACCTAATGTGTGTACGCTTCTACGGCGAGTTAGTACGGGCACGTACACGTGCACGTTACGTACATGTTATTATTATTATTAAAAAATAAAATAAAAAACCAAAAAATACAGACCAAACGCAGGAAAACAAAACTCAGGCAATGAATGGTAGGGATCGGCATGGACGCAGGGCAACAGCAAACATGGAAGAGACGAGCTTTCATTATAGGATTTGTAGTGTAAATGTTAAAGCTTTAGGGTTTATATTCGAATGATTTAGTTATCATTATAAATGCAATCTAACATACCGATTTGACGTTAAAACTTAACAAGCAATTGGAATCTCTCATGCTATTGCACAAGGTTTTATTGCAAATTGACGATGAATAAGGTAACGGAAAGTACAGAAATGTCATTTTTAACTCCGTACAATAAATCATTCTTTTGCTTGTCAATTTTAGACGTTACCCGATAGATTTCGTTAATTATTCTCTCCATTTCACATGAGAAGTCCTCAGATCCAACAATATTACTTAGCGCTACCATAGGCTACTAACACGTGACGTATAAAAATAATGTTCTATTTAATTGCTTGCTTATCGTGTCGACTTCAAATTCTGAATAAAGTCGCTAAATAGTACCTTGCCAGAATTGGGCAACCGATACTGCACCGTCGCTAGCGGTCATGAGCTCCTCCTGCGTGCAGGTTAGGACACGCAGGGCACAATGTGAGATGGGTCGAGCTCCACATAAGCCAGTCACAAGGTCAGCTGAATGTCTATTTAATTAATAAGTACGAAAGAGGTTTTTTATTAATTTGTTATAAACCTCACGGTACAGTGCAGTGGTTCCAGCGAATAAGTGACGCTAAAACACATTGTTTCGTATTTACAACGCGTCTAGCAAAGTAGTAAATAAATATCGTTTCCACAAAAAAGATCTCGAAATAGCTAGATTCGCAGGAATTCTCATGTGCGCAACGAACTATATACACAAGAAAGCTGAAAGGGTGCTACGAAGGATGATTAATTACACTGTTTAGCCTAAAATGGAGTGAATTTGTGAGCGGTGGGAGCTTCCATAGGTTGTCCAACTTTACATAGGTCTTCTTTAGCTTGCTGGCTCATAGTTTCCACATACCCTGCCTTGGAGTATTGCAGTGACTTGGACTCATATAAGGGCTGACCCTACCAGGGCCTGGTTTACATCAGATAATAAAAGAATAAATTAGAAAAATAAATAAATAACTAAAGTTAATAAGTATAGATATAAAAGCAAACATACGATGATCACCTTTGGTTTGTCTACGTCGCTTGCAGTCGAAGTCAAGCCTACGCCCCTGTAGTTTCTTTCGGTGATGCTGGAATGACAATTATTATTTGATGAAGCAAGTTTTTACTATAATCTCAGATAGGGAAAAAAACGTTTTTATTTTAAGACTAACTAAAATCAGAACAATTTAATATTTCAACGCAAATTTGACTTTGTGGCACACGCAAATACATTGCATTGTTACAACATTGTGAACTGGGTTTGACATTACTAAAATAATTATTTTCTTTGATAATTTCATTATCAAAGCTATTTCTTAGTTTTGTTACTTAAATTTTTGACTAAAAATACTAAAGTTTGTGTTTTAATGTAATCTTATTTAGACCAAACAGCGTCTAATTTTTACCACAATTACGCAAATACTTAAGAAAATCAACAGGAAACAGTGAGAAAAATTATAGTGTGTGTGACATTCTTTTTTCGCAAATCGTGTTCTGGTACACATTACATTGCGTGGCATTCTGTTTTTTCCATATACTTTTATAATAACCTTTGACTATTTATTATAAGGACTAGACTTGCGGTAGCATTTCACCTCTGCCACGGTATAAGATCAATTAATCATGTGCATTTACATTAAATTTTATACCTTATCACTAAACGAGACAGCCTATAATTGTGAAACAATAATTTCGAACTTAGAACGTTTGGGGTTCACGCGAGTTTCATGATTTTTAACGTTCAAAATTAGAATCCAAAGTTATGGGAATAAAATCCAAAGTTGCGGATTTCATGTTACCTCGCCCCCCGCAAAAAGTGGCAGAAATGTTTGTTAGTAGAACCTAGCGTACGCGCGTAAACGCGTACCTAGTCCCTATATACGAGTAAGTAGAAAGATAATTATCAACATATATGATATCCTTCCGAACCCTGGTTGTGAAAGATGTTATTTGTAAGAAAGTAGCGAGTGATGAAGGGAAGAAGATGACATATTGCACCGACCCCGGAATAAGGACAAGAGAATTATGATTGGCACAACATTGATTTGTACTATTATTTGTCCCTATAAAAAAACATAAATATGATTTTGATGAATAAAGGTGAAAACAATGAACTCACCATGACTTCCTTGAGATCTTTCGTTTGGAGGTGATGCAGGGGCTCGAGGAAGCTTTGTTTGATATTGTCGTCGAGCGAGTATTTCACGTCTGCCATCTGCTTCATCGCCTCCCCCATCTCGATAAGACATTGTGCTGTAGAGATAGATAGCATTGTTTAGTTTTATTGTCGTTGAACACACAAGATATACAAATATAGCTTGTCGCTATGGCAAAGATTACGTTTAATAACGTTTATTTATAGTACCTATAAGAAGGCTAGGCTAAGGCTTTCAGATAGGCGGGCTGAAATGGATATTTGGAGAATAGGTCACTTTTCCGATTGTATACGTATTTGTCCGATCCCAGCCATACATCCCGCCGACTAGAGTGCGAAAGAGACAACTGCAGCTCGGACCGATTTTATCTACATAAAATCGACGAAACCAGCAGTTCAGATTCCGTATTCCCCTGTTTCCTCCTCCAAAACTAAACCGATTTTCATAATTCTTTCAAGAATAATATGAGAAAGACTTTGGTTATGTCTGTATGTTTTGGTTTTTCGTTTATATTAGTCAAATTTTTTTTACTGGATATCTGAAAGCTAGCGGTAAAATTGGTCATTTTCGAAGGTCCCTAGTTCTAACAGAAATTAATTAATGCAAAGAAGCAAAACATAGAGACATAGCAAAGGTAACATAGATTTTATGGTAAAAAAATTTTTGATCCAGGGAGGAAACGGGAATACGTTTGTATGGAAAATACGGTACCCGATAATGAAAATATTAGTGAATATATTTAAAAACGATAATTGCGTTTACGCGAGCGAATACACTAGAGTCACTCGAGTGTCGTCGTCGTACCATTGAGATTATGACAGACTGAATTTGGAAATTGCTTTAAGTTCCCATGTTTCTCATTTATGTTGTTGATGTTCTTGTTCTGTTCGACCGTAATCCCTTTCGTGGTGAAAGGGATTACGGTCGTAAGTTTAAGTATCTATGTTTAAAATTATATGTTAGCTTCATGCAGAAAACTTAATTGTTAAAATGAAACAAGATTTTCATTCTAAGAAGTGAATTAATTTTGTATCTGATATTAGCCAAGCCAACGGTGTAATAATTCAAATCCATTAATATTAATGATGGAAACGAGAAAGTTTCAAACTGCTCCTCTGTTTAAAAGTTATGGCCCTGAAGCTACAATGCTATTGTAACATTTTAGTTGGCAAAGAAAACTTTTAGTAATAGTTCTAGGGATATTTCTGTTTCAAATCGTGCTGGTAGGTTACATAACGTGGTATAGAACGAATCATGCCATGAATCGTCTCATTAAAAAAAAAGAAACTGAAAAACGAGACAGGAACGAATTTCCTTACATTTTACGTAACGGTCCTGCCAGAGGGGGTGTCGTTGCAGTTGGTGGGGGGCATGGAGTGTCCATACTGTATGTAGTGCTAGATACTCTTTCTTATGCTGTGGTATTACTTACAGAAGGCGGTGTCCTCGCCCAGCTTCTTGCCGTAGTGCAGCATGCAGTCGCCGAGCACGCCCTCTGGCTGCGGGTAGGTGTTGCTCTTCGCCTGCCCGCTCAGCTTGCTGATGCCCTTCACGGCGGCCATCTTGGCGCGCGCTGTCGGATTCGGCTGGAGAAACTCTTTGGTTTTCGTCTGTAATTCTTCTACTAGCTCGCATGTCACGTCTGTTTTCTGAAAACATGGATATAGAATAAGCATTATTTTTCGAGTATATGTATGTATGTGTCTATTTCTTTGCACGATCTGTAGCCTAGACGGCTTGTTATCAATGCAGACTTTCTGACGGCCCGGGGAGGGATTATGGTAGCAAGGTAGAGATCTGTGGCTTTGTGTACAATAAAGTGTTAAAATTAAATAAATACTTAATAAATAAATACGCATTCCTTCATTTATAACTATTATTGACTGCAGTACTTTATAATTAAAATAATGCAAATCTACATGATGTAGTACCTACTTTTGTCAGATTAAAACAAAGTTAAAACTAACTCTCAAAACTTTTTTCCGGAGGAAAAAGATAGATAGGTACGGAAAACTTTCCTATTTATGGTTACTTACATCAAAAGAGAATATGCCAACTTTCAATATGGAAGCATATTTCTACATGTTATGAAACAACAGTTTTTGCAATTTCAGGTTCCTTGACATACGAAATCTTGTTTAGTACCTATCAACTACTCTTTAAAACCTTCATTCAGCTCTGTATATTTATTAAGTAAATATGAAATTGTTATCCTAAATCCTCGTACCGTTTTCCTTAGAGGTAACATTTTCAACATTTTGATTATAAATTAATATTATTCTGAGAACCAACGAACGCTATCGTCTAGTTTAATTATCAATACATGGAATATTATTTTGAATAGTAAATACATAGTTAAGCATTCTACAGCGTGTTAATAAATGAAAGCAAAACCTTAAAATCGTTACTCCAGAAACTTAAAGTAACAAGATTGTATGTTTTAGTTTTTTTGCTAGCCTCTTTCTTCCCACTGGTGGACAAAGGCCTCCCCTTTAGTCTTCCAACCATCTATATCCTTGGCAAGCTTTGGCCACTTGTCTTCAAAAGCGTCCAGATCATCCCGCCACCTCTTCTTAGGACGACCCGGGCGCCGACGATCATTTTCGATCCAGGGCGTAACAATTTCTGCCCAACGCTCCTGGTGCATTCGACAGACATGGCCGGCCAGACAGACATATCCCGTAGTTAAGTTATCTATTCTGTACTAATTATGTTTAGGCTGTGCGTTAAATTATAAAATTATAAACACCTTGTATGAGTAATGATAAAAATCTATAAGCATCTAAAAGTAAAAATTACTTACTCTTTCCATTTCCACGAAGTCCAGGTCCAATTTGGTGCCCTCGGCACCTCCCATCTTTTCTGTGACATACTGAAACAAGAAATAAAGTCAATGTTAGTTCAATTATCACAAATAGCCTCAAATCAATTGAAATATCGAGACCAATAACACCACCGGGTGTTTTTGTCGCCGAGCAAAGCTATTTGGAAAAGTTTTTTGTTTCTGTCTAAAAATTCTTGATTAGCACTGTATAAACAGTTGTTTGTGTTGTTTGTATAAAGTTTATACAAACAACACCAACAACAACACAAACGTACAAGTGATTTTGTTTGTTTATACTATAAACAAACAAAATATTTTACAGACAACACTCGCAATGTATTTTTTAAATTTCTCAATTGAACAACTCGATAAACTTTTTACAATGAGATTCCAAACATTCGTGAAAATTTACATCATTACCATAATTTTTAACAAAGCGTAGGTACCTAATAAACCAACTCTTCTAGAGACCTGCATAAATTACACGTACTGTGAAAAGGATGAATGTGAAGTACCTACATAAACCCTAATTATATTGTAACAGGCAACGAGGCTAATTCTAAAGGGTCAGGGTACGAATTGCCTACGAGAAATGCAGAGCAGAGACGCCCTTTTGTTTATGGTGGGAAGAGAAAAAAATAAAAAAGTTTATTTTCATACCAGATAAGGTCAAACTGTTATGCGATTGCCTCTACAGGGTGAAATTGATATCATTGGCATCCTTTTCAACTAAGAGTCTAACCTTTTGCTACGATCGGTTTGCTCCCATAGAAAAAGTTTTTCAGTTCGATGGGTAGACTCTTAGTTTAAAAGGATGCCAATGATATCAATTTCACCCTGTACAATTGTAGTCTAGTCTATTATAAGCCTATCAACGTCGATCTATGGGACAAAGACCTTCGAAGATAAAAGATTTCTGGTTCAGTTTGATTGAAAGGCTAGATTATTCTAGGCCTAGTCATTATACTTAAAATATCACAACAGTAGAACAGCACAATATCAATATTCCTACTAAGTACAGGAATACCTAGTCCTTGAACGAAACAAACTACTTACGACCAAGCCACACGATGCGTTGCGGTGCCGGTGCCGCCGCAGCGTCGGATTTTTCGTATGTAGAACGACGCAGCTGAGACGTCACTGCGTCACTCTACATACAAAAAGTCGACGCTGCGGCATCGCACCGCACCGCAGCGTGTGGCTTGATTCGGGGATGTTGTGATATGTTATTTTAAAAAATGTTCATCTTAAAATATAACTTTGTCAAAAAGACCTCCGGCCAAATTAATGACAGCCGGTGAAACACAATCCATCATGGTCCATGACCAACACAATATAAAAATGCGTGTTAAAAGATAAGTGAATGACCATAAAACCTTTGATCTACAAGAACTGGCGGAATATTTGGCAATGGTTTTTTACGACGAAGGCATTACGCGAAAATCCACCCAATTCGAATGAAAAGGAAAGAAAAGGCGGCAAAGCTTTTCGCGAGATTCACTTGGGCGAGGATCGCTACTATTTGCATTGTATAAATAGAACCCCTGATCCATTAACAGTTCTTTTTCTCAATGACGAAAGAGTTCTATTATGAAGCTGTGTTTAATACAGTAATGCATTTTACTACATACAAATCGTTCAACAATGGATGGGCGCGGAAATATCGGAGAACAAAGCTCGGGTCGAGGTCTGACCTTGGCCGAATTGTGCCCTCTCGGATACTTTGTACTAACATTTTATATGTTGTACGGGAATATAAAAGATTACGTACAGATATCCATTATTTATGTTTGTAGTTGAAAATGAGCGTACAGAACACGTACAAAAGTTGATAAATTATACAAATCATCGCTAAAAAGGACAAAATAAACGAGCGATTTCGACATTCTGTAACCGCTGGACATTCTGCAAATTTGATTCTGAATCTACATATTTCTTTGTAGTTACGTAAGAGGTAGATAATTCGTTCATAATCACCAATTATTTGGGTTCGAACCAGTATGCCAACCATATTTTTTTTTTATGTAAGTTTGATTTAGTTTTGACGTAAGTCGCCGCCTGCCTGTAGCCACCCCTATTTGGGAATGCAATTGTTGTGGTTTCCCCGCAACTATACGGGAGACCAAGGATGCGAGGTGGTATGCGCCAAGGTCAAGGGGACATTGTTGCTTATAGTCTCTTTTTACATGGTGCAACTACACGAAAATACTCGATAATTCGATACCAAAAATGTGTGAGCGCATGTTTATTAAGTTATTAAATTTCTTACAAGCTTATCGCAGAGTTGATGTAGCTCACCTTTTCTAAGGCTTATCTAAAATAAAATTACTCTTCACACAGAAAATCTATACGTATCATTAATATAGATAACTTCAAAACAACCCGAGTAAATTATAGTATTAGAAAATTTGAAGGTTTTCAAACGACCTTGTAAGGTCGACAGTCACAATTTTATTTAGGGAATCCACCCACAGAACCATAATCCTTCGCGATAAAGTTGAATTTAGAACGAACTTAGGCCTTTAGTATACAGAACTCTGTATAAGTCTTTATCACGCGTTGTCGCCTCCACAAAAACAGGGTCGTATGCGTAAAACGACGCTTGCGATTCAAATCAACTTTTTACTGCCGAGCTTTAGATAAGCAAAAAGCGGTTTATGCTGCGGTCTTGGTGAAAATGGAAGCCATTTGTGGAACTATCTGGAGCTAAAATTAAGCTTTAGGCAGTAAGTATAAAAATATAAGTAAAATGTTTATTGCGGTAATCTCGCCCTAGCACCGTCATCGTCACTTTGGGGGTAATCCTGTGCCCAAACAGTAATGGGGACGCTAATAGATGCTTATGATGTTCATCATCATCATGTATATGTCCCATTGCAGGGCAGGTGTACAGGCGTTACACCACGAGTGCCCAATGCGAATTCTTAAACTTCACATAATTATGCATCAGAATTTATTCTTCAGAGTATTCAGATTTCCTCACGATGTTTTCCTTGACCGTTTGAGAGTAGTCGGTATTACGTACACAAGTTAGAAAAACTGTACATGCACTTTGTCCATGCGAATTCGAATCCGCAAGTCTAACTAGTCAGACCTCAGCCAGTATTGTGTCTGGTATATAAGGACTTAACGGGATACTGATGATGAATCTCGAGAGTGAAACAACGCGTTTAGAAGATTAATATATTTGGTTCACATGGGAAAACCGCATCTCCAATAGCAAAAATAACATCAACTATGGCAGGTCTAGCGTATTAAGCATTAAGCCAATTCATCGATCAGGTATAAGAGTTTAGTAACATTTTTATGGCTTGGTCTAGGGTCGGAAGGTCTCCTGGGAAGCCGTGCTCACAAAATATAAAGGCAATAAAACAAATGTCCCTCGTAACTCTAAGTTATTTATTTACCAATCTTGAGTGTTCCAATTTCTTCAGGCCGAATTCTTGAATGTTGAAGACCATACATGACAATAATATGTACAACGTATATAGGATCCTTCTTAATAGACACTTTTTTAAGGGGATGATCAGACCGTCAAACTTAACAACTTTCTCTATGGCACCAACATCGAAATCGCGATACTCGAGCCAAATGTATAGGACAGCAGATTTTCTTCGCGATTTCGATGTTAGTCCCATAGATAAAGTTGTTCAGTTTGATGATCTGATCATCCCCTTTAAAAAAGAGTCAGTATATTAAGAAGGACCCTGTGTAGCAACTTTGTGTTTAGTCAAATTTCTATCATTTTAATATTGCACACCTTTTCAAATATAAAGAATGTCACGTTTGATTACAAACCCTAAGATAAATTCATACATTTACAGGGTATAAGTGTAGATGGGTACATTACTTTAAAGAGTGCTTGTACTCATGATAGTGAACAACTTTCACCAAGGCAAATTTGCAAACAACAAAAGACTAGCCATACGTAATCTGCTGATCGAATGTTTGTATGAAAAATATTTTAAGAATTTCCCCGTTAGGATCTTTGGTTAAAGTTTAATGAGACACTTACACCCTGTATAAACTCCAGCAGACTAATCCGTTTTGGGGAAAAAAACGTTGCTACAACTATCATACCATCAACTATCATTTCAGCGCGGAGTTCTAGCAAGCAAGGCTTATTTATTTATAAGTATAACACTGTGAACTTTTCATTTAGCGATGACAGGTGCCCTTTGCCTACAAAAAAACTGCATAAGAATAGCCCAGTCATTTTACGGAGTTTTGTTAGGAGGGGTAGGGAGTAATTATGAATTGGACTTTCAAACTGTTACCGGCACCATTTAGTGACAAAAGACTATCCGAAAACATATTTAAAAAAAAATCGCTACGCAACATATAAATTAAAATTGTATCTCCCAGAAGGCTCTTAAATTAATAATAGTAATACCAATGAACTTATTTTAATTAGAGTTAAAAATATAATTTTTTTTCCAGCAATAAAATAGGCATTGAAATTTAAAAAATGACTTATTTAGTAGAAAATACTAAAGTATTTTTCAAAGCCTTGTAAGTAGACAAAAATATTAACACCATGTTTGAAGTATGTATAATGGTAAAGCCTTAAAAGCTTGAAAAAAAAATTACAATTCGTTTTTTTTAGAACGAGATAAATGTTAAATTTAAAATTTAGGCCTGTTGCTGACGTGATTTTTTTTAAATTTCGGTACATTTCTAAGCTCAAATTGAAAAAAGAAATCAATTATTAATTAGTCCCGGCTCAAACCGTAAAATGACTGGGCTAAGAAACCATATTCCTTAGTCGCCTCTAAATATGGTGTGGTCTATTCTGATTTCAGAGTCGGGTCCACAAGGCTCATAAAGTGAGCTCAAAGGGTGAAATAGATATTGGATCTGAAAATGGTAGACTGAGAACTAGAGAATATTTTGAGTCTTATAAGACTGGGATAGCGTTCAAAATTGTTCGACTGCTTACTTCTTACTGTTTTAAATACGAATTTCTCCGCCAACCTTTTAATAGGATCAATATTTTATTACTATTTTATTCTGCTCTATTACGAAACCTTTTCTAATTTAAAATTCAATTATTTGAATTGAATATTTATTATTTCAAGTTTCCACTTAAATTATCATAACTAGTAACTACTGTCTGTTAGATAATATAGATATATTATATATACGATGCCCTAGAAATTGGAAATGATGTATAATTTAAAATGATATATATTTTGCATTAAATGTACTTGTAATGACTACCGATATAATCCGTTATGTGAGTTAGACCCTAGGGGAGCGTATGTCATTTCTCTGCGGGTAGACCCTAGACCCGACTCAGCTCAGCCGTACAAATGTCTTGGCTATGAAAATGTAGTCTGTACCCATATGCATTTAATGTGTATAATTTCTTAATTACATTGATAAAATAAATGACAGAGCGAGCTTTAGTAGTCAGGTTACTACAGCCAGATAAACAAAAAAGTACTGAGGAACAGGACTTGATCGTAAAATTATGTAAACGATGTATTACAACCACTGTGGTCCAAGAACAGAAACAGGAAAAGAAATAATCTTGATTAAACGTCAGGAAGCGTATTTCTAAATTACAATGCGCTGTATGATTTTAAAAGACGCGTTATCTCCGCTCTGCTGTGAATACCTAGTTACAATTAGGTACAACCAATATCTACTACGACTAGATATCATATTAGTTAAGTTCTCTAAATGATTTTTGTTTCTTTTTTTTAACGTTGTAGTAATTTTTTGTCGTTCGATGCATTAAAAAATTATTATAATGTTTTCTTTTTCTTTTTAGTATGTATAGAGACACGCACACGATGCTAATTGTTTGTCCTTTACTTATTTCACGATGTGCACATATGCTTAGGATTATGGCTTGCTTTACCTTTTAATCTGTCTATATTTGGTGTTTTTATAACTGTTATCTGTATTATGTGCCTAATAAATAAATAAAAAGTCGCCATCAACCTGGGTCATACTGGGGTAATATCAACAATATATAGGGCGGCACTTACGCTGCTTTCACGACGCACTTTCCGAAAGTGCACTTTAGTCTACGGTGTAGTTATGCCGCAATACCTATAATAACTAAAATATATCGTTATATTTATCTGCATTACAAACAAGTAAAACGAGCTTTAGACTAAACTAATACTAGAAATATAGAAGAAATGTATTACTTAACTAACTAACACCCATAATATTTGTAAGCAAATTGATTACTAAAATGCCTCATAATTGCATCGGTACTATGGTTTTCTATTTTCTCGCAGCAGGCAGCCCTAAAAGTGTTTAATTGAATAAATGATGAAAAGTTAAATAAGGGTTGAGAGTTGAGACACATCTACCGACGTCCACAGACGGCCGGCGGCCCATACAAAAATGTCGTTTAGTATGGGAAGCCATCCGCCGTCGATGCGGCGACGACGGCGAATGGCTTCCCATACTAAAAGACATTTTTGTATGGGCCGGTAGTCTCGGTCGGCGTCGGTAGATGTCTCTCAACTCAACCCTAGTGAAATCTTTCGCGTCGTCTGGAAACAAAGGTACAATACACGCATGCTTTAGGTGGATTTGTTAGCGGTAGCAGCCGTAAAAGTATGTATAATTTTATGAGACAATAGCCAATTAACAATTCCAACCATATGCAATTATTTTCCAATCGATCATTACAAACAACACACTCTATACTATTGCGACCGCTCCCGCTACTACATCCTTATCCCCAGATTTAGCATAATATTTGAATGCAGCTCGCTCCGTATCTCTCCCCATTAGCCCAGTCATTTTACGGGTTGAGCCGGGACTAATTAGTAACTGACATTTTTTTTCGGTATAATATTGAAGAGCCAATTTGGGCCTAGAAATGTACCAAAATTAAAAAAAAAATCACGTCAGCAACAGTTCCAATTTTAAAATTTAGCTATTATCTCGTACTAAAAACCTGATGGTAATTTTTTTTTCTCCATATTTAAGGCTTTACCATAATTCATACTACAAACATGGTGTGAATATTTTTGTCTACTTGGAAGGTTTTGAAAAATACATTCGTATTTTCTAATACTTACCTCATTTTAAAAATTTCATTGCCTATTCTATTGTTCAAAAATAATTTATATTGTTAAATCTAAGTCAAATGAGTGCATTGGTATTAATATTGATAATTTAAAATCCTTCTGGGACACGTAATTTTGATTTCTATGTTGCGTAGCGATTTTTTTTAAAATATGCTTTAAGATAGTCCTTTTGTCACTTAATGGTTCCGGTTACAGTTTAAAAGTCCAATTAGTAATTACTCCCTACCTCGCCTAACAAAACTCCGTAAAACTACTGAGCTACATTGCAAGGACTGTAGAGATGTCGTGAAGGCCGCAATAATTGGGGCACATCGATAACATGGGGCGCTTTATGGGTCACGGTCGCACCCCGCGCTCCTCTTACTACTGGGGTGCAACGAGATTCAGGATGCGACCGGATTTATCGCGATGCGGGGGTTTATAGGACATTTATGTTAGCAGGTTTTGGGGGGAACAATTTTGTGAGATGTGTGACGGATGATATATCTATGTTACGTTGGACGTAAACAATAGATATTACAAAGTATAGAACTATGTGCTTACGAATACAGATTTCTGACGAATATAAGTAATGGTACTTTACGTATTATAATACAATTATGGTAAGAGTTGTTAGGGCATTATGAATACAGAATTTAATTGTTTTTAAAGTCAATTTAATCCTAATGAACTACTAGAAATTAGCAAAGCGCACTAGCAAAATGTCAGTAGTAAAAGTACTAAACCGCAGCAAAAATTTATTTTCTAAGAACGGCCAAAAAGCTGAATCTTGCTACCTAGGAAGACTCGCTTGCTACCCTTCGAAACGCTCCTTGATATTAAAATTGTTAGATTTGTTAGTAATTGTAAAAGTTTTTGGCGTGATTTATAGACACACTAAAGGAGTAGTAATAAAAAGAAATCGAGCCAAGTCTGTAAGGTCGGCAAAACAAACGATCAGAGATAAGCCTCCATCCCCCAGTAAAGGTACAAGGGGAAAGAATTTATCTCTTTGAGATAGGTTCCTCCAAGCACCCAAGTTATCTCTGAAATTTTCACAATTAAAACCTTAAACAATGCTATGCGTAATCTTGCTTAGTAAATAAAAGCATTAAATTATCTGGATCAGATCAAATAATTTTGATACAAATAAAAGAGCAAACTTGAAACTATCACAGTTTCAAGTTTGCTCTTTTGCGATAAAACAATAACGAGGATAGGTTCTCAATTCTAATGAGTCAAATTAATTGAAGTGTAGAGTATGCCGTCCAACTTAACAAAAGGTACACTTCAAATAATGTTTTATAATTTTAGAATAATGAACAGAATTGGAATTCACTTGGCACTCTAGTGCACGTACACGTGTTTTCCGGATTTTTAGGATTAAGGAGAAATACCCTAACCATACATACTCTGTTCAAACCTCATCTTGCCTAAAAACGGAAAAGATACAAATATATTTGAAACTATATTTTTAGTGGTTTCAGTACATTCTTCTTATCGTGTGGGCAGAGCCCTGGTGTCAGAGTTTTTTCAGACCGCCTTACGGCCTCTGACGTGGTTTTTATGTAACGACTACTACCACCAGAGATAGTAGCCGGGACCAACGGCTTAACGTGTCATCCGAAGCACGTTCACGTTCAGATTCAGTACATTGAAACTGTTGATTTGTATAATTCAAATATGGATGTTGGTTTATCTAAGATTAATATAAATTTGAAATCGTTTGACCGATTGCAATGAAACTTAGGTGGGTTGATGTGCGCACGCCCGGGAAGGTTTATGACAAAAAAATATTGCAACGCATACCGGGCACAGCTAGTTGGGGTATAAATTTAGATAAACCATGACCTTTTCTAGCTTGCAGCTTTCCTTGCGTGGGACGCAATGTTACAAACTAAGTTGAACCACTTAGCGATGGAGCTCGCTCGCCTCATAAAAGCCGCTTTCATTCATCATGGTCGCTTCATCTTCACTTCAAAGACATATGAACGATCAAAGAAATAAAACTGATACGATAATATCGGTAAGAATTATACCAAAGATAATCCAGTCATGTGCGAGAGGTTTTCCCACTTTCATACTCCTAAGTCATACGGGGTGAAATTGATATCATTAGCATCCTTTTAAAATAAGAGTCTACCCATCAAACTGAACACCTTTTACTATGGGTGCAAACAGACCGGAGCAAAAAAAAAATTTGCTGTTGCATACATTTGAGTGCAGTAGGCGTTGCAGTTTATTATGGAACAGCTGATTATTTTTTTTGCTCCGATCTGTTTGCTCCCATAGTTAAAGTTGTTCAGTTCGATGATTAGAGTCTTAGTTTAAAAGGATGCTAATGATATCAATTACACCCTGTAGTTTCAATGAATAGGTTCAAAAATGACTTTTATTTGATAATTAGAATAAATATTACAATAAGTGTCTGTACATTAAAGATATTTACAAAAAAAAGATTACGATATGGTTTTTAGGTGTCCCTGACTCTAAATCACAATTTTTTTTAATTTTTAGTCTCTCTGCTGCAACTACTGAACCGATTTTGATGAAAAAAATTTTGTTTTAAAGCTATGATTTCACAAAAAATCTAGTATATATTTTTTGCGGACGAAGTCGCGGGTAAAAGCTCGTTAGGTAATAAACATAATACAAATTAATAATGAAGAAAACAAAGAAGAAACAAAAGCTATTTAATATAACAAAGAAGAATCCAGAAGATAAATAAGAGTAGAACAAAGTTTTATGTGTTTTTTATCAAACAGTAATTGAGATGTTTACAACAAACATCTGACAATAGACATTATAATAATACAACTCCGAAGATTTTCATTCATAATTCTATTATAATTCTATTTGCCTACGTAAATTTAATTCAGGAGAGCGGATCTAAGGTATATTACTGAAAGGAAACAGAGCTTACTAAAAGGGACAAAACGGTTATAGCGTTTGCAGAAGTAAGAACCGACACGTGCCTAATATCAGGCCCTGATTATGTAAAATGTTTCAATAATCGTAAACTAAAGGTTCTGCCGGAACCCTATTGATGTGGCAACGATGTCAGTCCGTGTCTCGGAGATTCCTAGTTTCTAAATGAAGGTGCATATAGGGTCCTTCTTAAAAATAAAATAAAATAGCCTTTATTCGCCGACACAATATTTCCTTATTCTACACTTTACTAAAACTATCTTAACACTACATTTGGTTGGGTTGTCCTAAGACATAGGCCTCCTCCAACATAGGGTCCTTCTTAATATGTTGAAACTTTTTAAGGTGACAAATTTCTATATGGCACCAACATCGAATCGCAAAAAAACATCTGCTGTTCAATAAAAAACTGCAAACCTACTTGTGCCAAATGTATGGGACAGCTGTTTTTGTTTTCGCGATTTCGATGTTGGTCCCATAGAGAAAGTTGTTCAGTTTGATGGTTTGATCATCCCCTTAAAAAAGTGTCAGCATATTAAGAAGGACCCTGTATAATATAGAATATGCTATTTTTGAGGGGCAGTTTTGGGGGCTGAGGGGAGTTCATAGCAACAACTTTTTTTTCTTTAGTAATGTGTGGGGACATCACTGGAAGCTTATTCAATTGCGAGCCTAAAACATTTTGTTTATATACTTGGAGTCTAAAATAATGCTGTACCTAGCTATTTGATAATAATTTTCAATATTTAAGCTTTTAAGGGGCCATAGGTTCAGGCGAATATTTTCTATGAGAAACGCGATTACCCAGCCCTCCGAAAAGTTAAAAAGAATTAATAAAAGTACTTTTTATAGATTATTTTTATGATTTTAATCGATAAACAAATATGTGAGTAAAATATAAAATTCCAATAATTATA
Organism: Agonopterix arenella; assembly: GCA_927399405.1. NCBI lineage: Eukaryota > Metazoa > Arthropoda > Insecta > Lepidoptera > Depressariidae > Agonopterix > Agonopterix arenella. Next base: position 11,431,393 of record OV656706.1, on the reverse strand, counting down.
AACGGTTGCAAGTTATTCTAGGTTGAGAAAATAATGTTAAAAATGCATTATTTTCTCATCTTTACGAAAAGAAATTATATCATCATCATCATCTCAGCCAATGGACGTCCACTGCTTGACCTAGACCTCCCCCAAATATCGCCATAACGACCGATCAGGATCGGTCAGCCCTCATCAAACAACGGATTCCCACTGCCTTCACCAGGTCGTCGGTCCAACTTGTGGGGCTGCACCACGCTGCGCTTACGCGCTGCGCGGTACGCGACCGCAACTAAATGAAGATAGAAAACATGAGGAACATTCTTCAGAGCGAATCATTCCCTTTACGCCGAGTTCTCTATACAGTAATTCTATTTTTTCGAAAATCAACCCCTAATGTGCATAGGATTAAATAGACAAGAAAGGCTTATTAAGCTTGCACCTGTCACTTCACACATTACTTCACACGATAGAATTTTGAATGCGGTGGGCATTCAAAATTCAATCGTGTGAAGTAATTTCAATCGTGTATTGTATTCAATTTATGATTTCACTAGAAAAACTATCCAAGAATACTGTGTATTTTTTTCAATCCGGTATCTTCTATAAATCTTGTAGAATAACGAAAAATAGGAGACCCCTTCCCAGGTAATTCCGGGACGTATGGCCTCTTAAACCTTAAGAGGCGATGTGAAAAAAATAGGATTCTTCAAAGCGTCATATATCATGAAGAACTAACAGTAGGAGTATGATTAGCGGATATGTGTAAATTGTTTTAATTTATAAACGCTTGGAACTGCTAAACGGTGAATAATTGAAATACGAGACTTGATTTAAAAAAAGAGATTCATACTTTACAAATTTTGACAAGAGCAGAATTGAACTTACATAAATAGTACAATCACAATTAAATAAAGTTAGTTTTACGCTTGCGTCGTTTCAGGCGCGCGCGCCGCCCCATCTCTTTCTCTCGCATTAGGCAGTAATATAAGCTATCACACACTTATTTAATACGAGCGTTAACCCGCGACTTCGTCCGCACAAATTATATACCAGATTTTAAGTCAGATCATAAGCTATCAAACAAAAAAAGTTTCATCAAAATCGGTTCAGTAGTTTTTGCGTGATACTCGTTCAAACAAACAAACAAACACACAAACAAACAGACAGACAAAAAATCCAAAAATTAGTGAAATGGAATCAGGGACACCTAAAAACCATATCGTAACTTTTTTTTTTGTTAATATCTTCAATGTACAGACAGACTTCCTGTTACAGTTTTATAATAGTATAGATAAGCTATCATTCAATTATTTTTCGACATAGGCCCTTAAAGTAATATTCCACAACAACCACTTAAAGCGTTCTATTCAGTAGCTAATGATCGGGAAAGCAAAGAATTCAGTGAAAATGTTAAGATTCTTTATGTTCATGAGTCTGCTAATTGCTCCTCCATTTATCCATCAAAAGGTTTACTTTGTAGAAATTACCGGGAAACGTATACAATACAAGATTATGAATCCTGTATAGTCAGCAGTAGTACTTCCCACAAAAGTTACGAATGCCCTTTAGTGGATCTAGCATGTTGAAATTACGTAATATTATTAAAAGAGTGATGCCTACTACGCTACGGTCAAATTACGTAGCCGCAGATCCATTCTATTTGATGGTACGAGGTGAGTAGAAGGTGGTGAGAGGTTTAGTACAATTGAAGGTTTTAATGTCTTCCGGTAGGGATACATACATAAAGGTAAATCGTCTGGTGCGCAATTTGACCGAAGCTCTTTTTAAGTGATTCGAACTCAACCATACCTAGATATTCATCACTCGATCGATTATTTAATAAACCTGAAGAGTGGTGGAGACACGAAATATTAACAAAAAAAAAGTTACGATATGATTTTTAGGTATTCCTGATGCCATATCACCAATTTTTGGATTTTTTGTCTGTCTGTTTGTTTGTTTGTTTGTGTGTTTGTTTGTGTGTTTGTTTGTTTGATAGCTTATGATCTGACTTAAAATCTGGTATATAATTTGTGCGTACAAAGTCGCGGGTTAACGCTCGTCTAAACTATTATAAAACTGTAGCAGGAAGTTTGTCTGTACATTGAAGATATTAACAAAAAAAAGTTACGATATGGTTTTTAGGTATCCCTGATTCCATATCACCAATTTTTGGATTTTATGTCTGTCTGTTTGTTTGTTTGTTTGTGTGTTTGTTTGTTTGAACGAGCAACACGCAAAAACTACTGAACCGATTTTGATGAAACTTTTTTTGTTTGATCTGGTATATAATTTGTGCGGACGAAGTCGCGGGTTAACGCTCGTTATTTAATAAACCTGTAGAGAGGTGGAGAAACGGTCATTAAATGAAATATACAACGAATGTCAATTCAGTTAATTGATAAAATGAATCATAGAATCCGATATCTCGCCATTTTGTTAAACGCCGATGTTGCGGGATTGTAAAAGTTAATCGGAATCGTATCTGTACCCAATAAATTTAAATTGAATATCTCGATACTGGTTCAAATCTCGAGTTCACCAATTGTTCGATTGCGATGAAACTTTGAAGGATTATTGAGCGCATGGCCGCGAAAAGAAAAAAAGCTGACAAAAAAACGCATTGTGACATATGCGTCGCAAATATTTTTGTTATATTAGGTCTTCGCATTTTTTAAGAAAATTAAAAACATTTTTAATATAGTTTATTTACATTTAACTAAAGTATGTAGGTACCATTTTGTTCGATAACTTTTTGCCATCTCGTAGGTAGGGACATGATCCCATTGCTATAGAAATTTTGGGGCTTCTGATCAAAATACCGCGACAAGTAGGTTTGGCAGTCCTCTCGTGATGTTAACCTGACACTGCCTAAAGAATTCTGAAGAGACCGAAACAGGTGGAAATCTGAAGGTGCAAGGTCAGGACTATACGGCGGATACCTCCCAGCCAAGCTCACTTAATTTTTGCTGAGTGGCTCAAAAATGGCATCCATTTTTCAGACACTGTAATGCGAAAAGACTTTTTCCCCAACCTATTATATCTCTGATAATATAGTAGGTTTAGGCGCAGCTAGTGAAATATAAATATAAAACAAAGGATTCGAAAAGATCTTATCTGCGATTCGATATTGGGAATCTACATCAAATTATAGGTAGATGACCTATAAATATACTGACTACGGCTTCCATTGTTTGCAGAAGTAAATTTGATATGAAACGTCGATAAAGCCACGATTAGCCTGTCTTTAAAACTAACTTTGATGTTCAGCTTCAATATGGCCGCTGCAATCTTCGAGAATTTTCTTTTCAAGTTTTTAATCTCCCCCGTTAAAGTCTACTATAGAGACGGCGTTTTAAAATTATTTCTGTATAGCTTTTGCCGGCTTCTTCGTCGGCGTTGGTTGTCTTTAAAAAACTACCCGATGTGTCCAATTTCATCTTAATATATTCAGTCGTTTATGCGTGATTGAGAAGCAAACATCGTCACAAACTTTCAAATTTATAATATTAGTAGGATAGAATATAAATATCTTGGACATTGTCTTATCTAGTCATATGATAAGATGGCAGCAGAGACAGGCTACACTTTTGTTATTACGGAATAACATTTTCTAATTAGGTACCTATGTAATGTAATGTTACTGACGTTACCTTACGGATTTGTAATTCATGTATATTTTAACAATTTGTGTTTCTGATGATCATCCAAGTCGGTTGCCTTTTAATACTTATAAGTCTCTGGGCCAGAGCTCGAAATCCTGGCTACGGCTTTGGTTTATAACTTTGCATTATTGATCTCTTACAGTTTACAAGTAACTCACCTGATTAGCTTTGTTGATTTGTTTCTTGAGTCCAGCAAAAGCCATGGTCGGGCCGTCAGTTTACAGATTGCGGTTATAAATCTGAAAAGATGGAAATAACGTTACACGCAAAATTTCAATAAAATTTGAGCCGTAAAGTCGGCCTCGGGCGATCCAAGCTTATGAATAAAAATTAATAAATAGAATATATTAATATATAGGGTCTAACAAAACTAGCTGAAACTATTTTAAGGGGATGATCAGACCATCAAACTGAACAACTTTCTCTATGGGACCAGTATCGAAATCGTGAAAAAAGTCAGCTGTTTCATACAAACGTACTCGACCTAAATGTATGTGACAGCAGATTTCTTTTCGCTATTTCGATATTGGTCCCACAGAGATTGGTCCTATAGAGTTGTTCAGTTTGATGGTCTGATCATCGCCTTAAAATAGTTTCACCTAATTTTGTTAGACCTTATATATTAATATTAATTCATATTTTTATTAATTCCGTAAATCTGTTAACAATAACACTTTACAGAGCCAAAAGCAAGCGCTAGGGCTTCGTTTAGAACCCTTTGGGGAGGAATACCAACGCTATAAAATAAATAGCTAAAACCGAACCCATAAAACCACAAATGAAATTAGGAAATAATGTAACAATTTTATGACACTACAACTTTTTTATTACACAATTCGCGCCACGAACACACCGCTACGGAACATACGGCGCAACGAGAAAACTGGAACTCTCAGAGTAGGTAATAAAATAGTTTTAACACCAAAAAGTGTTCGCAGAAACTTTCATCAAGGAGCAAGTTTTGTTCTGGAGCCGAGTACACGAGCCTGATATTGGCACCGTGCCACTTGGCCGGATCGATAGCTGGTAGCCCGTAATGTTATGTAATCGTCGGTGGGTCAACAATGACGGTAGTTCACCCTAGTGTTAGTGGTGCATTGTTGTGACCGCTCGGCGCTCGCTCGAGCTCGCAGTGACCGCGTGGACTACTCATTGAGTACTTACTTTGGTTGGAGAGAAATAAATAGAATTGTTCGTTTTATGTTGATTTTAAGGAGTGCTATACAGGGTGTAAGTGACAGCCTAGCAAATACTGAAACTGTGAACTCGGACCATCAAACTGAAAAACTTTCACTATGGAGCCTACCTCAGGAGACGCGAAAAAAAAATCAGCTCTCCCATAAAAAATTGCAGTACCTACCCGATTCAAATGTATGGGACAGCTGATTCTTTTTCCTGTCTCCTGAGGTAGGCTCCATAGTGAAAGTTGTTCAGTTTGATGGTCTGAGTTTACCGTTTCAGTATTTGCTAGGCTGTCACTTACACCCTTTATAAAACGAGAGAGCTATATAGAGTGCGGGTTCAAGTCAAATTTTTCAATCTTTAATTTGGTGCTATATAAAGTTTCAGAAAATAATTAGGTTTGCAATCAACTGAGCCATTGAACCTCATTGATATTATTTTAATGTATTCAAAGTTGAACATATATTAAAACGTCAAAATTAGTGTCGTGTTTACCTTTTACTGGTAAATAACGAAGTAATGCGCGAGACTCATTTAATATTGCATTAGAAACTCTTAGTTAGATTCTACATTTAAGAAAAAAACTCTAAAGTAATAGGTATAGGCTACATTTCATTTAGGAAACCAACATTCGACCTATCATTAGACCTTTGAAAACTAAACAGCAACAATAACCCGAACAAAACTCGAAAGTATTTTGATTAAAATTGTTTATACATTCACTTTCGTAATCAAAACATACTAAAACTCACAACCTTTACCTAGCTGTTGATACGGTAAAAAATAGGGACATAATCATAGAGATTTAGAGAGATGCTAACCAACGCGCTGAGTACGAAACCTAGTGTCGCATCACCACCAGTACCACGCGATAAAAAGTATTGTGTTAGCTTGAATGTGCTCATTATCCATGGCGGTATCAGAACTCAACGTTCGAACAATCTTTAGTATTGCGCAAACATTGTAAACTATTTTCACATAATATCTCGACCAGCTTTCAGCCTCTTTTTTGCGCATATTGCTGCGACACTGGCCCCGCCCCTTTTTCACATCTCCCTTTAGTTTTTATGATCTGTGGACATAATGTATTAAGTTGGCAGTAAAACGGTTATGAAATGTATCGTGTGTTTAAGGGAATATAATTCGGAGAGCGATTGCAGCGATTGTATCTCCATACAAACGAAGTCTGGTGATATTTTCAATACCAAAAATAAAAGTCAATTACATTCTTCAGAAACAATCTAGAAACTAATCTCTTTGTTTGTATGAAGTCCGATTTTCGTTAAAATGTACAGTATTAAGGTTAGAGGGCTTCAAAGATTTCCATACAAACTTAAATTAATCCTAGCATTAAAACTGTGTTTTTTGTTGATTTTGTCAATATCTAGTCTAACTAGCAAAAGCACATGACTTAGTACGGTAATAAATATTTGGTGACTTTAACGCTTGTTTTATGCAAAAAACACACTTAAGCCACCATTAAATGGTGGAGCTTCGTTGCAGCTCGGGGGGCAACCGATACGAGTCCACCCAATAACAGACCTGCAACACAACTCTTTACCAACTGGTTAATAATGCGTAACGTCTAAGTGTAGCGACACATCTGCCGAATTTGCGCCGCGTAATTTCGGCAGCGTTATGTAAATAGTGACGCGCCATTTTTCTAGTAATTGCCGAAATTACGCGGCGTACTTTCGGCAGATGTGTCGCTACTCTTAGACATTATGCATTATTATTATTAACCAGCCCCAGTAGGCTCTACCACAAAATACGATATTCGCAATTGCGTGTAAGTTTTCGTTCCAATATCAACTCTATTTCAATGAAGTTCGGACAGAAACGGTCAAGATATATAAGGTCTAACAAAATAAGGTGAAATTATTTTAAGGGGATGATCAGACCATCAACGTGAACAACATTCTCTATGGGACCAATAACGAAATCGCGAAAAAAAAATCTACTGTTCCATACATTTAGGTCGAGAAGGTTAGTATGGAACAGCTGATTTTTTTCGCGATTTCGATATTGGTCCCATAGAGAATGTTGTTCAGTTTGATGGTCTGATCATCCCCTTAAAATAGTTTCACCTAATTTTGTTAGACCTTATATATCGAAAATCGAAATTCTGGGTACAGGGCCTGGTGTGTCACCGGTCTCTGTGCCGGTATTATAGGGAAAAGCATTGCACGAGTAATTTACGTCGCGTAAATTCGGCTTGTGTATCGTTACACTAAATGACAAAATGTCTTATCTTCTCTCCACAAATTTCACTGTGTTGCAAGAACACGATAATACTATTACAATGTGTGTTTTATAAGCATTTTATAACGTCTCCGCTCGCTGCCGGGCGGGGTAGGTCCGTAAGCCCTTACAATAACAAGATTTGCTGCCGCGTTGAGTCGGCAACTTTTACGTAGACGCAGCGCTACGACGCGACAAGTTTATGTTTGGTCGTAACTTCAATGCTTAATTGTCTGTGGTACTGTACAAACCAATTTTGTTTTTGTGACGATTTTTCTCAGTAATATCTCTAGAGGTCCTGCGTTTGAATCTCTGGTTCAGTCAGTGGATGTTATTCTAGTGTTTCGTTGTTGTTGGTTGCGTAGATTTGTAGCTTCAGTTTGATGTTAGCATCAAGTGTAAATCTATACTATTATAAAACTGTAACAGGAAGTTTGTCTGTACATTGAAGATATTAACAAAAAAAAAGTTACGATATGGGTTTTAGGTGTCCCTGATTCCATTTCACCAATTTTTTGATTTTTTGTCTGTCTGTTTGTTTGGGTGTTTGTTTGTTTGAACGAGTATCACGCAAAAACTACTGAACCGATTTTGATGAAACTTTTTTTGTTTGATAGCTTATGATCTGACTTAAAATCTGGTATATAATTTGTGCGGACAAAGTCGCGGGTTAACGCTCGTTAAGTAATATTTGTGTTATTTACCTATGTTATGGGCCTTATTTCATTTAAGTAGATGTTTACCTATATAAGAGTTTTGTTAATAGTGTTCTTTATAACAAATCGCCACTACATCATCCTAATAAAGATAATCAAATAAACTGCCAATTCCATTATACTGTTATTTATGATGTAAACAAGAAGATAATAATGAATTGATTTCTTTAATTTAGGTACTCTAAACGGTTGAGTAAGTAAACTAATAAAAACAGGATTTTGTCATATTTCCTTCGAAACCATCCGTGAATTAGATACACGTGAATTATTTTCTTAGAAGGAAGACGAAATAAGTCTTGATGAATTGTGGGCATTATTGTGGGCCAGTTGAGAAGACGTAGGTACATTACATTTAAATTCAGGTAATATTTATCATGAATTCTATCGTTTTGAAAAATGTTAGCGTTTCTGGGAACCTAACGATTACAAGATTAATTAACTAATTTTGTAAAATTTGTGAAAAGGTGTCACCTGTTATGCGATGTACCTACTTAATATTGTTAAGTATTAAATTAATATTAAAACGGATATTGGACAAAATGATACTGGTTATTTAGTTAGTTAAAACCAGGTGTAACCTATAAACCGTTTTATCTAGGATAAAGGTCACGTCGGAATATAGCCATCGCTAAAAGTGCCTCCGATATACTATTATTAAAACCGTATGCAATATTTTTAAAGGTCGATAACATACATAAATGGAAAGCACAAAATAATCTCCTCTCATAAAAGAACATATTGAAAAATGTACATACTATACCTACCTCGCGAGAGGTAGTTCTTCTGTCGTGTCAGCAAGAGCTATATCGCATGACAAAGACTTCATGCTGTAGTGGAAAGACTAGCAAGTCAGCAATGGTGGTATCGAGGCTGACTGCCCAGGGTGCGTCAGACGAACAAAAGTTTCGTCACTCGGGGAGGTTCTTTACTTGTACCCCCAACATAAAGAGTCCTTTTATTCCTTGGAACCTGTGCAATCAAGGCTCTCTTCAATCGCATCTCTCATGAGTTCATTCATTATTCACTTAATTTATCTATCAGCGCGGAAACCTATAATTGGCTTTCTGTTCGCTATCCAAATATGTATCGTGTTAACAGCTGATGGTCTTCCCAAAAAAATAAAATGAAATAAAAACTACTAAAGATCGCGATCCTGATCATATTATGTATGGTAATAAAAACACATAAAATCATATAGTCGGTATCTAGGTACTGGAAGGTATGAGGAGTTGATTCTGTCCCCGCAATCCTCATATTACACATCTGTAGGCCTAGCATGCCACCTCCGAGAAAAAGATAAAAATCGAGATGTGCCTCCATCTTTATTATTTTACGTATGCCAGAAAGAGCGCACATGATGTGTTTCTCGTTTAAACGCTTTGTCGTGGGTGGCATGCTAGCCGTGCTGGCTATTTCAGATGTATGAGTCTCTTGACAATATATGCTACACAATACAAAATATATGACAAGGTTTGGTAGGTCCTATACGATGATCACAAGCCGTTGAATAGACTTTCTGATATACGAGTACTGCACTAGACTAGCTTTTGTTATTAGCTTTGTTCGCGCTGAAATTGTTAGAACGTTGGCCATTGTTTTCTACTTCGCTGATATATTAGATAGGTATACAGAGATAGAATACCTCAGTTTTAAAAACAAAATAAAACTGTGTAACTGTTATTAAAAATATTATCTAACTTTACTATGTATTTCCAACCATTCAATCAATCAATAAAAACATGTAAGATCTTATACAGGGTCCTTCATAATATGCTGACACTTTTTTAATGGGATGATCAGACCATCAAACTGAACATCTTTCTCCATGGCACAAACATCGAAATAGTAAAAAAAAAAATTACCTCTTCCATACAAAACTGCAAATCTACTCCAGCAAAATGTATGGGACAGCAGATTTTTTTTTCGCGATTTCGATGTTGTTGCCGTAGAGAACGTTGTTCAGTTTGACTGTCTGATTATTCCCTTAAAAAGTTATAAGCATATTAAGAAGGACCCTATATTATTATTTTATTTATTTAGTTTCTCATAAACCACAGTACATTACATAGATACAGTTTATGCTAAACTGCATAACAGTTTGTCGGCATACAATGAGCTCTTGATAACATATTACTATTAAAACAAAAAAAGCTTTAGACATTACACATTACTTTATCACACTTAAATACCTATGATAGTACAAACACTTAAGTGTAAATTGGATCGGTTTACACTTAAGTGTTTGTCTATATTCTATACTATTATAAAACTGTAACAGGAAGTTTGTCTGTACATTGAAGATATTAACAAAAAAATAGTTACGATATGGTTTTTAGGTGTCCCTGATTCCATTTCACCAATTTTTGGATTTTTTGTCTGTCTGTTTGTTTGTGTGTTTGTTTGGGTGTTTGTTTGTTTGTTTGTTTGAACGAGTATCACGCAAAAACTATTTTGATGAAACTTTTTTGTTTGATAGCTTATGATCTGACTTAAAATCTGGTATATAATTTGTGCGGACGAAGTCGCGGGTTAACGCTCGTACTTAATAAAGCTAATGTCACAGTATCTCCTGGAGACCATGTTCAGGATGCTATTGGTGTTTTCGCGAACCCTCATAGCATTATTGGGTTCAATATATTTTGTTTGTTATCGTGATATCACGATTGACCCTATTTGTAGACTCTACAAATTGCTGCACAATGTAAACACTAGAATCCAGCAACCATTTCCTCAATTTCATAATACCTTATTTGTTTAACGGCAGAACCTTGAGTCTGTTTGTTAGTATCAACGAGTTAGGGTAAACGATTGTACCTATGATACTGAACCACTTTCCATAAGAAACATACAGGAAAACCGAAAAAAAAATTAGGACTTTCCATACTAAATGCAATCGGCTGATCGAGCGTTTGTATGAAAAGTCGAGAAATTTTTTTGTGAATTTCCTATAGGTTTCTTAGGGAAAGTTGTTCAGTATCATGGGTACAATCACCCCATGTATTAGCAACTGTTTACCATAACACCCTGTGTAGTAATTCTGTTTTCTCTCCACTTCCAATTTACACAACGACAAACATTTTCAATTTGATTATAATATCAATTACTGTAGCGCTCTCGGCGGTTAGTAACAGCACAGTACTGCGGTAACAGTGAAACACATTCGAATGCCGGATGATGTTACTATAAGACAAAAAAACACAACCTCTTACCCTAAAACATATACCTTCTCCGTTAAACGTTCCATCGTCATAATAGACCAGTTCATTATCGACTTCAGCCAATTATTCCCTTCAACACTTCAAGGATTAGGAGAAAACCCTTCTCAACAAAGTCTATGTCGTATTGTCTTAAGAGAAAGCCATCCATAAAATTCTCTATTCTAGGTCAAAGAGTTTACTAAGAAGTTTTGAGTCAGTCACTCGGAACATTGATGCATTCGCTCGGGCACTCAGTAGAATAGTTTAGATAGCATGTTTAATAGACCATTTAGAATTTCTACATTTGAATAATAATTTACACTAACAAAATAATTTGTTTGAGACTACTTTCAAGCTTGTCGGCACTCGGGACGGACGTTGGATTAGATCCTAACGTAATATAGTGTTTGATAGCTTAAATTGAACAGACGGATATAAACGCGACACCAATTGTCGCATCTCTTGTTTTTTCTTCCAACGAAACGAAACGCCATTTGTTGATGTATCTCTTTTTTTGTATCCACACACAAGACGCGAACAATGTTGATTTTTGCTCCAAATTTACAGTGCATGAACTACGAACCGCGTTTTTAACGGTTTGTCAAGTTAGAGCGCTACAAGTATCATTATTAACCTTTAAACCACATACTCTACCCATCAAACTAAACAACTTTTACTATGGGAGCAAACCTGTCGGAACAAAAAAAATCAGCTGTCCCATACTAAACTGCAATACCTACTCGATTCAAACTTCATGGGACAGCAGACTTTTTTTGTTCTGACAGGTTTGCTCCCATAGTAAAAGTTGTTTAGTTTGATGGGTAGAGTATGTGGTTTAAAGGTTAATGATACTGTTTCTTACAACCTGTATACATCCCATTGTAAGACGCAGATCTTCCTCACGAATAAACGCGAGAGACCAAGACCAAATCCACCTGTATTTTGTCAAAGTCAAAGTCAAATGCATTTATTGCAAAACTGTAGGTGCGACAGGGTGACTAGTAAGATAGGTACAATAGAGCGCTACAATTTACCGGTTAAGGTGTACAATGCTTAATATAGATACCTAATAACATAAAATTAATACATGAATGTCAACTACAAATTAATTATTTAAATCGGATTACACAATGTCAAAAACAAAAATACATTTAGCGAATTCTGTCAAAATTGAGTACACAATGCTCCAATAATTCTTATTAACTACTACACTTTACCATTATTGTCAAAAAACTCATTCACACTGTAAAATAATTTTGTCATAAGCCAATTGTTTACAGCTTTCTTAAAACCTAAATTGTCAAGAGTTTTATAAACATCAGGTATATTGTTGAAAACCTTCACGGACATAAAACAAATGCTGTCGTGATACAAAGTAGTACGGGGAACATGCGACTGGATTAATCTGTGCTTGTATCTTAAATTTCTGCTAGATTCACTATTTGATTCGTAAAGTGACAAGTTTTTCTTCACGAACATAGTGACTTCCTTAATATATAGGCAAGGAAGTGGCAAAATCCCATATTTGGCAAAAAGAGGTCTACACGACTCTCTCTGCGATAGGCCACATAGTGCTCTAACACAGCGTTTTTGCATTTTGAATGCCTTCGTAAAATCTGTGGAGATACCCCAAAAAATTAGACCATAGCATAATACCGATTGCACGTATCCGAAATATGCCATCAACCCTGGCCTCTCAGACGAATTATATACAATACGCCTCAGAGGATACACGAAACGTGACAGCCTATTACACAGATCTTGAATATGATCTTTCCAACTGCAATTACAATCTATAATAAGACCCAAGAATTTAGTTTTTTTGACTTGCTCTATTGATTTATCATTTTACGCAGTATTTAACTGCAGTGGCTGTCTCTGGTAAGTAGTAAATTGCATAATGTTTGTTTTTGATAGATTTATGTTCAGTCCATTTTGCCCCATCCATTCTATAATGTCACTTAAAGTTTTATTTATGTCATCTTCATATGTGTTTATACAATTATATTTTATTACTGCTGTACTGCTCCTTCTGCTTGAAAGAGTCTACCCTTAAAATATGACTGATGTTTTCAACTTGAGCTAATAGAAATTATAATTAAAAACTTTAATAAAAGCTATAAAAGCTTAGGTTTGTATCTTTTGATTTGGTTGTTTTAATAACTCTTCACAACTTGGTATCAAATGTTGCTGCCGTTGCTTGACACGACACGTCCTTTACTTTGAGAGCTTAAGTTAATTTTGCCCGTGTTAATTTAACTTACGTTGTAAAGTGATAATATACACGCCAGGGAGTCGATGTTCTTGAAGCACCTATCTACTCAATTACTCGTTAATATCAACGAACGTTAATACAATGAACATGCTTTGTCGCGTTATTTATAGGCCTAAACCTATTTAGTGCATCGATCAGTCTTCGACAAAAGTAAGGCACATATTTACACACACTCAACACCATAATCCCCTAATAAATAAGGCTCGGAAATTCCGCTACAACTACCGACTACTTATATTTTCAGCTCACTGTTGTAGTAAGACTGACTCAGCATGTTCAAGATGAAAAGTAACATTTCATGTTTTATAGCACAGGCAGAGTATAAGAAAGAGTATCTAGTACTACATAGCACAGTTCATCAATATCATCTCGGCCGATAAACGTTCACTGCTAGATATAGGCCTCCCCCAAGGATCGCCATAACGACAGGGCCTGGGCTGCCCCCATCCAACAGTTTAGGTCCACCTTGTGGGTGTGCAACACACACTGCGCGTTCCGGTACGAGGTCGCCACTCGAGAACTCTTCGGTCCCCTCGGCTATCTGATCTGCGAGCAATGTGCCCAGCCCTTAGACATATTCTAAATTGTCCAAGGCCCAGCTCATTGCTAGTTTAGTTTAGCAATTCTTCGGCACCACAACAGGTACTATTTTAATAATAACTAGGTATAACACAAAAAGTCAGGACCATAGTACAAAGCTAGAGGAAACTAAATATAATTTATTCTGAACCAGGACACATGCGAGAACAACATTTTTGTAACATTTGTTTTGATAAATCCAACCAATACATTACTCAGTTCTCGCAGAAAAATAACATTAATTCTCGTGTCCGTCTTGTCCTATTTTCCTCACAAAATATGTACGTAACAAAGATACTTCGAAACAGGTCAAAGTTCAGAACCCAAAGGAGCTAAACTAATAAATTGTCTCCCTAGCTACCGATCGGGACACACTCGATTAATAAATCGTTATAACTTTAGCCGTCCGCATACAACGCGTGTTGATTTAAAGCGTGGAATAGAAAATTCGATGTCTACTCAATCCAAATGTATATGCAACAGAAGATTGTAGTCGCGATTTTCGTTCGCAGGTGCCTAATTTATCCGCTGGTAAAAACGATCAACAGAAGGGCGACCATGGTAGTAGCAGAGGTACTTTATTCGTAATTATTCTCTTGAGAATACTCAAGGTTAAGGATTTCCGAGTAAAAAAGGTTTTTTTTCTCAAGTGCAATATTTTGGCTTGAATTAGATTTTTTTTGGAATCATCGTTTCATTATAATGATGAATCTAATCATAACGTTCTATACTAAAACAAATTTAATGGCCGTTAATTTGTGGGTTGTGTAACTCCACCCAAAATCACGTGCAGAAATAATTTAAATGTTAACCTATAGATTAACACATAACATAATATTAATTACTAAAACCACGCGGGCAATGCCGCGGGCGAAAAGCTAGTACCTTACCTGAAATTGTATTACTTGTTAATAATCTGAAACAAAGGATTCCTAAATCGCCCACGTTGAAAAATGCTTATGACAGTTAATTTCCAGCGTTATAAAACCAAGCCTTTAGCAACTTAATATTTTATCCTACAAAGAGAGTAGGTACTTTTTCAATTCGAAATAAAGGTTGTTTATTCTCACAAACCCCAACCTCTTCCAACTTTCAACGTACAGGGGTATTTTCTCCAGAGTTTCACAAGAGGTTTAAAGTACCCAACGACGATTTCATAATCATATACTTGGGCAGAAATTGGCAAGAGAATGATGATGAATTTCATGACTGACTGACTGACACTCAGTTGCCGAATCGCTCATTAGAGTTAATCCTCCATCAAATCTCTATCTAGCTTTTACTACGTCAACAAAAGAAAAAGTGACAGCAAGAGATTTAATGGAGGATTAACTTAAATGAGTGTTTCTGCAACTGACTGGGAGAGATAATGCACAGCCTAAACTACTCATCATCATCATCATCGTATCAGCCAATAGACGTCCATTGCAGGACATAGGCCTCCCCCAAGGTTCACCGAAACGACCGGTCCTGCGCAGCCCTCATTAAACAATGGGTTCCCACTTAGTCAGGTAGTCGGTCGACCTTGTGGGGCCTACCCACGCTGCGCTTTCCGGTACGCGACCGCAACTAAACCACTGAAGATAGGAAACATGAGGAACATTCTTCAGAGCGAATCATTCCCTTTGCAGCGAGATCCTCTTACGCTGAGTTCTCTATACAGTGGTTCTATTTTTTCGAAAATCAACCCCTAATGTGCATAGGATTAAATAATCAAGAAAGGCCTTGAGAAAGGCTTATTAAGCTTGCCCCTGTCATTTTGCCTCGGATAAGGGATTCAAGTCAGTCAATGACTCATTACTGTCAAGGCTTTGATGGATTACTAGTGAATCTGGCAAGAGACAAATCTACCCTCGGATCTAGTTACGGAAAGCCTTTGCTTCCAAATGAGTGTTCGTTATCAAAACCACGTTATATGACAGGGAATACATGGTACGTTGATTTTGATAATAAATTTGAGTTGCATAGTTTAGTAGCCCAGTGATTTTACGGAGTTTTGTTAGGAGAGGTAGGGAGTAATTATGAATTGGACTTTTAAACTGTAACCGGCACCATTTAGTAACAAATATACTATCTGAAAACATGTTAAAAGAAAATCGCTGCGCAACATGGAAATCAAAATTTTATCGGGAATATAGGTGACGTTCTTGCATTACGCACTCGAACAATGGATCTGCTTTTTATGTACCTACTTACTTACTTTTCATGTAATGCCGTGATATTTTTTTTTCTTCTTGAATGATTTGCTCAACGAGGAAAAGCACGTGAAGCACAATCACGCTCGTATTGCGACCAAGCAAATTAGGCGACCGGGGCACAATTATCAATTTAATCATAGTTAGTAACCTTTTGTTTTTTATCACAATAAACTAATATTATTGCTGACATGACGCAAACGTGTCTATTTCTACCGTTGTATACAGTTACTAACTACCGGTGCTCATAGTTAATTCATTAGCTCAACCGGTGTTAGGATGCATCTCACGTTTATAACGCCCATTTTGAGGGTAAAGAACATTAATTTTATCGTGTGTAACAGAATACGAAAGGCCCATCTGGACCAATTTTCATAATTGGTTCGTTACATAAAACATTTCAAGCAATATCGTATTGTTTCATATTTATGTTAAAAATAATTAAAGTAGATGCTAAAGGCGTATATAAAAGCAATCACCATTCAACAATCATTCATTAACACCTTTACCGCAGAAACCGTAGAAAATTGGTTCATTGACGAGAACTGACAATCATTCACATACAACTAAGGTTCCCAATTCAGTAAAAGCTAACATTTTTCAAAGAAAGGGTAGAGAAGTAACATCTAAACATCAAAGAAACAATACCTTTTATGCTTCAATCCCCAACGAACTCCTTTGAGAACACTGACACTACACTTTGACGGTGGGGAAGACAGGTGCTACGGCAGCGTAGCGTCTCTACGTACCTCGTAGCTCGATCGCGACTGAGGGCCGCTCGTAGCGCTGAGGAGGCATAGATCTGCGCGCGCAGCCTCGCCCCTTCACATGTGAACCCAATACCAATCCAGTTTTCTATTATTTTCTACGAATTTATTATAGTCGATTCCATGAACAATCAACTCTTATTATTTTAATTTGCATTTATTTTGTAAAATGGCGTAAAGCGAAAATGTAATTCAGGGGGTTTGCACGAGTTACCGGTCGCGATTTGTCATGTCACAAACCTCGCGTTACGTCATATTGTTGACGTCACAAGCGCTAGAGTAGCAGAACCTGCGAATTATACACGTTTCTTTGTAACAAAAATACGCGAATATGAATTATGTTAATATAAATAGACGTTCTTCTTTGAGGGCGCTTTTGAAATATTTTATGAAAGAGGCTTTTTTTATTGGCTATTCCTCGGTATATCAGAGTGGTTTTATTTCACAGCAGTCCTGCAGAAGTTGGACGGCAGTGCTCGTAGAGTACGGCGTATCACAACTTTGTCCTCCACTAAATAGATTCGTTTTACAGTCCGACACCCACAACTTTTTAATTTAGAACTTCTGTGCGAGCTAGTCAAGTACAAATGCATTAAATTATAATAGCACAATCCAGTTTTTGTAATTACCTCAACTAAGTAATTTAAAGAAATGTTTTGGCATTCCAAAATTAAAATAATTTTTGCGAGTACGTCGATATATTGTAGGAGCCAGACACTGATAATAAAATATAATAATATGCTATTTTAATAGCTGATAGTCTCTATTACCTTAACTTGTGTTACGAAATTACTCGTGGGGAAAATGTGTTCATTAAAATCGTTAGTCAAAGCATGGCTGCGTTTGTCTGTTTATTTCTAGTAATTCAAACCTTTCCTTTACGCCTACAGCAATTCATGGAAATATGAACATTGAAATATTAACCTTTTCGAAATAGCCGAGTTTGTAGTTCTAGAAATAATAAATATAATTTCCTGTTTAACAATTTTATGTTGTCAATATTTTCACAAGCAAGTTTATTTGCAAAAGTCGATTTTTAAATGTTATTGATCAGTGATCACATCCACCTACGCTATAATTGAGCCAGGAACATTGATTTCTTCTATTAAGAAGTCAATGGTCACGAATGTAAAAATTATTACTCGCCTTGGCAGTAAAAATACCTACTTAGATTATCCCGGATACAAATTAATCCAAGAATATCTTGCTGTAGATTTCAGAAACAAAGTGAAAATAAAGATTCAAATAAAATATCTATGTGGAAATTAGAACCTCAACTCTTCAAAAATGTTACTTCAGTCTTGAACGCAGGCATCCATGTTCATGATCCACAAAATCAGCAGTATCTCGTTGCCGGCTTAGGAGTTTCCTCAGCGCACTAAATTACCTACTCAGAAATATGCATTTCTCTGACACTTTGGAACCGAGATGAACTTGGTAAGGGTTTTTAATATTCTAGAAAGAAAACCTAACAATTTTCAAGAAACTCAAGACATCTTGAAAATGAGAGACACAGAATTTCACACATTTGCACTGTATGTCATGGTCTTCTTGCTACACAACTGCTTGCTTGCTTGGTCTGCTTGCTTCTTGCTTGCATTCTCAGTGCGATAATGTATACTTTGATTCATTACATTCATCATTCGTGCAATTAAGATAATGTGTCTATTATCCAATTAAGCATTAGCTTCCTTCCTGATTCTAAATAGGTATCTTAAAGCAATACCACAGATATTATCAAATCTTATAAGTGAAAATGGGTCAACAGTAGAAAGCCAAGAAATGCGGCAGCAAGCCACATACCGTATCGATCAAGGAGAAGAAAAACAAAAGACCAACTGTCTCAAGGACATGCTTTGTCGTTCTCAACATTCCGCTTTACTCTAGATTCCTACAAAATAGGTAGAAACGGTCTGTACAAATACGCATGCTTTCCCAAAGGGATATACAGGATTCCGACTATAAGCAACAGAGACTCAAGCTGTTTCGTTCCGAAAATATTTCTTTCGCTTTATCACAATTAATGTCTACTGTAGGGACACATTTCAGATACCAATTTTTTTGAGATACACTCCTTACAGGTCAGGATATTTTGTTTCATCTATTCTAAAACCAGTTTGAGTTTTTGACAATCTGAATATTACCTATATTTATTTTTAATATGTTCCCGTATACATAGAACTTCGTTGTATTCTCGACAACAGTGAATAGTCATCAATAGGCGTAAACAGAACTTCCACCCATGGCGTGCCATGGCCTCGTCATCGGTTCCCATTAGGTGAGACGGAGGCCAAACGCAAGCCCATTTTAAATTAATAAAACATATAGGTACCTATTTGTACCTCACGTAGTAATTTAAAACTTAACGTAATCCTTGCAAAAAATAATGAACATTGGACATCCCTACCGACCGAGCGTATAATTCATCTGCAAACATGGTTACCTAAAGTGAGATTCGCTTGAAGGCTCCATTTTCTAACTCACCACGCTCGGGTTCCTGTATTGTAGCTTTGACTTTATATTTCCCTACCGGTTTATAGGAAATAAGCACCCAGCACAAACGAATATTATAAAAGAGAAACGTCCGAACAATGTTGAATACAGTTTTTACACAGAAAATGAAAGAACTGGGCCCTTCGGGAATCATTGACAAATTTGAGGTCTAAGAGATCAAAATTGATCGGGACATCCAAACAGAAATAGGATAAACCCGCATAAATAAGACTAACTATGACGGCTCGAAAGCTCAGTTGGTAGTGAACGTGCCTGCTGTGTGCTGCCCGTAGGGGCAAATATTTGTATGACGAATATGAATATATTTTTAACCAGAGTATATATGTTTATATCTACAGGATGAATTTGATATCATGAGCGTCCTTTTAAACTAAGAATCTACCCATCAAACTGAACAACTTTTATGGGAGCAAACAGATCGGAGCAAAAAAAATCTGCTGTTGCAATACACTTGAGTCGAGTAAGAGGCATTGCAAATTACAGTTTAGTATGGAACAGCAGATTTTTTTTGCTCCGTTCGGTTTGCTCCCATAGTAAAAGTTGTTCAGTTTGATGGGTAGACTCTTAGATTAAAAGGATGCCAAATGATATCAATTTCACCCTGTATAATATTTTCTATATCATTGTCACAAAGGAGACCTATGCCCAGCAGTGGATTGATGTGGGCTGATTTGATGGATTGATTGGTTATCAATACCATAGATATACTAATAATATTTACAAATGTAACCGAATACTAGTTACTTAATATTATTAGTCTAAAAGCTTATTTGGGTGAAGGTACGCAACTTAAGGGCCAAGTCTAGACGAGATGGAAGTGGACCTAAGTGGTGTCAAGTGGCCAGTTTGCCGTCTTTTAATTACTAAGAAAACTACGTGGGACTAAAATGGTTTGCAGAAAGATCAGAGGAAGGATGCCAGTGAAGAACAGAAAGGTAAGATAAGCTAGCGACATCTAATACAGGAAAATAAAAACTCATGAAACCCTACAGAAGAAGTATAGAAAAAAAAATCATGTAACATTTCGCTTATGGACATCACGCTCTTGTTTCTAAAGTTAGTAAATTAACTCTACCTTCTGGAGCTATGTTTAAATGTCCTTAACAAACAACGTTATTGACATTTAATTATTGTTTGACTTGACGTCGGGATAGACAAGTTAATTATGTAGCAAGTTTTATAGATGACTTTTATGCTATTAAAATTATATAAGGTCTAACAAAATTAGCTGAAACTATTTTAAAGGGATGACCAGACCATCAAACTGAACAACTTTTTCTACGGGACCAATATCAAAATCGCCAAAAAAAAATCTGCTCTCCCATACAAAACTGCAAACATAACTCGACTGAAATGTATGGAACAGTAGATATTTTTTTTCGCGATTTCGATATTGGCCCCATAGAGAAAGTTGTTCAGTTTGATGGTCTGAGCATACCCTTCAAATAGTTTCAGCTAATTTTGTTAGACCTTATATAAAGTGTTACAAAATTAGCAGAAACTATTTTAAGGGTATGTTCAGACCATAAAACTGAACAACTTTGTCTATGGGACCGATATCGAAATCGCAAAAAAGAAATTGATGTCCCATACAAAACTGCAAACACAACTTGACTCAAATGTATGGGGCGGCAGATTTTTTTTTCGAGATTTCGATATTGGTCCCGTAGAGAAAGTTGTTCAGTTTGATGGTCTGAGCATACCCTTAAAATAGTTTCAGCTAATTTTGTTAGACCTTATATACAGGGTTTAAGTGACAGCCTAGCAAATACTGAAACGGTGAACTCAGACCATCAAACTGAACAATTTTCACTATGGAGCCTATCTCAGGAAACGCGAAAAAAATCAGCTGTCCCACATTTTAGCCTCGTAGGTAAAGCAGTTTTTTATGAACAGAAACAGCTCTTTTGAACAACATTTGTTAACGACTAGATTCACAAATAGCAGACCTAAATTCATTCTCATAGTATACATGATGTTGGGGTAAACAGTTGCATTACTTTAAGGGGTGATTGTACCCATGATACTAAAAAACTTTTCCAAAGAAACCTATAGGAAATTCGCAAAAAACATTCGGACTTCCTATACTGATATGAATATCCTATAATGATAGGACCTGTTCCCTGAGCAATAGACCTTGGGACTCTTCAAGGCGAGAGTGAATAGGCATTTTTCTAGGTCATATAACATCAGGTGAGATCGGGGTCTAATGTTTACCTATCAAACATAAAAAAAAAAATACTAAATGAAATGCAGTCAGCTGATCGAACGTTTCAATGAAAAGTAGAAAAAAAATTATTGAATTTCCTATAGGTTTCTTAGGGAAAATTGTTCAGTATCATGAGTAAGTCGGGGTGATTGTACCCATGTGTAATGCAACTGTTTACCCTAACACCCTGTAGACTCTATATTATGCGCATTGTTATATATAAGAGTAGGTAAGGTAGTTTATCCTTAAGTACACTAGGAATAGATCCCACCCACGGCACCGGCCCACGCAAGGTGTGCTGGGGAATCGAAAACCGTACTTTGAGGCTATATACTTTTACGTTCTAATTTTAAATGGATACTATGACGGTTGAGAGAATTTTAATCGTCGTATTACAGTAATACGCTGTAATACGACGTGCTGGCTTTTCTCCACTCCAGTGGAGTTACTTTTTTTTTTTTATTCGAATTGACAAATACAGCATTGCTCAGGGAGCATCGACTGTTTATTACTGCGGACTATGGGGGGACCACACCAGTGATGGCGAAGCGCCCTGGTAGGTCTACCGAACCAATGCATGAGCTTAAGCAACTGGCCCAAGGGGCACCCCTAAGGGGTACGGACCTCGGCAATGGGCGTTGCTGGGACTACGAGGGCTACGATTGGGTAGTGGGGATCGGTGAGGTGGAGTTACTTGTCAAATATGATAGCACATTTACAAATAAAGAAACAGTTCATTGTAGCACATTGTCCTTTCAACGCATGTCACCATAATTAGCGATACGCGAGCGTCACTTATCACATACTCTCCAGCTTGCACATGGCTCCGCCATTTTTAGTAGGCTTCTTCTGGGTAAGCTCGATACATATTCGACCCCATCTTTGTCCTGAGGATGAGGATTGAGGGATTGAGGTCAAAAGCAAACCCATCATTTATATAAAAAAACACTTGAAAAAAAACTCAAATGTGTTTTTGTACATAAAACAATCCTTACGGAGATCCCACAAACTATTCAACATCGGCAGGATTGCAGTGCAAATCATAAACAACCGACCATTTTTTTTTAAAGGAGAAGAACCTCTTATTAGGTCTTGGGAAGAACAATTGAAACAAATACTGTACTTAAAATTTTCATCTTTGATAGATGCAATAGCTAAAACAAATTCGAACCCAGGACCCTGGTCTTGCTGGCATACATAAAATCGAATTACAAATCTATATCTAAATTTTGGAGCCAAATCTTGGCTTCCCGCGTTAGTTTCCATAATCCCCTCGAAACTTCTTTTAGGACACTCCTCTACAATGTGTCGGACCCCCGTACGGATCCTGGTAAGGGAGACCCAAACCACAGCCCGGACACTGCATACAAAAAATTGAAATTGACAAGATGACGTCAGCACAGCGCATGCGAAAGCAAAGAAATTGAACCTTAAGTCTTCTTCTTAGGTAACTGCCGGGTAACTGGAGGGCGGTAGAGGGGGTGAGGTAAAAAGTTGGTGGGAGGCAGGGAGTGTCCTGTATGTAGTAATAGTAATGTAGTAATAATCTTTCTTATACTGTGCCCAAACCCAACCCTACATAAAAGTAAAGTACAGCTATCCTATTTAATTTCACCAGCAAGTAAATGAAATTCCATGATTATTAGGCTTTATGTCGGAGGTCAATTCTCTCGGCTATAATTTATCGCGTGATAAATAGCATGAGACGATGAATTATTATCTCAAGGCTGGAAAGACGTAGCTATTGTTATGTTAATTACATTAACTGCAAGTGTACATTATTATTGCTACAAAAGTAATATTTTTGTAAGTATAGGTTTTGCCTGTCTATAGGTTCAATCAACCAATCAACATAGGCACTTGAATTTATGGAATACCAAAATATACTTATAGGTAAACTTATAGAAAAAGCAATAGGTGGTCTTAAAGCTAATCAGCTATTTCTTTCGAGGTTGAACTCTGGTAAGACAAAGGGATTTGTAAGACTGTTAGTTAGTAATCTTCGTCTTCCTGCCGTTATCCCATTCATTACAGTCTTACTCCATTCATTTCCCCGCTTTTCTACACGTTATCATCCTTCACACAATCCATCTTTTCTTAGGTCGTCTCAAGCAGCCATCCAAATTCATATTTAACACTCGCCTTGTAATATGACACTCATCTCTCCGCATCAAATGCCCATTACCACGATAATCTATCACTGCGCAGTTTTTCGGTTTATCAATGCTTGTTTTTTCGTATTTTCGTTTATTTCATTTAATTTATTTACATCCAATAACAACATACACTGTATTGGTCTTTACATATCGAGTTTTGGTTTGGAACTAATGATAAGAATTAAAGTAAACACAAATGGGTATTATTACGCACTTGTTTTCAGAATGTTGACGTAAGCGCTGTGCAAATTCTTTACCAAAACCAACAAAACCATAAAATAAAAGATCCCTTACTTAATGTAAGGCAGTCACACTTAATAATTACATATTTACTGAACAGTTTCTCTTAGTTTGTTGCTAATAAATAACTG
Organism: Agonopterix arenella; assembly: GCA_927399405.1. Classification (NCBI taxonomy): domain Eukaryota; kingdom Metazoa; phylum Arthropoda; class Insecta; order Lepidoptera; family Depressariidae; genus Agonopterix; species Agonopterix arenella. Next base: position 11,407,344 of record OV656706.1, on the reverse strand, counting down.
GACAAATATAATATAACTTGACACGTCATACCATCCTGAAACCTCCATTGAGCCTTGGTACATCTGCATGCTAAACAATTTAGTTGGTAGTTGAAGCAAAGCTTCTGACCACCCCGAAATTTATGGTCGTAAGTTTATGTATGTATGTAAATACGGTGACTATTAAGTCGATCGGTCTGCACTGAACCTAATTTAATTGAAAACGCAGAGTAAATAATTGGTTAAGGCTTAGACTGGATTAATTTCCTCGCGTGTGGGTGTCTTATGAGGCTACTAACGGATAACGTTTATTATGCGGTGTTTTAGAAGTGGAAGGCTAGCCCACGAAATTCCAGCTTGACACATTCTAGAGTTTTAACTTACAGGGTGTTACAGAAGCAAAAATAAAAATTGAAAACTTTTAAGGGGGTGGTTTAGAGCAACAAACTGAACAACTTTCACTATGGTACCAACATAGAAATCGCAAAAAAGAAAATTTTTGTCCCATACATTTAGCTCGAGTAGATCTGTAGTTTAGTATGGAACATCGCAAATGCTTCGCATCATGGCGATTATGGCAAATCTCCTCATGTTGGGGGAGGCCTATGTACAGCAGTGGACGTCTATCGGCTGATATGATGATGATGATGATGATGGAATATCCGATTTATTTTTCGTGATTTCGATATTGGTCACATAGTGAAAGTTGTTCAGTTTGATGGTCTTAACAACCCCCTTTAATGTTTATTTGTATTTTTGTAACACCCTGTATACACACACACACACACACATAAAGGGTGCAAACTTAAATGCGTTACATACTTTTGGAGGTGCATCAGACCATCAAACTGAACAACTTTCACTACGGGACCGACACTGAAATCGCAAAAAAGAAATAGAATGCAGATTTGCTTTGGAAAGCAAAATATGTGTTGTGTAATTTATTTGAATTTTTAAACGGATAAATTTCTTCTAAATTATTAACGCTCGAGTTGACATCACGGTAAAATCATGAGATTATAGTGCACTGCCCAAATGGAAATAAAGTTCGCTTCCGGATACCAGCACCAAATTTTTGTATGTTGACCCTAAAACTACCGGGAGACAGTCTCTAAGGTGTCAGGGTCTCCAGTTATGACGTCATAAAATTTTTGTACGGGATTAAATTTTTTTTTCCAAAATGTTTATGTTTACTATTTTTATAATATTTTTTATTATTTTTCAGGGAGTCGCGTGGCTAGAGGTCTCTCGAGTAGACGTCTTTCGTTCGGCTCGCGATTTAGATAGCCACGCGGCTCCGCCATTTTATGGCGGTTTCGGGTGTGTGTTTTTGTTTAAAAACAGGGCTTTGAGATCGCCATATCAATTACCGTACAATGAACGTTAACTTGAATTATAATAATATCTTCAACACTTGATACTGGCGAAATCTTTAAGGAAACGCCATTTAATAAAAATAGAATAGAATATTATTTTTCAACTTTATATGTAATGAAAAAATTTATAAAAAATAGTAAACATACACATTTTTGAAATTGCTTTATTGTCGTTTGATATGAAGATATTATAAATCATTTGGCGTATGTTTGACAAAAATTTAGTCACCCGTTTCCTACCTGGAGGAACCCAAACTTGATATGTTTTGTAAATGCTTTTCGTATTTTTTTCAAAAGTGGCTGACATGTAATGGTGTAGTATATTTTTAGAACCGGCTCATGAAGCCCTTTCATTTGATACCCCACACGATAGTTTTCAGAACATTTTTTTTTAAAATCCCATACACAAAATTAATGACGTCATAACTGAAGACCCTGACAACTCAAAGACTGTCTCCCGGCAGTTTTGGGGTCTAGAGAACATACCTAAGAACATACTAAAATTTGGTGCTGGTATCCAAAAGTGAACTTTTTCAGCCTTTTTTGACCGTAAGGCAGTGCACTATTAAGCCATTCTTCATCTTATAGTAAAACGTTAAAATTCGTCATACAGCTATGACCAACAAAATCTGAAATGCAAGATTAAAGTCTTGCTTCGTTTCAACAAATAAAACAGTATTATTATTCGATATTTCGAATTCTCATAAACAGTTCTAGAGTGAAGAAAAATTTACGTTCTTCCGCATTTGATAGAGACGACATCCGGTGTGTATCATACAGGGCGGAAAGAATGAACCTTACCATCTTAAATTACGTCAGAGGCAAGGAAATTACTAATTACTAAAACGAAGTAAATTCGATAGTCCCCGTTTCTTTGCCAAACTAAAATAAGATAAGCCTTGAGTTTTTTCAGTATAACTAGTGGAAAAACTCAAAAAGGCTTAATAAAGGTGCTTCGTCCTGTCCAACAAAATGTATAAGTTATTGTTAGAATTCGTTGTCTTTGCATACCTCAGTTTCGCGTAGTGTTTATTCTCTTTGCCCCAGTGGGAGACAGGCGTCAGAATATGTATGTATGTAGATTTCATGCTCTTCCTTAAATTTAAGATGCAGTGTTTTCTCGAGATATGATCCTTATGATTATCATTGACCCTATCGATTGATGCCATAAAATTAGTGTAATTTTATACGGCTCAGGCAGGAATTTTTTTTCAAAAATCAATGAATGATGTTTTAATAATTAAAAAAAATAAAGGAATGTTTCCTTTGAGTAAAATATCTTCAATATTTAGGGCACTTTAAATCTTGGTACGGTTCGTTCTTTCCACCCTGTATAGATGTCAGGCAGATTTTGAATCCGGCGGCCCAAGTTTACTCCTTAGGTGAGACAAGGCGCGTTTGATTGATCTGGCTCTTTAGCTGTGAACTTTAGATTTTCGATATATCGCGACCGTTTCGGTCCGAACTTCATTGTAATAGAGTTGACATTGGAACGAAAACGTTCACGCAATTGCGAAGTTCGAATGTCCGGGTAGAGATCCAGACTGAACACGCAAGAGACAACACGTTGGCGGTAAATTAGTGAGTGACCGTTCTGTTCAGTTCATTCAAACGAGTGGGATGGATCGAAGCGGCTGCGCGCGCATCAATCCATCCCCCCAACATCGGCTTACATACGCCTGAAGGACAAATCCTTTGCAGATAATGTCTCCGTTAACGTATTCTAACCTAGAATCGTCTAGATCTTTTACACCTCTTTACCAACGATCCTAAGGCCTTTTCAGAACAAATAAGTTGTTTATTTTTCCTGATGGAAATCATACTTCTTTCTTTCTTTTCAGGTCAATTGTTCTACGATTGTGCTTCTATATTTTACTACTTTCTTAGTGCACCCCTCGTCGTCGTACGTCCTCACTAGAATATGTATTCCTTTCATGTTTCTATCTTCAGCGGTTTGGGCTGTGCGTTGCCTGTCAGTCAGTCACAGAACCGTTTCATCGTTATAATAGATTCGCCAGGTAAAGGTAAGTATTCGGCGAGCCTGACAGCGTCCAGTGTATCTTAATTTAGGTTCTGTCTCGTGCAGGTGTTCGGACTTCAGACACAAAGGACATTCTAGCAGATCGACTGGTAATATATCTACGATACTATACGATACTACGATACTATAATACTGGAAAATTTCAAACAATACTTGTGAACTGAATGACATAGGAGAAAATTGTTAGAAACTTATATATTGCATCACGTACGAGATATAACTTTCATTCAACGGGGAACAGGACAGACAGAAAAGAATTATATTGGCGAATATAACGAGGCACGGAATAAATATCTTTTATTTTCGTTGTAAAGTCCAAACTTTTTCATAGAAATTCACTCGAAAACTCGAGAATCTCTTATTACGACTCGACTGGCTGTGATTTTCTTTTCCGCTTTGTTATTGCTTTACCTATATTATTCGTTACTCTCTTTCGTCTGTTAGAAATAAATTAATGGGCGCATTTTGTTTATTTCAATCTGCTTTGGCTTGTTTCGGAAAAGTTATTTTGCATAAAAACTCAATAGAGTATCGCAGCATCGAATAAACAAAAATAAGGACAATATTTCGATAATTGAATCATGGTTTCTTTAACAGAGACCATTAAGGGACGTAAGCTGTTTTGTGGATGGCTGTGGTTGTAGATACAGTAAAATAAAATAAAATAGGTCGAGAGGACAAAATGTGAGTCAATGTGTCAGGGGCGAGAACGTTTCAACGCGCGTCGGAACGTAGCGTAGCGTTCGGCTTACTTTCCGAACGAATGTGGGTCACAAAACCATCCCAGTAGCCAGTAGTACAATAACAGTTTCCTCTTGATACCCGATTCGATTTAATGCCATTAATATCCGATTAAGAGAATCCGAAATTCTAATTAACGAGCATTTATTTTCAACGTTCCAAAAGATCAAAGCGGTTTCGAGAGCAAACATCGAATCGAGGGTAACATTCGATAATAACATAATGTCGAATGTTTGTTTTGTGATACATTTAGCAATAAAATCACATGTTCACAAATGGGATACCCTTTTTTCGAAAAAACAAGAAGTATTACAGATTTATCTCATGTAAAAGACGGCCCTGGGGGATTAATGGCAAGTATACTCAAGGATTTCATAAGCAGAGTGCGTGGGCATAAGCCCCATTATATTGGCGGCGACCTATGGCGCCCGACTGTCTGCCGTCACGCTTCGAAGGCTAGATTTCACTGCCAAATAGGTTGGTCCTGTCTTAAGCCTCTACCCTATTTATGGAAAATTGACGTTTATTTCATTAAAAATGTAGATTCTGAAGAAGCAGATAAAGTGTTTTCTGTCTTATTATTTACATGCTATTATGAAGTATAGAGTCCCTGACTACTCCTGTAGGATAATGGCGAGAGTATGTAAAATAGATTTGGCTAGGGCGAACAGAGACCCGAAGCGCGTGTATTGAATAATATATCTAGAACACGTCGAAGGAAATTTGTTCTTCTTTCTACTTTACCTAGGTAAAAATAGCTGATGTAGGTACATATACTTAAATCTAAAATATAAAATACGGCTTTCTATAGACGGAACACAGAGTGCGACAGAACTTTTGAGAAATATTAGATGAGACTAAATCCGTCACCACTCATCTTCAGTTAGCAAACTAAAATTTAAATCAACTAATTTAAGACCAATCTAAACTTACAGTTTTTGAGAGATACGCGGTTATTATTTAATCAAGAAATAAAAATATTAACGGGTTCTTAGTATCGGGTAGGCAAATATACCAATACGCGGTAAGAACCCGTTAAAATGTTTCTTTCTAGGTTCAATCTAAACTTTTCTTTCACTTTCTAATACAAGCTGGCCGTTTATGTTTGCAATAATATTATAAGTTTAAGTTCAATGATAATCTAAATACATTAATTTTAAGCTTCTATTGTATAACTGTAAATGTAAACGAGGTTACAAACGACATGATAATCCCTTGGGACCTTTAGGGTCGGCTGGGGCATGACATTACCAATAACTGGAACACAATATCGCTACAATTTGGTCATCCAATACAATTTCACAAATTTTGCCGCTGACATTATTCAAATAGAATATCGATTGAAGTTACGCTTCAGAAGAATTGATACGAGAAAGATTGTTACAATATAATGTATACTTAGTTCGTTTTATATCAAAGTTCTACAATGAAATATATTTATAGGGATGCGAATAAAAGTGGGGTATACGGTCCTTGTTTGAACTGTACAAACATCGTAGCTCTAGAAACTATGGACCGGTTATGCCTAGTTTTATTTTATTTTATTTCTATGGCTTTTAGCCATGAGGCTCTGTCAGTTCCATCATTCCTAGATCTGACACTCCACGTAATAAATGAAAGTTCATGTATTCAGGGTGAAATTGATATCATTAGCATCCTTTTAAACTAAGAGTCTACCCATCAAACTGAACAACTTTTACACAAACTCTCTCTCTCTCTCAACTGACCCAAAAAAATCAGCTGTTGCATATATTTGGGTCGAGTAGGCAGCGGCGGCGGATGCAGTTTAGTACAGAACAGATGATTTTGTTTTTTGCTTCGATCGGTTTGCTCCCATAGTAAAAGTTCTTCAGTTCGATGGGTAGACTCTTAGTTTAAAAGGATGCTAATGATGTCTATTTCACCCTGTTTATACATATGTGTGTACAAACCAAAACAAACAAAGATTTCAATCAGTATCAAATCAAAATGATGTTTTTGGGCAGTTCTTAGCGATTCTATTTAGCTAATTAATTTCAGACAATGGATGTGATTATCACAGAAACAAAATATTACTTTTTGTATAGGTTCGCTTTCTTTTCTATTGATGATTGAAGTTGTTTCTGTTTGTGGGATTATTTTCACACGCGTCAATTTAAGAGGGGACCACCACACGGTCTGCGACAAAACCGGAATGGTTGGCCGTGGAGAAGTACATGTCGTTATTTATTCATTTTAACATTTTAGCGTACAAGGCTTAGGGCGGGGAAAGGGGTAGAGTTGGGTAGAGGTAGAAAATGACAGGCGGAGTAATTTAGCAAAATATGTGAAGGAATGGATCGGTGTCCTGTCGTATCAGGAAATCAAGACACTAGCAGAAAATATACAAGATTACCGACGAGTCCGAAAAGGGTATTATAGCTCTTAAATATTATAATGAGTGAGTACCAGGAGAATTCTCCCATAAAACTAGAATAGTAGACATGTACAAACAAAAGGCTAGTTTATCTCTTAAGATATATGTTGATCAAAGTGACATGTTTAACCAAAAATTCTCGTTTTGTTCAGACTGTATCTTCAATTATACATCCTGCTGAAATGGTATCTTTATTCGTGATGGGAAACCTTTATTCTACAGGCTATGATTTAAAAACTTATTTTAATTACGAAACATGCTTTAAGTGTCCTGTTGGGGTAAATTGTAGTTTCTTTGCGGAGGGAATTGTGGTGGAATGCTGTAATAGCATTGGCTTTATGATAATGCGGTTAAAACAGTATTTATTATAATACTTTCATAAGAGACAACGATTGCTTTGATGTGCGACTGGGATTTACGAGAAAATTTTACTTGTGTACAACTTTGAACCTTCGTGCTTTACACATTGGAACCGTGTTACGTTGCGTGACCATCGACTGAAGTCTATAGATATGAATTTATCAGGAAGCTGGTATAGGAATTGTCTATACCTTGGAGGGCACACTGCCTAACAAGCGGTGAAACATGATAATACTTCTTGATGGTCGGTAATGATCGTTCTTCTTTCGTAAATTCCCGTCTATGTTTTCGACGTTACTTTGTCCCTTTCTAATACAATGACAAAAATTTAAAAAAAAAGTATGATTCTAAAATCCTTGAAATTTATACATTTTTCTTTTAGTGTCTCGTTCACACAAAAAAAGTAAACACTTTCGCTCCATGTCAAGGTCCATTACTTTTCAATAATTGGTAAATTGTAATCAGACAAAATCGCATATCAACATTTAAACGGAAATAATCAAAAATCATTTCAATAATTCGGAAAGCAATAAACCAAATTACGACCGAATATCCATTAAATACGGAATGTTTTGGCAATTCCTCGTTTTGCAGGTGGACTCTGGCATTGCTCCAAAAGAGTAAAACGGCTAGATTTCTTTCTCAAACTTGACCTTGTTTTCTGATTAGTTTGGAAATGGAATCTCGAATTCCCGAATCTATTGTTATGTGTATCTACACCTATTAACTTATTACGCTCGTTCCCCGAACCCCTGAACCTCGATTTATTAAATTCTAAGATGGTATGTCTCTTTGGCGGGTATGCTGGAAGAAATCTCTTCAGAGATAAGCTCGCCCTTTGTACATGTTTTCTCAACTTTCTGTATTTTTATGTCAGTGTGTACAATAAAGTGTTATAATAATAATAAATAGAGTGTTATAATACAATAAAAAATATATTTTTTAGAACTATGTGAAATATCGTTACAGTGAGATGTAATTTATTATTTGTTCTTTAATACTCACGACGTGTGGTGTCCAGCTGTTACTAAGAGTGATATAATAGCACCATTCTGTTTGGAACCTTTTTATTCGATAAAGAACATTATTTTATGACACGCATGTCATAAACAAACACAATTTTTTTTCTTTCATTTGATGTTTTTAAGGACTTAGGTAATTTCTTATAAACTTTAGCAATTTGCTAAAATGGTCACGTCGCGTCGGCCTGAAATACATCAAAAGTTTCGAAATATAAAATTTGTTTCGATACAAATTGCGGTTGTCAAGCACTTGAAGTTATAAGACACCTACGCCTATAAATCTTGCCTTTTGACTTTTATTGGTTAAAATTTATTTCGAGTGTTCCCAAAAAGATATATGCCGTTCGAAATAACACTGATGAATAAAACAAATAAATATCAAAGACAAGTATATAATACAAATGCTATATTACTTCCTATGTAAAGTAAAGAACATTAATATAATCCTATTTCATTTCACGCGTAGAATGAATTTTCCATGGACCGCATTGCGGTATATTTGTAATAAGAACACGGCTTTTATTATAATCACCGAGATTTGTAACAGAACCGTCAGAAATCAGGCCAAATGTCGCCTATTGATGACACGGGGAATTCTTACGATCAAATTTATATATCGGAATGTCGTTTAATAAAACAGGGAACATGAATTTGTTGAAAGTATTTTTGGAGAGCGACGGTGGCTCGTTGCTGAGAGGTAAGTACTAGGTAAGTATGGACATTCAATCATGACATTTTTTAAAAACAATCGAAAACCGGAGGGGGAAAATGATCGGACACTTGATACGAAACGACAATTTCTTTAAAACCATACTGGAAGAGAAGAAAGAGGGGAAGAGAGGCAGAAGAAGACCTAGACAGAGTTATCTTGCCCAAGTAAAGGAAAAGGTTGATGTCGTATCGTATCAAGAACTCAAGCGACCAGCGGAAAAGAGACAGGATTGGCGAATACTCCACCGACAAGAGCGTAGCTCTTAAATAAGATTATGATGATGAGAGATCGGGTTCGAATCCGCATAGACGACATGCTACATACCAATGAGTTTTTCTAAATTATGTACGTAAACTGACTGCTCCCAAACGGTGAACAACGTCATGAAACCTGCAGGATATGCTGAAGAAATTCTGATGCTTATGTGAATTTTACCAATCAGCATTGGGCACGCGTGTTGAACTAACGCCCATTCACCCTCCTTGAAGGTAGGCCTGTGCCCTGCAGTGGTACGTTTAATAGGCTGATGATGGTTATTATATTTTTGTAGATTGCTATTAGAATTTAAAAGGTATGTCACAAAATAAATCCAGGTTGTAATGTTATTTAGCTAGAATTATAAGTTACGTAATCAACACTTATTGATTCAAACTACAGAAGGTATTTTATGATTACCTAATCCATTAATTAAATATTTTAATAACCTCTTGGCACGAAATCTTTAAGGTCAAGATACTCATACATAGTAAAAAGGAAAGTGGTTTGAAAACCTCATCCAGAATCGTTCGGTATTAAACGCAGCTTGTGATATCGACAAACATAGTTAGTTGCCAATGGGGTTTCAATTTAAAATATATAAGATATATTATACAGGGTGAAATTGATATCATTGGCATCCTTTTAAACTAAGAGTCTACCCATCAAACTGAACAACTTTTACTATGGGAGCAAACCGATCGGAGCAAAAAAATAATCAGCTGTTCCATACTAAACTGCAATGCGTACTCGACTCAAATGTATGCAACAGCAGATTTTTTTTTTCTTCGATTAGCTCCCATAGTTAAAGTTGTTCAGTTTGATGTCTGTGACTCTTAGTTTTAAATGATGCTAATGATATCAATTTTACTCTTTATATTCAGACATTATGTTTTATTTTGTAACTAGATTTTGGAGAGTCGCGTGGCTAGAGGTCTCTCGAGTAGACGTCTTTCGTTCGGCTCGCGATTTAGGTAGCCACGCGGCTCCGCCATTTTATGGCGGTTTCGGGTGTGTGTTTTTGTATAAAAACAGGGCTTTGAGATCGCCATATCAATTACCGTACAATGAACGTTAACTTGAATTATAATAATATCTTCAACACTTGATACTGGCGAAATCTTTAGGGAAACGCCATTTAATAAAAATAGAACTAGACTTTGCCCGCTGCTTCACCGCATAGAATTAGGTTCACTTACGGCATGGAAAGTATGTACTCATGATTGAACGTTTGAAATGAGAAAATGGAAGAAAGAAACACACTCATTTTCACATTTCAATATTTGATACTATAAATCGGTTCAGTAGTTTTTACATGACAATTTTACAAACAAGCAGACAAAAAGATAAATGGACAATATAATTTTTATGTTTGGGTTCGAAAACGTACAATATAAAGATACAGGAGTTAGTATTTCTTCTGACAGAAATATGTACCCTCATTTTCAGTTTCATTATAGTATATCTACCCTATAGGTTACTTTAGTTTATAATTTACAAGCGATAGATTTAGATATTATTCATTTACAAGTAAGTAAACTAATTAGTGGTCGATGATTACAGTGCACGTTTCAACTCTACATTGTTCAATTAAATAATTAAAAAACTTCAATTCATTACGATAAATGAGTGACACAGTCATCGCATCAAATATTATATCTCTCCAAACAATTCGTGTTTATTCATGACTTCATAATCAACGTGTTAACATAAGCAAAAATTTATGATAAATGTACTTCAGCTCATTGTAATAATTTAATTAACCGATACATTCTTTACGATTACGAGTAACAATAATTTTCACATACATACACAATACACATACATAAACTCACGACCGTAATCCCTTTCGGGGTAAATGATTTTCAAATGTAGAGTGTGTATTTCTATCATCACAATTAAATAATTTAGATAAATGTAACTCATTGATAGTTCTATAAATTGCGAATAATGACATCGATTTAAACGACAGAAAGATAGGGATAACTTTGATGGCGACTTTTTGTTTATTTGTTAATCAGTTAATCACATAAAAATAATTAGAGGGTCGACAAATGACCGATAGGGGTTTACTACGTACACACGGCGACACATCAAGCTATACAAAACCAACATAAGCTGGCCGCGCGTAGGTCGAGTAACGGATAACGTCGCGCGGCCAGCTTATTTTGGTTTTGTATAGCTTGATGTGTCGCCCTGTGTACGTCATTCCGAAACACGTTTTACCTAATTACTACTTCATCTGTGACGGACGATCCACTATTTAGTTCACCGATATTAACCTACAATATGTTTGATACACCCAGCTCCAACAATTTCTTCATCTAAAAATAAATCATTGAAGTACACACGGCGACACATCAAGTTATACAAAACCAACATAAGCTGGCCGCGCGTAGGTCGAGTTAAGTATAACGTCGCGCGGCCAGCTTATGTTGGTTTTGTATAGCTTGATGTGTCGCCGTGCGTACCTACTATGCACCAATTTTGATCAAACGCAACCTAAAGGAATTTTGATTAAGTAAAGTGTAGTTAATAAAAATAATGTTAATTGATATGACGATCAAACTTCATAAGAGTTTTGTTATTTAACTAAAATACACCACCAGTTCACTCAAGGCCTCATAAAAAGGCTGAAAGTCACCCAAAGGGCAATGGAGAGGGCTATGCTCGGAGTTTCCCTGCGAGATCGAATCAGAAATGAAGAGATCCGCAGAAGAACCAGAGTAACCGACATAGCCCAAAGAATTGCTAAACTAAAGTGGCAGTGGGCGGGGCACATTGCTCGCAGAACCGATGGCCGATGGGGCCGAAAAGTTTTCGAGTGGCGACCGCCTACCGGAAAGCGAAGCGTGGGTAGGCCTCTCACACGGTGGACCGACGACCTGGTGAAGGCGGAGGGAACCCGTTGGATGAGGGCAGCGCAGGACCGGTCGTTATGGCGATCCTTGGGGGATGATGACACCACCGGTTCAATTGTATTGGTTGAAATGAGCCATTGCATGGTAAAATGTCTTTAGAGCCTTTTGGTCAATTGAAGCCTAGCCTAGTTTAAATAAAAGGTCTATTCTATTCTAATCTTAAAATTGTGGCTCCATCGTATTGTAGATGATTTCGCCAATATCTAGCTCGAATAGCAAAAGTGCTTGACGTTGTACGGTAATAAAATAAACGGTCGATGATTCGTCATAGATGAAGTTTAATTAGATGAAACGTGTTTTGGAATGACATAGTGAACCCGATAAATATACAGAGACAATCTCTATATACTACACAAAACCGAAAGAAATGGTAGAGATATAGCTTGGGTAAACGAGAGGCATCCAAGATGGGGATTTGCTTGACCTTTCCCTTTCGTGAAAGAGTCCTTAAGGAGTTAGGGCAATAAAGACTGGAAGTGTGAGTTAAGGATAGAATAACGGAAAAATAGGAGTGGAACGAGGCAACGTTGTTTTTATATGCTCTCACATGAATTAGGTACTTGCCTCATCATCTTATTGGTAGCTACGGTCTTGTCGGTGGAGTATTCGCCAATCCAGTCTATTTTCCGCAAGCGTCTTAAGCAGTGGCGTAGCGTGGGTTTCTGTCTCCCGGGGCACAGACCGATTGCGCCGCCCCCTTATCTTTATAAGATCTACACCGGTGAAAATCGGTGTCAGATAAGTGAGCTCGGTTTCGGTTGGATTTGTGGTCAAACATCTTTTGGTTTATCCATGCAAAAATAGACATTTAGAGCAAGCGAAGCGAGCTCGACTTTTCTCCTCAATACGAATCGACTGGAGCCAGAGCCTTTTACGTACCCAAAACATGTGCAACGTAATCTAAGAAAAAGCTATGGATCGAGCGAAGAAAGCTCGAAATTTTAAGCACTACCACAGAATAAATACTAATACTACCCGTAGCACTACGTCTCAGCTGTAGTCAGAAGTTAAGAACTCTTTAGGATTATGATTGTGTAGGTACAGTAATTAAAACAGAAACTTAGAGCGAGCGAAGCGAGCTTAACTTTTTCTGCTCTACGAATTGATTATACCTAGATAGACAGAGCTCAATCAATCTATATTATTCCCGAATTTGCCGCCCCCAAAATTAAAGAAACTCGTGTTGTATCAAGTGCCCGATCATTTTTTCTCTCCGGTTTTCGATTGTTTTTTTAGAACCATACCCATTCTTCAACAACCTTTCTGCTACTTGCCTTTTAGCAGAAATTTGTTTTTGAATTTTAAGAGCAGCAGTCGAGGACGACCTATTAGTACATAAATAGAGTACCTAAAACTATTGACGTCAAGGAATCGTCTTTCTAAGAAATATTCTCAGGGCCTCATACATACAATATCAAAGGTTTCATGCACCATTCTCTCCGAATACATTATTTACTATTAAAGGCTATAATAACAAAGGAGAATCGGATTTTCGTCCGTCACAGTTCCGTTCGCATTAACCACATTCGGATATTAATGGATCCATACTCGAATAGTCGTTATGCTAACGTGGCGTGAGTTTACAAAAGATATTATTATTGATAATTAAAGTGTATGTTCTATTTGGAATAACTTCCTGAATTAAAAATGACAGGAAATTCACCTTTACCCCCGTTTCTGTTAGTACATATTTTTCAATAAACGAGTTTTATGATTTTTACACAATGCAATAAAGCTTAAGGTGGTTTCAGTCCATACAAAACTTTGACGCACAATACGCGTAGACAGAATTAATAAAAGATAAAAGTAATATTTTATATATGGAAAAATAGTTTAGAAAATCTAGTTGCCGCGTAACAAATAACTTTTGCAATTTATAATATAATTACGAAGATATAAAGCTTTTAAAGATTTGTATGAAAAATTTCAAAGCTTTATATCTTCGTAATTATTTTATAAATTTCAAATGTTTTTTGTTACGCGGCATCTAGATTTTCTAAACTATTTTTCAATATATACAAAGTTACTTATATTAATACCGTCTACGCGAATTGTGCGTCCAAGTTTTGTATAAAATTGACGCCTCTGCAACCGCCTTAAAGTTAATTTTAAATCGTCGAAGCGAAGAGCCATAAAAAATTAAGTAATAGGTATCTCCTAAAAGTGTAGACAGAAGTCAATGTCAAAGACACAGGGGAGTGCACTAAAAATAGAATGGACCCCCACGAGTAGTCCGAGTGCACTCGGCGACTAAATATTACAATCCAGCGCTGCACAGATGCGCGGCTGAAATGAAACACTATTTTAAGGACTCCGCTATTGATTTTCCGCCGACTCGTACCACAAAAGGCTGTATTTTGGAGCTATTCCTGTATCTAATAGTAATAGAGCTCTACGATGATTAATTCCAAGTTATTATAGCAATGTAAAAGTAATGAATGTATGTAGGAAACAGGTTTAGGTTCTGACATTTCGTTCTCTTTAATATTCTCAGAGCCGTTAGTGAATTTATATGGACGAAAGCATGTCTACAAAGGACGTGAAATGCATGATGGCTCACTTTTGCTTGGTGATGTGCCATCGCAAATGCCTTGTACAACTTCCTTCGTCATTATAATTCCGACATCCAGTACTAGAATGTGGAAGAGAACGATGGTTCATTGGCATTGGAATTAAACTAGCAATGACATTGAAATTCTTTGTTATAAACTTTGTTTTTGTTTCGACTTAAATTACAGTGGATGGAGAGAGAATGGCTATTTTTAAACATAATTAAGGCCATAAAGTGGATGCACAATATGTACACGATTTCTGGCTTATTTTATAGATTGTACCTAGCTACTATAAATGTTAGAACAACGACTATTATCCTTATCATGGGGCATAAAAATCTAAAATATTCGTACGAATCAAAACTGTTCCCGTCCCTTCTTATCTTATCATTAGAGGTATATAACATCGGCAGTGTAGTAAGGAAAAATATAGCAGATGACATCATATAATGAAATAAGCAAAAACCACCCATAGTGCGTATCACACGAGATTTCGTCTTAACCTTTCAAGAATTCAAGATAATAAGAACCAATATTCCTTGAAGTTCCATTTCATCAACAGTAAATTCGTTTAATACAGCAATCAACACAGTAAAACATCTGTTGAGTTTATGTACAATACAGAATAAACTCTATACGAAGGCAACAATGTCTATAGTAGTATGGAGATTTTTCGTAGTTATCTATTGATGAATATACATCTATAGAGCAAGTTATTAGGATCAATTAGGACAACGAATGTCTGGTCGAAAATAAAACTTAATTCATCAGAACACTGGCGGGAAATAGAGGCCAGTGGTACCAACTTATCATATCAATGTGAATTGATATGCGGTACAGAATGAATAATTGAGATAAAATGTTGTTTGTTTTTATATTTGTGAAGGTATTTGATAATTGGTTCTTTCATTTATTTAATAGCATTATTTATAAATCTAACGTAGCATAGGGTTATGATAGTTAATATGTCTTACTTTTTTATTTCTAGCCTATGTTGTTATCCTAACTGGGCAATTTTTACTATCAGAAACTTAAAATGTTTGATAAAATGGGACTGATCCAAAAATATTAGTATTTAAAAGTAAGAATATACCTATCTATAGTTCTTACAAAAAAATTACATATTAAAATGCTATTATAACCATTATGTTACATGCAAACTAATGTTATGAAGGTGAAACAATATCTGTTTATTTGTTTGTTTAATAATCTGTCAATAACCAGCTAAATGGCTGAACAGATTTTATTGAAATAGGTATGACAGTAGATATGCTGTAGTATTAATACATATACTGCCTCCGTGGTCTAATGGTTAAGAGTATTGGCTCTCGACACGGAGGTCGTGCGTTCAATTTCACACGGGGGACACCTAGTGAAATGTCACTTTGTGCGTTTTCCCCAGCTGGTTAGGACATTGCAGGCTGAATCACCTGATTGTCTGAAAAGAAAAATGATTCCGTGCTTCGGATGGCACGTTAAGCCGTTGGTCCCGGCTACTATCTCTAGTGGTAATAGTCATTACATACAAACCACGTCAGAGGCCGTAAGGCGGTCTGAAAAAATTCTGACACCAGGGCTCTGCCCACACGATAAGAAGAAGAATACATATTTAACTTTTGTCATACAGATGTATAATATTTACATACTATAAAATTATTATATGTATTTCCAATCATATTCTCCAGTGTAACTGTTAAAGTATAATTGTTAAAGTTGGTAAGAAACGGATCAATTCTAGTCTGCTTCTTATCAACTTCATCAATAACAGTTGATAATCCAACATATTAAAGAACACCACTATCATATTGTCAATCAATCAAATATACTTTATTTTACACCAAAACATAAACAGTAAAAATACAGAAATAAAAAGTGATATAATATATTGTCCAGTGTGATGAAAAATGATTCATTGATGGAAGTTCCTGATTTAATCTAGTAAAATTACACTTCAAGGCTGCTTCCACTTACAATTACTAATACATCCTCTTAGAAAGGATATCCTCAACCTACCACGCCATCATTTTACATCTTTGCAGATGATCATTTTACATCTACAGAGATTTAAAACCTTACTTACTAGCTAAGTTGAGGGTGGCATCAAATCCTAAACTTCAAATTCTATATCTATGTTCCAAATTCTTTGTTTTGTATATGAAGGAATTAAAAGCCATACACTAATAACATGACCCAAGTAATGTTAGTTTATATCTACTATTATAAAGCACTAACGTTAACCCGCGACTTCGTCCGCACAAATTATATACTAGATTTTAAGTCAGATCATAAGCTAGCAAACCAAAAAATGTCATCGAAATAGGTTTAGTAATTTTTGCGTGATGCTCGTTCAAACAAACAAACAAACACACAAACAAACAGACAGACAAAAAATCCAAAAGTTGGTGATATGGAATATATGGACACCTAAAAACCATATCGTAACATTTTTTTTGTACAAACACACTTCTGTTACAGTTTAATAATAAAGCATAAGCATAATATTTTGATACCATATCAACAAAAGGAGTTTATTAGGCTTATTCTATAATCCACATATTATTATAGCATTACATGTAAAAACAGTTTCGTTCGTTCTAACTACGCTAGTAAAAGTAATCAATGTCATATGTTATGTGATTGTAACCAAATCCATGCCAGTCCCAAAACTAGAAGGACAAACACTATCCCTGCAGTGAAAAAACAGGGAAAATTAAAAAACATAACAATTGTAATGTTAATGAAATAGGCCTCTGCAGAGCCTGAACTGTGTCCAGAGTGGTAGAGTGAGTCTGTTACCACTACTACTAGGGTATAAGGTGTAAAAAGTTGCATTACTTTAAAGGCTTATTCTACTCTATTCTACACTGTTATCTAGTCACACAATACAAGTTTTAAAGAGATTACGGAGCGTTGATTCAGATTAGATTAGAATTCTACCTGTAAACAAATTTAAACATTCTTCCAAACCCTAATGATAGTCAAATGCTTTAAACCAATGTTTTGTCAATACTTTGTTTCACCGTCTTTTCTTACTTACACCACCACAGATTACTAGTTACTTCGTAACATACATCACTTCCTTAGAAAACAAACTTCCGAAACTTCCTCCTTCCTTCTCATGCTCTAATTACCTACTGCCAGACGATATGCACAGAAATGTTCCTATTGAAGCTTGCCACAGCGTTGTTATTACTTAGTACAGCACGCAACATATGTGATATTGCCGCCTGGAGCGAGTGGCAGAAATCAATCAAGCACATCACATAAGTATGGGTTCTCACCTTGGTACCTATGGTCGAGGGATGGAGGCTTGTTTCTACTTTGTGTACTGTGCCTGTGTATTAAATTAATATAGTAATGTATATGGATAAATTCAAATATGTCTCACCCAACATGGAATTTAAAAAAACAAAATTGACATTATTTTTACGCTTTGACTATTTATTAGCCTTAAGGACTAGCCTTGAGGTAGCATTTCCTCTCTGCCACAGTATAAGATTAATTAATCATGTGCATTTACATTCAATTTTGTTCCTTATCACTAAACGAGACAGCCTATAATTGCAAAACAATAATTTCGAACTTAGAATGTTTGGGGTTCATACGAGACTCCTTTTCATGATTTTTAGCATTCAAAATTAGAATCTAAAGTTATGGGGAATAAAATCCAAAGTTGCGGTTTTCGTGTTACCTCACCCCCCGCAAAAAGTGGCAGAAATGTTTGTTTGTAGAATTACATGCCTAAATAGTCCCTACATAAGTAGTCTAAGTTTTTACCACATGCTACTATATTTAGCAGGCTTGAAGCAAGATATAGGCATAACCACAAAACAAAACCTGGCCCATATTATGGCTTAAAGCTTGTGATTTATATTAGTTTGTTTCTGCTCTATACAAGGTGTCTATACGAACGTTAGATTTCTAGACCAGGTCACTTCAGCTCCACCAACGGATCGTTGTTTGTTCTAAAATTTTTGAAAATACTCCTAGTTTATAAAGACTGTGGTCCCATGGTCATTATTATGGGATCTAGACTAGCGTACAATCCTACTAATATCCTACCAAATGTTATGACTCAACGAATAAGCAGTTGACGTTCCTTCTAACAGCAAGTGCACATCCAGGATTTGGTTTTGGGTGATATTAATTAAAAAAACAACCAAATATTCTGTCCCCCCCCCCCCCCCCCTGATACATGCTTGAATTAACACATATGATAGTTTTTATCTGACTGCATCAAAAAGATTGTATGAATTATCAGAAGAGACATGAAATTATGGAAATCAAGAAAATAGGACTTGAATGATTATTGAAGATTACCTATTCTATTATCAACTTACTGCTGGTTTTCAATTCATGATGACAGAGGCATTTCAAACCCTGTTTCAAGCATTCTAACTGAACACCAGCAATTTTTTGCCCTTTTTAACGACGAGTACAAAAGTTTAAGCATACGTTTCATACGGCAGCAGATAGATTTCTAGGCTAACGATATAAAAGAAACGAGTAAAAAAACTTACCTTTACAGCAAGCTATTTTGTAGGTCTTCTGGTATAACTTGCCCGTTTAGTCCACAGGTAAACTGATAGATATTGTCCTCCTAATGTTTAGGATAATCCAATTCTCTTCTTAGCACTGAGATTTAACAAATCAATACACAAAAAACAATTCATTTAACGAACGATCAAACGTCAGGCCCATAGAGTAATAATATTCTGGGTGAGGTCTTTGTACGGCCAGTTTCGCACGGCCAGTTATCCACGTACATGTTTTTGAAGTACTGTTTGTACTCGAATGGATGGGGTGTACAAAACAGTGTGTACATATTCCTTCGCGCATAATTAGCGCGGGTTGTTTATTCCCATCCAGGTATTGCCATCCCGTTTTGTACAGAGAGTTTTACACGGCCAGTTATTGATGTACACGTATTTAAAATATTCGGTCGCGGTTGCTCGTGCCGTGCATTCCCTGTCCAGGTTAACTATGTACGGATGTGTTATTCGCGTCCTGTTATTGACAACCAAGCAAATGAATCCTTAATGTACATGGATAAACGGGACGTGCATGATCAGCCTGTACCAAGCATGCCCATTCTGTTTTGTAAGGCACAGATCATGTACGACCAAGTTTTGTACATCCCGTCCATCCGAATCCCAACTCGCCTAATTGGTGGAATTGCTTGATTTCTATTGGTAGAACGATTGCCTAATTTTGATTGGACACTGTTTTCTTTTTAATTTTTTCACTTCCGCCGTGTCTCTTGGTTATGGTCTAGAGGCCCATACCAACTACCGCAATCTCATTCGCTAGATCGTTTTTTTTGCTTTGTTTTAGATTTGTTTAAATGGGGGATTAAAAAATAAGGTATGTAGTTTTATGAATCAATCAGAAGCAGACACTCGTTTTACAACAATTTTTATTCGTAAATATCACAATACCAATCAAGTGCCTATTGGCTGAGACCAGATTTGCGATCGTGCGATCGGCCTTAGACGAGCAATTTTGCTGCCGCGCGATTCGGCCTTGGCAGGAAGCACACAATCGATTGCCTGTCTAAAGGGTGCTTTAAAGACCCCTTTAGACGGGCAACTGATCCCTGCTTTCTGTGATGGCCAAATAGCAAAAATTTTAGGAGGGGTGTCCGATTGAGCTAAGTTAAAAAATCGAAGTTCTATTCTTATCCAATTTCAGTTCTAAACACATTGCAATCCAATTACTATTCAACTGTGCTGAATTCCGCTTCGCGGTAAACTCTATGTAAATGACAACCAATAACGTCCAAGCGAATTGTCAAAACGGCTCTATCGGCTGTCAAGAGCCACGATTAGCGCAATACCAAATGTATCAAAAGTTATGGTTCGTACGTATAGTCCAATAACAGTTAAATCACCGAGTAGACGCGTAATTTTGCTGCCGCGCGATTCGGCCTTGGCAGGAAGCACACAATCGATTGCCCGTCTAAAGGCCGAAAGCACAATTGCAAACGCAGAAAGCAAAAAAGATGGAGCGCTACCGTGCTTTTCGCAATCGGTTGACCGTCTAAAGGCGAATCGCAAGTTTTTTTCTAACTAGTTTTCCGTCAACTGTTGATGAGTGCGCACGTGTCGCACGCATTTTGCATGCAGCCCTTGCAGGAATATTTTTACCAATATTTGTAGACGTCATACCTACCTATTGTTATTTCTAGTTACTACACATAATTTTAGGAATGCATCTCGAATGCTCAAAGAGTAACATAAGTATATTAGAAAAGAGAACCCACTCGTGGCAGCATTATGCATCCACCTTATGTCAAATTGAAGGTTTGCTAGCGCCATCTATGTTTCACCGACAATAATTCAACCTATACTATACATACTTACTTATATCTACTCATACCGACGGATATTATTGTTTTGAATGCAGCGATCGAGTGAAATTCCAGTATCCTTTGTTAACAGTAACATTGGTAAGAGAACAACAGAAACTCCAGAACATCACTAAATCGGCACGAAATTGAACGAAAACTACAAACATCCCGCCCATTACGCAAGATAGGTAATCTTGCGTAATGGGCGGGTTGTTTTGTGAATTTGTCAATGAGGGATTTTCCAAAAGAAAAAAAAGTTAGTTCCTAATTTCTCAATAGATGACGTTGACCAGAGAGGGGTCCAATAGGTATGAGCAAATATATTAATTAATATTAATAATAAAAATACACAGTAAAAGTAATTAACAATCTGGGTGTTATTGACGACTCGAATGGTGTAATTATTGCCACGCCGGACTATCAAACCAGGGTCCTGGGTTCGAGTCCCGGTTCGGTCATGGATGTTATATGTTTATAACAAAAAGCCTAAGGCTTACTTAGGATCATTACAAAGTATGTGCCTGTGAGCGTTATTTATTATTTATTTATTGTCTGTCAAAAACGAATAAAGTATCAGACTTGGTTGTATGGGCTTCGTATCCATTTTGAATATACGAACAATACTTAAATCGGTCACTTCGCTTTCAATATAAAGAATATTGAAATTGCTTTGCTAATAAAGAGCGAAATTTTTCGTTTATGGCTTTGCTTTTCATTCACAAAATCTGACGTACGATTTAAATATTTCCGGTTTATTTTTATTGAAATTCTCAGTTTCTGTTAGGTTTGTGTAGTTTGTTATTGTTTCTCGTTTATTGTTCGTATATTCAAAACGGATACGTAGCCCATACAGCCACGTCCGATACTCGATTCGTTGTTGACGGACAATAACACCGAGATTGATAAATAATAAACCAACAACAATAAGAAAGGGTTTGTCCTGTGTATTTTTACTATTAATATCTATCTATACTATTATAAAGCTGTAACAGAAGTGTGTCTGTACATTGAAGATATTAACAAAAAATAAGCCCGGTCCACTCCGGGCCCCCGGCCCTGGGGGGCCTCCGAAGTCTCGAGAAGAGAAGTCCTTTTTAATTAAATTAAAAATATGGTCAGTAAGTAAGAGGCAGTTTGAAGTTGGAGGCACGGGCCTCCAGTCTTGGGACTGCAGTTGAGGCCTCACACACAGTGAAAGAAAGTCAGAAATAGAGTCAACAATATTGCGAATTTTCGAGCTCGCACCGCTCGCTTAATTTTTTTATTATTTTATTTCTACGCTCTGAAACAATCCAGTTTTTGTTTCACACACAAATGGAGTTGCCATTTCGGCAAGAGCTACTCAACCATGTTATTATGTAGTCAGCATAATCATGAGCTCGCTCCAACTTTTCGAATTGACTTAATTTCGCCTGAAAATTGAGTTATAATTTATCAAAATCTCGTGCTCGCTTGGCTCCCTCCTGGTTCTAAATCATATTGCAATGATCTCATTTGATTTCAGTAAATTCTCGAGCTTACTTCGCTCGCTCCTCGTTTTGTACCTTTTGCAACAACCTAGTCTCACTGTAGTAAAACCTCGATATTGCTACGCTCGCTACGGGTATTCGACCTAATCGAAGGGATTACAGTAAAAACTCGAGCTCGCTTTGCTCGCCCCTGGTTATAAACGTATCTCTGACGCATTGAATGTAGATCATGTGACATTCTTGTTTTTTGGAAATGTTGTTTAATGGTTTAGAAATAAAAAAATACGATTGAGGGCAACACAATAGGGTCGGTGCTCCCTTAATATTTCAGTAAAATCTCGAGCTCTCTTCGCTCGCTCCTGGTTTCAGTTCGTATTGCAGTGATCTTATTATATTGCAGTGATGTCTTTATATTGCAGTGAAATCTCGAGCTTGCTTCGCTCGCTCCTAGTTTTCGGCTCGGAAAAATCGTAGATTCGGGGCTGGGGTTTTTTTTTAATTTATTTAACTTCATTTTTAAGTTTGCAACAAGGTTTGCAATGACCTGATAATATTGTTGTAAAATCTCGAGCTCTCTTCGCTCGCTCTAGCTAAATTTTAGATAGCATCAATCTCAAGTTCAATTCAATTTTTTTTCACCGGGATTTTATTGCAACGACCTAGCCTGGACCTGAAACTCCCTGGGAAATAATTATCGCTATCTACGTCCATGGAGGGAAGGCGCCTATGTCAAGTTTTTGCCACGGCTCGAAAAAATCATAGATATCAATTTCTGGATAGACCGGGGGGCCTCATTTAGTTTTGCCGCCCCGGACCTCCGACGGGCTTAGTCCGCCACTGTTACTACTGAATATTTTTCTTCCTCACGCCCGGCGAGTACAGTGCTTTCTGTACTCTATTTGCAGTACTTTTGTGGTTGTTTTTCGGCAATTTTTTTATATTTAGTTTTTATCTATATTTATTATTATTTATAATGTATGATGATCACGCCGAACCAAATAATAGTTTCTTTTCCTGCACTTCGTCGTCTGATGATTTTATTAGTGCGGATGGGAGTGACACTGTTAGAAAGGAGGTCTCACACATAACTATATAATTTGAAGGTGGACTTTCAATTGTTTTTTCTTCCTCTAACAATGTCGTATTTTTTCTTAAAAAGAGATAAATAAATATATCTAAATTAATAAATACAGTTAGTTCCTAATTTCTCGATAGATGGCGTTGATCAGAGAGGGGTCCAATAGGTATGAATTATATTAATTAACGAGCGTTAACCCGCGACTTCGTCCGCACAAATTATATACCAGATTTTAAGTCAGATCATAAGCTATCAAACAAATAAAGTTTCATCAAAATCGGTTCAGCAGTTTTTGCGTGATACTCGTTCAAAAAAACACCCAAACAAACACACAAACAAACAGACAGACAAAAAATCCAAAAATTGGTGATATGGAATCAGGGATACCTAAAAACCATATCGTAACTTATTTTTTGTTAATATCTTCAATGTACAGACACACTTATGTTACAGCTTTACACAGGACTATTATTTTATTATTTTATTTATTATTATTTAGCAATCTCGGTGTTATTGTCCGTCAACAACGAATCGAGTATCAGACGTGGCTGTATGGCCTACTTATCCGTTTTGAATATACGAACAATAAACGAGAAACAATAACAAACTACAAAAACTTAACAGAAACTGAGAATTTCAATAAAAATAAACCGGGAATATTCAAATCATACGTCAGATTTAATGAATGAAAAGCAAAGCCATAGACGAAAAATTTCGCTCTTTATTAGCAAAGCAATTTCAATATTCTTTATGTTGGAAAGTGAAGCTTATTACAGCCAAATCTGAGGCTTTTTTCGTTTTTATAAATAAATAACACTCACAGGCACATACTTTGTAGTGATCCCAAGTAGGCTTTTTGTTATGGGAACCATTCAACAACGGCACAAACATGTAACATCCATGACCGAACCGGGACTCAAACCCAGGACCCCTGGTTTGAGAATCCGGCGTGGCAATCATTACACCAACCGGGTCGTCAATAACACCCAGATTGTTAATAACTTTCTTGTACTGTGTATTTTTATTATTAATATTAATTAATATATTTGCTCATACCTATTGGACCCCTCTCTGGTCAACGCCATCTATTGAGAAATTAGGAACTAACTTTATTTTTCTTCTTGAAAATCCCTCATTGAGAAACCTCCTCCTTTTTTGAAGTCGGTTAAAAATTGAGCGAAAACTAGGTGAGAAATTTTAAAAACGTTAGTTCCACTGTAATGACATTTACACATTTTAAACGAAAACTAATATGTCAAAGTGTTGTCAAAAGCGAAAATTTACGTTGACAGGCCAACAATAACAAATACATTTTTAAAAGAAATCCTTTAAAACTAACATAAAAAGAAATTTTGGGTGAACTACCTGCAAAGCCAGACAACAAAAAAACAAATGAAACACTGCTAAATTAAAAAGTCGCGGCTAAAAGGCAGAATAGAGAAAAAAAATGGTTGAAAAACAGTGAAGTTATTTCTTCCTCGTTGCTCTGTTAGGCCTCACAACGGGCTTCGCTACGGGTTTAGGGGTCTTGCCTTCATTCTGCGCGAGCGGCTGGTTTTGGGAGTCACTCGGTTGACCCGGAAACTTCCCTATGAGCAACTCCAAATCAGACTGCAACTCCACTTTACGACGGCTCTTGTCCGGCAGCAGAATGTTAATCTTGCCATCAGTCGACCAGCAGCGATTGACTCCGAAGTGCACGCAGGCAGCCATGAAAACTTGATGTCTAGTCAGAGTCAGGAACTCTGACCTAAATTTAAAAATATGTGTTTTAAGATGTGGAAAGAATATTTTGATGAAATATCTAAAGAAAAAGGAATTTGGTATAAAACAATACAAAGTCAGCCTCCTCACATACCTTGGTTTACCCAAATTAAGGCCAGTAGAAAAGTTGTTGTTATGGCACATAGGCATCGTAGTGAACACATTCCACTAAATAAATTCGGCTTCATGATGAAAATGTGTAGTTCACCTAATTGTGAGGAGTGTGGAGTGGTCGAGGACGTTTATCACCTGTTAGTGGAGTGTGTTCGCTACGAGCAGGATCGAATGACACTGATGAGGGAGCTTGATGTGGGCATATTTCATAACATCCTGGCATCACCAAGTTCTGATGCTGCTAGAAAAGTGTTCGCCTTTGCAAATTCATCAGTGTCTCGTTAAGTAAATTAGAAAGTAGGTAAAATCTAGACATAAGGTACGATGGGACTGACATGTACATAACATTTTGAAAAAAAGTCGCTTTAAAAAAAAATTGAATTAAAAAAAAAAGAAAAGAACTCTGACAGAGTGAACCCAGACCCCTTCAACGATGACTTGGCATCCTACACCTCACGTCGCTGCTGCACAATGTGGAATCTGAGCAGGATGGGCCTTGGCTTGGATATATTGGAGCCAAGTCGTTGGCACATTTCAAAGTCATCGGGCGACGCCTCTGGCATTTTCATTTTGTCGGATATTATCTGAGCTGCTACTTTATGGGTTCTCTCGTCCTTGTCCTCTGGGACACCATGCAGGAGCAGAACCTTCCGCCTCAGATAAGTCTCATGCCGATCCAGACCGAGCGACAATAGCTCTACTTGACTTTTGAGAGTTGAGATGTTTTAAATTCAGCAAACTCACTTGTAAGTGCTGCAATGTCTGGTGTAGATGTTGATGAAGATGAAGATCCGAGATTCAAAGATAAAGTAGATTTCAATTTTATTTAAAGCGAGCGTTAACCCGCGACTTCGTCCGCACAAATTATATACCAGATTTTAAGTCAGATCATAAGCTATCAAACAAAAAATCATCAAAATCCGTTCAGTAGTTTTTGCGTGATACTCGTTCAAACAAACAAACACACAAACAAACACCCAAACAAACACACAAACAAACAGACAGACAAAAAATCCAAAAATTGGTGAAATGGAATCAGGGACACCTAAAAACCATATCGTAACTTTTTTTTTGTTAATATCTTCAATGTACAGACAAACTTCCTGTTACAGTTTTATAATAGTATAGATAGATAAATTTTGAGGAGCAAAAATGTTCGTGTGCACACAGTTTCGTCGCCTACCGCAAAATAAAAAGTGGTGAGCTAATTTAACCGTTAGCAACACTACGCGTAGGTATGCTACTCACAAGGATCGCGACTTGCCATCCGTCGTCAGTGTTGCCACCTCGACCCTTTTCGGGCTAGATCTAACATCTTTTTAACTGCTTTAGCCCGAAAAATGTCCATTCCCATTGAGGGACCAGAATTTTAAGTATCTGAATTCGTCTGGCTTCTCGGCGTTTTCTCGTGGTCCTACTATATGTCCTTCTCATCACGAAGGAGAGGGATGGAAGCATCAGACAATAGTATAATGTCTGAAGCTTCCGTCCGTCTTCTTCCTGATGGAAGGGAGAGGGACTTACATATCTATCAGATCAGACAATCTGTAGAAAATCGGATGTGTATTGCCAGGCTAAAGGTGGTCCCTCAGTTGAAACATGTTGATTGCAGTTCGAAGATAAATAGCGAAAGGAACAGTGTGACCTTTAGTAAAAATGTGTTATGAAAGATTACGTTACTAAACAGTATCCATGTCCGTCTTCCGTCAGTCGCGCGCTCCCCCGGCCGCTGACGGGAGCCGTGATATTTTAAGATTTTCTCTAATAAATAGAAGACCAGGGTGACCACATAGTAGAACTTTGTTTTGGAAAATTAAATAAAAAGTACTGTTTATAATAATTTTAATCATAATTTGCAATGATCGCTTAGCAAATCTAACAGCAATAACAACAAATTAACACAATGTACAAATAAAAACGAAAATTATGATTTTGATAAATGTACACATTGTTCAGTATCAGACGCTCCTGCCTCCACCAGAAGCTCTCCCATTAGTTACAATGTTCACTAATGCCAACAAGACAATGCTGTGGTAACCTTTGTAATTAAAGTAATGTGAAGTATCGTCAGGAGCAAAAATGTTTGTGTTTTCCATCTAGTGTGCCCCGATACATTCCGGGAAATACCACTTAGTCTGAAATCCATTTAAAATTTTCTTCAATTCAATTTTCAGCGTAGCACGGTATCTGTAAGAGAAAAAGAAATAAGTTCTATGTAGTTAGAAATAAATGTCAATATAAAAGTCCCTTTATGATATGTTTTTACAGGAATAGCCACAATCACTATCCCTGCAAAATGAAAACGATAGCCAACGGCCAAACAGTGCTTTGCAGTCAATGACAGACGAAGATTCATACTGTACAATCATAATAAACAGATGCGAGATCTCAGTCACAAGAAGAAGGGTCTCAATCACAAGATTTCTATTGAATTAATCTACTTAATCAAAATTTGACACAATAATGAAGATTTATGCATAGAAGTAGAAATAATGACAACTCCATTACTGCTGCTTTACAACGTCTTGAAAATATTATGTGGGCCAATTTTTTTATTCTTAATGCAAGCAATGTTATTGTCAGGTAGGCGTCAACAGATCTATCCAAACATTTATATATTGAACTACCGAGCCGTCTCGGCTTCGCACGGGTGCAATGCTGATACTATGCATGTATTTTATACATATAAACCTCAGATCAATTAATACAAATATAAACCTTCCTCTTGAATCTTATCTATAAAAAAAACCGCATCAAAATCCGTTGCATAATTTTAAAGATCTAAGCATTCCACGGCGGGAAGCGACTTTGTTTTATACTATGTAGTGATGATAAAACTTGGAATATGTCTGAAAAATGTTCTTATCCATGATTGTATCACTTATTTATTAAGTTATTAATGTTATTATAGACGCACAAAATAAAACTTGAAAAGATCAATACCTAGGTATTTTATTTTACTTGCCTGATTATAATCCTGTAAAGCCATAGGTAGATATTGCAGCACAAACCTTTAGGTAATAGTTACTCTTTCTTATACTGTGCTTCAGGTAAATTGAGATATAGCAGATCTGGAAACCCTGTGAAGTGCTTCTAATGTGTAGGTACGCACGTCGACACATCAAGCTATACAAAACCAAAATAATCTGGCCGCGCGTAGGTCGTGTAACGTATAACGTCGCGCGGCCAGCTTATGTTGGTTTTGTATAGCTTGATGTGTCACCGTGTGTACATAAGTGTACATGAACGACCAACAGCTGGATATCTGAGTGTGATTCTAATTATATTTTAGCCGGAATAACATTTCGCAGATGTGTATCTTGTTTTTGGATAGTTTTTGTTTTTGAGAGAAGAGTATCAAATTGATGCGTACCTAAATGGTTTTTGCAACCATCGCTTCTTGCATTGATCACGTAAACATCAAAGAGAATATAATCCCTAGGGAGCGATAATCACTATTTATGCACGGGCCGATCGATAGTTTGTTTGGCAATAAAAGCAATGACTTTAGTCATATTTTTAGACTAGTTTTTGGGCTGGGCCGCGGGCTTCGCAGCCCGCGGAGTCACCGCGAATGCCCCTCCGGGAGGTGTGGAGTTTTAGTTTTCAGTGTCTGATTAAACCTATCAGTCGGGTAAAGGAAAAGAGGGGGAGGGGGAAGGTGTTGTAGTTTGCTCATGGCGATTGGACTTGGAGTCTTAAATTTTGCTGAAAAAAGGGGCAGTGAAGGCTGAGAAAGTGAAAGAGGACCCTGACGTTAGGGGGAGGGGGGGGGCACCACCCGTCAATCGGTTGCGGTTGGGGCGGGCCGAATCGCCTGGAAGCCTGGTGGACCTGATGTCCGGGATCAGTCTGCCCGCCATGCGAGCCGCAGGCCTTGTGCCCCGCTCGCTTGGCGGGCAGACTGATCCCGGAGACCAGGTCCACCAGGTTCCAGGGGGAACGCTTCGGAGCTTCGCTCCTACGCGTAGCTCGGCCTTCGGCCTCGCGAAAATTACACGGGGGAAGGGAGATGGGTAGTTACGGAGGTGTTCAGTCAGTATAACTGAGCGTTGGACGCTTCGGCGCACGCGCCTACGCGGAGCTCGGCCTTAGGCCTCGCTAACTTGGCTCGGCCTCCGGCCTCGCATTGAGGTACTTGCACACATCGGCCTGCGGCCTCGGTCACCTGGCTCGCCCTTCGGGCTCGCCTTAAATAAAATTTGTATGGCGACCCCATCGAGAATTGAAGATAAAAAAAAAATTGATTTCGTATTTGGAATCGTTAACCCTTTTGAAAAATGGTCATCATCTTTTATCCGCCATCTTGGATTTTCGTCACTTCATCCGAATAGCTTACCTCAAAGAGTATGGCTTACCTCGTTCCCTAAGAATTGGTATAAACACTCGGTATCCATCTCTATTGGTTTAAGAGATTTAGGCGTTTTTTTGATTGTTTTCACTGCCCTGAAAATCTGACTAAGGTTCTCTCAAACATTTGTACGGGGTCCATACCCATATATGCCGTGGTTTATGCGGGCCGTTGACCCCATCCACCAGGGTTCCACCTGTAAGCCGGGACCGTTAGCTCGGCCTTCGGCCTTGCTAACGTGGGTCGGCCTGCGGCCTCACCTGCCTCGGCCACGGATGCCTCCCTTCGGCTCATAGCCTCGTCATAGAAACTAAAGTTTGTATGGCAAGATGAGCTGGGCAACACGTGTGTCTCAACCTTACACGTATTGACACCGAAGTGGCCAACTTTCCAAGCTTCATACTAACCCCCACAATATTACCTATATTCCTAGATATAATCACTAAAACGTAGTAATATACATATTTTTTTGGTACAATTCAAGGTAAAGGGTTAAAAATCCCATACAACCGATGTCTTCAATACAATTCTCATTTCTACCAATTAAAACGTTAGTATTCGACGTTCTGACGCTTCTTTGGAGTTTTTGGATACAAACGAAAGACGTAGAGAAGTCCACAGGAAAGTGGTGAACCATAATTTTCTTTGGGCGAACCGTTCGCTTTGCCGCGCTACAAATGACGGAACACTTTTCCTGTTTACGACCCATACACCATCATATTTCACTGAACTGTATATTGTTCACTTGCACGACACTTTGTTACGCAAAACAACGCCAATTTTACGAAACAAAACTCACTATAACCAATAAAAATTTAATAAAATATGAGGACTCCAAACGTAGCTGACAAATTACCGCCAAAAACTCTTCGATACAGTATCGGTTCACGTTGCGGTAGTCTACATTGAACTTTACTTTGTCTATGGTAAGTTTCCAGTTTGAAATTCCCGCTACTTTTAAACCGGAAGGGATTCCAATGAATGGGTCGTGCATAAATCAACCGCGAAAAACTGTCTGGACATGAAATGTCCAGGGTGTAACGCCCGTCCACGTTTTGAACGCCCTGTTCATACGAATCCGAAGGGATTCTTATGGATGGTACGTCAATAACTTGGCCGTGCATAACTTGTTCGAAAATTTTATGTACGATCAATAGTGTACAGCTGGTTTTTCGCGTCCATTCACTCGAGTACGAAAATGGATTCCTATGAACGGGTCGTGCAAAACTTGTTCGTACCAAGCACGTACGACCAGTTTTTCGAATCCCAGCTAAATGAGTTTGACAGTGGATTCCTTTGCACCGGTCGTACGAAACTGTCTGTACAAAATTTGGATGCCCATTATGCGGACGTGCATAGTGTCTTCCCAATATTCTTTGCGTCAGGCTCGCTATCCGTCTACGAATTACGATAGAACGTAAATTTGACATTAACGAAAATGAAAATGTGTGTCAGTTAACTGTCACAGTAAGTGTCACATTAAATATAAAACAAACCATACAAAATAAATGTGTGTAATGTACTATAATATCACCAAAATTGAAATATTTTTCAAATATTTCGTAGGTTTCGTAGGTGTATGAAATGAAACTTATCGAAATATTTAAAACGGTGCCTTGGTAAATCATTTTGTGCGTAAAGTTACGTTCTATGTTTGCCAAAGTTGCCAGTTTAAAACTTTTACTTTAAGTTCAGGTACACACGGCGACACATTAAGCTACACAAAACAAACTTGCTGGCCGCGCGACGTTATACATTTCTCTACCTACGCGCGGCCAGCTTATTTTGGTTGATTTGGTAGCTAGATGTGTCGCCGTGTGTACTCTACAGCTGAGATTCAAAGAACTTTTTTTAACGCCCGTGTGCGCTGCACACCCTGCACTATAGGTAAAGCCGCCTCTGGTCGAAAATATATCTAACTTTGAATAGGAGGTTTTCTGATAGTCAATGAGGCAAACGTACATTATGCAGCAAACAACTTAACCAATGAGGAGTAAGTGAGGGGTGTGCGCAGTCGTATTGCCGCCGTATTAACGCTTTCGTCTACAATTTTTTTTGTATAAAATAACTCAATAGCTTCGATATGACATGGCTTTCACAATCTTCATTATATAAGGATACTTTGATAACATCGACGAATGTTAGCCTCAGTGACATGCATCTTTTTAGTTTGGTTTGGCAAATGTTTGACATTATGTACTTTACATCTTGAGAACCGTTACAGACCACATCATGTCAACGGCATTTACAATAGGGTTTATGTTGTACTAAACTTCTTTATAAGCTAACAGAAAAAAAACTCATTATCTTTTCTATCACCTGTAAAATGTACTGTCACTAATGAGATCTAGCTCGTCCTGCTTCCTTTTTATTACTGCGTTTTATGCTATTTTATGTGATAACGATATGTATGTGCTAACAGTGAGCGTTTTCTAGGGGATCGACATATGACGCTACGGTCTGTGCGAATAAAGGTCAACATTTCAAAATGTGTTTCTTTAAAATCATATAGATGGGAAAGATGATCAAAAAGATGCCATTGCATCTTTTAATTGAATAGTTTATGAATATTATATTATTTACCAATGATTTAAATACGTCTGACATGGGCGCGATCCTTTGGCCTTTCGAAAAATAGCAGGCACAGCCTTGACATGATCCCGCACGCACATTTCTCAATGGAGCGATGAACATGCCATCTGTTGAGATTTTAAGGAAGTGAATTTAAAAAATAGAAAAGAAAACCTCTCATCCCGGGGTAAAATGTTTCCGAACTGGTAACACCCACAAAGAAAAAATAAGTACGTTCTAAAGCTATATTTTGTGACCTATATTAACATAGAAATGGAAATCGTTTCATTGCTTTCTACGTTAAAAACCATTTTGTTTGTAAAATAATGGTTAAAATCCAAAAATTAGCATGTGATTTGATGCAAATAATTTTCTGTAAAGATAAATCATGTCAAAATTCTATTTTGTTTGGTGTAGATGGATGGTTTTGAACGTATCTTACGTGCTATCTCTTTCTCACTCTACGTCATTCTCTCACGTTCGATGTGTGGTGTCAGAGAAATATTTCGTGGTTTTATTTTATTATAGAAATTAAATCTTGATATGTTCGTAGTATTTATTTCTTTTACTAATTATGTATTACTTTACTAACAGTGTACCAGTGCCGTTTAGTAGCCTGGGTGAAATATAGCAGAGAAATATTGGTTTTATAGTTCACTATGAACTGTCACCAAGTACTAAGTGGTGCCTGTAATTCAGGGGATCAATGTTTTGCTGTTGGTTCAGTGGAAGGAATACCATTCACAGTAAGTACCACGGTCAAGGGCCCTCTGAGGTCGCATCTCGTGACCATCACTTTTAAATATTTCGTCGTAATTTGGAACTCATTAGTTAACAGGAAAATCTAATTTAGCCTAGTTTGATAAGCATAGAATCATTTTGGTACCCACTATCATCTGTCTACAGACACAACCTCATTCTTTTATATCTGGTTTAGTACTTATGTATGGTTTTCCTTGAATGGTAATTTGCATCGCTTCGCCACAGTTATTTGAATAACAATATAGTTGAAGAGTACATTGTTTATCTTAAGGTTATTTAATGCATCATTGTTTCAGTAACAGGTACTTTATCTTAGGTTAATACTTCATATCTCCGTGACTCCATGACACTAAATCCATGGTCTAATTTTTAAAAGCATTGGGCTCTTGACACCAGTTTTGCATTCGAGCTATCGAAAAATTAGTCTATGGAAATAAAAAAGATAGTATTTGAGTAAAATTATAGTACAATTTTTAAAATAAGCTGTATTTGAATAAAAATCACAGATTTTTTTTTTCATAAATTTAAATTCAAAGGTAAAAATTGTATGCTAAGATTATCTCATCAGAAAAACTCTCTTCACAAAGTAGTGTCGCGTCGGTTGGCTCAAATTCAATAAAATTGTAGTATTTGTTAGTTTGAGATAATTTGTACTAAATTATAGTATACGATCAAACATTCATTCTATTGCCATTTCTCTCGCACCTAAATAATGTATGCGCCATTCTGCTGTCAGTAACAAAAATGTTCATTTTCGAAAGCATCCTCGATGAATTTTACAGCGATACATTACAAAAAAAAAAAAAATTGGAGTGAAATATGTATGTCAGAGGTATTGACAAATTATAGTATTTTAGTGTACTATCCTATATAGACGATAGTATATAGTACTCAGTGTGAAATTATAGTACAAATACTATAACTATAGTACGGAATGCAACACTGCTTGATCTCTGGTGGTCGTTACATAAAAACCATGTAAGAACGTTAGAGGCCATAAGGCGGTCTGAAAAAACTCTGACACCAGGGCTTGCTACCCACACGATAAAGAGAGCAACTTCATTATCTTGATCTCAAAAATGTCTGTAGAATACATAGTAAATTCTTTTGTTTCAGGCTTATGCAGCGGGATGTAACATAGTAATTTTAGCATCCAACTTTGAGAGGGTGCAGATCATACCCGGGGCGATCCATGGCTATGTCAAAATCGGGTCATTGGACTGCAGTACTGATACGGGAAAGATTGCAGCTGCATACGGAGCTGAAGTTTGCATTTTTGAACCGACACCATTGATTCACAGTTCAGCGACTACTCATGTAAGTCATTTATTGTTTTTCTTTTCCCGTTTCTTCTAATTATCGTATTTTGGATGACAGGACAGGATTGGTGATCAAAATTGTCATAACATATCCCAGCACGGCTAGCATGCCACCCACGACAAAGCGTTTAAACGAGAAAAACATCATGCGCGCTCTTTCTGGCATAAGTAAAATAATAAAGATGGAGGCACATCTCGATTTTTATCGTTTTCTCGGGGGTGGCATGCAAGGCCTATAGGTATAATTATGTACATAAATAATTAATAATATGGAATTATGTATAACTTACTTCTGTTTTAAACAGCTGAGCAAATATAAAAAACTTTTAATACTATGTATTACCATCAATAAAATATTGTATTACCAATAGGTTTTTATGAGGAGGCCTGTGCCGATTGGCAGACTTACAAAAAACGAGAAAAGCACAAATTACTAGAATACAACAAAAACAGATGTCTGAATAAGGCATTATTAATAATAGGTTTTTATATTATTTTTTCTTTACAATGAACAGTATAGTACATTTGATATTAGGTTTAAAGAATTTTATTTCTCATAAGAATTATACAATTCATTGACATGAGAGAAAATGAGTATTTATCTAAATACAGTAAGTTATTTTTTAATTGCGAGCGTATCATAAATCGAAACACCAGTTTATACATTTAGATCGTAAAAGCATAGATATATGCAATATTTCCTATATTGCAGTATTTAATAAATAAATAGGTTGATAAGTATCACAATTTTTATTAACTTTCATAGCAAAAACTAAGGGCCTGTTTCACCATTTCTTAGTCGGTTCTTGTTAGCTAATCCGACAGATTGTTTGACATACCTTTTTCAAAAAATATGTCAAACAATCTGTCAGATAAGCTAACAAGAACTTACTAAGAAGTCGTGTAACAGGCCTTACGAGTTTTAAGGAATTTTAAGTTTTAATGAATTGTGTTTTTCTTCGTTAATATAAAAAAATTAAATATAAAACATAAAAATAGTTTATTTCTCTCCACATCCAATAATATACAAGTGGTTTAGGTACAACTGAACTAGTATTAAATACATTATTTTAGTAATGTGGAGACTGGTGCCTGGACTAAGTTCACCTTGCGGTCTTGGTGTCTTATTCCCATTCCCAGTCACTAGATCACATGGTTCTCAGATCCTGAGATATCCTATACAGTCTATGAGCATCCGGTTTATGTTTATTAGGTTAGGTTTTTTGTTTATTTTTAATTTTTTTTTGGTTTATTTCAATCATTAAGCTAGTTATAAGTATTAAAGGAAGTGTGTTTCTGGTTTGACGAAGCCTAGGTTGTGGGTTCACATACTTTCCAATTAACAATATTTCAATAAAATAACAAAAATTTTTAATTAAATAGCAAAAACAATTTTTTTTGTCATAATCCTTCGTGGGCCCTTGCCCCACAACTAACCAACGTTTTTAATTGCAATTCGACGAACAGTATAGGAACGTATAAAGGGCAAAGAAATAAAGAAAGAAAGAAATAATGATACAAAGTAATGCCTATTATAGATTATTATACATACTTACTTAGATAAAGCTGTAATTACTTAGTCCTCAAGTAAATTAAAAATAGTTCAAATGAATCCCTATATAAATTAATATGTATGTGTACAGTTCAACTTAATCAGTAGAACCCAGTTATAACTAATCTCTGATACTGACGTTTTCAACTAAATGTTGATTAGATACTGTAATGCAGGATTTTTGCATTTTAATATCAAAAATGTTTTACAAAAAACATATTTTGTAAAGCTGTTTTAGATAGCATGTGTCAAGAAAATGATTTATTGTAGTTTTTTTGGATGACTTTATTTCATAACCTACATAAGTACCTATAATTTGCACACTAAAAACATAAAAAGAAGGATTGAGATAAAGGATGGACGGATACTTATTATTTTATCTATCTATATACTATTATAAAACTGTAACAGGAAGTTTGTCTGTACATTGAAGACATTAACAAAAAAAAAGTTACGATATGGTTTTTAGGTGTCCCTGATTCCATTTCACCAATTTTTGGATTTTTTGTCTGTCTGTTTGTTTGTGTGTTTGTTTGTTTGTTTGTTTGAACGAGTATCACGCAAAAACTACTGAACCGATTTTGATGAAACTTTTTTGTTTGATAGCTTATGATCTGACTTAAAATCTGGTATATAATTTATGCGTACAAAGTCGCGGGTTAACGCTCGTCTAAACTATTATAAAACTGTAGCAGGAAGTTTGTCTGTACATTGAAGATATTAACAAAAAAAAAAGTTACGATATGGTTTTTAGGTATCCCTGATTCCATATCACCAATTTTTGGATTTTATGTCTGTTTGTTTGTTTGTGTGTTTGTTTGTTTGTTTGAATGAGCAACACGCAAAAACTACTGAACCGATTTTGATGAAACTTTTTTTGTTTGATATCTTATGATCTGACTTAAAATCTGGTATATAATTTGTGCGGACGAAGTCGCGGGTTAACGCTCGTTATTATTAAGATTGATTTCTTCCAAACATCCATTGAATGGAAGAATGCTACATTCGAACCTTTATCATATTAAAATAAAATTGTATACTAGTATACGCTAAATGACACAAATAATTATGATTCTAACTAAAATTGCTAATTAAGGCAATGTATAGATTGAAAGTTTTGGAGTTGGATTAGTAAATAATTACCAATACAAAATTATCCAACCTGGGACACCTAGGACAGCCTGGGCACAGGGGCAAAATTATTCAACTCCAAAACTTTGAATCTATCCATTGCCTTAATTAACAATTTGTTTAGATAATTTGTGTTAGTATCATATTATTTGTGTCATTTAGCGTATACTAGTATACAATTTTATTTTGTACTAGAGTTAACCTGCGACTTCGTCCGCACAAATTATATACCAGATTTTAAATCAGATCATAAGCTATCAAACTAAAAAAGTTTCATCAAAATCGGTTCAGTAGTTTTTGCGCCATGCTCGATTAAACAAACAAACATACACACAAACAGACAGACAAAAAATCCAAAAATTGGTGGTATGGAATCAGGGACACCTAAAAACCGTATCGTAATTTTTTTTGGTTAATTTCTTCAATGTACGCACGGCGACACATCAAGCGTATAGCTTACCAAACCAACATAAGCTGGCCGCGCTACGCTATACGTTACTCGACCTACGCGTGGCCAGCTTATGTTGGTTTTGTATAGCTTGATGTGTCGCCGTGTGTACTGACAATCTTCTGTTACTGTTTCATAATAGTATAGATAGATAGAATGTATGACCTTGGACACTGTCAGCTGATAGCTGTCATTTCATACAAATGGGAAAAATTGATAAGAAGAGTTAAGCATGTGCGATACTGACTGATCCATACGAGATCGTAATCCTGATTCAGGATTCCGAATTGCAATTCCATATGTGTTGGCGGACCTTATTACACTCATTGTGCAAGGGGTTACGTTTAGCCTCTTGTACTCTTCTGCACTCCTGGTACTTCTCAATGCTTCTCTTTATCAAATGCCTTTTTTTTCGTGCACGATATTGCAATTCGCACTTGGCCGATTTTCTTTACACAGGAGGTACATTTTTGATTCTACATATCAGTAAGACCAACAGAAATAGGTGTCCCTGGTGGACCTACTAGTAGGAACATGAGGAAACGCCCCTCATAACATAACATAAATATAATTTTTTTATAATTATAAGTCATATCGCTTGACTCATGGGTTCTTCTTTTCATGTCAGCATGAATTATATCGCATGTAGCCCAGTCATTTTACGAAGTTTTGCTAGGCGGGGTAGGGAGTAATTACTAATTGGACTTTTAAACTATAACCGGAACCATTAAGTGACTAAAGGACTATCTTAAAGCATATTAAAAGAAAATTCGCTACGCAACATAGAAATCAAAATTATGTGTCCCAGAAGGATTTTAAATTATTAATATTAATACCAATGCACTCATTTGACTAAGATTTATCAATATAAATTATTTTTTGCAATAAATGCAAATAGGCAATGAAAAAAAAATCAATTACTAATTAGTCCCGGCTCAAACCGTAAAATGACTGGGCTAATGGCAAACACTCAAGCCGTAGTGAAATATTAGCCAGTCAGCAATAGCATCCCCTTTGATATCTGTAACATATTAAATTTTCGCAGTAGTAGTAGTATAGGCAAAAAAATGTTTTTTATCTTAGATCTATCTATAGGGTCCTTCTTAATATGCTAACGGTTTTTAGGTGGTTATCAGACCATTAAACAGAACAATTTTCTCTATGGTACCAACAACGAAATCGCGAATAGAAAATCAGCTTTTCCATACATTTGGGGAGTAGGATTGCAGATTTGTATGGATGAGCAGATTTCTTTTTCGCGATTTCAACTTTGGTCCCTTAGTGAAAGTTGTTCAGTTTGATGGTCTGAAGCATCCACTTAAATATGTAACGCATTTAAGTTTATACCCTGTATATTAGATCACAAACAATAGTTTAATCCAACATATCAAATGTGTATTCATATTTTGCAAGAGGCAATTAGTCCACTTGCTGTTTAATTGGTGATGTTTATTTACTAAAGTTGGATGACTTTTCATTGAGTATAGTTTATCCAGGCAAAGATAATAATAACATTTAAAAAAAAGTTACTCTCAAAATGCCTACTATTTTACTAATTAAAGGGAATATATTTATTTACCTGTTTAACTGGAATGTACTTATGCTTACATTTACATACATTACATACACAAGCTCACGCCATTGTCCCATGGGGGTACGCAGAGAACATGCAACGACTCTAGCACACTTCTTTAGCCTCATTCACATTCATACATCTTTTCAGCACTTCCGTCGATAGAGGGTGCTACGCACGCTGCATTTTATCATTAACGCTTAAATTTCATGTTTCGAATAAAGGTTTTTCTTTTTTAAATTTAGTTTTCTATTGTAATAACTCAACACATGGCATTATTCATCACTCCATAGAAAACTTGCATTATCGCGAGTACAGTCAGCAGCAATAAGTTGTATACACTTTAGTACTACGACGCGACGTAGAACAAAAGTGTCTACAACTTATTGCTGCTGACTGTACACATGTCAATTTTAAACAAAACTATGGGCAAAGAGATGGACACCATACTGCCATGTCAGACGTAAATAGTTGCTGATTTTGTTATACAAATGATTCGTTAATAATTAAAAATTCCAAAGCAGTCTTTATGAGGCACAGTATTGACATAATTTTGGCAAACCTTTCTATAGAGCAATTAACGAGATATTGCCTGGTTATAAGAAATATAAAAACAAACGCTTATTATCTTATTACTATTTAAAATCCAAATACCACCTTGTATTTGGCTTTTATATCTACTTTTATGTAATTTTGTAAGAATTTAGGATCTAAATGTTCTAATTATGTGCTCATTTATAAGACTAATACATATTTCAACTATCTTCATATTGATTTTGTACAGTTGCCAACAAAACTGTTATGTAAAGACGAAGCGACTCGGCGTTATAAGGTTTAGCGCACACCAAATCTTAAAGCCTCGATCAACACGTCTAGCAAACAAGTTATAAAACCGAGGTCAAATTTATTTTATTGTTACTGTTTGCGGTTAGTATAGCAAAAAGTATCTTGTTTTGTGAATAGTTTTTCCAACTAACTACAAACGCCTAAAAGCTAT
Organism: Agonopterix arenella; assembly: GCA_927399405.1. Lineage (NCBI taxonomy): Eukaryota > Metazoa > Arthropoda > Insecta > Lepidoptera > Depressariidae > Agonopterix > Agonopterix arenella. The sequence goes on along the minus strand of OV656706.1, from coordinate 11,367,512 downwards.
TTTTATTTTATACAATACTATTTTTTATACGCGCCACTTTCAGAAAAATAAAAAGAAAATAGTAATATTTTTTTCTAGAGTGGAATTTGTCAAACCTATAAAAGTATTAGTTCATCGTCGGTCTAACTCCTGAGGATGCTCCTTGGTGGAGCAAAACACGTGTAGAGAAGACATTATTTTGAGGGAAGGTTGTATTGCATAACATAATACAACTTTTTCTACTAGGTATTTAGAATCGGAGGTCTCGATACAATCGTATTGTCTACCTATTATTAAAGTATTGTATAAAAAACCGGCCAAGAGCGTGTCGGACTCGCCCATGATAGGCTTTCGTAGCCATTGCATGAGTAGAATTAGGAAAAAAAGTAGTAGAATCGATTATCTTATTTTATTAATTATAGGAAAACTTACGTACTAATTACAGGATAGTAGGGTATCAACATTTTTATAAAACAACATTGTCAACTAAAAGTTTCCACAAATAAAATCTATCTAAAAGAAAATTTTGAAACCTAACGTTATCTTGAGGGGTCGAAATTGTTCTTTCATAACTACTACATTTCTGTTTTGGGCTACTGAGAGATAACAGTATAGACATTTCGATTCAATAGGTGCAAGAATGAGTGAATAATCGCGGTGGGGCATGCAGAGAATATAGGTAGACAGACAGAATGGACGACAGTATAAGGGTTCTTTGTTAACAAAAGTATAGGTATATATATCTTGTAATAATTAAGCAAAGTTTTCCTAGTGTTGATGGTGACGATACAGAAATCGTATTCAATGTAATGTTGACATAACTTGTTATCTATATTGTGGTGCGCAAACGTGAACAACGTTATGTAAATGACAGTGTTTAGTATGATACGTCATAAAAATAGGGTCATAATATGTTTGATATAATTGATAAAGATTACATCGGAAGCCCAGCCTCGTGTCATAGTCCAACTAATTAGCAATTAATTGTCAATCTTTAACGTTTGACTCTGATTCAGATCGTCAGGTTATCGTATTTATGATTCTATGTATAGGTATATAATTATAAATACCTAATAGTTCCTACTACATATAAAATGGTCACTCCATGCCCCTCGTTGACTTCATATACGGCATGTGCAAAAGGCACACAAACTGCGTCGTAGTAGGAAGCAATTATCACAAAACAGACGGGTACAGAAGGGCGGCTTCATACAAACGAGTGAAACAGGCGCCTGCACACATAGACCCGCACGTTCGGCGTCGCGACGTCGGCGACGTCGGCGACACTTTACCACAGAAAAGAGGTACAGTGTTGTCCAAACGGAGACATCCACATTTTTTTTAGATTCTTCACCATTCTTCTATGTGTATCCGAAAATATCCCATTTATGTTCCGCGATTTTGTGGTTTAGAAGTTATGATTTTTCCTAAAGGAGTATTTGAGAATGTTCTAGCGGAGCGGCTTATAACTGTCATAATTTTGTTCATAGAATGATTTTTTTTAATTTTACTTTTGCAATTTGATCGTCTGGAAACATCATTCTATACGTAAAATAATCAGCAACACAACATCCATACAAGTTATCGAAAAAAGGGTCGAAAGTGAAAATGAGCAAAATTTTCGTTAAAATATGAAATGGATGTTCCATAAGCTGAAACCTTTGACTACTTATATAGGGACTGGTTACGCGTGTAATTCTACTAACAAACATTTCTGCCACTTTTTGCGGGGGGCGAGGTAACATGAAACCCGCAACTTTGGATTTTATTCCCATAACTTTAGATTCTAATTTTGAACGTTAAAAATCATGAAAAGTAGTCTCGCGTGAACCCAAACGTTCAAAGTTCAAAATTATTGTTTCGCAATTATAGGCTGTCTCGTTTAGTGATAAGGTATAAAATTGAATGTAAATGCACATGATTTATTGACCTTATACCTAGTCCTTATAATTAATAGTCAAAGGCTGAAACCAATTTTAAAAACTTTGAACACAGACGTGCACACAGACGAGCGCTTTCTGCACGTCGCATACGTACAGAAAGCGCTCGTCTGTGTGCGTGCGTCGATTCGAGCGCTTACATGAAGTTGCTATACTGTATATCTCTATTCTGTGCCAGTACTATCTTATTATTCATTTTATGTCCGTACGTGCGTGTCTTTCTGTGCGCCTGTTTCGGTGGTTGCGTAGAGCCGCCCTTCTGTACCTGTATCTCTTGTGCAATTATCTATGACATATTAAATAAGACATTTTGAGAGAGAATGAGATACGACCTTTTGCGAAAATTACCTTCTGCGTCCATCAACTAACACTAACTAAAGATTTATTCTTTTCCGACTAGTGATTTATCTACGTACATTTTAAAAGTATTCGCACGAGCAGTTCGCGATTGGATGCGTACGTTAATAGTTTTGCCATAATTAACCCAGATGCGGGTGTATTTTCTCAAATAGCAAACATTAGTCTAATTTTTCAATGCTATCTCTTGATAGAAAATTACCAAGTGTATTTTTGGGCCACGTGTTCTTATTCGTTAGCCAGATGGTGAATGGGCTGGAATAAATTTATAATGACATGCCATTGATTCGACAAAAGAAGATTGGGAATTAAACAGTTATTTATTTTGACTAAAATATGTTATTGGTTTCATAGCGTGAGCAGTACTTATATTAATTGATATACATTTCTACATGTAAATAGGAACCAGGGGTCATTTGTGTATCATGCGCGTAATTTCTCTATGATTATACCGCTATGAAATTGTTCTTGTTTGTTTTGGCAGTTCTTAGCGATTCTGCGATATTTAGTTAATTAATTGCAGACAATAGATATGATGATCACAGAAACAAAATATTACTTAAATAATTCCTAATACAGTCATAATACGTTACCAATCTTGTAAACCAAATAATCGGTAGTATTTCCTACGGGAGTATTTCTTATTTCTACCCGATTGCGCGACGCAAAGGAAGGGTAATGTATTTATGTAGCATTAGAATGTCATAAGTATTACGTAAAAAACTGTGATGAATTGAAGCAATGTTCGCAAACGCTCCATGTACACGTACTACTTGAGATGGCAATCAGTTAGATGCCGATCATCAACCGATAATGGATCGATACGCTTTTGTTTACGACAGTTCTAAGGTATTCTAATGGGAGGGGGGGGGGGGGGGGGGGGGGGGGGATTTCGGCGTTTAGTAAATACTTATAATTATAGTATTAGTACAATCATTATTGCAATTTCTTTCACATGGTTGTTTCAATGAATGTCGTCCCCCAGAACTGCTTACTTATAAAATACCTGTGTGTTTTCTGATGTAATGTAGTTCAAGTGTCTGATTCGCGAATAAATTACAATTATTCGGTTTTTATTACTTTCTAAGACCGTTCTGGAAGAATATTACATTCTATACGTATCTATATATACGTTTTTATTAGACATTGTTTGTTTAATAATGCGTGTAATAAATAAGTCATAGTAGGAACAGATGTAATCGTATTATTTACTGCACACAGCACTAATACTCTATTTACTGTCTCAATCAATTTATTGGATAACGTAATTCATTTGTTTATTTACTTTCTGAGGCAATAACTGTTAGGACTTTCACTAAATGGCGAAGTACAGTGTGTCATGTAATAATTACTAAGTAATCAATTGAACTTGATAGCTAGTTTGCTCACGTGATATTCAATAAGCAAGAAAGTGACAAACTAAATTGGACTTTAAGTTAATTATCCGATTCAATAGCCGGAGATATTGAGACAAATTCAAAAATAAATATACCCGTAGATATCTGTTAAGGTGGTTTCAGTCCATACAAAAGTTTGACGCACAATACGCGTAGACGGAATTAATAAAAGTAATATTTTATGCAACGTGTTAATGAATTAGCGCCAAACCTCATACACCCCAACTGATTTATAACAAAATAATTAGATTGAAACAATAATTTCATTATTTTGATAGTTAAAATTTCAAGTTATTCGCATTTTAAGTTTTGAGGCAAAAATGATTTGTTATCATTTCAGCAATGAATGAAAGCGCTAACGTACTCATGGATACATTTAAATAATCTTGTTTTGGTAGTAAGTAGGCTGAGTATGCCCTTGCGGTGGGTTGACATCGGGTTCAGTAAATTTTAAATTTTACAAACAAATTATTTAATATGTTGACAAAAATTACTTATGTTGAAACCATGGTAATTCGATTCTGCTCTCGATTCTAAACAAACTACTTTTTAGTTTTGCGTTAATTCATTAGCACGTTGTATATGGAAAAATGGTTTAGATAATCTAGTTGCCGCGTCATAAATAACATTTGCAATTTATAATATAATTACGTTTATATCTTCGTAATTATATTATAAATTGCAAATGTTATTTATGACGCGGCAACTAGATTATCTACTTGACTTGACCTAAATGTATGGGACAGCAGATTTTTTTTTCGCGATGTCTTTATCGGTCCCATAGAGAAAGTTGTTCAGTTTGATGGTCTGATCATCCCCTTAAAATAGTTTCAGCTAATTTAGTTAGACCTTATATACCTGTGATGATAATGTTCTTGTGTTTGTAGAAATTAAATAAATAAATAAAAAGTAAATAAATAACCCATCATTTTGTTTGTTCAGGGCCTAGAGTACAGATGGGTGCAAACAGGCAAGCTGGTGGCGGATGGGCCAATCACCGCTCTATCCTGGAACCTGGAGGGCACACGTCTGCTTACCGGCGGAAAAATACTGCAGCTCTGGCACCAGGCGTCATTGTACCAGGATGACAGTCAACGTAAGTAGAATAGTCTTAAAAAATGTTTCAAGTCTAGTCGTTTAACAACCTGGGTGATCATAGGTGATTAAAGTGGAATAAATCTTATGTAAAATATACAGGGTGTAAACTTTAATGCGTTACATAATTTAAGGGGTGCTTGAAACCATCAAACACAACTTTCACTATGGGACTAACATTGAAATGGCGAAAAAAAAATCTGTTTTTTAACCGACTTCAAAAAAGGAGGAGGTTTCTCAATTCGACCGTATATATAAGGTCTAACAAAATTAGGTGAAACTATTTTAAGGGGATGATCAGACCATCAAACTGAACAACTTTCTCTCTGGGACCAATATCGAAATCGCGAAAAAAAATCTGCTGTCCCATACATTTAGGTCGTGTATGTTTGTATGGAACAGCTGATTTTTTTTCGCGATTTTGATATTGGTCCCATAGAGAAAGTTGTTCAGTTTGATGGTCTGATCATACCCTTAAAATAGTTTCAGCTAGTTTTGTTAGACCTTATATATATATATATATTTTTTTTTATGTGCGTTCGCGGATAACTTCGTCGTTTAAGAACTGATTTTGAAGATTCTTTTTTGTTGGAAATAAGATATTCCAAGGGTGGTACCATGTTAAGGAAACCAGGATCTGATGATGGCATTCCAGAGAAATCGAGGAGAACCTTTGAAAATCGTAGTGCCGGCTAGTTCGTTTGTTAATTTAAAGCACTACTATTAAATTGAACTAACGAATTCACCACTGAAAATTGTAAAATAAACAAAATTTTAACAAAAAAATTAAAACTGCCTTCAAAAAAAAACTAAAAAGTTAAAAAATGATATTGCTGCCGATGACTTTTTCGTTCGCATCATAAGAACATTAATTTGTTTTATAGAAGTCGGTGTCAAGCCAAGCCAAAAAACTAATGCAAGTCCTGCCGCGAATTGTACAAGCTTGACAGCGACTTCGATAAAACTAATTAATGTTCTTATGATGCGAACGAAAAAGTCATCGGCTGAAGTATTATTTTTTAACTTTTTAGTTTTTTTTGAAGGCTGTTTTAATTATTCTATACAAAATATCAATGAAGAGAGGACGAGCCTAAATATTATATATGGAACAGCAGATTTTTTTTTGTGATTTCAATGTTGGTCCTATAATGAAAGTTGTGCAATTTGATGGTTTGAAGCGCCCCCTAAAGTATGTAAAGCATTTAAGTTTAAATCCTGTATTTGACTATCATAAAACATTTATCTCTAAAAAAAAATCGGTCTAATATCATCGATGCTCGATAGTATTTTCCGTGCGATTTTTTTATTTGAGACTGATGAACTGCGGATAGATTTTTCAGGAGCAGAAAAATCTGTTTACTTTCATTCGAACCACTATCACCACCCGTTCACATCAAATGTTCAGTTATCGGATTCTGTAGAAATGAATTTCAGTTTTGCGTTCATTTGTTACATTCAGACTTTTCTCTTTATGAAAGCAGTCGCATAAGGAATTCATACATAAGGTATTGATTGCTTTCAACGTTTTCAATCCGGATACGTTATCTTCGGGAATCTTCGCTGTGTGTTGCAGAAACGACAATTGCCGACTCTGCGGCGATTGCTGAATAATATAACCGTTTAGCTTTTCTTTAGTTTTAATGGTGACGACGACGCGACTTAGAATTGGAATTCTATATTGTCCAAGTTCTTATTATTCTCCACAAGAATATCGAAAAGACAAATTAAGAACTTGTTTCCCATATTTTTATAATTTTTTTGGATATTTCTTCAATGTAGGATAATATTGAATTTGAGATTTACAGTAAAAAGTTTCAAACGTTGGTTGTGATTATATCTTCAATTCAATTCAATTTTTGTTTATGGCGTCCGGTGTGTTATCACAATTCCGCCAAAGTCCCGTTATGTGGAGAATACAATTAGGGAAGTGACCAGTAGCGTTAATTATCAAAATGATCGTTGCCGCGATGATCAGTACTAGTAGAGCGGAGATATTTGAAGTGCGAGACTTTATTTCGACGTAGTTGACGTACCGGTTGTAAACATATATGCGTTAGATCCTTTAGGTTCAGACCATCAAACTGAACAACTTTTACTGTGGGACCAATACCGAACAGAATTCTTTAAATCGAAAATCGTTACTTTTTAAAGTTTCTTTGAGCGAATGGGTTTTATTTCAGCAAGCTGTTTAATGTAAATTGTCTCGCGTATTGATCAGATCTATCTCTGGATGCGCTTTATCTCTCCATTAAATTGACTGAGCGCTCGAGTAGAGCTACCGAAACGTTTCTTACGTTTCAGGTGGAGTTTAAGAATTACAGGGTGTTGCAAAAGTAAAAATAAACATTAAAACTTTTATGGGGGTTGTTTAGACCATCAAACTGAACAACTTTCACGATGGGACCAACATCGAAATCGCGAAAAAAACTCAGCTATCCCATACATTTAGCTCGAGTAGATTTGTAATTTAGTATGGAACCCATAGTGAAAGTTGTTCAGTTTGATGGTCTAAACCACCCCCTTAAATGTTTATTTTGATTTTTGTAACACCTTGTATATCAATAACTACATTGTAGTATTTAATTCGGAGGCTAACAAAGCGATCGATATTGTACGGGTAAGCGCGTTTTTCTGATAGTGTATTTTTTTTTTACTTTTTTAGCTATCTTTTGCATACTGTGTTGTTTGGGTTAGTTGGTCGAAATTGTACACATACTTACAATATGTTATAATTAGGGTTGGGCCGACCGTTCGTTTTATATTCGGTATTCGGCACATTCGGCAGGTTTACCGAACATTCGTATTCGGCCGAAGTTCGGTTAAAAAGTCAAATGTTCGGCACATTCACACTCAATGTTTCGACTGTATTAAGCAGTGTGTCATTGAGCTTGAATATCTAATCTAATCTTATAATGACGAATAAATAAATAAATAATTAACGCTCACATGCATATTCATTGTAATGATCCCAAGCAAGCACTATAGGCTGTTTATTATAGAAACCATACAACAAAGAACAGACATATAAACATCTATGACCGAACCGCGATTAGAACCCAGGACCCTGGTTTGGCAGTCCGGCGTGGTAACCATTACACCAACCGGGTCGACACTGTTCAGGCATTACAATTTTAAGCTAACCACATTCTCTATTGAAATTAAAAAACATCGGTGAAAAAAATATTTAGATATCTCAACTAGTTTCCGAGATAATGGAATTTAGAAAATAGATGCGCGACTAGAGATTCCGCCGTCGGTTTTCTGGTATTTATGTTTGAATTTAAAAAAAAACTGGTGTAACCTTTGAGTGACCCCATACGTGAGTAATAGAACGTGACGTAACACCGCCCGCGCGGAGTGCTTGATATTTACCGGAGATTTAAATGTGTAAAAATAAAAACTATATACCTACTTGGTTTTTTGAATAAAACTAAAACTAGTGTACTTGTATACACATCAGCTCTACTGCGCCAAAATTTCAACGATTTTGCATACAGGGACAAATTTTGGTTCGGTTTCGGTAAAAAAAATGCCGAACATTCGGCCGAATGTTCGTATTCGGTGAAACCCACGTTCAGCCCATCTCTAATTATTATACACTACGCGGTTAGTTAAGATGCCAGTGTATTTTATCCTTTAATTTAAAAAAGGCCATAAAAGTTGGCAAAGCTTTATCCTTATAAATACTTACGGCTAGTTTAGTTACCCTCATCATCTCAGCCGATGGACGTCCACTGCTGGACATAGGCGTCCCCCTACCCTACTCTACATTCAGCTTAATTATTCTACGCCACTTTGATATCGGTCTCTTAATCTATAATAAACAGCGTACGTTATGCGGGACTTTTTCAGAAATCCATTTATTACATAACGTATCCACGTGATTGAAATCTCACGATAATGTTTAATGCAAACGTGTTTTTGTTCTTGTTACTATTCTGATAGTAAAATTAAAATTAACCTAAGTTACTAGTATAGTATTATATTATCTGTGCTTAAGTCAATTTTATCGACTTAGGAAAAACCTCTAATGATAATATATTGTAGATAGTAGGTACTCTGTGATTGTAGTAAATGTAGAATTAAAAAAAAACCGCATCAAATGTAACCCTACGGTATATTAAGGGCGTAGTATAGTGATTATCATTATTGTTTTATTACACGCCCTAATTACTACAAGATACTCTTTCTTATACTGTGCCCTAATTGACACTCTTCTTCAGTGCCTTCAAAGCGTTTCGTTATATAAAACCGTAGACTTCGTAAACAGCAGACATCTTCCTTTGCATTCGCACTGGAAAGGATACAAATATACATGTCACCCGTAAACAAAAGAGACAAAGTGAGATTAATTTCTGTTCTGCCAATTTTTAATGTACTTATTACGGTAGCTTTAGCACGGTCCCAATTTGTTTTTTCTGTCCCTTTCGGTGACACGCACTTCACAGGTCTCAAGAATACGGTCAAAGGTATTACACTTATTTTATAAGGATTATATAGCCAATAGTGCTATAGGTCGCAGCATGATGCGTGTTATACAACGTGTTAATGAATTAACGCAAAACTAGAAAGTAGTTTGTTTAGAATCGAGAGCAGAATCAAAATATCATGGTTGCATCATAGGTAATTTTTTTCAAAATATTAAATTATTTTTTCGCACAGTTTAATATTTACTGAACCCTATGCACCCATCGCACGGGCACACTCACCTTACTTACTACCAAAACAAGATTATTAAAATGTATCCATGAGTACGTTAGAGCTTTCATTAATTGCTAAAAATGATAACAAATCATTTTTGCCTTAAAACTTAAAATGCAAATAACATAAAATTTTAAGTATCATAATAATGAAATTATTGTTTCAATCTAATTATTTTGTTATAAATCAGTTGGGGTGTATGAGGTTTTTTGTTAATTCATTAACACGTAGTATAGAGCTATATCACGGGTTTATATTGTTCGATCGCGTGCAAATAAAAAGTGAGTTTAAGGTGCGATAGCGCTATATCATGCTGCTTTGCTACGGCCGCAGGAGCTGTACAGTCCAGTACATACAGCAGCGATTACATTACCGTACATGCATGGCCGGGCGGCACATATTGCCTGATTTGTTCTCTCTATTTTGAAGTGTAGTTATCAAAGCAAGCAATGTATGCCGAAATCGGCCCTGCTTATACGGTAATGTTATCGCTGCTTAATACCACATTTGTTTGTCGGGTCGTCAATCTTATTTGGTTCGCGCAGACAAGGACAAACGATGATACAATACGACCAGGAAAATAATTCCGCTCGTCAATCTTCGTTTGCGCAGAGCAGGCCCGAGTCCCCGACAAAACCCGAAGTCGTTTAGTAATCAAAGGGTGTAAAGTCGGATAGCAGCGAAAAGAGCGAGAAAACAAATAAGCCAATAGCGTAAACGGATTGAAGGTGTCAATATTGATGATTGCTCAATATAATTTTACGCGGTATTAAAATTTGTCAACTGCGCAGGTACATCGGTAAGACTTATAAACCTGGTACTACTGTACTCGAAACCATTGATAATATAATCAACCTTATGGTTTCTAATTTAAGTGTGCAATTATTTGCCGTGCCGTGCAGTCTAATGAGTAATGACAGTGTGAATTTATGCCACACCGCGCAACCTTATAATACGCTGATTGGTTCGCGCGGTTTTAAATACTGTTAACTGCGCAGATAGATCCGTAAGACTCATAAACGTGGTAAGGCTCGTCGCAAATGAGCTACCGGCCACAGCCACCGGCAAGCAGATTACACGCTTTTTCATACATTTTGTAGGGACTCACTGCACACGTGGCCCGTGGCCGCCACTCGCTTAGCAGTGTCCGCGACCGCAACAGCCACTAGTGGCTGTGGCCGGCGGCTCGTTTGTACCGAGCTTAACCATATTCCTAATTTTATTCTTGCGTATAGTGGGAATGTGAGCCAATATTCACATAGTACAATTACCACTATATGAATATTGGCTTACATTCCCACTATACGCAAGAATCTTCACAATGAAGATAGGCTATTTTAGCCACATGAGAGCTTATAAATGCCGTGAATGGAGCTAAAACAGTTGTCGTAGCCGAAATCGATCTGGAGTACTTCATCCTTTAATTATATTTGTATCCCTTCTTCCAGCAAGCTCCGGGGTCACATTCCAAATAGGCGGCGACAAGGATGATAAACCAAAACAGCAAGAGGAGGACGAACCGGTGAGCATTAGGTTTATTATTGGTTAAGATAAGATAAAGTAGCACAACAATACCAACTGATATCATTGTTTGTTTCTATACTGGGTGTGTTGTGTAGACAGTGGCATTAATTTAAACGGTGAATGTACGCATGATCTTGAACAACCTTCCCAAAGGAAACTAGCAAAAACAAATTTGGGCTTGCCATACTAAATGCAATCAGCTGATCGAACGTTTGTATCACAAGTTTCTTTTTTCGAATTTCGTTAGTTCCTTCAGGAAAGTTATTCAGTAGGTATCATGAGTACAATCTCTCGTATAAATAATAAAACTATACTTTACACATTGTATACGTAACGTAATAGAGTATTTATAGATCGTGCTGGCTCTAATTAAACCTAATTTAGGATTCTAGTTTTAGTATCGAATAAATGAAGGTCGAATGTCTGTGAAAAATTCTTCGTTTTTCAGTTTGTATTAATGCAAATGAGTCAGACGCCTTTGTTACATATGGTTTTTGTATTGCATTGCATGCATTTTGTATCGTTAATTGAATGACTCTGTAAACGAGTATAACATATTATGTTATATCTACATACGGATGGACGCAATTACATGTTTACCAAGGGAGGGATTACGTCAAGAAAGACGATGTAAAACCGCATTAGAGGCATAGGTCAAGCAGAACACTTGTGGTTTGATGACAGCGTATCGGCAATGCCGCAAACCCTGGGTGGACGCTTCATGCAAACAGCCCCTCGCTAATATGAAGAGATTCGCTTACTATCGGCCACCTCGCTAAGGTGAGCTCAAAATTAGTGGTGGCCAGGGAGTGTCCCATAGAGATCTAGAGAGATGCTAACCAACGTTGAGTACGAAACCAAGTGTCGGGTTCGCGATAGTAAGTATTTTGTTAGCTTGAATGTGCTCATTATCCATTGCGGTATCAGAACTCAACGTTCGAATAATCTTTAGTACTACGCAAGCATTGTAAACTATTTACACATAATATCTCGACTGGCTTTCAGCCTCATAATACTTGATTGAATCCTTACTGTCGCGAGGAATGTGTTCCGTTTTTGCGCATATTGCTGCGACACTGGCCCCGCCCCCTTTTCACATCTCCCTTTAGTTTTTGTGATCTGTGGAGTGTCCGTTTTGTATGTAGTTCTCTTTCTTATACTGTGTTATCGGTCTTCCCTTCACGTGAATTGTTATAGATTAGATTTCTAAAATGTAATGTTTTTTTTTCTAATTACGAATGTTTTGAGATTGAAGAGATTCCTAGATCAAGGTCATTGAACTAATCGCAAATAGGTTACTGGTTGTTTAAGAGTTTCAACCACAATCTTTAAAGCTTGTTTTACAACCGCGTCTGTTCGTACAAGATTGATCTGACAGTTTTAGCGCACCGTCTTACATTCACCAGAAATAATGTAATGGCGCATAGCGATGTAAAAGACAATAATTAGTGTCCTAATTATAATTATGATTATGAATGAATTTACAGATAAAATCGCGACTTTATATCCAAAGTCAAAGTAGGCTTGCTACAATTGCACTTTTGAAACTTAGTTCACTAAACTTTCTTTCATAACTTTTAGTTTATTTTGGAATTGCCTATTATAGTCCTCTTTCTTTCTTTCTTTCTTATCGTGTGGGCAGAGCCCTGGTGTCAGAGTTTTTTCAGACCGCCCTACGGCCTCTGACTTGGTTTTTATGTAATGACTACTACCACTAGATATAGTGGCAGGAGGGACCAACGGCTTAACGTGCTATCCGAAGCACGGAATCATTCCTGTTTTCAGACAATCAGGGTAATTCAGCCTGCAATGTCCTAACCAACTGGGAAAAACGTACAAAGTGACATATCACTAGGTCTCCCCCGTTGGATTGGTTTGTAACCCATGACCTCCGTGTCGAGAGCCCAATGTTCTTAACCATTATTAGACCACGGAGGCAGTCCTGACCTATCATAGTGATAGATCGCTAATCTTTTCCCCACAAAATTATCGCCTATGCCTCTAATAAGGCGTTGTCTAAATCGCGATCTAACATACAGTATTCATTCTTCGTTTGCGCAGAGCAGGACCGAGTCCCCGTCAAAACCCGAAGTCATTAAGTAGTCATTAAGTAAGAAACGAAAAGGGCGCGAAAAGAAATTAGCCAATAGCACTGTTAAAATGTGTCTAATGCCCAAGTACATCGGTGAGACTTATAAACCTGGTGGTAGATGTGGCTTACGCAAATATTACAATTACCAATATTTTTGTTTTTTAAGTATTACTAGGGTTTTTACGAGTATGGACGAGTTACGCGTGTAATTCTACTAACAAAGTTTCTGCTACTTTTTGCGGGGGACGAAGTAGCATGAAATCTGCAATTGTTCTGAGTGTAGTAGCATTATATTTCGCTGACTATACCGTTCTGTACCGTCTCTTCCAGGGCTGGATATGCGTGTGGCAGTGTCACACGGCAACTCCTGCGCACCACCTCGCGTTCTCACCAGACGGCGTCCTGTTCGCGACGTCCGGCATCAACGATAGACTCGTTAAAATCTGGTACCAAAATAAAGGTAATAAAACTTACTTACGTACGTACGACGCGACTGCATGACACATTTTATGATTCGATTGCGATGCTTTGGGATTTGGTTTTGTTTATTTTGGTCCAAATCTCAAGAAATAAAACTTAATCGCTTGTTCTGAAGGCTGAGGCAAAAGAAGGAAATAATAGAGAGTATTACCGTTTTATGTGATCTTTATTCCAGGCAACCAATATATTTTAAAATAAGGAGTTTTTATTATTAATTTTTTTAATATACATATTTTATTCAGCTACACATAAAACAGCACTGTGAGCGATTACAGCGCTAACACCCGTTCCATTTGCGATATTGCGCTTACACCGCTAATAGCGTCATTCCAATTCGGAACGCTAGGTATCGCGTTCACACCGTTCACATCACAAAATTTAAATATTCCTTTTATTTTCTTTATCACTAATCGTTATTAAACTTTTATTCGTCATTTTTAGAACATAAGCAAACCCAAAACTACTAAATAAATCTAAATCGAGACCTAAACAAACCAAATATTTAATACAACAAAACTTAAACGTCACTTGAAAATTTACCACAACAAAACTCAAACGTCACTTTCACTGACAACTCGCTCACAGTGCTAACGCTCCGAGCTGTGAGCACTGTTATTACAAGATGGCGTCGGAAGTGACGTCATGAATGACTTCACGTTTTCGATCGAAAACGGAACGACATTTATCGCGCTCACAGCGCTGTTGGCGTGATTCGGAACGCATCGTGGAACAAATCCCGTCCTTATCTTCTGGGTTCCTGCGCAAAACTTCTTTATTATAAAATCGAATACGAGTTTGCTGAGAATTAAAAGTTATTATTCTTTTATTAAATAATTTCATTCTTTTTGTTTAAAGAAAATCAGCATATAGACAATACCTTTTTCAGCTTCCTGTTATGATATCTTTTTCCTCTGAAAACAACCAGCATTATTTTATCAGTTTACAACTGTACAAGTGTTGACGATTTTCGCTCATAATAAATATCAATCAATAGGTTTGGTTATTGGTTCGATTAAATGAGCGAAGATCTAGTTGTTTTGTAAATTATACTGGCGGTGTTCCACGAAAAAAAAAGGTTTAAATCGCCGTTAAAAAAAGAAGAAATTATAAAAAAAGTTAAGTAAATGGCATCTTGATTTGTTTTACGAGGAAAATGGCTTGTATCTTATTTCTTTTACAGTAAAAACTCTTTTCGTTATGATATTTTTTATGGAATTAATCTTATTCCAATTCCAAAAGAATTTGGTTTGGCGCCATTTTGTGATCTGTTATTCAGAAAATTTAATGCAATTTGCTTGACTATTTACTAAAGGGTAGGTGCCTAAGTAATTATTGGTCGTTTGATTACAGTGTTAGTCCAAGCTCACGCCGAACACTCGTCGACTGATCTGAACTACACGTTCATCTACGTAGCGCATCCTCGGGCCGTCACACATCTGTCATGGCGGAAAACCAGCAAGTATATGCCCAAGTAAGTTGCTATTATTTATCTTATGATATGAAGGACCTCACGAACCTCAACCTCGACCTCAAGAACTTTTTAATGATAAAGATAAAAATGTTGATATTGCTTATACAGGGTGAAATTGATATCATTAGCATCCTTTTAAACAACTTTTACTATGACAGCTAACCGATCGAAGCAAAAAAAAAATCTGCTGTTGCATACATTTGAGTCACGATCTCGCAACGAGAACAGTATACCACAATTATTTTTAATTCTTTCGCGTTGGCAGTCTTTAGGCTTGTTTTTATTGAAATATCGAAAAATATATTTGATGCATGTTCCCGATTGTATGTTTTGTGCAGAGGCAGCGTTGGCAACGTTCTAGTGACGTCGTGCGTGGACAACATCTGCCGCGTGTGGGCGGAGACGCTGCTGCCGGAGGACGAGTGGGGCGGCGGCGTGGTGACGTCACACTCGCGCTCCCCGCCGCGCCGCCAGCGCGCCACCCACCGACACAAGCACCGGTTCATGCAGCGCCTCAAACATATGAAGTTTGTATTACTTACCTCATTGTTATACGTACAGGAAGTGTTCTTAGCTCCTCACTAACATCACCTATCGCACTACTTCCGTGATCTAATGGTTAAGAGCATTGGCTCTCGACACCGAGCGGAGGTCGTGTGTTCCATTCCCACAGGGGACAAAGAGTGAAATGTCACTTTGTGCGTTTTTCCCCAGTTGGTTAGGACATTGCAGGCTGAATCGCCTGATTGTCTGAAAAGAGAAATGATTCCGTGCTTCGGATGGCACGTTAAGCCGTTGGTCCCGGCTACTATCTCTAGTGGTAGTAGTCGTTACATAAAAACCACGTCAGAGGCCGCAAGGCGGTCTGAAAAAACTCTGACACCAGGGCTCTGCCCACACGATAAGAAGAAGAACAAGCTATCGCACCTCATCCCGCTCTGGCCCGCACTTGAAGAGAGATTTTAGTAGCGAGAATAAAGGGCACTACAGAGCGGTAAAGGCGTGTGTGCATACGTCATCTTTTTATTGCACATAATAGTAATCCTAAAATCGTTCTATGGTGTGCCCAGGGTGTGCTGATAACTTGTTCATCTTACTGTTGTTTCCCGCTGTCTGTGAATGTACTTTAAACTTATAAGCGAATATGAAACGACATATATCTGTGTATGAGGCAGCAGTTGTGTGCCTCTGGATACCTCGATGGGACACAGGCGTAAGTATAAATGTATGTTTGCAATAGAGAGAAGTTGTTCGTTTTATTCTGCTTCTATCTTCTTCGAAAAAGTTTCTAGTTTACTAATTATAGTCACAGGACTTCATTGTCTAGTGTTGTGATTGGTCGCTGCTGTTAACCCTTGGTTTACAGGATTTACATTACAGTGGTGATGATCTACTCAGGAGCGTACGTTAATCAAAAGTTATACAAATCAGGCGTACTTTAGAGCCATATAAACTGTATGCTTGAAAAGGAAAAAGAAGTGTTCAGGATCGCTACATAGACGATCGTTTGTCTTTACCTCGGTGTTAGTATGAATGTTAAAATCGCGTTTGTTTCAGGACATGTTTCCACATCAGACGGAACGCGCAGTCGTCCAAGCAGCCCGGCGCGCCGATACCCACACTACCTTCCACTTACAGCGCTCACGACTTCCACAATCCTTACCACGCCACGTCTTACACTGGAGGTTTGTTAAATTTTTCTGATTTTTTTTTTATTAGGCGAGACATATAATACTTTGTTCAATTTAGATCACAGATTACCCCCAATAGATATTGCATACACGGCCGCCGACGCGCGCCACACGTCTATGATTTTGCACTGATATAAGCAACGCGACTGGGCGAGCTCGAAGTAGTGCGACCTTGAAATCTTGAAATGGCCAATCATGTTGCATTATTTCGTGCCCCGCTACCCGCACCTACCGCCAAAAATGGTGACTTCGGGCCTTTACAAAATTGTTATCATGCGGTATCTACTGGGGGTAATCTGTGAGGGATAAAACCCACCTATCCCCCCTGGATACGTGCCTGTCTTGGACATTTGTAATAACACTATAAAATTGTATGCCTTTTGTTATAAACAAGATGAACATTTTTGGGTGAGGACAATGACTGCGTTTAAAAACCCCGGAGATTCACCTTTATGCTCGCTCTGCGATCAGGGTCTCCTTTCAAAAGTACCTGTGAATAAAAGACATCCATAATCAATCTCGCGGGTTTCATTTCATGCAATCAAGGGTAATTCGAACTGCCCTTAGGGCATGATTTTCCGTAACAAATACAGCCATAGCGGCGTCATTTATCATGGCTTAAAATTTAAATTATTGTTGTGCAGGTCTCCACTTCCACCTAGCGGCATCAATAAACGCAGAAACGGACATACCATTAGTTCCATCTCTCGCCGGCGGCGGCCGATTTATCCTACACTGGCTGCACAATAAGGAGATGCACTTCACAAGTCAAGCTGAAGCTATACTGCACGATCTTACTAAGAAAGTTAGTTATTATTAGTTGTTTATCAGCTGATTTATACAGCTTTTAGTATGAAATAAGCAATGTAACAGGGTCTTAAAATTGTTCTTATTAGAGTCATTGAGGACACAGGATTTTTTTGAGTAAAAACTGGTTTCTGTTTTTCTATGTACCTACCCAACACTTCAAATACGTCATACAAGTTTCTTTATACTTTTGTTGTGTTATATTTTATATTCTGTCTCTGTTATTGTATAATTTGGAAAAATTTTGAAATGAGCATAGTCTACAGGCCTAAATGAGCTCTATCCCAACACGGTACGGCATATCATCACGAAATGTAGTTAAATATTATATTGTTTTACGTGTTGTAACAGATATTAGACAAAGAAGAAACGGATGAAGCTGGATCGGGTTCAGAGCACACCGCACATCCGGACGGAGAGAATGAGAGTACGTAACATTACACAAAGATATTAAATTATTTGTGCCTCAATATGTTAACCTTTATGTAATCTCAAGTATATTAGATGAAAAGTAATGGTTGTAGTTATAGATATCATTAATTTATGATACGAATTAACAAATTAGGCCGATTCTTTGCTTCAGGCTCCGTGTAGATATAAAATTTGTTGAAGCATAGAATGCTTCATGTCCGACAAAAAACACAATATGCTAATTAATGAGCGAATCGACGGATAATGAAACCATTATGTACGCACGACGACACATCAGGCTATACAAAACCAACATAAGCTGGCCGCGCGACGTTATACGTTACTCGACCTACGCGCGGCCAGCTTAAGCTTTATGTGTCGCCGTGTGTACTCACAACACCTGTGACAAGCCTTTGGTCCCGGTTACTATCTCTGGTGGTAGTAGTCGTTACATAAAAACCACGTCAGAGGCCGTAAACTCTGACACCAGGGCTCTGCCCACACGATAAGAAGAACACCTGTGATTACATTTAGACGACTTGTGCAAAACGACCAATCAGTCTTTCGACTATGCTTCGACCGTGTAAACATTATTTCGAGCTTCGACTTATATTAGTCGTTTGCCTGAATTCAGTCTTTCTTTTGATCCGTCCGTATATTCTCAAAAGCCATAAACTAGATTTTTGATGAATCTGATGATATTCAAACACGGTCACCACACGACCTTATTTCAATGGTTTATAAAGTAAGATTTCCACTTAGTCACACGACTAAAGGTCATAGCTTACTTTTACGACACTGCTCCCGCACGGTAACAAACATTCAAATATAGGCTTAAGGTTGTGCTCAAAGAGTAATATAAGTATATAAGAAAAGAGAACCCACTCGTGGCAACATTATGCATCCACCTTATGTCAAATTGAAGGCTAGCTAGCGCCATCTATGTTTCACCGACAATAATTCAACCTATACTATACATACCTACTTATATCTACTCATACCGATGGATATTATTGTTTTGAATGCTAGTTTTCGTTCAATCCCGCACCGATCGAGTGAAATTCCAGTATCGTTACTATTCCTGTAATCTAAACATTGGTGAGAGAACAACAGAAACTCCAGAACATCACTAAATGGTCACGAAATTGAACGAAAACTACAAACAACCCGCACATTAAGCAAGATAGGTAGCCATTTTGTGAATTTGTCAATTTGACATTGACATAGACAATAAAATCTTTTTTTTTTCATAGTTCTGCGAAATATTTAATAGATGGCAGCACATTCTATGCAAACTGAATCGGAAAAAGCCACCAAAAGGCGACTGTCCTTCGCCTGGTTGTGCTCTGTAGATGCACTTTACAATGACAACATACAAGTGTAAACAGCGCGCGGCAAGCTGTGAATCGACAATGTTGTCATTTTATAGGTATCTATAGAGCACGACCTAAAGCCTATATTTGAGTGATCATTCTTTCATCGTGCAGGAGCGTTGTCGTGACAATGAGCGATGACCTTAAGTCTTCATCTTCGTGATCATAATAGTATTTAATTCATCCGTCCCCAAAGTAGTTTATAAAAGCTACAGCTAAGTAACTATAAAGCAGACGCTGTGGAGCTTTAGTACTTATATTCGATGCAACGCCAGCTTTGTAACAGCTTTATTGCCCATTCCACGCTGCATAGGACATTCGACTCATAGACGTCCTAGCCATCATCTGACTAAAGCTCAGTCCGAGGATAACAGCAATAGTGATGAGCAGCCAGGTAAATTGTGTTAACAACAAAAAGAAAACAATTTTCTCTATGGGGCTAACATCGAAATCTAGAAAAAGAAATCTGCTGTTACATATAAAACTGCAATGCTACTCGAATTAAATGTAATAATGCATATTAATGTATGTTGGTCCCGTAGAGAAAGTTGTTCAGTCTGATGTTTAGATCATTTCTTAAAAAACTGTCAGCATATTAAGAAATACCCTGTATAAGGCGTGGTCGAATCGATTTGTTTCGAATAGGTTTATACCCTATACACCTATTCGAAACAAATAGATTCAAGTCCACGCATTCGGTTTTCTCTAGTAAGCTGCTTTTATGAAAAACTGGAGAATAATAATAACCCCAATGTGTTGTCTCGAAAATGGGTATGAGATAGCTTACTTTTATTTAAAGCCTGACCAGCAAAATAAAACACCTCGCTATGTTGCGGAAAACCATTGTAACTATTTTTTCAACTTGCAACATTGATATTAACAGTTATAGTTGATTGTAGCGCCTGGCTCCCAAAGGTTTTATATGTTTCTGGTCACTCTTTACTTGTGTTCCACACGTAACATGTTAACTTACAATCTTGGTCCAATTGTTTCCGGTAAAGTAAAACTTCGTGATTTTAACTGAGTACGTGCGTGCGTTAGTGAAGCGGTGCGGGGAGGATGTGAAATATGACGACTATCGACTGTCGCGAATTAGCTTTTCCGTCATATTTAACACTCGCCCGCACCGCTCCATTACCGCAGGCACCTACTCATGTAGATTCCTCAGGACACCCTCTCAGGGAACATAGTCGTGAGCGTATGCTTATATTAATAATAAACAAACCTGTAGGTAGCGGTAACCACAGTCACCCCAGCCTCTCGAACACGACGTCCATCAACTCGATAGCGACGGACGTGACGTGCACCCACCTGCCGGACTCGCTCGACGCTAAGATCGAGTCGTTACTGCGCGACTGGCATCAGAGTCCCGATCTACTGTTCTCTATACATCCCGTTGACGGCAGCTTCCTTATTTGGTAAGATGTTTAATGGATTTCTCATAAGGAGGCTTATTGTTTGATGTTAATGATCAGAAATAAAACCAGAGATGAATTTTAGTAACACCTTTAATAGTAGATTACACACTGAGGGCAGGATAGTAAGAAAGGTCAAAGATCTCTGTAATTGTTGGCCGAGGCGATGCAGACTTTTCTTACTTTCCTGTCCTCGGTGTGTAAGCTACTATTACTAGTCTTTTTCGTCGTTTTATTTATTACGAGCGTTAACCCGCGACTTCGTCCGCTCAAATTATATACCAGATTATAAGTCAGATCATAAGCTATCAAACAAAAAAAGTTTCATCAAAATCGGTTCAGTAGTTTTTGCGTGATACTCGTTCAAACAAACAAACAAACACACAAACAAACAGACAGACAAAAAATCCAAAAATTGGTGAAATGGAATCAGGGACACCTAAAAACCATATCGTAACTTTTTTTTTGTTAATATCTTTAATGTACAGACAAACTTCCTGTTACAGTTTTATAATATAGATTTAATAAAATAAAAGGAGTACACTCGTGGGAATACATAAAGAAAACTGTATTTGCGTGTCCCTAAGTTGGAGCTTAGCTTTAACTAAATCATGATGATAGTTTAGTTTGCACTGTGATATGTGGCAAGCTTAGTTTCGTACGATTTTACAGACTTGAATGATCTAGTGCTTCTATATCCTATAATCATTTGTAAGCCTGTTATCGTCCACTGCTGAACATGGGCTTTCCCAAAAACGAGCCACAACATTATATATTCAGCCCGCCTCATCTATTTGCTCCCATACCTGTCTCAGGTCGTTGGTACAGACGGGTCGGACGGCGTCCGTCCGACACCTCGCCTTGCCTACAGTAGTGGTCTTGTTTTTTATTTATACTAGAACATCCCATCGGTAGTCAGTTCTTCAGCGGATATAACCAGCCCAAGCAACTATCAGCTTTATAAATTTCAGGGTTATTTCTCATTATAACTCTTCTAAGAACTTTATCCTTATGTCACAGGGTATGTGAATGGCTAGATGAACTACAAGCGGGCGCGATCCGGCAAGCACAGGTTTCGTTCTCGGCACGAATACCGTCCGCCTTCCCGTTGGGCGACGCGACCACCATGTGCACGCCTGCCGCCTTGTACCACGCCGCCGCGCAGCCGCTCTACGTGAGACATCGCACCAAGCCCGTTATACCTGGTGAGATTCATAATGTCTTCTTCAATTCATCCTTTATTAGCCATCATTGCAGCACTGGCTGGCATCCTGTCAGGCAGGCTCGTGCAACTCTCTAACAAAAAAATGCTATATGAAACGTGCACCGCCGCCATTAAATTCCTTTGAACGGTCGCACAAGTTTCATACAATCCTGGATATCTGTCACGACAACTTTTTAGTATGGAAGTCCCGACTCTTATAACGTAGTGACTTACATTCTCTTTGCTGTCAGGGTCGCCATATCATAAACTCGGATCGAGGGAGACAATTAGACAACGAAAGTGCGTGATTATACCTGAAACTTTATTAAGATTCGATTATATAACGCAAACATGTTTCGCTTAAGATCTCAGTCACCATTACACAGCGCTCCCTCCTTTCTGACACATATCTTCTTTTGCATAATCCATAATTTTTTGAAGATTTTTTTCCGGTTTTCCTCTCCTATACATCCATTTACATTCATACTCTTCTTGTTTTATGTCACTTATCTCCACTTAAGATGTCCCTATCACTCGTAACTGTGTCGCGTATGCGTAATGTTGTGTCGATCATTCTCATTTTCTCGTTAGGCTGGCATGCTAAGGTACTGGTATGTTTAATCCAAGGAATATGTAATGTGAGCTTTTGAGCTGAGTGAGAGTTTCTAGAACGTACCAAGAACTTTATCCACCCATCATTGACGTTCTATATGGGACTCACCACGTCATACAATAACAGAACCAAAAAATGGCACATGTCTCTAATGTCACCTTTGTATGCATCAGTTATGCTTAGCTGTCATACATTGCCGATGATATTCCAGTCCTTTCAAATCTTTCAAATGTATTCGGTCACAAAACATTAGTGTACAACAATTAAGCATATCTTAGCGGTCCCGTTAAGAGCGCACTGACACGAAGTCCTTGTGTATGGAATGTCTTTGCCACGCATAGATTAAAGGGTTTAAACGGACGGACTAATTTGAATGATTAATGAAGTTCATATTTGTTTGCAGGTCAACCGCAACCGCCAGAAACGGTTACAACGCCCTTAGCAAGCGTGCAAGAGGAAAAAGAAGAAAATGAATGGCCTCAAGGAGAAGAACACGCTGTACCTCAAGAAAATGGTTGGTGTTATTGCCACTTTGCTAGTTTGTAATTCGCACATCGTTGGACAGATTTTTTACCCGTCAGACTATTTATCATTGGGCGATGAATGCCTTTTCCATGCATTTTCAAAGCTTACTCCGAGATATATTATTCTATACTTTATTCTAGGACCACGAGAAGAGAACAACAATGAAATGCAACGTAAAATGAGCGTAGCGAACGACGACGCAGGCGAGAATCAGGAAGGGGACGTGCTGGACTCGGCGCCCGTCATCTCCATGGTCACCAACCACACTAACGGCACGCTGAACCTCTGGCAACTCACCTTCGACGACAAGTCCAAGTTCTCTCAGGTATTTATAATGTAATGATTAATGAAGCAATGCATATCATATGCTAATATCACATGCATACAAATTGTTTTGACTATTTGAGCCTAAAATCTTGGTCACCGTTAATATAACACCATTAAATCCCACTGCTGTATAAAGACCTGTTTTTTTCTGTCTTTCTGACATTATCTATATCTTGGTCATTATGGAAGTATTGACAGTTTCGTGCAGTATTTCAATTTCAAATATTTATTGCATTGCCACGTTGTAGTGCACAGTAAGGGAATCGTACATAGATCTTAGTAATTATACAATGGAGCACCCTGTAAGAGCATAAAAATATAAAGCAAACAAACAGAAATTATTACTGAAGTTACATTCTACACTAAAAAAAAACTATATTAATAGAATTGTTTCATCAAAATCGGTTCAGTAGTTTTTGCGTGATACTCGTTCAAACAAACAAACAAACAAACACACAAACAAACAGACAGACAAAAAATAAAAAAATTGGTGAAATGGAATCAGGGACACCTAAAAACCATATCGTAACTTTTTTTTTGTTAATATCTTCAATGTACAGACAAACTTCCTGTTACAGTTTTATAATAGTATAGACAACAGATTACCCCCCCCCCCAGATACCGCATGATGAAAATTTTGTACAGACCCGAAGTCACAATTTTTGGCGGTAGGTGCGGGTAGCGGGGCACGAAACAATGCAACATGATTGGCCATTTCAAGTCTTACTACTTCTAGCTCGCTTACTCGCGTTGCTTATAGCAGTGCATAATCATAGATGTGTGGCGCGCTTCGGCGGCCTTGTATGCGTTATCTATTGGGGGTAATCTGTGTTCCATACCCAGACCTCTAGACCAATTATTCGGCCAAAAACCGCGTAACACTCTTGTAAAGTGAGAAAAACCGATGCAATTGTAATGTTTGCTCAAGCTTTGTGGCTGATGCCAAGTTCTCGGCTCGCTGTTCTGCTTCCAATAAAAATTACTTACTCTTTAGACTTTGTAATCTTCGTTTTGGATTTCACCAAGTCTTCGTCCTATTTATTATTCTTTAAATAATTAACGGTGAGTATCATTATTGTTGTCTGCAGGTGCTATCGATAGGACACGCTTCGAGAGCTTCCGGCCATAGATTTAGGGTAAACGACATCACATGCCATCCAGTATTACCACTATTATTGACTACTAGTCACCACAATATTTCAGGTAAGTTTTAATACATCCGGATCTTCTATATGTTTCACGGTTTAAACATCTCAAAGCCTGTTTGCGGGTACCGCCCGCTACTGCATTCTTTCAGTAGATGTCACGTCTCGTACGTTGCTAGATGCTAGAAATACTTAGAATTCCTACTAATATATTTCTATTCAAAACGCTTTATAGAAGCAACCAATCAATTATGTTCTACCAAATGCCTAACATACGTTTTTGAACCCTCAGACAGTGAAAGACACACTCCAAACGCGGACGACGATTCAGCGGCCGGGGGGTTATGTTCCGAGCTGATAATGTGGCGCGTGGAGTGCGTGGGGCCGTTGGGCAAGTCGGGTGGAGTGTCAGAACTGGCGAGGGTCAACTCGCCCCATCTGTCAGCTTTTAGCAACGTTGCCTGGTTGCCTACGTTACTACCGAGGTATTGGTCCTTCGCTAATAGGTACTTTTATCGTCGCGCTACTAAAGAAACGTTATATAAATGGGAACGCATTATTGATATGGTCAGCAAAGTGGGCAGGCAATAGTAGAGAAATATGTCGTTATGGTCATGTTGATTGTTATGGTAAAGCTTTGATAATTTCTTTAGCTATTATTAAATTAAAGTAAAGTAAAGTAATCTTTATTTGCTATTGATTAGGGTACACAAAAATTACAGGTGGTCAGTACAGTAGAGAATCTCCTAAATCATCTATTACCAATAGCACGCAAATATTATACATTCGACAAACATCTACATTCATAATTACAATAAAATTACAATTGATAACACAGTACAAATAATATATAATTTAAAATATAATATTAAGTTAAATACGTCTTATAAGTATATTATGTCACTCATGGTACTCGTTAAACTCGCACTTATTACAATTAGCACAGTGCGATACACAGTGCAAAGAAATTATCTCTATTAAGAGATAGTTCGGACGCCATTTATATATTATCGTTTCTTTATAAGCACTGCTTATGCTTACGAGTACATTCACTACAAAGTTAATTTATAGAGGACTTCAATTTACCGTCATACTTTGCCGTGTTTTCTTAGTACTATTATTCTGTAACTAGCTACGTAACTAGTAATATAAATTTCTGCCGTTCTGCGGCTTACATACATTATTTCCATCAATTGCGATGACTTTTTAGTTCTAAATTGAAACTCAAAACATATTGAATTTACAAACCCTTGAATTTCTTTTTTCTTATTTTAATATCATTACAATTAGTCAGCAAAGCGCAGTAAGTAATAGTATAGATGATCTTCCACAGTACTACCCTCGGTAATCTATCCAATTCACCTTCGGCGTGTTTCGTGGCGAGTGACGGAGAGAGTTTGCGAGTGTTCCAAGCTGTGATCGATGCTCGAACGCTGCTCGCTGAAATAGCTACATCGGAGAGACGCCACATGGACGTTATGGTAAGAAAATATACCTAAAACCCATAAAACTGATGAGTGAACCAATTCGTAAATTGTCTGTCGAATTGTGACTTTCAGGCGGCTTCAAAAGCTTAGGATTTCGATACACAGTGGTTAACTGTTGCCAAAAATTTAAGCATGAATAAAAATCATCAGCTTTCTTATACGTCCCAATGCAGGACGCAGGCCTACCCTCAGGGAGGATGTATAGGCGTAGGGAGGTAGTCCATTACGCGGATCGGTAGACTTCGTGTGAGTTTATTTGTGGAATGCTTATGCAAGCATCCGAATTTCTTCTTCAGCGTATGCGAGTTCTTCAACGATGTTTTTCTTCAGCGTTTGAGATGAGTTGGTACTACGTTCATAAGTTAGATAAACTCATTGATATATGCCATGCCGTCCGTGCGGATTTGAACCCGAACCCTTGTAATTAAGTGTCCATAACGCGTCACCGACACTTGCGCTTTTGGTGGATTATTTCCACACACGCCCGGCCGCCTCGTCAACCCGCTTATTTCCAGTGGACAGCCAGTCTAAAAGTCATCCTGTGTGATAAATTGATGATAAATTCTATACAATTACATACAATTTTTTATTTGCAGCACAACGACACAATGTCAATGTCGTCAGAGTCGACTCTAGAAGAAGGCGGCGGTGTGCCTCTCCACGACCGCATCAAGATAGTATCGCAGCAGTCCACAGCCCGGCCCGGCGCTATCATACAGCTCCACGCTATAGCCGACGCTACTCACGACTGGCATAACACGCAGCTGCTTCATGTTTTCCAACAACAGCTTATTACTGGTTGGTATGAACACCGGTGCCGTATCATCATATCAAAAAATATTGCAAGAACTGATTCCATTTCACGTGGTTGTGATTGTTGTCAAGTTATAGTCCCATCCTTTTTAGAGGGTGTTATGTTAGAGTTACGAACGAAATCGTAATATCGATATTATAATGCTGAAGTTTACATACATCCAAATTTTATTTTATTCATTTTAGGAAAACTTAATGACTAATTACAGGATAGTAGAGTATCAACATTTTCTGCTAGAATAAGAATAGCACCATCCCATTTCCTCCCGTGGGTGTCGTAAAAGGTGACTAAGGGATCTACCGGAGGATGGGCAGCAGCATCCTTTGAGTACACACATTCAATCCAACTGCAATCGCCAACCCGCCTGCCAAGCGTGGCGATTACGGCAAATCCCCCCATTTTGGGGGAGGCCTATGTCCAGCAGTGGACGTCCATCGGTTGATATGATGAATGCTGGTCACATACTTTTATATGACATACTAAACCGATTTGGATGCAGTTTAGATAAACAGAGCTTAACTTGGTCTAACATTTAATGTTGCTAGGCTTATGGTATCTGGGTATAGCCGGCAAAGAAAGTTGGTTAACATTTGTCACCTTTATCTGTATGAGAATAGGTTAAAAATCAACTTTGGTTGCTGCCCGTACGTCTACAGTGACCTGCGCTAAATCGCGGCGGCGCCACTTGTTATTAACTAAATTTATTCCTCAGGTGAACGCACATCTGCAGACACAGAAAGCTCAGACTCAGGAGTCGACGGATCAGGTCTAAACACCATAACAGAAGCTGGTCTGGAAGCCATAGTGGACCTGCGCAAGGCTTCCGTCTTCAACGAGCCGTTCTACATCGTGGTGTTGGAGAGAACGGACGGCGGGTCTACGGTACACATGTGGCGGCTCACCGTGTCGTCGCAGGCTGATCCTTCAGGTTAGCGTGATAAAGGGATTTTGCGATAAGAGGCAGGTCTGGAAGCCATAGTGGACGTCTTCAACAAGCCCTTCTACATCTGGGGGCCTACACACGCTGCGCTTTCCGGTACGCGGTCACCACTCGAAAACACTGGTCAAAAACTTTCATCTTGAGACACTGCGGTATTTGGGACGTGAAAATTCTACGTCGCTACCCGAACGCTGTCCAGATGAGTTGGATTTGACGGATATCTGTTGTAAGTGTAATAAAATGTCTAAACAATTTGCAGATGACCTAACAAACAGTATGATGTACGTGCCGGACAGCGCGCTGGTGCAGGAGGACGAGGGGGAGTCGCGCAAGAACTCCGTGTCTATGGACAACGAACGCGCCGCCCCGCCCGCCCCCGCTGACTCTCACATCTCTATCACTACCAAGAAGGTATGTCACCTACACACATTCACCTTACCACCTTTTTTCGCGACAGGAAGCCTGTTACATGCAGTGGAATCAAATTAGGGTTTTACTTCGGAACCCAATTACTTTGAGTAAACTTTTGTGAAACCTTCTGAATTATGTTAGTTACATTATAAACGAAAATGTTTATATTGAGACGTATGAAGGCTAATGTCCATTGTCCAGTGTCCATTGCTGCGAGACATGTCCCAAATCACAAGTTCAGTTTTTGTAATTGTTTACTAATAATAGTTTTTCGTAAGGTTTATTGCTACTAACACATTGGATCTTTGTTGTCCGTAATAAAAAGTTTTTATTTATTTTATTTAATGTGTCACTTACCTAAATTAGTGGCTTAGTTAATGAGGCGTTGATTGCATTGTAATCATATAATGAATTGACTTGTCAAACGCAGTGAGTGAGCATTATTCTCGATTCCCTAATTTTAGTTACACATTTTTAGCTTGCACTCATGATGCCATATACGCAGGTTGTCAGAAATCTCAGAATGTCGAAAACGCTAAATTTCTGTTGTATAAAATGTTGGTCAATTATGCAAAATGCCTTAAACACAGAATGTCAACCAAATAATCAACACTATTATAAAACTGTAGAAGAAATGTGTCTGTAACTTAAAGATATTTACAAAACAAAAGTTACGATATGACTCCAATCCAAATCCTATCTTTGGATTTTATGTTTGATCGAGTATCATGCAAAAGCTACAGGGCCGATTTTGATGAAACTTATTGTTTGAAAACTTATGATTAGACTTAAAAAACTGGAACTACTCGTATTATTCTTTTATCTTGCTACGATGACGGAAACCGGTGCGTACGAAGTCGCGACCAAAAGCTAGCAAAATTATAAAGGGAGAAGAAAAACAATAAGAAGATCGTAAATATTTAACAATATTCGCCCACGTCATTGCCACATCCGTACCAACATGAAGGCCATAATTGCAGGTGTGTGAATGCCCTCTCTCGCTGCCCGACGGAGTGGACGTGATCCACGCCACGCCAGCCGCCGGACATCTGAGCTCCGCGTCCATTTACCCGGCGTGCTTAGCGCCCTACATACTCGCCACTGCCTGTTCTGATAGCACTCTGAGGTAGGTTTATTTATTGTTATAAAAACTAAGTGGATGCCCGGAGATGGAAGTCGGAGCCCTGGCAGATCGAGTAGAAGATAGCGTAAAGATCTATATGCTAATAATCTAATAGAGAGGGGTAGAAAAGCTTTGCCCAACAGTGGGCAAGAGTCTATCACTCAGTTGCAGAAACACTCATCAGAGTTAATCCTCCATTAACCGCTCGCATCCCAGCTTTAAGATAACAATTGATAAACAATGAGTGCGGGAATTGAAGGGTTAAATCTCTTGTTAGCTTTTACTACGTCAACAAGACAAAAAGTGACAGCAAGAGATTTAAAAGAGGATTAACTTTAATGGGCGTTTCTGCAACTAAGTGTTAATCTTCGTCTTAGCGCCCTTATTTAGGTATAAGTCACCATCCACATCTCCTAATTATAATATCATCGTTATAGGTTTCTTACATATGCTATCTTTTACACGATTCATCTAGCTTTTCTGTGATCCTCGCTCCTCGCACTTGTAAAATATCACTCATCTTTGTTTTCAGATTCTGGAAATGTAACGTAACGAAAAAAGACAATGATGAGTTTGAGTACACTTGGATGGAATGGGAAATGATGAATAAGGATCAAGAATCTGCTATAGACATTCCAGGTACTCTTTTTTAATCGTCATAGAATACTTAACCCATGTCATCCACTGTTTGCCGGCTACTCTACACATGTCGTCCGACCATTAGGATGACCTGACTGAAATGAATTCTAAATTGAACCATATTAGAATAACTATTTTTCAATGTACTTGGTTTTCACCACCAGGTCAACCCCTGCACCTAAGCGCGGCCTACTCCGGGCGGATAGCGTGTGCGTACAAATGCGGTCGTTCCTTCACTCGGCCTAAAGGAGGGAACACGAACACAAACTCAACGGACGCTCGCTTCGTCAACCTGTGCGTGTGTGTGTACGAGTGCGAGAGCACTGGCGGGGCGGAGTGGCTGCTAGAAGATACTATACCGCTGAGGAACGTCAGTTTACCGAGAGTCGGTGTTTGTGCTGACACGCAGATTGACTTGTCGTATTTACATGATACATCGTTTATGCAGAAGAAACACAGGTTGACACAGGTTAGTGATACACATTAAACAGGTTCCTTGATTCCTTCAATGCTCTATTATGTTTTACACGGTATCGAAAAGAAATTCCCATAGACAAATTTGTTTAGTCTTATGTTCTGATCATCCATTTTAAAACCATTGGACATATTACTCAAAAAATGAACAAGTCAAATACTAGACTCGATTTAATAAATCACAAAGAAAAACTATTGCTGTCCCACGCAATTTCAGTAAATTAGGCCCTATCCACAAAGCAAGCCACACCACGCATTGAGAGCTCACGCCCCATTGCCATACGGGGTTAGGCGCAGTGACTACGGCTCGCTCATTACAATTCCAATATACTTCCTTTCTCAAC
Source organism: Agonopterix arenella (assembly GCA_927399405.1). Taxonomy (NCBI): domain Eukaryota; kingdom Metazoa; phylum Arthropoda; class Insecta; order Lepidoptera; family Depressariidae; genus Agonopterix; species Agonopterix arenella. Next base: position 11,336,733 of record OV656706.1, on the reverse strand, counting down.
TCTAAAGTAACATACAATTTCTAGGTCCTCCAAACATTCTCATCTGACGACAGCAGAAGCAATCGCAACGGGGAAGGTGACACCGGCAAGTCAGCCGGCCTACTCGCCGTACCCTCGTTCAGTACACTACAGTCTCTACGCAAGAGTATAATGGAGAACGGGAACACATGCCCATTGACCCAGAAGCACTTGGTGCAGTTGGACTGGGTATCGAAGGAAGACGGGTCGCATATATTGACTGTCGCGGTGGGCTCCAGGGTGTTATTGTTTACGCCGGTGTCGAGTGATTTGGCTCAGGCTAATTTGAAGGTGTGTTACTTTGTTTTATTGCTCAACTTACGTGTAATGAGCACATTCGCCACGAATTTGCTACTGTTTTTGTAAGTGTAACTAAATTATAAATACTGAATTGATAATTGATTTCAAATATTATTGATTTTTAAACATGTTACAGCCATGTTGTGCTATTTTGAATCAAATTTCGTTCTCTGGGTAGTGGGCTCGGTGGCGAAATTGGATAACGCAGTTCCCCGGATTGGAAGAGTGCGGGTTTAAGTCCCGTCCGAGACAAATTTTTCAATCTTTAATTTGATTTGATAATTGATTGCTATAGATTTTTTAACAAATATATCAGAACGAAACCAATTTCAAACAAAAAAGCGCGTGCGTTACTGACCAGCTAACCTCACTTATAGGTTATAAACTTATAAAGTTACGTAATTTTTGGCCTGTTTCACTACCTCTAGATATGATCCTAATCGCATATCAGACAGATCGTTTGAAATAATTATTTCGTATAAAAGATATGTGAAACGATCTGTCAGATAAGCTATGTGAAACAGAAGTGGTGAAACAGGCCCTAAGTCTCTCTTCTATTGCAGGCAATGAAAGAATCAATAAACAACAACCGTCCGATACTTCGCAAGGCCTCGTCTCTCGCCGCTCCGTTGTTCGTGGAAGAGATCAGATGGATGCAGCTCCGCCGCATAGAGCTTAAGACGGCTGACGGTCTGCCGCCGCTGCCCATGCAGATCTCGTGGGTCAGAGACGGCATTCTCGTGGTCGGGATGGACTCTGAGATGCACGTCTACTCGCAGTGGAAGCCTGAGAATCAGCAGGCGTCTTCTGGATTTAATGGTGGACAGGTAATTATGGATCTTATTTTAATAGAAATATAATTTGTTCACTACTAGAAAGAGTAACGAGGAATATTGGATCGAGGAACGAGGTGGAGTAATCCCTACAGCTCCGTCCAGCAGAGGACGTTTATCGGCTGAAATGCTGATGATGAATAGTAGAAATGTATATCTTGACGCTTTCCAGTATGTTTGTAAAAGTTTGTTTACTTGTAACAACTGATATCCTTACAGGAACTGGAAGAAGGTGGTGAATCTCGAGCACTCCGCGACTCGGATCTGCGTATATCGGCTCCGCACCTACAGCGGGTGTCTTCTATCAATCTACAGCTGTTGGAACGCGACGCTAGGAGACGGAATAAGGCTCAGCCTGATCAGCCCCAGGTAAGTTTACTATCTAGGCTGGTTTAGGGCCACCAACTCTCAACTCTTAAGTTTACTGAGAATTTATATACCAAAAAAAAGGCTGGTAGCATTTATGGGTGTAATACGCCTACCTTTCCTAACTGCGATCGCCCAGTCCTCTTGCGAATCGTGGCTCATTCGGCAAAGATTATTCATTTTTGCGGAAGACTCTCAGATAAGACTAATCCTACAGTTTGTGTTCTAGGTAGACTCTTGGAATTTATTACAGCGTTTTGTGTGAACTATTTTACTTAATACTGCAACTTGATGTCGTCCGTCATCTACATTTTATTCCGTTTTATATTTTATCCTGTTATTAAAATTAAACTACTTAACTACTGAAAATTAATACTGTTTAGCGTTAATAACGAAGATAAACATTAAATATATTTTATGTAATCAAATACCTCTTCATTCGTAGAAGATTCCATATTCTTAAATTAAAATTGAGGAGGCTCTTGAGGCCGATTGACCTCCTTGCATAACGCACCATCAATAGCTCAATTTCAAATTTCATTTACCCTTATTTTAAATCCGCAGCCTCTCCTCGATTACATGCCGGACTACGGTTTATTCGAAGCATCGCAAATGGCGTGTCCAGTGCTGCCGCAGTACCACCCCAAACAACTGATGGAGCTGCTCAACAGCGGCAAGATCAGATGGGTGAAGGCCATTCTCGCTCATCTTGTCAGGTTTGTTTTACTTTCATTGTGTGAAATATGCTAAGAGAATAGCGAACCTATTATAATCCGCTATCTTTATACAGAGTGTAAGTGAAGACAGTTGCATTACTTTAAAGGCTGATTGTACTCATGATATTGAACAACTTTCCTCAGTTAATCTAAGGGAAATATAACTTTAAACCTTCGCTGATCGAAGGTTTGTATGTAAAGGTGATTTTTTTTGTGGTTTTTGTTTTTCTATTTTATAGTTCTTTGGAGAAAGTTGTTCAATATCGTGAGTACAATCAATCTTCCTTTAAAGTTCAACTTACACCCTGTCCATATTATCCGTAAAAAACGTTTCGATTGTCAGATGTATGGGCGGGACGTACACAGGTCGTAGTTCGACCGGAGATGAAGAAAGTTTATCCAGACAGGTATGTATGCCTCCTTTAAAAATAAATCTAATTCTCATTTCATAAGAGTCAGTGTCCTTAAGTTCCGTCGGTTCATTGCTGCCCAATGTTCAGGTCCAATACGCTTAAAGGTAGCTTATACGGGTTTGCCGAAGTTAGTGCATTCCTAAATACTTCAAGCCGCCGCGTAGTGCGCCAAAATTCTAAACAAAACACCATTGTAAAACACTTATTGCCGAAGTAAAGTAGGTTAAATCAAATCAAACTTTGAGAATATCCCTCAAACGGGTATAATTATTAATTATACACCCATGATTACAAAAAAAAATTGGACTTATACAAAATCGATTGGCTGATCCGCACTTTTAGGACGTCCAAAAAAATTTCTCTTTTTTACCCTTATACGTATAAATACACCCTTACAATTCGGTTAGTAATGAGAGGTTTTCCGAAAACCATTAAGAAAGAAAAAGTAGTTCCTACTGGATCGATAGATGGCGTTGACGAAACAGGGGTGAGTGACCTTGCAGATAATAAAATACAAATAACATAGTAAGAATTTTTGTTTTTAAGTAAGCAGCAAAACATGAAGATATATTTCGTCAACGGATGCGTCTGATTCAGTGACATGCATTTTTGTTTACATTTTAGCCTAAAATTTCCGTCTTCGGACCCCTCTCTGGTCAACGCCATCTATCGCCAGTATTTTGAACTACGTTTGACTAGCTGTCAGAAAACTCCTCATTAAAAACATGTGGTGTATTACGCTATTATGTGATAATTTTATTGGTGTAAAGACTGGGCTGGGTCTGGGATGTATTGGGCTGTTATAATGAACCGAAGGAACCACCTAAAACATTTTAGTCTTACTAATAAATTGTGATCGTGAGTTTTGTCACATTTAGATAGTTAACTCATTATAGCATGTAAAGTTTCAATACCAACACGACACTCTTTATTAGTACAGCCAATTCAAATCCACAGTGATTAAAAACCACTTGCTAGGTCAAAACGCGCATTCAATGCACATACGCAAATATCGTGCTTACAAATTGATCTCAATATTGTGTCCATGTTGTGCTAGCAACCTCTATCTGTGTTTTGAATGTGAACGAAAATATGTGACGCAGAAGTAAAACTAAAACAGATAGATAGATGAACAATTTATTTGCGTAAATAACATACGCATAATATACAGGTTATTTATCTTATCTTATACAGGGTGAAATTGATATCATTAGCATCCTTTTAAACTAAGAGTCTACCGATCAAACTGAACAACTTTTACTACGGCAGCAAACCGATCGGAGCAATAAAAAATCGGCAGTTCCACACTAAAATGCAGTGCTTCTGCCTGCTCGACTCAAATGTATGCAACAGCTGATTTTTTTTTGCTCCGATTGGTTTGCTCCCATAGAAAAAGTTGTTCAGTTTGATGGGTAGACTCTTAGTTTAAAAGGATGCTAATCAATTTCACCCTGTAGATAGTATTTATATCAGAATAAAGGTAATTCTATGAATTAACGTTTCTATATGTTTCATTATGACTCGCACGTTTACCAGTACGTTTAGTTTGAGATCAATTCTAAAAGCAGCACACTTCAAAACACAGATGCTATAGCTTGCTACCCTCCTACGCTATGAACTGTGAATGGAGGTCGTTGGATGTCTTCATGTACGAAATTCTTCTACACTTTTATTTCAAAATCGCAATAATTTTTTTATTTTTTATGTAGCCTATTTTGTGTCCCACTGCTGGGCAAAGGCCGCTATAATCAAAAAATGTATGGGTATACCGAAAAACCACAGGTTTTTGAAATTACAAGCCATAATATGAGCTAAAACTATAATTATTGATTAATTAATTTCAAACTATTACCTCTGATCAAATGTGGAAATGTTAATTACTATTATACTCTTTATGTTTTGAAGCTATAGACATAAATAAAACATAGAAATGATCGATCAATTACATTAAGGCTGCACCGAGCCTATTGTGCTGCCCCCAATCGTATTTTTTTATTTCTTAAAAATTGAAGAATATTTCCAAAAAACAAGAATGTCACATTGTAGTCACTGCTGATTTTCAATTTATCGGGTCACTGCGGATTTCTTTTTATAATGTTTGTAGTTGTAGCCAAAAGTGGCCACTTTTGGCGGTTTTAAAGATAATAGCTACATGCATATAATATAATAATCCGTAATGTTTCGATAAATTGAATGCCCATCAGGACTACAATGTGATATTCTTGTTTTTTTTGGAAATGTTGTTTAATTGTTTAGAAATAAAAAAAATACGATTGGGGGCAGCACAATAGGCTCGGAGCAGCCTTAATATTTTTTCTGTTTTGAACTTTATACATAAATAAAACAAAAATAAAACTGAGCTGTCCAAACACTCACTTTTCCTGAATCTTGTCACATGTTCACCCATATGTAAAATATTCATGAGTTCACCCGATGTTGGCATGCTCACGAGGGTATGCAACTGCGTCGCATCAGCTTGCATGCGTGTGTTACAGCGAGGCTGGTCCAGATCGCGCACTCTGTCCGTGTCCTTCGCCGCCGGCGCCGTATCGCCACTAGATGGCGTTGGACAGGTAAGTCTAGCTTAGTTTTATGCTGCTGGACGTTCGTATGGTCTTTTAATAGATTTCCGTTAATATTTGCGTGGATTTCTTTGTTATTATTTATCTTTGCATTTTTAAAACGTGCTGTTAAAGAAAACTATAGTTTTCTTGCTTACACTTAAGAAAGCGTTAATTTGAATAAAACTTGATCTCAAAATTTTTTATTTACAATAACATAGATAGCTTTCTGACGTCATTTTTTGACTCTATCACCGCGTCGGAAGGTTTTCCGTTGCAGAGAAGACAAGGATTTATAGTACTTTCTTGATTCCATTCTTTATCTAGGGAGGTTATACAAATATTCTTCATCGTTAAAATATATTTGATTGACACTGAAAATCTTCTCAGAGAAGTCAAATCAAAAGATATGGGTTACCATTCGAACGTCCAACTAAGCAAGTAGCTTTACAATGTGAAATCTGCAAGAAACTATTTCTTCTATACGCAAAAGCAACGTTCATTGTTTGTAAGCATCTTGTCTCATAAGTTCTCAATAGCATAACAATGTACCCACAATGCACAGTACTAATCCCCACAAAATGTAAACGAGACATCTAATGCAGTTATTCAAAAGTGAACTCTATTTCTAATCGATTAAGTCTAATAAATTTGAATGTAGATAACGGAAGACGTCCAATTGGACTACGCAGAGATAACATCGGTACCGCCGCTGCCTCTCTGGACTTTACTGGTCGCTGACAAGGAGTCCGCTCACCATCCGTCCTCTATCCAGGAAGCTAAAGTAAGTATTCCAACGCGTTGTTTCTTATGGAAACCTGATATCAGTGGACATTTCCTATCCTTTTACCTTGCGTGTCACGAGTTAAAACGAAAGGAAAAACGATTGGTTTAATTTATATAATGGTTCATACAAGTAGAACGTAGCTTTACATTGCTATACACCCCTTTTTTTCATAACTTGATATTATTATTTCTACTTTTATAAAACTGTAACAGAAATGTGTCTGTACATTGAAGAAATAAAAAAAAATTACGATATGGTTTTTAAGTGTCCCTGATTCCAAAACTGTATTTTTGACTAATGTAAAACAAATTTTAGTATTTTTTGTCTGTCTGTTTGTTTGTTTGCGTATCACGCGAAAACAACTTGATCGATGAAACTTTTTTCTTTGAATGCTTATAATTAGACTTAAAATCTGGTATAGATATCATTTATCTCGCTACGATGACGGAATCCGTGCGGACGAAGTTGCGGGTAAATGCTGGTGGTGTATGAAATATACGATTGTGCTACAAAATTGGTTTTACTTTTGTCACATATAAAAGTGTATACGTTCCCGATTGTACGTCAAAACTTATAAGACAATCTGGATAAAACATAAAACCCTTCTAGGATTACAACGTACTATTCGAAGGCACGATGGATACAGAAGAAGATCTAGACATACTGTTGCTCGGGGAGGAGGAGGGTGTTGACAGACGGCCGTCAATGCCGGAGCGTCAGCCGCTCTCGCACTTTGGTCCGAGGCAAGGTAAGCTCTCACACAACCATTCTGAGTAATATTAAATACCATTGTCAAAACAAGATGCACTTCGAATCGAAGGAAGTGTCATGCCTTTTCAATATTTGTCTGATGAAGACATTTCAACCCAACACTCCAATGGCCGTAGCATGGCAGCACGATATAGCGCATCACGCCTTCGGTCTCTTTCTATTTGCGCTCGAACGATCGAGATAAAAGGTGTGATGTAGCATTATCGCACGCTTCATGCTACGGCTGCTGTACTAAATTTGTTTAATACGTGCGTAAAATAATGTCCATCAAACTGCAGGTCGTATCCTCTCCCGCCTCCTCACGCACACACACCTGCCGGGACTGAGCTCGCTCGATCAGATGCACCTGCTCGCGCTCGCCGACACAGTCTCCACTTGCGACGCTGACTTCGCCGAGCGGCTCGCCACGAATGCTCGCGTCGAAGCCGCCCAAGGCAGTGGCCAAGAGATTTTACCTGGTTAGTGCTATGTTTAAGATTCGGCAGATCTATAATAATGACAAGGAGAGTCATGCTGAGCCAAGTAGCCTTTGGTAAACGTAATGTCGACGAGACCCATCAGAATTTCTTCTTCTTTCTACATAGCTTATACATAAATTAAATTACCATCAACAGATTCCCTCGATGACTGTGGCCTAAGATTCCTGCTAGCAATGAAACACTACGGATACCTCCTCCGATGCCTGCCCCTCGCGCAACGTGCGAACTTGCAGCGGACGGGCGTCGGCACCTGCAACCTTGTGTGGGCGTTCCACTCAGAGACCCACGAACAACTGTTAGCGTTGATACCGGGATATGCTAAGGGACAACCGAAATGGAATACTATGAGGGAGTTAGGTGAGTTTTATTAGGGGCTTCAAATGTTTGTTTTGTTTAATTGTCTCTTGAATAAAATGCTTGCAGTGTTGTTTGAGCGGTTTATTCTATCATAGGCACAGTTTCGAAGTTTCACAATTTAACAGTAATTTACTACATACTATTAGTAATCGTATACTGGGTGTCAACTTGAATGCGTTACATACTATATGGGAAACTTCCGTTCAGACCATCAAATTGAATAACTTTTACTATGGGACCATCTTTGAAATCGCGAAAAAGAAAAACAAATGTTTCATAAAGTTCAGTAGAGTAGCTATTGACATTTTCAATAGAACAGCTGATTTTCTTTTCGCGGTTTAAATGTTGGCCCCAAGGTGAAAGCTGTTTAGTTTGATGATCTGAAGCACCCTGTTCGATATGTAACGCATTTAATTTTAGTCCCTGTGTAAATCATCATCATCTTCTTAGCAAAATGCATTAGGCAGTTTAAGGCAGAACCTAGCACATTCGTGCCGCTGACGCATATGTGCGGACTTTGGACTCAATTTATGCCTGGTAGATGGGCGTTTCTAAAACGTATCTCAATATCGCATAGGTGTCGGTTGGTGGATACGAGGTGACCTACTCCGCACTTGCATGGAGAAGCTAGCGCGCGCCTCGTACATGCAGAAGCAGGACCCCATGGACGCCGCTCTATACTACCTCGCCATGAAGAAGAAGATGCTGCTGTGGGGACTGTTCAGGTCGAGCAGAGACGATAAGATGACTGCGGTATGTCTACAAACATTTTAGATACAATCCCAAAACATTTAATAAACGATTTTCCATAACTCGCTGAGTGAATTAATTTTTTTACTCTTTAACTGGTATGTTACGTGGCTTTATAACACGATATTTTCAGAAAAGTGGGAAAGTTATGTTTTTCCCAGTACACAGGGCCATTTTAATAAATCTGAGTGTATATTGACAGTTCTTCTCAAACAACTTTACTGAAGACCGTTGGCGCAAGGCTGCCCTAAAGAACGCTTTCGTTCTGCTCGGGAAGCAGCGATTCGAGCACGCTGCTGCCTTCTTCCTACTGGGTGGTGCTTTGAAAGACGCTTTAGAGGTAATCTGGTTTTATTATAATTTCCGTTAATTTACTAGCGACCGTGCAATCTAAAACTCTGTTTATTTTTTGATGTAGACATTTGGTTGAAATTATATATTTTTTTATGAAGGACTGATGAAAATGATGTTATTTTCAGGTGCTAATGACTCGACTAGGAGATTTGCAGCTTGCAATGATAGTAGCACGATTATATGAATGTGATACTTTATTACCGGACAGTTTGAGGAAACTGCTCATGGATGAAATTCTTGGGTAAGTCGTAGTCCTAAGGTATTTCGCCCAGGCATACATTGCATTTCTTGCTAGGTATCATTACTTACCTTTATACTTAGCATCTAGCTACTGTATTAACATTAACATATTCGTGACCATCTCCTATCTGAGATATTCACTCAACGATAGACGCCTATATGCTGTTTGGGCATCGCTACGTGGGGCACACTGAAAGTTTTTAGAAAATAAAGAGTCCGAAGTAGGAGATTGCAGAGATTGAGGAGATTGGGAATACTTTTATTATTTTTAGAAGTAGCCTCCATTCCATTTTATGCTTCGTCGCATTTGGTGGAACCTCTGTGAGAAGCTGTGGACCCCCTCTGCTTTACTATGAAATTATTGAAATTGGTTAATTTATGGGGTATTTATCTAGTACAAAGCTTCCCGGCGCCTAAATATTCATGTAAGATCTTTTTTAATGTTGTTATAGCAATGCTTAAGGTTGTTTGAATCTGCTGGTAGGTTACTCTCTTATCAGCCTCTCTCATGGGCTGCACAGTATAGGCGTTTTCCTCAGTTGTCGCTGTTGAAGGACGTCTCCCACGCAGATCATCACTGACATTGCTATGATCATGCTTAAATTAATTTTTTTTAAAGTTCAGAGTTGTCAATGTGCAAGCCTATACCGAGATTGTTGTAAACTTATTTTAAACGTAAAATAAGTGCTCATTGAAAATAAACATATTAAGCTTTTATACCTTATTCCAGGTCTATTATTATATTTGAGAGCGGCTTACTTGACTTCCGTTTCCGAGCGAACATTACCCTAGTAAAGCGCCATCTGGTGGACACAATCAGCAGCCAGGCAGTGGGGGGCACGGCCAATGAAGCCGGTGCCCGCCATTTCATTCATTGGCGTTTTGAATTCCTACTGAGCGGACATGTAACGGAAAGCGCTGCCTTCCCGTTACCGCCATTTTTAAATATAAATTTTAAATTTTCTTTTTCTTAATATCGATTTGTTTTTCGATGGTTAAATGATTAATTTGCATAGTTATTGAATGCAATAACTATGTAACAAGTGCCCGTAAATAGTAAAGTGCGTATTTTCGTCGTCGTGTCGTCGGGTCGCAGGAGTGATGGAGTCTTCAAGGGTGGACAAAGACGCGTTTGTTGCAGAAATCTGATAAGTAGACGTTGAGCATATTACTTATAGATTACAATTTCCATTGTTCGTATGGTGCAGTATGCTGAACATTTCCAAACAATTCTGAATGTATGGCGGTTGCATATTTCTGTGCATGAACCGTTAAATGTTACACTCAAATTCAAAAACAAATTTGGGTCACGCACCATGCCAACAATATTCATAAAGAATGTTATATAAACATTTTTGGTTTTCGCACAAAGCAAACCAATTTGAAATAATCAATGAACTTCGTATAAATCACATTGGCGTCAATCCAGAAGCAATCCAGCAGCCGATACCAAACACTTCTCAAATATAATAATAGACCTGGAATAAGGTATAAAAGCTTAATATAAAAATTTTACCTGCAAATAAAATTATTATTAAGCATACTTACCTTATTCCAGGTCTATTTTGTACACCTGTCTGCTGTAATATCGTCCTTCCAGATCTTAAAGAACGAAATCATAAACTATTTTTTAAGGCATAGCAGGATATGATCGTGCTGGCGTAGTGGGATAATCGTGCTCGCTCTCTGACACGGTCACACCTACACTAGTCGTGTTGTTTGCTCGCATTCTGCAGCACGATCACGCTGAACGCTAGCTGAATTCAAATCTTCAATGAAAATAAAATGGCGGGCACCGGCTTCATTGGCCGTGCCCCCCACTGCCTGGCTGCTGATTGTGTCCACCAGATGGCGCTTTACTAGGGTAATGTTCGCTCGGAAACGGAAGTCAAGTAAGCCGCTCTCAAATATAATAATAGACCTGGAATAAGGTAAGTATGCTTAATAATAATTTTATTTACAGGTAAAATTGTTATATTTTCAATTCATTTCATTATAACCAGTTGTAAACAAGTGTGAAGGGATGGGGCTTCATCATGAAATGCCAATCAAAGTCTATAACTAACTTTGTTATCGACTAGGGCCACAACGAAAATCGTAATAAATTGGGAAGAAAAAAATTTTCCTTGCTAAATTCGTCTTGCCTCGCGACACGTACTTTCCAAATGGCCGCCAAATCGTTAAAACAAATAACAATCGAATAAAATTTTCAGCTATATGTTGCCATAGAGTTGTTTATTCGAAATTTAAATAAAATTTTCATTAGAATTTTCAACTAACTGGTCCGTTCTAAAAACTTTCAGTGTGGTCCCCGTATAAAGTCCGCTAAACGCGCATATGATCCGTCCACTTCTTGCTTGACAACGAGCGTCCAGTGTTATTGAATTTCCTCTCGTGCAGGGACAAGGGAAATCCTTGCAGGTGCAGGTGTACCATCGACTGGATAGGTTCGCCGCAATCACACTCCGTTAGGCCAGGATCCGTCCACTACACTATAGAAACTACCTTTATATAGATTTTATCTAAAGTCAAATTCATAATTCAACGACCAATCTTGACGTACAGTACGATTGAATCCACTCTTTACGTAAAATTCATGTTATAACGAAATTGGTCGCCTAATTAAGAATCCGAGCTAAGGAACTTTTAATAATTTATTTAAATAGATAACTACCTAGATGTTATCATCGTTAGCCTGTCATCGTTCATAGCCGAACGTAGGCCAATCAAAGCTCACCACAGAACTCGTCAAAACACACCAATCACTAACAACGGTTAAAAATTTGTAATATTCCAGTGGTGAATTTGAAAACGACCATGTTGACCTAGAGCGAGCTCATCCCGACCCATTCGTTCGGTCCATGGCGCTATGGGAACTGAAGCGCTACGGAGAAGCGCTAGACACGCTGCTAAGTCCCGCCGGCAGGCTGCACGCGGCGAGGGACAACGAGCCCATGCCCAGTGTGTTCAACTTCTACGTCTACCTGAGGACACACCCGAGGTTGAAGCGACACAATCTGCCTAGTCAGGTGTGTTCTGGTACAGATTATTTGCTTACTAAATTATAGGAGTCTGAAATCACGATCACTCATAAAACGTTTTCATTATGTTTGTTCAATTCATGACTTTACATACCTAGTACTAATATCTGCCATCTCTTCGCAGGGAGGTACTCTGGCCCTGCTCCACCAAGAGAACGATGAGGGCATCACTCGGCTGGAGCGTCGGTTGTACTTCCAAACAGCGCACGGGCACTTCAAGGCCGGCTGCCCAGCCCTGGCCCTCGAGGTCCTCTCCAAGCTCCCCGCCAGGGTCCGCGACGAGAAACCACGCCAACCTGTTTCCGCACCTTCCATCGACGATACCGTCATACACACCGGACAACTATGTGAAAATACGACAGTCAAAAGTACGACTAATTCACCTCCGTTTGTACGTCACTGTGCTTTATATGTTTTGTTTTTGTTTTCGCTTTTTTGCACTGTTCGTTTCAGCGTTATTGCTGCTTTGTAGTGTGTGTTGTAAATGTGTTTTTCGTGGAAAAAAAGTTGTACTTAAATTATTACGACTTTAATCTCCAAATATTTAGCAGGATGTCCTAAGCTCGTTTATTCTCACATTTGATACATATTACTTACCTTTGGTCAGAGCTTGGACCTGACCTTTCCGCACGATGTATAATATTCCCGTAGTTCTATCCCTGTTTCTGAGGGGAGCCCTCAGCACGTGATGTATGATTTCTCTACACGCGCGCGACGTGCCTTCGCTGCATAGAAATTGACCTCTTTCCGCGCTTTTTGGAGAGCGCAAGTCGCGCTTGCCACGACATGGAAAAAAGCCGAGTCGCGCGCAAGTAGAGAAATCGTACTAGACGTGCAGAAAAGTGTAGTGCGGGCGCAAGTTCGACACAAACACCATGAATTAATGGACAATGCTAACCTCCCATAATATTATTATACTCATAATGTAAATTCTATATCACGTTCTATTCGTTCGAGATATTTTTATGTATATTTTAAATGGTTAATAGAAAGTATTACCCACAGAAGAGGAGCCGGTTAGCGCGGATTGGGGCTCACCGGCTGTAGTGGACTGGGGCGCTCCGGTCACCGCCAACAAGTCCGACGAGCTGGTCCTTGACTGGGATAACGAAGATGGAGATAAGGGGTGAGATTTATTGCATTTACAAGATCCTAGTACATCGCAGAAGAATTGTTTGTTAAGTGTCAGTCAAAGAGATTTGCGTCGTCTCTTTTGAGCTACAGTACAATCCTCGCTAAAACGGTTTTTCATGGTAATGCTGCAATATCAGATTATCTATTTCCTTTTGGATGCCGGTGATACTATTAGTTCCAGCATTTAAAATCAAACCAACCATCACCTCAACATTGTTACGCAGTTAATATGTCTATGTTACATTGTCTACCAAGCCGCTCGTTGGCGTAGAGAAACTTCGGCATATCAGCGTTACACACATATTCGTGAGAGGATCCTACGGGTTATGCTAAAATTAACAAATTCTATCTCTATTCTATAGATCTGGAGACGAAGACTCCGGGTCGTCCACTCCACCTCTAGAGATGAAAATGGATAAGAAAGAAGAGCCCGAAGTCAACGGTCTGCCAGAGAAGGAGAAGGAGAAAGAGAAAGAGGACGACACTCCGACTGTGGACATAATGGCGCAGCAACTCAAGTTCGTTGCCTGTCTGAAGATATTGATGGAGGAGTTGAGCACTTTAGCTACCGGGTTTGAGGTTGATGGTAAGTTCAAATCTCTTAAAGTTAAAAACATATTTTTAATATTTGTAGTCAAATAAGCGCGTGGGCATTCGCTTGGGTTCGGCTTAGAATAGACTTCCCCATTTCTTCCCGTGGGCATTATTATTTGTGGCTGGGCTATTGCAAGCAAGGGTCGTTATGTAACACTGCGACCATCGCTGATCTATTGTGTTCGCCCCAAGCTCACCCATATTTTACGCATACCTCCGAACTTATGGTATTTTCTTTTCATTCTCGGGAATGCAGGTTTCCTCACGATGTTTTCCTTCACCGCCGAGCTAGTAAATGATAAATACAACCGTACATAAATTCAGAAAAACTTAGCGGTACAGGCCATCCCGTGGGCATAGTACAGGGCTACGGGATACAGGGGACTAAGGAAAACCGTTTCTAATGCAGTCTTTATTGTAGGTGGAAATTTAGCCACATATCACCACGTAACACATCTGAAAAAGATAGCTGATAGATGTAGCAAAGTGTCTGACTACTCCGAAAAAGACTATGATTTTTATGTATTTATTTACTGGTATCATTTAAGAGAGGTGTGAGTGCTGGAATGACAGCTAAGAGAGATGAATGGAAGAGGATGACATAATTACACCGACCCAAAATAATGGCATAAAGGCAAGATAATGATGAGTTGTAGCAAAGAACAGTAAATAAATTATAAATTACATTTAATTCCCGAGGAGAGCGCGGCGCGGATGTGACGTTAGCGCCGAGTCGTGCCGAAATAAATCTTGTGAATATCCTACTTATGAATGTTCGTTCTCTCAGGTGGTCACCTCCGCTACCAACTGTACATCTGGCTGGAGCGTGAGGTGGAAGCGCTGCGTCGGCTCTGCGGCTACGCGTCGGCCAACGTGTCGGGCGGCGGCGGCGAGCTGATCTGCGCCGACGCCGACCCGCCTCCACTGCCTGACCGACCGACGCTACATCAGCTGCTGATCAGGGAGAAGGCTGACTTTGAGGCTAAGGTCCAGAGGGCTGTTCGACGCAAGAAGTGGCTTAAAGGTTAGTCTGTGTTTAGTATATTCATTCTAGATTTCAATGTATGGGCAAAACGGCAAAATATATAATTTTAATTTATTGCTGCTATGTGATACCTATATACGAGTATAATAAAATACACGACTCTCCCGCCCCCTCCCCGCAATCCGTTTTACCCCTCCCCCCCCCCCCTTGAAATGTGTCCCATTTTACAGATTTTCTCAATTTTCAGGAAAACTATACAAGCTAGGACAAAATGGTCAAAGACGGAATTATTTGTCAATAAATTACCTACAAATAAGTACGTACATTCATTTCGATACCGTTTATAGTTTCCAAGCTATGGTGCATCAAAGATTACTAAAAATTGGTACCCAGCAAATAATCACAATTTAAATAATAATTTATCTTATTATCTAAATTAATATGTTGGTCTGAGGAACAATACGGGATATTATCAAAGTTACCACCTTCATCAGGAGCAGCTTGTCAGCATTCAATGCGTACTTTTCATCAAGTACAATTATGGCGAGGAAACGCATTGAACCCAGAAAGAGTCGTGTATTTTAATGTACTCGTATATAGGTACACCATAGCAGCAATAAATTAAAATTATAAATTTTT
The DNA here is from genome assembly GCA_927399405.1 of Agonopterix arenella. NCBI lineage: Eukaryota > Metazoa > Arthropoda > Insecta > Lepidoptera > Depressariidae > Agonopterix > Agonopterix arenella. The sequence continues at coordinate 11,321,395 of OV656706.1, read as the reverse complement.
CATCAGTTTCATTAGTTTGACTTCTACTCGATCTCGCTTATGTTACTTGGACCAACATCGGTCACTTAACTACTTTAGGCAATCAAGTCAGGGATTACTCTAAATTGTCTTATGCAGGTTCCCCTTTCCATTTGAGAGCAGTCGGTATTACGTGTACACATAAGAAAAACTCATTGATACTTAGCATGTCGTATGTAGAATTCGAACCCGAATCCTCACGAATGAAAGTCCACAAGTGTCGATTACTCACGCCCAAAAATGGCTTCGATTTTCTCTTTCGCATTCATTTAAAGTTTCCCTGACGATAATGAGCTTGAGCGTATTAATCGCACCCTGAGAACCATTTATGTTTTCTGTTAATGCTGTAAATCTTCCGAATATAAAATAAATAAATAAGTACCTACCTATAAGTTACATTGTGAAAAGGTGTTAGCTGTAATACATTCCGTAATTATTCGGAAATAGTAGATTTGAGTTATGGGCATTTAATGTATGACTAAATCATCGGTTATTTCAAATTATACTTGACAGATAAAACGAGTAGCTCAAATGGTATTAGAACGGATATTTTAAATAGCTAATCTAATAAATCTGTCCTCAGCAAACGAAACGCTCCTCCGCACGCTGCTCTCCTACTGCTCGCTGCACGGCGCGGGTGGCGGCGGCCTAGCATCAGTCCGCATGGAGCTGGTGCTGCTCCTCCAGGAGCTCGGCCAGGACAAGCAGCATCAGCAGCTGCTGTCGCCGCTCCCGTTCCCGACCACGCTGCCGTTACTGGCGGCCGCTGTAGCCGCCAATAATACCGTTGTTGCTGACCCCGTTAGACACTTGCAGGTGCGTTTTGATTCTTGTGAATCACAGAAGAGAGAACCCGGCTCCGCTTTAGAGCCCTGCCACACTTCGCTTTGATCGGTGATTTCTCAGTGATTTCATTCAGATGCGGTCTCGCCCAGCTGAGAAATCGGCGATCAAATTTGATCAGTTTGGAAAAGCTCTTAATAGAAGTTGCATGTTTGTGAAGCCCTGCCCCAGGTTATGTGTAGCTACCGCTTATCAGTTCTACCGTTTGGCTCAGAAAAAGGTCCATAAGTCATATTGACAATTATATATAGATTCAGTCACTTATGACTGAATCAAATTAAGTTCAACTTTATCTTCATAAGTCTTAACTTATGAAGATAAAGTTGAACTTAATTTGATTTGTTTTCTGGTTAGTGTTCTCGTTCTCATGCGATTCTTCCTGCTTCTCTTTTCTGTATTATGATTGATAGGGGATATATTGATTAGGTATTAGTAAGCCGTTTTCAGCTTCGAATAGATAAACCGTTCCGTTTCTTCCCTTTAGTGTCGTACCAGGCGACTATGAGATATGATAAGGTTTCTTTCCATTAATTGTCGAGTGTTGCAAAGTTTCGAACCACTCATACACAGTATAAGACAGTAATTCATCTCCATACAATAGTACCAAACGCGGCGAACGCCTCATAGCATGCACACACTGACAATATCTCCGCGTAGCCCCGTCCGGCGCTGCCTTGGCTGCCTGAGATATCGTCGTACGTACTGGCGAGTCTGGCGAGCACACTTACAAGCCGCGTTTGGTACCATTGCATGAAGATGGATTACTGTCTTGTACTTTGACTCAGATGTGCTCTCTTGTGGGGTAAAACAAGCAAGTAAATGATACTCCAACCCTTCTATTACGTGTCAGATTTTTATGTGAAAGATAAGCTTCAGTTCAGACCCTACCGCTCCACTATCTACTCAGTTAAGCGCTAGACCTCTAGTCTTCACCGGTGTTGCGTTCCTTCCGATTTCATTCAATATCTAAAAATGTTACGCAATAGAAAATTTAAAAAAAATTTCATCCCAACAGTCAGTGGCACACGATATGCTGGGTACACTAGGCGAGCTCGGTATCCCCGGAGGCTCTGCGACGAGGATACTGCACACTCTGAGAGAACTGTCCGTGGCGCTCTCCGCCTGCATCTACCAGAGCCTGTGCGACTCCGACAGCTTCAGTCTGAAGCACACGCACCATCACGACGGGTAACATTACATACACATTCTATACAGTTCAGTGGCAAGGATACAGCACTCTCTGAGAGAACTGTCCGTGGCGCACGTCCGTATGTATCACGGATTAAATTTGATGCATTTTAAAGATGCTTTATTTTCCATGAGAATATTTTTTATTTTTGACTTTCAAATGAGGCAATATTAAAGTAATGTTACGTCTGATGACGTTCCGATACACTTATTGTTAAATTTTTATCACAAAAATAACTACCAATCACTTGGTTGTAAAGTAAAACTAGAAATTATTTACATAAGTACCATATTGGATTTCACATACGTGACAGGTTCCGACAAAATTCTTATGCCAACAAAATAAGTGCGAAAATTTCTTGCAGTATAATAGCGGAGACACCAGGGTCGACCCACCACTTACTGAGCCGTCAGAGACGTCACTCGATCGAGGAGCTCGTGGTGACCACTCCGCCCAACAAGTGGCCGGGCGTGTCAGCCCTGCGGGGGCTGGCGCTCCGGGCGGCGGAGGAAGACGACGCGCCTCGCCTTCCCGTGCTACTGGCTGAAGCGTACTGCGCTGTGTATCTGGCTTTACTTGGCTGGGCGCTCGCTGCTAGGGATGCCCATTTACTTTACAGGTAATGTATTTACCACAGATCTTTTTGAATAAGTATTTGTACCGTTAAAAATGGCGTTTCAAGGATGTTTTGTCTAGAACAGATGAATTAATTGAGCTTGTACTATTTGACGCCCAGTTTGATAACTACAGAATTAGTATAACGGGAGAGATGTTTGTAATTTTGTTCTTGGTAATATGCAGTGATCGGAACAGGTATTAGAATTTAGGGTAAAGTTGCGAATATTTGTGTGACGAATATCAATATTTGTATTCGATTCATGGGGATTTGTATCGTACAGGGCGTAAAATTTTATGCATTGTATTTAAACAGGGTGCACGCCTCGTGTAGATACAAACACCCATGAATCGAATACAAATATTAATATCATACAAATATTCGCAACTTTACCCTAAATGGCACTACCTATTCCGATCACTGGCAATATGTTAGTGCATGCATAAGATGCGTTCTTAATTTCATCGAATAAATCATTTTTTTGTCTAAAGCAGTCGAGAATAATTTTCAGAAGTTTGTGTAGTACGACAATTCAATAATTGATTTCATTCAGGTCATTTTACCAACTATCTTAAACTGGCATTGCAGTCTTCTTATCGTGTGGGCATAGCCCTAGTGTCAGAGTTTTTTCAGACCGCCTTATGGCCTCTGGCATTGCAGTATGAGAGTGCATTTGTGCTTAGCGCACACACAGGCACCTAAAAATATCCTGTGATACATGTATACGTGATTGCATTCCTGTACATCTGTTATGAGGTTCTTTGACTGTACCTCCAAAGCGTTTCCGTATGATAAGAGCTACATTTCTACCTGTTGTAGGTTGACAGCACATACGGCGGATTTGAAAGCGCACTCGAAATTATTTGGTGGCGGCGTAAGAAGACTACTTACTACTGCACCAGCGCCGCCTCAGGTTTGTAATTTTTACTTTGTAACTGTTTTATTTTTAATTAAAACACACGTAAACGCAGCCGCAGCCTGCAGTCCCTCTAGCATGCCACCACGAGAAAACGACAAAAATCTATGCGTGTCTTTGTTACTCTTAAAGCGAGCAAGCATGACGGTTTTCTTGTTTTGTCGCTTGGTCGTGCTTGGCAAGCTAGTAAGACTTGACGGCTGACGATGATGAATCTAGTAGTGTTGAAGAGTTGCCGCGCTGTTTAACCTCTTCTCTCGCAAGTCGTCTTGACTAAGAAAATAACAAAACGATAGAACTCATAGACAGACATCCAGAAACGTCTTATCCATCTAAACTTTTATAAAACTGTAACAGGAGTGTGTCTGTATCACAGAAGGGGGGAAGAGGGGTTAGAAGTGCAAAGTAGGCGTGGAACGGTTCGCCACAGGTTGTGCAAGGATTTGCTCAACACCATAATGTTCTGTGGTCTGTACATTGAAGAAATTTTTCGAGAATCTTGCAAAAACTACTGAACCGATTTCGATTAAAATTTTTTTGTTTTAAAGCTTATGATTAGACTTAAAATCTGGTATATCATTTATCTCGCTAGAATGACGGAAACCCTTGCGAACGAAGTCGCAATTAATTAAGAAGACGATATTCGGAATATGCTCAGTATATTTCTTTATTATGTATATCTAAACCTCATTTTGTTTTATTTACATAAACTATTTTGATTGCCAACAGCCGAAGCTAGTGGAGCGTCCGGAAGGCACGTCGGTGTGGTCATCTCTGCGGGAGAAGCGAGCGTTACTGAACATGCGGCTACTGGGCCTGGGCCCGGCCCAGCCGCACAAGAACATACAGGAGGGCCGGCCCACCTACCGCGAGCAGTTCGTACCCCCCATCTGCAGTATACTCACCTTCCTGCTACTTAAGGTACCGTTACATTCTATTAATGTATTTACTGATGCTGTTACTTAAGAGTAATTGGGTTTAAGATCATTTATTCCCAAAAATAATTACTTTACTTACATTACATTTTCTTACAACTATAAATAATACCACTGGTTCTTCGGTGAAGGAAAACATCGTGAGGAAACCTGCGTTATTATTCACTTGGCACTCAGCTCTGCATATCCCTGCCTATCTCTCGCCAAACAAAACAGCTTTTCAACGCTGGTCATGCCTATACAATCCTTCAGGTTCGCGAACGACGCAAAAATGCGTTCCACGTCTTTCAGATGACACTTTTACTAGCATAAAATCCATGACAATCGAGCGGTGTCATTGGCCACGATACGGTTAAATCTCAACAAGTACAAAACATTGAAAACCCGAACTCTTAATCAAGATGCCTGAACACTAGGAGAATTTCGTAGCCCACCAACGCTTCTTAAATCTGCATACGCTGACGAAGAAATACTGATGCGTAGGTACGTGAAGTCCGTCCATCACAGGATTGTGCCCTAAATGTAAGGACGATTATGATGAAGAGTTGATGACTGATACTGTCTGTACATGTATGCCGCCACGTCCAAAATAATATTAAGTTTGTTTTTTGTGCCATTTCCACGCTTTTCGTCCAATCAATCTGCATCAAGCAGACAGCCTTTGGCATGACGAACTTTTACATGAATGTCAACAAGTTTTCCCCGAAATTCAAACAGCATTAAAGCTTTGCTATGTCTGAATGCTGGTCTATACCTTTAATTGAAGAGCAAAGATAATCTACGAGAGGTAGGTTTTTACGTAGAAAGGTAATGCCTCCTTCATTTGCTACGTTTTTTAAGGGTGAAGAATACACCTAAGATCTCATTAGGTCGAAGAGTTGCTGGCTTGTCTGCTCCCATAATAAGATAAGATAAAATACGAGAGGTAAATACTAATATTTAAAACATCGTACAGCCGACACCGGAGCAGGACCCAGAGAACTACGACTATGACTCTGCGGAGTCCGGCGCGGAGGACGCCGAGGAGAGCGAGAGCGATCCCGACGACGACGATATATTCGACACCTCCAACACTAAGTAAGTGCCTCGCGTTAGAAAGGTCTTCGTAGGAAGTGAGTGTGATTAACGTAATTGCCATGTATTCAAACAGAGACAAAGCGTTCTATGCTTGATCAAGCAAGTCGCGTACACTGTCTTCTCTGAGAGGAGACACAACTGATAGAGAAGTTCTGTGTAATTTCTATCGAGCGGAAAACATAATGTTGTACTAAGCGCGTGTCAATCAAGTAGTACCTTGCCTGTGGCATCAAGCAAATATTGTAAACGAGCATCCAGGCTCGACTCAAACCAAAATCAACTGTATAATGTCTGTTAAAAACAAGACTCAAATATAAACCGAATTGCTATATATGGCATCAATCTTTGTCTTACTGTCACAATGACTTCCTCGGTGTGGCAATACTACCAACCCATCTACAACTACAAACATCTAGCTAGTTTTCTGACGACAAAAGTGAAACAATTTAACTTTTTCACTTAAAATTTCAATCGCACGTCAAAATGCTTTTCCCATGTCATTTTAATGCTCGTTGTAACCCAAAACTCTTTAACGTAGGTCGGAGAAGCGTCGCAAGTTCTCAAACACGGAGCACTCTGACCCCGACTCGTACTCGTGGTGCGTGATGCGGGTGGCGGTGCTTCGCATCGCGCAGCAGAAGCTGCAGCAGTTCCTGCAGCTGTGCGGCATTGAGATGTCAGGTCTGTACTAAACGTCGCATGTTCTCCTACATGGAGCACTCTAACCCCGACTCCTGACGGTTTTTGAAGGGGATGATCAGACTATCAAACAGAACAACTTTTAGAATAACATCTAAATCGCAAAGAAAAGAGTCGTTCCATTTAAAACTGCAAACCTTCTCGACCCAAATGTATGGGACAGATGATTTTTATTCCTGATTTATTTTTATTGCAGAGAAAGTTGTTTAGTTCCCATGGTGTGATCATTCCCTTAAAACTGTCAACATATTTAGGAAACCTATATGATCATTATGTAAACGAAAACGTCAGGATACTCAAAAACACTAAATTAAATTGCAGAACTAGCCACAACAAGTCCCACAGTTCATGCGGCGTTACGACGCGTCGATCAATGGCAGCAGCAGCTAACAGAGACTCTGGAGTCCCGCGCTCCGCCCACAGACTACATCGCCGGCTGCTTCCCCGACCAGCACACTACCGGCCCACCCATCAATAAATACAAGTAAGTAGCTGATGATGATTGTAGGTAGGTCGCTGAAAAAGCAAGCACTTTTTTTTAATCCATCAATTACACTTTATTTTACATCAAAAACATAGTTTGCAAAGATTAAACACAAACAGAAAATACAGAAGGTACAAAATTAAGCGGTGTTATAGCTAAAGCTTTTTCTTGTAACTTAACTATAATTGTGCGTCCTGCCAGTAATGACCTATGGTGCGGAAACATGGACCCTGACGATAGGACTAGGTCATAAATTCAAAGTCGCGCAGCGAGCTATGGAGAGAGCTACGCTCGGTGTTTCTCTGAGAGATCACATCAGAAATGAAGTGATACGTCAGAGAACGAAAGTGGTTGACCTAGCTCAGAAAATTAGCAAGCTCAAGTGGCAATGGGCTGGTCATATCTGCCGAAGAACTGACAACCTGTGGGGTGTCAGGGTTCTGGAGTGGAGACCGCGAACTGGTAGACGTAGTGTGGGACGTCCTGCTGCCCGCTGGACAGACGACATAAAAAAGGTAGCGGGGAGCGACTGGTTGAGGAAGGCCGAGGACAGAGTTTTGTGGCGCGCCTTGGGAGAGGCCTATGTTCAGCAGTGGACGATGATAGGCTGATGATGTATTGTATTCTTGTTCCGAGGTGGTGATCTGAGTTTCTCATAGAAACAGTAATTGTCCATGTATTCCCAGCAAACAAATTGGTCGTATTAGGCCCCATTTTTCAAAGTCAAATACATTTATTGCAAAACTAGGTGCGACAGGGTGACTAGAAAGATAGGTACAAAAGAGCGCTACAATTTACCGGTTAAGGTGTACAATGCTTAATATAGATACCTAATAACATAAGATTTATATGACTATTTTGACTTATAAAAGTTATATTACTGTAATTTCGTCATATACTGGTGCTTTATGCGTCTAATGTTCGACTATACGACACCTATACGACCAAATTGTTAGTTGGGTTCTTACTTTAATGTCATACCTTGCAAATGTCTTTCTTGGTGTGAGCGAATAAATACTTTTTAACTTTTATCCACACATCCAATTAGGGTAGATTTAGATTTAGATTTATTTGCAGTAAGTATGGTATTTACAGGTATAAAATAATAAATAAGATATCTCACACTTAGCCAAAACATAGGCATGCAAAATCTTAAACAAAACAAAATTAAATTAAACAAAAAAGGAAACTAATCAGCTTGTAAACGTCAAACCCCAATAATTTCATTCTACTTATACAATACTAACTCAGTGGGGTTGATCCAAAAATTCTTTGACAGAGTAGAAATTTTTCTCCATCAGCCATTTCCTTAGGGAATTTAAAAATATCTTATAGGGTACATCCTTAAATTTATTCGGTAATTTATTGTAAATCGATAGACACATTGAGTATGAATTCTTAAGATAACGCGCAGATTTCGGGACAGAGGAAATGGTTAATAAAGATATGTATATCTGTGGCTCATATGGAGAATAAGTAATTTTATGTGAGAATAAGGGTCAGAAGTGTTCATCTATTTTTGATGGTAAACGTACCGGTAAGCTAATATTGAAAAGACATGATGTATAGGTACCAATAATTTTTAATATTTTCAGGTGCTTATTGGAGAAGCATAACACTCCATTTAATTCAGCTCTGTGGAGCGCAGCGCCAGCGCGGCGGTTGTGGAGCTACCTCGTTAGACAGGAACAAGTTCAGGTTAGTTTTAAAACGATTGCTTACTTAGTCCTTTTTATTATATAAAAACATCTGTAGGCCTACCGCGAGTCTGCAACAGTTGTTTAACGCCCATTGTTTTTTATTTGTATTCTTATTCTTAGTTACAAAAGAAACCTTTAAAGAAGTCATTTTGACAATATAAACTTCTCGTAAATACTACAGTAAACTCGTACGTACGCCTATTGTATTCATCAGGAAGCAAAAGTAATAAACGTTTAATAAGTGGGCTTCAAGCATGAATAAATTATTTTGACGTTGTCTTTGGACTTTAAACGACCATTTAAAATGTCCTGTGATTGCAGGAAGTATTCATCCGGGCTGTTTTCTCACGCCGGCGCACGGTATCGATGGCGGAGGCTGGCGGCGAAGCGCGCGGCGGCTGCATCCCGCACCAGCAGCACCGCGACGAAGAACTGCACAGCCCCGTGCGGATCATACACAAGGAGCAGGACTCGATCGCCGCCTTCTGTCTCAACAGGGTACGTAGGGGAAACCATGTGACGTCACCACCGGCACCAGATGGTTCTAACGTTTAAATCATAAAGAGTGACGAATAAAGTGAATCCCATATTGACGAGCTAAACCTATCAGGATTTAGCACGGCCTAGGAGGCGCCATCCTGGGCAATCAACAAGCTTCTTACGCTGATATGCATTTTCTTCACCCCGATGGAAAGTCAACGTTTCAACACTTTCACAACCTGCTTAGTGCGTCATCTCGATTAATATCGAAGGGTTCTCACAGGATAAGTCGAGATATCCTCCTGCTATATTATACGCTGCAACATCCTTAGTGCACAAACGACCCATCGGGACACCAGCCAGAGCAGACACCACATGTTCCTGAACTGACGCTTACCGCCGTAATATGTCACTCGTAGCCTACGAATTTTATTCGTAGCTCGTAGCACAAAACGCTTTGGACTAGGGAAATCCCTTTGGCAAAAACTTCTCGCTCGTAGGATTCTGCTTAAGGGTTTAACCTCATCTGCCAGCACCGCATTGCATTTTTCCATCGTTCCATCCTTTTCTGTCTCTCAGGAACGTCATTTGCTGGGGCGAGAAATATAGCGGGAATGCGATCGCACGCGGCAGCACTGGCAGTGCTTCGACCGTACTCGCTTTAGATCTTAACATTTTATTAAAATTAACATTTAACTTGGCAGGTCGGTGGAGGCCTGCTAGCAGTAGCGACGGCCCGCGAAGTGCAGGAGATGGACGTGTCCCTACTGCTGCGTGGCGGCGCTTGCTGGGCGGAGGACGAGTGCGAAGTTGACTTGCTGGGGCTCGCCTCTGACCCCGCCACGCTGCCTGATACTGGTTTCTTGCTCATACAGCATCAGGACAAGTGAGTTAATAAGATAATTATTTTTCACGTTTTTTTCTGAGAGCTGGCCTCTCGGGTTGCAATGAAGGGTAATCAAGTACCTATTGTTTTTTTACTCCTGATTAAATTTGTTCGTTACGGGTTTCAAGACAATTTAAAAAATGACCCATGCTATTTGGACTTGATCACCACTGGAGGGCGATCGCGCTATATTAATACATCCAAGATCAATCCTAATCCAATTTCTGTTCTAATCATATGTTTCAGACCAAACAACGGGTCAGTCCCGGGCACCGGCAACAGTTCCCCTCTGAACCCGAACGCGCCGCAAGCGCCCGTCGGCATGGCGAGCCAGACCGGTCGCGGCGCTAGTGTCGTAAGTATTTGTTACTGTCTAATGGACGGAACGTTATGCCACAGAAACAACCCTTTACAGTTTCCTTTGTATTCTGTAACTAAACCGTTAATCTACTCTTATTTGTTACTCAGATGTTCTGTTACTAACACAAATCGAATGATATAGAGGTATTTTGTAACTGAACCTCTAATGGTGTTTTATTGGAATTTATGAATTAAAATCGTGTGAAATGTAGATTATTTGCCAATGATAGTGAGTATGGACATTGCGATCTTTAAAATTCAATGAATTGTGTTTAAAAAAAAGGTTTTCATAAAAAAAAGTATATAGTATAAAGCTAAAGTAAAGAACAAATAACATCGTAATAAACCCAAAAATACTTAAACAGGGTTATACTTATCACTAGTAAGCGCCATCGCCACATCAAAGACATTTTAATAAATTACTATTGATTTTAAAAGTAAAATAGTGTATTTACTTAAAAACCAGAGGGCCCAGCATGCCACCCCCGAGAAAATGACAATAATCGAGACGTGTCCCTGTCTTTGTTACTTTGGGTACATGATAGCGAGCGTACAAGTTGGTTTTCTCGTTTTGTCGCATTATCGTGCGTGGCACGCTAGCCCACAGCAATTTTTAGCGCAAAAAATCTGAAAAGCTACACCTTTATTTCTAGTAAATAATACAACTGATAGTTGTTTGCAAGTGCAGGAGTTTTCAAATCAGTGAGAATGAACCCGAATTACTTTAAAATACGAGTGAATAGGCTTCTTCTGGGTTAGCTCGCTACATCTTCGACCCCATCTTTGTCCTGAGGACAGGATTTAGGTCAAGAGCAAACCCATTTTTAATAATAAAAAACAATGATTAACCGAAAGAAAAAAAACAATTGTCTGTGCATCTCATATGGCGACTCATAGTAATAGATGATTGCTAACTAACTTCTAGTAATCACTATTGTTATTGGTATTAACAAAAATATTATATTGTTTTGCACTGATATTACTAACACATGGATATTCTAACGTGGAGCGTTGAATGGTTGTTACGTTGTAAAGTTGTTGTAAATAATAAATCCACAGCTGGAGCAGCCGCCCGGTGTTAACGTAAAGCCAACCGGTCACGAAGCGTTTATTGTAACAGTACGTTGAAGGATTCACTAATGATCTAACTTTTGGGATCACTTGACGAATAAATATAATTGGGAAATAATCATCGTATTTACGAACATCATTTGTAACAGAACACGGAACCTATGTAATGTTTTGTAAATCCATCCAGAACATTTTTATTTTTTACAGCCCGACACAGCCCGAAGATCCTAAATGATAAGGAAACGACTGTTTCTGGATCCGTGTGTGTCTACACGGACCGTTATAACCAAATTTTAACCTTACATAAAGCATTCGAACCTTAATTTGATACTCCGGTCTATAAAAAATACTTAACACTTTTGCTGTCTCATTCGTATTTGCGTTTACGTCATAAAAGAACGTCTGCGTTCTATTACGTCTGAGGTGCCCAGAATCTATCAACGGAATTACGAATTTTTATCCCGGACATCAATTTCGAACAAATTAGTTCACCCGTGGAGAACTAGTGTCTAGTTAGCATAACGAAAAAAAAAGAGTTCTACACTGGCCTGCAAAACTAAGTATCACACTTTTAAAATTGCAATAACTTTTTAAGTACACAAAATACACTTTCGAAATGAAAAGGACTCGAAAAAGAGTTTTTATTTACAAAGAATAGATACAAAGAAAGCTGATAACATTGGCTTTAAAACGTTTTTTATTTTAAATCTCTTATTTCTATAGCTCAGAAAAAAGTGAAATATTAAAAGTGTAGTACTTAGTTTTGCAGGTCAGTGTATATTCTGTACTTTTACGCTCTAAGCATTATAAAGAAGTACGATAGAGTCATAATTAGTCTGGTTATATTTTGAGCTCTTATTATTATGGTTCTAATTTATTTATTTTCACTGATTGTAAAGTTTGCACTTGCTTTTATTCGTTATATTTATTCGTCGAGTGATATGAAACGTGGTGTGAATTGTGTATGTACTCGTCCGTCGCGTGTCTTCGTGTTTGCGTGTCGCCTTGCGCAGCGCTTTGCTCGCGCTTCTATACTTCTATATCTAACTATTAAAAATTCCTTATTTGGAACCTACTGGGAATACGTATGGATAGTTATTGCTTCATGATTTTATTTTATTGAGATGTATAACGTGCGTTTATACATAATTATAGCTGACAGAAGAGGATGATCAGACCCTCCAACAAAACAAAATAAAATAAATTAGAGAAAGGGTTTTAGTTTGATGCTCTGATCATCCCCTTGAAAAACCGTCCGCAAATTATGAAGGATCCTGTCTGTATAGGATTTTGCACTGGGATATGTAAATTTGACAAATACTTGATCTCAGTTAGTTCTCTATTTTGTAAAGATTAAATCGATGAACTTAGCGGTCGACTTTACATAGAACAAAATATTTAGGACACTGCTAAACTCAATAGCAGATAGGAACATTGTAGGGTAAGGGCTATTTCAGATGTAACAAGGATAGTTGACAAATATAGTGCAATTTCTATTTTACTAATAGAAAATCGCGCATTTTCAGTTTTCACACAAGAATATTCTTCGAACCTTAAAAGCTCACTTCAGTTTGAACTAACTGACAAAGTTATGTGATCTATTAGATTTTGAAATAGCCCTACGAGTATGTAAGTGCAGGAATGTATGTACGGAAGTATGCGTGTAACGGAGTGTTGGTCGCAGGTAAAGGGCCTGCAGTTCCCGGGTTGCCACGACGCGAAATACTGTCGCCTGGTCCTGCATCGCTCCAAGCTTCTCATGAAACCGGTCAGTGACAACCCTACGTCACTTCCTAAACCAGTGATATGCACACCCCTTGTTTTATTTCAGCTCGTTTTCCCTTATTTTTTTCTTGTAGACACAAGCGTTCTCTTTTTTTCACCAGGCATTCTTACCAATTTGGTTCGATCATAATTCGATGTTTTTATTTACTTCATGAATTCGTACATCGTTGTTTTGGAGTTTATTTTGATTGTTATTCAGTTCACTTTCGTAGGTGTTCCTAAGTTAAAATGTTTACTTTGCTAATGGTACGTTTTTTAATGCTAAATTGTATATTGGTGTTGTCGATGTCTATTTATTGGTTTTATACAGCATGATCTGTTAATTGTCTAGTTTTAATCTTAATCCTATTATAATTTTGTACAGATTTATTTATATTATGTGGCGTCAATTTAATAAAAAATTTTATACACGGGTTATTTTCTTTGCACAACTTATTAACGTTTACTATGCTGTTAAAAATGTTTGCTAATTTGGATTGTGTAATCAGGTGCTGAAACATAAAATCGACAACATCAAACGGATGGCGGCACATCCTACTCAACCATTGTGTAAGTAGAACAGTCTCTAATTTCTTTAGTGCTTATAAATATTATAGCTCATGACCTGTGATGTTAGAAGAAGGCTTTGCACTGTATGCATTGCTATGTATAATCCTATAATAGACTCCATATTACAGCTGATTACAGCTTTTAAATGTCTGTACAGGAAAATAAAGAAAAAAGGAAATAAAATAAATCTCTTGGCCTTATTAATTCACTAGCTGTTGCCCGCGACTTCGTCTAGCCGGACAAGGTACCCTATTTGTTAATCCAGGCCATGGTCTATCTGTATGCCAAATTTCATCGAAATCCGTTCATTACTTTTTGCGTGAAAGAGTAACAAACATCCATATCCACAAACTTTCGCATTTATAATATTAGTAGGATAGTAAGATATTCTTTGTTTGTACGGTGCTTTGCTGATATATTGATGATTGCTATGTTTGTTCGATTAGATCTAACGGGGGGAGCAGACGGTTCAGTGCAGCTCTGGGAGTGGGGCCACCCGTCGTGCGTGTGGACGCCCCGCGCGGCCGGCGCCTTCGCGAAGGTGACGCGGGTTCGGTTCTCGGACTACGGCAACAAGTTCGCGGCCGGCGACGCTGACGGCAACCTCGCGCTGTGGCAGCTACATCCCTCGTCGCCGCCACAAGCCTCGCCTAGACCTTTCTTCGTGAGTTGATATTTGATAGATAAGGTTTGGTCAGCAAAGTTTCTAATCATACGATAGTCAGCAATAAAAATTTATTTTACATTTGACACTTTTATCCCCATGAGAATAAGGTTCATAAGTTTTAACCGACTTAAGTGACATACCTAGAACTTTCTTCATTTCTGTGGATTCAATGATATACCGTATTTAATCATTTATTATTTTGTTTGTTTTTCTGTGTGTAAAATAAAACAAATAAACTACTGTCCAACTTGTTTTCAGACTCATCAATGTCACAGTAAAGGAATTAGTGATTTCGTTTTCCTCGGCTCCTGCAGTCTGGTGGCGACAGGTAAATAAACACTTATTATAATATTGAACGATCGATACATCAAGCTACGCAAAATAAACATAAGCTTGTCCCGCGACGATATACATTATTCTACCTATGCGCGGCCACCTTATTTTGGTTTTGCGTAGCTTGATGGGTCGCCGCGTGTACAGTAATTATGATCAATGCTAATCGTCGTTCATTTTACAGCTGGCCACAGTTCAGAGAGTAGAAACGTTGCTATATGGGATACTCTGATGCCGATCAAGAAAGCTTTGGTGGTTTGTAAGTATGCCTTACCTAATTACACTTTCTCACACTACAGGAAAGTTATATCATTAGCATCCTTTTTAACTAAGAGTCTTGCTCTCATAGTAAATGTTGTTGAGTTTGACGATCTGAACCACCCCTGAAAATTTTGGAAAGTGTTACGGTGATTTTGTTATTTCCCTACTAAAATGTATGGGAATTTAATGCTTCTGGTAGCTGCCCTTTGTACCGTATCTCAACTTTCCACCCTGTAATACGACATAAGGTCTTAAGCAGGCACCACACTTTCGTTCTCGGCCTTTCTCGTCTATTCTCGGCGAGAATGTAGAGGTCTTAGGTAATCAACATTAACGTTTACACCAGCGTGGACGTGCCACGAGGGCGGAGCGGCGTGCGTGGCGTGGGCGGGGTCGACGGGTGCGCTGGTGTCGTGCGGGCGGCGCGGCGACGTGCTCGTGTGGGACCTGCGCGCGCGCGCCCCCCGCCACAAGCTGCACGCGCACCACGCGCCCATCAAGTGCGTCGCGCTGTCGCCGCGCGAGGAACTCTACGCCATCGGCGCCGCTGACGGCGACATCAAGGTATTATTTAGGGTTCCATACCCAAACATACCAAAGAATATATTCAATTTTTTTTTCAATTCATTTATTTTATTGCAGATCATAGATCCATAGTGTTAGTAACAATGACTTAAAACTATGTTAGTGACGACATTTTTTAACCCTTATTTAACATTAACAAAAGGGGGCCAAGAGCCCCTATGCAGGCTATTCCAATGCCCAATGATGGGACATTGAAACCGCTCTGCAATGGGCTCGAGGAGGGTGTTGGTGCTGCCCCGTACCCTGCGCAGCAGGGAGGCGGCTCGTTTGCGTATGATGGCTGCAAAGCTATCTACTCGCGCCGCCGCAAACATGCCCGATGTGCGGCAGAAACGAGGCAGCCCCAACAACATCCTCAGCCCATTGTTGTATTGCACGCGCAGCGCACTGAGCGACTTCTGCGTGTAACTGACCCACAGGCTGCACGTGTAGAACGACTGGCAATATGCCTTGAATAACGTTACTTTAACATCTTTAGTACATCGTGCAAACCTGCGGGCAAGCATATTCGCCCTCATCGCCAGTGCCCTGCGCTCCCGCTCTATGTCACCCTCATCTGACATGTCCTCATCTGACATCCATATAGAATGAGCTATATTTATAAGCCTACGCTGTCCGCGTGCTGGTAAGGTACCTGCGCGCGCGAGAATCTGCTGTCATCAGAGCCGCTGACGGATGGCTACATCAAAATACAGTAGTACCAGGTTTATAAGTCTTACCGATGTATCTGCGAAGTTGACGAAAATTAAAGAAATAATTTTGACCAATCAGGATGTGCCACCTTCAATCCCTTGCCGGTATTGGCTAATTGTTTTCGCGCCCTTTTCGCTGCTATCCGACTATGCACCCTTTTATTTCTAAATAACTCGGGTTTTGACGGGGACTCGTGGTCTGCTCTGCGCAAACGAAGAAGGACAAGCGGAATAATTTTCCTGGTGGTACTTTACTAGTAGGATGAACGCGCTCTTTTCCACACCGAACTCTGAATTGGTATGGAAACTTCAGCTTAGATGATGCGGGCCGCATCGTCCGAGCCGAAGTTTGTATACTAGCAAACAGACTCGCGCAACTCTCTAATAAAAAAAAATTAAACGTGCACCAACGACATTAAATTCCTTTGAACGTTAGAGCACGTTTCAAACTTTCTGGATATGGGTCACGACCAGGTTTTAGTATGGAACTCCCGACTCTTATAGTTATAAGGTATTGAGTTACATTATCTTTGCCTGCAAGTAACAAGACAAGTGCGCATTCTCTATAACTGTTTATTCTTCTTCTTTCTTGTCAACATGAGCTATATTGTAGGACAAGCTCGCCTTTGTACATCACGACTTGTAATTTTTCATAGTTAGGTATGTTGTTTTTATGTACAATAAAGAATCTAAGACAATCACTCGTGGTTCTCCTGCGACCTTTTTCTCGCTCTGTTACGCGCTAAGTGAAAGAGAGATAAGGTAAAACTTTGCTGTGTTCCGCTGCTATGCCAACCCCCTAAAGTCAGCCTCGTGTAATAACGTAATGTTGTGTCGCGCAGGTGTTCTCACTGGCCACGCACCAGCTTCTGCACACGTTCGCGGGCGAGCACGCCAGGAGCTCGTTCTTCAAACACATCGGCCAGGGCGTCACACAAATACACATCGGTATGTTTACTTAGTTTTACACTTTACTATTGTTATATTGAATACTTAATTATGTAGTGGCATTGGTGGCATCTTAACCTAAAAGAAATTATCTGATGTAACTTTACGAAAAGGTTCAGTAACCGTGTACCGATTGGCTGAAGATTTCTTCATTGGTCAGAATCAGAACTGACTTGAGAGCTGATTTGAAATTAGCATAGCATATGGTCACTACTATATTCCCCGAGGGGTAGTCAGAGATATTCTGAAGCCTCAGAAATTTCTAAAATAAATAATTATACTTTTAAAAAAAGTCGTTCTATGTTAGGGTAGATAGATAACTCATTTCAATTTTTTATTTTTTTAACTAGGCATTAGATTAATTTGGTGTTATAATCAAGGATGACTGAGGTCGGTCGTAATTCCAATGGATGCAACAATAGATTGGCCTTATTTTCCGCTGCAAGTACAAGCACAAAGTTAAATATATTCTGTAAATGTACAGATAACGCCGGCCGGCTGTTCTCGTGCGGCGCGGACGGCACGATGAAGGTGCGCAAGCTGCCGGAGCGAGACACTCCGCCGCTACACCAGCCGCACTACTAGACACCTGTCTGGTCAGTATTGTAAATAAATAAGATTCTTTTTACGTCAATAGCCAACTTTATACTTCTTACGATAATTTAAATTGTCTATAATATTGTATTTTTGTTTCTATTGCAAAAAAGTTCAATCAGCCCAAATCAAATTGGAAAATCTGAACGTCCCCCCTGAGGACAATGATAAAAAAATCCCTGTACAATATTTCAATAAGTTGGTTTTGAAATTTGAATAGTAAACTAACCTAAATTATCTGGTTGAGCACGTAACATCCGGTTCATCTACAAATTCCATCAGGTAAGCTAAAGTCAAGCGCAATCCCATTTCTAATAAAAAAAATCTAAAAACTTAAATTTCTTCCACAAATCAAAACCTGCACAAAATCGTAAATTTGTGGAGTACTGACGATAAATTACATTTTGAGAATAGAATACATTTGGTGTCTACAGGTAGGCCAGTAGAGACGCAGGTGGATGAGAGCATTGTGTCGCCGCCGAGTGCTGTGCTAGCCCGCGCCCGCGCCCGCGCCGCCACGTCCAGCCTTATGTCCCCTTGTGATGTATTTATCGTTGTTGCTATTCTACTGTTACGAGTATGATTATTATTATACGTTAGACTAGTCACCGAGTAGCCGATGTTGTATCTTATAATGTATTTAAAATGTTAAATAAATCTTTAGTTATTTCTAGTGTGAAATATTCGCTATTTTTATCTTATTGAATACTTGTCCTAGATGAATATAGAATTTATTTATTTGCACTCACTGTTAGACAATCGAACGGGTCCCACTGCAGTGGCGGGCCTAAATAATCTTTATGTACACAGGCGGTGGTAGTTCATATCTTAATATAGCGTCATTGTACTACATGAAGTATATTTTTAGTGTTTATTAAGTGCAATAACTAACACAATCGCTAACTTATGAATCCGACTGCTGATGACGTCGAAGCCTTTATAGATAACAGCTGTCCCTTGAACAATTTAGCTTATGATATGAGTGCATATAACTACGTGTATCTTGTTGACGCATAATATAATTTATCTTATAAAATATATTTCATATTACAGTGTGTATATTATCTTCGTTGGCTTACGTGTAATGTTTAATAAATAAATAGTGTATTATAATATAAACTTCGTCGAGTCCACACAATAACTTATCGTCGGCGTTGTGTAAGTCGCTCCAGATCTTTATAGCCAGTCTGCACTCATGCGTTTCCTTGTGCATGTATGTGATCTTTACAGATCCGTGCCATTGCCCTGCCCACCTCGTCTGTCTTGCCTATCGACGCGCTACGTTCAGACGGGCCGTAAAGATCTGATCGACGCAGATGTATCTCATGTCTCATCTATACTTATTCCCTGTCGCACACCCCATTTGTAGATGTAAGTTTTCTCTAACGTATTATATGTGATGTATTTGAAATTAATCGTCCCCTTTCTGTTATTTAGAAGCAATATTTTCCCAAAAGCATTTCTTTAACTCGAAGCAATAAAAATAAAAGAAATATTTATTTACACGTACTATTATTATGCTTTGCTAAAAACAGTATTAATAAATATCGCGTAACGAAAGCTGTAAATTATAATATTTTGACAGCTTTTTAGAACATTGTTAGCAAATTATGTAGATGTATCAACGTCTAAGTTGTGTGCTTGTGATAATATAAACGAATGAAAACCATGTGTTTGGCATTTTATTCCAATAAAATTTAGAATTGTAATTCTTTGTAAAATTACTAATTTGCAAGGTATGTTTATTTGCTACAGCATATTTTATTTACTAACACGGAACTCCTATGCTAATTTTTCACTTAGGCACATGAATGTTAAAAAAGTAATTTTTGAATAGCATTTAAAGTAAGAATTTATTACTTTATAGCGTATTTCTTGGGGCTACCACATTTCGAACACGGTGAGGACATGCCAAAATGTACTTTATTACAGTTAAGTCCAAGGTTCTAATTTCTATGGTTAATTTATATGGACGTGACTAAAACAATATCCTTCTATAAGTGCTATTAAAAGACATCGGTTTTGTAACTTCGTTGTTTTGTTTGGTTAACTATTTTTAATATTCCTCTAGGTTAATGTTTTATTAGCACCAAAGTTAATTGTCCAATCAAACTACACTTTGAATAAGACATGTACATTACAATTGAAAATTCACAATGGATAAAGTTACCAAAATGTTTAGGTTTTTGTAATTGAAGTTCGCACAATATAGAAATGTTTCCACCCGAATCTAAAAACGATTTGTTAAACTCATGTTAGTATTACAATCAGTTCTTTTGTTTTCAAATAATTATACAAATAAGAGTGAATGTAGACAGTGCATGAAAATATATTTTCAATCAATAAAATCAGCTTTCTTCAAAGTGTGCAATGTACAATTAAATGCCACATAAACTTACAATTTAGTTCTTATATTTAAAAGTTAGTTAAAATTGTATTTATTTCCTTTTTGTTGCCACATTACGGATCTTACTTGTATAGATAACTGTGATGTATTTGTAAGTTGAGTATATCAGTTTATGGCAATATCATGTTTGGTGTGTTGAGGTGGGTATAAATGGCACTTACAATAAAGAAAAGAAATCTAAGAAAATAACACGCAACACATAAAATACTTTTGATCAAGCAATTTTTTACATTACGCTGCGCCTTGTGTATTTAGCCTAATGGTTATAAGTAAAGGTATAAAGTTATAGCCGGCATTATAAATAATACGTACAGTAATGCCAACACAGATTTGTAAGTCAATTTTCAAATAATAATGACTGTAAATGCTGTAATATAATTTTTTGATCAATCAATATTCACACGATGCACCATGTTTATGATAATTAAATTGTGGGCAATGTTAATATCTGATGCTTATTTTTTTGTTTTATTTATGAAGGAAACAATTTAAATAAAGGTTAACTCAATTACCTGGGTCTTTTAATTTGTTGTGAAATAAAACCAAACTCGACGTAATGCGTACGGTCTACATTCCTTGGAGTTCTTCTAATTTATTTATGTACGAAATACCGACTACGCACAAACGGTGAATAAAAGATCGTGAGAAAACCTGCATATGCTGAAGAAGAAATTCTGATGCGGATGTGAAGTCTACCAATCCGCTTTGGGCACGGGTGGTGGACTAACGCCCATACACCCTTTTCGAGAGTAGGCCTGCAGTGAGAGTTTTATAGGCTGATGATGATGGAGGGCCAACGGTAGTTACCTATAAAACACTACGCATACAAGTGGAACGCCGCGGACGTTCTTAGCATATGGGCCTGCCGAGTAAATTTCGCCAGTACATGTGAAAGCATTCATACATCCACATATCCGTATGGGCCGGAAAAATCTGCTATTTCATACATTTTGGTTAAGAAGCTATTGACATTTTCTATGAAATAGATGATTTTTATTTCGCGATTTCGGTTTTGACTCCATAGTGGAAGGTGTTTAGTTTGATGGTCTGAAGTACCCTGTTCGATATGTAACGAATTAAATTTTACACCCTGTATAAAATATCTATGGGTAGGATGGAGGTATTCCTCAGAGGAAGGATAAAGGCCCGTATAAACGAAACTCCCAACGCTGCCGCTCTTTTTTTCAGAGAGCGCGGAGTTTAGTTTATTTACGGATCCTAAGGTCAGCGCACATCGAGCGGAGAACTGCTCGAACAGTTTTAATTAATTGCTAGGAATATATCTCTTGCACGTTATATTCAACTTTGTTTCAATTGTCATTGAGTTAAGTATCGACCGGCCCCGAACTAATATGACATACTATTTTGGTAAGAGGGGGTGCGTTCGTTTGCGTTCTCCCGTTCTGAATTCTTGTAAGGTTACCGAAATAAAAAAAACATCAATAGCATACAATAATTTATAAGCAAATAAAAGAATTCCATCCTTGGGTATGGTTCCATCACGAAATTAGTAGGTTCATGGTTGTAATTAATTTTCTATCGATATCGTCATTAGTCCAGGGAACAATCCCTAATGCCATGGGAACACGTGTAATTAAAATTGCCACCGGGTGTCCACGGGTAACGACTGATCAATTGATTAATGAAAACTGTTCGAGCAGTTCAGATGTACGCTGACCCTAAGGCGCAAATTATACAGAAAAGGCATAAGACAAGGCGAAGGTACGGCATATGCAGGCAAAACTTTTTCGCACAAAACGTATGAAAGCGGCGTGTCATGAATAACTCAAGCGGCGCGGACATCGAAGCGGCATGCCTGCGCCATACCTTCGCCGTATGTCTTTTCTGTATAATTTACGTCTATCGGACCTAAAAGTCAATTAAGCGTAGACTTAGACAAGCAATTTTTGAGATTAGGCGTCGTCGAAACTGCACCGCCGATTTTAGCTGAGCGTTATCGCAGCAATACTGATTGATCTCCGAAATAGATTTCCGTCAACGCCTATGCTCAAGAATCTCTTGTGATATGGTACTGATTGATATGGAAAGGCAAAACAAAAACCACAGAGTCGAGAGACAAAATTAAATAACATTTATTGGTTTAAATAAATTACACAACACAGCTACAGACTACCGAGGTGACACAATACTGTAGTTATTTGTATAATAGCATTCATAAAACGATTAGCAATTCAGTTCGCATATCAAAGCTATTAAAACGTTTTATCATGACTTGTGGAATTTTATTCCCTATGTTATTTATTTAAGTTAGATAATAACAATAAATAGGTAATCAAGTAAACACCTCATTGTAACAACAATTATTTAAATAATTTCTTGTCTAAATCAGTCACTTTAATTCCCAAATAATCAGAGACAAATGCTAATGCATTTTCCTTGCTCAGCGTTACTTTACCCAGTGGATTCTCTAAAAATATAGTCGCCGTTTTCGTGCCGTTAGCGACATTGACGAATTTACAGAATGGACTAGCCTTGCACTCGCAATCCTTAGGTTTCGATAAAGAAACGACAATTGTTTTTCCATTTAAATCCGTAGTACTCTTAACTTCTGCACCGCCGCACCACAGCGTGAACTTGATACCATACAATCCAAATAAAACATTCACCTCGCTATAAAGATTACTTAAACTAATGTACTTATTATCTTTGTCCTTAAGGATTATACTCGCTTGATTAGCAGTAACGCCAAATCTTGGAGTTACATCTTGCAGCATTATGTTTGCCCAGGGGTTAGCCGGCAACTCTACTTCTTTCCTCCATGTAATAATCAGCTTCAACTGAGATCCTTTTAGTTCTTGAGTTTCCTCAATGACAACGTGCTTGGAAGCTGTAATCTTTTCAATGGGTATCAAGGGCGCTTTCACTGTACTTTCGATAAATTCTCGATGTAATTTTATTATTCGCAAAATATCGCTAGTCTTGTTCACATCATAGAATACATCGACCTCATCAGTGGGTACTAAATGTGCTTTCTTTCTTAGCTTCTGAACTCTATTAATAATTTCCCTTGAGAATCCTTCGTCGAGCATGTCTTGGTCTGGTGTCACATTCAGTAGTATGAGAACGTCGTTATCACTGTGTGCTTCATACTTGTCGTTGCCAGTCGCCTGGAAGATTACCCTCACTTCAGACACGTCGATGCGTTGACCAACAAGTTCAACAAACCCATCAGCAATCAGCTTCTCACATTGATCATTGTTCAGGTCCTTTAATGCCTGTGTCACAGCTTTGAAATCTCCCTTCAGTCTAACACCAAGAATTTTATGATCTGGTTCAACTCTTAGTGCTATACCATATTTCTCTTTGTCACTTGTAAATTGTACTTTCTTGACATTCATTTCTTCCAGAACATACTTTTCTAGGGACTTTACATCGTTCAAATAGGTTTCTTCACGATGGATGACAATCATTTCTGGCAAGGGATATTTGATGGGGATAGTTTTGCGATCTCTCAAAACCCTTCCAAGTTCGATCACAGATTGCATTCTCTGGACTGCTCGCTCAATGTCTTTGTCTACTAAGTCCAACTTAGGATCAGGGATCATGTTGAAGTGGACACTCTCAAGAGAGTCACCGGGCAGCAGCTGGCGTAGAATTTTATACATCAACTCTGTAAGGTATGGCGTGAAGGGTGCCATCACTCTAACCATGTCGAATAAGACACCAAA
This sequence comes from Agonopterix arenella, assembly GCA_927399405.1. Classification (NCBI taxonomy): domain Eukaryota; kingdom Metazoa; phylum Arthropoda; class Insecta; order Lepidoptera; family Depressariidae; genus Agonopterix; species Agonopterix arenella. The sequence goes on along the minus strand of OV656706.1, from coordinate 11,297,611 downwards.
CAATGTGTCTAGTGCCACCTGACAATCTTTAATGCCGTTTTCTCCCTTTAGCCTCTTTCTGTTCATTCTCACATACCAGTTGGTGAGGTGATCAATGAATTTGGTCAGTCTTGGTACTACGGTGTACAATCTGTATGCAGCCATCTCTTTTTTCACATAGTCAATAAGAGACTGAGTAAACGAAGTGATCCACTTATCCATAACATTCTCTCTTAGTGCCTTCTCATTGAACTTATAGTGGATTTTGTCTTCTTGCACAATCCTTTCAACATTTTGCATGAGGAACCTAAATGCATTATACCACGGCAGGAAAACATCTTTGATAACATCTCTCACACCTTCCTCCTTGAACCGAAGGTTCTCTGCTTTCACTACAGGTGAATTGACAAGATAAAGCCTCAAAGCATCAGCTCCATATTTGTGGACGACTTCTAAAGGATCAGGATAGTTCTTCTTTCTCTTTGACATCTTTTGGCCATCAGATGCCAAAATCAATCCATTAGCAATCAAGTTCTTGAATGGAGGTTTGTTGAACAATGCGGTTGACAACACTATCAAGGTGTAAAACCAGCCTCTTGTCTGGTCAATGCCCTCTGCAATGAAGTTAGCAGGGAATACTTCTTCAAATTCTTTCTTATTTTCAAATGGGTAATGGCACTGGGCGTAAGGCATAGAGCCGGATTCGAACCAACAGTCGAATACTTCAGTAACTCTCTTCAATGGTGGATAACCAGGTCTCGCTGATGGGATCTCCAAATGGTCAATGCTCTCTCTATGCAAATCTGTGACTTCTTTGCCGGTCAGGGCAGAAAGTTCCGCAATACTGCCTACACAAACTACTTCTTGTTTGTCGCTTGACATCCACAGAGGAATAGGAGTACCCCAGAATCTGTTCCGGCTGATAGCCCAGTCTCTAGCTTCCTTCAACCAGTTGCCAAATCTTTTCTCCTTTACATACTCTGGCACCCAATATGTGGCTTCACTTGAATTCAAGAGATCCTGACTCATTTGTTCTACTCTAACAAACCAGGATGGTACAGCTTTGTAAATGAGAGGTGTTTCTGACCGCCAGCAGAAGGGATAACTATGCTTCACTTGACCACTCTGTACTAACCGGTTTCTAGCTTTTAGATTAGCTACAATATGCTTGTCAGCATCTTTAACATGCTGCCCCACAAAATCTTTAACAGGTTCCGTGAATCGACCACTTGCATCTACAGGACAGATAATATCCTGATCTCTTGTTATTATTCCTGCAGCGAGACATACTCTGAAATCATCCTCACCAAAATATGGTGCCTGGTGTACAACACCTGTACCAGAGTCTTCAGTGACGTATCCATCTGTTAACACTTGGTATGCAGTTGGGCATTTTCCCACAAAGTAGTCAAAAATGGGTGTGTATTTTGTGCCTTTCAATTTAGCACCCGGAAACTTTTCTAGAATATCAAACTCTTCGATGTTCTTGAAGATCACAGGAAATCTGGCTTCTTGGAGCACATAGCATGTGCCAGTAGCCTTCTCCTTGACTTTTAAGTAGGTAAGTTTAGGGTTAACACACAATGCTAAGTTACTCGGGAGTGTCCACGGAGTGGTGGTCCAAGCAAGCAATGTGAATCCTTCTGCAGTTGGGAATGAGACCACGACAGCCGGGTCTACGACATCCTTATAATTCTGTCCGGACTCAAAGTTGGAGAGTGGTGTAGAACAAGCTGTAGAATACGGCATCACCTTGACTCCTTGATACACCAAACCTTTATTGTAGAGTTCCTTGAACACCCACCAAATGGACTCCATGAACCATGGATAAAGAGTTTTGTAGTCATTCTTGAAATCTGCAATTAGATAAAAAGTTATTGAATTTCAACACCTTCAATTGTTATTTCAATTAATCATGAGAGTGGTCCATTTCTATACCAATTTAGATGTAATAAAAGCTAAAAGTATTATTAGTTATTAACATTTTAAAAGTTCTGCTGTATCGAATCAAATAAAAGCTTGAAAAAATTGAGTATCAGACCCACAATCATTACAGATGAAAGAGATAGAAGATTTAGTTAACTAAATGAAAGCAGAGCCTCCTTTTGGCAAGTTGGTTGATAAAGTTGCATCTGATACTAAGATTTTTCACTGATTCATTATAACATATTACTAGCCAAGCTGGCAAATTGTTTTTTAATTTTTTTTGGTAATGTTTTGGTCTAGATAGCCCAGTCATTTTACGGAGTTTTGTTAGGAGAGGTGGGAAGTAATTATTAATTAGACTTTTAAACAGTAACCGGTATCATTTAGTGACAAAAAGACAACCTGAAAACATATTTTAAAAAAATTTGCTGCGGAACATAGAAATCAAAATTGTGAGTACTGTAAGGAGGTTGTATAGCCATAGCTTGCTGGCTGGTTTTTATTTGAATTAAATTTGGAACGTTGTCGAATCCCGCGGCGGATTTCAATCATTATTAGGCAATGAGAGTCGAAGATCGGTTCAAAAACCAAAATATCATAAAATAACCTCACACCCACAGTACCTACTAGACGGCTTTTAAATTAATAAAATTAATATCAAAGCACTCATTTGAATTAGATTAAACAATATAAATTATTTTTGAGCAATAAATCAATGCCTAGCATTGAGATTTCAAAAATGAGGTTTTTATTAGAAAATACGAATGTATTTTTCAAATCCTTTTAGGTAGACAAAAATATTTACACCATGTTTGAAGTATGTATAATGGTACTATAAATGTGCAAAAAAAATTACTATCAGGTTCTTTTATAACGAGATAATATAACAATTTTACCTGTAAATAAAATTATTATTAAGCATACTTACCTTATTCCAGGTCTATTATTATATTTGAGAGCGGCTTACTTGACTTCCGTTTCCGAGCGAACATTACCCTAGTAAAGCGCCATCTGGTGGACACAATCAGCAGCCAGGCAGTGGGGGGCACGGCCAATGAAGCCGGTGCCCGCCATTTTATTTTCATTGAAGATTTGAATTCAGCTAGCGTTCAGCGTGATCGTGCTGCAGAATGCGAGCAAACAACACGACTAGTGTAGGTGTGACCGTGTCAGAGAGCGAGCACGACTATCCCACTACGCCAGCACGATCATATCCTGCTATGCCTTAAAAAATAGTTTATGATTTCGTTCTTTAAGATCTGGAAGGACGATATTACAGCAGACAGGTGTACAAAATAGACCTGGAATAAGGTAAGTATGCTTAATAATAATTTTATTTACAGGTAAAATTGTTATATTAAGCTTTTATACCTTATTCCAGGTCTATTATTATATTTGAGAAGTGTTTGGTATCGGCTGCTGGATTGCTTCTGGATTGACGCCAATGTGATTTATACGAAGTTCATTGATTATTTCAAATTGGTTTGCTTTGTGCGAAAACCAAAAAAGTTTATATAACATTCTTTATGAATATGGTTGGCATGGTGCGTGACCCAAATTTGTTTTTGAATTTGAGTGGTTTCGTGTGAGAACCAACATTATTTCAAACTGATACCAATAAAAACTGCAATCACAAGATATTAGAATACCATTGACAATGGCATAGGAACGCACAATGTAATATTGACATCAATAAAAAGATAAATGTAGGGAGCAACGACAGTCAAAGCCGTGACTTGATCTCAACGGACTTCATCTTCACCGTACAGCACCGTATAGAATAGCAGTGAGTGAATGGGTTCATTCAGCTGGGAGTGGTGGTTTCATGAGGTTCAACTGAATTTTACAACAAGATGGTTCGTCAGCCGTCAGTTGCAAATATCCGACTCGCTTTGCAGACTTCTGATGAATCCAGAAATACGACGCGTGACAATAATAATTCATCATCAAACCTAGGTAGATTTGTACCGTAGGACGTAATAAAAAATTAATGGGTGACAAGCTGACTGAGAAAGAAACTTCAAATGTAAAATACACAAACTGTCACTGTTATTTGTATGAATGTCGATAGCGACAATATAACAAAGTTAGTATTTCATCTAAGAATTCTGCTCGCATACATGCACATATCCGTAGTCTCCTTGCAGAGGACATTCATAACACCTAGATATTACAAATAGCTTAGCAGTTATAACGAAGCTTTATTTATTTGGCTCTGGGTTACATTTAAGGCCTAAGGGTGAGGCAAAAATTCTTGCAAGTCATTATTCGGCAGGAATCAATTCCCTCCGGTACGAACAGGTCTCAAGCCACCGGTCACCGTGAACAAGTTTTGATGATTGATCAGCAAATAATATAATAGACTTCATTCAGCATAATAAAAACACCAACTGATAAAATAAGGATATTACCTAAGTTATGCATATAGGTCAGGTAGGTATGTAACAAGCGATTAGAATGTTTGAAAGATGCCGAGTCAACCGATAACACTCGGTTAGCATAAATTAAGATAGTTGATAAAATGATGTCATAAAAAACGATTGTCAACCCAAGCTGAATAGCATGTTTTGGTAGCTCACTCCACATAAAAGATTCAATCGTACTATTTAATTTATACTGAATTAGTATTAAAAACGAAAACGACTAACTTTTCAAGTATAAGATTTTAACCCATTGTCTTTCAATAACGGCTTTTCAAATATTGTAACCTTACGCAACACGCACATGACAGATAAGAAACATTATGAGCGTACAGCGTATAGACTGGATTCGGAACATCCAGGAAAACATAGTCACGGCATGGCCACGGTCATAAGAATGCATTTCACAAAAGCCTAGGCATATCGCGCAGGCACGACATCACAAAAATGTTGAACTACCCTCGTAAAAGGGATTTTATTTATGTGTGATTTCATCACATATGTTTTTCAGTTCAGGTTTCAAGTATTTAAATATATAGAAAGCGACAGTCACAATACCAAGCATGACGAAATATCGGATAGAATAGAACCCTTCGGCGGTATAATTGATATGCCGAGAACACACCTTATAGGCAGCTATCTTTCAGCTTCCTTGTTTGCAGTTTTTATGTAACGTGCATACATTATTTATTACGTGGTGCTAATACTGCAACCAATTAATGGGACAAAATTGTGTGGGAGAATAGCAGACCGACGCATCAAGCCACATACAAAGATAGCTTAGCTATCAGTTATTTTATTACATAAAGTAGGTAGATATAATTATATATTATTTATAAAGTAATGCATTTTTGAAAGAATGCACTTCAGAAAATGTGTGACTTTCTGAAACTGCTTGCATGATATTACAAACCAAAATATAGAATTATTGATTAACAACCTTGGGTATTCGTCCAACGTGTATTGTGTAACCATCAGATACTCCTGCTCCGATTGAAATGATTAGAATCCTTTGCAAAAATAGAAAATGTTGGTGTTTGGAGAAGGCACCAATAATTAACTGAACTTTACCAAACGTAGGGTTACTAAATTCTGGATTGGATTGCCAGAAAGAACAGAGTTACGTGACCTTCTGTAAACATTTTTATTTCGATCTTTGTACTGCAACTTTATAAGTGAATATTCGTTAAACGGACAGCCTGGATCCCTTAAGCACTTATGTATAGTTTATATATTATTTCGAGCACCGGAACGTCATCCTGATTTATAAGTTCTGCATAATCTTGTTTTCACTGAATGTAATATTTACCAAAGAGGACCACCCAACAGGTTCGAATTAGGATCGTCTTATTTAGATTAGTATGTGGGTATTGCAGGTAGGTACCCCACATTTAACAAAGAATCCTCCCATTTAACAGGGCAAGTTAAATAAAAGCTTGTTAAAACAAAAAAGGGACTCGTCTAGACGACAGAATCCAAATAAAAACCACGAACGGTGATTACAGCGTGATAATGCTTTCCGATTCCTGCGCGAAATCATGAATGTCTTTAATCTTATTAGGAATTTCAAATTTACGTAGTCCTCCGTGGATACGGGCGCATCTAGAAACGATGACCAGGTAGCAGTCGGTACGCTGGAAAGTTTCAGACATAAAATTTGATGACCATTACAGAACATGAAAAGAAAAAGTTTATGGAAATGGCTTTCTGCGTATGTCATGGGAGATTGGGGGCAATTAATGTCCGATAGGTACCGGGACACTTAATTCCCTCCATTCTTTTACCTTGTGTTTGGTTCCCGATGCTAGATGCCACGCGGGATACCGACCCACCAGGCAGTAGGCACGTGGTCGGCTGGTCGTCGTGGTGTTGAGCCCCCAGTATAGGCACGTGGGCGGCAAGTCATCACGGTAATATGCCGCCAGCAGGAATGTAGGCAGCAGGTCATCACGGTATTACGGCGCCAGCAGGAGCGTGTGCGGCAGGTCATCACGGTATTATGCCGCCAGCAGGAATGTAGGCGGCAGGTCTTCACGGTATTACGCCGCCAGCAGGAGCGTTTGCGGCAGGTCATCACGGTATTATGCCGCCAGCAGGAATGTAGGCAGCAGGTCATCACGGTATTACGCCGCCAGCACGAGCGTGTGCAGCAGATCATCACGGTAATATGCCGCCAGCAGGAATGTAGGCGGCAGGTCACGGTATTATGCCGCAAGCAGGAGCGTGGGCGGCAGATCATCACGGTATCATGCAGCCAGCAGGAGCGTGGACGGCAGATCATCGTGGTAATGGTAGTGCGTGGGGAGACCGCCCGCCGCATGGTACCAGTGAGCTAAGCGAACATCGGCAGGGAGTGCCGTACCGGGTCGGTAGCTTGTCCAGTATCGGCTTTACACAGGCAGAAAAATAGCAATGCGACGACATTACTAATCTTCTTTATATACTACAGTAACCAAACGGTGGGATAATCGTCGAGTGTCGACCCCAGGCCACTTATGTTACCGTACCTTAACCTGATACCTGCTTGGTGAACTGTCGTTACGCACGGACAGCGCAAGCCTGGATATTAAGTCTTGAATGTCTTCGCTTCTGCGCTTCATCCGCAGCAGACCTGTTCCTATAGACACATTACAAATACCTCCCTGGACGGGGGTAGAAACACAGGAAAAATAATACTACGAACATCTTAGTTAGCTTTAACGACACACATATAGATTGCCACTCAATCACATTCATTAAACCAGACGAAAACGATTTAGGAATGTTTTTCTCTGCAGTGTAACATTTAACGGTTCATGCACAGAAATATGCAACCGCCATACATTCAGAATTGTTTGGAAATGTTCAGCATACTGCACCATACGAACAATGGAAATTGTAATCTATAAGTAATATGCTCGACGTCTACTTATCAGATTTCTGCAACAAACGCGTCTTTGTCCACCCTCGAAGACTCCATCACTCCTGCGACCCGACGACACGACGACGAAAATACGCACTTTACTATTTAAGGGCACTTGTTAATGCAATAACTATGCAAATTAATCATTTAACCATCGAAAAACAAATCGATATTAAGAAAAAGGAAATTTAAAATTTATATTTAAAAATGGCGGTAACGGGAAGGCAGCGCTTTCCGTTACATGTCCGCTCAGTAGGAATTCAAAACGCCAATGTAAATAAAATGGCGGGCACCGGCTTCATTGGCCGTGCCCCCCACTGCCTGGCTGCTGATTGTGTCCACCAGATGGCGCTTTACTAGGGTAATGTTCGCTCGGAAACGGAAGTCAAGTAAGCCGCTCTCAAATATAATAATAGACCTGGAATAAGGTATAAAAGCTTAATAGCAAAATTTTAAATTTGGAACTGTTGCTGACAGGATTGTTTTTTAATTTTGGTACATTTCTAAACTCAAATTGGCTCTTAAATACTATACCGAAAAAAATATCAATTACTAATTAGTCCCGGCCCAAACCGTAAAATGACTAGGCTATAGAACTGTGAATATAGCACAAAGAATAAACTATCGTTTACCTATCCATCTTCCCATGCGAGTAATAATAGTCTCCCACTCGTCAGCATATTTCATCACAATTTTGCGACACTCTGCATTGTATTTGTCAATGCCCATCCTCTCAACATCTTCAGGTCCTTTGATGCCTAGTGTCTTATCGATTTCAAACTCCACCGGCAGTCCATGGCAATCCCAACCAAAACGTCTTTCTACATGGTAACCCTGAATATAGTATAACAATTAGGTAGTTATTATGATTGTGTGGAATGCAGAATACACAATACAGTCAATGCCCTTTGCTCTATGCAAAGGGCATTCTCAGCTTATAGAACATTCAAAAAAAGCTCTAGTCAATTTGGAAACTTTATAATGATCCAGTTATAAGCGTTACAAAGATAGGGTTGAATATAATTTGATAAATATTTTACATTTTTGGCATGGTTCGAAAAAATAAATATCACTGATAATTAACTTCTTTTTTTTTTTTTGAGGATTTACGTTGCAGGTTCTGACCCGAGAACTCGTCTCGCGTGGATTTCGCGCGTCGCGTTTTTACCTGCCACGAGGCTCCGTAATCCTCAATCTCTTCTTGTTCTTGACCAAAAACAATCTCTGAGATTGGGATAGATTCTCCCATAAACACTTGACACTGGCGGAAATGCAGTGCTAATGTCCATTATTTATAATTATTACTGATTGGGGTTGCTCTTAAACTCAATCCAGTCCTTAGGACAAAGATGGGGTCGAAGATGCAGCGAGCTAACCCAGCGTGACCAAAAATATAATAAAATTTAATTCAACCCTATTTTTGTAAATCTTCATACTAAATACCTAGTCCTCATGCTATTTCCACTAGTTCTCTGTTCTCTGAGTGAGAATAACATAAAATATGGTTCAAAAATGTTACAGTAAGGAATTATCTTAATGTTTTGTTATTGTTACCTGTTGATGAGCATATCGCGTGACCACATCTTTGATGGTACCAGCCAGGATATGACCATAGTGAGGCAGCCCGGTAGCGAACGGAGGTCCATCGTAAAATGAGTATCTGCAACATACGGATTTGTCATTTACTATACTATTATGAAACTTCAAATATTATTGATTTTTAAACATGTTACAGCCATGTTGTGCTATTTCGAATCAAATTTTTCAATCTTTAATTTTATTATGAAACTGTAACAGAAGTGTATCTGAACATTGAAGATATTTACAAGAAAATCACAATATTGTTTTTAGGTGTCCATGACTCTAAATCAACCTGTTTTTTTAGAATTTGTCCATCTGTTTGTTTGTTTGTTCGAGCATCACACATGAAATACTGAACCGATTTTGATGAAACTTTTGTGTTTGATAGACCAGACCGGACGAAGTAGTGGGTAAACTCCAGTAAGTTATTTATTTTATTTATTTATCTTTATTGGTTATCAAACAGCAAATTACTTAATCTCTAAAACAGCAACATTTAAATTTTATATGATAACACATTTTAAAAACTGTTTAAGGTACAAAGGACAAAACGTAAAAAATATGCAAAATTTGGACAAATAAAAAGACTAGTGTGCTTCTACTGAATGACCGAATTGTTTGTCGAGTATGTTTATGTATTATGTGCGTAAACAATTGTGTTTGTGTGTACGTGTGTGAATGGGTGTCAATACTATAAAAAGATACTGAAATGAAATGAAATTTGTTTAAAAAAAATGTTATTTATATGTGGTTTAATAGGCTGCATTCTTTACTGCGTCCTTCGCTCTTTAGTTCTATATATCTTCGTAAGTTATAATATTCAGTTGTGTCTATGTGTGCGAAAGGCTAGCCAACTCTCAGCACTTAACACGTCATTCCATACTGAAACTGCTTAATGTGAGCATTGCTACAACTACATTCTTAAACAGAAAGTTGGTAGTTGTGGCAATATTTCTGACCACCCCGAAAGGGATGACGGTCGTGAGTTTATGTATACACGTACGTATATAAGTTGTAAGTCACATAAGTATTCTACTGATGTAGTGAACTATAAATTTGTAGTCATAGTCTCTGAAATACTTCAGTTTCTCAGAAATTATTCTAACCTCACCTGGGTTTATTCTTAGATTGCTTCAGACATGTCTGAAACGCGTCGATTTCTTTCCAGAACTTCAAAATCTTTTCTTCCTCTTCAGGAAAATCGATGTTTTCAGGGACTCTGTCTACTTTTTGCGACATGATGAAATTTTATCGCTAAACTCCGCTAATTCATAACCTTCCACGACATCACGATCCGACACGAAAAATGACAGATGAAAGAACTGTTCGTTTTATTGACTTATTATAAGTTAAAGAATAAATTAATAGTTTTTACTATTTTACGTGCTTAAATCGAGCTTTAAATAAAAATCGAATTCAGCAATGATTTTGCTTGGTATTAGGGAATATCAGTATAAACTGCTTTCTGCTCGTGTGGTGCAGATATCCAGATTTGATATAATATGGCGTGACACTACACGATTGACACGAACATGCCAAAAAAGATAAAAACGGAGTGGGAGGAGTTTTTGGCGGTATCGAATTTGTATTGTTTAAAAGCAGTTGCTTCACGGTTGCCAACCAAGGCCCGACCAAGGTCACCTTGGTCCGGATAAGGACAGCAATTAGATAGCGATCTCCTATTTTAACTAGAGTAAATTTGCTATGTGTATCTCTTATTGAGTGAATATGACAAGATAAGACACGTGCTTCCTTCTCTATTCCTTCTAGTACCTTCTCTTTCTATGGAATTTACCCACTTACAGCGTAAGCGAAAAATTCTTCGTCTATGCCTACTTCATTTACTTTCGCCAGTTAGCGAAAAAAGCGCATCGGAACGTCATTTAAATTCCATTCAGTGCTGCCACCTTAGCCCGTTGGGGCTAGCTCCAGCCCTTTTTAATAACAGGTAGATTAACATTGAACTATTAGGTACTTAGATAATATTAGTACTTTGGGCGGTCAAAATTCAATCAAATATGCATCATGTAAGTAAGTTATCGACGCCTCCCTTTAGCTCTTTCTAGCCCTTTTCAGTTTCCCTAGTACCCAACTGCCCCAAACCCAATAAAATAAAGACCCCAATTGAAAAAGTAAGGTGGCAACACTGGTTGGATATTTCGTAAAACTGCAAAACAATATTTTTCAATTTAGTAATTAATAACTAGTTGATAATATTATTAAATACATTCTACGTTAGATTAGCTAAACAATGGATTGCCATTGGATAAAGGTATCTCCAAGGTATATGAACTTGAAATTCCCAATCTTTCTAACGTGAATGAGTGTACTTGGAGTAAACAGGAACCATTGCATTTTGTTGTATCGCCTCCCTTGAACCTAACCTTTTTGATATGAATAAAATACTCAACCAACTCAACACTCTAAACTACAGAATTCTTGTGTTTTGGATTTGTGGTCAGAGTGTCATCTTAGTTGTACTTACCTGTAGAGTTGATTGTAAGTAAACATTTAAATATTTTTACTAATCTTTTTATTTCAGCTTACAAAAAGGGATTGCAGTAATTAATCAGCTAGAAGAAACCAAGTTCGAACAGTTCCTTAGGCGCATAGTAGCAAAAATGAAACTTCAAGATACAGAAATATTTACAGAAGATGAAAGACAGAAACTTGGAAAGATATTTAAAATAGATGAAGAGATTCTGCTATTGGCTATCAAGACTATAGTTTATTTGTTTAAGAGACTACTTAAATTTATCTTTATGCCAATCAACTTAAAAAATGATTTGAATCAAATTGGGTTAAACAATGAAAAAGCCGATGTTATTGTTAAAGTTTGGTCTACAGAAACTAGGGCTACATTAGAAGAGTTTGGTTCAGAGGATGTCAATAGAGAGGCAACTAATTTCTCGTGGAAGCTCAATGCAGAATTGAGTTCAGATTTATGCAAAAAATGTAAAATTCCTAAAGCATACATGTCTTTTCCTGGCGAAAATGTTAACACTGAAATAGAACTTACACATCCTGAACTGTATTCTATGTTTCTACAGTTTGAATCCATACAAAATGAATTGGATAACATAATCTCATAGATATTGTAAAAAATATTAAACTTATGAAAATAAACATTAATTAATGGTTTTGTTGGTTTTTTTTTTTTTCAACAGCCAGTTTTTGATATGAAAAAGCACCTCTTGCAAAATATGTCCTCATTCTCACAAAGAATAATCTCATAAGAAAAAGCAAATTTAACATTAGCAGATGGTGTTGTAAGACTTACAGGAAATCCCCATGTCTACCCTAGCGATTTTAACTTTATGACCTCTGACGTGATTTTTATGAAACAACTACTACCATATAAGATAGAAGCTGGGACCAATGGCTTAACATGCCATCCGAAGCACTGAATCATCTTTCTTTTCAGACAATCGGGTGATTAAGCCTGAAATGTCCTAACCAACTGGGGAGTTATATGTTACTACCGCACATAGTAACATATAACTAGGTGTCCCCCATGGGAATCGAACACACGACGTCCGAGTCTAGAGTCCAATGCTCCTAACTATTAGACCAAGGAGATTTCAGGATGCAATTGCATAAGAAACCATAAGGTTTCTTATACAATTACATCCTGAAATCTCCTAATCGACTAAGGGATAACCCTTAGTCGCCTCGTACGTCGCCCACGTGAAGATATGGTATGCTCCAATTTAAGCTGGAAGTGTGAACCTCACAGCTATTATTATTATTGGTGTTTATATCTATTAACAATCGAGGAATTCCCTGCAAAGAGCACTTTATGAAAATTCCCTGTAATAAAAGAAAGGTTGCCATTGCCAATAACAAAGTACTTTGTGGCTTTCATATATATAAAAAGTACTCTGTGTTTGTGGCCATTGCCATCTTCAAAACTCGGCAGTCAATGCTTGGACATATTCTAATTGATCTGTGATGCTTGGAACATTTTGTTTTCTGCGACTTAAAAAAAAAGTTCTAAATGCCTGAGATAGATGGCGTGGACGAAAGATGGATGAGTGACCTTGCAGATAATAAAATACAAACAAAATAGTTAAAATTCGTTTTGTTAAGTAAAATGAAACATACGACTCAGTGACTTGGGGTGTTTGAGGAGTTTTCTCACAGCTAGTAAAACGGAGTTCAAAATACCGCGGTAGATGGCGTTGACTCGAGTTGGAATCAAAGACGGAAATTCAGGCAAAAGAGTTAACAAAAAAAAGCATGTCACTGGTCAGACGCATCTGTTGACGAAGTATTTGTTCATATCTTTCGTTTTACTTAACAATACGAATTTCAACTATTTTATTATTTGTATTTTACTATCTGTAAGGTCACTCATCCATCCTTCGTCAACGCTATCTATCGAGGCATTTGGAACTATTTTTTCTTTTACTATTACTTATGGAAAATCTCCCTAAAAATCTGTATTGCCCCTGAGGTTTCCCCATAAGTAAATTTAGTACTACTTTCAGAATTTCGGTAAACAGTCTTCTTCTCGGCACAAAATACCGCCGAGCGCAAAGTGCAAGAATCTAGGCATTTAAAAGAAAAAATACCATAGACAAGAACGTTTGGAAGAAAGGAGTGACGTCATAGACAACTTACCACCATCCATCCATACGTCAGAGGTTTTGGCAGCCCGTGGGTGAACTATTTTCTTCATTGTTGACCTTTCCTAAATCTTAGGTGTAATTATTTCATCATTAGAAGTTCTCTGACTGTGCTCTAATTATCAAGTATATAATATTTTGTGAAAGTCTCGACGATGGACTCCGAAGATGACACAAAGGATGATGTGGATTCTGGGAATGAGTCTAGCGGAGACGATGTCGACTTTGCAATGGACGTTGAGACCCACAGTACGAGGGAACGGCAAACGGAGCTAGAGGAATATCCCTACGAGGTGTTATCTACGGAGGAAATCGTTCAGCACATGGTTGATTGCATCAAAGAAGTGAATACGGTAGTGGAGGTCAGTGTGTTAGTGGTAAACAATGGTCGACTCAACGAGGTTACTCGTTCGCTGGTTTATTTCAATAGGATTCTTTGTGACGCACTTGGGTATCCATGCAGCTAACTAGGACGCATTTTTCTCGCTACAACAACTTTATCACCATCAAATCTGATTGTTAATGCTGACTTATCAAAGCATAAAGCTATTGGCCTATAAACCTAGTTTTAGCTACTTGGGAGATAGTAAACATTAAATTGGTGAGAATTTTTAGTATACAATAGAATTTGGGGCAGTGAATATGTAACAAATACATCATACATTTTGGTAAAAAATATCTGACAAAGACAGACACTATATAACAATAATTTTGTAGTAGAAAGAGTAATGCTTTATGTAATTCCCCAAAGCAGTTCTATAAAAAAAACAAGAACCCATTGGTTTGCTAGTTTCTGTTCAGCATGCCAAGTCAGATTTTTTAAATACTGAGTCATAATGCACATTGGATTTACTTCAGTTTGTATTTGAATGTTGGATAATATCTATAGATAGAAAGATTTACTAATTCTTAAAATGGATATTTAAATTCAACTTCTCCTTGTGCCGATTCATGAATCATCATGATTTGTAATGATTACAAAATTTTGACCTGAACTAGTTTAAAATTATTCTAATTGGATACCAACGCTATCATGTTTCAGTAATTTCTCCTAATAATGATTTAGTTATTCTATAATGTCTGAACTAATTTCATTTTGTTTCCGATTATTCTATGTTATGATTATAATAGCTTTTGCCTGCGACTTGTCTGCATAAATTTCGGATATCTTTAACACCCTGTTGGCACCTCATTAGAGGTAGAATTTCGAAACATCCTTTCTTAGCGCACCTCTACATCCTCTGTTTTTATCTTCAGTAGTTTAGGCTGTGCGCTGTCTGTCACTTAGTCACTGAACTGTTTTATAAGTATAGAAGATAGTCACATTGCAGGTTCTGACACAAGAACTTGTCTCATGTGGTTTTCGCACGGTTCACGTTTTTGCCTGCCACAAGGCTCTGCAATTCAACTTGACACTGGCGAAAATGCAGTGCTAAAACACACAAAAGTCTATTAATTATAAATAGAAGTATAGAAGATAGATAGATAGATAAGATTTTTAGCACTGCATTTCCCCCAGTATCAACCACCTACCATGCCTTTGTCCTTCCTTAGGGTTCAAGCTATACTATACCTCAGTTCAGCAGCTAAGGCTTGAAAACATGGTAAATAGACGGATACACTTTCACATTTGATTTAATTGGCTTCTTAGTTCTTAACCAAAAGCATTTCTACTATATGCAATATTAAAAAGGACATAGGTAGCAAATTCAGGTTTGGTGGCTTGCAGGGTCAAGCTCGTGTCCAGACTTTTGTTTCGAATATTCATAGAAAAACAATGAAAAAGAAATCACTGTTCTATAGGGGGCGGGGATAAATTCCAACTATCCACCAATATATTGCACATTCCTTTCCATAGACGACATTTTTTTCGCTTACGCTGATAGACTGAACCACAACGTAACGTATGAGACAGTGATAGTCATAAAATCCTATACAATTTATATGAAGCTAGATGACTGACTCCAGAGTCAGACAGCCGTCGTAGTACAAAAAAGTGGTGACGTCGATAAGGACAGCAATAAGTAGCGATCTCCTTTTTTAACTAGAACTAATTTGCTATGTGCATCTATATTGATGAATATGACAAGACACATGCTTCATTCTAATACCTTCTCTTTCTACGTTCCTTCCTTATTATATAATTATATAAGGTCCTTCTTGAAATGCTAACACTTTTTTAAGGGGCTGATCAGACCATCAAACTGAACAACTTTCTCTATGGCACCAACATCGAAATAACAAAAAAAAAATCTGCTCTTCCATACAAAACTGCAACCCTACTCGAGCCAAATGTATGGGATAGCTGATTTTTTTTCGTGTTTTCGATTTTGGTCCCATAGAGAAAGTTCAGTTTGATGGACTGATCATCCTCTTAAAAAAGTGTCAGAATATTAAGAAGGACCCTGTATAAACAACTTATAGGAGTTCAAATATATTCATAGTTCAAAATATACAAACAACAACTTGTTTAGTGTTATCAGGTCACATTTGATAACAAAATAACTGGTTTCATATCAATATCACATATACTAATGTCAAAATAATTAATTGATTCATATGTAGAAGCTAGCTGTAGCCTTTTGTTCTTCTCTTGTTTATTCTGTTTTCATAGTCTGTTTACACTTGCATATATTGCTATGGTTACAAACTTACTCTCACATTATTGGAGTACATCATACCCACATACCCATCTACCCTCGTAATGGTGTAAAAAAACTAGTAATAAGTCTTTGTCAATAACAATTAGGTAGTAATTTCGATTTCGGTGTTCTAACACTTGGCAATAAGCACCTGGAGATATGGTATAATTCCATATTTTATACATCTTTTCAATTTATAGTGAACCAATTTGAAATGTGACTAGAACCTCGTCACAATAACCTATAATAACATCATTCTGTGTCAATCGGGCTCCTACAAATAAATATTCATTTTATTTCTGTGAAACATAATTGCAAATAGTTGGCTGTTACAAGATTTCCTTTAATTTTATACAAATCATTTAGTAAGGACAAAGCTGTAATAATGCAAGGGGATAATGATGATGGAGTTTATATACAGACTAAGGCAAGGTACTGAAATGTAAAAACAATTTGATTATTATTTATTGCAGATACCAGCAACAACGACCCGCATACTGTTAAATCATTTCAAATGGGACAAGGAGAAGCTCATGGAACGGTTCTACGATGGTGACCAAGACCAGTTGTTCGCTGAGGCTAGAGTCATTAACCCATTCAGGAAACCTGTCATACAGAGGCCAAAGGTACTTTTCAAACATTTACAGCTTAATCTTTTAGATTTATTATATCATCATCATCACTCACCATGAGCCTGTACAGGGTGTTAGGGTAATCAGTTGCATTAATTTAAGGGGTTATTGTACCCATGGTACTGAACAACTTTCACTAAGAAACCCATAGAAAATTCGTTAAAAAAAAATGTCGACTAAATGCCATCAGCTGATCGAACTTTTCTATGAAAAGTCGTTTTTTTTTTGCCAATTTCCAATTGTTTTTTTTTTGGAAAGTTGTTGAGTATCATGGGTACAATCATCCCTTAAAGTAACGCAACTGTTTATCCTAAAAGCCAGTATAGGGTCCTTCTTAATAATTATGCTGACACTTTTTTAAGGGGAAGATCAGACCATCAAACTGAATACTTTCTCTATGGCACTAACGCCAGAGAAAGTTATTCTATCGAAATCGGGAAAAAAATGAGCTGTTCCATACAAAACTGCAAACCTACCCGAGCCAAATGTATGGGATCCAGCAAATTTTTTTTGCGGTCTTGATTTTGGTCCCATAGATAAAAATGTTCAGTTTGATGGTCTGATCATCCTCTTAAAAAAAACTGTCAGCATATTAAATTGGATCCTGTATGTGTATAGTATACGTCCCACTGCAGGGCACAGGCCTACCCTTAGGGAGGGTGTTGACCATTTCTGCATTAAGATCACATATAAAAAAAATTTAAAGGGTATTGATAAACCTTTATTAATAAAAATAAAAAATTAATGCATGTCTTAAAATGTCTTCTATCCATAAAAAATATAAAATAATTATAAAAAAACTTGACATACACAAGTGAATTTTGCTCTATCTTAATTTGTTCACAGCTGCCCAGACGGATATCAACATCAGGGACCGAAGAATGTGAAATATGTTTCTCAATCCTACCAACATCGGTATGTTTTGTTTTATTTTATTTTATTGTGTCAACTTAAATGTAATCTTTAATTGTATTTTTGTATTTTTTTCAGCTGATGACAGGTTTAGAATGTGGTCACAGATTTTGTACGCAATGCTGGTGTGAATACTTAACAACCAAAATTATGGAGGAAGGCTTAGTAAGTATCATATCCTTAATACGCTGATGCAAGACTTTGCTTCTTTCGTTTTTGTGTATCTCCATAAAGGCCTAGAATGTTTGTCAGCTTTTGATCATGACCTCAATTTGACCATCGAGTCGAAAAATTGTTTATCTGTGTGCTTCTAATATATTTAGCATTTCATTATATTTATATCGTCATCATAAAACATTAGACCATGTCATGTAGGCGCCTTCCATTAAAGAGGGTATTTGCAATGGATGCATTCTGCCACAGTATCAGAATGTAAACTTAAAAGTGTTTCATACTTCAGGGAGTGATTTAGTTAGACTAAACTGAACAACCTTTAATACGTGGCCAATATAGAAAACGCGAATAAAAATATTGGTTGTTCCATTAAAAATTTCAATGGCTTCTCGACCAAAATGTAGGAAACAGTAGATTTTTTCAATGTTGGTTCCGTAATGAAAGTTGTTCAGTTTTTTATGGACTAATGTCATTGGGTCTGAAGGATCCGCTAAAATATGTAACGCGTTTAAGTTTACACTCTGTACCTATATTTGGAATTTTCTCGGTGACTACGGGCAAGTGACGGAGGCCTGCCTGTGGCTCAACCCGTCATAGTTTGTCAATGATACAGTTTTTATATAGAGTTCGATTGCAGGGTCAAACGATCGCATGCGCGGCGCACGCGTGCGACATATTGGTGGACGACGCGACCGTGATGCGGCTGTTGCGCGACCCGCGGGTCAAGCTCAAGTACCAGCACATCATCACCAATAGCTTTGTCGAGGTTTGTTACCTCTATTTTTAGGACCGGCGCCGGCGCACTCTAGGCGGAGCGCAGCGTAGAGCATTGTTCACTGTCAAACCATTATCGACTTTGCCTGCGCTGAAATAACATTGAAAAACAATTAAAATGTTGATTCGTTATTTTTAAAAAGTTTTTATGAAATAATCTCCAAATGGTTTTCGAATTTTGGTACCTTTCCTAAGCGCTCTTACAGACGAGCGACACTTTGCGGTCGCAGAGGGTAAACTCTATGAGCGCGACTCTGCGACCCACGGCGATCGCAAAGTGTCGGTCGTCTGTAAGAGCGCTAAAATGAAATGTCCATTGTATGAAGTAGCGAGCGAGATGGTGAGGTAGGAAAAACTCCACCAATAGATTAGCTTCAATATATCTTTATGAAGTGATCTAGCGAACGACCTGTTGGTGGATTTTTTGTCACTCACAGCAAACCCCCCTCGCTACCTCGCACAGCTCTGGTATATGTTTGACTATATTCCCCGGTGGTTAAGCATATGCATCTGCATCAGCAAACACCTGGAACCTATTATCAAATTTCAAGTTTGTAGGTTTTATAGCTCTGGGGATTTCGCTTTGTATTAGTGGCCTAATTGTATGTATGACCATTGTGAAGTTGCTATTGAATCAAAGCTAACAAAATATGACCTTGGAAATAAACATTTTATCTTTATGACAAGTATAGTTACCTTCTGTAATCTGACTTATTTTGGCTTGTAATGTCGATTCAGAATACTCAGGTTATCATGTTGTGTGTACTTGGTTGTTGTTTACAAGATTACCTACAGTAAAATGAAACAAACAGGGCATTCCTTGAATTTAAAATTTACATGTGATAGTGAAGAATATTTTTTTATATTTACCTTTGGTTGATTTACATACTTTATTTGAATCGTAGGCGGTCGCGAATTTATGCACGTACGAGTTTGTGTTAAGGCGATATTATATGGTTCATTTTTGCGCTTTTATGTATGCACCTACACGACACGCTGACAGTTAATCAATTGTTAAGTCATCTAAATTGTCTACAAATTGTCTAAAAACTCATAATTTAAATAAGAAACTTTAACGTGCCTGAATCGTTTCCGCGACGACTTAGTGAACGGAATGATAAAAAAAATATTAATTTTCATATCTTATGCTAAACTTCCACACGCTTGCGTGAGCTTAGTCAAGCCCGCAGTACATCGACTTGGGTGTAAAGTGATTGTCACATTACTTTATAGAAGGGTCAATGTACAGTGAGCTTGCCTAAGCGCGCAGGAAGCATTACGTTTAAACAGACCAAGTCGTTGACCGTCTTTCACTAGAAATGAATCACTTTTGCTGACCGTCTAATACCGCCTTTATAAAAGAGTATGTGTACAGTGCAACCGATTGCTGCGCTGGTGTCCGTCGCCGGACTGCAGCAATGCCATCAAGGTGGCGTATGTGGAGGCGGCGCCGGTGACCTGCCGGTGTACGCACACCTTCTGCTTCGCATGCGGGGAGAACTGGCACGACCCGGTGCGGTGCTGTCTACTCAGGAAGTGGATCAAGGTTTGTTCGCTGGATCCATCAAGGTGGCGTTTGTGGAGGCGGCGCCGGTGACCTGCCGGTGTAGGCACACCTTCTGCTTCGCGTGCGGGGAGAACTGGCACGACCCGGTGCGGTGCTGCCTGCTCAGGAAGTGGATCAAGGTTTGTTCGCTGGATCCATCAAGGTGGCGCGGGCGTATGTAGAGGCGGCGCCGGTGACCTGCTGGTGTACGCACACCTTCTGATTCGTGTGCGGGGAGAACTGGCACGACTAGGTGCGGTGCTGCCTGCTCAGGAAGTGGATCAAGGTTTGTTCGCTGGATCCGTCTCGAAGGACTCAAAATATACACAGGGTTATTTATTATCGTACATGATGTAGGTGTAGACAATCTCGGAGGTGTTTACAGCTAGCGTTAACAAATACATCTCTCTAACAGAGCTTCGCCTCATTAGAGATCAGAGAACCAATCATCAAAGTCACTTTACTAGGAAGGTTAGCAGGACCCATAAAATAATGTAGATAAAGTTTAAAATATCTAATATATATTTATTTTTTCAAGCAGAAGTGCGACGACGACTCTGAAACGTCTAACTGGATAGCGGCAAACACGAAGGAGTGTCCGAAGTGCAACGTGACCATCGAGAAGGACGGCGGCTGCAACCACATGGTCTGCAAGAACCAGAACTGCAAGGCCGACTTCTGCTGGGTCTGCCTCGGCCCCTGGGAGCCGCATGGCAGTAGCTGGTACAATTGCAACAGGTTAGCCCCTTTCCTTATATTTGGACCGCTCCAGTCGCGTTGGCGTTGGAGAGCTTTGGTATAGGAAACAATTACCGAAGTTAAGTACCGTCAGTCTGTCTTTGGATGGGTGAAAGTGGTTGTCGTATTTCTTCTCGAGCGCCTCCGTGACACATTAAGCAGTTGGTTCTGGGCTTTGGCTTTAACATTATCTAAATAGTCGTACCGACTGCATTTCAATTGCACTAGCATTGTTTTGCATATCGACTTCTATTTGCAGTTGAAATGCAGCTCGTGTGACTACACCCATATAGACTAAAATTTGAGTCGTTGTATATGTAATATTACTGCATCCTGTTTTACCTTTTTTTTGCACTGAAACACAGGTACGACGAGGACGAGGCGAAGGCGGCCCGGGACGCGCAAGAGCGATCCCGCGCCGCGCTGCAGCGGTACCTGTTCTACTGCAACCGTTACATGAACCACATGCAGTCGCTGCGCTTCGAGTCCAAGCTCTACGCCTCCGTCAAGGAGAAGATGGAGGAAATGCAGCAGCACAACATGAGCTGGATCGAGGTGCGTTTACTTTCAATTTAAAGGAGAGAAAACACTTGAGACACTGTTTGATATATTTTATTCGATTTGGGCCAGTTTGACCACTTCAAAAACTTATTCAGAAGTGTTGAAACAGGCTCTTATTTTTAAGGGGGTGATCAGACCGTCAAACCTAACAACTTTCTATATGGCACCAAAAAACGCAAAATAAAAATCCATACAACCTACTTGAGCCAAATGTATGGGACTGATGATTTCTTTTTCGCGAAACGTGTCAGCTCAGCATATTAAGAAGGACCCTGTATATCTTGCACTGCATTTCTGCTAATGTCAAGGGTTTTTGAGCTAAATACAAAATGGCGTAGCCTCGTGGTTAACAAAAATGCACACACGATTGTGACAACCTTTCACGAACCCACTCGCCACGCGACTTTCTTAACTGGTGAGCGGCCAACTCCAGAGCACACAGAAGGGGTCTATATGGAATGTAGAAAGGAGACCCCATAAACCATATTACCGTCTAACATAAAGGAAGAATCCATTTAGGGCGAGGCGATTAAGATTTAATATTTTAATGCAGTATTTTTGTATTCAAACAACCACTCTACCCAAGCCAAGCTTCCTATCACCACTTGATAAAATATTCTCCATCTTGCAATATTCAATGAGCCTTGCCGTCTTTTGGAATATTGACAAAAGTTTGTATTGTCATGTTTCATGTATCAATAAATAAATAAAAAAACACAGACATTTTAAAGGTTTATCCAGAGAATTAAACTCGAAAAGGTCGAAAAACGAGAAAAATGTTTGGGCCTTTCATAAAAAAGTGCGGATCAGCCGATCGAAAAAATATCGGTTTTCGATCAATGTTCCTTAGGGAAAATGGTCCGGAATGTGTATATGAGGGGTTAAATTTGAATCGTTGGTCGCTTGCAGCTTATCAACAAAATTAACAATAGTGAAATGTAACTTGGCAGGTGCAATTCCTAAAGAAAGCAGTGGATATCCTGTGCCAGTGCCGGCAGACGCTCATGTACACGTACGTGTTCGCGTACTACCTGCGCAAGAACAACCAGTCGGTGATCTTCGAGGACAACCAGCGCGACCTCGAGTCCGCCACCGAGACGCTCTCAGAGTACCTCGAGCGGGACATCACTAGTGAGAACCTGGCTGACATCAAGCAAAAGGTCCAGGATAAATATAGGTAAGCTATAGACGTATTAGTTTTTGCTAGCAGTTTCGCCCGTGTAGTTTCGTTTTTAAGATACCTACTCGTAAAATTTCAGACAGCGGTTTCCTTTAATAAAGAAATAATCCACTATAATCCACCAGTATTTAACTGATAACAAGATGGAGACAGCAAACATTTTGTTTAGTAGCCGACATACAAAAGATGTATAGGCAAATCCTGATAATGACTACGACTATCAACGAATTTTCTGGTGTGAAACACCTTACGTGCCAATTGAAGAATGTCGTCTACTCACTGCTACGTATTATGGTACTTCGTGTGCCGCATTCTTGGCTATCCAAACATTACGCCAACTCAAGGAAGATTAACTTGAAGGAGAAGCGGAGGTGACTCGCGCAGCTACTGATTTGTTAGGGTTGATACACATTGACCGACGGCGAACGACGGCAGGTCCATACAAAAAGCACGTTTGGTATGGAACACGTCTCCGCATCCTCCACCGTCGACGCGGCGAACGGCGCCGAACGCGTTTCTATACTAATCGTGGTTTTGTTGTATGGGCCCACCGGAGCCGGCGTTTGCCGTTGGTCAATGTGTCTCATCTGAACCCTTAAACAGCTGCACCGGTCACTAATGGTGAATTAAACACTGATGAATACTTCTCTGTTATGTTCACTGCACCTTGGAAATCTTTATTATTATCGGGGATTTGACACAACACTGATTCACTGTTGGAAGCCTATTTGTGAAGTGGGATGCTGCCACGAGCTAGATGCTCTGGTAAACGTTTCTGAAGCGTCCGCGTCCTCTTCAGTACCTTCGCCGGTCATCAAATCGCCTATAATCGTGGGCGTCCACGGAAAAAGGGTGCAGTACGATGAAATTCGTCATCTAGACCAGTCACATGATCATATGGAATAATAAAAAAGCTGGGTTAAAATGCCGACAACTGGACCCTTTTTGCGTGGACGCCCACATTCCGTAAAATTTAAAGTATTACATATCAAAGGGTGTGCTTCAGACCATCAAACTGAGCAACTTTCCCTATGGAACCATCGTCGTACAGTACAATATATGAATAAACATAAGGTTGATTATAAAATCTAGAGACTGTTTTTTTCTTACAGTTTGATTGTTTTTGTCTGCACTGTCGAACATTGACGACGCGCCATATAAACGTACCGCAGTAGTACTATAAGTTTGTTTCCGCATATCCTTAGAAATGCTCCGTACTGTTACAGATATTGCGACAGTCGGCGCAAAGTGCTCCTGGAGCACGTGCACGAGGGCTACGAGAAGGACTGCTGGGACTACACAGAGTAAATACATCTATCTCACTCTACATCGCCATTAGCCGTATCTCTCGCACCACTCACACGCCACACAACAACAAACATTCACTTTAACAGACATACGGTTATTAATCTTGGCTTACGTTCGGATACACGTAAGTAGTGCAAATATCTATGATATTGACAACGTCAGGAATCTCGTATGAGATTACAATGCGAGAAAGATCGTCTGTAATAAAATATTTTTGTATATTTTTAAAGGTTGTATCCAATCTCGTTTTAAAGAAGGTGCATAGAACATCGTGATTATTTCAAATGCTAGCGTTTTTAGGGGAATCGGAATTGGCTTTGCACAAAGCAATGGTCCATGACAATATGAAGAAAAATTGCGTATTTGACTGTAAAAACTTATCGCACTACATTTGAATTTTAAATTCCGATTTTAACAGTCTCAGCAATAATAAATTGTTTGTTGGCTTCAACAAGTTTTATGACTAGCGTGTGAACTAAGGGTGAAGCCAAACGAGCGTTATTTTGTGAGTTGTGGGAGTCCATTTCGTATAAAATCCGGGAATGCATTGTCTATAACGTCAGCCTTTATAAGAACGGACTCAAAATACGCCACTCACAACTCACAAAATTACGCTTCACCCTAAACGTTAAAATTGCCTTGTTATAATAGCTCATAACAAATATTTTCTACTCGAGCAGGGCTTGTGCAGCTTTTGGTCGTTAAAGATCTCAAATATTTTGTCCTTTCCGAAATATTTTTCACCAAATTAGAAAACGAATAAAAATTGGAATGTTAATTTAGAAAATAACAAACTTTATCATTTTGAATCGCTTTAGTGAAATACAACATTACTTTTTCTTAATATTTTCTGTAGTTTAAACAACCTGATCGGGTTCTTATTATAATAGTTTATAGTTAGTTGCGATATATTGGATACTATTCAAGTCATAGTGTAATTAAACTAGTGGTTCAGCTCGGCGGTCGCGACAGGTCAATCGTGCGTACGGGGGCCGGGGGAAGCGTGGTCCAGTACCAAATTGCCTGCGCGCGGTACTGACTTTGCCGGTGCCCCGTCCCCCGTATACCGCGCGAGCATAGACCTCTGCGACCGCTGAGCTGTTCCACTATATTATAATTATGCTATGGTCAAGTGGACGTGAATTTCCTTCAGTCGAACCCTGCACATTACTCTGCCACAAGATAATTCTAAACATTATGTTAAGTTCATACTCTAAAGAGTCAGATCTCCTTTTAGTTAAAATAGAGTCCATATTATTTTCGACTGTAACATCTAGACTTTGTAATTTTATTATTTCTTGATTTTGATACGTTTTATGTTTAATGTAGTTTTGTGTAAATTGCTTAGTGTATGTAGTGAATATTTTGGAACCTTTTGATGCTTATGTTGCCGGGTACACGCTTAACGGACGAAGGAGCGCGTAGGCATTGTGTAATAAAAACTAATAGTGGTGAAGTTCGGCTGACGCGACAGGTCATTCGAGCGCGGAGTGCGATGGCTGGGGGAGCGCGTCCCGGTACCGACTTTCCTGAAATGAAATGAAAAATGCTTTATTGCCAATTGCCCAAAGAACATAAAAAATAACAAAAAATTAACATACAATAAATTGGGAATCATGCAGTTACAACAAAAAGAAAAGACAAACAGAATTACTGGCAATAAGACAGAAACTCAGCTAAGCTGCCTCAGTCAGTGCAACTAACATTAAGCAGCGCTGTTTTTCAGCCCTGCCCTTGCCTCTAGAGATGTTGTGATGTGATGTGTAAAGAGGTAATGTGTGGGACCTGCGCGTGGTACCAACTTTGCGAATTCAATGCCGGTACTCCGTCCCCCGCTCACCACACGAGCAGAGACCCGCCGCGATCGTTGAGCTACACCACTGCTAGTTTTTATTATACTATAGGGTAGGTAGGGGTGTAGGGTTTCAAACAGACTAGTGTCGACGCGCCAATGACGGCCGGCGAAGACATTCGTGTTCGGCCACACCCTGTAATCTTTATACAAATTCGCTCGTGATCGTCTGAATGGCGGGTCAACGCTCATATTTATATTTGAAACAGAGTTAAATAATTGCTTACCAATTGCTTATATAAATCTGCCATCATGATAAGCAAATATAAGCAATTGGTAAGCAATTATTTAACTCTGTTTCAAATATAAACATGAGCAATTATTTAACTCTGTTTCAAATATAAACATGAGCGTTGACCCGCCATTCAGACGATCACATTCGCTCGCACTGACACGGAGAGGTCAGCATGACGATACTGAGTGTGAGTCAGATAGGACTACACTGCCTACTGTCGTCTCCCTCCCGTCTTATACGAGAGGCGAAGGTAAAAATTCGTGAGGGGCAAAGAGTGTCTGTGGTACCACCATACTCTTTCTTCTGCCAAACCATTATCAACTTTGTTTGCGTTAAAATAACATTGAAAATCAATGAACATAATTTTCGTCTCAAGTCGCTTCCATGCTCTAGAAGTTGTATTAATCTAATTTCGATGTTATTTCAACGCAAGCCAAGTCATAGTTCGGCAGTCAAAAATGCTCTGCGCTGCGTTTCGACAGGTTTGCGCCGGATCTGGCTGAGCCACACAGAGTGCGGCTGCAGGCCGGCTGCGGGCCAGCAGTAGTTGTAAATTATGGAATTATATGCGAAGTGTCACACTGCCGCTACCGTTCCGCAGCTTTTCCGCAGCCGTGCCGGACTGCATCTAGTGTGGCACCTCGCATATAATTCCATAGTTTAGGCCCGCAGCCGGCCTACAGCCGCACTCTGTGTGGCCCAGCCTTTACTGTGGATCGGCCATGCTTCAGCGGTTATTGAGATACATCAAAGGAAGTCAGTGAACGTCGCCGATTGTTTACTGGACGTGATCGAATTTAAGCTTACATTTGGTTCTCTCTCAGTCATTCCTTCGCTCACCTTCGTCTGTAGCATAGGACGCGGCGTTTCATTCTCTGTATTACTATGACCTCATTTCATCTTAATGTAAGTGTCGTGTATTTATTTTTTATCGGCGTTGCTTTCTTTCCTTATCTTTCGTTTCTTAATATTCAGACTTCGAATCAAAAGAGTGGCACAATATAAATATACTATTGGTTAAGAATAAACGAGAAAATATTTTTACCAAAAATCATATTTTTGTTATTAGAATACTGTTTATCACTATAAAGATTAAGCTGTTAGTTCAAGGCATAGTGTGTTTTTATTCTGTGATCAACTTATAATTTAACGCCTCGAAGGCTTGAATTTTTCTCGGTGTTGGTAGAACTGGAATTCAGTAAGGCAGTTGACATCTTTTCATTACCTACAGTAATTTGTACCAAATGTTTAAATTAACGAGTCTAACGATTTAATAAAAAATAACGACTGGTACTGTAAAATAGTATTTACTGACTAAGAGTTAGAGTGCAGTCTTCATTGCAGGCATATAGAGGGAAGCGGAGGAGACGAATCGAGGGTCCGAATACTCTTGTAAATTTTGTAGAACGCTATCCTCGAATAACATCTGCATTCTCCAAGAACCAGCCTTGTTCTTGAATTTGTAAAGGTATGTGAAAAGACGAGGATTAATTGGCTCAAAATTATATATACAAGCCTTTGATACAACTTACAGGGGCGGTATTACGTATTAAAATAATATGCAGATATTACACCTGTTTAACTAGTTATTTTATATGAGAACTGTCGCCACTTGTAAGTTGTGTTAGTATCTAGCCAATAGCACCCCTTTCACACAAATAGAAAGTATTTTTGAAAGTTGTTTGAATCCGCCGAACTCAGCTTTTTGTATAATAAATCCCGCGCTACCTACATATCTTTGTCACATTACTGATTTGATAAAATAAAAAATAATTAACGGTATGATTAGTGCGTGAGTCTGTTGCACTGCCAGTAAATGTCGTAAAATTATAATAAAAGCTTGCTACGAGTGTTCACATAGTGAACCCAAACTAGTTTAGAAAGGTCCTCCATGCTACTTCTAAAGTTCTAACTATTCATTAAAAAAAAACGCGACGAAAAAGAAAATTAAAAAAATGTGTAGATGCAGGACCTTAATTCGGTACACACATACACACTGTAAATATAGATGCTGTATAAATATTTATATGGTTAAGGTTTTCCATATGAATGTTTTTCATTTACTTGTACATGAGATGGGTTAAAAACATTTATATGGGAGCAGACGACTCCAGGTCGACCTTATAGAGTATGATATACAAAAACAATGTATTGACGAGCATCTTGTATGTGTGTCTATGTTAAGGACACATTTGTGTAAGATTAAGTCGGAAATAAAAATAGTAACATCGAGAGGACTTTTGTTTATTTGTTTACCTTACCATCCGAATCCTTCATTCCTTAACTAGATTAAATTTTTACTATTTAAACAACGAATGTTCAAAATCGTTTCCAATTTGCGATGGCTAAAGGTTTGCTACCTGTCTGGTGTGATACCAACAACGTTGTTTATGATTGGGAACTAACCCATGGACTGCCGCAATTACAGGCAATAGAAAATCGATTGTTTGTTTCGTCTCGTAGATCAACGTTCCAGCAGTGGGCAATTCCACTGAAAAATCACCGGCCAGCATTTTATCTGGCATAAAAGATTGGTTTAAAATAAAATTTAAATTGACGGGATAGAATGACAACCGCCGCGGCGGACAGGGCTATGTCATCTGAACTGACATTTTATCTTATCTCGTTTTAGACAAAGTTCAATATGCTTATAAAATGCCGCGTGCTGCCGCGCCGGCTGCTGTTTTCACTGGGAATGAGCGTTTTTCTTTTGGTTTCCTAGGGGATTCATATGTGGCGCGTCTGTGCGAATAAAAATCAAAATTACAAAGTGTTTCTTTAAAATAATAAAGAAGAAAAAGATGATCAAAAAGATGCCAACGCATCTTGATGGAATATTTCATTATTTACAGATCATTTTAATCGAAAATTGTAAACTGCATGGTTGTATGGGCTCGATTCCTTGGCCTTAAAAAAATGGCAGGCACAGTCTTGACATTATTTTGACAGGATCTCGCGAACGTCTATTGAGCGATATATTTGCCATCTGTTATTTAGGAACTAAATTTAAAAAAGGAAAGAAAAACGCTCATTAACCCTAATGGCTTGAATCAATAATTTTTCTGCCCTAAGCCAAAAATAAAGAGGTCTTTGATCTTAGCCCTAAACATATTTAGTAACGCACTGTATCTCACACTGCTTTGTCTGTCACTAGTATGAGCAGTGTGAGAGACAGAAACCTGACTTGCACTAAGAAGTATTTAGGCTGAAACGCATTTAGTGAACGCACGCAGAATTGATGGCCGATGGGGCCGAAGAGTTCTCGAGTGGCGACCGCATACCGGAAAGCGCAGCGTGGGTGGACCGAAGACCTGGTGAAGGCGGCGGGAACCCGTTGGATGAAGGCAGCGCAGGTTCGATCCTTGGGGAGGCCTATTTCCAGCAGTGGACTTCCATCGGCTGAGATGATGTTGATGAAGCGTAAATACTTTGCGGACTTTGGTACACTACAAGCCGACCCTTAGGTTGGCTTAGTTTGATTGAGTTATAGCTCTGTCTTTCACTATGCTCATATTGATGACAGTGACAGCATCATATTTAAACATGCTTAAGGCTAAATATTTGTTAATGCAAGCCAGCCTTAGTGTTCTTACACTTTCTGAATTATATTCAGATGCGGACACGATAGTATATGGCGCTACAGAGCTATCTGCCTTATATCTCGCTCTAATACATGCCATGTAGACGCAACTTTTGCTATACCAGACTATCGAAACATGGTGTTCTTTACAATAATCGGCAATTTTCCTTCGGTCTTAACAGTCTAAAGGTTCGCCACATACATGCGGAATTATTCCGAACGGAATTACGATTTCGTATGGATTTTCGTCCTCCAGAATTCAGAACGGAATCTCAAATCCATACGAAATTGTAATTCCGTGCGGAATAATTCGGCATGTATGTGGCGAGCCTGAGACTATTCCGTGTGACTCTTTGACTACTTATATAGGGACTAGTTACGCGTGTAATTCTACTAACAAACGTTTCTGCCACTTTTAGCGGGGGGCGAGGTAACTTGATATCCGCAACTTTGGATTTTATTCCCATAACTTTAGATTCTAATTTTGAACGTTACAAATCATGAAAAGTTGTCTCGCGTGAACCCCAAACGTTCTAAGTTCGAAATTATTGTTTCGCAATTATAGGCTGTCTCGTTTAGTGATAAAGTATAAAATTGAATGTAAATGAACATGATTAATTGATCTTATACCGTGGCAGAGGGGAAATGCTACCGCAAGGCTAGTCCTTATAATAAATAGTCAAAGGTGTGACTAGTTAAAGACTTGGTAACTACAAGAAAACCCTCGATTTGATCATTTGGAATTCGATTTAAAACGGTCATGAGAAAAAAACCACAAATTGTTATGAAAAAAATACTATTAAGTACAAACGAAGATTTCTAACAGTTTGGTTGTCACAGGGACGCGTTGGCGCCTTCTCCAACAAGACCTAGTAAAGCCTAGTGAAGATACACTGGTGAGTGAAACTTATTGCGTTATTTGTCAGAAAATGAGTTCTATGCGAGTTGTCATAAGATCCATTTTGACAGTGCAGTACTGTGATATAACATCTTCTCATATTACAGGGCCAACAAACTTTCTATTCGGACATGTTAAATCTAATAAATCTAACAAGTGAATAAAGACTATTTTGAACTAGAATTGATCATTCAATTTAGTTAAGTCGTATCTATAATTATACAATTTTCATGGAACTTTGTAATTTATAAAAATGTGTAGGACAAGTTTATTATTATAAAAAAATATAATAAAAACCTGAATAAAAATAGACAATGCTGTTTAATTGCAGCCACCATTTTGTACTGTAAGACTATGATACCAATCAACAGATTACTGATATGTAGCAATAGCAAGCATACCAATTACCTATCTATTCGGTGGTTCTCTCCACTGTTCTCTCCAATGCTACCTCCAAACGTATGCGAGTGCTGTAGGTACTGTATACGTCGCCATAGTGTAATTAAACTAGTGAGCGCGCTCGGAGGGTCGGAGGTCGCGACAGGCCAATCGCAATCGTGCGCGGTGAGCGCGGGCCGGGGGGAGCGTGTCCCAGTACCAATTAAAAAAAAACCAGTACAAAAAAACCCCCCCCCCCCCCCCGCACAACGCACGACTGCTGAGCGCACCCACTATTATTATAATGACGTGACGTGACGTAGGGGCGCCAAATTCGGGAAAAATTATTAGATATTAGAGCTCTGTCTATAACCAATTCGTAGAACAGAAAAGTCGAGCTCGCTTCGCTTGCTCAAGTTTCTGTTTTATTTATTGTACCTAAGGTAGGTACACATAATCCTAAAGAGTTCTGCAGGCACGTATCCAGGGGGGATAGGTGGGTTTTATCCCCCCCAAAATCCGAATATTTGTATGGAAAAGCGATTACAGCTCTTACTATTTCATTGTTTTTCTATTAATATCCCCCCCCCCCCCCCCCCCCCCCGAAACTAAAGTCTGGATACGTGATTGGAGTTCTGGTTTAGATGTGGTGCTAAAAATTTCGATTTCTCTCGATCCATACCATTATAGCGTTTACTTAGGCTACTTTGCTTTGCACATATTGTACGGATTCGTAGGTATTTAGGTGAAAAGTCGAGCTTGCTTCGCTCGTTCTAAGTTTATATTTTTATTTTACCTACATTTGTGAATAAAAAGATGTCTGACCACAACTCGAGGTCGAGAATAGTTGTGCTTAAAATTTCGAGCTCGCTCCGTTATTTTTTGCGTAGGTCTTCTTATGAAGATAAGAGGCGGCAAAATCTGTCTGTTCCCCGGGCGGCAGAAACCCACGCTACGCCACTGCGATTATGGTTGGTTTCTTCGATCTATTTGTTGTATTTGTTGTTTGATAATTGAATACCAACAACGTGTTATCTCACAGTACAAAAGGTGGTTGCCGTAGTTTTAGTAAAATGTGGTGAAATGAAACTACAATTAAGAAGTATACTTTATTTTATGTTGTTCAAATTCAACAATTTATTTATTTATCACCCGGTATGATAATAAATTCTTTAGCAAAATTTTCAAGGGTGGGTCAGGTCAGGTCAGTTGATCAAACTGAACAATTTTTAATATAGGAGCAAAAGTTAAATCGTTCAATACCTACTAAACTGCCTTTGCCTCCTCGAGACGGAATCGTATAAAACTATGAAACAGTTGATTTGTTAACGATTTCAGGTGTGGTTTTCGTTGTTAAAGTTGTTCAGTTTGATCACCTGCACTGCACGTCTAGTATGATTTCACTAAACGCGCTCGACGCGCCTTCGCTGCATAGAAAATAAAATGGGCCTCTACCCGGACATTCGAACTTCTTCGTAATTGCGTGAACGTTTTCGTTCCAATGTCAATTCTATTACAATGAAGTTCGGACCAAAACGGTCGCGATATATCGAACATCGAAAGTCCGGGTACAAGGCCTGTTACCGCGTTCTTCGTAGAGCGGACAGCCGCGCTTGCCGCGACGTGTAGTAGGCTAGTAGTATGGAAAAAAGCCGAGTTGCGCGCAAACAGAGAAATCATGTTAGAGGGTCTGAACCACCCCTGAAAATTGTACTAAGATCTTATTTTCAGGAACCGAGTAAGTACTTACCTAAACTTTGGTGCATCGTAAGTATGCGCTTGTATTATTCTGCAACGTCGCATATGTCGCGCGCTGTACGACGAAAATAACAAAGCTGAGTCAAGCGCCATTAGATACATTTTCGCGCGTACAGTCTGGCAGTAAATGATTAAACTTATCGCTTTCTAAGGAAGTGCTGCTGGGCTACTGGGCTAGCATGATGCACGCAGGCACGTATTCATGGGGGGGGGAATAGGTGGGCTTTATCTCTCCCCCCCCCCCCCCCCCTCCCCCAATTAAATGCCCCCCCCTCTCCAAAACTAAAGTCTGGATACGTGCTTGGTTGCACGTGATAATACGGCTATATCACGCCTTTTATCTCGTTCGTTCGCACGGAAATAGAAAGAGCGAAAGCGTGATAGCGCTATATCATGCTGGAATCTAGCCATGCGACTACAACAATTCACGATCCGGTATTGGCGTCGGACTGCAAGACGGACTGCAGTGAATGGGCCCCTTTAAAATCTACCAAACACACTAAGGAAAATTGCTACATAATATATTTTGGTATGTCCAAACCATAGAGGATGGCGTAACTCGTTTGAGCGTTGACACGAGTTACGCTCCGCTATGGCGCAAACAAATGAATTTGTGCAGGGTGGCAGCAGGCTCGCGCAACTCTGTAACAAAAAAACGTTATATGAAACATGCACCGCCGCCATTAAATTTCTTTGAACAGTTGCACACGTTTCATACATTCTGGATCATCGGTCACGACCAGTTTTTAGTATGCACAGAACATTATAAGTTAGTATGGAAGTCCCGACTCTTATAACGTAGTGAGTTACATTCTCTTTGGGTGGCAGGGTTTAACTTGACCTTTTTATACGTCCACACCTTTTCCTTTCTTATTCCTAAGAGTCATTTTATCGGTCAGTGGCATTATCTTTTCAATCAAGAAAACGTGATACAAAGATTTTTGAAACACACGTTGAAATCAGCATAGGCCCACCACACATTCCCACCGCTGTAACTCCTGTAAGCCAGGATCAACAGCGGCGACCATTCACAACACTGGACAATGAAGTCCAGCGAGCCCGGGGGATGACTCTAATCTGTCTTGGAACCCGCAATGAATTAATCAAAGAAGATAGGAGGAGTAGGAAAACGAAATATCCGACTTCCTTCCATTGCAAACGGGAGACAGCAATAAGAAGGAAAAAAACATGGCTATTAGAGAGCCAATTCAAGAGATCATTTATGGCAGTGTTGAAGACACGATCGCAAAAGCACCAAAAATACAAAATAAAACAATAGGAACCTAACATTGTACTGAAACTATGACCTATTTTGCTTCCAGTAATAAGTATGGCAAAAACATCTGAACGCACGGAAGTTATCCCTAGTCGCAACAAGATCCATGTAGTAAGGGACACCAGAAAACGATTTTATTGAGTCAAGCATGGTCTGGCGCTCGGCGTACCAGAGCTCACACTCCCAAAGAATATGATGAGCGGTCTGTTCAAACTCGTTACTGTCAACAGAACATTCACATAAAGGTGACGCAACCAACGCAACCAACGCAACGTTGAAATCAGCAGTAGAAAATGGCAAAATTACTAGGTATGGAGATTATGCATCTTTCTACTGCTGATTTGAACGTGTGGGTTTCTAAAAGTTACGCGTGTAATCAGCAGTAGAACATTTCAAAATTACTTTGGAGATGATGCATCTGCTGATTTGAATGTGGCGATTTTTGAAACTCATACTTTGAATTCGGTAGTTGAAAATGTAAAAATTACTATGGAGATAAATGCATCTTTCTACTGCTGATTTGACTGTCAAAAATCGCACTCCAAAGATCATATTCGTTGAACTCAGCAGTTGAAAATGTCAAAATTACTATGGAGCTAAGCTATGGAGATATACATCTTTCTACTGCTGATTTGATAGTCAAAAATCATACTCCAGGAGTGCGATTTTTGAAAGTTAAATCAGCAGTAGAAAGATGCGTATCTTCATACATTTTCAACTGCTGAGTTCAACGTATGAGATTCAAAAATTGCACTCCTGAAGCCGTAGCATGTTACACGTGATACGGCTGCATCACGTCTTTTATCTCGTTCGTTTACGCGCAAATAGAAAGAGAGCGAAGGTGTGTAGCTAAGCGAAGCGCTGTATCACGGTGGCATGCTACCCATGCAGGTCTGTAAAATCATTTCCCACAAAATTCAATGTTTATTTTTTTTTCATTTGTTCTTCAAAAATCTTAATATAAGGTAAATGTTTCCAAATCCGACTTTGGCAATGAAGGATTTTCCGAAAGCATTGGGGAGTTTTCTGACAGCTAGTCAAACGTAGTTCAACAAACAGGCGATAGATTGCGTTGACCAGAGAGGGGTCCAAAGACGAAAATTTTAGGCTAAAAAGTGAATAAAAATTCATGTCACTGAGTCAGACGCATCCGATTACGAAATATATGTTTATATTTTGCTGTTTACTTAAAAACACAAATTCTTACTATTTTATTTGTATTTTACTATCTGCAAGGTCGCTCACCCCTGTCTCGTCAGCGCCATCTATGGAGCCATTAGGAACTACTTTTTCTTTTTTAATTGTTTTCGGAAAATCCCTCATTTGGCAAAGAAAAAGTCGTTCCAAATGGCTCGATAGATGGCGTCGACGAAAGATGGATAAGCAACCTTGGAGACAAAGATTTTTTTATAGTACAAAAAAAATCTTTGCTTGGAGATAATAGAATACAAATAAAATAGATAAAATTCGTGTTTATAAGAAAGCAAAAAAATATGAACACTTACTTCGTCAGCGGAAGCGTCTGGCTCAGTGACATTAATTTTTATTTTAGTTTTTAGCCTAAATTTCCGTTTTCGCATCCAACTTGCGTCAACATCGCAGTATGTTGAACTACGCTTTTCTAGCTGTGCCAATGTGGGAATTCGATAGCAAAATCTGCCAAAATGGCAGAAGTCTGCCTCAAATGGTCACACTGCAGGCAGTTTTATGAATCGATTATAATCGATCTATGAATGATAATTGATTGTAACCGATTATCTTTATAATCGATTGCGCACATCACTAGTTGTCATTCACTGTCCGGCTGGCACAACTCTCTAACAAAGAAATATTATATGAAACGTGCACCGACGCCATTAAATTCCTTTGAACGGCAACACACTTTTCAAACATTCTGGATATCGGTCACATAGATTAATATGTATATTGGATATAGATATAATTATTAGCGTTGTCGCTTATTAGCACCGGGGGGAGCCACATTATGAAATAAAATTGAAAAAGACGATCGGCTGACACGAGGATCAAACCATAGGCACCCGGATCGTGAGCTGGTTGTCTAGACCGCTAGACCAACAGACAGTGATTCATATGGGCGAAATCTCGCACTACTACAGCGCAGCGGTGAGGTGTAGCGCTCTGTCGCTCCGATATGAACCCTAGTTCAACACATAGTGCTTCGAAACTTAACCGATAGATGGCGGAAGCTGTCTATGGAAAATCTGCGTTCCACTTAGTTTGTACCGAGATAACATAGCATGCTTCTAACGTAGTGAGTTACATTCTCTTTGTCGCTGTCACAGACTAAATAGAAACATAGATTAATATGTATATTGGATATAGATAGGTAAGTTGCCTTGAATTTTAGGACGACCTAATTATTAGCGTTGCCGCTTATTAGCACGAGGGGGAGCCACATTATGAAATAAATTGAAAAAGACGATCGGCCGACACGAGGTTTGCCATAGCTACCCGAATCGTAATTAGGTTGTCTAGACCGCTAGACCAACAAGACAGTGATTGATATGGACGTAATCTCTCACTACTACAGCACAGCGCGTGAGGTGTAGCGCGCTGTCAATCCGATATGAACCCTAGTTCAACACATAGTGCTTCGAAACATAACCGATAGATGGCGGAAGCTGTCTATGAAAAATCAGCGTTCCACTTAATTTGTACTAAGATAACATAGCATGATTAGAAAGAAGTCACAGTAGTCGTCAGTCAGTACACTACGTCATGTCATTGTTTTTATCTCGTTTTTATGTTATTTTGTAAAAAAGGGCGGGAAACTTCGAACATAGCAGACGTAGTTTTTCACTTTTATTTTATAATTAATATTTAATAGTGAAAAGGATTGGTTTTATTCTTAATTAGTGTAGTTTGCTGTATATTATTGGTAAGTTTCTTTAATTTTTTGTAAATATGGGCGACCCGCCCGAGGATCCTGGAGGGACATCAGGACCTACATTATTTCAACGTAATGATACGCATAATATAGATATACTGATAACAGCGTTAGAATCCTCCATGGATACAGATTGTTCGGTTCCTGACTCCAATAAACTAAAGAGAAAAAGAATACATCATAGGATTTGCAATACATGTAATCTTACAAAAAGAAAAAATGGCGGCAAAAAACAAAATAGTTCAAATGATTGCCAATGCTTAACAGAAAATAACAAAGAGTCCAGTTCCAATCCCCAGCCACAGTCTCATGATTCTTCTAATCATCACACCAAAAATCCAAATGTTGATCCATCTAAACCTCATGAGCCAGTTGGTCGGTCCTCATACCAGGCTTCTGATTCAGCTCCATACATTGTTCATGTGCAAAAGGAAATTTCCAGTGAAAACAGCGGTGCAATTCTCCAATAACTTTCGGCAGATTTCTAAAAAAAACAGAAATACAGGGCATTGTGAATGGTAGTTTAAAACGGATTGGTCGCAATAGGATCAGTTTAGCTTTTTCAAAT
This sequence comes from Agonopterix arenella, assembly GCA_927399405.1. Lineage (NCBI taxonomy): Eukaryota > Metazoa > Arthropoda > Insecta > Lepidoptera > Depressariidae > Agonopterix > Agonopterix arenella. The sequence continues at coordinate 11,260,255 of OV656706.1, read as the reverse complement.
TTCACAGATGCAAATTCGTTCATCAATAATAACTATTTGAGAGTGGAAAAATATAAAGCCTTCATTCCAACTTTCAATATTACACGAATGGGGGTAATTAGGGGTGTTCCTAATGATTGGAACGATGAAGAAATTTTATCCAACATTAATGTCCCGATAGGATGTGGCCCAATTCTTAAAATTAGACGATTTCGAAGGAAGGTGAAAATGAATAATAATGTACAATATGAAAACACAGGAACAATTGTTGCGACGTTTGATGGGCAAGTGCTGCCCTCAAGAGTATATATGTGTTACTCTGCCCTGCCAGTAGAACTCTACATTTTTCCAACTGTGCAATGCTATAACTGCTGTCGTTATGGACATGTAAAAAATCAATGTCGTTCTACACCCAGGTGTTATAAATGCGGGCAAGGTCACTCTGGTGACTCTTGTAATGTAGAAGAGGATGACTATTGGTGTTGCTTGTGTAAAGGATACCACCAAGCAACCAGTAAAAAGTGCTTAGAATTTGATAGACAGAAAGCAATCAAAGATACAATGAGCAAAAGTTGTATATCATACATGGAAGCTGTAAAGCTACATCCACCAGTCTCTAAAATATCATATGCTGATGCTTTATTAACGTCATCATCCTCTCCTATCGTTACAAACCAAAATAAATCTTTAACAAAATCAGTTCCTGACCAAAGTCACCAGTCATATAAAAAAACAGTTTTCATTAAACCAAGGTCTCCTCCTACTCTTGGCAGTAGTTACGATCGTGCTGCTCATAACAATATAATTAGAAACCCTTCCCTCTCACCATCTAAACCTGTTTTCCAGAGTAAAAATAATATTTATAATGACAATAATGATAATACTGCTCAAATTATCAAATCTTTAATACAGTTACTTTCTCAGTCGAATAACAATCTTTCACCGTCCAACGTTGCCCTAATTATTGATACTCTATCAAATAACTAACAATAATGGATCAAGCGGCTCATATAATTCAGTGGAATTGCCGGAGTCTAAACAATAAGAAACATGAATTAATTCAAATTATCAATGATCATGATCCTTCTATTGTTTGTCTCCAAGAGACATGGTTAAAACCGAAATCAATTTTCAAGATTTCGGGTTATTCTTGCGTAAGGGATGATAGGCCTGATGGGTATGGTGGAGTTGCTATACTCATAAGGAACTCCCTCCCTTATTCCCTTCTTTCTCTCCCTCCCCACAGTGATGACTTATCTGTTATTGCTGTGGTTGTAAATAGTATTTGTTTTATATCTGTATATTTTACCTCTCCAAGTGATAGTATTTTTAATGAACTTAATAATTTATTTAATTTTCTGCCTAGACCATTTATATGTTTAGGCGATTTTAATTCCTCTCATCAAGTATGGGGTTGTTCACTTACTAAACCTTATGGGGAAAAGCTATTAGAATTAATTGATTCTCAAATTTTATGTATCTTGAATGATGGTTCACCAACTCGACGTTCAAACCCGCAGGAAGGTTCAAGTGCTCCGGATTTATCCTTATGTACTCCTAGCCTTGCCTCGTCTTTGTCATGGAGACCTATCGATTCTACTTATGGTAGTGATTTTCCATTACTTATTACTCTTCCCTTTACAAAGCCCATAAAACAGTTGAGACAGCCACGAATCAAACATAAATTAGTAAATGCTGATTGGGACTTGTTTAAAAGCAGAGTTGAACAAAAAGTTATGACCCTACCAGAAGTAAACGATACTAATGTCCAAAGTAGTTCTGACCTCTTAATAAAAATCTTAACAGAAACCGCAGATGAATTATTCCCGAAAAAAACAGTGGTCCCAATAAGATTCCTTCTCCACCATGGTGGGATGAAGAATGTACCAAAGCTGTTAGAGATAGGAAAGAAGCAGAAAAACAGTATTGTGATGTTATGTCAGATGATCATTATGACAATTACATGCAAGTGGCCTGTTCTACACGTGAATTATTAAAAAAAAAGAAGTTTGAAGGTTGGCATCGTTTTTGCGAATCATTATGTCCTAAAATAAGTCCTTCCACTGTTTGGAATAATATTCGAAGATTTAGATCTGCTTTCAATGACACATAACAACACAAGATCCCTATTGTTTTAGCAGAGCAAATAATGAACAGATTGGCTCCTCCTTCCGTTCCAGAACAACATATAAATATCCCATTACAAATCCCACCACATGTTTCTTTTGTCGACAATCCTAATATTATTGATCTCAATTCGCCCTTTACAATCAATGAGTTGAAGGGTGTACTGTCTCTTGTCAAGGATACAGCACCAGGTGAAGATGGAATCCCATACTCATTCTTATCACATATGGACGATACTGGTCTTCTTTATTACCTTTCCTTGATAAACACTGTTATGGTCTCTGGTCATATTCCACAGTCCTGGAGGACACAAACACTCATACTCTTGTTAAAGCCAAACAAAATAAGCTCCGATCCAACATCCTACCGTCCAATAGCATTGTCTTCTGTATTAGCTAAAATATCGGAACACTTAGTTAAAAATAGACTAGAATGGTTTTTAGAGCATAATAATAACATTTTATCAAATAACCAATTCGGTTTCAGGAAAGGTAAATGCACTTTTGACAGTTTGGGAATTTTTACCACAGATATAAGATTAGCCCTCTCTGGAAATGACTCTATAGTTGCAGCATTTCTAGATATAACCGCGGCATATTATGACAATGTCAATATTGCCATTCTTACTAAGAAACTGAAACTAATAGGTGTCCCAAGTATTTTGACGAATTTTATTGTAAATATGTTAGTAGAGAGATTTATTAAGTATCCTTTAGTATTAAATGATACCGTTCTACACAGAACTGTTTGGAAAGGGTTACCCCAAGGTTCGGTCCTAAGTCCAATATTATACAACATTTACACCTTTGACTTAGAGAGTTGTTTGAATCAACATGCAAATATTTTACAATATGCTGATGATTTGCTTTTATATGTTCCTGGTCACTCTATTAGCGAGATCAGTGAGATTTTAAACACTGCACTATATAATTTAAAAGTTTGGTTGGATAATAATGGCTTAGAACTATCGCCATCTAAAAGTACTGTTGTTTTATTTACTAGGAAAAGAGTAAAACCTACAGTTAATATTAAGTATGGTTAAACACCTTTACCAGTAAAAGACCAGACAAAATTTTTAGGAGTAATTTTAGATTCAAAACTTACTGGCCACCCGCTTTGTGATTACATTATAAAACGATGTGAGCGTAATCTCAACATTTTAAGGTGCCTTACTGGTGTATGGTGGGGTGCACATCCTTATACAATGCGACTTATTTATAATGCAGTAATTAGAAGTGTTCTAGACTACGGTACTTTTTTATTAACTCCAGGAAACATAGGTGCTTTCAAAAAACTGGAATCCATTCAGTCAAAAGCTCTCCGAATTATTACTGGAGCAATGAAATCCAGTCCAATAAACTGCATGCAAGTTGAATGCTGTGAGCCACCCTTTTTATTATTTATTTGGTTATAAGGGCTTGGTCGATGACCAAATAGCTACTGCGACCTAGATAGATCTATTGTAGCTGTCACCCTAGACCTAAAGGTCATTTCCTAGGCCCACGGACTTCATGAACCGTGTTATGCTTTTGGAGGGGAGGTCCCTGATGTCAGTAGGTGTTATTATGTATCCACCTAGATGGCGACTCCTGCTGTGAATGAGCACTTCGCATTCGCAGAGGAGATGTATGGGCGTTTCCTCTGCTTCACAGCAAAATCTGCAAGTGGGTGAGTCTACAAGCCCCATTCTGTGTAGGTGTTTGTTTAACTTGCAGTGTCCTGTTAAGGCTCGTACTAAGAGCCTTAAGTCGTTGCGGTTTGAATTGATGGCATCTGAGGTATATCTGTTTGAAAAGCCGGGCACAAGTTCTTTCGCATGCCTCAGTCCTGGTGTATCCGACCAGAGCTTGCGGCTTTGGTCCACGGCCCATTCCTTTAGCACACGTCTAGAGGTGTTGCGGGAGATGCCGCAATAAGGCTCGGGGCCTATGGCGTCCTCTTCCGCCCCTCTTCGTGCCAGCTCGTCAGCAGCCTCATTTCCATCAATACCGCAGTGTCCGGGCACCCAGCCTAGGGTGACAGAGTTTGTCCGTCCTAGCTGGTTGAGTGCTCGGGCACATTCTAATGTTAGTTTTGACTCTATTTCATCAGATCCTAGCGCTTTTAGAGCAGCTTGGCTATCTGATAAAATAACAATATGTTTCCCCTTTGGGCATCTTTTCAGATTCTCATGTACGCAATCTATGATAGCGTACATTTCAGTCTGGAATACTGTGGCATGCTGTCCAAGGTGAATCGCCTTTTTAATTCTTGGATTGCCGCCACATATTCCAGCTCCAGCACGGTTGTCCTTCCTGGAGCCATTTTGGCGGGGGCGCGCGTGTGTGTTGAGCTCGCCTCCCGTCCGTTGTCCGTTGGGATAGATAGCTGCTTGTCGGCTAGCTTGGAGGTTGAAATGATACTGCAATCTTGAGTTCAGTTTCTTATATTGGCGGTTGTATATCACAATGTTTTCACAGTAATGAAATTACACATAAAATTACCGGTATAAAGTCCAGTTCTTGTCACGACATGAGTTTGTGGAAGAAAATCTAGAGAGTGAATGAATGAATGTATGGAGTGAACGAGTATGGAAGGCAAAACAGTGTTGCTCGTTCAATAGTGTTGCCACACCACCCCCCCACGGAGAAGGATAAGTTATAAATCAAATGGTAACTTGAATCTTACTCTACGGCCTGATCGTGTGGTGTAGGAAGGGTCTGTAAGAGGCGGGTCTGTAGGTGGTGGGTCTGTAGGAGGCGGGTCTGCAGGAGGTGAGTCTGTACGAGGCGAGTCTGCAGGAGGCGGGTTGATGGTTTTAGGTGTCTTATTTAAGACACCTAAATGAATGCAGTCATCCTGTATGAATGCTGGCTTGACGCGGTCGACGCTCACAACAATCTCCTTAGCCCTGATGTTTAATGTCACTGTCTTTCCGTCCTTGGACCGATTTATGATAAGGTAAGGCCCAGTGTACGGAGGTTGCAATGGACGACGAACAGTGTCGTCGCGCAGAAAAACATGGGTTGCTGTCGCGAGATCTTTAAAAATGAAGGGGTTCGGCTTAGAGTGGCGAGAGGCTGGGACGGGTCGCACATTCGACATTCTGCGTCGCAGTTGCACAACAAAGTCAGCTGGGTTTTCTGTGTTGTTTGCGCTGGGAATGGGAGTTAACATTTCCCCAGGTAAGCGCAGGGTTTCACCATAAAGCATCTCTGCTGCCGTAGCTTTAAGATCGTCTTTGAAAGCGGTTCTCATTCCGAGCAGAACAAAAGGTAGGGACCTCACCCAGGAGTCGCCGTGGCACATGAGCGCCGCCTTTAACTGGCGATGTAAGCGCTCGATCATGCCATTGGCACAGGGATGATATGCGGTCGTCCTTATGCGTTTCGTAGCGAATGTTTGCGTCAGGCGATGAAAAAGGTCAGACTCGAATTGAGAACCTTGATCTGTTGTAATCTTTGACGGAACGCCGAAACGAGATACCCATTCTCTGGTAAAGGTCTCAGCTGTCTCCTCAGCAGTGATTGTGCGCATGGGCCACACCTCGGGCCACCTCGAGAACCTGTCTATGGCGGTAAGACAGTACCGGAACTCGTTGCAGACAGGCAAGGGACCCACAATGTCGATGTGAACGTGCATAAACCTACCAGGTGGTTGGTCGAACGTGCTGAGGGGAGAGGAGTTATGTCTAGTGATCTTACTGCGTTGACATGCTTGACAGAATCGAACCCACTGTCCACAATCTTTCTTGATCGACGGCCAAATGTAGCGGTCGGTCAGAAGACGGGTGGTAGCTCGTGCGCCAGGGTGACTCAGGTTGTGAAGCCTGTCAAACACCGCACGGCGAAACGAAGGGGTCAGGTAAACACGAGGCTTGCCAGTTGATACATCACAGGTGACTGAAACGTTTGTGCCTGGAATAGTGACCTTGGTCAGCTGGAGGCTGGAACTACTTGTCTGAAGGTCTGAGAGCTCCTGGTCAGTCTCCTGTGATTTAGCAAGGGCTTCGTAATCCTGTTCCAGAGAGATGGCGTCGATCCGTGAGAACGCATCAGCAACGACATTTTCCTCTCCTTTGATGTACCGGATGTCGGTTGTAAATTGACCAATGAAGGATAGTTGGTTCAATTGAGGTGGTGGGAGTTTTTCTCGGCGCTGTACGAAGGCGTACAGCAGAGGCTTGTGATCAGTGTAGATTGTGACATGTTGAGCCTCAAGGATGTGTCGAAAATGCTGTACACTTTCGTACACCGCCAAAAGTTCCCTGTAATACGTAGGCCATTGGACCTGTTGTGGGGTTAGCTTTTTACTAAAGAAGGCCAAGGGACGCCAGTCACCGTCAACCTGTTGCTGAAGACATGAGCCAATGCTAGCGCTGGAAGCATCGGTAAAAAGACCAAGAGATGTGTCGTTAACTGGGTGCTGGAGTGATGTCGCGTTGGAGAGGCTTTCTTTGCATGCCTGAAAATGTTCCAGAAGCTCAGGTGTCCATGGGAATGGTTTTGCACCCTTACTGTTGGTTGCCACCATAGCCTCAATCAGGGGAGCCTGAAATTGGGCAGCGTTCGGCAAAAAGCGACGATAAAAATTCAACATGCCGAGAAATCGGCGCAAACCTTGGATGGTTTTCGGTGGCGTAAAATCCAGCAAAGCTTGAATGCGGTCTTTTGGAGGACTGGTACCTTCGGCGCTGATGTTGAAACCTAAAAACACAACCTCTTTAGCACCAAGGACACATTTTGATGGATTAACTACAACCCCATAATCCTGGAAGCGTTTGAAAAGCGTCCGAAGATGTTCGAGATGAGTAGCCTCGTCTGGAGAGAAAACCAGCACATCATCAATGTATGGAAAGCAAAAATCAAGACCCCGTGTGACCTCGTCGATAAAGCGTTGAAAGGTTTGACCAGCATTACGCAGTCCGAAAGGCATGACAGGAAATTCGAAGAGGCCAAACGGGGTAGTGATGGCAGTCTTCGGAATGTCGCTTTCAAACACAGGAATCTGATGGTAAGCCTTTACCAAGTCGATAGTGGTAAATATGGTAGCTCCAGAAAGATTGTGAGTAAAATCATTAATATGTCGGACGGGGTATCTGTCTGGCACGGTTCTAGCATTAACTGCACGATAGTCGCCAGTAGGACGCCATGAGTTGTCCTTTTTGGGGACCATTTGCAAAGGTGAAGCCCAGGGACTCTTGGATGGTCTGACAATCCCACACCGCATCATGTCCTCAAATTCTTTTTTAGCAGCTACGAGTTTAGGTGGTGCCAAACGACGAGGACGACACGATACAGGAGGCCCACCGGTGGTTTTAATATAGTGGACGGTGTTATGCTTGATAGTCCGAGGTAAGCCAGGAGGACGCGTTATTTCGGGGAATTCAGCAAGCACCTGTGCAAAAACTGAACTGCCACAAGTTAAGGCTTTGACGCTTACCTGAGAAGATTTGGATACGGAAACTGGCGCAGACAATTTAGTGGTTCCGTCCACGAGGCGTTGATTTCGACAATCTGGAAGTAAGTTGTAGTAACTAAGAAAGTCTGAACCAATAATAGGACTGCTAACATCAGCAATGATGAAATCCCAATGAAAATCACGGCGGAGCCCTAGATTAAGTTGCAAGGAGATATTGCCGTAGGTCTTAATTGTACTGCCATTGGCAGCGCTGAGATCATATCCACTGGGTAAATATCGACCTTTTAGTAGGTGCCGAGGAAAACAACAGAGGTCCGAACCTGTATCTATAAGGTACTGGTGTTTAGACATCTGGTCTGTTACAAAAATTCGGCGGCCGGGGTGAGCACCATCAGTAGCCGCCTTTACTGATTGTTCTTCGGGTTTTCCGGCTTCCAATTACATGGTGAGGTACACTTTGTTGCCTTGTCTCCAAATTTTGAATGATACCAGCAAGGTTTGGGCTGGCCATTAGAGGGGTCTCTCTTATTTCTTAGCGTTGGAGGAGCTTGCGCTACCATCCTCCGCAGATAGAATACCTATCTCTTCAATTAATTGGTTCAAATTACTATCCATGTTGATCCCACGAGTAGCTAGAAAAGGGTAGTCGGACCTCCGCAGAGCCCGCATGCGGAGGTTAAGGCCTAAGACTGTCCCCGAGGCGACCCGGTTTCGAAGACCCCCCGTTCACGACTGAGCTCCCCCTCAGCCACGCATCCATCGGCACGGTAGGATCACACCTTGGATTGGGGATTTTCGGCGTCGAGGTTGACTCCTCCAGGATTAGGAAGGATTTGGGATTTGGACAGGAGGTTGTTTATTGTGGATTGGAGCAGAGGAATGGGGTTTTCGGAGACACTCATTGTACGTGAGTCTACAATGAGTGGGGTAGCTCTCAGCCGTAGCCAGAGGCGGCCCATTGGCAGCGGTTTGTCACTGCCAATGCTCCGCCCCGAACTACGTTGCCCGGGATGCACCGGTGCCGCGGGTTGCTAAACGACAGTCAAGCTGACGTTTAACCGTCAAACAGCAACCATACGGCACACACTGGGAGGTAGCCACCCGGTCGCAACCCGTGAGCCACCCTTACATCTAAGAAGAGAATACATAAGCGATAGATTTTATTTTCGTAGTTTACAGCTTAAATCTCACCCTTTATTAAGTAAGGTACGGGAACTTTCGGAAGTCATTGATTCCTCTAGTTACTGGTCAAATAAAGACGCCACCTGCCTTGTTAAAAGTTACCGTAAATTTAACAATATTGAAAGTCCCACCTATCAATCTGATCGCCTTCCTATTTATGACTCTAATTATAGTTCTCTCATACATAATCCTAAAATTATTTATAACATCGGAATAAACAAAGAGGACAACCATTCAAATGCGGAATTTAATTATGTTTTAGATAGTAAATGGTCTGACTGGAATCACATATTTACCGATGCTTCTAAACATACAGGAAACAGTTGTGTTGGGGTAGGAATTTACCATTCACAGTACAAAATTCATCAAAAAGTTAAGATGCCCCCGGAATGTTCCGTTTATACAGGGGAGTGTTACGGACTTCTAAAAGCGATTGAATATGTACTTCTTGGAAGGTTACAAAAAACTATTGTGTTTACCGATTCACTTAGTGCCCTAAAGTCACTTTCTAGGTTTCCTTTTAAAGCACACAAACAGTCTGCTGTAGTTTTTAATATTAGAGAATTATTATTTCGGTGTGTATTAAATAACTATATCATTGTTTTGGCCTGGATTCCGAGTCATGTTGGTATTACTGGAAACGAAAAAGCTGATCAACTGGCTAATGAAGCAATTAGAGATGGTGATCAATTTCCTTATTTGAATTATAATCAGGATTTGGTTTCATTGTCAAAAAAATATTTACATGAAAATTGGCATCAACTTTGGACTAGTGATACTTCTAAGGGGAAGTACTACAGAATGGTACAGCTCTCTATTCCGAGAAAACCATGGTTTAGTAAATTAAAGCTAGAAAAGAAAACAACGTCTATCATATGCAGACTTCGTTTGGGGCACGTGTGTACTTCAGCGCATTTAAATAAGATGAACATTGTTGCTGATCCTATGTGTTCCTGTGGAGCATACGGTGATATTAATCATATTATTTTTTCCTGCCCATTATATGATCGTTCAGATTTTCTTTCTCACTTAATAGATTCCCATGTTCCTTTTCCTACATCAATTATTTGTTTATTATATTCTTGTGATTTTGATATATATATAAAGTATTGGCTCGATTTATTGAATTGAATAATATAAAATTGTAAATATTGTACCTATATGTTATCCCAATCCTTTTTTATTCTTTCCTAACTTTACATCCTTGTCGTTTCCATGTCGTTTCCCAAACTTTTATATCAATGGTCAATGGCTAATGGGAAGGCAAAGCCAATTAAAAAAAAAAAAAATGTTATTTTGTGGTTTTATTTGAAATTCGTGGAAATGGGCAAAACGTAGTGATTAATTATTCAGTGGAAATGGTTTTAGTCTGTGATTATTTGTTCAGTTATATTTCGTAACAGTAGCGTTAATCCACCAAAATAACGAGAATCTCAACCATGGAAGACATAACGAGAATCTCAACCATGGAAGTTAAGACCTACAGTACGAGGGACCGGCAAACGGATCTAGAGAAATATCCCTACGAGGTGATATCTACGGAGGAAATCGTTCAGTACATGGATGATTGCATCAAACAAGTGAAAACTGTTGTGGAGGTCAGTGTGTTAATGGTTACCCTACCTGTTTTTGTTTGTTTCTGGGACTCACGATCTCTTCATCAAATCTCTCTTCTCTTCAAATTCGTAAGGGAGGGGCTCTTCCGAATTTTAGCCTTTGCCTACTACTTCTTTAATTTTTTTCTCCTGGAGGGACGTGTAGTTTCCTCACCCCTCCCCTCCTTTTCGTCTCTAAACATCTCATAAATTTTTACCACATACAATGCTCATTAGATTATTCTCAGTTTGTATTTTAACCTTTTAACTCCCACAGGCACTATATTATTGCATCACCTATTCCCATTATATTTTTTTTTATCTATTGTTAGTTTGTCAGTGCACAATTGGAGGGAAATCGCTTAGTTTTCATTGATAATGAACTCAATGGCTATTGTAAAAGATTCGAAAATAGCGTGCAAGAGATAACACGAAAACATATCACAGGGATATCTCTTGCCTGCAATTTTCAACTCTATTACAATTGCTATTGAGTTCATTATCAAGCGCGTTCATTATCAGAGTTGGGTAAAACCAACAGGAAAGTTAAGTATATTCTGACTCTGGGGACATATTAAACTATGTTTTTCCTTGTTACAGTTTTGTTGTTATGAGTCATCATGATTCATGATTATCTTAATAATGTCATATAAAATTCACTGAATTGTATCTAAAAAATTATTACACTGCCTACCTTTCTTCTTTCACTGTTTCCTCTACCCTAAGGTTCGCTTCTTAGTGATAAGATCACCTTATTTTGTGCCTTTTGTATTTTTATATCTGTATTTTACTGTTTATGTTTTGGCGTAAAATGAAGTATATTTGATTTGATTTGATTGATTATTCTGATTTGCCGTGTGGTGTCGGCTAAGAATAGCACCATCCCATTTCCTCCCGTGGGTGTCGTAAAAGGCGACTAAGGGATCTACCGGAGGATGGGCAGCAGCATCCTCTGAGTACAAACATTCAATCCAACTGCGATCGCCAACCCGCCTGCCAAGCGTGGCGATTATGGCAAATCCCCCCATTTTGGGGGAGGCTTATGTCCAGCAGTGGACATCTGTCGGCTGATATGATGATGATGATGATTCTGATTGCATTTAGATGCTATCGAATCTCTAGTGCTGACCTTGAATGCGCTGACCGTATGTACAAGACACTATGCACTATTTTCGTCTAAATACATTCATTTGAGCGCTAGAGTTCCGTGCCACGAGGTATATCATATTTTTATGTTGTCCACGCATAATAATTAGGGGTAACAGGTAACGGACCAGGGGCTCAGATGGTTTTAACGCTGTCATATTCAGGGCGAAAATTGATTAGCTGAGGGGCTAGAGGGTAATGAGAGCTTACCGAACAACTATCCGAGAAGTTTCACACGGGGGCGTTTTGAGACAAATTTCATAGAACAAACATTTTTCAAATACTATCATAAGGGGTCGGATGCGTATGACATTTGCAAATGCAGAAATTTCATCATCATCATTCATCTGAAAATCAACACCCTGCTTTCGGGCAAGGTCTATGTTTAGCTGGGATCTATTTGCCGCTGTAGCATACAATAAATTACATGTTGTTCTATTGATGTTTCGTTGTATTCTTGTTTTGTAAACTTGTGAACTGTAATATTATGTGTGTCTTACTTATGCAAATAAATTGTTTATCTATCTATCTTATCTATCTATCAGATCTGATGAAATAAATGTGGGCCTTTTGTTATGTCTAATGACTCCGAAAATAAAGATTTGGGCCATTTTTACCCAACTGCATCAGAAAGAGGATTGTTTTTCAAGTATATGTATGTTTATATGTCCATTTCTTTGGTACACATTACGGCCTAAACGGCTTCATGGAATTTAATTTTTTGGACGTATGAGGTGTTTTTATAGTAGTATAAATTGTGAGAGCGACATAGGGTAAGTATATTATTTCAATATGGCATCTGCGAATCAAAGAAGAGAGGGAATAAAAATTTTTTTTTTAATTTCAATATGGCTATCAAATGAAAGCTAGTGAAAAAAGAGCAGAAGGAAAACGCCCAATCCTGTTTCGCCACAAAACTGGTAAATTTGAATTTCATAAGATGCTGCGATAGAAAAGGATAATTTCCTTTTCCATGGGAAGTATGATATTCCTCCTATTTTGTGTATAATTTTAGCTATCATAATATTTGTGTGTGTTCTTTTATCATACTCATTCATTCGTTGTGAAACGGTTTGAAATGACGACGTTATTTCATCACGTGGGCAATATCTTATACACACGGTGGAAAGTTGAGATGGGGCACGAAGGTCAGCTACTAGAAGCATTATAGCTACAAGAAATCGTTCTTAGGAGACTAACCCTAGAGCATTTTACTTCTGCATTCACAGATTTTGAAAAAAAAGGCAGTGGTAGAGTGGTAGGTACCCTTAATATTATCATCATCATCATCATTCTAATCTAAGGGGATAATAATGTTGTTGGGATAATTGTAAAAATAAAGTGATTCTTATTTATTGCAGATACCAGCAACAACAACCCGCATACTGCTAAATCATTTCAAATGGGACATGCAGAAGCTCATGGAACGGTTCTACGATGGTGACCAGGACCAGTTATTCGCTGAGGTTAAAGTCATTAACCCGTTCAGGAACCATGTAACTTTTTTTCACATTTTTCGCAAGGCTTCTGTCACCTGTAGTGACAATGCCATCCTCATAGATTTAAACAATGCTGGTAGGGATTAGGGACAGCCCTACAAACCGGAATAGGCTTACTTTTCTGCTTGACAGAGGTTAGCCAACCAGCAGTTGCGCTGCCCGTTGATACAGTTAGCAGGTCCAATTAATTTTAATCTTAGATGTGCATTGCCGACACATTCCAGCATAACATGTATGAGGTCATCCATCTTATTGCAGATACCTATTTTATTTATTTTATTTTATTCTCTTGGGAAGACCAACAGCTGTTGACACAATACAATCAAATTAATTATAGGTCTCCGCTGATAGAAACATAATTAAAAAAAAAACAAAGCAGAGCTAACACTAAAAATACAAAGTGGATAACAAAAAGATATTCAAGTTACAGTAGCGTATTCAAGTTACAACAATCGAGTGAATAAGAAATAGTCTTCCTCGCAATAAAACAAATTACAAAGCAACATCATTAAACGTAACAATAAACACTAATAAAGCCTCTTCACTTGCTAAAAAAATCTACGATTAAAAAAAAAATATATAATAACATTATCTGTCAGTCAGGCTATAATTGGAAATAGTTTTTTTTTTACTTTAATTACTAAATATTTAAACTAAGCCCTACCTAAACTTTTTATGGAGTGCTGTAGAAATTATATCCTCTTGAAGGGGATGTTCAGACCAGACCATGAAGCTGAACAACTTTTTCCTTGGAAGCAACATTGAAATCACAAATATTCATATTCATTATGCAAATATTTTCCCCTTACGAAATTCGAACCCGCAACCCTCGGCGCAGTAGGTTCATTACCGACTGAGCTATCGGGCCGTCAAATGAATGGGACTGCAGATTTTTTCGTGATTTCGATGTTTGTCCCATGGAGAAAGTTGGTCAGTTTATTGGTCTGATCACCCTCTTACAAAACCGTCAGCATATTAAGTTTTGACCCTGTATACTTACTTTCTAATTTTACACTTAAGTAACATAAGGTGGAGTCTTGTAATTGCAACTATAGAGCAATTGCACTTATAAGAATCACGATTCAGTTCTTCTCTCAATAGACTTATGTCTAGTCATCTATGAGGCAGGTTTTGGTATAAAGAGAAGGACTGAATTGTGATTCTCATAAGTGCAATTGCTCCATCATTGCAATTACAAGACTCCACCTTACGTTTATTTATTTATTTATTTAGTAATACTAATGAGTTTCGAAATACATTTTTTTTCACACCTGTATTCGGAACACCACGATCCTGACCAACCACTCTAGCCACATAATTGTGATCTATTCTAAACTAGTAACAGTATTGATATAAATATTAACTTGTTCACAGCTACCCAGACGAATATCAACATCAGGCACTGAAGAATGTGAAATATGTTTCTCAATCCTACCAACATCGGTATGTTTGGTTTTATTTTATTTAATCTTGTCACCTTAAACATAATCTTTACTGCATTGTATTTTTTACTTTTGTTCAGCTAATGACGGGTTTAGAATGCGGTCACAGATTTTGTTCGCAATGTTGGTGTGAATACTTAACAACCCAAATTATGGAGAAAGGCTTAGTAAGTATCATATCCTAAATAGTTTCGCTGCTGCAAAACCTTGCTTATTTCCCTTTTATGTAATTCTATTAGGAAAACCTAGGATGTTTGCCACATTTTGACCGTTACCTCGATTTGAACGTGGAGACGCAACATTTTTTATTTCTTTACTGACTGTCAGTCAGTAACTGACTAACAATTAAACTGATGGACCGAACTGGGGCCTTCGATCCTAAGATGTAATTGATGCATATAGACAGTAGTATATTTTTAAAATAGGCTTTTATTTAGCCTTATTCTCACACTATGGTAAACGTTATCCAGAAGATAGTTATTCACTCTTGCTATGAAAACACCTAGAGTTTTCTTATATGAGTATAATTGCAGGGTCAAACGATCGCATGCGCGGCGCTCTCGTGTTACGTATTGGTGGACGACGCGACCGTGATGCGGCTGGTCGATCCGAGGGTCAAGCTCAAGTATCAGCACATCATCACCAATAGCTTTGTCGAGGTTTGTTACCTCTACTTTTAGGCTGTTTCGATAAACTTAGTTCTTTTTTTGAGATTTTCTTTTCGATTGAGATCAATGTGTTGTGAAATACATTAATTCTAAGAGGTGCTAAAGGTATAAATATTTATTTATTTTAGGGTTTTCAACTAAATAGTTTAATTACTGACATTGAAATGTTTTGGTGTTGCCAGTAGTTCAACTGCTCATTCACGTCATCATGGGCCTTGTTTCATATTAGTAGATGTTTCAAACAGTTTCTGTCTGGATAGGACACTGACGTTCGTAACGGTATGCGCCAATTCGAGAGCGACAAGGCTTGCCGCATTTTGGGCAGGAACCTGTTCGTCCCTGTCTTTTGGCTCACTTCGTGGGTTGTTCGACCATCTGCTAAAACCTTCCTCCACGCATCTCTATCACCTGCAAGGCTTCGAGTGGTAGATTTTAAATGACATTATGTCTCGCTTAGCATAGTCCTTAAAGCGTAAAATGGGTCTTCCGACATTTCAGCATATGTCGGCGCCGGCGCCCAGACAAATCCCCATCAAACCCCCCTTCGCATATCAAAAGCATCAGATGTGTTGCCATCGAAGACAGCGGCGCGGCGCCTTTCATGTTGTCGTGAAAGGACTTAATCAGCTTCAATAATTTAGGCGGACAACCAATCTTCACAAGCGCAATATATTATAGACCCTACTGACAGTGTCGAATGCCTTGTTAAAAAGCTGTTATCACTATACATAATATTCGGATTTCAGGAGGGATAAATCCCTACTATCCCCCACCTCTGGATACGTGCTTGTACGTATGTGTGTTTAAAAGAGTATGTGTACAGTGCAACCGATTGCTGCGCTGGTGTCCGTCGCCGGACTGCAGCAACGTCATCAAGGTGGCGTATGTGGATGCGGCTCCGGTGACCTGCCGGTGTACGCACACCTTCTGCTTCGCGTGCGGGGAGAACTGGCACGACCCGGTGCGGTGCTGTCTGCTCAGGAAATGGATCAAGGTTTGTTTGCTGGATCCATTGAGATGGCGTAAATGCAATAGCTACTCGACCCAAATGTGCGAAACAGCCGATTTTTTTTCGCTAAGTCAATGTGAGTGTTAACCAGTTTGATGTGCTGAAGCACCTCCTGTATTCGTGTGTAACGCATTTATGTTTACAGCCTGTATAAAGGGTCCTTCTTAATATATTGACGATTTTCTTAAGGGGATAAAAACTTTCTCTGTGAGACCACTAGCCTTGCGGTAGCATGTCCCCTCTGCCACGGTATAAGATTAATTGATCATTTGCATTTACATTCAATTTTATACCTTATCACTAAACGAGACAGCCTATAATTGCGAAACAATAATTTCGAACATAGAACGTTTGGGGTTCACACGAGACTTCTTTTCATGATTTTTAACGTTCAAAATTAGAATCTAAAGTTATGGGGAATAAAATCTAAAGTTGCGGATTTCGTGTTACCTCGCCCCCCGCAAAAAGTGGCAGAAATGTTTGTTCGTAGAATTACACGCGTAACTAGTCCCTATATATGTAGTCAAAGATGTAAAAGCATGTATGGGACAGCTGATTTTAGTGATTTTCGATGACGGTCCCATAGAGGAAGTTGGTTCAGTTTGATCGTCGGATCATGCCCTCAAAAAGCCGTCAGTACATTAAGAAGGATCTTGTATGTATTTTTCTAAGCAGGACTACGACGCTGACTTTGAAACGTCGCACTGGAAAGATGTTTACACGAAGGAGTGTCCGAAGTGCAACGTGACCATCGAGAAGATCGGCGGCTGCAACCACATGATCTGCATGAACTGCAGGGTCGAGTTCTGCTGGATCTGCCTCAGGCTGTGGGAGCTGCACAGTGGCACCGGGTATTACTGCAACAGGTTAGCTTTTTTCTTATATAGCTTTTATTAGGGCTAAGTACCCAAAGGGTGCCAACGGGACCCTTTTCATAAGCTTATGCTGTCTTTTCGTCCGCCCGTCCTAGCTTTAAAAGGCTGTATCTATTGAACTGTAATAGGTAGAGAGATGAAATTTGTTATTATTTTAGATTTGTTAATAAAAAGTTCATAAAGGAAAAAATAAAGGGGGAGGGGGCCCCTCCCCATCTCCATACAAGAAACGTGTTTTTTTTCAACGTTTTTTGTTTATGCTTGATCGTAAAAACGACAATATACAATGTATTAATGAATAAACGCAAAACTAGAAATGAGTTTGTTTAGAATCGAGAGCAGAATCAAATTATCAAGATTTCAACATAGGTGCTGGCCGGCCGGAGCCGTGGTGGTCCAGTGGCGAGTAACCTTGCCTGCAGTGCATGAGGCGATGGTTCGATCCACATCCAGGCCGACTCGTACCAATGAGTTTAGGAATTTATGTACGTTTTGTAACACTACTGGATTTCGGTGAAGGAAAACATCGTCAGGGAACCTGCATGCATCAATTTCGAGGCATGTATTGTGCCCACTGTCCATTACGAGTGGCGACGGGCTCGCTCCCCGTCACATTGGACAGAGTTACGGTACTAGGGAAACGTGGATGTTCTGAGGATTCAGAATATATCTGACTACGTCATCGTGGAATATAGTCGTGAGCATATGCTCAACATAGGTTTTTTTTTTCTTCTGTGTGTGTCGGGTTCACGCTAAGGGAGAAAAAACCAATATTTTGGGTGAAATTACTAGTATTTTATTTATAGTAGGAGGTTTTTGGGATTTACTCGAGCGCGGCAGATGAAGGGAGTAAGAGGGGGATACCTTGATGAACATAAAGGAACATTGCATCCCGTTGGGTACAAAATCGATCTTCAGAAGTACTCGAGCGCGTCAGATTAAGGTAAGGTGGGTTTAATTACATTCTGACAAGTATGCATTTCAAAAATTTGATTTGAGCCTGACAAAAGGGAGTGGGAGGGTCACAAACTTGCAAAAAAACGTCACCGTGACATTCTCGAGCGCAGTAGATTTTTTTTATTTTGAAGGAAATAATGCAAGAATAACGGAAAAAATATAATCTGCCGATTTCCACAAGCCGAAGTAGCAAAAATCGTCAAACATGTATTATGTTCCCCACGCCGCGCCTCTCTTTCCCTTTCACTCTTTCTCTATCTCTCACTCTCTCCCACCGTCCCCACATCATAGCAATAGTAGCTTTGACTACTTATATAGGGACTAGTTACGCGTGTAATTCTACTAACGTACATTTCTGCCACTTTTTGCGAGGTAACATGAAATCCGTAACTTTGGATTTTATCCCCATAACTTTGGATTCTAATTTTAAACTTTAAAAAATCATGAAACGTAGTCTCGCGTGAACCCCAAACGTTCTAAGTTCGAAATTATTGTTTCGCAATTATAGGCTGTTTCGTTTAGTGATAAGGTATAAAATTGAATGTAAATGCACATGATTAATTGATCTTATACCGTGGCAGAGAGGAAATGCTACCGCAAGGCTAGTCCTTATAATAAATAGTCAAAGAATAGTAGGTACGTTATAATCACATATCCTGTAGCTATGCAGGGTCCAACTTAATATGCTGACGGTTTTTTAAAAGGATGTTCAGACCATCAAACCGAACAACTTTCTCTACGGGACCAACATCGAAATCGCGAAAAAAATCTGCTAATAAAATAAAAATATATGGGATATTGGAGTCGTTAGGATTGCAGTTTTGTATGAAACATCAGATTTTTCATAGAAGGTCTGATCATACCCTAAAACAAACATGTTATTATGTGTATTACTTTACTGCCTGTTTTATCTACCGTGCACTGAAACACAGTTACAACGAGGCAGAGATGAGCGCGGAAGAGCGATCCCGCGCTGCGCTTCAGCGGTACAGGTTCTACCGAAACCGTTATAGTAACCACATGCAGTCGCTGCGCTTCGAGTCCAAGCTCTACGCCTCCGTCAATGAGAAGATGGGGCAGATTCAGCAGCACAACAACATGAGCTGGCTCGAGGTGCGTTTACTTTCAATTTAAAGATGAAAAGGTTGCGTTCCGTTTCTACAAGTACATCTTGCAGGAGACGCATTACTGGCTACTACAGACCAAGAAGTAGCCGCTTACAGTTTATAAACAAAATTAATAGTATTAAAATGTATCTTGGCAGGTGCAATTCCTAAAGAAAGCAGTGGATGTCCTGTGTCAGTGCCGGCAAACGCTCATGTACACGTACGTGTTCGCGTACTACCTGCGCAAGAACAACCAGTCGATGCTCTTCGAGCACAACCAGCGTGACCTCGAGTCCGCCATCGAGACGCTCTCAGAGTACCTTGACCGATGCCGGCAAAGCCCCATCACTATTATCTGTGAGGACCTGGTCAACATTAAGCAGATTGTCCGGGATAAATATACGTAGGTTATTCGCTTTGCGTTATTCATTTATAGTAGGATAGATTATTTATACCTACTTATAGTGCGTCCGAGATAGCTTGGTGAGTTTGAGCGGTTTTAGAGATTTCATTTTAAATTTTCAAGCTGTTTGAGCCGTCAAAGCTTTATAATACACTAAAAATATACAAGATTAAATAACTTTTAAAATAAAATTTAAGGTTTTATGGCTCAAATATTTTAGGAAGTAAAATCATAGCTCTAAAACGATCTGTCAAAATCTCCAAGCTATCTTGGAAGAACCCAACCAAGGACCGATGATAGTCCATACGGAAGAGACCTAGCGAGGCATCATCATGCATCATCATCAATCATGAGGCGGCGGTTCGATTCCTGGCCTGTACCACTAATAAGTTCTACGGAATTTATGTACGGTTGTATTCATCATTATCACTAGCTTGGCGGTGAAGGAACACATCAGGAGAAAACCTACATACCCGAGAATGTATGTAATGCGGCTAAGCTGAACACAATAGACCAGCAATGGTAGCAGTGTTACATAACGAACCTTGCTTGCAATAGCCCAGCCAATAATAATAATGTTTGTTATTTCATAATCAAGTGCAAGACTTAAAAAAAAATTTACTACCAACTTACTAGTTAATTGTTTTTAATAAAATTAATCAATATATTTTCATTATTAATGTATTAATCTTATTAGGTATGCGATTAATAAATTAGATTAAATTTTAGTTATGAGTTTGAATAATATGACTTGAAAATTTATGGTTACTTAAATTATTCTGGGTAACGTTAGAGTAGATAACAGTTGTGCTAATCAAAGCCGTATGCTCAGAAACAACTATGTCATGATACTTTTATGCGTAAACCAGGGACCGAAATCGGTATCGATAATACCGGTACTTTTTGGTTACAACCTTTATTTTTTTACAGGTATTTTTAGAGGTAACCTTTATATCATTCTACTAACGGTCCGCGTACACAGAGATATGTTTAAATACAAAATTGTTTCTTTTTAAATATTGTAAGTATTCAATTTTACTTAAAATTGAATACTTACAATATTTAAACATAAATTACTTACTTACTTAAGTACCTCGTTAGTCGTAAATACAAATTAAATCAATTATAATAACAAACTTAAACTCAAACGTGAACGTAAACTTAAACCATTTGGGTTCAATAAAATGTAAATAATAATCTCCTTTATCATCTCGACCTGTCCAATGTTGTAGCAACACTGAAAATAGGGCGCGCGTCGCTCGTTGGGTGCTCCAAAATTTGCGTCACCCGCTACAACAACGACGTTGTTCAAACAATTTTGTACTTTTGATTAGTAGAAATTAAAGTTCATTATTCAGTGTTATTAAAAACCACGCGGGCTTTTGGCCGCTCCGTCTATACTGACCCTTACCCGCATTCCCTTGAAGGTCATATTTAGGTTACCGGTATTAAAATCGGTTGTTACCTGGATAAAGGTAACATTTAAATAAAGGTAACCGAAAATTTTCGATCCCTCTAAAAACTTTATGCTGAACATTTTATGACTACCAAAATTAGGACTGGTCTTGAATACAAATTAAATTTTTAACTGTAATTTGTAGTTGGCAAAAGTGGCCACGAAAAAAATCATTCAAACTCCATGGAGAAAAACCTTTGCTTAATTTTAAGAAATAAAAATCACATGCCTTCTCTCTCTATATTGCTTTCTCAGGGGAAGGATCTATTTATTATTTAGGTATAATCTCTTTGGTTTCTTTCTAATTCTATTTTAGATATTATAAATGCTGGAAACAGAAACGGTAACGTCAATGTCAAATTCTGAAATATTGAATTTTTTTTTCATTCTTAAATGGCCCGTTATTTTATGTTGATGTTTAGTTTAACAAGAAGTTTACAGGTCTGGCGAGTAACGTCACTCGTATTTTTTCAGATATTGCGACAATCGGCGCAAAGTGTTGCTGGAGCACGTGCACGAGGGCTACGAGAAGGACTGCTGGGACTACACAGAGTAAATACATCTATCTCACCCTACATCGCCACTAGCCGTATATCTCGCACCACTCACACGCCACACAACAACAAACACTCACTTTATTCTTTGACTACTTATATAGTTAGACTAGTTAGTTACGCGTGATATTCTACTAACAAACATTTCTGCCACTTTTTGCGGGGGCGAGGTAATTATGAAATCCGCAACTTTGGATTTTATTCCCCATAACTTATGTTAAAAATCATGAAAAGTAGTCTCGTGTGAACCCCAAACATCATAAGTTCGTAGTTATTGTTTTGCAATTATACGCTGTCTCGTTTAGTGATAAGGTATAAAATTTAATGTAAATGCTCATATTCAATTGTTCTTATACCGTAGCAGAGGGGAAATGCTACCGCAAGGCCACTCCTTATAATAAATAGTCAAAGACTTTAACAGACATACGGTAATACGGTTATTAATCTTGGCTTACGCTCGGATACACGTAAGTAATGCTAATATTTATGATATTGACAACATCAGGAATCTCGAATCAGATTTCAGTGAGAGAAACATTCTAATAAAATATTTTTGTTACGCTGACATTGGCGGAATTATTGTGCCTAGACACGATAACAAAGGCTATAATATAAAAAAAATATATTTTTGTATATTTTTAAAGGTTGTATCGAATCTCGTTTTAAAATAAAGCGTGTAGAATAAAAACGCTAGATGAAATATTATACAAACTTATGTTGCATTTAATAATTATAACTCAATCAATCAATCAATTATACTTTATAATTGTATGTTTTATTTATGATAAAGTGCATTTTATTGAACAAATTTTATAAAAATGTCATAATATAATGTGAATATAATATTATATTTTATAAGAAAGCTAGTTGACCCGGCGAAATGAAATGAAATAAATTTTTATTTATGTCTAAATGTGGTACAAGTATGATGGTCAATATTTAATAAGTCGCTTAACACATCTAGTCATTACTAATATACAACAATTAATGAAATTTACAATACTTGGGAATCTCAAACGCAGGCTAAGTTCGCTCTTACAATACAAGACATCACAAAATAATTAAAATTAATTTAAAAGTAAGATGTCAATGCCGAACTTCGAACCGCCTCAAAATCCGTTTTACCCGACACACACTTGGCCATTTTTTATTTACGCACCTTCCCTGGCATGTGCACAACAACCCACCAAAGTTTCATCGCAATCGGTCCAGACGTTTTCGAGTGATGTTGTGATCAAGGGAAATAGGGATTAATTTTTAAAGATATTATCATTATTATTAAAAAGAATTTTGTTATTAGATTTATACATATTGACGAAACTACCTATTTTATTATTTACAATATAAGAATAAGAATGAGAAGAAATGTACACAGTATCCTAAGACTAACTACTAATAAAAGAACAATTTTAAATATATTTAGATTTAAGTTCTTTTTTGAATAAATTACTGTATTTTAATTTTTTTACATTTAGGCAAGTAAGTTTAAGTAATTAAGTTTTACAAAAAAAAAATACAATTTATTTAGTAATAATTATAATTTATAACGTACTTTTTAAATTAAAGTTTTCTTGATTGAGAAATCTTAAATTATGTAATTATGCCACTGAACGGTAAGATCAAAAATGGTGTAAATTTCTTTTTTAAACCTGTTTGGATTATGAAATGTATGAATCATATCATTACTTTTTTTTAATGAGGATTTTAATGTACCTACATTTTTACATTTACATCCTACAATCAATATTCTACAAGTAGTTAATGGTTCCATTAGCACCTGTTAAAATATCATGAGGGGTTATTGCAAGTTTGGGGCTATTCCTGTTAACCCCCACCTTTACGCATGACTTATATGTTGGACTACCTCAAACTCTGCATGTATAATTATTGATTCCAACTGTGGTTTTGGAAAGCACCTAAATATTCTAAAAAAAAATAATAAATAATAGTTAAGTGTTGTATTAGAATTTCATAACCATCATCACATCGTCTTCCGCTGCTGCACGGCTGAACATAGGCGCGACACAAAACTCTACCTTTTTTAGGTAAGTATCAAAATTTATAACATAACAAATGCAAAGAAAACAGTTTTTTTTTAATTTATTTATCTGTTATAAAAACAATACATTTTATCATACAAAGCCACCTTATGAAAACCACGTTTGGTTTATATGAGGGTGTGGCGAGCTCACTTTAACTCGATACATTGACATTTGTTAGGTAGTATTTCTTAACTATTGACTTAAGTAGCCTTAGTTGGAGATCATATATTTTATTTAAATAGGTAGTATATGTGCGACCATGACTACTAATACTATAGCTAATTATTGAGTCCGTTAGTGACATGTTTTTATATAAATAAATAAATAAATATCTTGGACATTGTCACACAAATTATCTAGTATATGGTGGTTTGTACTTCAGTATACATAGTTGATTCCATCTACTGGTTGTGTGGAAGAAATCACCATAAGTGATAAGGCAGCCTATTGTACCCTTGTTCGTATATATTGTTGATTTTTTTTTGTATTTTCTATCTATAACGTCACGCCTCTTTCCCAGTAGGGTAGGCAGAGACCAGGGCGCGCCACTTACTACGATCCTTACATACTTCTTTTGCCTCATGCACATCCATACATCTCTTCATACATGCCCGTCGGTTTCGAGTACTCCGCACCTCCCCTTTTTTTATATTTCGTTTTGAATATTTGAAAATTTTCTTACTAAACGACTACAGTGGTTTCAATAAAAAATATATTGATTCTATTTTAGTGGGGCAATGACATTAGCTAATATCGTTGTAGTGGGGGACAGCGAGCATTTTTTTCTCGCTGTCCCCCACTGGGGGCGTAGAGGTGGGGGTCAACGGGAATAACCCAACTTTTAGGATAGGTTAGTTGCAAATTTGCAATAGCCTTACGAAGTATGAAACCCCTAATGAAGTCCGTAGTGTTAAGAACAATATTTGTATTATGTTAGTCCCGTTGAAGTTGCCCCGTCATGGGTCTACTGGGAGAGAGTACTCCCTTAAGTTCCGTGGTGAACTGATGACAGACCATGTATAAATTATAATTATAGGTATCTAATACCACAGAGTACTATAATTACTACTAGTAATACTTTGAATACTGTGCTAATACTAAGATCTAATAATAAGCGATTTTCTTTTCTTTTTTAAATTTAGTTCCTAAAAAACTCGAAAGATGACACGTTTGTCGCTCCATAGAGACGTAAGCGAGATCCTGTCAAAATCATGTCAAGGATGTGCCTGCCTTTTTTTAAAGGCCAAGGGATCGAGCCCATACAACCATGTCAGGCGTAAACAGTTTCATATTTTCGATTAAATTGATTCGTAAATAATGAAATATTAAATGAAAAGATGTGTTGGCATCTTTTTGATCATCTTCTCCCTCTTTATTATTTTAAAGAAACACTTTTTGAAATTTTATTCGCACAGACCGTAACCAAAACCAAAAGAAAAACGCTCATTAAGTATAACATTTTGAGCTGTTGTAGTAGTAAGTAACATTTTGAGCTGTGATTGATATTAATAGTAGGTACTAAACTTTTCGGGTTCGTGTACTAAACTAAAAATGTTATTCTAGATAATGCTTAAAATTATTAAATATACCTACTTGAATTTAGGTAACAATTATTAATTATATCTTTAGAATAATACAATGTCTTTTAATCTCCGTCTTGCGCCCCTGACTGATCCATTTGGAGGTTTTTCGTTAAGTACCTACCTATGTCCTTCGTATAAAGAAAAGTTAGGATATGGTTGAAAAAGTGGTGACATTTGTTTAACTACGGTTTAAGAATCTTTATTTCTCATAAGAATAAACAAATTAACTCATAAATTAAACAAACAATTTTATCAATTTAGCGTAGGTAGGTAAGGTACATCGAAAATATTTCAGTCGAAACATGCTATACAAAAAAATAAAGTGCAACAAACTCAACTAAGTAAACAAAGACACTATAAAAAGACATCGATAAAAATAAACTATTTATTATTATTATGTATCTCTGTAAAAGGTTTACTCACAGCCCGGACCTTTCGGAGGCTTGCATTGCGATCTTGCCCGTCTAATATCGAATCATTAAGCAGCGCAGCGGTTACATTACCCTACATGCAGGGCCGATTTCGGCATACATTGCCTGATTTGTTTTCTATTTTAAAGCGTAGAGATCAAAGCAAGCATAAGGGCTCTTACAGACGAGCGACACTTTGCGGTCGCCGTGTGTCGCAGAGGGTCGCGCTCATAGACTTTACGGTCGCCGTGTGTCGCGCGACCCTCTGAAACCACCAAGTGTCGCTCGTCTGTACAGGGTGAAATTGATATCATTAGCATCCTTTTAAATTAAGTCTACCCATCAAACTGAACAACTTTTACTATAGGAACAAAGCGATACACTATGTTCAAAAATGTCGTCCGACCAGACATTCTGAGTTAAACTAAGCAAGCGGTGCATTTTGATGTTCTAAACGCCTAGCTAAAGCTCCGGCCGGCGTGTCAATTTTATCTAGTTACAGACATATTTAAGTCCAAAGTTATAGGATTTTTGATATATAAGGTCTAACAAAATTAGCTGAAACTATTTTAAGGGTATGCTCAGACCATCAAACTGAACAACTTTCTCAATGGGACCAACATCAAAATCGCGAAAAAAAAAATTGATGTCCCATACAAAACTGCCAACACAACTTGACTCAAATGTATGGGGCAGCAGATTTTTTTTCGCGATTTCGATATTGGCCCATAGAGAAAGTTGTTCAGTTTGATGGTCTGATCATCCCCTTAAAATAGTTTCACCTAATTTTGTTAGACCTTATATAGAAATTTAAAAAATTTGTGTTTCTCAGAAAATAATAATAAATTATTATGTTTCTTAGTTTAGTTCTATTATACGTATAAGCTTACGTTTAACATCACGCTTATCGCTTTTTCACATCACCGATACACAAGCGTAACCCAAGAAAATTCAACATTTCACGAAAAGTGTTATAATTTTTTTCTTGACTATGCCGAAGTAGTAGCACTCAAAAACTATTTACATTTATTACTTATTATGTTGTCTATTGCTACGACAAAAACCAGCTTCTAATTCCATGAAGTATAACAAATAATCGTTTCTAAAGTTTTTGACAATCGGAGCGCCTGCCTATATAAGGTCTAACAAAATTAGGTGAAACTATTTTAAGGGGATGATCAGACCATCAAACTGAATAACTTTCTCTATGGGACCAATATTAAAATCGAGAAAAAAAATGCTGCTGTCCCATACATTTAGGTCGAGTAGGTTTGTATGGAACAGCTGTTTTTTTTTCGTGATTTCGATATTGGTCCCATTAGAGAAAGTTGTTCAGTTTGATGGTCTGATCACCGCCTTAAAATAGTTTCACCTAATTTTGTTAGACCTTATATACAGGGTGTAAGGGACAGCCCTCCGCAAACTGAAACGGTGAACTCAGACCATCAAACTGAACAACTTTCACTATGGAGCCGAGCGACGTGACAAATCTCCATACTTCGTGTCAGTGAACAGTGAAGAAGCGATTACATTACCCTAAATCTAGGGCCAATTTCGGCAGACATTGCTAATTTGTTCTCTTTGTTTTAAAGTGTAGCGATCAAAGCAAGCATACCCTAATTTGCATAACCTATTTTGGCATACATTGCCAAAATAGGCACTAGATATAGGGTTATGTAATCGCTACTTAGTTACGTCTCTACACTGCACAATGCACATCGATTGTCGCTTCTGCCTCTAGCTAGCCCACTCATTTTACGGAGTTTTGTTAGGAGGGATGGGAAGTAATTATCAATGGGACTTTTAAACTAGCTAGCTAGCTTTTCAAACAAGACAAAAAGTGACAGCAAGAGATTTAATGGAGGATTAACTAAATGAGCGTTTCTGCAACTGAGTGTAAGTAGACAACAATATTAACAAAATGTTTGAAGTGTCATCGTTGCAAATTTGCCATCAGGTTTAAAAAACCTGAAAATGAAAATGCCATTACTTTTTGTTTTGAATCTTTCTCTTTCTACGAATGATTTTCAGAAAGTTTTTTATTATTATTAGAGAGTACAATTTTGGTACATTTCTTTGGACATTAGATCGTTTCAATTAAACTTCTTGATAAGCGGTATTCGCCGTGGCGCGGCTGGGAAATTACTTAGCATGTGATGGGGGTGTGCTGCACCGCGTTACAGTGTTACCAGATGAAAATTTTAAGATACCGTGTTGATGTGTTAAAAATACCGTGTTTCAGTATGAAAATACCGCGCAAACGTTTGAAAAGCACCGTGTATACCTCTAGGGAATGCAAGGAAAACACCATAAAATTTCAATACTTTTATTAAAAAATTGTGCAAGTTCTTATTTTAGATGATCAGACAATTTTAATCATCTTAAATAAGAACTTCTTGTTTATAAATTGCTACAGTCATTTTGGACAACATGTCCACAAAAAGGACGGATAAGAAACGATTGCATGCAGCTGAGATGAGAATGTTAAGATGGATGTGTGTTGTAACTAGAATGGACAAGATTAGGAATGAGTATATTAGAGGAAGTTTGAAAGTGGCACCTATGACGGAAAAATTGCAGGGTAATAGATTATCGTGGTATGGGCATGTAATGCGGAGAGACGAGTGTCATGTTACGAGACGAGTGTTAAGTATGAATGTGGATGGCTGTTGTAGGAGAGGCAGGCCGAAGAAAAGATGGATGGATTGTGTGAAGAGAAGAATATGAAAGAGAGATGAATGGAAGGAACATATTGCGCCGATCCCAAATAATGGGAAGACAATGATGATTTTGGACAGCATGTCCTTAGTATTAATAGGCGTAAAATCGACACAATTATTTCCATGGCGATGCATTTCCACAATTAACAAGCCAACGGACTGGCGATGGCGGCTTGTAAAATAACTGAAAATAACGTTTCGTGAATTGAAATACAGACACAGTTTAACACGGTAATTATTATTTGAAAATACCGTAGAAAAATGCACGGTAGTGACTCACTACCGTAGACCGTGTTTTAGCCAAATATACCTTGAATCTACGGTAGTTACCGTGTACCTGGTAACACTGCCGCGTTATATTCAGTGTTGAGGAACAAACATTTTGTGAAATGCTCATAGAAGTAATCCGAACTTAGTCCAAGAATCGGAAGCAACATTAACAATTAGAGAGAAAAAGTGAAACAACTGGCTCAAAAGGACCCTGCATCTAGAGCCGTAAAAATGTCTTAAAAAAAACTAGCTTGCTTATCGATTCCGGGGAATTTCTCAGTTTTTGGGGCATGAGGGGTACCCGGGGGGAGAACGCCGAGTAATCTGAGGCGGGGAATACTTCGATTCAAAGTAGGGATGTCCACCTGAAACATACATCGATGTTTTTATCCGACGCAATGCATCGAAACCATACATCAATATATTCCGATGCATCGATTATTAAACATTCAGGAACGGAACACCTTCCGACGTCTTTCGCGGTGGTAGAGTCGAAAATTACGTCAGAAAGCTATCCATGTGATATTATTTTGAATAAAAAATTTTGATCTACAAAACATCGATGTTTTCTCAACATCGAATACTTATAACAGAGTACAGTCAACTAACATTATGGTTTTAGTATACGACCACACATTTTTATCAGACAGGAGCATACAAGATAATAACAACCTTGAGTTGGTTGAGTTTCATTACCTAGCTAGATGTAGTAAATAATTTTGGTAAACAGAACTACCTACCTGTCAACGCACTAAAATACATATTTAGAAAATGGAATAGATAATGTAATTTTTTTAATAGTGAGTAATTGATTGAATGCTCATACTACCTCATACAGCTTAATCTTTAGTATTCTAACTAATCCGATATACAGGATTTTTTTTTATGAATGTGGATAAAAATATATTATGTTCGCAAATGAAATTAATTTCTCTTCTACGTATTGTTTATAGACATAACTCAATCAATCTATTTTTTTCCCGAATTTGCAACCCCTAAAGTAAAATGCCGCCTGGGCCATTTACCCTCCCCCCTTGCTGCGCTACTGACTATTTACTCCAAAGAGGAAAAATTTAAAAATTTCTGAAGAAGAATACCTACTATCGAATTTTGATAGTATAGACACTATCGATACCTAGTCCACAAAAAATCTACCGTGTTGTTATTATCGATTGTTTTGAACTATCGTTAGTCCAAAAAATCCATACTGTCCGCTGTATTTGAGTCAGGGTTGTCAGGGCCTTAGAAAATCGATACCGGTCGCTGAAGGTATGTGTATCGGTACTATCGGTCGCCGAAATCGATACATCAAGCACAAACTAGATTGAGATACTCATACGCGACGTTATACTTTCTTTTTTATTTTGGTTTTGTATAGCTTGATGTGTCGCCGTGCGTACTATCGATAATTGCCTATCGATCGATCCGAATTCCGATCCTGCAACACTAGATACCATTCATTTAAAATAAAATAAAAACTTTGTTTATGTTTTTATTTTCTGGACTTTTGGTTACTTTTTTTTTATTGTTCCGTATCGACATAATACTCACGGTATAGTAGGTATCGTAACGTAATTTTTCTTTGTTCCCCGCTAATTATAAATATAATATAGTGAATTACATTTTCTTTGATTATAAAAATAATATAATATTTTGAGAACTCGGATTACAGAACAGTTAACGAAAGTTTCGACGATGGACCCTGATGATGACACAAAGTTTGCTGTGGATTCTGGGAATGAGTCTAGCGGAGACGATCTCGACTGTGCAATGGACGTTGAGACCCACAGTACCAGGGAACGGCAAACGGAGCTAGAGGAATATCCCTACGAGGTGTTATCTACGGAGGAAATAGTTCAGCACATGGATGATTGCATCAAAGAAGTGATGCAAGTTGTGGAGGTCAGTGTGTTAGTGGTAAACGATCGTCGCCCCAACGAGGGACCCGTTATTGGACGAGGAGTTCTGACTTGGAGTCGGCGTCGGTGCCCCTGGCCAAGCGTAGCGTAGAGAATTTTAACTGCTAAAAGTGCCAAACCATTATCGTCTTCGTTTTCGTTGAAATAATGTCGAAAATCTATTAAGTCTATTTTAAGTCGCTTCAATGCTCGATGTTATATCAACGCTACGAAAGTCAATAAAGGTTTGACAGTGAAAAAAAAGATCTGCAATCCTTCCTATTATAACCTGAAACTTCTTTAATTTTTTTCTCAAAAACGGGGCGTTACCTCGCGCCCTCCTGCCCCACCTGAGGGGTAGAAAAGGGCGCCTTCCTTCTCACTCAAATTCTTGCTGCAGGATGCAGAAATTTTATGCTCATTGGATGTTTCAGTTTCTATTATTTTTCCCTTGAACTCACACAGATGCAATATTATTGAACCACACATTGTTTATCTATTGTTATCTTGGGAGTATTTAATGTTGGGTAAACCCAAGCATGTATCCAAGGGAGATAGGTGGGATGTGCTTGGGTAAACCCTAATTTAGATTAGACACATATTTTTGTGAGTTTGGTTCTATAAAATGTAAAGTTCTAAAGTAAATTTAATTTTTATTATTTGGTTATAAGGGTTTGGTCAATGACCAAATAGCTACTGCGACCTGGACAGATCTGTTGTAGCTGTCACCCTAGACCTAAAGGTAATTTCCTAGGCCCACGGACTTCATGAACCGTGTTCTAATACAAAATAACACCTACTGACATTTGGGACCTCCCCTCCAAAAGCATAACACGGTTAGCAAACACAGCATAACACGGTTAGTAAAACGCAAAATCAGTTTACTCGAGAGTAACCGGCGACTTAATCTAAGAATATAATTTACTCGCGTTTGGTTGAATCGGGCCTTAGGAAGACAACAAAATCGAAGGCTAGTTCAAATCCGCATGGATGACATGCCATGTACCAATGAGTTTTTCCAACTAAGTATGTAATATGATTGCTCTTAAACGGTGAAGGAAAACATAGTGAGGAAACCTGGATACGCTAAAGAAAGAAAAGAAATTCCGATGTGTATGTGAAGTCTACCAATCCGTAATATTTGTGGTTGATAAAACCCATACACTCTACCTGAGGGTAGGCCTGTGCCCTGCAGTGGGACGTATATAGATGATCACAGATCAAAATATTTTAACGTCAAAATGACACTATAATATATCAATTCATACCAACAATAAGTTTAATAGTATATTACCTAATATTTTAATAAACCCAAACATAAAAAAAAATTTAATCAGTGTCTTCAGTAAATGATGTCATGCATCATCATCACAGCCTATGCAGGATCATTCCTAATATGCTGACACTTTTTTAAGGGTATGATCAGACCGTCAAACTGAACAACTTTTTCTATGGCACGAACATCGAAATCGCGAAAATAAATCAGCTGTTCCTTACAAAAATGTATGGGACGGGTCTATAAGGTCTACAAAAATTAGGTGAAACTATTTTAAGGGGATGATCAGATCATCAAACTGAACAACTTTCTCAATGGGACCATTATCGAAATTCGCAAAAAAAAAATCTGCTGATCAATACATTTAGGTCAAGTAGGTTTGTATGGAACAGCTGATTTTTTTTCGTGATTTCGATATTGGGCCCATAGAGAAAGTTGTTCAGTTTGATGGTCTGATCATCCCCTTAAAAAACTGTCAGCATAATAAGAAGGACCCTGCATACGCTGTGGTGATGATGATGATGGATAGTAGACATAATTTATTATACAGGGTGACTGGTAATTCGACCTATTCCTTGAAAGGGGTTATACTAGAGTTCATTTGCAACAATTTTTCCCCAGTTAACTGGGGGTCGAAAATCGCTTGTTTTCGAGTTCTCTCATTTTTAAGAATTTTTTGAATATTTCCGTTTTTCGACCTAAAAATGACAATTGTGAAAAAAATACTCCACTCTCTGCACTCTGTAAGCATTTTTCTAGTAGCTGATGAATGAGCGACTACTTTAAACTAAAATACATGTGAAAAATACCCAAAACCACCGAAATAAAAGGTTATAAACCGCAAGACAACAATTTTTTATTTGGATTTTGTTTCAATCCAAAGAGGATTACTCAAAAAAAATTTATGACACTTCGCGTACAAATTGCGGAAATAACTTCCTCAATTCCTAAGCTTTCCAAAAAGATGCAAAAGTTGTGTACTTTAGTTCAAGTTTGGAAAATAAACCTTATTAAACACGCAGATGTGAATTTTATTCAAAAAGTTATTGGTTTGGTGAAAATAAAAAAAAGAGTAAAATAATAATGTTTAGTACCTAATCATATGAAATTACAAATTTTGTTTTAAAGTTTTACATTTAAAAATCACAAGTCTTGCTCAAATTGTCTTCCTCCGTTACGTATGCAAGCACGAAGCCTGCGACGTACTTCGCTTACTGTCACTCGAGTTGAAAGCGTGTCTTTAATTTGTTGGGCAGCTGCCAAAATCCTCTCTCTTAATTCTTCTTGAGAAGAGATAGGTGTACGATACACCAATGTCTTCATATGACCCCAAATGTAGAAGTCGCATGGGGTTAGATCGGGACTCCTAGCCGGCCAAGGGATCGGGCCGCCTCGACCAATCCATCTCAGTGGATAGTTCTCATCCATCCACTGTCGCACGCCCCGGTAATAGTGGGCTGGGCAGCCATCATGTTGATACACCAAAGCTGTTCTTGTGGTAAGCGGCACATCCTCCAGCAGCGGACGTAACTCTTCTCTTAAAAAGTTTTCATAGGCGATGCCGGTTAGGCGTGCCGGCAGAAAGAATGGCCCGATTAAATTATTGTGCACGATTCCCATCCACACATTAAGTGAGAATCTGTGCTGGTGAGCTCCTTCGTTAGATTTTCTCGGATTCTGACCTTTAGGGGCCCAAAAATGCAGATTATGATAGTTTGTAATACCATCACGGTCGAAGTTCGATTCATCTGTCCACAAGATTGTTTTTAGATACTCAGGGTCTTCAATGTCTGCATTTATTAGAAATCTGCAGAAATCCATCCTTCTGACAGGATCTCCCTCCTCGATAGCTTGTACTGGCGTGTAATGGAATGGATACTGCCGTGCTGTGTGCTGAGTGAACCAGACTTTCCACTGAGACATACCAAGCTGCCTAGCCACAATTCTTGTTGAAGTAGTGCCGTCTGCTTGAAAACACTGCAAAATTTGCTCCTCTTCGATTGGATCACTAACGCTAGGTCTACCAGCGTCGGTTTGGCGACGTCGAACCGATCCCGTTTCTCGAATGCGCCGATATGTCGTACCAAACACGCTGACATCAGGTAAACGGCGGGTAGGAAAACGTCTTTGATAGTCTCTTCGAGCAGCAGCAGCGTCACCATCACAAAACCCGTAACAATACATGATATCCGCGTATTCTTCATTTTGGTAAGCAGCCATTTGAAAAGGAAGCTGTTTTAGCGCAGAATTTAAGTTAGTTAACAACGACACGTCCGAACTCCAAGATGGTTGAAACTAACTGATTACTTAATGAATTGAGCGAATGAGTGGGCCTCGATTGTGAACCTTAGTACAAACATTCCCGAATACTTACAAAAGAGAAACAATGTAAGCAATAAAATGAAAGAGACAAAAGCAAATCGGCATCTTGTAAGGTTCGCTTCTAGGAAATCCGCTACCTGCTCTGCCATTGTTAACAATTTTTTTCAAACTCTTGTCAAAGTAGACAACATTTGCACCTTTTTGGAAAGTTTAGGAATTGAGGAAGTTATTTCCGTAATTTGTACGCCAAGTGTGATACATTTTTTTTAAGTAATCCTCTTTGGATTGAAACGAAATCCAAATAAAAAAATTTTGTCGTGCGGTTTATAACCTTTTATTTCAGTGGTTTCGGGTATTTTACACATGTATTTTAGTTTAATGTAGTCGCTCATTCATCAGCTATTAGAAAAATGCTTACTTAGTGCAGAGAGTGGAGTATTTTTTTCACAATTGTCAGTTTTAGGTGGAAAAATTAATTTTTTCAAAAAAATCTTAAAAATGAGATAACTCGAAAACAAGCGATTTTCGACCCCCAGTTAACTGGGGCAAAATTGTTGCAAATGAACTCTAGTATAACCCCTTTCAAGGAATAGGTCGAATTACCAGTCACCCTGTAGAAACTGAGTACATTTTTTTTATGTTCGAGTTCATTAAAATATTTTTTTTTACTAGCCTATTTCATCCTTAAACTTAATATACTATAAGTAATATTAAGTTTATAATTTCATCTCCCTGCTGACTGGGCAAAGGGCTCCCTTATTATAATATATATTAAAATAGGAATAACTTATACTATTAAAATATTTTGATTTGTGATCTGTACCTAAATGCAAATTGCGAGAAAATCTTTCAAACTCCATGGAGAAAACCTTTGTATAGATAGATCAAAACACAATACAAAGTCTGTGGATCAAAAGAATAACACTATTCTTCTCTTTCTAAATCTATGCCAGAAGCATAAACGGTTAACATCGAATGTCAAATTCTGACATACATACATACATATACTCACGCCTGTGTCCCATTGGGGTAGGCAGAGACAACGGATCGCCATCCGCTACGATCCTGACTCACCTTTTTCGCCTCTTCCACAGTCATAAGTCGCTTCATACACGCTCGTCGGTTTCGAGTACATTTGATCTGACCCTTCTTAAGTACGCTGCCAATTTGGTCCGCATACGTGCGTCTAGGCGACCTTTTTTGACTGTCCCATTCACACTCGCTTTATATATTTCATTCGTCAGTCTGCTATCATCACTCATTCTTTCCACATGACCAAACCATCTCAGCATTCCCTTTTCAATCCTTGTTACTATATCCTCTTTCAATCCACATCTATCTCTAATTACACTGTTTCGTATTCTGTCATTTAGAGTCACACCACACATACTGCGTAAAGAACGCATTTCGACAGCATTTATTCTAGATTCATTCCTCTTCTGCCATACCCAACATTCGCTGCCATACATCAAAGTTGGTGTGCTGACATTGTAAATATATTTTTTTGGCTTAGATTAAAAACTTTTCGCTTACGCTGAAAGGTGTAGCCAAGAAATGAGAAAGTAAGATAGTTAATTATGAAAACATAAGTAAACAAAAAAGACAGAAATATTATTTTTTGTTTCGGTCATCGTGGCCGCTTTTTGTGTTCAACAAATCGTTCTTTTGTGTCCGTACAGTTAGTAGCCTCACCAGCTCATTTGAAGGTTTTGACTAAGCCATGATTTAGAGCCCAATTGGTGCAATTTGGTGCCCAAAGCACAGATTTGTCAATCAATGTCATTTATATGTCACGATTTAGTGCTCATTTAGTGCTTCCTATATCCAATTTCATTAATATTGATCCAATACAAGCCGAGATATGACAGTGCATTGTTGAGGATCCTAACAGGGGGCACTTTTGAAACACATAAATACATAGCGATTTAGTGCTCCATTTGGTGCCTCTTATGATATTTATGAAAAGTTGAATTTTCTTTCCTAACTTCCCAAAAAAATTATATAAACTTCTACATACTAATCGTAATTTAAGTCAGACGAAACCGTTAATCAAATTTAGACTTTATTCAATTGTAATAGGGTTTAAATTGATTTTAATTTTGTGGTTAGAACTGCCAAGCAAAAAAGTTAAATGATATTAGCCAGCTCATGGCAAGTCTTGGAAATCTACGGATTTTTGTATGGAGTACCTACTACCTAGGTACCTAGGTTGCTAGATAAATACCTGAAAAACATAAATTCTCAATAATACCCGATTTTAATTTTGTAATTAAGACATATACAAAACATTAAATTTAAGTAGGTATGAACAGAAAATGGAAAACTGGTGATTTTACTGTACGGCTTCGTTCAATAGTTTTACATAAAACATTAATAATCCTCGGTTATATCATAAATTTGAGTAGATATTTTATATTTTTTAAGTACAAAAAAATTATAACCTCAAAACTTAATTATTTACTTGTTATGTATGTAGGTAAGGTACCTACCTATAGATATAGTTGTGTGTGGCTGCGCCCACCACGATCCTTCATTCGTTTATTAGACAGTGCGTTCGGAACTAGCAATCGTTTCACTTGTCTCCCCGTCTCGCATACCTAACAAGTGGCGACGCTACCCACGTTTGAAAATATTAAAAATGGCCAGTTCAAATTTCGGTATTCTATCTAATTTCGATCATAGTATTCAAAATTGGTACACGTACAAAGGTCGTATTAAGCAATGGTTTATCGCAAATGATATCGACGAGACAACTGATCCGACAGGTAGGAAAAAACGAGCCATATTTTTGAGCGCACTCTCGGATGGTACGTACAAGCTCGCAAGTGATTTAGCTTTGCCAAAGGAGCTAGAAGGCGTGCCGTACGAAGACATCCTGACCCTTCTGGACACGCATTTTACTCCGAAGCGGGTTGGATTTGGAGAAAGGCATAACTTTTATGCAGCGACGCAGCAGCCTGGTGAAACTCATGCACAGTGGGGAGCGCGATTGCGCGGTCTAACCGCGCACTGCAATTTCAGCAATGTTGAAGAAGCACTAAGGGATCGATTCATCATGGGGATGCTGCCAGGTCTCGAGAAGGAGAAACTGTATGTCCAGGATACGGCGGGGATGACGCTCGCTAGGGCAGTTGAAATAGCGGGTAGTTTACAATGCGCTAAAGCGAGTGCGTTGACCGGCGGCAGCGGCTCCGCCGTTCGAGGCGCGTCTACAGAACAACTGTTTAAAATCAATCATGGTGCGAAAAAAGGAAACAGTGATTCAAAAGTAAAGTGTACGGTGTGCGGTTATTCTAACCACAAGTCATCCGAGTGTCGGTTCGCGAAATATACGTGTAAGAAGTGTAACGTAAAAGGGCATCTCCGTAGAATGTGTAAAGTGAACTACGTGGAAGCTGGTGACGTCGATGGGGGCGATAGCGACGACGGTGAGTTATTTAACATTCGTTCGGTTAGGGGTGAACCCATGGTAGGAACTGTTTCAATACACGGAGTTAAATTAAAGTTTGAAATCGATAGCGGCTCCGCTGTCACCTTCATATCGGAAAAATTGTACAAAACACGATTTAATGATGTGCCATTGTCAACAACAAGGAAAAAGTTAATTACGTACACGGGTGACGATATAACTTGTGTAGGTATGGTCCAGTTGCCCGTGTCGTACGCGGGATGCACTCACACATTGCATGTTTATGTTATCCGTAACGGCGGCCCGCCATTACTGGGACGAGATTTCATTTCGTTATTTAAATTATAACTTTTTGCAGGTAATTACTGCATTAAATCAGATTTAACTTTAAGTCAGTTACAGTTACGATATCCTGATGTCTTCTCAGATAAATTAGGTTCATTCACGAAATATGAGGTTAAATTGTCACTAAAAGAAAACGCAAAACCGGTTTTTTTCAAAGCGCGCCCTATTGCTTTCGCACTAAGAGATAAAGTCAACAAAGAAATCGATAAACTGGTCGATTTAGGAGTGCTTAAGCCGGTGGACCATTCAGATTATGCATCACCAATCGTTCCAGTTTTAAAGCGAAACGGCAGTGTCAGATTGTGTGCCGACTACTCAGTGAGTATAAACAAACAATTAGTAGTCGAGCAGTATCCACTTCCAACAATTAAAGAGTTGTTTGCTAAACTGCACGGTGGTGATCAATTCACAAAATTAGATTTATCGAGTGCGTACAATCAGTTTAGCCTAGACGAAGCCTCACAAAACATAACCTGTATAAATACACACCGCGGCCTGTATAAATATACTCGCATGGTGTTTGGCCTCGCTAGTGCGCCAGCCATTTTTCAAAGGGCCATGGAGGGTGTACTGTCCGGTTTGGAGGGTGTTTTGTGCATGTTGGATGATGTTTTGATTACAGGGAAGGATGAAAGGGAACACTTAGAGAGATTAAATGCCGTCCTTCAAAGATTTCAAGACGCGGGATTGACCTTGCAAAAGGAAAAATGTGAGTTTTTCAAAAACGAAATTAGCTACCTCGGATACCTAATTAATAGAGAAGGGTTGAAGAAGTCACCACAGAAGGTTCAAGCAATGGTTGATGCACCGACTCCTACAAATATTAACCAATTACAATCATTTCTGGGTTTGGTTAATTATTACCGTAACTTTGTACCAGGTGCATCATCTATACTGAGTCCTTTGTATGACTTATTAAAAAAGGATGTTAAATGGAAATGGACTGATGATCACAATAATTCATTTAACACAATAAAAAAGCGGTTGGCATCCGTAGAGGTACTCGCTCATTTTAATCCTGATGCAAAGTTAATCCTGACCGTTGATGCATCTCCATATGGTCTAGGTGCGATCCTATCACAGATAGATACAGATGGATCAGAAAGACCTATATCGTTCGCTTCGCGGACCTTGAATTCAGCAGAAAAACGTTACTCGCAAATTCAGAAGGAGGCAACGGCAATTATTTTTGGAGTACGTAGGTTCCATCAGTATTTATATGGAAAATCAGTGCCGTTTTTACTTCGCACAGATCACAAAGCACTAATCTCAATTTTTGGTCCATATCGTGGCATTCCGGAAGTGACAGCTAATCGATTGCAAAGGTACGCAATGTTTCTAAGTGGATATAACTATACTATTGAGTACATACGCAGCGCAGATAATAGTGCAGACTATTTATCTCGCGCAAGCCTGCCGCCGCCGACGCCCGCGCCGGAGACGAGCGGGGAGGGTGATTCATTGATGGAGGGGGATCGAGCTGCTTATGTTAATTTTGTAGTTGAAGGAAGCTTGCCAGTAACTGTTCGTAAATTACGAGAGGAGACTGCTAGAGATGTGATATTGAATAAGGTAGTAAAGTATGTTTTGAACGGTTGGCCGTCAAAAATCAACGATTTACGGTTAAAACCATTCCATTTGTGTAGAACGCAGTTAGCTTACGAGAACGGTTGCCTCATGAGAGGACATAAAGTGGTAATACCTCAAACGTTAAGGGATAAAGTGTTAAAAGAGTTGCATAATTCTCACTTAGGTATTGTCAAAACAAAGGCCGAAGCACGATCCCGGCTCTGGTTCCCGGGTATCGATGAAACGTTGGAAAATATGATACGGAGTTGTGACGTTTGTATACTGTTGTGATTTTGGGTCGAAGATGTAAATATAAAGTAGAAATTAGTACAAGAGATGTTACTGTCACAAGTGTTTATATTGAAGTAACTTTAAAATAGGAATAAAAGAATATGTCACATAGATTATTCCTAAAGAAGAAAATAACTTATAAAGAGTCTACACAACAAGAGATTACTATAGACAGTATCTACAACAGCCGCCCTTAATCAATGTTGTGGTTATATACATAAGTTAAGTTTCTAGTCCTAAATTAACTGTACACCTTTTGTGCACTAAAGGCCCAAGTGGCTTCGTAAGGACATCTGCAGGCATGTCACTACTTTTTACATATTCCAAGGTAACAACATTATTGGATACCTTTTCCCTAATAAAGTGAAACCTAGTATCGATATGCTTCGTCCTGCTGTGGTGTATTGGATTACGAACGAGGTTAATGGCACTCTGGCTGTCAGACGCTAAGTTAACTGAAGAAAGTTTACCTGTTATCTCATAGATAAAACGGCGCAAATAACATGCTTCCTTAGTCGCAGACGCTAGCGCCATGTACTCGGCTTCCGCTGAACTTAGAGCAGTCGTTGGCTGCTTCTTTGACTCCCAGGATACTGGTTGTCTTTTGCGGACATAAATGGGAGTTTTAATTTTGAATAAAACCCCAGAATACTTAATAACTTTCTATTTGGAAGATAGTTTTAACAAAAAAATAATTTTGGTGTTGTAGGTTCGACGGATGGAAAAAAAGTGGAAGATGACAGGTAGATTTTTAAAAGATGCGGTTCTTAATCTCTGACGCATTGAAGGAGCAATCGCTGCTGTTAGCTTGATTGCTATTCATGTTTTCGTAGGCGCGAACATCCTCCCCCGCGTTGAAAGGCTGGTCTTTCAATATCCTTAAATCTGAAGATCCTCAGCCGAAGGCAATGGGCAGAGACGGACCAAAGGTCTTCGTATACAGCCACGATTTGTTTGGATGTCGGCTACTCGGGAGATCCCGTCAGGTCCAGGAAACAGACGAACAACTCGGCCGAGACGCCAGCATAATGGGGGTACATAATCTTCTTGCAGCAACACCAGATCTCCAATTTGTAGCTTGGTAGTGTTTTTCTTCCATTTCGTCCGCTGCTGTAGCTCGGAAATATACTCGCGTTGCCATCTTTGCCAAAAGTGTTGGCGTATTTGTTCTAGACGAGCGTAGCGCTGAAGTCGATTCTCATTCATATTCTCCAGGGCAGGGGCTGGTAGAGCAGTGAGTGGTCTTCCGATGAGAAAGTGCCCTGGGGAGAGGGAAAGGAAGTCGTCAGGAGATGTGGATAATGGACACAAAGGACGGCTATTAAGAATTGCCTCCACTTGCGCAAATAAAGTTGAGATCTCCTCAAAAGTTAGATGGGTGTTACCCATTACTCGTTTAATGTGATGCTTGGCGGATTTAACCCCGGCCTCCCAGATGCCGCCAAAGTGAGGAGCATATGCAGGCGAAAAAACGAACTTTATTCCCTGTTGACTTGCGAACTCAAACAGAGGTGAAGCATTTGATTTTAAAAACTCGTTTATTTCTTTTGCTGCAGACACAAAGTTTCGACCATTGTCGCAAAATATTTCCGCTGGCCTGCCCCGCCTCGAAATAAATCGTCTTAACGTCATAATAAATGAATTTTTAGTTAAGTCACTAACTGCCTCAAGATGCAGGCACTTGTACCTTAGGCATACAAACAGGCATAGGTAGCACTTGATGACTTTGGCTCCGCGTCCCTTCCTATTTATGATTTGAAAAGGTCCGGCGAAATCTAATCCCACGGAAAGAAAAGGGAAATTGGGATTAATGCGCTGAGAGGGTAGGTCTCCCATTTTAGGATAAAGGGTCTTGCCCTGAAGACGTCTACATCGCACACACTTATGAACAGTACGACGAGCAAGATGCCTACCATTTATTGGCCACAAACTGTCTCTAATGATCGACAACAGCAGTTGGGGCCCAGCGTGCAAATTTCGTAAATGTTCATGCTCAAAGATAATTTTAGTTAGACGATGTGATGAATCTAGCAGTATTGGGTGCCTCTTGTCGAATGCATAATTGGAGGCATCTATTCTTCCACCGACTCTAATTAAACCATTATCGTCCAAAAATGGTGATAGTGACAAAATTTTGGATTTAGCATTTAAAGATTCCCCTTTGTGTAGGGTGACTTGTTCCAGCTTGAACGACTGACTCTGAGCCACTTTACAAAGATATCGAAAGGAATCGCCTAACTCATCAGTAGACAAGCCATTAAGTCGTTTTTTAGTTGGATTCCTAACATTGTAAATGAATCTTTTTACATAAGCCAGAGACCGTTGAAGTTTGTTCAAGCTAGAATGTCTTTCAAAGTCTATTATAGGTTCCCTGGTAAGCCCAAGGTAAGTATAGGTAAGTATAGTGTTTGTTTTGATTTCAGGTAAGTGTACTTTATTATTCTGATTTAGAATTGGCCATTCAACCTCATTTTTAGTTAGATAGCTAGGGCCTGACCACCAGAAGTCCAAATTTAGTAGCTGACTGGCATTGACACCACGAGATATTAGGTCAGCTGGATTTTTAGCAGTGGGCACGTAACGCCATGACGAAGAATCTGTGTTTTCGAGTATTTCGACTACCCTGTTGGCTACAAAAGTTTTAAGCTTGCCTGGGTTGCTATTAAGCCATCCCAATACCACGCTGGAATCACACCAATGAACATAACGAGTAGGCTTACGTCTTAGCGATTCTGTAACAGTTGTGCATAACTTAGATGCAAGCAACGCGGCACAAAGTTCGAGGCGCGGAATAGTTGTAGGCTTCAATGGGGCTACCTTAGATTTGGCACATAAAAGCTTCACCGTCACATTATTTTTAGAATCTAAGGACCTCATGTAAATGCAAGCGCCGTATGC
Source organism: Agonopterix arenella (assembly GCA_927399405.1). Lineage (NCBI taxonomy): Eukaryota > Metazoa > Arthropoda > Insecta > Lepidoptera > Depressariidae > Agonopterix > Agonopterix arenella. Next base: position 11,217,824 of record OV656706.1, on the reverse strand, counting down.
AAACTGAGACGCATCGCTAAAGGAATGCAATTCAATAACCTTTGCGGAGTTACCCAAGACGGTTCTTGGAACTCGCAATTTTTCTAAGTAAGGTAAGTTTAAAGCGAATTCATCCCAAGCTTTCCTGATAACATGCGGTACAGGTTGGTCCCAATCTAATTTCTCTAACCACAATTTTTGCAATAGCATTTTAGGCTGAATGATACATGGACTTAATAGTCCCAAAGGATCAAATATCTTGAATGAATTTGAAAGAATGAAGCGTTTTGTTACTTCTTTGTTTTGAGGAGGCATTGAAATGGGAAAATGTAAATGATCGGATTTAGGATTCCACCCGAGTCCGAGGGTGCTCGACGATTCACTTATTGTTAAATTGTCTTGATTATCTAAAGAAGAACCTTCAAGTACGGCACTTACATTAGACTTGAACTTTCTCAGTTTAAAGCAACCTGTTAGTAAAGCCCTTGATACAGAAGATTTTATAGAGCGCAATTCTTCTACGCTATCTGATCCGGTTATTAAATCGTCAATGTAGAAATCGTTTTGTATTATAGTTTTAATTTTATCTGTGCTCTCCTCCCCGATCTGTATTATAGTTTTAATTTCGTCTGTACACTCCTCCCCTATCTGCCAAAGACATCGTGTGCTCAAATAACTCGCACTTGCGGTGCCGTAAGTTAGAGTATTTAGTTGCCATGTTTTGATCGGCGCAGACTCATCGTCTCTCCATAGAATAAGCTGCAATTTGCGGTCTTGTTCATGAACTACGACTTGCCTATACATCTTCTCTATATCCCCAGTTAAGATGTACTTGTACTGGCGCGCTCTTATTAATATAGAGAAAAGAGAGTTCTGCATATTTGGGCCGATCATTTGGATGTCATTGACAGAATAGCCGGAGGAGGAGGGATTTGAACCGTCGAACACCACTCGGAGCTTAGTAGACTCGCTGCTCTCCTTTATAACAGCATGGTGACATAAAAAATAGGACGGTATTGGTATGTCTTTTGGAGATTCGGACAGATGTTCCAAATCTCTATATTCCTTAATAAAATCCACATAGTTAGATTTCAAATCAGGATGTTTTTGGAATCTCCTTTCTAAACTGATTAGACGCTTTCTAGCAGCATAATAGGAACTACCAAGGCAGTCCGGAGAATCAATTAACGGCAAGCGAACACAAAATCGGCCAGTTTCTAGGCGAGTTGTGTGGGTTTGGTAGTGCTCCTCACATGCCTTCTCGCTTTCGCTCAAAATTTGCCTTTTGGGCAGCTCTTCGATCTGCCAAAATTTCGTTAATAGTTCATCAATTTTGAAATAGTGGGATGAATTATTAGTATTTTTTGTAACTGCGTGATTGCAATGAATATAAGTACTACTAGGATTAGAAATGATAGGGCCAGAAATAAGCCAACCTAGTTTTGAATTTATTAGTTTAGGGCTGTTAGAGCCTAGTGAGTGTTGTTCGCTGCCTAATATATCCCAAAAAACATCGGCTCCAATTAAAACATCTACGGGAGCGGGATTATAGAAAGTAGGATCAGCCAATTGTATATTTTTAGGCAAATTTAATTGCGTTATGTCTATGGCTGCCTTGGGCAACTCGCCAGTCAACTCATCCAGCACGAAGCAGGATAGGAGCACATCAAATGATTTAGAATTTGAACTTATTTGGGCCGAACAACTTTGTACAACTTTATTCGCAGAGTTGTTGCCAATTCCAATAACATTTAAGGTGTGTATAGGAGTTGAATCTAGACATAATCTTTCCTTTAGAGATTTAGTTATAAACGAGGATTGACTCCCACAGTCCAGAAGGGCACGTACCCTTTCAGATCGCTTTGTGATAGGATTCGATACAGTAATCAAAGCTGTTGAGAGAAGCACCTCCGTAGCATTTGGTTTACAAAAAGTCACTACTGGTCCAGACTGACCATCATCATCACCCTTGCCTGAGCTGCCTAAACGCAAATGCAGAAGACTATTATGTCTCATCTTACACTCTCGGCATGGCCCCATACGACACTTGTGAACCGGATGACCTTGTCTCAAACAATTAATGCACAACTTGTATTTCTTGACGTCGGCTATTCTCTCGGACATACCTTTAGCTTTAAATGCTGGGCAATCATAAATATTGTGATCCTTATCACAAATTATACATATGAACGATGATGACTGTTCTGGATTATTGTTCGAGCCAGTAAATGTCTTTGTGTAGGGCGTGCGCGGTGGCCTCTGATTATTTGATTGATTGTTGTTGTTAAATACAGGAGGAGAAGGACGTGGAGTAGGATTAGTAAACTTTAGAGCATTGTTTTCATATTTGTTTCGGTTTAGCGATTCGAGTACATCGGCTCGATCGATTAAAAATTGTTTGAATTGTTCGAGCGTAGGGACCTCGTCGTAACTGTTACGCTGTTCTTCCCATTTCATGAGAGTACGAGCATCAAGCTTGGAGCATATCATGAAGATCAACAGGACATCCCACTGGTCAGTCGGTTGGCCGAGACTAGAGAGAGCGCGCAAGTTCTTGGCTACGTGATCGACAAGGAACCTCAACGCCTTTTCAGATTCGCGAGTGAGCGACTGAATGTTAAATAAGGAGTTTAAATGGTGATTGATAAGCAATCTTTTGTTGTCGTACCGATCAAGCATTAGATCCCAAGCTTCCTTATAGTTATCTGCGGAAACCTCAAGATTGGAGACCACTCGGGCGGCGTCGCCTTCAAGAAACGACAAAAGATAGTGAAATTTGTGAATAGATGGAATTCTAGTATTAGTATGGACCACTGACGTAAATGTGTCGCGGAACTCCAGCCAGCGGAAATACGCGCCGTCAAATTTAGGTATTTGCATTTGTGGTAATTTAAATCCTAGGTCGCGGTCATGATCGTGATGACATTGAGCTTCATAAGAGGGTTGCTGTTCTGATGATCTTTGAATCTTATTTTGAATTTCAATAATATTTTTTGCTGCAGCAATATTGCTTATTATGTCCTGCTCAATTTTATCACGCTCATCAACCTCGAAATCTATTTGATCACTGTTTAACACTTCTATTTCAGATTGCAAGTCATCAAACTTCGCTGACAAACCTTCCAGTTTACTAAGCTTGAGGGTTAATTCAATTATCTCAATGCTTGACATTTTTTCTTGTTTAGATATTTTATCTACATAATTTTTAAATTTTGTTAACTGCCCCTTATATGAGCTACGTTTTGTGAATAAATCCTTAAGCTTAGCTTTGTTACTACCTTCAGTGGACTGCATTGTAAACAATCCAAAATAATTATTACTTAACCTCTCGTATATAGATTCGTCACAGATCCGTGACAAAAAAAAACAATCAGAAATCGAACGTGTCCGGAATGTAACAATACGAAGGGTTAAATGAGCTTTGAAAGCTGAAAAAACAGTTTGATAGCAGTTTTAAAGTATCTGACCACCCGGAAAGGGACTATGGTCGTGAATATACTGCCGTTTATTTACTAAATACTGACCACGGTTCAAATGTACGCTTGAAAATATATTTTAAGTATAATTTAGTTGTAGAATGTTTCTGACCACACCAAAAGGGACTGTGGTCGTGATTATATGCATATAAAATTACTATGAACGCAACCCACAACTATTATCTTTCAATAAAACGTACAACGCTAATAAATAACGATAGTAAATAACGATAGTCAATAACGTTAAAATAACGTTAATTAATAACACTAAAATGACGCTAGTTTACAATAACTTATATGTTTACTTAGATGAATGTTTGTCAGCAAAAAATAGGAATAAGTTAGAATAATAATGAAATTGTTAGCTCACGCTCCTCGCCTGGCGACACCGTACCGTTGACCAGGGAACCGGTTCGCTTGCACTGATGATGAGAAGTAGGTAGGTATGCCCCGGCGCTATCGGCCGCGATGCAATCCTGGAATATATTCGGCAATACTCTGTTAACAAACTGTGATAGATACAAACTGAGTGCGATTCTAGAAAGTCACACGTTGAAATCAGCAGTAGAAAATAACCTGAATTGTACTAAGTTTGTGTGAATTCGATCGTGATTTCCAATCTCATGATTCAAGAATAACACTTCTGTAGACTACTACTATGAATTTATGTAATTAAGAAATTAGCTATTTATAGATTTTACAATGATTTTGAACGAGGAAATTATTTTGACAATCTAACCTTTACGTAAATAGGTATTTGAAATGTATTGTTAACTGTCGAGTACGCAGTAAAATTACGTTAAATTGCGCAAGTGGAGGAGCTAAACTATGGATCTTTGTGATTTTTAGGATACGGAAGGGTTTGTACGATAGGTAGTGAGTGTGGGAAACAAAAGGAAGGGCACTTATCTCATTTGATGTCTTCTTTGCACGGGGAAACTGCTTTAGCTGCCTTTCTGCCCGTCTCGTGCGACTCCCAAAGTTCTGGCACCACGATTCCTCGCTACAGAGGCTGCTGGACTGGCTCCTAGGGCTTGATGGTTGACTTAAGCACGTGCCTTCACCGATCCTTTGTTCTTTTGTACTTCTTGACCGTGCTGATTTTTAGCGCACGTTCTGTCACGGTCGCCAATTTATGTCTTTTGCGGACATAAATGGGAGTTTTAATTTTGAATAAAACCCCAGAATACTTAATAACTTTCTATTTGGAAGATAGTTTTAACAAAAAAATAATTTTGGTGTTGTAGGTTCGACGGATGGAAAAAAAGTGGAAGATGACAGGTAGATTTTTAAAAGATGCGGTTCTTAATCTCTGACGCATTGAAGGAGCAATCGCTGCTGTTAGCTTGATTGCTATTCATGTTTTCGTAGGCGCGAACACTGGTCCTTCACCTAACTTGAAGATATAACCAGTGTAAGACTTCCTGTCTATCAGACAGTTTGCCCAATCAGCGTCGCAATATCCATTTAAGGGTTCAGCACTTCTCCTGTAAATCAATGAATAGTTTATAGTACCCTTTAGGTACTGTAGAACCCTCTTTGCAGCATTCCAGTGTTCTTTAGTAAAACACGTATTGTACTGACTTAAATAACTCGTTGTATATGCAATATCAGGGCGAGAATTTTGTGTGAGATACATTAGGCATCCGATTAAGTTCTGGTAGGGATAAGACTCACCAACTTCATCATCAGTTCTCTTCGCCATAACCTTTTTAACTAAAGGAGTATTCACAGTCTTGCATTCTCTCATATTGAACTTTTCCAGCAACGATAAAATGTAATTGGACTGATTTACTTTAACACAATCGGAATCGTAACTAATTTGTAATCCTAAATATGAGCTTAGAATTCCGAGATCTTTTAGTGAAAAATATTTCGACAAATCTTTCTTGACAGCGTCAAATGTCAAATCAGATTTATAGAAGACAATTATGTCATCGACAAAGACACCCAAAATCACAAGTTCTTGACCAAAGAGTTTTGTATATACGCAAGGTTCAGAGGGAGTTCCTATGAAACCTATTTTTAAAAGCGTTTCGTTTAACTTTTTGTTCCAAGCTCGCGGTGCCTGTTTAAGGCCGTATAGCGATTTCTTCAGCAAACAAACCTTGTTTTCTTTTCCTTTTGCTGCGAAACCAAGGGGCTGCTCCATGAAGACTTCTTCTTCTAAATCTCCGTTTAGAAACGCGGTGTCAACATCCAAATGTTTCATTCTCAACCCCATCTCTGCAGCTAGTGCAGCTAGTGCAAATAAAGTGCGCAGCGAAGAATGACGGATCACTGGTGCAAACGTCTCGTCGTAGTCCACTCCTTTGACTTGATTGAAGCCTTTGACGACTAACCTTGCCTTATATTTCGTGACGTTTCCATAAGCGTCCTTTTTAATCTTATAAACCCATTTACATGGTATGACCTTTTTATTAGGTCTATCAACTAAGTCCCACGTATGGAGTTTAATCAGAGAATTATACTCATTAGCCATAGCATGGATCCATTTTTTAGCATCGTCGGCATGAGTAGCTTCATAGTATGTCGTGGGTTCCTCCGAATCACCCGTTGACACACTGTACGTGAAGAAATCCGGTCTTTTCCTACTTCTTGAGGGATAACGCGGCTCGGAGACAGGTTGTTCCTCGTCCAAATTAGCTGATTCTACATCACTACTAGGTAGCATAGGCTCATGGACATCCTGCTCTTCCATAGCTTCCACTTCTTCGGAACTTACTAAGTTTTCCGGTGTAGATGGTTGAGCCACAGGACCGGTATTCTCAACACAGTCAAAAAATTGACAATCTTCGGTCTCAGACTCCTTTTCTTCGAATAATAATATGGGGTCTGACGGTACCACAGGTTCAGGTTCCTGTCGCTTTAAACTTGTAAAGCTATTTTCAAAAAAGGTTGCATCTCTGGACATAGATACTTGTCGAGGGTTAGACGGTTCCCTAAAAATATAGGTATTCGGATTCTCAGAATAACCGACAAAAATCGCTTCCTTCGCCTTTAAATCTAACTTTTTTCTATGACATGAAGGTATTTGAACGAGTGCTCGGCATCCAAACACTTTCAAATGACTGAGGTCACTTTTACGACCACACCACCTGTCATAAGGAATTTGCCCATCTAAGGCTCGGTGAGGTGACCTATTCTTAAGATATATGGCAACACGGAAAGCGTCTTCCCAGTAAGCTTTAGGCAATGAGCTTTCAGCTAACAAAGTTCTCGCCTTTTCCGTTATTGATCGGTGAGTACGTTCTGCAACTCCTAATTGTTGTGGGCTGTACGGTGTCGTCACTTGTCGTTCGATACCCTGTGAGTCAAGGTAATCAACAAACTCCTTGTTAACAAACTCTTTGCCACCGTCAGTCCTAATCGCCTTTATCTTGTTATCCGTTTGATTTTCGACAAAGGTTTGAAAGAGACGAAACTTGTCTTTCACCTCTGTCTTTGCAGAAATAAAATAAGCAAATACCTTTCTTGTATAATCGTCCACTATGTTTAACATGTACTTATTTCCTTGAAAGGAGGTTGTAGACATAGGTCCACATAGGTCCACGTGAAGCAATTCCAAAACTGAGGTAGCCCTATTAAATGCTACCTTCTTAAAAGGTTTTCTTGCTTGTTTACCTTCTACACAAGCAATGCAATTGTTTTTATCTACTACTTTAAACTCTACGCCTACCTCGTGATTCTTCAGTTGATTCATGCCTATACGACACAAGTGTCCTAACCTCTTGTGCCAAAGTTGGTAACTATTCTGACAGCCAGAGTGCACATCTTGCGTCAAATAATTGTTTGCCGCGTCATCGGGAGCATTCACAGTGCCATCAAGTACATACAGTCCACCACAGGGCGAGGCATGAAGAACGGAATCACCTGTAAGACAAAAAGTATTATTTTTATAGAAATTACATCCATTTATATCAAAAACACATATAAAACCCTTATCAACAGCCTTTTGTACAGATATCAAATTTGCTTTCAAATCAGGAACAAAAGCAACTTCACTGATACTGTTGACAACGTTCTCTGGTGTATTAATTGAGATATTACCAGTTCCACAACACTTAATTTGTTGTCCGTTAGCGACGGTAACGCTACCTTTATCTATTAATGTAATATCTTGAAACCAATCCCGTTTAGAAGTCATATGTCTTGTACATCCCGAATCTACATACCAAAGATCCTTGTCAGACCCGCCAGAGGTATTGAGAGCAGTAAATGTGGAGTCATTTCCTTCTACCGCTGTTGCTCTCTCCTTCTTGCTCCTCTGTGGACAGTCCGGCCTTTTATGTCCGGGAACTTTACAGTCGTAGCATACAACATCCTTCTTCTTCAATTTAGGTTTCAGTTTGGTATTAAAGACAGAATCCTTCAGCATAGCTGGACTTTTAGACATCTCATTCAGCAGTTTAGTTTTTACTAAATCAGAAGTTACATCTACATTACAGTTCTCCAGCGCCATTATAAGAGGTTCATATTTTGGGGTGAGACCTCCCAAAAGTATAGCCGCAATTGACCTATCTTCAATCACCTTGTCAATATCCGCAAGATCCTGTGCGGTTGACATAACAGCGTTGATGTACAATTCTATGTTATCGAAATCTGACAAACTTAATCTGTACAATCTGCGCTCTAAAGTTAGTCTTCGTCCCATACCTTTATCCTCAAAAGCTCTTTGCAAAGATTTCCACGCTTCGGCTGCATTTTTCGCACATCTGACGTGAGTAATAGCTGCACCGTCTACTGTTAAGCATATTTTTGCAAGGGCTTTTGCATCATTACGTACCTTGATCGAGGCGGGGGTGGTATCATCTTTAGGATAACCACTTACTGTTTCCCATAAGTCCTCGTGTAAAAGGTAATTACGCATCTTGAACTTCCAAGTAGGATACCCATCTTTATTCCTCAGGCAAAAAGATGGTATTGACGAAGATGAAGTCGACTTACTAACACTTGACCCTTCTCCAGATTCATGTGACATTTCAAAGAAAAATTTTTTGTTCTTTTCAATTACATGAAAATTTCTAATTTAAACTTTACACGTATTTATCAGAGCTTCTTCGTGCTGATAACGTGTTGTGATTTTGGGTCGAAGATGTAAATATAAAGTAGAAATTAGTACAAGAGATGTTACTGTCACAAGTGTTTATATTGAAGTAACTTTAAAATAGGAATAAAAGAATATGTCACATAGATTATTCCTAAAGAAGAAAATAACTTATAAAGAGTCTACACAACAAGAGATTACTATAGACAGTATCTACAACATATACAACTGCGACCGTCCCCAAAACGGGCACCGTGCTCGCTCTGGAAATTTCCTACAGAACCTTTCTCCCGAATACATTTCGATTTTCTCGGCCCGGTAATAGGTCACATGTATCTTGTAATTGCAGATGCATATACTAAATGGGTGGAGGTTTATGACATGAATAACTCGACCACATCAGCGGCAGTGATAGAGAAATTTATAGAATTTATGTCTAGATTCGGACAGCCACAAACCGTTGTTAGTGACAATGGCACATCATTCACTTCTCAAGAGTTTCAAACATTTTGCAATCTAAATGGTATAAGACATATGACGTCACCAGCTTATCACCCGGCTAGCAACGGCCAAGCCGAGAGCTATGTTAAAATAGTAAAAAAGGGTATCAAGTCGTGCATAAGCACAAGTCAGAATGCTAATATCGCTAAAGCAAAATTATATAAATATTTATACGATTATCGTAATTCAGTGCATTCTACCACGGGATTTTCACCTGCCGAGTTAGTGTTTGGTCGGAAACTAAGGTCGCGTCTAGATTTAATAAAACCAAACACGCCGCAGTCGTTGCCCCCATCCACGTCACTGGCTCATACGGTGGAATTCAATCAGTGTTTACAGAGTAAATATTACGGAGGAACAAATACCCAAATATTTAAAACGGGTGACAATGTATTGTATAAAAAATTCACAAGTAATAATAAGTCTACATGGTGCAAAGGAATTATAGTAAAACGAATGGGTACAGTTTTATATTTTGTAAAAGACTGTGTATCTACAGCATGTATTAGTAAACATAAAAATCAGTTAGTTTTGTATAAAGGCAATGTTCTACAAAGTAGGGACATCGACCAGGGACGCGGTTATGAGATATGCGTAAACGACGTCATGAATAAAGCTACTCCACGAGAAGCAGCTGGGGAGCAACCTGACACGCACACGCCCCACGCCACATCCCCCGGCGCCGGCGGGGAGGAAGATGCTACGAAGCGTCAGACGAAGACGCCACCCTCGGCGACACACACCGCTGCATCTGATGACGACGAGTTCGAAGAAGCAGTAGCAGAAAGCGATCTCGATTCAATGAACATAAATGTTCAGGGAACAGAAACGACGTCATCGTCAAGATTACGCAATCGTCCCCGGGTCGATTATAAACAGTTCTTTTAGTTATCTTAATAATTATGTTATCATCTAGGGGAGGAGATGTTATGTATGTAGGTAAGGTACCTACCTATAGATATAGTTGTGTGTGGCTGCGCCCACCACGATCCTTCATTCGTTTATTAGACAGTGCGTTCGGAACTAGCAATCGTTTCACTTGTCTCCCCGTCTCGCATACCTAACATTACTGTTTGTTTGTAAACATTAAATTTGCCTTGTGAAAATTTTTGTGAATTGTTGTACCGAAATCGAATGTATGTAGAAGTTAACGTAATTTTTTTTGGGAAGTAGAAAAGAAAATTCCGCTTTTCATTCATATCAAAAGAGGCACCAAATCGGGCACTAAATCTGTATTGTTTTATCTTTTTCAAATTTGCACCCGTTTCATTGGATTCATCGTTGGAAGAAACATCTAGTTAGCAGCCTTAACAATGCACTGTCATATCTCTGCTTGTATTGGATCAATGTTAATGAAATGTTGGGTATAGGAAGCACTAAATGCGCATTAAATCGTGACATATAAATCACATTGATATAAACAGTATTTCTCAGTGTAACTGCTAGCTTGACGTATATCTAGCAGCCTCAGTAAGTTACTCAAATATCTTTAAAAATACAGGAGCACCAAATCTGTGCTTTGGGCACCAAATTGCACTTATTTGGGCACTAAATCTTGGCTTAGTCAAAACCTTCGAAAGAACTGGTGAGGCTGCTAACTATACGGACACGTGTTTTAGTATGCAAAAGTCACACTATTGCTGTTTCATGTGCGGCCTCGTTATCGTTTCATCTAGTTACTTTATCTATGTTTTTAGGTCACAATGTGGTAATTTGGTCTCCATAATGGACACCATCTCATATTCGGCTACTGGATGATGAGAAAGCTGATTTACTGGCAAAGCGAGTTGTAAGTGACGGAATAGCTGTAAACTTTATGCCTAATCTCTCGGATAACAATGAAACAAAAACATGCTATGAGATGTGGACGGAATCTTGACAAAATATGCAAATATAAACGAACATGCGTCAAGTCTATCCAGAATCAGCCACCTCTTATACCATTGTTTACTTATGTTAAAATGGGCAGGGTTGATATTGGTTGATCACAGACTCACATCTCTTATAATACCTTTGCCAGCTTCCTGGAGGTGTACAATACAATAGATATATGTATATTATGTTTTAGTGGAATGTGTCACTGAAGAAGAAACTGAGGTGGAATTTTGTTGTAGGTGCTTTTACAAAGTTTTAGCTGGTCCTAGTTCAGACGAAATTAAAAAGTGGTTTGCCTTTGTTACTTCATAAGTGAATCAATAGGCGGGTCCACACCAAGCGATCAGCCTAATGTTGTTGAAACACAGTGACTATTTTCTGTTTGGTTAACAAAGCTTAACGTATGATGGGTTGGTTTTGGTTATGTACAGTCAGCAGCAATAAGTTGTATACATTTTTGTTCTACGTCGCGTCGCGTCGTAGTACGATATAACTTATTGCTGCTGACTGTACATGTGTATAAAAGTCCCTAAACAATGAGCGTGTTTCGTAGGCACCAAAGTCTTTGTGAGGAAAAGTCGAAATTTCAAAATGTGTTTCTTTAAAATAATAAAGAAGGAAAAGATGCAAACGCAGCATTAAATTGAATATTAATTTCATCATTTGTGAATAATTTTAATCGAAAATTTGAAACTTCCGGGCCACTGAGCAAGTAATCACAACGTTTTATAATGGGCTCGATTCCTTGGTTTTTATAAATAAGTCAGAGTCAGGCACAGTCTTGACATGATCAGGTACACTTCTCTATGGAGCGATGAACATGCCATCTTGAATTTTTTAGGACATTAATTTAATAAGAAAAGTAAAATGCTCATTATAAAATAAAATTAGAATTACTTATTCAAATTAATCAATATCACACATACTAATGTCATAATTGTTTCATATGTAGTAACTACAGTGCCACCAACTTATCTGTAGATTGGCCAAAAGCGGAACTACTGATTCCATTATGAAAACGTCATTTTGTTGCTGTCAGTCAATGTAGTCTCTCATTCTTTGATACAGAAAGTGGCGCCATCGCTCATTCTACAGATAAGTTGGTGACACTGTAGCTGTGGTCTTTCGTTCTGCATGTCCCGTAAACCGACGTTAACCCGGTGGATGCTGATAGGCTAGTTCATGCCTAACCAGAATATGGTATGGAGTGGTATTGCACCCCACATTAATGGGGTACATGCCTACCCTCACCATGGGCACAGTATAAGAAAGAGTTTCTATTACTACATACAGTACGGACATTCCCTTCGTCCCACCAACTTTTTACCTCACCCCCTTTATCGCCCTCTGTAAACAACTGGCGGGTGCCAGTTACCTAAGAAGAAGACTTAAGGTTCAATTTCTTTGGTTTCGCATGTGCTGACGTCATCTTGTCAATTTCAATTTTTTGTATGCAGTGTCCGGGCTGTGCCATGGAGCTAGTCCACCATCATAGTTCAGAGCGGTTAAGTATTTATAATTTTTCCAATCAATCAAACAACCCACTGCTGGGCATATACTCCCTTTTATTGCGGCATTCCTCACGATCCTGTGCTAATCTGATCCAATGCGAACCCGTCAACCACACAATGTCATCGGACCAACGTGCTGGTGGTCTGATTACGTGACGTCAATCCCTCTCTTGGCTACCGCTCTTATACTGTGTTGGTCCACCTGCACCGGCCGTCCTCCTTTATTCTTTATGATTTACAATAATTAGTAGGTTGTTTTTTATTTTATTTAATTGAATTTTGTTTTCTAACACTTATTAATAAGCACCTTGAGAGCTTTGTAGCATGCGTGATAATCCTATATTTTATACATTTATATTAAACGAGCGTTAACCCGCGACTTTGTCCGCACAAATTATATACCAGATTTTAAGTCAGATAATAAGCTATCAAACAAAAAAAGTTTCATCAAAATCGGTTCAGTAGTTTTTGCGTGATGCTCGTTCTAACAAACAAACAAACACACAAACAAACAAACAAACAAACAGACAAAAAATCCAAAAATTGGTGATATGGAATCAGGGATATCTAAAAACCATATCTAATATCTTCAATGTACAGACAAACTTCCTGTTACAGTTTTATAATAGTTTAGATAATAAAAATAAATATAAGTAATAATTTTAATATAAAAAAAAGACAAAGCTTTAATGGTGTAAGGGGATGATAATGATGAGTTGACATTCAAACTAAGGTACTCAAATATAAAAACAATACATAAAAATAATTTGTTTATTATTTATTGCAGATACCAGCAACAGCAACCCGCATACTGCTAAATCATTTCAAATGGGACAAGCAGACGTTCATGGAACGGTTCTACGATGGTGACCAAGACCAGTTGTTCGCTGAGGCTAGAATCATTAACCCATTCAGGAAACCTGTCATACAGATGCCAAAGGTACTTTTCATACATTTACGGCTTAATCTTTTCGATTCATTATTAACTAAGAGTGTATCCATCAACCTGAACAACTTTTGCTATGGGAGCAAACAGAGTGGAGCATAAAATACGCTGTTTCATACTAAATTGCAATGACTGCTCGACTCAAATGTATGCAACAGCAGATTTTTTTTGTCCGATCTATTTGCTCCCATTGTAAAAGTTGTTCAGTTTGATGGGTAGACTCTTAGTTTAAAAGGATGCTAATGATAATTTATCTATTTGCACGCGAACGAACGAGATAAATGGCGTGATCAGCGTTATCACGCGCATCATGCACGGCCTCTGAAATTTGGAATGTCAAGTTTTTTTTTGGTCTTTATTTTATATTTTATAGGGATAGAAGACATCATTTTAAGAAACTAATATAATTTTTTTGCCATTCATCAATCGCTACTGCATATACCCCTCACCCCCGCCTGTTTTTCAAGATGTTCGCCAGATACTGTAAGTATCAACTGTGTTGAAAAATGTTGTAAGTAATAAATATTAATTTGTTCACAGCTGCCTATACAGATATCAACTTCAGGCACCGAAAAATGCGAAATATGTTTTTCAATTCTTCCAACATCGGTAATGTTTTGTGTTATTTTATTTAATCTTGTCAACTTAAATAATATAATATTTAATGAGCGGGTTTTTTTCTTTTTTTTAATTTGGTTCCTAAAAACTCAACAGATGGCATGTTTATCGCTATAGAGATTTTCGCGAGATCATGTCAAAATAATTGCTAAGAGTGTACTTTTTTTGAAGGCCAAGGGATCCATCCCATACTGCCAGGTCAGACGTAAACAGTTTCAAATTTTCGATTAAAATGGTTCTTAAATAATTAAATATGCCGTTAAAAGATGCGTTGGCATCTTTTCAATCTTTATTATTTTTAAAAAAACACATTTTGAAATGTTGACCTTTATTCGCGCATACCGTAGAACCATCTATCGATACTCTAGAAAACAAAACGAAAAAACGCTCATTGTGTTTTGTACTTTTTTCAGCTGATTATGGGTTTAGAATGTGGTCACAGATTTTGTACGCAATGCTGGTGTGAATACTTAAGAACCAAAATTATGGCGGAAGGCTTAGTAAGTATCCTAAATACGCTGCTGCAACACCTTGCTTGTTTCCTTTTTAGGATGTTTGCCAAATTTTGATCATGACCTCGATTTGACCATGGAGACGCCAAATTATTTATTTGTGTGCTGGACTATAAACTTAATATGGTGCTGACTGATAATTATTTAAATGAAATAAATAACTTTTTTGAAGTAAACATATTTAGCATGTCATTATGACGATGATGGTATGGCAGATAGGAAGCGTCGGTGGCGCGTCGCGGAGGACACTGGACACTGGATCATGAGGGTCCGGGTTCGAATCCGCACAGACGACATGCCATGTACCAATGAGTTTTCCTAATTTATATACGTAATACCCACTGCTCTGAAACGGTGAAGGAAAACATCGCAAGAAACCTGTATACGCTGGAGATGAAATTCATCTCATCAGTCCACCAATCCGCATTGGCTGATGCTTATACACCCTCCATTAGGGTGGTGTGCTGTGATACATAATTATAGGGTTCTTAATATGCTGACGGGGTTTTAAGGAGATGATCAGGCAACAAACTGAAAAACTTTCTCTGTGGGACCTATGTCGAAATCGTGAAAAAAATTTCCGGTGTTCGATATAAATCTGCAATCCTTAACCTAAACGTATGGGACAGCTGATTTTTTTCGTGATTCCTATGCTGGTCTCATAGAGAAAGTTGTTCAGTTTGATAGTCTGGTCATCCTCTTAAAAACCGTCAGCATCTGTATAGACTTTTTTCAGGAAATTTCAAAAGTAAATTAAAATTTAAAAATGAAATCGGAAAATATGCATCTCTTATTTTTTTAACATTATGTTTATAATCTTAAATAAAAAAAAATTAAATGTTCATTGCAGGGTCAAACGATCGCATGCGCGGCGCACGCGTGCGACATATTGGTGGACGACGCGACCGTGATGCGGCTGTTGCGCGACCCGCGGGTCAAGCTCAAGTACCAGCACATCATCACCAATAGCTTTGTCGAGGTTCGTTAACTCTATTTAGTATAGCTACGAGGAGGCAATTAAGACATGGAGAAATGCTCCAGGCTTAAATCATTCCAAAGCACTTATCAAAAGGTATAATCGTAAACATACGAACTGCCTACTAGCTCTTAAAAAAGAACTTATGTACAATAGTGAGATGACTCACAGGTCACTGCAAACTAAACAAACACATGTGCACACCTTGAAACTAAGCGACTCCACCTGCTGCAGGTTCTGTAGGGAGGAAATGGAAACTCCCCTGCACATTCTCTGTGATTGTGGTCCACTAATGTACAAACGAAGTATTCATCTTGGCAGACAGATTCTGACTCCAGATGAGATACAAGACCTCCCTGTTAAAAATCTACTGCGATATGTAACTGCTATAGGGATTAATAGGGAACTGTAGAAGAGGCGTTCACAAAAGATCAGCTATGGTCGAAGTGGCACAGGCGTAAGTCTGTTAAGGCTTAAGGCCCCAATCACCCAATAATCATAATAAATAATACCTCTGTTTTGACGCTGGTAAAATTATAACATTAGATAGTAAATGATTTTTTGGCGGTTTTTTTCCTTTTCCAAAATTAAGAGGTGCTAAACTGCTAAAGGTATAAACATTTGTTTATTAATAAGGCTTAGTTTCCAACTCAATCTCGTCGGTCGTTCTTAATATGCTGACGGTTTTTTTGGGGATGATCAGACCGATTTTCGCTATTTCAACCTTGGTCCCATAGTGGAAGTTTTCAAGTTTGATGGTCTGATCTGATCATCCCTAAAAAGCCGTCAGCATATTAAGAAGGACCCTATATTACAGACATTTCTTATTCATCGTTTTACAGTAGCTTGTATGCATCTAAATTACTGGTATGGAATATGGATACCACTTACTATTATAATTATATCTATAAGATGTATCAAAGTTGTTCAGTTTGATGGTCTGAAGAACCCTGGTGTTTAGTTACAACCTGTATACAGAATAATAATAATAATAAGGAAAAGTATAATTAACCTGTAAGGTAAGCGCATGTTATGGCAGGCCGCAACACAAAAATCCGCCTACATCGCTTCTATACAATTTATTTAAAGAAGAAGAATTTATTTAAATGAATGAACTAACGCATAATGACGGCTCGATAGCAGTCGTTAGTGAACCTGCCTGCTGTGCCGAGCCGAGTGTCGCAGGGTCGAATCCCGTAAGGGATAAATATTTGTATGATGAATATAAGTATTTGTATCCGACTCATGGATGTTTGTATCTATATGTGTATATCGTTGTCTAGTCATCATAATACAAGTCCAGACTAGATTCTGGTAATTTAAATTTAATATGATTAGATAATTTGTGTGACAATGTACAAGATATTTATTGTTATTATTTATACTACGCCGCGGCGACGCGCCGCGCCGGGCCGCATTGGGGCGGGGCGGGTCGCATTTTTGCGTCTCGGATTTTCGTCAGTGTACATGCGGCCCGCTCCGATAGAGTGCTATACCAAGCAGCGTAGAGTATACAGGATGTCCCAAAACCCAACGTCAAGCAGAAAACAGGAGATAGGCAAGTTTATACATGTTCTGGGGAAAAAATCTAAGTTTGTTAAGGTACGATATTTTGACTTTTTTTAACATTGAAAAAATCGCCACCCTGCGCTGAACTTTTATATTTACAACATTTTTCTATGAAAATAGTGGATTCGGAATCCTGAATAATTTTTTTAGGTGACCAAATTTTAAAATAAAATATTAGTGCCATACATTTTAAAGAAAACTTCTTTCAGACTTTTGCGGTAATTCTTCGAATTTTTCATTGACAAATTTTGAGACTACATACTTTATAATAAGAATCTTCAATATCGGCCCACGCGTTTGGTCCCTAGAGTGCCACAAAGGAAAAAACTTACATACTTACATACATAGGCTGACAAACACATTACCCTTCCTTTACGTCGCGCAGTCGGGTAAAAAGGGTATGGCGCTAACATGCCAAGTTATTTCAAAATCGGTAAAAATCTGGTTTTTCTGCAAGAAAAAAGTTATTACTACTACTAAAAGAAGCCTACCAATCTTCTTTTACCATTTCCTCTACCCTAAGGTTGCGTTGAAGAGATCGCTCTTTAGCGATAAGGCCGCCTATTTTTGTACCTTCTTCATTTTCTGTCTACTTACTCTCTGTATACTGTTTTTTTGATGTAAAATAAAGTATAATTGATTGATTGAAAGAAGAAGTGCCAAGTATTTTGAAAACTTGGTTGAATGGACCAACTTTTAAAATAACTTGCCAGGTTTGCGCCATAAATTGTTTATGCAGTATAATAGTCTCAATGTTGCTAATGAAAAATTGTACCGCAGAAGTCTGACAGAAAAAAGTGTTTTACGTAAAAAGTATGGCACTAATCCTTTATTTTTGAATTAAGATCACTGAAATGATTATAGCAAGAAGTTTAATAAAAAAATATACAAATTTGTCGTCATTAAAAGTTTTTCGCACGGTGGCGATTTTCTCAATGTTATCCATACTATCCCCTCTCTGGATACGTGCATGCACGTATGTGTGTTAAAAGGAGTATGTGTACAGTGCAACCGATTGCTGCGCTGGTGTCCGTCGCCGGACTGCAGCAACGCCATCAAGGTGGCGTATATGGAAGCGGCGCCGGTGACCTGCCGGTGTACGCACACCTTCTGCTTCGCGTGCGGGGAGAACTGGCACGATCCGGTGCGGTGCTGCTTGCTCAGGAAGTGGATCAAGGTTTGTTCTCTGGGTCTGTCCGAAGGACCAATAAATATAATATAATTATGCATATAACTAGCTATTTCCGCCTCGAGGATTTAAAAAAAGACTGTAATCCTTTCCTGACCTCAATCGGTCAAGTCATTCAGAAGTTTCATGATCACCAACACGCACCAACGATTAAATATACAAACTTAAATGCGTTTTATACTTAAGCGCTTTATACCATATCATGAAGAACTTTTTACTATGGGATTAAGTTGTTCAGTTTGATGGTTTGAAGCACTCCCTTGAGTAAGTAACGCATTTAAGTTTAACACCATAGATTAAATATGTATATTGAATATAGGTTATAGATTGGTAAGTCGCCTTCAATTTTAGAAGTCTAATTATTTGCGTTGCTGCTTATTAGCACCAGGAGGAGCCATATTGTAAAAGTAGTAGTTGTTTTTTTTCACTAATTCAGGTTTGCTTCCATAGTAAAAGTGGTTTAATTTGATGGTCTCAACCACCCCTGAATGTTTCGGAACGGTAAAAAATCAACCTGTATATTAATTTTTCTAAGTAGAAGTGCGGTGACGTCGACGACCTTGGAACGTGTAACTGGATAGCGGCTAACACGAAGGATTGTCCGAGATGCAACGTGCCCATCGAGAAGAACGGCGGCTGCAACCACATGATCTGCAAGAACTGCCATGCCGACTTCTGCTGGCTCTGCCTCAGGCTCACTGTGCAATGCCGGAACACATGTCACAGGTTAGCTCCTTTTCTTGTAAAGGGTATCCCACGGCTATGTCACATGGAAGGAAAGTACGCGTTAAGGGGTGGAGTCGACCTGAATCTCCCCCAATCTCACTTGGGGTCTATCTGGTCTTGGCAAATATCACGTAATTTGTTTATCTGCAGGAAACAGTGTGAAATTGCGGGAAAACTGGGTTAAATTAAGTAAAACATGTTTCTCCACTAAAATATGGTAAATTTTCTTTTATCCTATGTTCACAAATAACATTTGCAATTTATAAAATAATTACGAAGATATAAAGCTTAGAAATTTTTCATACAAAATTTTAAAAGCTTTATATCTTCGTAATTATATTATTAATTGCAAATGTTATTTATGACGCGGCAACTAGATTTTCTATACTATTTTTCCATATATAAAATATTACTTTTATTAATTCCGTCTACGCGTATCGTGCGTCAAACTTTTGTATGGACTGATACCACCTTAAGCTGAAAATACGCATTTTGAAAAATCTCACGTGAGGTTAGAGGGAAGCTAAATCTCACAACATCTCATCAAGGGGGAAGGGAGGGTAAAAAAATCTCCAAAATCGCCTCTCGTAATTAATGGATGCCCCTTAAATATTGTATATAGGTAATTTTACTGAAAGACTTCATTTTGATTTTAAAAGTAATTTGTACTGATTTCAAAGATTTTTAAATAATCGCCATTCTGTCTGTCTGTATGCCCCACCTCGATTACTAGCTCATTTTTGCACCTACGAAATTAAATCGCACTATTAAGGCTGCACCGAGCCTATTGCGCTGCCCCCAATCGTATTTTTTTTTATTTCGAAACAATTAAACAATATTCCCAAAAAACAACTAAGCGGGCGGCGGGGTTCGCATCCCGAGATCTGTATGAAGGTGTCCGGATTGCCTTGCATATCTGCGCATGATAGCGTAAGTACAAGGGCGCGGCACCGGGGCGCGGCGGCATTGCCTGCCATCAAGAGCGTTGCCATACTGTGAGGCTTATAGTAATACTGTGGTTATACCCTGTATAATATGAATGCAACCGGTTTTATCTACTGTTCACTGAAACACAGGTACGAAGGGATGGAAATCGGGGACGGGCAATCGCGCCGCGCCGCGCTGCAGCGGTACCTATTCTACCATAACCGTTACATGAACCACATGCAGTCGCTGCGCTTCGAGTCCATTATGTACACCTCAGTCAAGGAGAAGATGGAGAAGATAAAGGAGATGCAGCAGTTCAACATGAACTGGGTCGAGGTGCGTTTACTTTCAATTTAAAAAAGGTTATAAAAAAAGTTTTGTAGAAAAATGACGTATCATAATCAAACTCGGATTTGACCAACCAAGTAAAGAAGAACTAAAGAAGGTAGGAGGAGCAAACTGGAGGAGAAGTGCATGAGACAGGAAAATTTGGAAATCCCTAGGGGAAGCCTATGCCGTAAGGCAAGACGAACAAAGGTAACTCTCGAAAATGAAAAACATATAAGTACATGTAATTTACAAAAGTTTAATTAATCAAAGAAAAATGAAGCATAAAAATAATAATGTACTTAATGATAAACAATTATCTAAACTATATAAAACTGTAACAATTTCACCCTGTATATTATAATTACGCTATGACCTAACTCTATGGATTGGTCGGATGGTAGCTTACACACCTTTGATTTGATTTGGTTGGATCCATAGGTTGGATCCTGATCAAGTCAGGTAATGTATTAGTAGTATTACCCTGAACCATCCTTGAACCAAATCAGAACAGCTGTCTAGCTGCCAATGTGATATAAGTCCACTCTAAAAAGATGCGTTCCTACAAGTACATTTTCTAGGAGACGCATTACAGTTAACTAAAAAGTGTTACAGTTTGTTAAATATTAATCGCTGGCCACTTAAAGATCATCAACATAATTAACAGTAATAAAATGTAACTTGGCAGGTGCAATTCCTGAAGAAAGCAGTAGATGTCCTGTGCCAGTGCCGGCAGACGCTCATGTACACGTACGTGTTCGCGTACTACCTGCGCAAGAACAACCAGTCGGCGATCTTCGAGGACAACCAGCGCGACCTCGAGTCCGCCACCGAGACGCTCTCAGAGTACCTCGAGCGGGACATCACTAGTGAGAACCTGGCCGACATCAAGCAGAAGGTCCAGGATAAATATAGGTAGGTATTCACTGTGTGTCAGAAATAGGATATTGTATTGTGGAATTAACTTTTTTGAAAAAAATTAATGAAATAATTTTATAAAG
The DNA here is from genome assembly GCA_927399405.1 of Agonopterix arenella. Lineage (NCBI taxonomy): Eukaryota > Metazoa > Arthropoda > Insecta > Lepidoptera > Depressariidae > Agonopterix > Agonopterix arenella. Next base: position 11,196,644 of record OV656706.1, on the reverse strand, counting down.
TCGCATCCTTACCATGTATCCGATTAGTAATGCAATCCCGGATTTCCTGGCATGCCGGGATTATCCTTTTTAAATTAAATAATTTTAAGAAGTCGCTTCCATACTATAGATATGTTTCCGATTAGTTATCCATTCCGGGATTTATTTAATAAAATATACAAGATGTCTGGTAAGTAAAGTAATGGATAACGCTGTAACTGCCGATAGAGGACCTCAAACCCGTTGAGAAAATGGACTTTCATGTCCAGTAAAAGTGCCACGGTTTTGAGATATTTGATCTTTTAATATTTTTCTGGAATTTTGAACATTTGTCACTCTTTTGAGCGAAAGAACAAAAGAAGAGATTTTTGCAGTCGGCTTTTTGCATAATATCCACTAAGAGTGGTGCTACCAGACATACAAAAGAAAGTTAGTGTAGCTTGGGTTGTTAGGTATGATATTGACTAAGATCCCTTCCAAGCTCTCAATCAAAGTTGATTATCTTAAAAACTGCTGAACCTATTTTGAAGTAGCATAGCTAAAAACCATCTCACTTGAGTTTGCTAAATCGTTTTGAAATCGATCTACATGTTTCGTCGCTAGGTGGCCACAGACAGACGAACACACACGCACTCGTAGAAAAAACATGTCAAACTTACAGCATCATAATTTTTTGCGTTGGATGTTAAAAATTAAGTGTTTTGTGCATGCTATATTCAACAGAATCGAATACCTGATTCTGAATACTGATTTTAAATAAAAATTTTCAGTTTCAATAGAAATATAAAAATATCTCTAGTTCTAAAGAAACAAATAGCATGTATTATACCATTTTGAAATCTGTATTAAATAGGTAATTTTTGAGATAGATGGCCACCTTGGTCTCCATAATTTTTTTTTAGACCACACATGCTCGAACTTGAAATTAATTCCAGAAAATTTAACGTTGACTTTATTTTTTTTTAAATAAAACAATTGCACTAACTTTCTCATACCTGTCTGATAGGTACCACTGTTAGAAATTGTTATGCAAAAAATCGCCTGCAAAAATCTATTCTTTTGTGGCCATGACGGATAAAAGAGTGACAAAGGTCCCAAATTCCAGAAAAAAAATTTAATGTTAACACGTTCCGGGACAGTGAACGAGACACAATAGAACTTTTATTGTTATCACGGCTATAGGCGGTCACTGTCCCGGAACGTGTTAAAAGTCAAGTCAAGTCTAATATCTTGAAAACCGTGGCACTTTTACCGGACATGAAAGTCCATTTTCTGTACGGGTTCGAAGTACTTTATCAGCAGTTACAGTATATTTTAGAAAGCCCTGTATCTATACTATTATAAAACTGTAACAGGAAGTTTGTCTGTACATTGAAGATATTAACAAAAAAAAAGTTACGATATGGTTTTTAGGTGTCCCTGATTCCATTTCACCAATTTTTGGATTTTTTGTCTGTCTGTTTGTTTGTGTGTTTGTTTGGGTGTTTGTTTGTTTCTTTGTTTGAACGAGTATCACGCATAAACTACTGAACCGATTTTGATGAAACTTTTTTTGATTGATAGCTTATGATCTGACTTAAAATGTGGTATATAATTTGTGCGGACGAAGTCGCGGTTTAACGCTCGTATATTATAAAAAGCCTAACTAACCTTTTTGGTAATTAAAAAGTCCCGGGCCTAACAGTACTATTAGAGCTTTTCAACGAAATTTCGTCCGCGTAGTTTCGTTTTCAAGATAAAAATTGAGGTACCGGTTCCGTATTGTTTCAGATATTGCGACAATCGGCGCAAAGTGTTGCTGGAGCACGTGCACGAGGGCTACGAGAAGGACTGCTGGGACTGCACAGAGTAAATACATCTATCTCATCATACACCACCATTAGCCGTATCTTTCGCACCACTTACGCCACACAAAAATGGGCTTATGTTCGGATACATGTAAGTGATACAAATCTTTGATATTTACGACGTTCGGAATCTCGTATCAAAGGACACTGGGCAAAAATGTATGGCCACTGGTCCAAGAGCCCCCGCTATGGCACAGTTAGAGGATACCCTACCGTAAACGGGCATCAAAATATTTTCGAGAAAAAAAAAACTGTGTTTTTTATTTTGACGTAGTCGTTCTAGGGACATGGACATTTCATTTTAACATTATGGCCCGAAAGGTGTAATATATTTCAGGGTGATCAGACATTTTGCTACAACTACTAAAAGTTATTATTAAACATGTAACAGTAATAAGGTTCATGTTTACATACATACTCACGCCTGTCTCCCACTGGGGTAGGCAGAGACAACGTCACGTGAAATGCACGTTTACAATAAAGTCAATTTCAGAATTAAATTTAAATAAATCGTTTTGAGTGTACGAGATGGCTAACGGCTAAAGATTCTTTTGCATATAATAATAAAAATATTTTTTTCCATATGACACAATAAATTCATGCAGCAGATGGAAATAGCGGCTAAATGCTAACATTAATATGCAAAAGCTGCTAAGCAAAACACTCTGTATCTATTTTTCTCTCAAACCTATCTCAAACAGATATTGGTGCTAGATATAAAGAAATCATCATCATCATCATCAGCCCATCATCGTCCACTGCTGAACATATGAGATATCGTGAGCTGGTCCCAAGGCGCGCCACAAAAATCTGTCCTCGGCCTTCCTCATCCAGTCGCTCCCCGCTACTTTTTTTAGGTCGTCTGTCCACCTCCAGCGGTCAGCAGGGCGTCCCACACTACGTCTACCAGTTCGCGGTCTCCACTCCAGAACTCTGACACCCCACCGGTTGTCAGTTCTTCGGCAGATATGACCAGCCCATTGCCACTTCAGCTTGCTAATTTTCTGAGCTATGTCAACCACTTTAGTTCTCTGACGTATCACTTCATTTCTGATGTGATCTCTCAGAGAAACACCGAGCATAGCTCATATAAAGAAAAAACTCCCTTTTAATCGAAGTATGCCACTTATGGGAGGCTCTTGGACCACTCCTGCCCACTGTCTGTGTCCTTTCAATGTGAGAAACATTGCGTGTAATCAAATATTTTTGTACTTTTTTAAAGGTTGAATCATATCTCGTCTCAAAATAAAGTGTTTAGAATAAAAAACGCTAGTTGACGACTAAATATTCAAAGACCATTATACAAAGACATAGTTTTTTGAAAGTTAAGCCAAACTTATGTTGCATTTAATAATTTTATGTTTTATTTATGATAAAATATTAAGTACCTATTTTATTGACCAAATTTTATAAAAATGTTGAAATATTATATATTTTATAAGGAAATTTTAACTTACATCCGAACAAATCTGTTTCTATTTTAATATTTTACATTTAGGCAAGTAACTTTAAGTAATAAAGTTTTACAAAATCCAATTCTTTTAGATATAAATAAGTACTTACTTTTTAAATGTAGGTTTCCTTGATTGAGAAATCTTATATATTATGATATGATGAACGCCACTGAACGGTAAAAGGACTCTTAAGCTACAGAGTTTGTTTAAAACCGCCCCTTTTTTGCTATGATGACGCGCGCACGTTGTGTATAATTTTTGTAAAACTTGTTTGTATTATGATTATGAATCATAACAGTTTTTTTAAAAGGAGAATTATTATTCAACTATGGTTAGTAAATTTTTGTATACATACGATAAATATTCTACAAGTTTATAAGACATCAATGTCTACATGTAAAGGTTACGGTTACATTAGCCCCTGTTAAAAACTCACGCGGGGTTATTACAAATTTTCGGTTAATTACAATAGCCGTATCACAGTATAAGAAAGAGTATCAAATTTCAAATATTAGTGATTTTATAAACATGTTACATTACATCCATGTTGTGCTATTTCAAATCAATGGGGCTACGTCACTTAAAGATGAATAGTCGTATTTGGCTCATTAGCTAAATTGGAAAAAGTAATTCCCCGGTTTTAAGATTCCGGGTTCATATCCCGCCTGAGACATTATTTTTCAATCTTTAATTTGAAAGAGAATCCAGTATTACATACAGTATGGACACTCCCTACGCTCCACCAATTACCTCACCCCCTCTGGGAAGCGTGGTGGAAAATTACTCGGTATCGCACATGCTTACTCTTGTCAAATATTCCCATTTGTATGAAAATTATAGCCAAGCTACTATCCAAGGTGTACCCTATGACCTTTAAAAACGCTAGTGATGTCAAATATTTAAAAAATAATAATCGTATTATGTTAGTCCCGTCACGGGTCTACTAGGAGAGAGTTATCCCAAAAGTCCCGTGAAGGGGACTAATACTATGATGGAGTAGTCCCAAAAGTTCAGTGGTGACAGACAAACATTTAATTACCTATGTGTAAATAGTAGGGGAACATTTTGAACTGTGATTGATATTATAGTACCAAAAATGTTATAAACATTTTGTGTTGTGATTAGATCACAACACAAAATCTCCCATTTAATATAAGAGACTGTGAAACAATTGCTTCATTTAAATAACAAGTCAAAGATCACTATCTCTCTCTTCATTCAATAAACTAGTATATTTATTTGTTTATCATTCTTTATAAATATATATATATGTGTATGTATGTATGTATGTATGTATATACCTGTATCTTTATATAATCATATCTATTTATTAGTGTTAAATACTATTTTATTTGTTAAATGTGCACACTATGCCTGCCTCACTTAATATGCTCTCTCTCTTTCACGGGTTTGCTGGAAGAAATCTCTTTAGAGATAAGCTCGCCCTTTGTAATTGTCTATTATGCTGTTTTCATTTATATTTCCGTGTGTACAATAAAGTGTTAAAATAAATAAATAAATAAAATCACTCTTCTAGTGCCAACAATTTGTTAAGTATAATAAACACATTGTGCTGTGATTGATTACTCGTCTAGAATTTAGGCAACAATTATTATATTGTCTTAAGAATAATGTACCTGTCTTTTAATATCCATCTTGCACCCCTGATCCATTTGGAGGGTTTTCCTGTTTTGTTTGTTAATGTTTTTATAGTACTTATAAGGCCAGGCCACACAGAGGCGGTTTTGCGGGAAAGCGGGCCGGAGGCGGACCTGCGGGAAGCGAATATCTCCGGACCCGCTCGGTTTTCTGAGTGTTTGTATGTACCCTACCACATAGAAATACGCGCGTGTCCGGAGATATTCGCTTCCCGCAGGTCCGCCTCCGACCCGCTTTCCCGCAAAACCGCCTCTGTTTGGCCTGGCCTTTAAGTCTAAGGTTGAGATTTGGTTGAAAAAAAGTGGTGACATTAATTCAAGTGATATTGCCAGTCTTTAGTTACAAGAGGTCAATGCCACCATTTTGCATTTTTAGACTAGGTCCTCACTCAGGTCACCTAGGACTATAGTCGATTTCGTTTATGTAAGTATTTATCGTATTGTTTGTTTGATATTTAATACAATATGTTATCTCACAGTACAAAAGGTTGTTGCCGTAGATTTATTGAAATGAAACCACAAAGTAAAGCAGTCAAGTTCTATATATTATCGTTTACTTAATTTATTTTGTACAAACTTCAACAATATATATATTAAATACTCAATTAAACCTCTATCATTCAGCAAACTGAACTCACTTTTTTGTCATAAGTATAGTTAAAGAAATAATACAATGATATCATAACTTATTGTCTAAACTTAATTAAACACAACTTCTTTGTGCAAATATGCCTAATAGTAGGGAAAATGTTTGGTTTGACCAACATAAGTGGTGTTAACTGTACTTAAGTACCAACAAAATAAATCGAGAGCCCCATGAGACGGTTCGTGACAGAACCTATTCTGTTTAGGCTTTCACAAAGGAAACGAACGTTTGCAAAGTTTTACATTTAATTTAATTGTTTGTTTAATTTCTTAAATTTTTTACATTCGAGATCACAGATTTGAAATGTTCGTACTTACATTATCAGATAACTTTTATATCTGGTTGCTTAGAATGTTATCTCACCGCGAGCGGGATCGAAGTGGCATCTCTATCTATCACACGAGAAGCAGCTCGACTCTCCTCGAGCGGGTTAACTATAATGGAACCGGCTCGAGGAGAGCGTAAGTCTGCAGGGGCTATTAGGTATCCGCTCGCGTTGAGAAGCATCGCGGTGAGGTTCGCGGGCTCTCATGGGGCTCTCGGGTCAACAGGGGTCGTAGTGTCTTGTAACGTAACATAAGGAACGTACCGTGTGACGCACGCTCGGGCGAGGCGAGGGGCGGGGCTCGTGCGGGCGGGGGGGAACACCGCCCGCACCCGCCGCGCGGCATCACTCACATTATAAAATTATCTACATAATTATTATCTGTAACCATAGGTAATTATTGCAAAATATGTGCAAAACTGTATAAGCGTCTCATTTAGTTTACGATACACAGACTCTTTAAACTTTGCAACACTTAGATTTGTCTTGCACTTTAGAATTTCACATTTTATGTAAACGAATTGAAAACAACCGACACACAACTATCAGTGACATGTTCCGTATTGGAAAGCGAAACCTTCGTCGAGCACACGTTAACGTTATTGCTTCAAGCGTATTACGTATCGCTGCGTTACTTTACTTGACTCGCTGATATCAATAGTAAGACATGATAAGTTATGTGTTGCGACGTGCGGCTTGGGATCTACCCGGCGTTAAGCTCTCAATATTTACAGAATAGTAGAAAATTGACCACTTCCAAAGTTAAATTACAAAAATTGAATGATTCATTAGTTTGTTGTGCTAGAAAAGACAATACTGACGCATAACTCTAGTCCGGTGACGGCTAGAGTAGACGCGTCTCGCTCCAGTGTCCGTGCGACGCCGCGACGCCTCCACGACAAGCTACTTCCATATCTAGAGAGATGACAATCGAAAAATAATAATACTTCAATAATATCTACCTTACTCGGTAAGGGACGTTCGATCTCTTAGGTATATCAATTATCTTATTGCTAATTACGGTGATCAATCTGGTAGCCGAATAGATTCGTTACAATGAAACGTTACAATATAGTCAACGTGGCCACAATGTGATCTGCAAGAGCAATATTTATCGAAGCAGTACCAGCCCGCTCGCAATTTATTAGTAGGTATAATTTGTCGCCGTACAGAGAGGAACAAGGGCACTCCGGGCAATCTGCATTCATTAACACTAACTCTACGGTTAGATCAATCGAACACCTCTACGAGACTGTAGTGCTGCAATAATCTCTACTGGAACGAGATGTTATTGCATGCTCTGCGGAGAGCGAGGAAGTGGAAACTACTCCTTAATTTAATGGCTTTGAAAATAGTTAATGAGGAGTGAACCCCTAGGTGCTCCCTGCACGGCGGTGTAGAGAGAGGTGAGGACAGGGAGCGCAGCCGGAGGGGAACGCCGGCCGCGGCATCCCGCGCCCCTCAGCTAATGTAATTCAGGGGAAGGTGATTACATTAACTACGTGGAGAGTGCGCGTTACATAAAATGGCTCGATTCCTATGATGCGTACTGAATTAGGACGGAAGTGAATTCTGGTACCGATTTCACAGCTGATTTTGTTAAGCTTACATAGATAACTTTGCAAAAATGTCTCTAAACTCTCTTATCTCCGACACCGACGAAGAGCCGGCCTCGTATAGAAGATACAACGTAACGTTTCGGTACAGTAAGAAGCTTATAAATTGGAACTATTAAAAACTATTACGGACAAAATTGATATGAATCGGCGTAGCCATTGCTTGTATTAAGCGTTTTATTAGATACGATTACACTAGCGCCCAGCACGATGGACGAGTTGAGAGGTTTGTTTGTTATGTAATAATTTAGTAGCTTCGGTACAACAAAACAGTCCCAAACGTTATAGTGCTACATCGAATGCTAGCAGTGAGTGGCTCTCGGCCACGGAGTGTCGAGCCGGCGTCCTGGGTCCGGCGGTCCGGCGGTCCGGCACCGGACCGGTACCGGACCCGACCGAGTGATCAAAGCGAAACGAGGAAACAAAGCGAATGTCACTCCGCGTCGCACTCCGGCGCAACACTGGTTGTTGCGAGCCATACTTGTTCCATACATTATACATCATTCGTGGCACGGTGCTATTGTTCGACACCATTTCGGGGAAGGAAAATGATATCTCGCAATCGGTAACTAATCATCCAACTTCATAATTTATAAGAGTCCATTCTCTTTAGATATACAGATAGAGGGTGATATTCATCGAATACAAAAATAAGCTTTTAGAATTTCCTCAATTTTATCCGATACCTTACATTAACATCACTATTGACGAAACAAAAACGGTATGTTCGTTAACGATTTCTCTCAACGGGCTCCTCTCATCGGGGACAGGTCTAACGCGAAACTAAAATGTTCTAATCGATACGATAAACACAGTGAACGCGCGCGAACATCGGTCGCAAAACAACAGTCTCGTAAGCTTCGACCACGCGAATATAAAACACTCCAACACTTCAAACGTCAAAGAAACGTCCACGAAAGAAACGGCGCGGACGCGCAGCAGTGCGCCGGCGCGCGTCGCGTCGCTCGCCCGCGGCCCGCCGATACTATGTACACGAAACATCTAGCGTAAAAAATAATTAAGTGCGCTTGGGTGGGCTCAAGAGCTCGGGCAGCGGTGCGGGCAGCGGCAGCGGCGCGTCGTCGACCAGCGCGGGCAGCAGCGCGAGCGCCAGCACGGGTCAGACGGGCGCGGGCGGCGGCGCGGGCTCGGGCGGCCGCGGCGCCGCGCCCGCGCCCTGCAGCACCACGCGGTGCCCGTTGGGCGTCACGGCGTCCAGCAGCACGGCCGTGCCCTGCCCCTCCTCGCCCGACAGCCCGCCGCCCTCGTCTGCCGTCGCCGGCTCCGAGTGCGCGCGCCGGTGCCGCCGCCACGCGTGCTGGATCAGCCGCGCGCAGTACTCCTCGCGCTGCCGCCACAGCGTCGACGACACCGGCTCGTAACCGACCTCGTCCGGCCGCCCCACTTCGCCGGCCAGGTCGCCCGTCTCCTCGATCGGGTTTCCTTTCCGCGCGAAGAAGTCTTTCGTCAGTGCGTCAAGGATGTCCACGCAGAACATCATGTCGCCGCGACATATTGGAATATCCATGGATATTATCTTGTACTTGTTGGGCTTGTGTATTTGGAGCGGTGGCTCCAGTACATCGAGGAAGTCTGACAGCTGGTCGTAGCGGATGTACTGTGTACCGTCCGGGTCGAACCGTTGCCAGATCTCGTAGTACATGTCGTAGTCGTCGTCCGTCAGACCTTCCTGCACGTCCTCCGTCGCCTGTGAATTTAATAAAGGTGTATTTAATTTTGAATTCATAATAGGATATCAACTTAGGTTTCCGTAAATTTGGTCCGTTCGTTGAAACTCCGCAGATAATAAGTCAAGTTACCTGTGAGTAGTTCTCGAGAATGACGGCGATGTACATGTTGATGACGATCAGGAAGGAGATGACGAGGTAGGACAGTAAGAAGGTGATGCCGATGGTCGCGTTGCCGCAGTTGCCTGGGTAACCGCGCTCGTTATCTGGCAAATCACACTCTTCTTCGTTTATAATGCCGTCTAATACGCCGTCCCATCCGGCTGACGTCGACATCTGAAAGCAAAACCATCGTATAATGCCGCTGAAGCAAACCTGAAGACAAGGTAAAGAATTTATTGAAAAGCTTACTTGAAATAGCAGGATCATACTCTGCACAAAAGTTTTAAAGTTGTAGACATCATCGAGGCCACCTTTGTCCTTGACGTGCATAAAGAATGACATGCCGAAGATTGCAAAGATGAACATGACAAGAAACAACAGCAGACAAATGTTGAATAAAGCTGGCAGTGACATGGCTAACGCGAAGAGAAGCGTTCTGATACCCTTCGCGCCTTTCACAAGTCGAAGTACTCGACCCACTTTTGCTACTCTTACCACTCTCAATAAAGTCGGTGATACGAAATATTTTTCTATAATGTCGCTCAGTACTAAACCTGTTAACAGAAAAGTTTCGTTATTTGTAAAACTTTTAGATTTTATCGATTTGGATTATTTTCTAAATGGTATTTATACTTACTCATAATAGAGAACATGACTACAACGAAGTCGAATAGATTCCAAGGTTCGACAAAGTAGTGGTACCGTAAGGCGAATATTTTTAGTAGGCACTCTGAACTAAATATTACTATGAATATCATGTTAAGGTAGTCTAGGACGGTGCTGAACGTTTCCGACTGCTGATAGTGGTCCAAGGTCATCGTTAACATGTTGAAACCGATGAACAACATTATAATCATATCAAACTTCTTGTCTGTTACTATCTCAAACACTATCGCTTGTGGTCGCCACTAAAAACAAAACACAACGTTATTTTAATAATATTTGTGTCTTCAAAAACAACTAGCAAAACATATTCTTTCCAAATATGCTAAGAGAGTTAGAGTGATTATTTTACCTTTGGTCTTGGAATGGCTTTTAAAGGTTTTTTTGATCCCATCTTCTTCATCGCGTTGTAGTATTTCTTCTGATCTTCAGTCATGAACATCTCAAGACTGCCACCGGCTTTCTTCTTTTGTTCGTTAAAGTTGTCGATGATCACACCGATGAATAGATTGAGAGTGAAGAAGGATCCGAAGATAATAAAGAACACAAAGTATAGATACATGTAGATATTTGTTTCTCTAATCGGTTGCCGTCCGACTTCTCTGGAATCGATGGCATCGTTCATGATCTGGATCCAGCCTTTGAATGTGGCAACTTGGAAGAGGCAGAGGTATGCCTTCCCAACGTGATCGAAGTTCATTGGAGAGTTTTCCCACGTGTAATTCTCTAAGATACATGCGTTCTTATCTGGTATGATTTCGTGGCTTAGTGTTGTGTGGTTTAAGTCAACACACTGAAAAATATCAATCAATTGTAATATATTACACATCAAAGCAAAATGTTAAATTGAATAGGTATTGAAAAACATTTTAACGGGATTAAAAATTTGTTTTATCGTTTGAATACCTTAAAGTACTTTCCAGCGAATAGTTGAACACCCATGATGGCAAAGATGAGCCAGAAGATAAGACACACGAGCAGCACATTGAAGATAGAGGGTATCGCCTGAACTAAGGCGTTCACCACCACCTATAAAATGAAATTAATTATATTATTTGTTCACAACGTTTTTTACCTTGAGGCTGTTATATTTGTGTTTTATTTAATGTGAAGGCAAATTATTAAATCAGTTAAGCAAATATAATATGGTCTAAAGCTGTTATTTTGGCACTACCAAAAGTTATGTGCCAAACTATGTGAATCTTTGAGTACCTATTTATTGAATATCGTGCCTATTATTTGGAGTGAATATTAAAATATAAAATACTTCTATAAATAACATGCACAACCATTGAAAGCGACAATAGCACGACATAAAGCTCTATTTTCGACTTACCGCTTCGAACAATAAAATCATCCAAAATATGCGAGTTCTAACGCATGCGACTCTCCAAACGATGTAGATGGATACAAGAAGATAAATTTAAGGTGCAGAATCTAAATAAACATTCCAATGAACTAATAAAGTTTCTAATCTAGCTAAAAATGAGAAAGATCCAAGAGAAAAAGTAGACCAAAAGATGACAATGAATGTTTCTCCCAAATGGAACCGACTGAACCGATGTCTAAAGAGAATGTAACGAATCATGATGATACTAAGCCATTCAGGGGTGCCATCGACCACTTCGAAATGATTCTAAATAATTCGATAAAACCACTAATGCCAATGAATTTTGTAACAATATTTTGAAAAATGTATAATTGATTTTATAAACAAATGAGACCGAATGATTAATGCAGAATTATTGAAAAGAGCTATTTGCTGAGTATTTGAGTTGAGTATTTTGATTTGAAGATTGTTTCCGAGATTGAAACTGTACAGAGTAAGGATATGGGTAGTGTGAGTGTGAGGGTGTTCTCTAAGTGTAGTGTGGTGATGGTGGTGAGAGTGAGAGGTGGGCGGTGGGTCAGAGCTCTGGTCGCGGCAGGGCGGTACGTACCCTCATGCCTTGCATGCGGCTCATGGCTCTGAGCGGGCGCAGTGCACGCAGCGTTCGCATCGTTTTGAACGCCTGAATTCCGCCGGCGCCACAAAGCGCCGCTACGAAGTTTATAAGCGAGACCTGATGAAATCAAGGGTTGCATTTTGAAATTCAAAACAAATACATAATAAACATATTAGATATTAATCATGTCAACTGATATGATGTCTTGCAGCATCTAAAAGACGAACGCAGTAATTGGATGTGACCCTATTTCTGTACCTACCATTATTGTGAGCAATGATATTATTTCTGGTTTACTAATATCATTGATTGTGAGTAACCCATGTTACGGTTGAAGACTTACGACCTCTGTTAACAAGCCTATCACGATAAAAGAAACCAGGTATTGGTTTAAGATATATTTATGGCGACATTGATGAAAAGCCTAAAAGAGTAATAGCACCAGATTGGGCGAGGTATTCATTATACAATAAATACATACACTGGAAGAAAATAGAAGACATCAGAGAAATATGAGTGCATTTTGTGAATTTAAGAAATAGTACTATTTCTCTGACGTCAAATTAAAGCTACATTGACAAATAAGATATCATAGCTGTTATAATATGTTTACAATGACATCAACAGCATCCATTAAATGTGCCATTTTCATATATTTGAGACAGTTAAAGTTATATAGGGAATATATTTAATAGAGATGTGAAAACGGCACCATCTTTACAACAGCACACATAAGAGGTGTCACATCATGCATTTGAATTGAAATATCAGGGTCAAGTCACAACGTGAAGGGCCCTCAATCTTCTGTAGTCTCGGTTAGAGTAAATGCGCCGAGTTGCAGGAGTCGTGGGTAAGAGAGATAGAAGCATCCACAGACAATGTTACGACATCAAGAGCTCGAGGCAGCGAACGTGATACTAGTCGGTCTCCGCTGCGTTAGACACCAAACAGTCAAAGCTACACGCTCTTGAGTTGCACTGCCCATCGAATTCAATCTATAGATTTGAAGAAAGGTGTAGATCAATGAGCAGCGCAACGGAACCGACATTGATAGCGTCACTGTTGATTGTGACCGCGCGTACTCACGCGCATTCCCTCCCATCTGGAGACAGCGCGGAGGGGACGCAGAGCTCGCAACGTACGCATCGAGCGGAACGCTGGGATGTCGTCTGCGCCCGCCATCACCGCCCCGTGGTTTACGAGCGACAACTAATGTGACACTTCAGGTCATTTACTATAATCAATTAATTAAACTTAACCTGTCTAAACTATGCTACTTGCAAAGATTGTAAATGTTTGTTTAGGAATTTTCTAAAATCTCTAATGAATAAAAACCAGTTCTTCTACTTGGAATACAATTCTGAACATGTCTTGTTCATTTATTTCACTCCTGCAAGGAATCTGAAGGACTACTAAATTGATGTTAACAATATTTTGAATAATAAACCTAGATAAAAAAGTTATAAGGGAATTAAAACAAAGTGTTTACCATGACAATGACAAAATCAAGCCAGCACCACGCGTTAGTAAAGTACTTCTGGAAGCCGAGAGCAAGCCACTTGATCAACATCTCCAGGAAAAAGATAACTGTGAAGATTCTGTCCATATAGTACAAGATATCTTGGAGGATTGGCCGATGTGGTAAATGTACATCTTCTAAGGCCTGGAAAAGCAAAATTATTAATCAAGTAATTTCATAGAACGTGATATTGCTTGGCCTATGTAAAGTCTCCTTACCAAAGCCAAACTACTGAGCAAGATCATAGTAATCACAGCCGTTTCGAAGTATGTGTTCTCTATCAGTCTGAAAGTCTTTAGTCGAAGCATGGCCCAGCCTTGCCAGAACGGCGAATCGTCGTCTCCGGCGAGGAAAGGGAACTTCTGGTAACAAGGATCAGGGCAGCAGTCTGCAGGGCTGTCATCCACTACATCTTCGTCTGCACCTACCACTATAATGTCTTGTTTCCCTTCTAACTTATCCTCTTCTTCTTCTATCATTTCTGAAATCGATTTTAGTATGTAAGTTTATATATTATGATCTATAAACATTTGGTGATTTTTTTTGTGCTGGCACGCTACCTTCTTCTAAACCTAACTCTTCTTTACTAGCATCTTTCTTTTCTTCGCCATCTATCGTGTCCGCTGAACCTTTATGACTTTCATCTTTGAACGACCTAATTTTATGACTCCCGTACGATTTTTGACTTATCGTGTCGTCGTCCTGGAAAAAATGAATGTAATTAATAAGTCTTCTTTTGATCTGATTATTTTAATTTAATTAGATGAAGAGTTATTACCTGTATAGGATATCCATGATGATTTAATTCACAGTCTAACCGATTATCTCTATGATTATCTGTTATTGCATTGATATTATTCATTAATATTTTTCCTTTCTTGTATTTATTGTCTCCTGAAATGTCACCGTTTACTTATTACCGAAAAATTGAAAGTCTTTCTTTAATTCGAACAAATTGTAAACTAATGTTGTTCTCTTTACCTGGTATCGTGAATTCCATTCCGTCGCCTATAGCTACTTCTACTTGGTCTTTTAGCTTCTTGTCTTTGTATAGTACGGCGTCTTCGAGGTCGGTGCCGAGTTCTAATTCGTTGTCGACTCGCTCTGAGGAGACACAGCGGCCACACAAAGCCGCCTTTAAGCCTATTGTCGCGTGTCACGGTGCGTCAAATGCGTGCGGCGAGCGAGCGTAGCCACCAACCATCCAAGCGTAGAAATCAGACCGGATATTATAAAGACCGTTAAAATATTACTTAATATTGTTTTGTTAGGATTTATAATATTGAACTTTAATAGTCATAATAATTAATAAGCTTTCATAAATTATATTATAAATTTGGTTTGTACTTAGATATTAAGAATAGGTAACTATATTATTATTGTGTAAACAGATAAAGAAACTATGTGCATAATAGATTAAATGCGAAATGATTGACTATTTTTCAGGATGGATGAGACACTAAATACATAATTATAACAAAGACGATTTATACATACATACATAATATAAACACATAATATTTTCCTGCCTGTCTCCCACTGTGGTAGGCAGACCACGGAATGCCACTTGCTACGATCCTGACACACCTTTCTCGCCACCACCACATTCCCTTCATACATACTCGTCGGTTTCGAGCTAGATCTGATCTGATTCTTTGTGGTCAGTGTATGTACGTCTAGGCTGGCCCCTTCCAGCAATTACACTAAAGTAACGCTTGCTTTATAAATCACCTACCTCAACATACCTTTCTCACTCTCTGTCACTACATCGTGTTTCTGACCACAATCTCTAATTAAACAATTTTTTCATTTGTCTATCAAAGTTTCGCCACACATACTTCTCAATAAACGCATTTCCACAGCGATAATCCTATTTTCGGATAAATGAAATAGCCTCGGCGATGCTATACATATTTAATCATCAATCCTGACACAAACAGTAGAAGTATTGCGATTGTGTAAGTGATTTTAGCGCGTGTGTCAATTTATTTTTCACTCCATACATGCGCAGTGTGGACCATTATTCTTCTTCACCACTCTGCCGGGCTTTTTCTAGGTCCACAAAAGCACAAAAGATCTTCTGGCTTTGATCCAATAACTTTTCGCAATAGACCGAAAAAAACCTGGTTCGTGCGTACCATTCCCGTTCTAAACCCTGCTTGTTCATCTCATCTATCGTTCATTCAACACTATCAATTAACGATTTCGCATACAACTTACCAACACACCGAGAAGGCCACGGTAGTTTTTTCATCCCAGCTGTGAACCCTTTTCCTCGTAGAGTGGAACAATTACAGGCTTACACCAGTCTCCAGTCAAGTATCTCTAGCACTTAATAAACAAAAGGTATATGATGACCCCACTACCATTTCTCAGCATCTCTACTGATACACAGTACACAGCCATACCCTGTAGCTTTTCCTATGTTCATATTTTTTATTGCTTTCATTATCTCTTTCAAACTCAACGGATCCTCACACTCTGGGATCACTTCTATGTATGGTACTTCTCCACATTCAAAAAGACTTTCAAAATATGCCTTCCAACAATCCAATACTTTTCAACAATCAATCAAACAATCCCATGCATCCATCACTACTTCTGATTTTATCAACTTTGGATGTCTCTGCCTTTTATACATACAATACACCAGATTTGCAATATCAAACACATATTTTATTGTACATGCACGTAATATAATTTCTGAACACACAAAGCTATAAAACATAGAAACACAACAAACGTGTAGACATTAAGACAAATTAAAGAAAATAATGTTAAATAAACATAATTTGGAACAGGCTGAAAAAAAGATACATTGAAATACTCAAAACTAACACGAAAGGTCTGCAATTCTACACTTGGATAGCAAGGACGCAGGCAACGCACAGTGACCACGACTCACACAAGGTTACTTACAGATTGTTCAACACAAATATCATGCTTTATTTTGTGTTTTTAGATTTAAACCATGCCACAAAATCTATGAACAGGGATATGCATTTTTGATACAAGGTATTAATTATCGACCGAATTTTTCAGCGTTCCGTAGTCAAACTAGGAACCTTTACACTTTAGTCCATTCTGCGATGTCTGTCTGTATCGCCTCAATTACTCTCTCATTTTTTGAGTTTGACTCGAAGACAGATAATAATGAAACAAACCCGAAACAGAAACGTGAATGACCATAATGAACAAATAATGTTTTTCGAAGTAAAAAAACAATTTGCTACCCCATCGAAGTTAAATATCAGAAAATATTTACTAATGTCGCTTTAATTTCAATAAAACTTATAACGGATGCTGCAGCGCAATCTGTGACAGAAAAGGTTTTTAAAGACGATCCCTATTCAGTGGCCACGGAACCCTATCATGGGCGTAACCGACACGCTTTTGGCCTTTACTAAACTTATTGTGTTGTTTATTACCAATGTAGTCTTTATTATTTTGATTGCTCAGATCACATATATAATTTTCTAGCAAGGGATACATCGAAACACAGTAACAACAACATGCCACAACAACTGGCGATCAACACATATCTTACCGGGAGCATGTATTGCTATCTGATTAGTCAGTTTATTCTTCAGCAGTTTGAGGACCTCGTTAACGCTTTGTTTTACCCACGCATTGAACCTCGATATCCGATTGAAAGCCTCCGCTATTTTGTTTGTGTCCTGGTCGGCAGTTGGCGTCGATAAACTCGATGAGCCGAAATTTGACAGTAACAGGGCCAAGAAAAGGTTAAGTACCTGGAATTTGATTGAGATTTATTGATTATCTAAACAAAAAGATAACAAAACAAAAGAATCTGATGATAAAACTAACCACAAGATTGCCAATGACGACGGTGGCCAAGAAGAATGGAATACAAGAGACGTCCCCTACTAACATACAATCCCACATACTCTCTATCCATTCTCCGCATAGTACTCTGAATACGATCATGAAGCTATGCATGAAATCGGTGAAATTCCATCTAGGAAGATCTCCGTCGGGGAAACGATCCACGTAATCTGTACAGAAATAAACAATCATTGGAATATTTGTGAACAAAATACAGTTCAGTTTTTAAGCGTTATTAAATTGCAAGCAATTCGTTAAATAAATTGTATGAGGGGCAGAATTTAAAAGCAAATTCACATTTCAAAGGGTACCTGGTCACAAGGCAATCAGCGTTTTACAAATTAACATGTTAAGCATAGAATTTGATATTAATTAATACCTATAGAATTTAAAAGCAAGCCGTGTAAGGCGCAATAGATCTTTCTTTCTAATATACTCTAACTACAATTAACATTCACAGGAACATCGTGTATAATTTTAGTTAAATAGTTTTAGCTAACTTTCTTATTACCCAAGATAGATAAGTGTGTTTTAGTCACAGATTTATTATAGCCACGAAAGCAAATAACATGGATGTTCCCGTCGCATTACATAAAATATTTACAGTCGTTAAATATAGGTATATGGTTTAAAGTTAAATACGTTACTTACTTTAGGACCTGCTACGGACCATCAAACTAAACAACTATCACTATGAAACCAAAAACCGCGAAAAAAAGATTTTTTTGTCTATAATAGGAAACGTCAACGGCTACTCGACCCAAATGTATGGAACAGCTGTTTTTTTCGTGAACTCAATGCTGGTCCCGTAAAGTAACTTGTTCAGTTTGATGGTTTAAAGCACCTCCTTAAGTATGTAACGCATTTAAGATTACACCTATAAATAAACCAAACAACTACTTTTACAATCATCTAGATTCTAGTAGACATGCAGTACTTACTAATTTAAGAATAAATATAGATAGCACTGACGAATGAAACAAAGACGGTTACAATGAAAATTGTAAAGCATTAGTATTCAGAGAAAAACATTGAAAAGGCCATAAAAAGGAAGGGATGGAAAAAGAAGTTGAAAAGCTGGCAATGAATGTTTCACAAGTGAGGCGCCTTTTCTAGTGGATTTTCAACTCATACAAGGAAATTCCTAAATATATTAAGGACCTCAAGGCTCGCTGGGAAGGGACACATCAAATCTTGTCAATCACCTAGTATGACAATGAGCATAACAGTGTGACGCACATCAACACAATACTCACTATTCAAACTTGGCGGCGAGCCCGACTTAGTAGGCGTTTCGAATTAGTTAAGTCTAGATTACATTTGTTTTGGCCTTTTTATAAAGGAATGTTGTATCACTTGCCATTTAGATAGAATATATAAACAACATGATTTACATTCCAACCTGTGTTAAAAAGTCCAAAGCGAACATTATCCATGCTTTATAAGTGAATGTACTTCAATATCCGCTTATGGATGTAAATGTATTGAAATATTAAAGTGTAGAAATAGCAAATCCTGAGGTACATTCACTTGCTACGCCACGGGCGCCGCCGCCGCATCAACACGTCCAAACACCAATGAACATGCAACACTCCCACCAATTACACTTACCCACGTAATTTTTCCCGAATAGTTGCATACCCATCACGGCAAATATGAAAATAATGATGCATAATACGAACGTCAGGTTACCCAAGGCACCCATCGTCCTACCCATTATAGAGATGAGTAAATTAAGTGTCGGCCATGACTTTGCCAATTTGAATACTCGAAGCTGCAATTACAAATTGTGAAACAAGGCGTCACACAAGCTCGCTTACCGGCGCTTCACCTATGCTACGGCGGCTTTCTCCATTGACCCATAATCACTCAAATTTTTTACCATTGCTATTACGTTTTTTACTCTTTTATTACTAAATTGGTTTTGTATGAGTGTTTCTGGGTCGGACATGTTTAGCAAATGTGTGCTTGAGTCGCCTATCAAAATGTGCATTGACTTTTATTCTGTATGAGTGGGATATATGTTTGTCTTCATTACTGTGAGAGCTTTTGTCTTTTGTACCAAATATTATTGTTTACTTTGCATTTTTTTTACTATATCATTTGCTTCTTTAGGCTTAGCAATTTCTTTTCCCAATAAAAATGTAATAACGACATAGATCCCATCCGTAATGACCAGACGCTTACGCGTACCCTTCGGAAGCAAAGCTGCAAGTCAAATCTATAATACTCGATGCAAAGCTTAACGAATGGTCTCAAGCTGCGTGGCATAGCTTTATAACGTGTTTCTCAGGCTCATTCACGGAGCCTCATTCAGTGTTATAAAGCCTCAGCGCGGACTCTCAGTCCATTATGATAAATGTTCGATCAAGCCCAGTGTAAAATATATTTGGGAGTGTGAAGCTGAATTAATAATGAAGCTTATTTTATTTAGAGATGCTAAATTTTCTTTCATATAAAACCTGTGTAATTCTTCCCAAACAACTGCATTCCCATCACCGCAAATATGAATATAATGATGCAAAGTACAAAGGTCAAGTTCCCTAAAGCTCCCACTGTCCTACCCATTATGGATATAATTAGGTTTAGCGCCGGCCAAGACTTGGCCAGTTTAAATACACGCAGCTGAAAATATTTCATCACATTTACATATTCTTGTTACATTAGATGAGAAATATGATTAGTTTGATGTGTATGTGATACATGTAATGGAGAGAGTTTTGGTAATGTTGCCAATTGATGTTAAAAAACACAAGAAAACTTCATAAAAATATTTAGTATCAAAATACCACCAGTAATTAAGGATATTACTCCCTGAAAAAATCATTAATAAATCGAGATAGTTAATAAGAATATTTCTGGCATGCAATGTATCGGGATTAGTTAAGACTTGATATTCCTGAATTGATATTTTTGAAAATTACCTAGGTACTTAGAAATTAGTAGATCCTTAAAACTAAATATTTAAAGAACATTGGAGGTGAAACTTACCAAACGAAAGGAACGTAACACAGACAAACCCTGAACTCCTTCTAAACCCAACTCCAACAGTGATAAGGCCACGATGATAAAGTCAAAAATATTCCAACCCTCTTGAAAATAATACTTTGGGCTCATTGCTATTAATTTTAACAAAGCTTCAATACCGAACGTTGCCGTGAAAAACTGTAAAGAAAATATGTAAGTAAATATGTTTAGTTTAAAACTTTATAGATATGGAAGGAGGAACATAAACTTATGTGAATCTACTTAGTTGACACGAGGCTTCGTAATTGAATAGTTCCATTTCAATGGAACAGGCCATTATAGAACAGGCCATTCCGGAACAGAACTTTAGAAAGGTAAGATTGAGAAATGATTTAGAATAGAAGAGGAAAACAATGAAACTGGCAAGCGATAAAATATAAATGAAGAGAAAGGTAAAGAAGATACCTATAGAGGGTGAATGATGATGATCCTTTTAAACTTTGCTATGTTTGTTTCTATGTTTTTATGAATAAATAAACATTTTGATTTACTTACATAATTGCCGCTCTTCAGTGCTCTCTCCATATCCTTGTCCATATCGTGATGATCGAGAGCCATGAACAAGGTGTTGACTACGATACAAAGTGTGATGAACAGTTCCACGAATGGATCGAACACAAGCAGAGCGACGTACTTCTGGAACTCGAGCCAGAGCCAGCAGCAGTCCCACACACAGAACACGTCAATTCCTTTCATGAAGCATTCGATTAGCTTTTCCTTGAACGTTGGGCCATCCTCATCGTCTTCCGCCGCTGTTGGGAAGTAGTATACTGACACTGTTGCGTCCCGTTTACCGGCAGAGTGCGTGTGTGTGTGTGTTAAAGAGGAGAGAAAACATATTGTTAGTATTAGCTCATTATTTTGTTCAACATTGGATATTTCCAAATTAGAGCAAGTGATCGAGCAAGAATATTCATTTTCAACCACTCTTTTTGGAAATGATTTAGGTTTAAGTCATTCGCTAGTCACATAAAAGTTACCAATATCCATATTTTTTGTAATTTTGCTGGTTGTCATTTATCATTGAAAAATCAACGATGCGTAGAATCTGTGGACGTATCTCGGGTGTTGGTATGCCACGCATATTATAAAAAAGAAGTTCCGAGAAAAGGTATGTCTCGAAAGTTCTATGAAGTGAAAGTCGTGCAAATCAAACCCAACTTATTACTGGCGGTGACTATTATTAGATTGATTATCAAACTCTGCATCAAAGCTTCAACAAATTGCTTAACTACTCAAACGCAACCATGAGTGAAACTGAGCTTTTTCATAAATTTTAAAAGGCCAAAAAATATGAATATCGTGGTTAAACACTATAAAATAGTATGACTACACATTGATGATATTTCTAGGTTCCAATTAGCTTTTATACGTTTCATTCGTATAAAAGCTGAGAATGATTGTGATAATGATTCTAACTTACCAATAGAAATAAATATACCTGTCTCTTGATGGAATAAGACTGCATTTTATTTTAATAAAATGAAAATGAACTACTCGTATGTGGCCGCCGAAATTACATGCATAGGTAAAAACTAAAATACTACATACAACATTGAAAATAAAATAAGCAGTTTACTTTCAAACTTTCGATGGTGAATCCAGTGAGTTGTTATAACTTAGCACAAATATGGATAGTGGTTGTTTTAGGCCCACCACATACATCCGGAATTGCAATTCGGAATTCCGAATCTGGATTGTGATTTTGTATAGGATTTGAAAGCTCCGCAATTCCGAACGGAATTGTGGAGGGGGAAAATCCATACGAAATCGTAATCCTGATTCAGGATTCCAGATTGCAATTCCGGATGTGTGTGGTGGGCCTTAGGAATTAAAAATTAGCACAAAATATTATGCTGTACCTAAGTATACAGGGTCCAACTTAATTTTTGACGGTACTGACTCTGACTATCCCATTGAAAAACCTTCAGAATAGAAGGACCCTATATACAGGATATTTTGTTACTAGATGTGTTCCTTTTAAGGGGGTGATCAGACCATTAAACTGAACAACTTTCTTATAGGACTAACATGAACATAGCGAAAAAAAATTATGCTGTTTAGTAGTAGTATGTAGTAGTTTAGTGTAGGTACAGCAGATTTTATCGCGATTTCGATGTTAGTTCCATAGAGAAAGTTGTGAAGTCTGATCCTTAAAAGGGAAGCATCCAATAAGAAAACACCGTATAGGAGTGGCGTGTTTGTGAGAACGATGCGATAGACAAACAATTACAGGCAGTGTTTCTAATGACACGTGTTCAATATCGGCTTGTAAGTTGGTACTGAAATGACACAGTCAAAGAAGAATTTAGCATATCTATACTTCATTCCAAATAAGGATGAAGAGATTTTCCGATTTCTATTTAGGTTTCTAGCTAATTCTGAGAAGCGAATATAATTTATTTATTTTATTTATTTATTTTTATTTTATTGGAAAACCAACAGCAATATAATACAGTAGTAAAGATCATCGGAAAGATATACCTATTCTGAGAATAAGTGAGAGTAACTGTTTCAAATCTCTGTTTCTGTAATTCAAAATAGCCTTAAAATTTCTTTCCTATTTGGAATGGAGTATACTTAAGGTGGTTAAAGTCCATACAAAAGTTTGACGCACAATACGCGTAGACGGAATCAATAAAAGTATTATTTTATATATGGAAAAATAGTTTATAAAATCTAGTTGCCGCGTAATAAATAACATTTAATTTATAATATAATTACGAAGATATAAAGCTTTTAAAATTTTGTATGAAAAATTTCAAAGCTTTATATCTTCGTAATTATTTTATAAATTGCAAATGTTATTTGTGACGCGGCATCTAGGTTTTCTAAACTATTTTTCCATATATACAAAGTTACTTATATTAATACCGTCTACACGTATTGTGCGTCAAAGTTTTGTATAAAATTGACCCCTCTGCAACCATCTTAAGGCATAAACGCATCCCCACAAAAACCGTTTGTTCAGTAGCGATAACAATGTATTCATTGTGAATAATACGTTGAGAATAACATTGCATAGGTTTGTTTTAAGGATACTTGTATGCAAACAATCTGGATAGATTTTCTATGCATATTTACTAAAATCTAATGAAATGCCATTCATTAATAGTATCATTAACTTAACAGAACAATGTGCTACTCTCTCTAAGTTGTCGCTGAAGTGATTATATACCATAAACATAATATGTGATAAAACACAAGATGAATTATAAAGAAATTGATTAAATAATTATGAGATAATTTTTTGACAGGATACCAACCGAGACTTCATTGTTTAAAAGTGGTTTTACGGCTATTATATTATAATCTCTTTCGCAGGCGTAGGTTTTTCTGTAAGGTCGGAATCTCATTCGCACACTGTGTTGGTCTACTTACGGTAGTAATATTAAGTTAATGTTATATACGCTGTATTGAAAATACAGGCTGCCCAATCATAAAGTGCACAAAAGGAAAGGTGCGGGATTGAAAATAAAAATGGAATATATAATAAATAGGCTCCAATCTGAAAATTTATGATTTCACTTTTTAACTATCAGCTATCAGGGTTATTGAGTTGAAATAAACGAAACAATGATCTTAAACAATGTGTAATAAAAACTAATTGAGATATAATTGAAAAAGCACTTCCTTTATGACTGATGATTGGGCACCTGTATTATGAAACATTTGTAAATACGATACGTACTCATTATTCTTTGACTGTTTTCATTGGTTCATGCGAGTGCTTGTTGCATTTTGACACAGTGATTACAATAAATGACATCCACAAATGTCTTTTCTTTTGCCAATTATGCTCTTTAGTTGCATAATGAGCAAATACCTGATGTGTTTGTGTATGTGTTAGTGTCATTGTTTTAACAGTTTATCTGATGTTTTAAAAATAGGTTTTAAACAAAACATTCACAGAATATTTACAGAATTATCTTTCATTTTTAGACATTTTAGAGAAGCGAATTAAATTGAAACACATTTAGCACAGTAAAGAAACGAACACCGACATGTAAAGTATAATAAAACGGCACAAGACAACAACAATCTGACTTGTAACTCTTCGTAACAAGTGTTAGTATTAAATGTTTAGGGTTCATACCGTTCTGCTCGCTCGCTCTACTTTGCCGCCCTGCTTGCTCGATGATTTCGTTTAGTACCATTACATCTGAAATGAAAACGTTGGTAAAGTTAATTAAAATGCGTTAAGTTAAGAACAACCTACAGGGTCGAAACTTATAATTTGGTGGTTTGAAGTACGACCGTTATTGTATAACGCATTTAAGTTCACAACCTGTTTATGACGTGTATTATCAATTATCATAAGACGGCGTTTATGAAATTAATAACATAGAGATGGAATGCTAAAAGACTATGCCCAAAACCAGGCTCACGATGCGTCATCACATCACCATTTATTTAACAAAAATATTGGTCTAAATTATGAATCTCTTCACATGCTATGGGGTATGGGAGTTTTAAGATAAAATACATTTTTGTAGTAACTTTTTGTAAGGAATGAATGCTTGTTTCTATAACCTGTCTTAGTTTTAAATAGGGATTATTTAAATATTTCCTATCAAATATTGAAGATTGTCTTGTTATAATAATGCTTAGTACATTTTTCCTGTCTTTAGGTGTCAATTTGGCCAGACGCAAGTTCAGCCTAACTTTCATAGAGTTTTGGGCATGATCTTTTGTCGACGTCCGAGATAACGATAATATTCTCCTAGCTTTAATAAAATTTTCGATGTTAACAGAATTGTCTGAAATATAACTGGGTATATTTATCACGAATTAGTAGGTATACCTATTTAAATAATTCGACATTGTAAGTTGATTGACAGTTGATAATAGGAGTGTGGCTTACCTCTCATATCTACAACGTTAGGTTGCGACGTCTCTATGAAAGGGTTGTCGTTTGAAGGTTTCAGCACCTTCCCGGCTTCGTCTGTACATTCAGTCGTGCTCATTTCCTGAATGTGTTAAAATTTGAATGTTAATGTTTGTATTTGATATCAGCTCTCCTGGGATAATTGCCACTATGGAGCAGGGCCAGTTGCAACTGTGGAGCGATTGCAATTGTAAGAATTACGATTCAGTTCTTCTAGTTGCCGTTACCCCGGAGGGAGACCTTAGGTCTTTTAATATCCAACATTTAAAATTTCACGTGATCAAGCATAATTAAAGTAGGCGTATGGTAACTCACCGTCCGTCATAATATTATATTACTTATGGGCGGATAGCTATCTGACGTATGGGTCGTCCGAGACACGCAAGGAAGCGAAAAAAAGAGTTGAGGGTAAGATGAGTAGATACATACGTATTCTCTGAGCGGTCTAGATGCTAGTGAAGAATCCTGCCTCGGCAGGGGGTAGGCGTGTGGCTGTGAGGTGACGCTGTGGTTCCTCGAAGCTGAGCGGTTCCGTAGCTTTTGCTCTTTCGTCTGAGCCTTGCCGCCGCCCAGCAGGTCGCCGTGAGACGTGTACGACAGCCGGGACTGATGCGACGTGTATGAGGAATGCCGAGATCCTGAAATGTTTAGGTTGAGCAGTCCATGAAAGCTGCTTTCACATTAGGCGATTGTCGACAACGCTACATGATTCCGCACGGCATTGATTAGAGTAAAACGAGTGTTTCTTCTTATGAATCTATTCTTAAAAATATAAGCTTCGGTTCTGTGGAGAGAGATTGTATGGAACATCAGATTATTTTCGCGTTTCCTGAGGTTGACTCCATAGTGAAAATTGTTCAATTTTAAGGTCTAAATTCACCGTGTCAGTATTTGCCAGGCTATCACTTATGTATGAATTATAGATTTCTATAAAGGCACAAAATATACAAACCTAAATTAGCATAGTAGACAGGAATGATGATAGCACCGTTTTCTTCAGACATAGGCGTGACAGCATTAGAATCGTCCGCGTAGGGGAGATGTTCTTGGGCGTCCAGGTAAGTCGAGAGGACCAGCGGCTTCCGATCTGCTCCAGGAGGATACCTTGACCTTCCGTTGGGCCTCAAAGTCATCTGATGCGAGCCTCGCGATCCTCGGCGCAGATTAAACGGCGAGCCAGGCAGCGATAATGAAGCCTGGGGCGTATTCAAGGTTCAGAATTATGTTTTTAGTTTTAATCATGACATTTTATCTCATCGTTTCTCAATCTAGGGGTCTCTGACTCCGGGGGTATGTACTCTATCTTAAACTGTCCTTAGGGGGCCGCGATTAAAAAAATGGTCCCATTAAGTCAAGAAAAAATTATTCCGGCATTAAACATTGCATTAAACCAACATTAAACACAGAAAGACGTTATATAAGTATTTTTATTATAATAAGATACAGATGATACTTTTATTTTTAGTTTTTGAAGCCATTTAAAATATTATTATACTCTTGAAAAATTGCCTTAGTAATGTTTCTGACCCTCCTTGAACCTAATTAAATTTGATAAAACTGGGCACAAAATATTATTATAATCAAAGGGGATCGTGACACTAAATAGGTTGAGAAACGATGTTTCAACATATTGCTTTTAAAACCATTATTCTATAAGTCTTATTTTCATTCTTATTCTTTAAGGTTTTATGGTGTAATAATTTACCACCAATATGTTTAGGTTTCTAAAGCAACAATCTTTACAAAATGTTATTTTCCTATTTTGATCTTTTCACTATATTGTAAAATTATATATTTTTCAAAGTTCAAATATCAGATTACAATTCAAATTTAGTTTGCTAAAACTTGAATATCATACATAGGTTTCCTCAATTCAGATCGAATGGTACAGAAAATAATTCTATAATCAGTTAACGAACCTATTATTATATTGATCAATAAACACTAAGTAATGAAACCGGTTGCAGAGGCTTTAGCTAAGCTTTATGAAGTATTCATTTATATATTCTGAGATTTACAGAAAGTTTACTTTCATGTGCTGATAAACAAAAGTGATAAACAAAAAAACTGTTGGAAATGCTTAGTAAGAAGAAAATAAATTTAATGAAGTTAAAGAAAATGAAAGTGCTCGTAACGGTCTCATTGCATCAATACACGTTGTTATGAAGATCCCAACATAAACTGAATTTTATACCACATAAACTGTGACCTTATCAATACATTCATGAATTGCTGCATTGGACATTGAAGAAAAGCTATCGCTAATAGCAGAATCTAGAAGAGCAAGAGCTGGAAAACAGACAGAAAACAAAAACGGAGTAACTCCTATTGTAAAGGAAGAGGAAGGGGAGAACAAACACCAATGAGGATAGAAGGACAAACCTGTGAGCCCTCCCGCAGTGGCCCATATGCCAACTGGCCGTATTTATTTATGCGTTCAGGGTGGGGGACCTTCAATACACAAACAAAATTTCGAATGTATTACCATCTCCCATCGTTCAAGCAACTTATATCGACCAAATATCTAGACATCCATCAATAAGGATAAAGGATCGAAAGTAGGCATCGCCTAACACATAAACAAAACAAAAACAAAACATAATCTGCCATACAACGAAAAATAAGTTGCAGCTTCCAAGCAAGTCGTGTGATGGAAATAATAATGACTCTCACAGTATACCAATCGAAATCTACAATGTTTTACTATGTATATTGAGTAATTAAAGAGCAGTGATATTTCAAATACAATAAGAACAAATTATAACAACAGTGAATCTATTCTCAATAATGTAAGAATTAATATTAAAAGTGGATGCACAACTATAAAATTTCTTATTGTAAATGTCTCTGAAATAATAATGATTGGAGAAGATTAGCGCTGATGATAAGTGAAAGCAATAGTTAGTCAGGTAACTTTGTTTATAAACACATGAAGTAATGTGGGGTTATATTACATGCTTATTTGCATACTTCTAAATCCTATCGTAACTATATGTATTTATTTTTAATCTACATCTATTCTATAGCCATGAAGACTGTTCTTTTGTTAATCTATGATCGAAGCCTCCGCATGTTGCTAATCAAAATTGAGGAATTTATTTATCATACGACCATAAAATGGTAAAATTAATTATGTAGACCGAACCTACCTCTCCGTCGTTGTGAACTGTTTCAGGTTCAGCCCGGCCCGCTCGTGAACACTCACATTGCAAAAGAAACAATCTACCATGACAATAGATTCGTTCTCTCCAATAATATTCCTTTGAGTTCGAGAACCTTTTTATGTATTCATGCAATTTATTATACGATTCGTGTTATCTGAGTGGGAATATTCAGGGAATTTCAAATTATATCAATCTCTTTTTAAAGGAGAAATAATATTGGAGATTGAACACTAGGTAAAGAAAGCTACCATGAAACGAATTTATGATCATGTATCTCTACATTGCTAGCAATCATGCGTTTGTACATATTTTTTAAATCGTTTCCAACAATTATCAAATCTCTTTCAGATTTTGGTTGCAACTATACATTCCATGAAATTAATTGTTTAATTTTGAACAGAAATGTGATTTAAAATAATATTAAATCAAGATTCTAATCGTGCTTTACACATGTATTCTAAAACAGAATGGTAAGTACCTACTAGCTAGATCTAATTGAGGAAATAATGTATCTAAAATAATTGGGTAGCATTTATGATTTATTAATGAATATTGGAAGATGAAATTATTGATGGATGAGAGTTAAATTTTATGATGGGACAGCATTAAAAAACTAGCTCTGGCAGAATCATTCACAAATAAATGAAGAGTAAATATTAAATGAAGATCAACATTATGTTATTTGCAAATATCAGTTATCCAGGTGATATTTTAGTAATAATAATGCCCAGGATCATACAAATTTAAAATTATTTCGAAAACAAAACTTACAAAACATCATACACTTCAAGCTAGTCATCTGTATATTTGCAGTTAACATGAAAAGGTAAATTAAGGACACAGGGCAACTTCAAGCTTACAGCAATAAACATCAATAATAATGGTTCTTTTCAACTTGAACGTAAATACGAAAGTGCAGATTATGAAGATGAAAAAATTACGTGACAAAATACAATGAAGACTCCAGTTGTTGGCAATAGTTGAAGTTTCAAAGAGTTGAAAGAAGAAATTTTTTGTCGTAGCAAAGCTGAGTGTTTTGATGGGGATCAAGTTGAAAAGAGTGCTTCACTGACAATGATTCAATTGGTATAAAATAATCTTTCAATAATTGCTTACTTTTAAGATTTTTCTCTTTACAAGTTAATAAACTGCATTTATATTACCGATCAGATATATTGTAAATTGATTATCATTAAGAATTAACCGACTGATGTACGAGTATATTATATGAATTTGCGGCTTTGATAGATTGAGTGGTTCATCTAAAGCCCGCTGTACATAGTTCATATTAGTTTGAATCATAGTCAGTGAGATGAATGCGTGTGGAGCGCGGCGCATACTCACCATGCTGACCTTCCTGTGTCGGCGTGCCTCGTGGTGCGTGTCGGCGGTGGGCTTGTGCGTGGGCTGTGTGCTCACCGAGTCCTGGAAGGGGTCGCTACGGAGGGACATGCGCTCGCGCGTATTGTCGTCCTGGGCACCGCGCTCCTGGTTCACGAACAGTTCGTAGCTCTGGCACGAGAAGTCGCTCGGCGATTTAGCTGGGTGCGCTTCGGCGTATGCCGCCGCTTCGGCCGCTGCGGCTACTTCTCGCGCGTGAGCTTCTCTGGCTTCTTGTTTGTCCGCTCTCGCTGCTGCTTTTTGTTCCGCTTCCTAAGGTGTTCAAAATGTTTGCTTTTAACAACAGGATTCAACTAATCGGCTAATCTAGTCTTTCCGAATATACTGACGGTTTTAGAGGATGATCAGACCATCGTGGGACTATCATCTAAATCTCATAAAAAATCTGCTGTCTCATACCTACATTTGAGTTTGGAGTATGTTTGCAATTTTGTAGGGAAGAGCTGATGTTTTTTTTTTAAAAAACCATCAGCTTAGATGATGAAGAAAAGAGCATAAAGTAAATTTTTTCTAATCATCAATAGACATAATTCCATACCCTGAGTGCTTCCTCCTCAGCCTGCTCTTCCTCTTCGGCTTTCTTCTGCAACTCGTCGTAGGACATGGCGACAATAGCCAAGATCAAGTTGACGAGATAGAACGAGCCCAGGAAGATGATCACCACGAAGAATAGAACGTGCCATGACCCTGCCGATCTTAAGACCTGCAGATGAAGTTTGTTTATTAGGTGTCTTAGTACTGTAGCCAATTTGCCGAGTACTATACTGTTATCTAGGGGAGTTAACTAGTTATAGGTACTGGGTAATTTTTTTTACCGTTTCGAAATTTTCAGGGGTGGTTCAGACCATCAAACAGAACAACTTTTATTATTGGAGCAAACATGAATTCGTAAAAACCTCCTCCTTTTTGGAAGTCGGTTAAAAAAAAACAGTTGTCTCATACATTTGAGGTTTAGTCTGGAACAGCAGATTTTTTTTTATGATTTCAGTTTTGCTCCCATACTAAAAGTTGTCCAGTTTTGTATACTGAACCATCATCCTTGAACATTTCGAAACGTATGTGGTTTAAAGGTTGATGATACTTTTACTTACATTACGTCCTATATAATAAACTGTTTTTAGCTCCGCTGCGGTAAGGTGGTTTCAGTCCATACAAAAGTTTGACACACAACACGCGTAGACGGAATTAATAAAAAATAATATTTTATATATCTCCATATATAAAATATTAGTTTAGAAAATCTGGTTGCCGCGTCACGAATAACATTTGCAATTTATAATATAATTACGAAAATATAAAGCTTTTAAAATTTTGTATGAAAAGTTTCAAGCCCTAAATTTTCTAAACTATTTTTCCATATATTTATACCGTATACGCGTATTGTGCGTCAAAGTTTTGTATAAAATTGACCCCTCTGCAACCACCTTAAGCGGATGTCGGCCTCTACTAAAATCATTTGACGGACGCTATTAAGGCACAAGGTAAGAAAAGGACGGTAAATTTTTCGATTCCTATGTATATTTCTGGCTAATTCTGATTAGCAAATATAATATATTTTTCAGAAAGATATACTATCCGACATAAACCTTAGACGTTACTAAAACTGTTTTAAAAATAAGTGAAAGTAGTGTTTCAAATCTCTTTTTCTATCACTATCACTACATAGTATAAAACAAAGTCGCTTCCCGCTGTCTGTCTGTCCCTATGTATGCTTAGATCTTTAAAACTACACATCGAATTTTGATGAGGTTTTTTTTAATAGATACGAGTGATTCAAGAGGAAGGTTTATATATCAGCATTGCACCCGTGCGAAGCCACTAAAATTTCGCTTTTTCGCTATTTGGAATGGAGAATATAAGTAGGTATAGCATTCTTTTTAAGTTTACTATTGTTGGTGGCATGCTAGTACACTATTTGCTATTTATTGAAGTAATATTGACGATATTAACGAATATTACGCTGTTGCGTAACACTTGCATTGCGTGGGTTAATATCGTTTACGGGAACGAGGAAATACACCCTTATGTATGTGACGTCATCTCAGTCCTATTAATATTAGTCACGCAATGTACCTAATGAAATTTCATAATTCCTTTTAATTTTGTGAATTCTTGCGTGACCACATTCGGATTAGGTACGTATTTCTCTAACAAAATGACTTACTTGCGCAAGTTAAATTCTTTAAAAATATCTTACGCGGATGGATTCGGTTACCTACCTATAATAATGCATTTTCACGATTCATCATCAACATCAGCCTATTATAATTCCCATTGCAGGGCACAGGCCTACTCTCAGGGAGGTATGGGAATCAGTCTACAACGCGTGCCCAATGCGGATTGGTAGACTTCACATAAGATAGAAAAACGCATTGGTACATGGCATGTGTCGTCCGTGGGGATTCGAAGCCGGACCCCCATGATTGAGAGTCCATACCTCTCCGCAACGCGCGACCGACTCTACAAGATTTTTACGTTTGATCCGTCTTAATTGACACTATTTTATTTGATAGAATTTTGTTTTTTACGTTAGTTAATAAACTTACTAATTGGTAGAGATTCTCCCAGTAGTCCTGAGTCATCAGTCTGAAGGCGGAGAGGAAGGCCCAGCCAAAGGTGTCGAAGCTGGTGTAGCCGTAGTTTGGGTTCGGTCCATACCCTTGCAGGCAAATGTAGCCGGGTTCACATGTCCTGGGAGACATTGAAATTAGTAATGGATATTATATTTACTGAAGTTATCGTCATGCCCTTATGTAAGTTGCAAACGACAGAAATAGGTACCTACTTGGAGATATTATTCTTATGTTCGTGTTAGTGGTTTTTGAATACCTAACGTGGACGTTGAAATAGCTAAAAATAAGGCTCAAAACGCAAGGAATCTGGAAAAAGCTCGAGTGATATTGTAAATTTTGTGTAGGTACGCTGACTTTACCTAAGAACATATCAATACAGCTGTTATATAACTTAGTTTCCAGGAGACTTACCCTGCTCCTGATGAATTCCCACATAGTGGATAATTTTCGGTTTCTCCATACCAGTTTGCTGAAATTAAATTGTTGTTTTTGTTTTTAAATCCTTAAGATAGTAACATTCGTTTCAATATCCGAATTATAACAAAATTTACTAAGATTCAAGAGATAATTTGCAACATTACTTACAACATACAATACAAAAAAGGAACGACATCTTACTTTCATTCTGACAGAATCTCTCCCAGTTTTCATCAGTCAAGTTACCCCATGAGCCGTCTTCTGGGAAGACCTTGACGCACTTCTGTGTCAGCACTCCCATGTAGATCTGGAGGCCCATGAGCGCGAACACGGATAGAGAAAACATCGTCAGGATGATCACATCTCTCAGATTCTTCACGGATTCTATCACAGCTCCGACGATGGTCTTCAAACCTGGTTGAGTTAGGTGTTGTTTGAGAATGCAATTGTACTATTAAATTAGGTTGACAATTTGATTTTTTTTATTTCTGTATTTTACTGTTTATGTTTTGGTGTAAAATAAAGTATATTTGATTGTTTGATTGATTGATTTTTTTGTACAAATCGGCAGAGTATATTTATACCCTAAATACTAAAGGGATACCGTAATAGGATTTTGTAAAAGTAGCTTGACCAGAATGTTTCTTTTATTTATGTAAAATGTTGAGTGATTGATCATCCAATATCTATTGGTGTTAGTTATTTGACTTTTTTATTTGAGAGGAAACGCAGAGCTTATACCCAAATAATATGGGAATACCTTCATTATAAGCTTTGTAATAGATAAACGACACAAAGTTCTGAACTGTAGGCCTAGCATGCCACCCGCGAGAAAACGATAAAAATCGAGATGTGCCTCCATCTTTATTATTTTACGTAGGCCAGAAAGAGCGCGCATGACGTTTTTCTCGTTTAAACGCTTTGTCGCGGGTGGCATGCTAGCCGTGCTGAACTTTAGTTTGAAATATTTATATGTTTGAAAGAAGTTAGATCAGGTCTATAATAAGGAAATATATCAATAACCATATCTCATACTTAAACTCACGACCATAATCCCTTTGGGGAAGCCAGGAACATTGTTTCAACTAACTGCGGTCTTAAATGTAACAAGGCTCACTTTTAGCGTATTGAAGGCTTTTCATTCTTCTTTCCATAATATAAAGTTCTTATCTTATGCAATATTGTAAACGTTGTACTTACTACCTAATTAGTTAATTACCTATAAATACCTATAAATGTTAACAGTTCTAATCCTCTCACTATATGCCTTCTATTAACAATGTAATATCTACGGAATTATATCCTGCACCTATCTATTACTAAGATATTACAAATAATTCTAATTAAATCTACAAACTATATGAGTAACTAATTTACCCGGTATAATGGCGACAGTCTTCAAAGCTCGCAGTACCCTGAAGGTTCTGAGAGCTGCCAAGTTTCCGAGGTCTATGCCCATCGTCACATAGCTGCGAACAGACACCCACAACCACAACAACTATATTAGTATGTCTAAACTAGTTACTACTTACTAAGAATTTAGATTTTACTAAAACATTTCTTATAATGGTGTCATGGTTCGATTTATCCAGCAATTTTTCTCGGTAATAAATTGTATATTTTTTGTCATCAAAGTCTAACAAAATACGCGTCTAGAAAAAAAAAACTATTAAACGAGACATTAATAACGATAAAAAAATCTACATAATTAATTGATCTACATAAATATAAAGTCTACTACTTACGCTAAAGCTATTACTACGAAGTCAAGCCAATTCCATGCATCTCTAAGGTATGTGAATGGCTGTAGAATGAAACCCCTGGCCATTACTTTCACCGCCGATTCAAATGTGTAGATTCCGGTAAAGATAACTCTGTAAAAATTCATCTCCACTGAACGCCATTCGATATACTTCGCTATACAACAAATAAATAAACTCTAATATCAATAAGTTCGTAGTAAATAGAATTAAAAAGTTCTGTATTTGAACTTGTAGAAAGGAAAATACAAATGATGACCATAAAATTGATATGCAAATAAAATATAGACAGGAACATGAAAACGGGTGATGTATGTACAGTTTCATGTAACAAGTAGATACCTAAATAAACTATCTTGAAGAGATTGGTAAAACATTGTTGCTCATATATTGAGCAAACAGCCTTGTAAAAATAGGACATCGTAAATGAAATGTTATTTGATGTTCGTCTTGTTGATAAATAATGTTTTTCTGTATATTTCAGTAAACATCTGTCAGCCAGCTAGGACAAATATACTCAAAGATTGTACTTCTAAAATGTAAATTCAATATTCTTATATTTCTTTACTAAAATGAAATAGAACTTCTATGAATAACGGTAACATTAAAATACAATATTTTTGTAACTATGTTTCAAAACTCTAAAAGAAGAAAATTGTTATTCCGGTTATCTAAATTACCGATAGTAATTCGGATACTATTGGCCGGGGGCGCGAAGGCAATGCCATCTGTACTTGTGATGAGAAAAATATTGATATAGGTACCCATAATATAAAATAAAAAATGGTAGGACTTGATTTAACCTCTGGTACGAGTAAGCTGCGCACAAATCTGCACCCGTCGTCTGTGGCAAGTTAGGCGGGTCGCCGAGAGCGCGCGACCGCTCTTTGCATTTCTTAAATTTCTACGCATTTTTGTATGAATTATAATACAACCAATGACTGTTTTATGAAGATAAATAACTAATAAATATTATTCTAAAATCTAATTCAAAACATGGTTTGATTTTATTATACAGGCCATTGTTTAAAATTATCCAGTCCGAAAATTACCTGTTGCTAAACATGAAAGATTATTCAATATATTTGTTTATAGATTAAGGTTTTTTTTATTATTCCACACTCCTGGACAATTTTCCAATCTATTTATAAGAAAACTTTTTCGATTACAACAGTAATTCACTCCTAAAAACAAATTTCAAATCTGCTAATAGAGGTTAGAAAAAATTCCTCGTTAGAAACTTCCCCATAGACTGTTTATTTACATGGAACTTTGAATGAATGAATATTGTCTATTGTAGGTTGACATTTATTGAAACGATTTCAAGCAATAACAGCCATTATTTCCAGGTGATAAGTATTTTAATTGCGTAAAATCTGAGCTAGTCAGCTTTGGGACGGATCCGGGACTACACAGACGACGGGGTATGGACGGATAGGGAACAATACGTACGAGAGGTTAATTGTAGAATTATGTAATTTTTTACAAATAATTTTCTGTAATATCGGATTCGGTTAAAAAGTAATTTTAAAACATTTTTATACGTTACTTTTACTCCTTTTTGTTGTTAAACAAATAATAACAACGTCAATAATAATATAATTTATGTAAAGTTACCCTTTAATTGTTTGCCCGTTCTATTTGTAGATGTTTTGTAATTATGCTGCGCGCCCAGCCAATATTCAATTTTGAAACTAGCGTGCATTCTACTAAATAATCTAAGTTCTCGGTTATTCGATAGAGTATTTCAAAACTTCATAACTTTGTTTACGAAACTATGGTAGGTATATAGAAAGTGTAGATAAATGTATACTTACTCAGTACTTTCGACGGTAGGCGATGAAGGCATTATCATAAGAATGCAGTTTACTAAAATAGTTGTAATAATAAAAAATGAGAACAAAGGATGCACTAGGATGTATATGGCGACTCTTCTAATGGGGTTGAAAGGGTTCAGCATCCACAGTGCGTCCGTCGCCGAAAACCTGAAGATATCTCTACCCCTGCTTATGACTACGAAGGTCTGGAACAAGGACATTATAACAATGTAGTTCGAAAAATATTCTAGACATTTCTATTCAAGCATTTTTCTTCATAAACTGTTCATTTTCAAATTTTACGAATTTAATTGATCTATACTGGGTGAAATTGAAATAACTGAAATCCTTTTAAGCTGAGAAACTTTTACAATGGGAGCAATCCGATCGGAGCAAAAAAAAATCTGCTTTTGATCTCTCTCTTATCGTGTGGGCAGAACCCTGGTGTCAGAGTTTTTTCAGACCGCCTTACGGCCTCTGACATGGTTTTTATGTAACCACTACTACCACCAGAGATAAGTAGCCGGGACCAACAGCTTAACGTGCCATCCGAAGCACGGAATCATTTTTCTTTTCAGACAATCAGGTGATTCACCCTGCAATGTCCTAACCAACTGGGGAAAAACGCACAAAGTGACATTGTGTCCCCCGTGGGAATCGAACCCACGACCTCCGTGTCGAGAGCCAATGCTCTTAACCATTAGACTACGGAGGCAGTACTTGGAGGCAGGCGGTGCTTTTGATACTAAACTGCAATGCCTAGCCTACTCGACTCAAATGTATGCAACAGCAGATTTTTTTGATCCGATTGGTTTGCTCCCGTAGTAAATCTCGTAGTACTATGGGAGCAAACCTGACCTGACATCAAAAATAAAATCTGCTGTTCTAAACTGCAACTCCTGCTCGACTCAAATGTATGCAACAGCAGATTTTTTTGATCCGATTGGTTTGCTCCCGTAGTAAATCTCGTAGTACTATGGGAGCAAACCTGACCTGACATCAAAAATAAAATCTGCTGTTCTAAACTGCAACCCCTGCTCGACTCAAATGTATGGAACAGCAGGATCTTTTTTTGCAATTTCAGTTTAATGCTCCCATGGTAAAAACTGTTCAGTGTGTTCATGTTCTGAACCATGGAATTTGCAAAGTGATAAAAAAATCGCCCAGTATTATATGAAGAAAAAATATATTTGCGGTGAGAAGCATTTTTGGGCATTTTTTTTACACAGTAAATTTTCATATTTTTCGAATTTAATTGATCTATGACTGTCATTCATAAATGATAAAAAATATGTAACCAAAGTCTATTCTATTCTTCATTATAATGTACAATACGTAACGCATTTCAAAACAGCTCAATTCCCCTCTCCCT
The DNA here is from genome assembly GCA_927399405.1 of Agonopterix arenella. Taxonomy (NCBI): domain Eukaryota; kingdom Metazoa; phylum Arthropoda; class Insecta; order Lepidoptera; family Depressariidae; genus Agonopterix; species Agonopterix arenella. The sequence continues at coordinate 11,158,876 of OV656706.1, read as the reverse complement.
ACTTTTCAGCCATCATAAATCAAATTATTTTCATCGTCATAATTAATGAATCTGATTAATAATATAGTAACTTACTGTCTGGCTGTGATAGTAAGGGTCGATGTCTTCGAGAGGTGTGGAGGCGAGCTCCGGGGGAAAGGAGCCCTGCATCCGCACCGGCAGTGGCAGGCCCTGCTCCAGGGTCGCGTCCGGCTGAGGGCCTTCGTCTTCGTCCTCGTCATCGTACCGCACCTACATACAGGTATGTATATTAGAAGTGCTCTGAGGTACTGACAATTTAATACCTTGTTCGGATGGCGCTAATTTCTTCACAAGTCTTCTTGCGTGCACGGTAAGGTGTCGCGCGTAGGTAATGTGTCAATACATCGCGTCTACGAGCAACGCGCGAGTTGAAAAGTAGCTTTTTAAGGCTGTTCGCGGTTAATTCGCCACTTCAGGACAATGACGTCGATCGTCATCGTAACGCGCCCACATACAGGAACGTAGATATATTAGGAGTGCTCCATACGTGAGGTACGGTCAGCATCAGAGAAATCTAACGCTCTTGCGGTTATAAAGATTGAGATAGAGGGGTCAGGATTCTCTGATGCTGACTGTACTATCTGGAAATTTAATACCTTGTCCAAAAGGTGCTAATTTTCGCTTCTCGCGTGCACTCATACGCGCGTAGGTGAGGTGTCAATCCGTCGCTTCTACGAGCAACGCGCGAGTTGAAAAGTACCTCTTCGAGACAGTTCGTGGTGAATTCGCCCCTTCTGGACATGGCCTTAACGGTAGTCGCACACTGATAGTCCAATTACAAGAGCAGTTAAGGTTGCACTTTGCACTAAAAGTTTGGAGGATGCGTTTAGTGCGCGGTGGAAAAGTTTGTTATAGGTATTTTATACGTTTGAAGGCAACCAGTTGTTTTTATCTTGGCCTATAAAGTGAGCGACTACCTTTGCGAATCACTTTTGCATTGAATCGCCTCATTTTTGCCTCTATTACTCTCACCCACCATAGCACCTTAGTCAAATCAGAATAGAAAACCATTTTCCCGCAGCCGTGGATCTTTTGTCTTGTACTTTTTTCTCAAGGGGCAGAACAAGCGTACACACGCTACAATTTCATGCCACAAATTATGGGTCTTTATGACATTTTCTTTCTATTCTGATTCAACTGTCGTCAACTCTTTTTGCATTCACCAACACAAGTGAATACAGGTGTGAGCAAGAGTACGATTTTTGAATCTCATACGTCAACGTATGAAATTCAAAAAAAAAAATTAGCAGTTGAAAATGTATGGAGATACGCATCTTTCTACTGCTGATTTGGCTTTCAAAAATCGCACTCCTGGAGTATAATTTTTGAAAGTCAAATCAGCAGTGAAAGATGCATATCATGGAGATATTATTGATTTGATTTATCATTACTATGGAGTAATATTGACATTTTCAACTACTGAGTTTCAAAAATGCACTCCAGATGATATATGAGACATATGAAGTCTCTTCAGAGTTGCCGGGTTGTATCGAGTAGGGTCGATTCGATACTGAAGGGTGCACGAAGGGTTACGCTTATAATCGCCACCAAGCGCTCTCAGGTAGTCAAAATCTTGGGACAGACGGAACATGTACAAACTCCGTCCGTCCGAATATATTGACATGAGCCTTAATGTCTTTATTTATGTCCTTTTGTTTCAATTGTCAATGTGTGCCAGGGCTTTTGGAGCAATATACGTTAGCGTTTGAGATATAATAAGCTGTTGTGCTATGGAACCCACTCAACCATGTACCCTTCAGTTTGACGAATCGGATCAAAAATACCTGCCGAAGCAGGTCATCATAGTTGAATTACTCGTTCAGATTATGCTAACTTATAGATAAGAGTTTTATGATACTATTGTAATAATACTATTCGATGTAAAATAGGTATTATTACAAAGTAATAAGAGTCAGCATGTCTGTGAAGGCGTTGAAGCTAATTCGATAAAGTGTAGTGCTCGTGTAACTATCTGATGCGTATATCTGGCGGAACTAGAAGCGATTGAGTTCCCTCACTATTGTGTTACCATTCCGAATATTTCACCATACTTTATTCTATAGATTAGATACTTATTTTGTCACTATACAAGGTGGTTAACAATTGAACACAAAACATGAAAACTATTTTAAATATTATTGATTTTTAAACATGTTACAGCCATTTGTGCTATTTCGAATCAAATTAAAGATTGAAAAATGTGTCTCGGGCGGGACTTGAACCCGCACTTTTCCAAATCGGGGAACTGCGTTATCCAATTTCGCCACCGAGCCCACTACCCAGAGAACGAAATTTTCAATCTGTTGCGTTTTATGGGGACGTGGAAACTATTTCTCCAGAATAGATGACTGAACATTTGATACGCAATTTTTAATTTTACTTTTGATTCTTAATCTGTTCTCCAGTTTGTATTGAAAACTCTAAACAAAAAACTCAGAATTTAAAAATTTACTTATCATAATGTTGTTCAGTTCAGCCATCGATTCTGTTCAAATGGTTTACAAGTTTTGCATTAATTTGTTAACACCTTAGGTATATTAATTTGCAACGTTTTGATGTGATCGTTAACGTGTTTTACAGTAAAGCAAAAATCTGGTCATCGTAGTTAGACTACAAACCAATATAAAAGAAATGAGGAACACGGTGGAATCTAGAACTGTTAATAAAACTTTAAGTTAGGTACGAAACGTTGATATAAAATTATTTTAACTTTCTGCATGCTGTAGCGTTTCCACAGGATTCCTGTTATTCATTTAACATTTGATGCTAACCCGTAAATGTTCAGAAGGGCAAAAGGTAATAAAACTCATGGATTTGAATTCGAAATCGGTCCCAGAATAGGAGGTTGTCATGACTAGCGTAAGCCCAGACAAATATTACGTAACCACGCATCATAAACCAACAAAAGTTTTAGATCTTGCATAGTCAACTAATTTCTTTTATGCACTAAACGTCTAGCTAGGTGATGTCACCATGCTAGGCTTAAATGACTATCGATGATTATGCGGCGAACATGAGCCAGTCCTGTGCAATGCTTGATAATGCTGGTGAATGTTATGTGCTGATGTTACCATGGTTAAAGTTTTCATGGTGCTAAGGCTACCTATACCGGAATATTCTACCCTTTCCCGCAAATTAAGCCTCATAGTACGCACGGCGACACATCAAGCTATATAAAACCAAAATAAACTGGCCGCGCGTAGGACGAGTAACGTGTAACGTCTCGCGACCGGCTTATATTGGTTTTGTATAGCTTGATGTGTCTTATTAAGAACATTTGATTTTAACTGAAATGTAGGTTATACGCGCAAGGACAAATGTATCTGTTATGAAACTTATGATTATGAAAATCTGCTGTATGCACTATTTAATTTAATTTCTAACTGATGATTTTATTCTTCGTGTAAATAATGTTTAAGATTCTTGCTTAGAAAAGACTTATTTGTAATTTCATGAGGAGACACCGAAAAGTTTGCAGCCTTTAATGTAAGTTGTTGTTTCTATGTTTTTTATCGTAAACTTTAACATAATTAGTTTATTTAACATAATTGTTATTCCAAATGGGTGACGATAATTATTTTACAATTAATTTGGAGTAAGGTAAAGGTTAACTAGGCTATAAATACTAGACTCAATTTAACTCTATGGCACTAGGTTTAAGGTTCTCTAAAGGCTTTGTTATCTAAATGAGGACATCAGGTTTACCGACACTGCTAGAACTAGAGGGTTTACGAAACATATTTTGTATTTATTTTATGGAATGATTCTGAGTTTTTGCCTTTAGATTGATGGTGAAGACTTTATAAACATTAATCCTGTTTGATGGCAAATAAATATGAGAAGCCTTCATCTGATCTACGGTAAGATTAGCTGTTGCACTAAAATGTGTGACTGAAACAGCTAAACTTGTGAGACATTCGTTTACAAATACTTTGCCGACAAAGCGATGTGTTCAAGGAATGCGGTCAATATGCATAAATCAATACAAATACAAGTTATCGCATTTAGACAATTGTGGCGCCAATCTCTGTTCGTTCGCAACATTTGCTGAACATAAGTAAATTTCGATACAAGCGATAACTTGCTGTAAAAACATTTCTCTAATAAAAACGAGCCGTAAAAAGGTAAAAAGGGGCAAGCAAACAATCTTACTTCTTTTTTCTTTTTCGTCCGCCCCAAATCGTTCTGGAATAATTTAAAAATTATCCGTCAGAGCAGTTAACTTGCTTAACTTGAAGTTAATCCTTTCTCCTGTTTAAATTAAGGGTGCCACAAATTGTAAGTAATCTAAAAGTGATTAGTATTATGTTGTGTTGAACAAACTCCACCAGTCAATGTGTCGACAAAAAAAAACAATTTTTGAAAAACTTGCAAGTATTTGCACCTATAATACAAACTATCATCAGTCAATCCATTAACAGTACCATTTAACACTTTAGCAATAGAAGTGCTTTCTATCAGTCGGATAACAATAATTGTAAAGACCAGAGTTTAATTAAAAGAGATCTTAAATCGAAAGAAAGCACCTTCATCGCTTGAAAATCCAAAAACACACGTGACAAAATAGGCAACCCTGAACATAAGTACCGCAGACTCACCTCGCCTTCCGCTCGTTTTTTCTCGAGTTCCTTTTGTTTGGCATGCTCCTCAGCTATGCGGGCTTCGATAGCGGCCAATGACTCTCGTGTAAAGGGCTGGAACAAGCTTCGTTCTTCCTCGCTGATCGAGTCCAAGTCCTCGGACATTGTCTATCGAACTCCCTCCGAGTGAACTGCCTACTGTACCGACAAAATAAGATCTATTACAATACAATAATGGTTAAAATTATAAAATGGGATCGCTCTTCGCTTATTAGTTTCTGTAGCAAATAATATAAACTGTGCTGATTGATATAAAAAACTGTTCTCCGATTTATAGTAGGTAATAGCTAGCTAGCTATTCAGTAAAAAATATCGTATATCGCCATGAATGGATAGATAAGATTACCTATTATTTAGGGATAAAATAACTATTGTATACTCTGACTACGAATTGTACACGAGTTAACAATTGTTTTATACAACCAATTATACAACGTTAGAGAATAATAATTTTCTTTTTGAGCTGTCAAAGGTTTTCATGATCAAAAATGTTCTTTCGGTTTTTATACAAATTCAACAATTAGTCAAGAAATTTTAATTAATAAATAACGCTCACAGGCACATATATTGTTATGATCCCATATAAGCCTCAGGCTTTTTCTTATGGGAATCATACAACAACGGCACAAATATAAAACATCCATGACTGAACCGGGATTCGAACCCAGGACCCTGGTCGACCCGGGTCGTCATATCAAATAAGTACTAAAAGGCGTTTTTAGAGTACTATTTATTATTCATGTTATTTTGGGCAGTGCAGTGCAAGAGTGCGATTTATGAAAGTCATGCTGAAATCAGCAGTAGACAATGACTTATACACAATGCTTATACAGTTGAAGTTTGTGCATTCACTCGGTCATTTTTTTTTAAATATCACGGTTCAAAAATAGCACTTCCTTCCTACGAGGCGTAACTAAATCCAGAGGTACCCTACCATAGAACATTATAATGTTCTGTGGTACCTACATTACAGTAACGATACGTTTTTTCTCTGCTTCGAGATTCTATAGTGACAATTTGTGACGCCAATAATAACCGCCAGGAACGGCTTTGTTTTTAATATTATTTTAATGTCAAGTTCCTAAAACTGTGACTGTTTTTGTTGAGATATTTGTTGAATTAAATAGTAGGTAATATACCGAACCTAACCTAACCTAACCCAAGCCGAAGCCCGTCGATTAATTTAGACAGAGTCGACAGTCTAGTACTCTTTAGTTACACAGGGTGTTACAGTACACAATCGCATTACTTTAAGTGGTGATTGTACCCATGAAACTGATTAACTGAGTTCCATAATAAACCTATAGGAAATTAACAAACTTTCCATACTAAATCCAATCAGATGATCGAGCATTAGTAGGTATGAAAAGTTGAAATTATTTTTTGTGAATTTTCCTACAGGTTTCATAGGGTAAGTTGTTCAGTATCAGGTGTAGAACAATCACTGCTTAAAGTAATGCATCTGTTTACCCTAACACCCTATACAGGGTGAAATTGATATCATTAACATCCTTTTAAACTAAGAGTCTACCCGTCAAAATGAACAATTTTTACTATGGAACCAAACCGATCGGAGCAAAAAAATATCTGCTGTTCCGTACTAAACTGCACCCGCCGCCGCTGCTTACACGACTCAAATCTATGCAGCAGCTGTTTTTTTTTGCTCTGATTGGTTTGCTCCCATAGAAAAAGTTGTTCAATTGGATGTGTAGACTCTTAGTTTAAAAGGATGCTAATGATATCAATTTCAGCCTGTATATATCATGTACAGTATAATCACCGCTTAAAGTAATGCAACTGTTTACCCTAACACCCTGTATAGATAAAGTCATACAGATAAAATAACATAAAAATAATTCACAATATTTGTAACCATAATGTCATTGACTATAACAGTATGTTTGGCGTCACATTAAAGCTATGTTGCGCAACTGTTTGTATTAACTCTACGCAGGGAGAAGTAGGCCAAGGCTACCAACTTTATTTTGTTTTTCGCTTTTCCTCAACCGATATTCGTTGGATGTTTCCTTTTTGTTTTATTTATGATGTTTGATTCGACTTTCATAAGGTTAATTAAACTAAAAATTTTCTATGATCTTTTTTTTAATTTATAATTAAAGGACTGTTGCTTGTGCGTTAGCACTGCATTTCCGCCAGTGTCAAGTAGTTTATGGGAGAATCTATCCCAATCTCAGGGATTGTTTTCGGTCAAGAACAAGAAGAGATTGAGGATTGCGGAGCCTCGTGGCAGGCAAAAACGCGACGCGCGAAAACCACGCGAGACGTGTGCTCGGGTCAGAACCTGCAACGTTTTTCTATGATCTTAACTTGCAATCAAATAATTGTAATAATGTAGGCTTGACTTTAGGAAATTTCCACGTTTAACCACTAAAAACCATCCTCTATTACAATTTGATCGAGGTTACATACTTATTATTATAATAGTAGTAATACTTTCTATGTTTTTGGTCTAAAATAAATTATAATTGATTTATATGGACATGTATTTATTCATTGCTTTTATGTATATTGTATATGTATTTAATAATACTTAGAAATAATTCACAGCATGTATAATACACATATATAATAATGATAAGAAAAGAAAAGAAATGTCAAATATTAACTTTCTTTTGTTTCTTTCACACCCACATCAAACCCAAAACATACCTTCCGGTGCGAGTGGTACAGAATTATTTAGGAATCCGAGTTTACATGACAAATAGAAGAGATGTGTGTTGTTTTTATTCGTTTAATACTAGATGTACGACTTACAAAAATAGCTGTTTGCTAAGAAATGCCTTTTTAGCATAAAATTTACAAGTGCGAGTGAGATAAGAAAGTATTAAAACGGGAAAGCCCGTAGCTGGCCTGCTAAAAGCAAATAAGTGAGTTGATTTCGCTAAAATACCTGAAAAATGTTTAGTGCAAATGCAGTTATAATCAATTCGATACAACCTAACATTCTAAACGAAATTAGCTAAAGCCTCTCTTGCACTAATAACAAAACCTACAAGTGCGAGTGAGTTAGATAGTATCAAATCGGGAAACGCCAGGGCTTACCTGCTAACAGTGAATGGGTGGGTGTGTGTGGTGGGGGAAAAGCGCGCGGCCGTACACCCCGCGCCCGCGTTGTCCCGCCGACCACCTACGGGCCGAGCGCCCTTCTGCGCCGGACAAAGTGCCCGTTAGTGTTTTGTACCTCTAATCAGGTCTATGACAGCTTTAGTTTCGATAGGTTCGTTTTGGCGCTGCAGTCACATTTTCCCTAATAAAACGCCATCATAGGTCGCCATACCGAACTTACAGCAGCAGCAGCACATTTGTTGTATTGTTGCGTCAGAAGTTTATATCTTGCGTTTTTTCTGGTATTTTCGCTTGAGTTGAGAATCCTTGAGAAGCTCTAATTCTTCTTCGTTGTATGGCATAATAATATTGTTGATTAGTTTGTTCCTTGGTCAAATATCCCTATTTTTGCATTCTAGATTCACTGTATACATAGGTACCTATAACTACAAGTTCTATACAAATTAGCTTGACAACAGCAGCGCCACAACGGACCTGTTGGAACTAAGTGAAAAATCACTTTCGCATCTATAGCTTGCTACGGATCAGTAATCTGTGCCTCTAATATTGATACTAGTTAGGAGGATACTAGGGAATTACTTTTAAAACTATTCTTTAGTTCGTTCATTTAATAAGAAGTTTGATTTGCGAATTGAGCGATTATTATACATAAAGAACCTTAACACATTCGCGGACAGTGACCGGCTATAGCAGTGATAACAGTGATAACAGTAAAAGTTTTATTGTGTCTCGTTCACTGTCCGCAAATGTGTTAAGGTGGTTGCAGAGGGGTCAATTTTATACAAAACTTTGACGCATAATACGCGTAGATGGTATTAATATAAGTAACTTTGTATATATGGAAAATAGTTTAGAAAATCTAGATGCCGCATTACAAATAACATTTGCCATTTATCAAATAATTACGAAGATATAAAGCTTTGAAATTTTTCATTCAAAATTTTAAAGCTTTACATTTTTGTAATTATATTATAAACGAGCGTTAACCCGCGACTTCGTCGGCACAAATTATATACCAGATTTTAAGTCAGATCATAAGCTATCAAACAAAAAAGTTTCATCAAAATCGGTTCAGTAGTTTTTGCGTGATACTCGTTCAAACAAACAAACAAACAAACACACAAACAAACAGACAGACAAAAAATCCAAAAATTGGTGAAATGGAATCAGGGACACCTAAAAACCATATCGTAACTTTTTTTTTGTTAATATCTTCAATGTACAGACAAACATCCTGTTACAGTTTTATAATAGTATAGATTGCAAATGTTATTTGTGACGCGGCAACAAAATTTTCTAAACTATTTTTCTATGTGTATACAAAATATTACTTTTATTAATTCCGTCTACGCGTATTGTGCGTCAAACTTTTTATGGACTGAAACCACCCTAAGAAGATTATTGTACCTATTTCCAGCTTCCTGGATGTACCTAACTACCTAAGGATATCGTCGACACGTTGATAGGTGGTCCTAGTTAGAATATTATTCTCATTGGACCCGATTTCGTAAATCCAATGGTCAGCTCCGTAGTTTTAAGTACATTGTAAGTTTAATAAGTAACCTAATCCTCACGATCAGAAGGTCTAAGTAGCAAAACGTTCAAAAGCGCGAAACGACGAGAGAATTCTTTGGACCGCATAGAAAATCGATTGGCTGATCTGCTTTTTTGTACGGAAGCGAAGGTCCAAAAAAATTTTCTCGTTTCCTGACCCATAATCCTTAGGGAAACGCTGATTCTTCAATTGGGCATATTTCACCTACTGGTTTGTTATTGCCACTAATTTACATAAAGCTACCTGAATTTTTCCAAACGATAATTTTTGATGAATGATAATTGATCACTGATAAGGCTATACCCAGCAGTGGGGTTTACCAGGCTGATGATGATGATGATGAAGGCAATAACTATATAGGTAATTATTTTTCTTAAAATAATTAGTTACCATAACTTTTAGTCACTTAACTATCTCGAAATGGAAAAATATACTTAAGCAGTTCTAATAGAGTTCTCTTTAGACATTATGCTCGAACACTTTCAGGCAGCCTTCTGGAAGGACTAAGTGTCAGCGGTAAATGTTATGTACTTAATCCTTTACATTAATTTTCATACCTTTTAAAAGGGAAAGAGTTGGTTGATCTCAAAGTCGGGTAACTATTACGGCGTTCTGAAGGTCTTTATCTGGTAATTCTAACTTTAGATTATACGAGCGTTAACCCGCGACTTTGTCCGCACAAATTATATACCAGATTTTAAGTCACATAATAAGCTATCAAACAAAAAAGTTTCATCAAAATCAGTTCAGTAGTTTTTGCGTGATGCTCGTTCAAACCAACAAACAAACAAACAGACTGACAAAAAATCCAAAAATTGGTTTATATGGAATCAGTGATACCTAAAAACCATATCGTAACTTTTTTTTGTTAATATCTTCAATGTACAGACAAACTTCCTGTTACAGTTTTGTAATAGTTTAGATAAGAATATGATTAAATAATATTATACGTAAGACATGCACGTGTCGCACAAGGGCGGCACTTTTTCTGGCATGTTAAGGTTAAAGTGGTAGAAAGAGACGTAGCGCTGAATCGAAAAATATTATAAACAAATGCTATGTAAAACTTCTATGTATAAATGAAGGTATATATAGGATAACACTCAAAAAAAGAATGACTAAACAATTTATCAAATTGTGAATCATCACTTGTTTCTAGTACTTTATAAGTAACGAGCGTTAACCCGCGACTTTGTCCGCACAAATTATATACCAGATTTTAAGTCAGATCATAAGCTATCAAACAAAAAAAGTTTCATCAAAAACGGTTCAGTAGTTTTTGCGTGATACTCGTTCAAACAAACAAACAAACACCCAAACAAACCCACAAACAAACAGACAGACAAAAAATCCAAAAATTGGTGAAATGGAATCAGGGACACCTAAAAACCATATCGTAACTTTTTTTTGTTAATATCTTCAATGTACAGACAAACTTCCTGTTACAGTTTTATAATAGTATAGATGTAAAACAACTGGGTATAACTTAGTGGTCCCGTTAATAGCGCACTGATGCGAAGTCTTCCTTGTATAGAATGTCATTGACTTTATATGATAAAACAAAGTTTATAATTTTATAACAAACATGTACACACGGCGGCGGCGGTGACGGATCAACCTGCTCGACCTGCCTAGCCTAACCTAACTTGTAGTTGAACTCTATGTTTATGGACATTTATTATATTTATGAGTAGGTTGTTCTGTTGCCATGTGGACTAATATTTATAGAACACCTTTGTCATTCGATTATTGTGGTATAGGTACGGCCCAAAACATATATCTCACAGTATACGCTAAGGCCGTGAGATCGAAATAATTAGCTACCCTCGATCGTACGCACACTGCTACACACGCAACGAAGTATTACAAAATACCCCTAGCCGTTTACGGTACGGCTTGTGATTAGTGCCTTGGGACCACAGAATAAATAACATAAGAGGACGGGGCATAGAATGAGGGATTTTCCAGAAGAAAAAAAAAGTTAGTTCCGAATTTCTCAATAGATGGCGTTGACCAGAGAGGGGTCCAATAGGTATGAGCAAATATATTAATCAATATTAATTATAAAACTACACAGTACAAGTTATTAACAATCTGGGTGTTATTGACGACCCGGTAGGTGTAATGATTGCCACGCCGCGCCGGACTGTCAAACCAGGGTCCTGGGTTCGAGTCCCGGTTCGGTCATAGATATGGACGGAATATGTTTGTGCCATTGTTGAATGGTACCCATAACAAAAAGCCTAAGGCTTACTTGGGATCATTACAAACTAGTGCATGTGAGCGTTATTTATTTATTGTCTGTCAAAAACGAATAAAGTATCAGACTTGGCTGTATGGGCCTTGCTCCATTTTGAATATACTAACAATATTCAAATTGGTCACTTCACTTTTCAATATAAATAATATTGAAATTGCTTTGCTACTATAGAGCGAAATTTTTCGTCTATGGCTTTGCTTTTCATTCACGGAATCTGACGTACGATTTAAATATTTCCGGGTTATTTTTATTGAAATTCTCAGTTTCTGTTAAGTTTTTGTAGTTTGTTATTGTTTCTCGTTTATTGTAGGTATATTCAAAACGGATACGTAGCCCATACAGCCACGTCTGATACTCGATTCATTGTTGACGGATATTAACACCGAGATTGCTAAATAATAAACCAACAACAATAAGAAAGGGTTTGTATTGTGTATTTTTACTATTAATATTAATTAAATATTTGCTCATACCTATTGGACCCCTCTCTGGTCAACGCCATCTATCGAGAAATTAGGAACTAACTTTTTTATTTTTTTTTGCTTGTGGAAAATCCCTCATTATGAGTTGACCACAATATAGTAGTTCCCTCTATTATTCGTGGGAACCCAGTGAAAATAAAAAGAAATATAATTGCAAAACGTATTGCGAGATTGCGGAAAATTCATTGAACTTATTTCTTTTTCCTTGCAATATTAACATTTGGCAATTTTTTCAGACGTTAAATAGCAAATTGGTACCATCAAAGCCGATTTTTTTATTTATTTTTCTGGTCAGATTCAGAATGAATCCCCCGATTACGGTAGTGTCCATTGGCAACTAGGCCTATGTCGAAAAATAACTGAAGCGAAATGGATGTGTGATTGCTTATATTTGCCTGATGCGAGAGAAAGAGATGAGGCGGCGCGCGCGCCTGAAACGACGCAAGCGTAAAACAAGCTTTATTTAATTGTGATTGTACTATTATGTAATATGTAAGTTCAATTCTGCTTTAATCAAAATTTCTTTCTCAAATCAAATCTCTTTTTTTTAAATCATGTCTCATGTTTCTATTATTCACCTTTTAGCAGTTCCAAGCGTTTTAAATCGATAAAGACGGACGCTACTTTGGCTTGTTTTTCTATCGAGAAAATGTGTCTTAAACGTGTTTTGGCTCTAATCAAAACTTCAATTATATGTTCAATTTACACTATATAATATCCGCTAATCATACTCCTGCTGTTAGTACTTCATGATATATGACGCTTTGAAGAATCCTATTTTTTTCACATATATATCCTCTTAAGTAAACTGTGCCATTGGATAACCAATACACGAATGAAACGACGAAGAAACGAATGCAAATTACGATGAAGGTTGAAATGTGTACGCTTTAAGTGGTAAAATGTGTCAACCCATTTAAAAACCTACCTTACGTACACACTTTTAAATTAGCATCCGAGTTTACAAAATCATAATCGTGCTAATAATTAGTTCACGTCCGTTCGTTACGTCATCATATCGTTTGCCCGCGACTTCGTCCGCGCCATTTCCCGGCATCGTAGTATCTTTAATTTTAGTTATAAGCTTTTAAACACAAATAGTTTTATCAAAATCGGTCCGGTAGCTTTTGCGTGATGCTTGACCAAACAAACAGTAATACAAAAAATTTAATTATAAAATCGGTGATTTGGAAACATTATATCGTAACCTTTGTTTTGAAATTTTTTCAATGTACAATGTACATTGGGTTCGCACTAACACACTGTGTTAAATAGTTTTTGAGATTTACATGGTTATTATTTAATCTAAAGTGAAACAATTTGATCGGGTTCTTACCGTGTTTTCATGGCAGTTGTAATATTGCTGAACTATCGGTAAGAACCCGTTAAAAATTGTACACTTTGTAACATTTTTATAATAGTGTACATAAATAAATAAGTGTTTAGTACAGACCTGTCGTCCACGAGATCAGTGTGGCCGCGGCTACCAGAGAGATGAAAGATACCACGTGATCGCTGATAGGGACAGCCAGCAAATGGGCAAGATTTTTCATGTCCGACCTGTAAATCATAACACTTCATTTTAAAATAATTTAATACAATTTGTAGATATCATCATCGTTGTCATTTGTTATGTTGTAAACTTTTTGAACTAAGCATGTTGTGAATGTAAAGTAATGTATTTGAAATACAAATATTTGTGAACACACAATTAGGTCAGGAGTGCGATTTTTGAATCTCATACGATTAACTCAGCAGTTGAAAATGTATGGAGATACACATCTTTCTACTGCTGATTTGACTTTCAATAAAGAATATTGACATTTTCAACTGCTGAGTTCAAAAATGAGTTTATAAATCGCACTCCAGGAGAGCGAGTTTTGAATCTCATTTGCTGAGCTCAGCAGTTGAAAATGTCAAAATTACTATGGAAATATGCATCTTTCTACTGCTGATTTGACTTTCAAAAAGTCATACTCCAGGAGTGCGATTAAATCAGTAGTAGAAAGATGCGTATCTCCATACATTTTCAACTGCCGAGTTCAACAAATGAGATTCAAAAATCGCACTCCTGGACATATATTTCAGGTATAAATACACGGGTGGAAACTGTGGGTTACATACTTAAGGGCGTGCTTCAGCCTATCGAATTAGTAAAGTTTTATACAGGGTGAAATTGATCATCCTATTAAACTAAGAGTCTACCCATCAAATTAAACAAATTTTACTATTATTTAAGAAATATTAAACAGGAAATATTGTGGTAGTTTCAGTTAATAAAGTTGTCACACTTAATTGCATTTTTGTGTACTGACAACCCAATTTTTGCTTCTATCTACGCATTTTGTCCATATTGAATTTAAAAACTGCTCTAAATTAAATAAAGTGCTTAAAATCATATTTCAACCCTCATTTTTTATTCTACAACTATCAAACTAAAAAAAACAGCTGTTCCATAATAAACTGCAATAGGCATTGGCTCGACTCAAATCCGATTTAATCGGTATCAAATCGACATGGTGTTTTTGGCAGTTCTTGGCGATCCTGCTTCTTAATATTTAGTTAATTAATTTCATACAAAATGATGATCACAGAAACAAAATATTAATTAAAAATTGTCTAGTAGAGTCATAATACGTTACCGATCTTGTAAACGATATAACCGAACACATATACACAATACTGTATTAGGAATGTTCGTTTGTTTAGCATCATGGGATGCGCGAGGGGTGTAGGTAATCGTGGCGCATTGCAGTACCGGCTAGGTAAAAGAATATATACTTCTTTTACCATGTTCCTGAGTGCTCGTGCTTTAGAAAGAAAATGTGTACTACCGGCCTGTTTCACAACTTCTGGATAACTTCTTAATAGCTTATCTGACAGACCGATATATTTTGTGTGGAAGTAATGTCGAATGATCTGTCGGATAAGCTATCAAGAACTTGTTCAGAAATGATAAAACAGGCCCTAAGTCTCATATCCATATTATCAAAACTGAATTGATCATCAAATCAAATTAAAGATTGAAAAATTAAGTTTCGGGCGGGACTTGAACCCGCACTCAAAATTGAATCAATTAGTCGATGAATTGCTCATGCTAAACCATCAAATTACCATTGGAATCAGTTAATTATCCTATTAAATAAATAAATAATAAATATCATGGACATTGTCACACAAATTATCTAGTCACATTTAAAGTACCTGGACTTCTACCATGGTGACTAGACAACGATATAGAATACATATATAGATACAAACATCCATGACTCGGGTACAAATATTAATATTCAACATATAAATATTTGCCCCTTACGGGATTCGAACCCGCGACCCTCAGCACAGCAGGCAGGTTCACTTCAGACTGTGCTACCGGGCCGCCTATTTAAAAGAAAGGAAGAGATTAACCGCTTTATTTGTACACACGGCGACAAATCAAGCTGTACAAAACCAACATAAGCTAGCCGCGCGATGCTATACATTACTCGACCTACGCGCGAGCAGCTTATGTTGGTTTTGTATAGCTTGATGTGTCGCCGTGTGTACCTTACTGGTTTCACATATTTTAATGTTTTTGGTGTGCAATGAAAAATAATTGATTGATTGATTCATATTTTGATTAGAATTACATCTCCATCGTCTCTTCAATTGTGACAGTTTCTACATAACTATTCGAGCCAAGCCACCTCTTTTATCAGTAAATTACCCTATTTTCGCAAGGAACCTCAAAATTTTACACATCTTATATCCAATATCTAGCTACCTCTATTGAGCTAAATAAACCTTGCAAAAGTTCATATGTTCCAAAGTAACGTTAGAAAACGTGCCCGAGTACACATAGCACATACTACGGCATGCGTAGACTCGTAGCACCGTAGCGACTTGTTGACCGTAATTTTAGAGTGTCGAAAATATAACTTAATGATTTCATTGTACATACGGCTACACATCAAGCTATACAAAACCAATATAAGCTGGTCGCGAGACGTTATACGTTACTCGTCCTACGCGCGGCCAGCTTATTTTGGTTTTGTATAGCTTGATGTGTCGCCGTGTGTACATGACACGAGACCCTCCTGTAACTCTACAGGGTGTAAGTGACAACCTAGCAAATACTAAAACGGTGAACTTAGCCCATCAAACTGAACAACTTTCACTATGAAGCCTACCCAGGAATCGCGAAAAAAAATCTGCTGTCCCATACATTTTTTTTGTAATTTATTTTTATTTCAGAACTATAATACAGTTATGTTACATTATTTATCTGCCAAACTAAAGAGCACTTTTTGTTAAATTTTAGTCGGGTAAGTACAGCAGTTTTGTATGAGACAGCTGATTTATTTCGCGTTTCCTGAGGTAGGCTCCATAGTGAAATTTGTTCAGTTTGATGGTCTGAGTTCACTGTTTCAGTATTTGCTACACCTACTTTTGCTTTGTCTTAACAAAACGAAGCTTGGTCATATTTTCAATATTAACCAATAAAATTTTATAAACGCGATCTAGAAACTAATATGGTGTCCGTGGTTTGCCAGAAGTAAAATACATTTTCATATTAAATTAATTTTTAACCGACTTCTTCAAAAAAGGAGGTTTCTCAATTCGACCGTATATACATTTTTTTTTTTATGTGTATCGCGGATAACTTGGACGTTTATGAACCTTGGTTCATGATTATTGTTGGAAAGAAGATACTCCAAGGGTGGTACCATGATAAGGAAACCAGGATCTGATGATGGTATCCCAGAGAAATCGAGGGGAACCTTTGAAAATCGTAGTGCCGGCTAGTGTTTTTTTTTTTAATTTAAAGCACTACTATTAAATTGAACTAATGAATTAACCACTGAAAATTGTGAAATAAACAAAATTTTAACAAAAAATTAAAACCGCCTTGACAGCGACTTCGATAAAACAAATTAATGTTCTTATGATGCGAACGAAAAAGTCACCGGCTGCAATATTATTTTTTAACTTTTTAGTTTTTTTGAAGGCGGTTTAAAGGTTTTGTTAAAATTTTGTTTTTAAAATTACCAGTTTGATTATTTCTGCCAGACAATAATTAAATATAAAGATTGTACATTGTTATCACAGAAAATGTTTACAATGGACTTGAATTTTCGAGTTCTTTGTGAAAACAAAAGGAAAGTAGGTTAAAGCGACGGTAGATGTAAAGTCTAGAGAATTCAATTCTCTGAAGCAGTAAGTACAGTTTGGTCTGTAAATATTTGCAACCAAGGTACTCAAATCAAATACAGGGTGGTGTAAGTGACAGCCTTGCAAATACTGAAACGGTTAACTCAGACCATCAAACTGAACAACTTTCACTATAGAGCCTACCTCAGGAAACGCGAAATAAAATCAGATGTCCCATACATTTTAGTCGGGTAGGTACATCAGTTTTGTATGGGACAGCTGATTTTTTTTCGCGTTTCCTGAGGTAGGCTCCATAGTGAAAGTTATTCAGTTTGATGGTCTCAGTTCACCGTTTCAGTATTTGCTAGGCTGTTACTTACACCCTCTATATGGTATACAGAGTGAGATTGATATCGTTAGGATCCTTTTAAACTAAGAGTCTACCTATCAAACTGAACAACTATTACTATTGGAGCAAATCAATCGGAGCAAAAAAAAAACAACTGTTCGATACTAAACTGCAATGCCTACTCGACTCAAACGTATGCAACGGCAGATTTTTTTTTTTTGCTGGCTGTCCACAAGGCTCCGCCATTTTGTATTTGATCAAATAAGAAAAAAACAAAACTGAAATTACGATAATCCTAAATCCCACTCAACGTTTACTAGTGACAAGTATAAGGCCAGTTATTTATACAGGTTGTAATATAAAATGGGACAGTCACTTAAAGGGGTGCTTCAGATCATCAAACTGAACAACTTTTACGATGGGACCAATATTGAAACTGTCCCATTTTATGTTACACCCAGTATAATATCAAAAGAAATTGCTGAAACTATTTCTGATCAGATCATCCATCTGACTTTCATTATGAACAACTTACACTATGGAACCAACATCCAGAAAAAATAAGAAAAATCTGTTGTCCAATACAATTTAGTCGAGTCGTACTGCAGTTTTGTATGGGACAGCAGATTTTTTTATTTTTTCTCGATCTTGGCTCCATAGTGAAAGTTGTACAGTTTGATGGTCTGAAGCACCCCCTTAAGTATTACTACGGTGTTTTGACACACCCTGTATGTTATTAACTCAGTCTTATATCTATACACTAAGAGCCCTCTCACACGAGCGATTTTATTCGGCGATTTCTCGGCGGAGCGAGATCGCAGCGAGCACGCGGCATAATAAAGTGCTCGCTCCGCCGAGAAATCGCCGAATAAAATCGCTCGTGTGAAAGGGGGTGCAAATAAATCATAGTTTGAATTTGTTGTTATTCTGTTGTTTTTGAGCACCACGCCACAGTATAAGACAGAATATCTAACCATGTTTGATGTAAGTATATGGAGCGCACTGTACCTCGGTGAACGTATATCGGTCGGCTCACGTTTGATGCGAGGGCATAGAATGGGGGCAGATTTCTCAAGGGTCCCCTCAAATGCTGTGTGTATCAGGCAACGCTCGGGAAATGTTAATTCTGAGATCTAGACTTGTGAGGATACACGTTTTATCGATCTGATCGAAGAACATCACAATCATAAAGTGCCGCGTGGCGTACGAAATATTTCTTTTGGAAAATGTACGTAGAAAAATTCTAAAATGATTTAAAAAATGTCAAGATGTTTATATTTGAGAATATCATACTTCCGAAGTTTGAAAAGCCTGCTGCAACGAATCAGAACCGTAGTAAACTCAAATACCTACATACTGTCTTAGTTATGATTAGACGGTGTTATCTTTGGCTCACGAATTATTATGTCTTAGAGATGGAATTCTAAAGTTTATCGACGTCCAAGATAGATTTCGATATTATTGCACTATGTAGGATGCAGATAAATGTTGTGAAATTATCTCACATCGGCGTTTCTGCGCGTCACCGTTTACATTATGTTTTCTTGAAGAGATATGAAAATGTTTATTTTATCATGACTGATGAATCAATCTTTACGAAAAGCTCAAAAAATTATTGTGTTCCGTGTTACATTGTATATACGCCCTAAGCTTTTACACACGTACCTTATATAAGGTCTAACAAAATTAGCTGAAACTATTTTAAGGGGATGATCAGACCATCAAACTGAACAACTTTCTCTATGGGAGCAATATTGAAATCGCGAAAAAAAAATCTGCTGTCCCATACATTTAGGTCGAGTAGGTTTGTATGGAACAGCTGATTTTTTTTCGCGATTTCGATATTGGTCCCATAGAGAAAGTTGTTCAGTTTGATGGTCTGATCATCCCCTTAAAATAGTTTCACCTAATTTTGCGCGCGCGCTTTTACACACGTACCTTATATAGTGCGTGTCTAGGTGTGTGTCTAGAGGGCGCGCGGGGTGGTGGCCGCGTCGCCCGCAGGCCGCGCGCGCTCTTTTCTCTGCCGTCGGCGCGCGCGCAACATCTGCCTTAGCACTTCAGCACCTAAGACAATAGACACAGAATTTAATCCTACTAATATTATAAATGCTAAAGTTTGTGACGATGTTTAGAGGTTACCCAATCACACAATACGATACAACACAGACGATATCACGGACAAAAGCTAGTACCATTATACCATACAGCGTGTAAGGTGAGCGCTCCTGAAAATCCAAAGCGGTGAAAGACTTACTATGGGGCCAACTATAAGGACTCAAAAAAATCAGCTGTTCCATACATTTTGCGGTAGGTATTTAACTTGGTCGCATAGTATCTAAATGTTGTTCATATTTACCACCCTATCTATGGGTTTTTGGGAGCGGTCGCCTTACATCTAGTAGATATAAAAATAGTAGGTAGGTTCAAAAATATTCGGTTTAAAAGCGCCAGTATAGAAAATAGATTAGTAAAGCAATTTCGCGATCCCCTAGTCGAACAAAAAATTAACTTTTAGTTGTTTTTTAGAATTCAGCCATTAGAAACGTCAATGCAGTATTCATATATCTAACAACTCTGTAACAATTTATCTTAGAGCTACATAGAAAAAACAAAAAAGAAAATTGTGTGAGAGTTTGACTATCAAAGCTTTTACATAATCCGTTTGAGCATCAGAACAAAGGAGGAATGTGTTGCTCTCTATCTAAAGCCATTATCCGCATTAACGAGTTCCTATTGACAAATTAGGTACATCGCAAATTGAAGGACGTTTCATCGTCAGTATGCAAAGACGAGACTCCCGAAAGTGATCAAAATTACATGAATATACTATCATGAATTTACATTAGTTGAGCATGGCTCTGAACTTTAAGGCCGTCACTTTTGAGCACACGTAGAAAGTCGTGTCTGAAGTGAGTACTCATATATCAAGTCAAGCTCTTGTGGAAGTTAAAACGTGAAAAAAAATAAGAAAAGATGAAAATGTCAAGAAAGTTGAGAAGAGTCAACTGTGAATCCTGAACGAAATGAGACCTTCACAAAATAGGACATTATGTACGGGACGACTCGAGACGGCGGCGCGGCGACAATTTGGTCGGGACCATATTTTGAAGCATTTAACATTTTGTAACTAACAAGTACGAAGTACAAGTTAAGGATTCCCTCGTTTTGTTTTTCGTATCAGGCTTGCCTCGTTTTTGGTCTACCGTTTAATGTAATAGTTTTAAGCAAAAGTTAAAAATAAACATTTATCTTATCTTATCTTATCTTACCTAACATGCGTTCCGTAGTAACTACCTACGTCATTGCAATTAAGGATTAAAAGATATTCCGATTCCGTTTAAGCTTTTTTAATTGTGATTAGCAAATATTACTTATTTATCCGAAAGATGTAATTACATAATAGTAATAGTAATATTTATTTGCCAGTCAAAGAAACATTGCATTCCTTACATGGACCACTGCACTAGGCAACGCCTGTATCGCGGGAATCAAACAATATAGTACAAAATTGTATATCTTAGATGCAAATAAAGTTTTTTTTATTGTGTATCCGACATATCTCGGACGTTACTAATGCTGTTCTAAGAATAAGTGGTATTTCAAACTCTGTTTCTGTAATTCAAAATAGCTATAAAAGGTCGTTGCTATTTGGAATGGACTGACAAAATATAATATACATTCATTGTAGGTACTAACGACGAAAATGTTCAGGTAAACTCGCTCTTGTAAAATGAATTATGAATTTAAATAAAAAACTACAAATAACCTTGGCCTGGTTCGCGTGATAATTGTGTAGGTACTTCTGCTGTACGGACATGCAAACACAATTGCAGTTAGTAACAAGAAGCAACAATTATTAGAATTTTTATAATTTGATTTGTTGACCTTCTCTCTAATATGCATTATTAATTACCTATAAGTAACTAAGTCTATTACACATGCTTCAACCCTGTGCTTCAACCTAATAATGCTGACGGTTTTGTTTAGAGGATGACCAGATCAAAGAGATTTTTTTTGATACAATTCAAGGTAAAGGGTAAAAATCCCATACAACCGACGTCTTCAATTAAATTCTCTTATTTATAGTAATTAAACCGTTAGTGTTTGACGTTTTGACGCTTCTTTGGAGTGTTTGGACAATTTTATGACCAAAACTTACTATAAACAATAAAATTTCAATAAAATATAAGGACTCCAAACGTAGCTGACAAATTACTGTCAAAAAACCCCTCAGACCAAAAAGGATGTAACTCACTACGTTATAGATCAGTCCATCAAACTGAGCAACTTTCTCTATGGGACATAGACGAAGAATTTTTCGCTTACGCTGACTATGGGACCACCATCGAAATCGCGAAAAAAAAAATCGGCTGTTCCATTATAGACTGCAATTCTGCTCGATGGTACAATCAATGTTACGTTTTTATATGATTCTTTCAAGCAGGTCTCTGTCTCGATTTAACGAACACTGTTATGTTACCAATTATGACTAGTTTCGTTGTACAGTTCCATTATGGAAAAAGTGGAAAAAAATCTCATTAGTTCCATAGGGATTTGCAATACCTACATAGAACTCAAAAAAAAAATTTCATTGGTTTCATCCTGGAACTTTAGCGCGATGGAACTAGTGAGAATGATTTGTTTTGTGTTGGCACGACTGCTAAACTATGACCGTAATGAAGAGAAGTAAATAACAGATTCCTCGAACTGGCCGCAAACTCTCAACCCGGCGAGTTTGCCCGTAAATTGAACTGGACCTCTGTAATTAACAACACTTTGTCTTTTGTACGGAATTAGTCTCATCTGTTGTTTGCTTGGGGGTGACTGTACCCTTGACACGGAAACGTTAGGGACACTTATTGAATTTAAATGTTAAAAGCTACGATATTAACTTTTAGTTGGCAATGTTGTTTTATAAAAATGTTGATACCCTAGCCTGTAATTTATTTAGTAATTAGTCCGTAAGTTTTCCTAAAATGAATAAAATAAAAAAATATAATAAAATATCTGTTTCGGCTTATGGACGTTGAAGCGGTTTATGAGGATTGTTAGGCTACGAGCTTTTGCCCGCGACTTCGTCCGCACCAGGAGTGCGATTTTAGAATCTCATAAGTTGAACTCAGCAGTTGAAAATGTATGGAGATACGCATCTTTCTACTGCTGATTTGACTTTCAAAAATTGCACTCCTGGAGTATGATTTTTGAAAGTCAAATCAACAGTAGAAAGATCCATATCTCCATAGTAATTTTGACATTTTCAACTGCTGAGTTCAAAGAATGAGTTTCAAAAATCGCATTCCTCCTCTACGTGTTCACTTTCGCAGTAACGTAGGGAACCCTCCCGCCATCATAGCGGGACAAAATATATGCCAGTTTTTAAGTCTAATTGTAATCTTTTAAACACAAAAATTTCGTCTAAATCGGACTGGTAGTTTTTGCGTGACGCTCGAACAAACAAACAAAAACCTAAACACCAGATTAAAAGCACCATAACGTAAACTTGTTTTTGTAAATATCTTCAATTCACAGACTTCTAAGCTGTTACAGTTTTATAATCGTTTAGATAAATTGACGTAGGTATATCTTAGCTTTCGGGCAACCGAGACAATTTATGGCCAATATAAGATGCGCTTCTAAGAGCAAAGAAATTTTTCAAGCAACAATTTCATTCCATTCTTATGGTATTAGTGCTATATTTTGATCCAATAAACACTTTCTAAAAAATGAACAAAACCAATATAGTCTTGGTTTCAGCCAAATGTGTTATTTATTGGCACGGCTACTTATAGTAAGTCGTAAATTATCTCGTTTGCCCCAAATTCTTAGATAGACGTCTAGATAAATTACATTACGATTGCCTTCTTCTTCTTATCGTTTAAGCAGAGCCCTGGTGTCAGAGTTTTTTCAGACCGCCTTATGGCCCCTGACGTGGTTTTTATGTAACAACTACTACTACCCTCTGCCGGGATGATAGTAGCCGGGACCAACGGCTTAACGTGCCATCCGAAGCACGGAATCATTTTTCTTTTTAGACAATCTGGTGATTCAGCCTGCAATTTCCTAACCAACTGGGGAAAAACGCACAAAGTGACATATCACTAGGTGTCCCCCGTGGGAATCGAACCCACGACCTCCGTGTCGAGAGCCAATGCTCTTAACCATTAGACCACGGAGACATACATACAAAACAACTACCAACGGTTTACCTTATTTAGTCCATTGATTGCTTCTAGATGTAATGATACGTGGCAAGTGATAATAGGTGGCAAGCTTTTCTTCACAAAATCACTGCCCTTTACTTTTAAATCTATCTTAAAATACGGGTTTCAAATTATCGAACTATTTTACTAAAAATTTTAAAGTAGGTTAAATAAAAATATCTACGAACCCAATCAGGGCATAATGGCGCAATTTGCAGTAACCGATGTCGTAGTGATAATAGAACATTATTTAATGGTAATAATGGTCTTGAAACAGGGACAGGAACGAAACGGAAGCACGTTTCAGAAAAAAAGGTCCTTGTCACACTTTACGTAATGTTAATCCGTATCCTTGAGAAATTTCTGCCGTATAATGAATAATTTTAAACAAGGTGTTAAAGAAAAAAAAATTCAAGAAACCAAACATGAAACTTAAGGTCACTTTTACTGTTTATCATATAAAATGTAGTAGGAGTAGGTGCTTAAGCCCTGGATGTTCAAATCAGCAGCACTAAGATGCATAATCTCCATCCAAGTCTCCATAGTAATTTTGACATTTTCTACTGCTGATTACAACGTGTGATGTTCAAAAATCGCACACTTGTTGTCAGTTTTGGCACTTCTAGTGAATTTTAAATATGATACCATAGTCGTGAGTATACAGGTTGTAACAAATCACCCTAGTATCTAATACTTAAAGGGGTGCTTCAGACCATCACACTGTACAACTTTCATTATGGAGTCAACAACGAAATCGCGAATACTGCAGTTTTGTATGAAACAACAGATATTTTTTCACGATATTGAAATTGGCTCCAAAGTGAAAATTGTACAGTTTGATGGTCTGAAGCACCCCTTGAAGTATTAGATACTAGGATGTTTTGTTACACCTTGTGTAGTATAAGCATGGTTAGATGACGACACGATGATGATGATGATGCAGTGAAAGACTATGATACTAACAAAGCGAACTGAGTAACTTTTTACTACAGGATCAACATGCAAATCGCAATAAATCACCCTTTCAGCTTGGTACCCCAATTTCGTTCCATCATGTAGAAAAACGATAAGAAATCCAGGCTTAATTCATGCTCTGAATAATCAAACGGAAGAATTCCGACCTAAATAAAACGAACGTTGGGTCCATTTTCCTGAATACCTATTTTCATAGAGAGTAATACCGATATAGATGTGCAACCTAGCTCCAATATTAACTGGGTCAACTATTAAAATATAAGACCGTCTACTTTCCATTCAGAGCTGGAAGGACTAAGGTCACTCAAGCCTGGGAACAGCCTTGACGCAGTCTGCGTCGATACTCGACTGTAAACTCTATTACTTTAGACTTAAGGAACTATAATGCCCGCGACGTTCAACGCGACCTTGCCGGAAAGCTATTCTGAAAAACTGAGCTACATTTGCCCCTGGTTACATTTATTTACGACTTTCGGTTTACGCGCGTCGTCTGGGTCGAAACATGTTTTATTGCAATCGGATACAGTTTGAGAATTTTAGAAGGCTAGATGTTGGATTTTCAACATAATGTTATTCTAAATATTATCATGTAATTTTGAGGAGATAAGAATCAATGGAATTAAAAAAGTTTTTAGACTATGTGTCTCGTATAATTTATGACTGGAAAATTTAGTGATGGATGGGACTCGAACCCGCGACCTGCCTGTACAGGACATTAACCAATTAAGCTACTACACTTAGCCACCACATTTCACATTCCACAATCCCTTTCGTCTTTTAGGGACGGGAGTCGGGAAGCAAAATAGCAAACACAATTTTTAAAATATCGGGTAAAGTATTGGTAAAACTTTCTCAAAATTGATATTATGGTAAAATATTTATGGTAACCATTACACGAACCGGGTCGTCATGTTACGTTATGTTTTGTGTTCATTCCATCGTCATCGTATATGGGTGTTTGATTATTTTTCTCTATTGTTCCCTCCAATCAATACAGTATAAATATAGAACGTATCTTGGTCAAGTAATCAAAATATGGGTACTTAATCTTTACCTGTTAATACCTACACTCAAAACAAGTTGCTCGTAGACACATCTTTTGTATTACTTTTATTAAAAACAAACTCTAACCTTAGAAAAAGTATATGTCTAGAAGGAGCCTCATGCTTCTACCGTATAAAACAAAAGGGGCCAACTTTCTTAGGTTGGTGTGCGTGAGGCGCCATACAAATTATACCTGTGTGCGTGTATATGGATAGGGTTTAGAGGCCAATACTGGTTACAATTTTTTTCTACGCTTTTGTAGCTTCGACTGTCAATCTTGACATATAACTTATCCAAGACTCTAACCTGTTTAATAATCACATTCTTTCCAATTACCTATCCAAATTTGCATCCTGTCCCAAACAACAGCATCATGTACTCATGTGTTGCAAAATAGCACAAAACAAAAGTTGTTTAAGTGGAACCGGCTAGCAACAAACAGGGCAGGGGAGTGCAACAGAGAGCGCATGTGGGTCGCAGTCGCAGGCACGTGGGCCGCGGGTCGGCACTACCGCAGTGTGGCGTTTCCCGGAAATCCGGCCGCCATCGCCATCGCCACCCACTCTGCCTGCATCAGACGCTAAGTTGCAGATTCTGTCGCTGCAAGAGAGCTTACACTCTTGTTCATAATGTTATTTTCATGAATGAAATTAAATATACGTAGGTACCTACTTTATTTATATTAACACCTAACTAAAAAAAAAATATGTAAAACGGGATATAAAAGCTAATTTCGGTGGTGTTACTACACTAATGGGAATGAAGGTAATTAGGAAAATACTAATCTATGTTCATGATATAATTTAAAAAACTTATGTTCGCTCATTCAATGCGTGTGTTCTGGTAGAATGGTTCGTTACAGTTATAGATCTTAGTAAAAGTAAAATGTCTAGAATGAGCTCATGCTTCTACCGTATAAAACAAAAGGGGCCAACTTTCTTAGGTTGCTGTGCGTGCGGCGTCATACAAATTACGTCTGTGTGCGGGGAAATTGATATCATTAGCATCCTTTTAAACTAAGAGTCTACCCATCAAACTGAACAACTTTTACTATGGAAGCAAAGAAATCGGAGCAAAAAAAAATTGGCTGTTGCATACATTTGGGTCGCGTAGGCATTGCAGTGTAGTATGGAACAGCTGATTTATTTGTTGCTCCGATCGGTTTGCTCCCATACTGAAAGTTGTTCAGTTTGATGGGAAGACTCTTAGTATCAATTTCACCCTGCATAGATAGGGTATAGAGACCAGTACTGATTGCAATTTTGCGTTCGTAGCTTCGACTGTCTATCTTGACATAAATAACTTATCCAAATTTTAGATATGAACAAATCAAATCGTAACACATTTAAAAATTCGGTGACTATTAAAACTAAAGTTTACAACATTGTAAAGGGTTGTAAAGAACAAACGCGGGAAGAAATCGTACTTGACATAGTAATTTCGAATCGTAAAAGAAGATACTTCAGTAATAAAGCCCTGCCCTATCCAAACTATACACCCATAACTAGAAACGTAATGCACTCCAATTCAAATTGCACAAAAAGAACTTTATATGAAACGAGCGTTAACCCGCGACTTCGTCCGCACAAATTATATACCAGATTTTAAGTCAGACCATTAGCTATCAAAAAAAAAAATTCATCAAAATCGGTACAGTAGTTTTTGCGTGATGCTCGTTCAAACAAACAAACACACAAACAAACAGACAGACAAAAAATCCAAAAATTGGTGAAATGGAATCAGGGACACCTAAAAACCATATCGTAACTTTTTTTTGTTAATATCTTCAATGTACAGACAAACTTTCTGCTACACTTTTATAATAGTTTAGACTAGCAACTTCCAAGATGCATATATTTTTATTGAAATAGCTCCTCGGTTTAAAGCGAGAGTGCCTTTCATTACGGCTGCTCTCCATTCAGCCGGTGGCGTCTGCAAGTCTGGTATTTCCCGCCTTAGGCACTGGAATATGAAATCTGCGACAAAGCGACGCTATCTATAAGAGCCTAGTATCTAGATCTTGGTAGATAGACAGCTCAATGGATACAGAAAGATGTTTTAAAATCTGTGTTATTTGTCAATAGAGTGAAAATAGGGTTATATAACTTTCCGCTATTGAATGTAATGTAGGTGTGTGTATTTTGAATTAGAACAGCTTTGACTCTCAGGGAATATGGTTGTGTATTTATACAGGGTGTAAGCTCTCCACAGACTGAAACGGTGAACTCAGACCATCGAACTGAACCACTTTCACTATGGAGCCTACCTTAGGAAACGCGTAGTAGGGTATTTCTCCACGGCGCGGCGTTTGAACGCAACCAAATATTTTCGCCTTGTTTAAAAGAAAAACCATTATATTTTTAACGCTTTTCAAGGGTCCAGCGAGCTAGCTATATGACTGCGTTATAATATTTTATACCTTCTCTTATAAACAATGCGAAAATATTTGGTGAGGATAATGATAGCGTTCAAACGCCGAGGAGAAACACCCAGTACTCCATAAAAAAATAAAAAATGCTTTATTGACATTAAAATTTAAAAAAAAATTCAAAATAATTTTATTTCAGACACAGTCCATAGATTGTTAGTATATACTTAAAAACTATGTTAGTACAGTATAATACATAACAGTCATATAATTTAAAATAGCCAAGTATAGTATTAAAGAAGTTACCAACAGTAGGATTCTAGTATTGTACACTACTTTGTGAAACGAACAAGTTAGATGCGAAATAGAAGAACATCTGGTCTCCATGCCTTGATGATTACCTTGAATTAGATAGATATACAGGGCGTAAGTGACAGCCTAGCAAATACTGAAACGGTGAACTCAGACCATCAAACTGAACAACTTTCACTATGGAGTAGGCTCCTGGCTCTTAGGAAACGCGAAAAAAAATCAGTTGTCCCATACATTTTAGTCGGGTAGGTACAGCAGTTTTGTATGGGACAGCTGATTTTTTTTCGTGTTTCCCGAGGTAGGCTCCATAGTGAATGTTGTTCAATTTGATGGTCTGAGTTCACCGTTTCAGTATTTGCTAGGCCGTCACTTACACCCTGTATATATATTTATCGATAATTAATAAAGTAAAACTAAAGTTCAATAAAGTATATTTCATTCATTCATTCAATCAATTTATTTGCATAAGTAACTCACACATAATATTACAGTTCACAACAAGTTTACAAAACAAGAATACAACGAAACATCAATAGAACATGTAATTTATTGTAATTCAAGGTAGTTTCTCTTTTGGAGAACAGCGTTCCGTTTTTTGGTTCTTTCGACTCAAAATATAAAATATGCGGCCAGAAGCAATATAATAAGTAATTCGTGTATACTTACCAATCTTGACAATGTATTCACGTGTTGCTTTAAAATCTTGTTTGATTTCCAATACAGTAAACCTTTACAAACAGAACTGATTGGGAGCCAGTTCCATGCCAGATCAAGGTACGTTCTGTATGTATTGATCGGAGGGAACAATAGAGTAAGGAAAAATAATCAAACACCCACATACGATGAAGACGGAATGAACACAAACATAACATGACGACACAGTTGATGTAATGGTTAACACGCCAAACCACGGTCCTGGGTTCGAATCCCGGTTTAGTCATGGATGCTTCAGTTCAGTCATGGAATTTTTGTTTTCTTATAGCTGATATTGACTTCTTACTGCGAGACTTTCTATGTTTTGAGTAACGCATAGAGCTTATTTTGTAGTTATCTTTAGTTTTAATTCGTGGAACGGGTTCCGCGAATGGAACGGGTTAAGGTGGTTGCAGAGGGGTCAATTTTATACAAAACTTTGACGCACAATACGCGTAGACGGTATTAATATAAGTAACTTTGTATATATGGAAAAATAGTGTAGAAAATCTAGATGCCGCGTCACAAATAACATTTGCAATTTATAAAATAATTACGAAGATATAAAGCTTTGAAATTTTTCATACAAAATTTTATAATCTTTATATCCTCGTAATTATATCAAAAATTGCAAATGTTATTTGTGATGCGGCAACAAAATTTTCTAAACTATTTTTTTTCATATATAAAATATTACTTTTATTAATTCCGTCTACGCGTATTATGCGTCAAACTTTTGTATGGACTGAAACCACCTTAACGGGACTTTGTAGATGTCGTAATTTTGAAAACTAATCGACTCAGCCTTATATAGTCCAGTCAATTTACGGAGTTTTGTTAGGAGGGGTGGGGAGTAATTATCAACAGGACTTTTAAACTGTAACCCGCACCGTTTAGTGACAAAAAGACTATCTGAAAACATATTTAAAAAAATCGCTACGCATCATACAAATCAAAATTGTATCCCCCAGAAGGCTTTTAACTTAATAATATGATTACTAATGCACTCATACTAAATAAATAATTACTCATATTAAATAAATTTAACAATATAAATTATTTTTGAGCAATAAAACCTCCTCCTTTTTTGAAGTCGGTTAAAAATAGGCATTGAAATATTTAAAATGAGGTATTCATTAGAAAATACAAATGTATTTTTCAAAGCCTTCTATGTACAAAAAAATCTTAACACCATGATTGAGTATGCATAATGGCAAAGCCTTAAAAATGAGCAGAAAAAAAATTATCATCAGGTTTTTTAGAACGAGATAAATGCTAAATTTTAAATTTGGGGCTGTTGCTGACGACATTTTTTTTTTATTTTGGTACATTTGTAAGCTCAAATTGGCTCTTAAATACCTACTATAACGACAAAAATATCAAATTCGAGCGTTAACCCGCGACTTTGTCTGCACAAATTATATACCAGATTTTAAGTCAGATAATAAGCTATCAAACAAAAAAGTTTCATCAAAATCGGTTCAGTAGTTTTTACGTGATGCTCGTTCAAACAAACAAACCCACAAACAAACACACAAACAAACCCACAAACAAAAACACGAACAAACAGACAGACAAAAAATCCAAGAATTGGTGATATGGAATCAGGGATACCTAAAAACCATATCGTAACTTTTTTTTGTTAATATCTTCAATGTACAGACAAACTTCCTGTTACAGTTTTATAATAGTTTAGATTAATTAGTCCCGGCTCGAACCGTAAAATGACTGGGCTAAAAGGCTCCAAAAAACGTCATCCAAATCATCAAAATCAGTAGGTTTTCGGTGGTGCTTGAACAAATAAACATACTTACTTACACATGCATACATACACACACATAAACAAACTCAAGCTCATAATCTACCACCACGATCTTAATACATTCTATTACGTAGAATATCCTTAAACCACCCTAAAATTTTTGCAAATATATATATTTTATCGCAATCATCTGAGTCAATCAGAAGTTACTCTTTATAGTTTTCATAAATTGGACATTATAGAACAACTATCGCAATGAAAATTGTTGGCATAACTGGAATTAAGTTGCCCCTGCAAACTGAATTAGCGCCTGCACGATGACAATGTAATAACCATCTAGCCCTGCTTGTAATTCAAGTAGCCGGCTATTGCCTGGCTCATGCGAAACGACCTTTTGTACCCTTTTTCATAGTTTAACTCGACTTTGAACGAAGTTTTAAATAAAGACTTGTTTAGTAAAGGAAAAACTGAATGAAAATTAAACACTGCGTGGGAGAAAATTCCTGGGAAAAAAAGAGACCGGAGGGTGAATGTCACTGGACAATAATTTGAAAATTTTGGTATTAAACATTTTTATTCAGGAGTGCGATTTTTGAATCTCATTCGCTGAGCTTAGCAGTTGAAAATGTCAAAATTACTATGGATTTTATATGCATCTTTCTGCTGATGATTTGACTTTCAAAAATCGCACTCCTGGAGTATGATTTTTGGATGTCAAATCAGCAGCAAAAAGATGCATATCTCCATAGTAATTTTGACATTTTCAACTGCTGAGCTCAGCGAATGAGATTCAAAAATCGCACTCCTGAATGTAACAATGTTTTGTTACACTGCCTGCACGAGAACGAAGCTTACGGACGCTACCGATAGTGCTATCCGAGTGGCGAAATACTGGGTTGGAGAGATTTAGAAATTTTAGAATGACATGGTATCGACTCTATACAAGAATGAATATAAAAACATGTAAAACAATACTGTCCAACCAAGATCTATAACTAACTAGTTTTTTTATATATTACGAGCGTTAACCCGCGACTTTGTCCGCACAAATTATATACCAGATTTTAAGTCAGATAATAAGCTATCAAACAAAAAAGTTTCATCAAAATCGGTTCAGTAGTTTTTGCGTGATGCTCGTTCAAACAAACAAACAAACACACAAACAAACAAACAGACAGACAAAAAATCCAAAAAATGGTTATATGGAATCAGGGATATCTAAAAACCATACCGTTACTTTTTTTTTGTTAATATCTTCAATGTACAGACAAACTTCCTGTTAAAGTTTTATAATAGTTTAGATTAGAAGCCGATATAAGACAAGTAGTTTCTTGAATTTTGATAATATTTAATATTTTGTATGTACCTATTAAGTGCTATATTAAAAGCGATCTCATGTACCGCACTTCATATAAACCCTGTGATTAGTGCGGTTGATATTTATATATAGATACTAGCTGTTGCCCGTGACTTCGTACGCGCAGACCACTGAAATATACTTTACGACCTATTCTCAGACCTACTGATACACATTTCATAAGAATCGGTCAAACCGTTTAGGAGGAGTTTTGTTACCAACACCGGAACCGAGAATTTTATATATTAGAGAGATAAAGTAATATATTGAATAAATAAAAAAAAATATTGAAAGTGGTGGTTTAGTTTAGACCATCATACTGAAAAAGATGGTATTGTAAATGTTTAAATACGTATACTGTTGGTGTGCCTGTGCCATTTATATAATTTAAAAGAAAAACTTTTACTACGGAGTTATCTCATGCTTATGCCGAGAAAAAAATCAGCTGTCCCATACCAAACTGCTCGACTTAAATGTATGAAACGGTATACTTGTATAAACATAACGTGAAGTTTTAATGTTCTAGACTACACTTTACACAGAAAGCATCTTAGGTGCCAACTCAATTGACTTGTAATTTCACAGGAAATTACGAACAAAGACACGAGTAAATACTTGATAGTGATGGTTTCCTTCTAACAACGTTGGTAAGAATAATTGCACGTATAAATAAAGTCCCCAAAGCTTTTAGGAAAATTACAATGATCGCAAGGCAATGTTTGTAATGGTGGGTACATTTTAGGAACAACAACCTCTCTTAATTATTTGCACTGGCGTTCGTTGGCCTCGCGAATCGTTTGTAGATTAGCGGCCTTTGTTTATTGTTTAATCTCAGTCGAGTTTAGTCTCTGAAGTCTCGACAGTAAAGTCTATTTTAAATAACAAAGCAAAGTTATATATGATTGGTGATGGTATGAGGCCATCTCACTGATCAGAATTCTTGGATTTCATGACAGGTAGTCTTTTTTATTTATTATAGATTGGCGCGCCCTGGTCTCTGCCTACCCCACCGGGAAAGAGACGTGACGTTATAGATAGATAGATATAGATTGGTTTTAAGTCAGTAACACACGAGTAAGCATAACTGGGTAACAAATTACATTTAAATATAAAATATACAAAGTATTCTTAATATGCTGAAGGCTAGGTTGACGGTTTTTTAAGGGGATGATCACTGATCAGACCATCAAACTTAAAAAAAATTCTATGATACCAATATCTTTAAAGAATTTAGGCAAGGTATGCGCTTATACCGTCAAAAAAGGATTAATAGAATAAAATAATCTTCATACAGGGTGTAAGGGTAAACAGTTGCATTACTTTAAGGGGTGATTATACCTATGATACTGAACAACTTTCCCTAGAAACATAGTGGAAAATGGAAATTATAAAAAGAATTGACTTTTTATACAAAAGTTCGATCAGCTGATTGCATTTAATATGGGAAGTCCAAATATTTTCTTTTACTAAATACTATACAATGCAACTGTTTACCCTAACATCCTGTATAAATCTTACGTCCGTAGGTTTCAGTAGAAAAAACTTTCTGAAGGTTATTTTGTGATCAACTTGGATTTCCCATACACCACTAACGCTTCAAAGAAATGGTTCAATTTTGAGTCCAATGTAACTTCATCCACTGTCCATTAAAAGTCACATTATTTACTAGTGTGGTAGAGAATATCTCTAACCCTATGGTTAGAGCTCATAGCATATCTCAGTGAGCCAGTAGCCATAAATTAAGCTAAGGGATAGCCCGAAGGAAATAATATAGTTGTAATTCTATCCCATAGAAACGTGGAATTCCTCACCCTTACGATACCGAAGACAATTTAAAAAACAAAAGATTTCAACTTCAACCTGCATTAAAACAACATAAACGGACAACATTAATTGAATGAAAGGTATAATAGTATGTAGGTATAAGGTGAACAAACTCAGTGCCGCATAGATCGATACAGTGGCGGTGCCGCGCCCGGCGCCCGCTCGCTTCACTCTCGCAAGTTGTGGATATCGCCTTATATTAGCACGGTATGATGGCAGTTGTTACATGCTAAACTATACTTTAATGTCAGGTCTTACGGATGTTCTCTTTATTGTATGTCATGTTTTAAAGTCAAATTGAAATGAATCAGAGGGACTATTTGATTTTCAGTTCAAACGTCATAAGGTGCCATCGTACCATGCCGCTGGTTCTATTAAGGCAGGGAAGATACTGATTTCAGTTTATATGTTTAGTAAAATTTGACTCTAATTTACTTCAGATCGTTTTCTATTTTGCTTGATGTTGAGACGATGTCGTGTTTGTCAATTTTGTTTTTGTTTTCAGTCTGTGATTTTATGGCAAGTTTAATTTATGGGAGCTGTTTTTGTAAAATACGGTTTTTCAGAGATAAGAAGATCTTTGAAATAGAGGATGATAATAAGCCACTAACCATACTGATTCTTTAAATTTTTAAAAGTAATTACATTTAATTCAAAAAGTGTCTGCAACTATAAATCAATTAAAATACTTACCAAACTCAATGAAAATTAACTAATAAATATATATATATATATAAAGGTGTAAGGGACAACTCTCAGCAAACTGAACAACTTTCACTATCCTAGCCTACCTTAGAAAAAACGAAAAAAAAATCAGCTGTCCCATACAAAAATGCTGTACCTACCTTTGTATTATTTTTTTCGCGTTTCCTGAGGTAGTTTCCATAGTGAAAGTTGTTCAGTTTGATGGTGTGAGTTCACCGTTTCAGTTTGAAAAGGGCTGTCCCTTACACTCTGTATAAGTTATTTTATTAATTTACCTTTTTTTTGTGATGAACGTATTCACGTAACGAATGATCAGCTTTTCATTTCATTAAAATGACATTTACAACAGTACATACAACTTATGGATCTGGTTAAAAAATGAAGACAATTGAATGAACGGTGTAATGAATAATAATAAAGATTACTAATTGTGTGATTCACACAATAAGTATTGGATGAAAACAATTTTAAAACATAATTGTTTTAACAATAAACCTATTTCAAAATTATAATAAAAAAAGGAACATTGACAGTATGGTTGTAGCTGTAAAAGCTCTACAGTAAAGGTAACGAGAAAAAAAACAAACTCACAAAGCGAAAGTGATTTCGTACTCTTTGTGTTGACTTCGTGCGACGGGAAACATGCGTCATGTGGCAAATGAGCTGCTTTATTTATTATTCTGATACCTAATTTGAAACAATATGTGAAAGAACCTTCCTATTAGCATATTAAAATGTCTCGTAAAACTCAGCAGAAAGTCGATATTGTATGTAGAATTCATCTTACAATTTTCAATAACAAAGCTTTGGTGCTAATCATCATCATCATGATAGGCCTTTACATCTTTTGCAGATGGTTTCAGCAGTGTTTTTGGAGAAGCACTTTCTCATGGCTGTACAGTCCTATACGAGAGCCGCCTCTACAACAGAACCGTTCGCCGCCGGTGGATAAAGGTGGTATTGTGAAAGCATTATGCCTTGTGTCACGTTACTCTGCCAGGTTGGTGCTAATAGTCTTAATGTATCCATTATATGTACATACATAAATATACATAAAATGTTGCGATAGGGGTGACTATCAATCAATCAATCAAATATACTTTATTTTACACCAAAACATAAACAGTAAAATACAGAAATAAAATACAAGAGGCACAAAATAAGGCGGTCTTAAAGCGATTTCTTCCAGACAACCTTAGGGTAGAGGAAACGGTGAAAAGAAGAAAGGTAGGCGGTGTTTCCAGAAAAAATTATCAAAAAACAGCAGTTATTAGTAAAAACAAAAAGTAAGTATACAAAATAAACCTATTATAAATACATATATAATATACATACTCATATAAATATATACTACCCTACTGCTTACTAATAATAATATTCTATACTTAGAAAATCTCGGAAGGCTATGCCCTTTTTTTTTTTTTTTCGGGCATAGTCCCACCACACATTCCCACCGCTGTAACTCCTGTAAGCCAGGATCAACAGCGGCGACCATTCACAACACTAATGCTATGCCCTTGGCGAATATAGTCGTAAGCATGTGCTTATACTTATTGTGCCCATATAAAAGTGTTTTTATCAACTGACAAACTGACAAGTCAAGTCATCGACGAGTCTAGACGAATTACCTTCTATCATCATCATCATCATCATAGGCCTCATCATCTATTACAGATGACTTAAGCAGTGTCGTAGGAGAAGCACTTTTATCATGGCTGTACTAACTATACTAACTTCTATAACTGTTAACTAAAAAGAATATCAACCTATGGTTTAATGGACTGCGCGTGAAAATTTTTTTTATATCTATACTATTATAAAACTGTAACAGGAAGTTTGTCTGTACATTGAAGATATTAACAAAAAAAAAGTTACGATATCGTTTTTAGGTGTCCCTGATTCCATTTCACCAATTTTTGGATTTTTTGTCTGTCTGTTTGTTTGTGTGTTTGTTTGTGTGTTTGTTTGGGTGTTTGTTTGTTTGTTTGAACGAGTATCACGCAAAAACTACTGAACCGATTTTGATGAAAATTTTTTTTTTGATAGCCTATGATCTGACTTAAAATCTGGTATATAATTTGTGCGGACGAAGTCGCGGGTTAACGCTCGTACTATTATAAAACTGTAACAGGAAGTTTGTCTGTACATTGAAGATATTAACAAAAAAAAAGTTACGATATGGTTTTTAGGTGTCCCTGATTCCATTTCACTAATTTTTGGATTTTTTGTCTGTCTGTTTGTTTGTGTGTTTGTTTGTTTGTTTGTTTGAACGAGTATCACGCAAAAACTACTTAACCGATTTTGATGAAACTTTTTTTGTTTGATAGCTTATGATCTGACTTAAAATCTGGTATATGATTTGTGCGAACGAAGTCGCGGGTTAACGCTCGTAACATATAAGTATTAAAAGGGTCAACGATGAATCAAACAAATATTTCAGTAACTAAACAACGATTCAACCACAGAAAAATTACACGCTTCCCTAGGGATTGAACTATTGTCTACTTACAGAGTGCCTCAACCTTTCGTTTCTTGTTTAAAACATAAGACAATCGATATTGGACTCTTACAATAACCTAAGTGCGGGTGAACAACCCCTGTAATACCTTTTTCAGTATAAAAAGATATCGTTGTGATATTTTAGGATTTTAGAAACAGAGCCGTAAGATTTTAAGTGTTCTGTATCCACGACGGAAAAACGTGGGTTTCGTCAGATTTCGTGATTGAGATGAAATGTAAGAAAAGTAGTGTTTGCACGCGACGTCATCCGCATGGATATAGGAAAACTTCAAAACTCCGTTGCACCTCCACAGGATGATACAAAACACTCTAGTAATATTTAAAGGGGTGGTTTAGTTAGACCACCAAACTGAAAGACTTTCAATCTGGATATAACGTCGAAAAAACAAAATTTGCTGTCTCATACATTTGAATCAGCATTTCTCATTGATGTTTCTTATATTGGCTCTACTGGCACCTATAACAAGTGCCGCAAAAACAGTGTCTTGTCGCTCCTAAATCAACTTATATACAACCAACTGCTTAAGACATCTTTATAGATGGAGAAGAAGCCCGTGATGGGGTAGGCTGTCAGGGTTAAAATACCTTTGAACTTTACCATTCTTTGAAATATCAAAATGTTGCGGGACGCTCGTAAAGCGAGCCCAATTCGCACTTAGTCCGTTTTATGAAGGAAAATTCCATCCCCCATTCATTCTCGCGACATGTACTTTACATATGTTCTTTTAGATCCTCAAGGTAGGGCGTGATAGGAATAAATTGCGAAATAATTCGAAGAATGACAAATTCGTTGCGTACATCGAGTGCACATAATATGTTTTATATCGTGATCTGCATTTAATAACAAGCAGAATGTTAACTCAAATATTTTACGCGTTTGACATTGTTTTAGTACCATAGCATTCTTATACAGGGTGGGATAAACAGTTGCATAACTCTAAGTGGCGAATGGCGATTGTACCCATGATACTGAACAACTTTCCCTTTGAAACCTATATAGAAAATCAGCAAAAAATGTTTGGACTTTCTATGCTAAGTGCAATTAGCTGATCGAACATTTGCATGATTTTTTTTTTCGAATTTCCCTTTGTCCCCTTAGGAAAGTGGTTCAGTATAAATGGTAGTAAGTATAAGTTTACCCTAACACCATGTTTATGCGTCACTTACGAGTAAATAAAAGAGTAGGACTGGGTATCAAACGGAACGGAGTGTTTCTCGAGACATTCTGCGCGTTTTCAACGACTTTCCTCGACTTTCAACGTTGTTATTGATCTCAAGCCGTCACTTGCTTTCCACGTCGGTTACGTAAAATATTATACCAAAGTATAGTTGTAAAACGTGAAGGGTAGACTGACTTTATCGCCGCTACGATTTCAAACTCCTAAATCTATTTCTAAGAATTATTTATCAATGATTTTTTTTTACCTGTTTGCTTCCACTGCTGGGCAAAGGTCTCCCCTAAACTCTTTCATCTCCCAATAATTTAATAATTTATCAATAATTTAGTTTTAGGATATGTTCATTTGCTTTATCGTTTATATTCTTTCTGATAAATAAATAATATTACTATTTATCAATATATTAAAAGACCAAGAAAGAGATGGCGCGACGACTTGGATGCCCAGGAAGGAGAATGTCAAATTATAGCACGGTATAGAGAAGACTGGAAAAGCTTATAATTATAATCCAACAATGGGACGAAATAGGTTAAAAAAAAGAAAAAATGTTCATGATGTACGTATTGTTTATAATCGTCATATCCATAAAAACTTCTGCAGCCCGAACAGAGTTACAAATATATATATATATATATATATATATATAAGGTCGAATTGAGAAACCACCTCCTTTTTTGAAGTTGGTTAAAAAACATCTTCAACATTTTAGTTTTCATTTTCAATTCGACACCTAAACTGGTAATTTGAGCGTTGGCCCCATAGTAAAAGAGGTCCAGATATAATTTGTAACAATAAATCGCACCCGTTAATAATTACACGCCTTTACACATATTCCAAGTTTTATGAAAACTGCACAATGATACAAGTCCAGATTTCCAACAACACCATTATGAGAAAATGAAGACAATTCGCAAACAATAACATGAGCTATGCGTTTGATATCGATTAAAAGTGCTGAATGTTTACCACACACAAATGTTTGTCCTCTGTCAGACTGTTCGGAACACGCAGCATTTTATGAATCAGAGGTGAATCCGTCCATTAGCAAGTTGTTCTTCACGAAGAGAATTAGGAAACGTGATGCGGCTCTTTTCTGTTGAAATGATTCATACTAAAATAGCATTTTCGCCATCGAATCCACCCTCTACCCCTCTCCTTAGTAAAATTACGTATCAGACGTTTATTTCGTAGGTACTTGAAAAAAGATTTTCAAAATCAATGAAAGTAAGTTAAGTATATCCTCACTTCTACCTATGTTCCCTGAGAGAGGGCTAGCAGAGGAATTTTAAATACCATATTAAGAATGTCGTCATTTCTTTAGTAGTACCCCAACTCTGTTCAGTATGATAGGTATCGAGGCCGTGTTTTCAATATTGATGTATATAACGGAAGCATACCCAGTAAGATATCGAAGCTTGTAAGTTTCATATCAATGCTTTCCTTATTAAAGGAAAATTTTCGATATATGTAAGTAAGCAGGTGCTTAACATCAACTGATAATAATTTTAAATGAATTTCTTGTTATTCAGCCATTTATTTTAGTGACAGTCAAAGTGGATGGTGGCGTAAATAACTTCAACCCTAATTACTTATCTAAATTTATGCAGATATTTGTTTCAATGTTAGCTTAAGGTCATGTTAATTTAACATTCGTTCACCTGAAATAGATAACTATGTAAAATAACCATCGGTTACAATATTAATTTCGTTCTCTATTTCTCTACGTGTTCGTTGACCTTTGATGTAGTCTATATATTATTATTCAGTTGCATTCATTGCGTCGAAATAATTTGCTTTGTATAAATATACTTTGATATTTTATTTTTGGATTGTATTGCAGATTTACAACGGTCTATTAATATTGTAGACCAAGTAATATTCTATCCTATCACACAAAAAGCCAGTCTTACGTTGATTGGCAACAATTCACCACCAAGACCAATTTTTGTATGACCATTTGGGCAGAACTTCTGTTCGTCAGGAATTCCACGCTTTTTACAAAATGCAAATGGGTTTAAAATAATTAAAAACGATAGAAAATCGATTTTATACCCTGAATTCACATACGCTTCGGTTAGAATTGAATAGATTCTTGTGTCGGTTATCGTATAGCGTGCGATATAAATGTACAAACAACGATTATGAATTGAATAGGTTATACCACAGAACATTATAAGAGGGGTTAGAAGTGCAAAGTAGGCGTGGAACGTGTCGCCACAGGTTATGCAATGATTTGCATAACACCATAAGGCGCGCGGCATGGTCCGAGCCAGAGGGTATGAATAATTGTAGCAGTGTGAGCGGGAAGACAAGTGGCGACAGCCATCTCCGAAGCAAAAGCGCTACTTTCAATTCAATTCAATTTATTTATTTTATTTCAGATCATAGATCCATAGTGGTGTTAGTAACAATGACTTAAAACTATGTAAGTGCCAACAATTTTTTTTCCACTTATTTAAAATTAACAAACTTTGCATTTCTAACCCCTCTTATAATGTTCTGTGGGTTATTCAACGGAGCAAACAACACTCAGCTACCACTGATAAGAGAAAATCCCTGAAATTAAAAATCAATCCTCTATCAACATTCGTTGCATCAGGTTGTTTATTTAATTTATCAATAGCTCATCCGCATTTGTTTACCTACTGCTCGCTAGAGTACGTGAAGCAAACAAAATGGCAACACATCACTTTACATATAGATACTACGGTTGATTGGAGTGGTCGGGCGTGGCTGGCGATTAGCGTATGGTAATATAACTTTACAATTTACATTTCTTTGCTGGA
The DNA here is from genome assembly GCA_927399405.1 of Agonopterix arenella. Lineage (NCBI taxonomy): Eukaryota > Metazoa > Arthropoda > Insecta > Lepidoptera > Depressariidae > Agonopterix > Agonopterix arenella. Next base: position 11,117,625 of record OV656706.1, on the reverse strand, counting down.
ACATTAAAGGCTGGGCCACACAGAGTGCAGCTGCAGAACGGGTGCAGACCGGCTGCAGGCCGGCAGTAGTTGTAAACTTTGGAATTATATGCGAGGTTATATCTTCGTAATTATTTTATAAATTGCAAATGTTATTTGTGACGCGGCATCTAGATTTTCTAAACTATTTTCCCATATATACAAAGTTACTTATATTAATACCGTCTACGCGTATTGTGCGTCAAAGTTTTGTATAAAATTGACCCCTCTGCAACCACCTTAAGGGGATTAAACAGCCTTAAGTATCATCTTACGTTATATGAGGCCGACCATCAAACTGAACAACTTTCAGTATGGAGCCAAAATCGAGAAAAAAAAATCTGCTGTCTCAAACATTTTAGTCATGTCGGTACTCGGTACTGCAGTTTTGTATGGGACAGATGATTTATTTATTTTCTTCTCGATGTTGGCTCCTTAGTGGCAGCTGTTCAGTTTGATGTTCTAAACCACCCCCTTAAGTATTACTAGGGTGTTTTTTACACCCTGTATATTTGGGCGGTAAAACGCTCTAAACCCCCTGAACAATTGATTTATCAAGGCTATGCTTTAACTGTTGAATCGAAATATGTACCTATACGATATTTCATTTTGTACACATCTACTGAGAAAGAATTTCAGCGAATTCAGCTCCTTCAAATGTGAAGTGAGTGAACCATAGAGATCTAGAGAGATGCCACCCAACGCGCTGAGTACGAAACCTAGTGTCGCATCACCACCGTAGTATTTTGCCACCACAAAGTATTTTGTTAGCTTGAATGAGCTCATTAGCCATTGCGGTATCTGAACTCAACGTTCGAATAATCTTTAGTACTATGCAAGCATTGTAAACTATTTACACATAATATCTCGACTGGCTTTCAGCCTCATAATATATTGAATCATTACTGTCGCGAGCAATGTGTTTCGTTTTTGCGCATATTGCTGCGACACTGGCCCCGTCCCATTTTCACATCTCCCTTTATTTTTTGTGATTTGGGGAGTGAACGCTATGTGAGTATTGAATTAAGGTTATTTAAAAAAGCAATCAAGCTTATAGCACCTCGTTAATAGAGTGCCACGCCCCAAATATACTGACCCCGAAATAGGGCGACTAACTCACTTAAATCCACAAGTTCTCGTTCACACATTATACATATGTCATTATCATCATCATATCAGCCATTAAACGTCCACTGCTGGACATAAGCCTCCCCAAAATGGGGGGGGGGGATTTTCCATAATCGCCACGCTTGGCAGGCGGGTTGGCGATCGCAGTTGGATCGAATCAATGTGTGTACTAAGAGGATGCTGCTGCCCATCCTTCAGTAGATCCCTTAGTCACCTTTTACGACACCTTTTACGACACCAAATGGGATGGTGCTATTCATAGCCGACATAGATTTATTTATTTATAGCGCTAACCCGCGACTTTGTCCGCATAAATTATATACCAGATTTAAAGTCAAATCATTAGCTATAAACAAAAAAGTTTCATCAAAATCGGTTCAGTAGTTTTTGCGTGATGCTCGTTCAAACAAACATACAAACAAACAGACGGACAAAAAATCCAAAAGTTGGTGATATGGAATCAGGGACACCTAAAAACCATATCGTAACTTTTTTTTTGTTAATATCTTCAATGTACAGACACACTTCTGTTACAGTTTTATAATAGTTTAGATTTTGTAACAAAACTTACACTTTACTTACTTACTAGTTCATGCCATTTGACCATCATACACATACATGTGAATGAAAAATTATGGATTGAAATTATGCTTTTGGACCTTTCGACAAACATTATATAGGGTGTAAGGAAAAGTATCATTAACCTTTATATACCCATCAAACTGAACAATTTTTACTATGGGAGAAAACCGAACAAAATAAAAAAAAAATCTGCTGTTCCATAAGTTTCAGTCGAGTAGGTATTGCAGTTTAGTATCTATAATAGGTCGATTGCATACACAGAAACACAACTTTTCAAAAGAATCGATTGCTTATAAATTCTATATTTAGACAAACGACCTGACATAAATAATTCAGCCATTAAACAGTCGCTTTGTACAGAGATCGACATTGTTTGTAGCGGTCTACGGTAAAGCCTACGCGGCTACGGGCTACGGCGTAGCCATTTGTATACCATTTGATATTGATTAGTTGAGTGGACAAATACACCGAGATTGTTCAGTATTTGTTATGTAGTGGCACAGTATATTGAGAAAAAGTACTTTGCGTAGTGGCTTGTATTTAGATTCAATATTCAAAGAATCTATACAATTACCTATCTATACTATTATAAAACTGTAACAGGAAGTTTGTCTGTACATTGAAGATATTCACAAAAAAAAAGTTACGATATGGTTTTTAGGTGTCCCTGATTCCATTTCACCAATTTTTGGATTTTTTGTCTGTCTGTTTGTTTGGGTGTTTGTTTGTGTGTTTGTTTGTTTGAACGAGTATCACGCAAAAACTACTGAACCGATTTTGATGAATTTTTTTTTGTTTGATAGCTTATGATCTGACTTAAAATCTGGTATATAATTTGTGCGGACGAAGTCGCGGGTTAACGCTCGTACTATTATAAAACTGTAACAGGAAGTTTGTCTGTACATTGAAGATATTAACAAAAAAAAAAGTTACGATATGGTTTTTAGGTGTCCCTGATTCCATTTCACCAATTTTTGGATTTTTTGTCTGTCTGTTTGTTTGTTTGTGTGTTTGTTTGTGTGTTTGTTTGGGTGTTTGTTTGTGTGTTTGTTTGTTTGAACGAGTATCACGCAAAAACTACTGAACCGATTTTGATGAAACTTTTTTTGTTTGATAGCTTATGATCTGAATTAAAATCTGGTATATAATTTGTGCGGACGAAGTCGCGGGTTAACGCTCGTAGGTAATAAAATTGTAAACTTTGCGTGGATGTACATTGAAGATATTTGCAAAAATATGAATTGGGGGTGTTTAGGATACGTAATGAAAGTTTAGACTAATTTTACGTAACTAAACGCTTGTATATAAACAGCAAAAAGTTATGCTATTTATAACCAAACGATTGTTTATGTGCTACAAAACAGTTTGGAAGTCACTAAAGTTCGTTTATATTTAACAAAACATTTTTTTCAGTGTAAAAGCGGTACAATAAGAGCCAATTTACGAAGAAGTGTGTTGAAATAATATTTTAACATTTTCCTTTTCAATGCAAGACAAGGTCTACTCTAAACTTTTACGTCCTTCTATTCCGATTATATTCCCAATTCTAGCTGTTGGTAAATATTACGCAACATTTTCTTATTTAATTTAATTTAATTTAATTTATCTTTAATGGTTATCAAACAACAAATTACTTTTTAATACAGTTGCTCAAAAAGTGGCGTATTGCAGGGACGTATAGCGTTCGGGATGTGGGCTATTACATACTCGTGCTTTTTTTTTACCTTTCCCGAACTCGTGCGTTCTCTTTCCCAACTGTCAAAATAATGTCTATTAAAAAGAAAAACCAACCATGAAGTTTTTACTAAAAAAAATCATAGAAGTTTTTATGATTCATGCAAATACGTATATTTCTAAAAAGAAGCTACTAATTTGTTTCAATATCAGATTTAATGATTTGATTGAATGAGTTTGGTTAGGTTTCATTTCATTTCATCTCATTAAATTTCATTTTCATTTCATATCAATAAAAAACTTCTACTGAAGACTTGGCTGTATGGGCATTTGCCTACCAGAATGGGTGAAGAAAAAAAAACTCTGCTTATATTCTACGGTTGGCGCCATTTTTCAGAATTTTTTTGACAAATATACATGAACAATCATACGAAATTAATAATAGTTTGTCTCAAACAGTAAATATGCAACCTAAAACTTCCCCAATAAAAAACTGTACCAATTTCAATGTATATGTGAATTATAACTTTTATAAGAAATAAATGTTAAGTTAGTTGAGTTTATTGTGTTTTTATTATTTTATTAAATTGCTTCATTTTTTCGCAACTGTATTAAAAATAGTCGTTCAGTACACGTGCGGAACCGTCATTGCAACTTGTTCCGACTGTCAATTGTCGGAACTCTTTGCAATGACAGCCTTTCCACACTTGTAATGAAATATACTATTTCAGTGTAAAAGCGGTACAATAAGAGCCAATTTACGAAGAAGTGTGTTGAAATAATATTTTAACATTTTCCTTTTCAATGCAAGACAAGGTCTATCCTAAACTTTTACGTCCTTCTATTCCGATTATATTCCCAATTCTAGCTGTTGGTAAATATTACGCAACATTTTCTTATTTAATTTAATTTAATTTATCTTTAATGGTTATCAAACAGCAAATTACTTTTCAACACACTTGCTCATAAAATGGCCCTTATTTCACCGCAATTAGGCACATAATGACACCTATAATCAAACTGTGACTTTTTCATTACTATTATTCACAAGTGAGTTATAGGTTTTTTTTTTATTGGTTAAGTTCAAGGAGTTTAGATAGTAGGTATCTAAACTTCTTGGTTGAGTTATTGAGTTCTCTTAAAAAAGTTTCGATACAAAAAAGATCATATTCAATAGTACAAATAAATTCTCTAAATAAACTTTTTATTTACTAAATAAAATGATTTTTTATTATTATTTTCTTCAAAGTGTGTTGAAAAACGTCGTATGATACACGTGTGTATTGATGATTACCGTCCTCGGCTCTCTTAAGACCTCAATGGCGCCTCAGCGGTAATCACCAACATTACACACTTGTACCATAATGTACTATAATGACTGTTCGATATCCGAGGAGTCCAAAGCGTGACTAATTGACCAGCCTGGTTACTTTCTTTTAGATTTGTAACCAAATCCATCCAAAACCAATAATAAAAAAAAATACCCCAACAAGAAGCCCCGGGGTATAAAGTTCATATTCATATTCATTTATTGCATTCAACGAACACATATTATATTCAGAACAGTTAGATAATTCTGGATATAAGGTTTGGTCATTGTTGTTAAGAAAAGAGTTATAAATCAGTTCAATCAAAGATTCAAAAATTGGGGAAACTCGGGCGGGACTAGAACCCGCAATCGCTCAAACGCCATTAGATAGCGCCAAACCGGAATAGGTGGAAGAATTTCATTCTCTGACGTAGTGGGCTCGGTGGCTAAATTAGACAAAAGCAATTCCCCGGTTTGGGATTTTCGGACTTAATTTTTCAATCTTTAATTTAATTTGAAATAGCACAATATGGGTGTAAAATGTTTATAATTAATAACATAATATTTGAAAGAGTTATAAATGTTAATGTTATCCTTGAATGACCACACTGATGGCACGCCCTGGATACTTCATACAAACGGGCTCGCACTGACAAGAAGAGGTTAACTCATGTTATATGAAGGGAGTGAGCGAAAGAAGAATACAACTGCTTATTGTCTGCCTCCTGCCGTACCACCGAGAGGGGGTGATATCATAATAGGTGGAAGGGGGGAAGGGATGTAGGCAAAACTGTAAGGATTGTCCATACTGTACTTTATCGTCCGGTAAATCAATATCAACTCAACTCAACTTTGACATTTCGTGCTTGAGGTCAAAGTTTCGATAATTGATATTATCCATTAATTCATAGTCTGAAAGACACTTTTGATAGCATTAGAGAATGTGAGTAGGTAAGTGTGGATTCCATTTGTCAATTTATGACAGATGTCAAAAACTAAATGTCAACTACCCAATATACTCACGACTTGTATTCTTTGTGAGGTCAAAAACTCTATTAATATTAACTTACCACCAGTTAGTGATGTGTATATAGAGACAGAATAAAAATTGAGTATACAGGATGTAACAAAACACCCTAGTAATTCCTAAGGGGGTGCTTCAGCCCACCAATCTGAAACACTTTCGCTATGGAGTTAACTTCCGAATCATGAAATATAAATCAGCTGTTATACAAACTGCAGTACCGATCGACTCGACTAAAATGTATGGGACGCAGATTTTTGTAACACCCTGTATACAGGGTGTTACACAAATGCCATAACTATATTTAATGGTAACGGGTATTGCCGTTTATTACAATTCATGCTTTGTGTTGTGTATGTAGGTATCGGAAAAAGAATGTAGTAGGGTAAGCTCGGTGGCTGCGACCTCCGATGGTTCCTACGATTAAATCAGTGTGCAATTAGCCAGCTTGTTTGATGGTCGTCCCTTCCGTCGGTATACTCCCCGCGTCTGAACGTAACAATTGGCGACGACCGAACCCGCGACGCAATTAAATTTATTTATAAAATTAGTATACGTAAACATGGCCGGTTTATCCTTCGGGGTCATTTCCACTTTTGACCATAATACGCAAGAGTGGAGTGGTTACAAAGCGCGTTTGAGTCAGTGGTTTATCGCGAATGATGTAACAGAAAGTGAAGACAAGGCGAAGGTCAAACGAAGGGCGATTTTGCTGAGCGCCCTCAGCGAACCGTCATACAAGCTGGCGAGTAACCTGGCGCTGCCGAATAAATTGGAAGAGACGGAGTATCAAGAGATATTAAATTTATTGGATGCTCACTTCACACCTAAGCGGTGTGGTTTTGCCGACAGGCATCATTTTTATACGGCTAGACAGCAGCCAGGGGAGGGTCATGCTCAGTGGGCGGCGCGGGTCAGGGGATTGGCGGCGCACTGCGATTTCCAAAGCTTGGAAGGGACTCTGGTGGATAAATTCCTCATGGGTCTGGAAGCGGGTCACGAGCGGGATAAATTATATGCTCTGAACCCGCGAGAGTTAACGCTGGCTAAAGCGGTGGACGTGGCGGAGAGTGTGCGGTGCGCACGGCAGGCATCCAAGGCCGGCCCAGCGCCAATTTTGACCTCCGCGCCTCCACAACAACAAGATGGCGGCAGCGTTTTTAAAATTTTCAATTCCAAGGGTGATAAGTGTGGTGTATGCGGCTATACCAATCATAAATCCGACCAGTGTCGTTTTAAAAATTACAAGTGTAAAAAGTGCGGTCAAAAAGGGCATTTGCGTAGGTTGTGTACGGCGGTGAAAGTGAATTTCATGGGGGAAGGTAACGTGGACGATGGAGACGATGGTAAGTCGATTTTAAATATCCGTTGCAAGAATGGAAAACCGATGACGCAAGTGGTTAGCATGGCAGGTAAATCTTTAGAATTCGAGATAGATAGTGGCTCGGCAGTAAGTGTGATTTCTGAAACAATTTATAACACACATTTTGGTATTCATCCATTGTCACCCACGAAGAAAAGGTTGATAAGTTACACGGGGTCCGACATTGTATCTATTGGTTGTGTTCGGCTCGACGTGACGTATGACGGCGTCTCTCATTGGCTCGATGTGTTCGTGGTGCGTAATGGCGGCCCGTCACTACTCGGTCGCGATTTCATACATGTTTTTAATTTAGAATTAGCGCCTGCGCCGCTGGCAGGAGGGGTCAACTACCTAAACAAAATAGATAACAATTTTATACAGGAAATTTCACAGAGGTTCCCGAGGTTATTTTCGGGCAATTTGGGCTGTTTTAATAAATATAAAATTAAGTTGCATTTGGGGAAGGAGGCCAGGCCAGTGTTTTTTAAAGCAAGGCCCGTAGCTTTTGCATTAAAAGACAAAATAGACCGAGAGATAGATCGACTTTTGGAGTTAGGTATATTGAAGGAAGTTGAATATGCCGAATACGCATCCCCAGTAGTACCAGTATTAAAAAAAGATAATTCGGTACGTTTATGTGCCGATTATTCAGTAACTATAAACAAACAGTTGGTGGTTGAAAAGTACCCATTACCGACAATAGAGGACATGTTTTCTAAGCTTCACGGCGGGGAACAATTCACAAAACTCGATCTATCAATGGCCTATAATCAACTGGTCCTAGCCGAGGAGTCGCAAGACCTTACGTGTATAAACACGCACCGCGGCCTCTTTAAGTACACGCGGCTGGTGTTTGGGCTGTCTAGCGCACCAGCCATTTTCCAGCGCGCGATTGAATGCGTTTTATCAGGGCTGGAAGGAGTTCTCGTCTTCCTAGACGATATATTGGTCACTGGTGTAGACAAAACACAGCATAAAGACAGGTTAATGGCGGTCCTGAAGCGGTTGGAGGATGCAGGGTTCACTGTACAAAAAAGTAAATGTGATTTTTTTAAAAGTGAGGTTTGCTACTTGGGTCACATAATAGATAAAAATGGTATCAGGAAATCACCCGAAAAAACTAAAGCAATTGATGAAGCACAGAAACCCACAAATGTGAAAGAGTTACAGTCATTTTTGGGCTTAATAAATTACTACAGGAATTTTGTTCAAGATGCGTCATCGATTTTGAGCCCTTTGTACAGTTTGTTACATAAAAATTGTAAATGGGAGTGGACCAAAATACATGATGACGCATTTTACAAAATTAAACAATTGTTAATGTCTGATAAAGTGTTAGTGCATTTTGACCCAGGTAGCAAATTGATTTTGACAGTGGATGCGTCTCCAACCGGTTTAGGGGCAGTGTTATCGCAAAATAGTAAAGACGGTTTCGAAAGACCTATCTCATTTGCTTCGAGAACGTTATCGGCAGCGGAGAAAAAGTATTCGCAAATACAAAAGGAAGCTACGGCTATTATTTTTGGAGTCAGACGCTTTCATCAATACCTATACGGTCGCTCCGTTCCTTTTGTATTGCGAACAGATCATAAACCGTTATTAACAATATTTGGTCCTAGCCGTGGCGTTCCCGAGGTGTCAGCGAATCGTTTACAGAGATACGCGATCTTTTTGGCTGCTTATAACTATACGATCGAGTACGTACGCAGTGAAGATAACAAGGCTGATTATTTATCACGATCCTTGTTTACGTCAGTGGCTGAGAGCGGGGCGCGGGATGAGTCGCAGGCGGAGTTCCGCGACTGCGAGGAGCGAGCCGCTTATGTTAATTTTATAGTGGAGGGTTGTCTGCCGGTTACTAGGAAAGATTTACTTCGAGAAACAGTACGAGATGCCACATTAGTTAAAGTTAAACATTACATTTTAAAAGGCTGGCCGAGGAAAGTAAAAGATTCAAAGTTGAGTCCTTATCATATTTGTAGGTATCAGTTGTCCATCGAAAATGGTATCGTAATGCGGGGACATAAAGTCGTGATTCCGGAGGCGTTGCGAGAAAAGGTTTGTGACGAATTACATAGCTCTCACTTCGGAATAGTGAAAATGAAAGCGGAAGCGCGGGCGCGTTTGTGGTTCCCAGGGGTTGACGATGCGCTGGAGCGACGTGCGGCCGCGTGTGACGTGTGTGCGCGTCTGCGCCCCTCCCCCCCGCATGTGCCCCTCGCCAGCTGGCCCCAGGCCCCCTACATGTTCCATAGAATCCACGTCGATTTCCTCGGGCCCTATAATGGACAAATGTTTTTAATAGTAGTGGACGCTTTCTCTAAATGGGTGGAGTGCTATGAGATGACGACGTCATACGGTACTAAGGCTGTAATTGAAAAACTGTGTGACCTTATGTCACGTGTAGGAATACCCAATGTTATCGTAAGTGACAATGGATCGTCCTTTACATCACAGGAATTTGAGTATTTTTGTTCTCTGAATGGTATCAAACACATGTTATCACCGGCTTACCATCCGGCCAGTAATGGCCAGGCTGAAAGTTTTGTGAAAATAGTAAAAAAAGGGTTGAAAAATATAATGTTACAAAGTACAAATAAGAAACCAGCGAAAGAAAAGATATTGAAATTCCTGTTCGATTACAGAAATTCAAAAAATGGTACCACGGGTAAATCACCGGCGGAGTTAGTTTACGGTCACGCGTTACGGTCTCGATTAGACTTATTGAAAGATACAACCGACAACGGCAACGTCTCTCCACCGTCCACGGATCTTTCTCATCACGTGAAACGGCAACAGTGCTTACAGGCTAAATATTATAAGGGAAGGGAAAGAAAGGACTTCCAAATTAACGATTTGGTTTGGATAACAAAGTTCTTTAACAATCAACGGTTCACATGGATAAAAGGAAGAGTGACAAAGAAAATAGGCAACGTTATGTATCTAGTACAGCTACCGGAATTAAACAGAGAGGTGACAAGACACATCGACCAAATGAGATTATGTTTAGAAGAGGACCAGGTACCGGTTAACGAGGTGCCGTTACACGACTGGGACCCGGATGTAGTTCCTGTTCATTATAGAGACGATTTTTTAATTCAAACACCAGTCATTGAAGTGCCGTCAGGAAGCCAGGGTAACTCACCGAGCCACTCAGGGGCAGAAAACCTCCCGCCGACGAACCAGGAAACCTCTGTTTTAACACATGTTCCAAATGTAGAGGGAGAGGAGGATACGAGGAGTGACTCTGGGGCGGTACTGCTCCAGACCGCTACAACCCCGACTGCTCACGGGACTAGTCACGACGAGAACCAGGAAGGGTTTTCAACCCCTATCACTAGTGAACCGATCGAGATCCCTAACGAGACTGAAGTTCAACCATATCGTTTGGGTAGATCTAGGCGCGAACGCAAGGACGTTAATTATCGTTTATTTTTTTAATATAGTTCTTATGTAAAGGGTGAGGGGTTGTTGTGTATGTAGGTATCGGAAAAAGAATGTAGTAGGGTAAGCTCGGTGGCTGCGACCTCCGATGGTTCCTACGATTAAATCAGTGTGCAATTAGCCAGCTTGTTTGATGGTCGTCCCTTCCGTCGGTATACTCCCCGCGTCTGAACGTAACACTTTGGAAACGGTTTGGTTTTGTTGCTTTCGGACAATTTTCACAAAAGTAAAAGTTCTTGCATGAAGTTGTTTCGTAAGTATTTTGGATAAATAGCGCTACGTCATTCACTGTTACACATTTTTCGAGGTAAAATCATTATTATTTTAGGAACAACAACCATAATAATATTGTGTAAGTTTCCGATTAAGAATATCGATACCAGATCGATAAAGTATTTATGACGTTTTAAGGCAGTAGGGAATGTGACTGATCCTGGAAATCCATATATTGTGACGAATTGCCGAAATAGGCTAAATTTAATAGCAAAATGTTCAAACGAAGTTACAATTAAATAGAAAACAAAATAGTTATAAACTATTGAAAAATGTTTTTTATCATCTTCTATCTCTTTCATGCAAAACAGGTGTTTGTATGACACGTCGCATCGTCATGATTTGTACGACACTACTCAATTATGACGTCACTTTTGTTATGTATGCCTCTCGCTCTAATAGTAAATTCTGAACACTCATTTCAGTCATTTTTAAAGATATTCCAAAATTTATTTCACATTAGTATTTAAGATATCAAAGAGTTTTAAAAAAAGTAACAAATTTTTTTTGTTATCATCCCTATTTTAAGTAATTTTGAGTTTCTGTATTTATCATATCCATTAATTAAAGAGCTGTCGCTGTCGGTACGTCCCCACGAGATCATTGGTGACCGTAGACCTGGCAGCTTCCTTGGCCAACGAATTAGCTTCGCTATTCAAAAGGGGGAACGCTGCCAGCATACTAGGGACCATGACTCGTGGAGACACACCCGAAAACCTTTTTTTATTTATATACCTTTTTTATACCTGCATTGTTGTTCTGTTGATTACATTTTTGGTTAACACATTTGATTAACAAATCGGTTCTAAATTTAAAAAAATATTCTCATATCTATCGTCTGAAAATTACGATGCAGAATCATCAAGAGCTGGCTTAAAATACCTTTTAAAGATTTTAATACCGATTGAATCGGTTATACAGGGTGTCCCGTAAACCGACGTCAACCCGGTGGATGCTGATAGGTTAGTTCATGCCTAATCAGAATATACTAAAATTGAAATAAATTAAAAAAAGTCTGTCAGTCAGTCAATCAATCAATCTGTCAACATTTTACTTTAGGAAAAGGTTCTTTGTTTTCGAGATAAAGACAGTTTTATGAAATTCGTGAAACTCTTTACCATAGTCACTATTTTGAGTGCCACGGCAAAAAATGTTCTATGCAGTATCTGTGTTAAAACTGTCAATATCTCGAAAACAAAGACACTTTTACTAAAGTCAAATTTTGATATTCTGCTTAGTCATGACCTAACCTATCAGCATCCGTCGGGTTGACGTCGGTTTACGGGACGCCCTGTATATAGCTTAACTGCATTGAACTATACTGGTAGCCATATTGAACATAAACTAAGGGATTATTGTCAGGTCACGAGTTAGTCTGTAACTTGTAAACAAATCAAGTTATACGGACGGCTGGTGTTATGTTACGGCTATGCCTATACAATGCTCTTACAGCCGCTAAGCCGATTGTCTCGTAAGAAAGTGAATCGCTTGGAATTATCTACATATATGCACACGACAATAAGGCTTATTGATTGTGCATGTAAGTAGGTATTAGGTAATCTGTAGGTATATACAAGATGTAACAAAACAACCTAGTAATATTTAAAGGGGTAAACCTCAGACCTTTAGACCATCAAACTGAACAGCTTTCACTGTGGAGACAACTTCGAAAAATCAGCTGAAACAAAATATGAAACTGAACAGCTGAACATTTGAAACGAGTAGGTATTAAAGTTTTACATACACAAGAATTTTTATTTTCAATTTCCGTTGAAAACACACACGATGTTGATTATGGTAAATAAATAAAATGAATGATTAAAATGAATTTTGATTTGATTTTAAATATGATTGGAATGCTTTTTTTTTGTGTGTGAGAAATGTTATTCTTTTGATGGCTAAACCCCTTAACGTGACTATTCACTCAAAAACACACGTCCGTATCCTAAAAAACATAAACATATATATAATATCTCTGAAACCTTGTTATATTGACGCATAAAAAATAGACTAATAGAAGCATAATTATTGCATGTAACCAAAACTGATTAAGAGTCTCCCCACGTTTTGTCTCTAATGAAACTTCCCCACAGTATGAGTTGCGATTACTTTTCTTCATTTCCTCATTGCTATGACGATGCCCATGGGAACAGAATGAAAACATTATTAGATTATTTATTTTACACATCTATCTATCATCATCATACGTCCCACTGCAGGGCACAGGCGTTACCCTCATGGAAGGTGTTTGGGCGTTAGTTCACTATGGATTGGTAGTCTTTACATACGCACCAGAGACAGTTGCATTACTTTAAAATGTGATTGTACTCAAGATACTGAACAACATTCCCCAAGGAACCTATAGAATATATAGATACAGTATTATCAGATTTATAAGTTCCCCCGATATACTTGCGCAGTTGACAAATTTTAATAGTGAGCGAAATTATATTGACCAATCAGGATGTGCCACCTTCAATCCTTGCCACAATGTGCTAATTGTTTTCGTGCCCTTTTCGCTGCTATCCGACTTTGCACCCTTTGATTACTAAACGACTTCGAGTTTTGTCGGGGACTCTGCGCAAACGAAGATTATACGGGTAATTATTTTTCTGGTCGGTCGTCCCTTTTGAACGTTCCACAACGCGGTCCCAGATTTCCTGTAACGAATAAGAATGAGCAGCCTATTTAAGGTAGGTATGCTTTACCATGGTTTCAAACAATTCCCTGATGTGAGTTTTTGAATGAACCGTCACGTTCATTAATATTTTTAAGTACCTATATGTCGTAGTCCGATCATAGAAATGGGCAGATTGTGTACTACTGGGGAATGCCCCAGCCAATGGGGAATGTCACAATCATGTAAAATTACACGTAGGCCAATGGGCCTACGTGTAAGGTTACATGCCCAGTCTCGCGTCAGTCTGGTCCATCAGTCTGCTCACGTATATTTGACTTGAAGGGAAACTGACGCGAGACTGACCCGACTAACATGGTACTTCAGTATGTTAGTTTCCCTTCAAATCAACTGAACTGACTGAACGTGTAATCTTAGTCTACCAATTACCAGACGAGAGTATTCCTGCTCCAATCATCGCATGAAAATTTACGCATTCGAGACGATAGCAGTCACAATTTCCTTTCACGTTCTTTCTTCTAATATGATTTACTACAGAAAAAAACGAAATGTTCACTAAGCATGTAGCAGATTTAGAGTGTTATAGGTTTAAGTTTGGACGAAGCATGTTGCTAATTGGTATCCTTTTTACTTAATTTATTTTTTGTTTAACTTTTGACGAAGCATGTTGCAGATACGGACATGTCGCCGTATTTGACGAAGCGCGTTGCAGATTTGGAGTTTGTATTTTCTTATATTTACTACATAGTCGTAAGTACTACGTGAATAGACTGACGAATGTTCCCTGAAATCTGGCTGGAACAGGCTAAAATCTAGGTCGACGTCCCGTTGAATACTAGTAGTAGCTAGGAATAATAATTACGCAAACATGTTTCATATCAGTTATGTTATACAGGGTGAAATTGATATCATTAGCATCCTATTAAACTAAGAGTTCTTGATGGGTATCAAACTGAACAACTTTTAATATAGGAGCAAACCAATCGGAACAAAAAAAAATCAGCTGTTGCACACATTTGAGTCGCGAACTCGCGCGTCGACATTGCGGTTTAGTATGGAACAGCAGATTTTTTATTTGCTCCGATCGGTTTGCTCCCATCGTAAAAGTTGTTCAGTTTGACAGGTAGACTCTTAGTTTAAAAGGATGCTAATGATAACAATTTCACCCTGTAGTTATTACTAGTGTTCTGAATGTGGTGTATTTAATAGTGAGCATTTTATTATTTACAATGAGAGATCGTGGAAAAATTATTTTTCTTTACTAAATTTTAATTAAAAATTTTACTTTGAAGTATAACGGTATAATCTCCGAAATGTTAATGATTTAATTTTAAAGGTATGATCTCCGAAATGTTAATGATTTAATGTTTCAAAACTACCTATACGTATTAAATATTAGGTAGGTATATTTAATACGTATGTTGTACTTTGTAGTGCGACCCTCGTCAAGCCGACATTTCAATGCGTTATTCATATTTAAGTCTCATTCCACATAAGAACACTACAGAACTCTTGTTTCGTAGGTTATAAGAATGAAAATGGCTTGATTTGCGGACCTTAATATTAAGACCGTATTCGAAGGTTATATTGTACTAGATATACAAATAGTGTTCCTATGTATGCATGTATGTTGAACAAATATTATTAAAGCGCATGTTTGATTCGAACAGTAAATCATAGGGCTGGCACTTGCCAGAAACAAAGAAATACTCAGTAGGTATCTCAAGTATGCTTGTATAATTTCAAGATCGAATTCAGTTTAAAGGTGATTAGAAACTTTATTATCTTCAGACGGGCAAGTAAAGAATAATGAGTTGAATAGTGAGAGATTCAGAAAAAAATCTGAATCAAGTTGTGATACGATAGGCTAGCATTACATTTACAAAACACTGCGAAAAGAAAAGGAGGAATCGGGGATACGATCCAAGCCAGGAACCAAACGGCAAACGGGTACTTGGTTATAGGAATATTTATGTATGATTTTTTTTATTATAATGTAAACTTTATTAAATTCCTGTAATCTAAACTTGGAAACTAAAACAAGAAATACTTTTACATAACAAAAACAATTAAGTTCGGTACGATAGGTTGATAGGTAATTAATGTAATGTACTTATATGTACTTGTAAATTATATTTATTCAACAACTTACACCAACAGTACAAATGTATAGACACAAATTAATAATAAAACTCAAATATCCTAAAACTAAAAGAGATAGGAAACTTATCTTTTTTAAAAGAGTTCTTTTTATTCAGAGATGATTTGGATTGGAAACTTATGAAAAGAAAACATGTATTTACATGTTATAATATAATTTTATATAGTAATCGCAAAGATTTTTTTTGGTATAGACAAAAAAAAATGTTTGAGTAATCAATCAATCAATCAATCAAATATACTTTATTTTACACCAAAAACATAAACAGTAAAATACAGAAATAAAATACAAGAGGCACAAAATAAGGCGGTCTTATCGCTAATCGTATATATACAAGGTTTTCTTATACTAGGTATTACTCGGGGTAGATTATAATGAATGTTTTCAACTTGAAACCAGTCATTATAAGTTATAACAATGTTAAGGTTTCGTTGACACCTAATTAAAAGTCTAAGGTCGTTTTAATCTTGTTCTAATAAATATTACTTAGATGCTTGAGTTTATAATTAATTTGGTTTATATTTGATTGCATCTAGAATAGAAGTAAAATCACTAAGAATAAACATAATATAAACTATCATAAACCATAGGTTCCGGGGGTGGTCAGAAACATTCAGCTGCCTTGAAACTCAAAAAAGGATTTATAGTTTCAAGATGAAATGAAATGTAAAGTGGTGATAGGTGGCTAGCCTTTCTCCTATAAATAACAAATATAACTAATGACTGAACAGAAATGAAACAAAACGAGCTAATGATAATGGTTCTAAGCATCGTGACAGGTCAGGCAATCGATTTCACCAGTTGCAACCCGGTCAATCAACCGCTGGCACTGACTGAAACGGTACGATACCACTGAGTAGATATCCTGCAGAGAAATAGCTTCATACCTGTAGGGCTAGCATGCCACTCCCGAGAAAACGATAAAAATCGAGATGTGCCTCCATCTTTATTATTTTACGTATACCAGAAAGAGCGCGCATGAGGTTTTTCTCGTTTAAACGCTTTGTCGTGGGTGGCATGCTAGCACTGCTGCGCAGCGATACTGCCGCTCGCGAGTCGCGTCGCTACCACCGGCACCGCCACGAGCTTGTATGAAGTTGTTTCTCTTTAGGACAAGCAAGTATCAACCACATGTCGATTTATCCGAAACATGCATAGAACAGTAATTACAATGATTTATTTTACATTGTTTTTTAATGATTATCTCTCCCCGAAAATACAACGTGTTAATGAATTAACGCACAACTAGAAAATAGTTTGTTTAGAGAGCAGAATAGAATCATCATGGTTTCAACATAGGTAAAATATTTTTCAAAATATTAAATAATTTGTTTGTAAGATTTATAATTTACTGAACCCGATGTCAACCCACGACGGGCATACTCACCCTACTTACTACCAAAACAAGATTATTAAAATGTATCCATGAGTACGTTAGCGCTTTCATTCATTGCTGCTGAAATGATAACAAATAATTTTTGCCTCAAAACTTAAAATGCGAATAACTTTAAATGTTAACTATCATAATAATGAAATTATTGTTTCAATCTAATTATTTAGTTATAAATCAGTTGGGGTATATGAGGTTTTGCGTTTATTCATTAACACGTTGTATATGCAAGCCCCCTAGCAAAAGTGCTACGATGACGGGAGCCGAGCCGGTGCGGACGATATATTTTTATACAATACCCTGACTCTGACTACCCCTTGGGTAAATAAAGAGTCATGAGCAAATGGTTAACTATGAACGCATTTCCAGGATCTTATAATAACGAGGAATCACAATGTTGATTGATAGAATCCCAGAGTGATATAAGTATAGAATTAAGTGGATTCGTCCACGACTTGACCGAGCTCCGGGTAAAATAGTTCTCTCTACTGTGTTTCCATACAAAAAATCATGGGTTACCAACTTAAGCTGGAGTTTTTTCTAACTCAGGTTGACACAAAAATATTCGGGGTATGATAGAATATCCAAACCCAAGAAATACATTTTTTCTTATTTATTTCAGGCATAAACTAAAAGTGTGATGACCTGATGACTTGCCGAATTTACGCGACGTAACAAAATACGAAGGCTGGAAAAGCTTGGGGGAGACCTATGCCAAACAATGGGACGAAATAGGTAAAAAAAAATGTGTGCAATGCTTTTCCCTATATGTTACACCGACTTTTGCGGACCTGGAGTGCGATTTTTGAATCTCATTCGCTGAGCTCAGCAGTTGAAATGCCAAAATTACTATGGAGATACTAATAATCATACTCCAAGAGTGCGGTTTTTGAAAGTTAAATCAGCAGTAGAAAGATGCGTATCTCCATACATTTTCAACTGCTGAGTTCAACGTATGAGATTCAAAAATCGCACTCCTGGATAGTAATTTTGGCATTTTTAACTGCTGAACTCGGCGAATGAGATTCAAAAATCGCAGTCCAGTGCGCGCCATTTTGCTAGTAGACGGCGCGGCGCGTAAATTAGGTCGCGTAAATTCAGCAGGTGTGACGCTACACTGAAAAATAAATTTGCCTCGGTTTTCACTGTTCGAGAGCCGCTGTAGTTCAACTCAAAAACTGTTATATTTTCTATCCCGAAAAAATACTTGGTCTATACTACAACTGATTACCGTACTGGCTCTAGGCAAGGCGGCAGGTCGTGCGATCGATTCCGTCGACGACCCGGTCAATGCGATCATCAAATAAGGTACAAGATAACTGCTTTTGACCCTTAACTTATTTGCCACTTACAGCTTTCTTCGATCAATAGAAAAAAAAAGTGTTTTTGAGTGCGAATTATTGAATTGCACCTGAAATTGGTTTCTCGTAATCTAGAAAGAAAATAGGAAAGTAAACAAAAAATGAGTTGAATGAAGTATTTATTGCTGTGGTTTCAGATAAAAACAGTTTCAATCTATAGAAAAAATATAATCGGTTTTAAGTAGGTGCCTACGTATAATAATTTTTTTGATATAAATATTTCCAAATACGTCTGTCCGTATATTTATCACGTCTTAATTTGTAATCGATCGAATAAGTATCAATGACAGGTAGCTGAATCAGGTAGTATGGAGTGAGGAACTATTTATTACAAAATCAAAACGAATATTACGCTAACGCCGCAGGTAGAAACTACGGTTTACAATAAAAGTTTCCATTTATATTTATGGAATTAACGAAAACATTATGTTTTAAAATTTTGTTATTACACACCTTCCCATTTCTCACGAATAATACAGACTGAGCAAATGATGCGGCATAAATAAATAAATCACATAAAAGCATAAGGGATCGACCCTTAGGCACATTACGTCGAAACAGCATCGAAACGTTCATACAGCCGGAAAAAACGTGGAATTTTATTATTCTGCAAACATCTAAGGAACGTAAAATCTTCTTAATGTTTTGTGAAATATAAATTAAGAATTGTGGCTACGTCTCGACGTTTGAGTTTGAAGGTTTGTAATGCTTTTGAAATTAGAGACATAATAAATTACATTATCATTGAAATTAATTCCAAATATTAGAAGCGAGGCGAGGGTGGGTATATCAGAATTATAAAAGGTGGCGGTTAATCGTATATGTCTACCCCAAAGGGACATATGTATGAAAATCATACCTACATTATGATAGATGTGATAATAAAGAATATTTTGTTTTATATCAATGATCAAAGCAAGAAAGTTATATTGGGAAATGTTTACACTTCATCTAAAGCTTGAATTTGAAAAGTAGGCTCCTTAGTGGGCGTCCTGACTCGGGATTTACAGGATAAACCGGGATTGAAAATATAACGCGTTTGTTCTGTTGACGTTTAATGACAAAGAGAAAACAGATTTATTATTAAACTACTCACATAACAAAAGTAAATAAACGCCTTATAAAATATTGTTAGCAATTATGCTTTCACATACATTACACCCTACGGCTTATCTAAGGAATAACCATAAAAACCATTAAAATTAAGTGTTACAATAATTTTAAGATACTGCGGTATATCCATGGATGTACTATACTTAATACAAATAAGCCAATAACATCCTAGATGTTTACATTGTAAACTTATATATGTAAACCTTAATTTACAGAACGGTGGCTCGAAACATGCTTGGGTTACAAATGTTACATCTTAATAATTACTGTTCCTAACCCTTGGTAGGTAGGTAAGGTAGAAAAAATATCAAATTCACTATGCGGACAATTTTTTCCCCATATTCGAAACAAGCTATAGTAAGCATAATTTATATAACTTACAAACTAACACAAACTCATACCTCGTAATTAAGATAATGAATGATACAAACATGATAAGGACTATCGCCCTACGACCTATGGGTCTTGGGTTCGGTTACTGTACGCACCACTACTCAGTAAATATAAAAAGTTAATAGTATATCGGGTCACCGTAACGAACTACTGGTCTCCTGACCCTCGGATGGGACTGCGCCGGAATCACGGGCGGAACCGATCTTTCCGTCATTTCTACGTCTCGCACGGTGTCGTCACCACCGACGTCGTCACCGTACATGAGATTGGGCGGCGCCCCCTGTACCCGATTAGCTCTTGATCTTAATTGATCAATATGTCGTTTGATAGATTGACCGCTCCCTCTGTCTATTATATAAAATCGTGAACCCAAAATTTCCTTGACCTTACCCTGTATCCACTTCTCTCCTCCACTGAATTCTCTAGCCCATACCGATTCACCTACCTGCAAGTTACGTGGTGTTCCTCTGGCATGCTGTATCTGCTTCTCTTGTGCTTCTCGTACTTTTTCTTCTAAGGAAGGTCCCGCCTCCCGAAGTAGGTCTAACCTTGAACGTAATCTCCGCTTCATGAGTAGTGTTGCTGGTGACTGTCCCGTCGTGCTGTGGACCGCGTTACGGTATGTGAAAAGGTAAGTTTGTAATGCCACTTCTACCTCACAGTTCTCCCTGATCGCCCTTTTCATCGCCCTTTTACATAGCTTAACAGCATTTTCCGCGGCTCCATTCGATGAAGGGTGGTATATTGGAGAGAATATATGCTCGATTCCATTACTTTCCATAAAATCTGCCATTTCTTTACTCGTAAATGGTGGACCATTGTCCGATACTATTTGTTTGGGTAACCCAAATCGAGCCAACACCTCTCTTATTACCTTTATTACTTCCGCTGCCGTTGTGCGATTCATTTTGAAGGCTTCGATCCATTTTGAAGAGGAATCCACGATTACAAAGAATGTCTTACCTTGTAGGGCTAAAAAATCGATGTGCAGACGACTCCACGGCTCTGATTTGTACGGCCATGGCTGAGGAGGTACGTGTGATGGTGCCATCGCTTCCGCATTACATGCGCCACACTCTCGGCATGCTTGCTCAATATTTCCGTCAATGCCGGGCCACCAGACGTAACTTCTCGCCAGGGCCTTCATTTTCACTACCCCGCTGTGTCCTACATGTAATTCCTTCAAAACATACTTACGTAATTCTGGTGGTATGATCATGCGGTATCCCCACATGATGCAGTCTTTTTCTACGTAGAGCTCTTGCCGCCTAATGAAATACGGTTGTAAATCTGTATCCGTACAATGACTTGGCCAACCTGACTGCTGATACATGATAACTTTGCGCGTAAGTACGTCCTTCTTACTTTCCTTACTTACTTCTTCGCTTGTGATTGGTAAAAAATTTTGTACAAAATTTACGTACGTTTTTTCGTCCTGATCTGGTTTCTGTCTGCCCACTGGTAATCTAGACAGTGCATCGGCGCTGTTTTTATTAGTAGGTACATATTCAATATCGTATGTGTAACCTGACAATATTACTGCCCAGCGTTGAAGTCTGCTTGCCGCCATTGTCGGTATGCCTCCTTTCTCTCCAAAGATAGATACCAGTGGTTTATGATCAGTTTTTAGTTGAAATCTTCGACCGTAAAGGTACTGGTGAAATTTTTTTACTCCGTATATGATCGCCAGGGCCTCCTTCTGAATCTGCGAATAGTTTACCTCTGCCGAGTTAAGCACCCTGGACGCATATGCAACTGGTCTCTCCTGTCCGTCGGGCATGCGGTGTGCTATGACAGCGCCCACACCGCTGCAGCTCGCGTCCGTCGTCAGTACTAAAGGTAAGTTGGGGTCATAATGTGCTAGGACCGGGCTAGTGGTCAACACCTGTTTAACCTTGTTGAATGCGCTAGTACATTCCTTTGACCAAGTGAATTTTGAGCTTTTCTTCAACAATTCATACATGGGTGTCAAGATTGTACTTATATTTCTCACAAATTTTGCGTAATACATTACCATACCTAGAAAGGATCGTAATTCTGTTGTGTTTCTAGGTATTGGTACTTGTTTGATAGCTTCTACCTTCTCTAGGCAAGTATGAATTCCTTCTTTGCTTATCACGTAACCCAAGTAGGTTACTGATTCCGCGAAAAAAAGTGCATTTTTCCTTCTTCACCCGCAGTCCGAATTGTTGAAGTCTGCCCAGTACTTTATATAAGGTTTCAATGTGATCCTTGTCATCCTTACCTGTTATTATCACGTCGTCCAGAAACACCCCCACCTTTGGCATATCCGCGAACATTTGCTCCAATCTCCGTTGGAAAATCCCGGGGCTGGATGAGATTCCATAGATTAAACGGTTATACTTATACAAACCTTTATGAGTGTTGATGACTGTGTACATTTTTGAAGCGTCATCGATTTCTAGCTGTGCGTAAGCCTGTGATAGATCGATTTTACTAAATTTCTGCCCCCCATGTAATTTCGTTAACAGATCCTCTACCCTAGGCAAAGGGAAGCGGTCAACCTCCAAATGTTTGTTTAAAGTTTGTTTATAGTCACCACATATACGTATGGAGCCATCTTTCTTAACCACGGGTACAATCGGCGTCGCCCAGTCCGAGGAGTCGACGGGTGTGACGACGCCATCGCGCTCCAGCTGTTCGAGCGCGCGCTCCACCGGCTCGCGCAGTGCGTAGGCCAGAGGACGCGCGCGCAGGAACACCGGCCGTGCCTCGGCTCGCACGTGCAGTGCTACCGCTCCGCCCGTGAATCGACCCAGTCCCTCCGAAAATACTTCTTTAAATCTGGAAATTAATTTGTCACATTTAAATGGTGTGGAGTGATTTATACTGTTACATTGCACATCTTTGAGTTCTATCTGTAACTCCTTCAACCATTGTCTGCCCAACAGTGGGTTACTACCGTTTTCGACTACAAACATTTCTAGTTTTTTAATTTTTCCTTTGTAATGAACTTGCGGCAGAATTTTTCCAACTGGATGGATTTTTTCTCCGGTGTAATAGTTCATAACCAAGTTTGCATCATGCATAGATAAGTTACTAAAGTTTTTGAGAAAACAATCCTTGCTTATACATGTAATAGCGCTGCCTGTGTCCACTTCCATTTCGACATTTGTACCCTCTACTTGCACCCTTATGGTATAAGGTTTAAAGTTTTTTATATCACTGGTACTAAAAACGTTGAAATTTACCTCTAAAATCTCGTCGTTTTCGTCGTCCGTTACGTCTTGTCTCGGCTCCTGGATCACCACGTTCCGTACCGGGGCTGTACCCCCTCGAAGTCTCGGGCACATCTTCTTTATGTGGCCTTCCGTATTGCAAACACGACATGTATAAACCCGAAATTTACACGAGTTACAGTCGTGTGCCCCACCACAAACACGACAGGTTTGCTGTCGGTCTTGATAGCGCGGGCGCGCTCCAGCCGTTGTCGGCCGGCCGGCCGGCGCCATGGGCCGTGCCCCCGGGCCGCCGCTGCCGCCGCCGTCACGTTTATGGCTCACACTGCCTCCACGTGCCTGTCCTCGGCCCCGTTTGCTCGACACCTGTAGTACCGCAGCAGACGCCTGGGTGCCGCTTCTGCCGGCTTCCCCCTCCTGCCTGCGTTCGTGCATTGCAGCCGCATTAGCCTCAGCAGCCTCCATGCCCACCGCCGCCTGGTACGCCTTGGCGAATGTAACATTCTCCCACATTAATACACGCTGCCTGATCTGCTCTTTGTAAATTCCACAACAGAACTGGTCACGAAGGTTATTCTCCAGGTCACCTCCAAACTCGCAGTGTTTTGCCAGTTTCTTGAGTGTTGATGCGTACTCCGCCACCGATTCCTCCGGTGCCTGCATTCTACGCCGAAATGTGTACCTTTCTACCATAAAACATGGTTTTGGCTGCAAATGATCTTTAACTATTCTCACGAGATCCTTGAAAGACTTTGATGCTGGTTTATCTGGCGTGCACAGTGTAACTAGAAGTTCGTAGCTTTCACTCCCCATTACCGTAATTAACGTTGGCACTTGACAATTTTCTTCAATTTTGTTTATTAAAAAATATTGTTCAAGTCTTTCTATGTACATTGTCCAGTCATCCTCCGCGACCTTGAACGTCTCGAGTTTTCCAATCGTCATCTTGCAATATTTTTCAAAAATAATAACACACACGGGTCAAAATCGTCGCCAGTGAAAAGTAGGCTCCTTAGTGGGCGTCCTGACTCGGGATTTACAGGATAAACCGGGATTGAAAATATAACGCGTTTGTTCTGTTGACGTTTAATGACAAAGAGAAAACAGATTTATTATTAAACTACTCACATAACAAAAGTAAATAAACGCCTTATAAAATATTGTTAGCAATTATGCTTTCACATACATTACAGAATTATCTTCACAATTGTCTCTACAAAAGAAATACAAGGCAATATTTGGCTATACCGGAAATTTCTGTTGACTAAATTAAAACTCTGATCCAAATAGTACAAAAATCTTTGTCAGAAATACACCTGAAACAACAAAACACTTAAGCAACAATATAATCGAAAACCCTCCAAAACATTATATTGCTTTCTCAATATCAGTGAACTTACGGTAGGTAACTTAAAATATAGTATTATCCTTCGAAGTTAGAATGGCATCGGCAAGCGAAAGGACTTTCATACAACTTTTCAGGGCTTCGTGAAAGCTATTCCGAGATTATCGATCGTTGGTTGGCTGTTGGCTTCATCGTAGATATTAAACTCTATTCTGAACTTTTCATTAAAAATACATCTTACATACATAAAATCGCGACCCTTATCTTTCGGCGTGGTCAGTAACTCTGCTACAATACAACTAACAATTACCTTTTTATGCAAGCAGTTGTAGCAAGCCTCGTCTTTGCATTGAAGGTTTTAAGATGGGAATGAGACGTGTTAAGTGATGGTAGGTGGCCTACAAAAACACTGCATAAGAAACCCTTTATCCGTTAGTTGCATCGTACACACGGGAAGAAACGTTGTGGGTTTAAGTCGGAACCACGCGAAGAAAAAAAATGATATAGTTCTATAAATTGGTACATATTTGGAGTTCGGAGGCGACTGGTGTAATTGTCAGGAAATTGTATATTTCATTCATTCATTCATTCAAATTGGCAGGTGGTGAACGGGATATTTAATTTCAACCCGGCATCGGCAGGTGTTTAATCTCAATCGCCACCTGGTCAGTGGCGGCATTATTTTTTACAATCTTTTTTGTTAGAAGTGAAATCAAAAATAAAAGAAATTAATTGTTCAAAACAAAACTCTCCAAATGAAGTGACGAACAAATTAAAATTGTCAGTGATTAAATACAACAGAGATTACATAGCTGCGTATTGTTTCTGAAATCGCACCCTGAATGAATGAACCAAGTTTGTGTTTTTAGCTTTTTTCAGCACCACTCAGTCTCTTCCTTATACTATACGCATAGTAAAAGTTTTACTTATTTTATTTCCTTTGGAAGACCAACAGCTGTAGACACGGTACCTACAAACATGGATGGCTAACAGAAAGCCAACTATAGGTCGCCGCTGATGGTAAGAAGTTTTTCAGTTTGGATTGGTCTGAAGCACCACCTACTTAAAATGAATTTAATTTTACACCCAGTAATGTGGAGACTAAAAACTCTTTTCAAATAACTAATTAATTCTGGTTAGAAATAAACAAAAAAATATATAATGTTGCCATTAATGAAAAAGATAATAAAATACTTATTTTTAATTTCATTTTATGATTTTTTTTTTCAAATAAGAGCCAGATTTTAAAATTTACTCCATCAACACCAATGTCAGCTTCCTGATTTACTCGTATATGGCGTCAAACAAAAAGATTGCAGTCATCCAAATACCAAACTCGTAAAAAAATACAGACAAAAAAATCTTCTTACATGAGAGTCCCCGTGTCTATTCGCATCACAATGTTTCATGTCCGTGCACCTGGCGCTGCCTACATCGGAGTGACCCAGTTTAAAACGGTGCCAACCGCATCGGCGCGGCGCAACAACCCATGTCGCCGCAAAGGGGCAAATGCATGGAATGCACTTTGTAATTATGCCTAGATAAGCTGTAAGGTTAGCAGAGGTATTTTACACTTTATAAAAAGAAAATTTTGACAAAAAATTTAAACCGCCTTCAAAAAAAATAAAAGTTAAAAAATAATATTGCAGCCGATGACTTTTTCGTTCGCAGCATAAGAACATTAATTTGTTTTATCGAAGTTGCTGTCAAGCCAGTACGATTCGCAATAGGGCTTGCATTCGTTTTTTGGCTTGGCTTGACACCGACAATATTATTTTTTAACTTTTGAATTTTTTGAAGGCGGTTTTAATTTTTTGTTAAAATTTAGTTTATTTCACAATTTTCAGTGGTGAATGTGAAGCATGTTGCAGATACAACCATTTTGCAATTCTAGGTTAAATTAATCTGTTAATAAATGTACTCTTCTTTCTTACCTTAGATTACTACTTTGATAATTTATTTTGGGTCATAAAAACCGTTGGGTTCTTGTGTGGTGAATTCATTAGTTCAGTTTAGTAGTAGTGCTTTAAAATAACAAACGCACTAGCCGGCACTGTGATTTTCAAAGGTTTCCCTCGATTTCTCTGGGATGCATTATCAGATCCTGGTTGCCTTATCATGTTACCACCCTTGGAATACCTTCTTTCAAACAAAAAAAGAATCATTAAAATCGGTTCATAAATGACGAAGTTTTTCGCGAACACACAAAAAAATATAGATATATATATTATATACGATCGAATTGAGAAACCTCCTCCTTTTTTGAAGTCTGTTAAAAAAAAGAAACATCCGTTTAAAAGCTCTTTGGTAAAAAATACCTAAGCTTACCTTTTTAAACTTCTGGCCGTTTAAAAATGAACAAAAACCATTAAATAATTTAAAGATAACAGAAGTATTTTCCTTTTTCTTTTCGCGGCGTCACAACAGTTTTTTCCAACTGGAAAATTTTTCTTTTTCAATTTACATTTTAATATAAAAATAAGGTTGGCTTTTGGTTGCCTTGAACAAATAAATTAGGTTTGAAAATGTACGTTATTTTATTTTAAATAAAATTTCAAGGTACCTATGTTCCTCTTACGCAAATTATCTTCAATGCAAAGTCAGCAGCAATAAGTTATTTACACTTTACTACTACGAGTTAGAACAAAAGTGTACCTATATAACTTACGAGCGTTAACCCGCGACTTCGTCCGCACAAATTATATACCAGATTTTAAGTCAGATCATAAGCTATCAAACAAAAAAAGTTTCATCAAAATCGATTCAGTAGTTTTTGCGTGATACTCGTTCAAACAAACAAACAAACACACAAACAAACAGACAGACAAAAAATCCAAAAATTTGTGAAATGGAATCAGGGTCACCTAAAAACCATATCGTAACTTTCTTTTTGTTAATATCTTCAATGTACAGACAAACTTCCTGTTACAGTTTTATAATAGTACGAGCGTTAACCCGCGACTTCGTCCGCACAAATTATATACCAGATTTTAAGTCCGATCATAAGCTATCAAACAAAAAAAGATTCATCAAAATCGGTTCAGTAGTTTTTGCGTGATACTCGTTCAAACAAACAAACAAACAAACACACACACAAACAAACAGACAGACAAAAAATCCAAAAATTTGTGAAATGGAATCAGGGTCACCTAAAAACCATATCGTAACTTTCTTTTTGTTAATATCTTCAATGTACAGACAAACTTCCTGTTACAGTTTTATAATAGTATATAGATATAGATTGCTGCTGACTGTACATCCACGCCAAGTTTACAATGTTATTATTGTATAGAAGTTCCTTAGTGCTTCGGTGCTCTTCAATACGAACTTTTATGAATTTTATTGATTTCTATACCTAATTATGTTGATATGATATCATATTGATTTAGTTAAGTTGTAACGGAATCAAGGCTAAAAAGTTATTGTGGCCCGAGGAAGCATACAAATTCCAAGCAGAAGATGTCGCAGTAAACAACAAGTTTTGAATGAAATCCTCACATTAAATGGTCGAATCAAACGAAGTCAAATCAAAATCGATCCTTGGGGGAGGCCTATGTTCAGCTGTGGACGTCCATCGGCTGAGATGGTGATGATCATGACTTCAATATTCTAGAGCCAATCATTATTGGATACGCTTACGTTAGACTAATGACCTACTCCCTTGCCTAGCAACGGAGTATGAAAAAGGCGTATAATGATCTTGGATTATATAAAATAACTGGGTCAATTTTAAGCTTATTAATTAATTGACATTGAAACTTAACCGGTCTTTAATTAATTTGCACTTATACAAAGTTAATATCAACATCTGCTAATACCGAGTCCTGTTTCGACGAAACTGTTTTAACTGGGTTAAATATTTCAATAAATCTTAATTCTTGGCAACTTCGTTCATACCTATACACCGTGGAATCGGGGTCGTTTTGATGCTTCAGACCATCAAACTGAATAACTTTTACGATGGAACCAACTACGAAATCACGAAGAAATAGTCTGTTGTTTCATAAATTTTTGTCGAGAATCGGGAGAGGAATGCCGCGGATAAAGAAGGCCGAGAGAGGCCTATGTTCAGCAGTGGACGATGATAGGCTGATGATGATACTACATTGTCGCCATTGTATCTTTCCCCACAGATCAGAAGACACGTGTAGAAGACACCTCCACGGTAATAAACGAAGCCCCGTCGGGTCGACACTTAACCTCGCATGCTGTAGCTTGATGTTACTTCGTGCTCATCTATTATTAACGTGCCCCATGACATCACGCGGTCATGCCTCTTGCCTTTATACTTTACGATTTTGTTACACTTACTGCATTGTACTGTATGAAAGAAAAAAAATCCGCTTTTCAATCTTCGTTCACGCAGATAGCACTAAGACATGCGGAAATTTGCAACGAAATTAGGATTTTGTGTAAATTTGCTCCCTCCAGAATTCCGTTCGGAATTACCGAGGCATCAATCCTATACAAAAACAAAATTCCGATATGGGAATTCCGGATAATTCCGGATGTATGTGGGCGCCCTAAAGTTTCTCGACGGTACTCGAAACCATTTGATAATATAATCAACCTTATAGCTACTCAGTTCAAAGAGGGAAATTGATTGCCGTGCAGTCTAATGACGTTATGCGTCAGGCGCGAAATCAATCGACAAAGAGTAGATTATTTTTGGCGGGTAATCGTAGAGAATCCTGATTGGTTCGCGCTGTTTTAAGAATTTAAATTACTTGCGGTACAGTCAGCAGCAATGATTTGTATATACGTTCTACGTCGTAGTACTCAAGTGAATATAAATTATTGCTGCTGACTGTACATCCGTAAGCATTATAAACTTGGTACTAATGTACGAATAGATGTCCATCTTCATCTGCAGGATGCAAGAGTAGAGAGTTTCAGTACTTTAAAGTTGTTCAGTATCATGAATACAAGACTCATGATACTGAACAACTTTCCCCCCAAGGGACCTATAAAATTGGAATAAAATTTGGATTAATAAATACAAGATCGAATGTTTGTATAAAAACTTGAAATTTTTTGCGAATTTTTTTAGGTTCCCTGAGGAAAGTTTTACATAATCATGAGTAGGTACAATCGCCTTTTAAAATAATGCAACTGTTGATAGGGTTCAAATTGGAATATACTAATTTGAAAACTTCTTCTTGGGTAAACCATACCGAGGACACGACCACAAAATATGGTATAATTGTAAACATCAATGTGTATTATGTAACCAAGATATTACTGTAATTTTAAGTATGACCTTATTTAAAATAAGTACAATTCGTAATTTTATGCTAAACAAAGACTACGCTCGTAGCTTCACGCTACGAATATCGTAGCACCGTAGCGCTGTACGCATGCGCTGTAGCTATAGTCATTGGCTTTGACATTCCTTGATTCCTAAGCACTAGGATAGTCCATGCAGAGTGCCCGAGCGCGCTGTATACAAACGAAGTCAGATCCTATTTTCATAACCAATTAATAAAGTTATTTTTTTTAAACGCATTCTAGTTACTACCTATATTATACAGGGTGTTCGTGTAAACAGTTGCATTATTTTAAGGGGTGATTGTACCCATGAGACTGAACAACTTTCCCTAAGAAACCTGTAGCAAATTCGCAAAAAAAACGACTTTTCATACAAACGTTCGAATCAGCTGATTGCATTTAGTACGGAAAGTCGAAAAAAAATTTGAGAATTTCTTTAGGAAAGTTGTTCAGTGTCATAGGTACAATCACCTATTGAACTAGTGCAATTATTTACCCTAACACCATGTATCTTCGTATCGTGTGGGCAGAGCCCTGCCCTGGTGTCAGAGTTTTTTCAGACCGCCTTACGGCCTCTGACGTGGTTTTCACCCTGTATATGCCCTGGCTATGTTTTGGCAGATTTTCGTTAATATATAAGGTCTAACAAAATTAGGTGAAACTATTTTAAGGCGATGATCAGATCATCAAACTGAACAACTTTCTCTATGAGACGTTATTGAAATCGCGAAAAAAAAATCTGCTGTCCCATTAACACATTATATTAAGGTCGAGTATGTTTGTATGGAACAGCAGATTTTTTTTCGCGATTTCAATATTGGTCCCATAGAGAAAGTTGTTCAGTTTGATGGTTCGATCATCCCCTTAAAACAGTTTCACCTAATTTTGTTAGACCTTATACACAATTTCAATGCTACGATAAATTTAAGATTTGTATGGAAATCTTTGAGCCGCTGTAACTTTGAAACGAAATTATTTTAACGAGTATTTTAACGAAAATCTGAAAAACGACAGGCACAGAAATTAGTTTTTAGACCGTGTTTAAAAAAATACATTGGTCAATACCTAAAATATAAATAAACATCGCTTGTTAAATATATTGCATCGCAATAAGCATATAGCGCCAACCCCACTTAATGGGAAATGGGCAAAAGAATGATGACAATGTCGCGCGCTAACAGTTTAAGGTCTGCCACATACATACGGAATAAACCTGATTCGGAATTGGTTCCGGATGGAGTGTTGTCGCTTTCTGAGACTTTTTCACTATATCTAGTGATTTTTTGATGTCTTAGGTTGCATTTTTAAAGACTTACAGTCATATCTCACAAGTGATTTTTGAGCGTAGGCGTTGATGGAACGATACCGTATCGTGACGGTGCAGTTGCGACGTCGTTGCGGTATAGTTGCAAAATGGTTGGTTCATACCATTTTGTATGCAGATTATGTCTAATGTTAAAACTATCGATAGTCTTTTGATATAGTTGCATAATATTGAAATACAATTTACAAATCATCATCGTAACGTAATGACCTCATCACTTGATAGTAATTATCAAGTATAGAAATTGTTTGCTTCGTTTTAATAAATACTTTAAAATACAATTGTCATTAATTTGGCATTTCATACATTTTTATTTAAGGTATTTTTTAAACAGCACCTGAATCTTAAATCAGGATTCCGGATCGCAATTCCGTCTGTGTGTGGCGGACCTTATCCTCTTAAATCGAATATCTGGATCGTAGAATGATCGTAGGTATTATTTTCTTACTGTTCGGATTCTAATTAAAGACACCTTCCCACTTCCCAGGTATTTTCGTTCTCATGAACTTGATCCACACATTCCTTTTTGTCAGGCAATAAACTCCGTAATTGAATAACTGGAGATTGCTAGATATTTATTACGCTTCTCATTTATCCGTGGCTTTATTACATGGTTACGTCATTGTTAATCTATGTGAATAAAAAAAAGAAAAAAAATATTTATTTTCTCTCTGCTCAAAGGTTAAGCAACTAAGTACTTAACACATATAGGATAGAACATTTGCAACTTTTATTTCCTGTGAAACAGTTATAAAGAAAATATCCTAAAACGTAAATATCCTAAAACTAAAATATAACTAGACTAAACAAAATAAAAATATTAATTGGTGTATGGCTAGGGAAATGTGTTTTATGGTTTTTTATAAACTTTTTGAGAGACTGGTGCCCGAACTAGGAGTATGTGGAATGCCCTGCCTTCGGGGGGGGGGGGGGGGGGGGGGGGTGTTTAGATTTAGACATTAATTAAGTCGCAGTGGACAGTGGCGTGCAATGTATAAAGGCGTTTATGAAGTGCCTACCAGGCGCTTGTACTAATTCATTATGAATTAACAATAAAATATTTCATACTATGTTTCAATCATACCACAGCGTACTATAATTACTACATCATACTATGGAAAACATACTGGGGGTCGTATCGTTTCCGAGGTTAGATATAGATCGTTTACTAAGAAAATAGATCAAAAATTCAAAATATACCTACATAAATCAATATATTTTAGTAGGGGCAATTATATTTCTTACCTAATTGAGCCTCTGCTCACCACTAAGCTATAATAACCCAAATCCGTTAAACTGGTATTCTTCAAACATTTTGGTAATAATAATAAATTAACGTATCAAACAATTATATTTTAACTTGCCCCCTTTAACCGCTCCCTGTAGGCCTCGCATGCCACCCCGAGAAAACGATAAAACTCGAGATGTGCCTTATTATATTACGTATGCCAGAGAGAGCGCGCATGACGATTTTCTCGTTTAAACGCTTTGTCGTGGGTGGCATGCTATCCCTGCTGCGAAGGAGAAGAGGCCTGGTTTCCGTCAGTGGAATATACGTTAAGTCAAGAACACAATATAGATAGTTTCCACGATGTTTTATACCTGCCTATTTACTTACTGAAAAAACAACACGGGACTCAGACTTGACTTGACTGTATTTAATGAAGACATTTTCCGAAAGTCAACCCCTCAAGTTTGAAAAGGAGTGAATGTTATTAGTAACTTTCAATGATAGCATAACTGCGAGTACCAGACTGGGCATAAAATACGTAATTGGAGCTTTCGAAACTTAATAGCCTGAATGAAATTCGTGCGAAATTTAATTTGTATGGCGCAGTCACAAGCTATAATTTTACGTGACTTGTCAGTCCGTCGGCCTGTCATATACCGTAGCTGGAGCGACGTAACTTTTTGATTGGCCTTGACTGACTTGGAATAAGTGGCTAAGGACCATTCTGACGTTGACGCTAACCGCATAATTACGAGAACAAATACAGGGTGTAACAAAACACCCTATAAATATTTAAAAGTACAAGTTTTATTGGAAAATCTTTAAAATACTCAAATCAAGTAATTCAAACAATTAATTTTTTTTAATTCACATGTCACAGTGCACTTCAAAACCCTAAAAGCAGCGGGTAGCGGGGCACGGTTTTTTTATTATATATCGAAGCAACGCTTGTATTTGTAACAAAATTATCACATACGATTCGATGTTACGAACCTAAAGTAAACCCACGCATCACACGGACCATTAAATTAATTAAAAACAAAAGAAATTAATGCAATAGTTACCTGTTACATAAACACGACGGCTTTTAGCAGTAGCGAACTCACTAGCGTCGTTAATTTGCACCAAGGCTCACATCCACTCACTGATTATGATAGATTAAACTAATATATGCCTGTATCGCCAAATATTCCCTAAAACCCTCGTCATTTTGTATTTGGGTCACTCATGTCCCAGATATTATATCAAACGACCGAAGACCCAACAGTAGTACCGCATATGTACGTGAAATGGGGGACTTCGCAATTGTCACATTTCGCCTCAAGTTACGTCTTAATGTAGGTCAAATTGTTTATTGCCGTTTTTGTGCGTGCCATTGCCAAGTAGAGTAATTTATCAAATAATACTTGAAATAATGTATAAGCATATGCTCACGACTATATTCCCCGATGGGGTAGTCAGAGATATTCTGAAACCTCAGAATATCCTATAGCATATCCACGTTTCACTAGTACCGAAATTCTGTCCAGTGTGACGGGGAGTGAGCCCTTCGGCACTTCTAATGGACAGTGGGTACAATACAAGCCTTGAAATTGAAGCATGCAGGTTTCCAAAGCCAGTGGTGTTACAAATCGTACATAAATTCCGAAAAACTCATTGGTACGAGTCGGCCTGGACGGGGATCGAACCATCGCCACCTGCACGGCAGGCAAGGTTACTCGCCACTGGAACACCACGGCTTTTATATGAAATAAAGTATAATTAATTCAAATATAGGTAATGTTCCGCTAACCTGATGAGTTTTCGAGATTTCTGTCTTGTTACTGTATCATCGTTAGGTCACTGAGATGAGAGATAAGAGATCAAAGTCGCAGGCATGATATATCGTTTGTCAACTTTTCTTTTTCAGGCAATCACTATATAAAATTTTTTGTTATTTATGTAGGTATTGTACAGTGATTATAAATGTCGTACGCAAGTTAGTCGTCTGACCTAAAAAGGTAGCGGGCAGCGACTGGATGGGGAAGGCCGAGGACAGAGTTTTGTGGCGCGCCTTGGGAGAGGCCCATGTTCAGCAGTGGACGATAATAGGCTGATGATGATGATGACGCAAGTTAGTGGTCCAACTGGCTGTCGATGAATTTTCAAGCCGCATATAATATACCTCAGGGCTGGCTTACATCGCGCCATCTAACGTGTCTATCTGGCACCAGTTTATACGGCGCCCGTCACGTATCGCAAGCGATACAGGTTGACATAAGGCGCATTTTACTTCGTCGTTCTTGAAGCGCAAAGTTCTAAATTCAAAAAAGCGCGAAATCGAGAGAGTGTGGTATCTCTTACAAAAGTAACTATTGAATAATCTGTGATATAAACTTAATTTATTAAGGTGGTTTCAGTCCATACAAAAGTTTGACGCACAATACGCGTAGACGGAATTAATAAAAGTAATATTTTATATATGGAAAAATAGTTTAGAAAATCTAGTTGCCGCGTCACAAACAACATTTGCCATTTATAATATAACTACAAAGATACAAAGCTTTTAAATTTTTGTATGAATAATGTCAAAGCATTATATCTTCGTAATTATTTTATAAATTGCAAATGTTATTTTTGACTCGGTATCTAGATTTTCTAAACTATTTTTCCATATACACAAAATTACTTATATTAATTCCGTCTACGCGTATTGTGTGTCAAAGTTTTGTATAAAATTGATTGAGCAACCACCTTAAGAGTATTCCTTAAGAGTTCTCCTTACTCTCTGTATTTGCTTGGAGAAACTAATTTTAGAATCAATTCAAGATACCCACAATAGAGCGTAGGAAGCTGAAATTACTCTCAGTTTTGCACGATAGTCAGACAATAGTTGGTGGTTTGAATCAGAATGTTATGTAAAGGTCGTCGGATCGATCTCGAACCCTGGATTATTGTGTTGAACCTTTCAAACTTATAAGTAAATGGGTAGGAATACTAGTACTAGAGTGGGATTAGTGCATACACTGTAAGTTAAATAGTCGAACACCAATAGGTCGAGATCGAATTATAAATTATCAAAAAGTTCACTGTTTTATGTTATGAGCACAAATTTTATGTTATAATGCAGCCCTATCGCAAAACATCTACTTAATCCACAAATGAAAGTAGACGATTTCTAGTGAAAAGAGAGCATGCAGATTTAAGTTTCCACATGTAAACCTAGACAAAAGAGAGTCTAGCAGTAATGAACCCACACAAGTAAAACATTTCTTAATTTGTTAAAGACACTATTCGTGAAAGTTAAAATAAACTTATGAGCTTAAATACAAAACTCGCAATGATATCGAAAACAAAAGGAACTAATAAAGGCAGTGCTGCTACCGCAGGCTAAAAGTAAAAACTTACAATACGAAATTAGTTGCTCTAGCAAGCTGATAAAGAAACAAGAAAGAATGGATGTTCGAGCGAGAGGGTGTGAGGTAGCAGGGAGCGGAGTAGGGGGAGGGTCTCAAGGTTCCCGGCCGTCCGGACCGCCACTGCGGGCCTATGCGTATTTCTATATAACCCGGCAAAATTAGGCAGCTCTGTCTACCGTAACGACACCGCTCCGTGCGAGTACATTTATCATTTATATGCATAGACTCTTTTATGGTTTTTCTCTGACGGGTAAGAGAGAGAAAGAGGGTCTTTTTAAGAGTTTGATGGGAATTATTTTATGATTAACGATTCGAATTTTTCGGACTGCAGGGTTATGATTATGAATGTTATATCGATATTTCATGGCTATAGTATAAATCAAAATTAAAACCTTACAAGATATAAAATAACCCAGTATTTCAAAGGGGTCGTTTAGAGTTTTAGACCATCAATCTGAACAAAATTGACTATGGTGACAAAGACGAAAAAGTAATTTACAATCCGTCCTATACATTAAAGTCCAGTAGGTAGGTACTTACTGCAGTTTTTATTAAAACAACAAATATTTTTCATTTTTTCTCGATGTTGGCTCCATAGTGAAACTTGTTCAGTTTATTAGTCTAAATCTAAACCACCCTTTCAAATATTACAAAGGTATTTTATCACACACGTTTTTTTTTCATTAGTCTAAAAATGGGATAAATAAATCCCGCCTGAAGCGTCTTATATTCGTATAAAATTGTAGTATTTTTTAAGCAGCCAGTGAAACAGAAACAAAATATTGGAAGCGTTTCTAAAGTTAAGATTTCTGACTCAAACGTTAGATCGACCACCTCTTTGAGTCAATTGTCTATCGAATTGTCGAAAAGCCACAGCATAAGAAAGAGTATAATATAGCATAATAATCTACATAGTAAAGCTAAAGAGCTTAGGATTAATTTGTTCAGAATCCTAAAATGAGACAAACATGAAACTATTTAACAATAGTAGATTACACACCGAGGGCAGGAAAGTAAGAAAAGTCTCAGATCTCATGTGATTGTTGGCCGAGGTGAAGCCGAGATCAACAATCATGTGATCTGAGGCTTTCTTATTTACTGCCCGAGGTTAGTATACTATTTTTCTCCTCGACGGAGGCGGAAAACGGCAACTTCGTTTAGCGCAGCGGGACGAAAGTTGACGCTTTCCGCCCAGAAGGGTGAAAAAATATTTAACTTCAGCTGCTTTTTCTTATAGAAAAGAAAAATAGTTGTCCTTATTTGTTCACGAGTAGGTATATTCCCCAAGAGAAGTTTAGAGTAGCCAGAGATATTTAAAAAAAACGTTTCATAATAATACACAGTGTAAGGGACAGCCCTCCGAATACTGAAACTGTGAACTCAGACCACCAACCTGGTCAACTTTCACTAACCCGACTCAAGAGCTGCTTTTTTTCCCGTTTCCTCCATAATGAAAGTTGTTCAGTTTGATGGTCTGAGTTTACCGTTTCAGTATTACTAAAGTTACAATTTTACTGAAGATTGAAATAGATTCCAGTTTCGGTACGAGCATTGAATACTTACTTGAAGAGAGAATAAATTCAAAACAATGGAACAAACGGTTTGCTTAGAACGGTCAGAAAACACAACACATAGCATGAGAAACCTTCAGTTAATTTTATTTTTCACTACCTAGATGCCCTCTAATTTAGACCGAGTTGCTATGATTATATTTTGTTTATATTTCATTATATTTTATAACTTTTGACAGTTTGCTCGCCAATGACCAAGTTACTTGTATCATCGCAGTCTCCTGATTGTTCAAATGTTCAAGCTTAAATAAGCTCAAAGTTGCTGGAACTCGCTTTACATTTTTTCCATGAAATACATTTTTTCAACCAATCAGTAATTTTTTACGGTACACTAAAAACTAAATACAAATATTATGAAATCACGAAATTACACAAAAAACACTTTAAAAAATAAGATGCATTACATGAACGCAAATAATGATATTACATCAACCTGATCTAGAAATGTTAGCTAAAACGCGGGTAGATATAGCTTTCTCATCTCATCCTCTCGACAGTATCTCGGAGGGGTTGAGGGGAGGGAGGTAGGGACTGAGGGGGAGGACAGAGGACTGACTGGAGGAATTTTAAATAGGCGGGAGAAACAAGCTGCTCTGGCACTCTTCGGCGAGATGTCTATACAGACATGATTTGTTACAATGAAATAAGAATATATTTCTTTATAAGGTTGAATAAATGGAAAACCGTAGAATCAGCCGAATCTACCGCGAAAAACGGTCAAAGGATCAGGATACCATTATTGTTGGGATAATTATCGAGTTTAGGTAGGTATATGAAAAATAAATTACAAAAATCTACGGAGCAATTGTTCGGTTTTCAATTGGTATGTAGAATTGATTTTCCGTTTTTACGTATCTAAACTTTTCAGGCCACGGAACACTCAATAAATCCTTATTATTGTATGGAACCTAAATGATAACGGAGATTTGAAATAAGAATAAGAAACTTTGGCGAGAATGGTCACGTCACGTGCATGCTCGGTTCATTTGGACGTACTTATTGGCAAATGTTCTCGTTCCGAGAATCTACTTACTTATCCACCACTTTAGAAATAGCTGTAGGTATTATTAGTAAATAATTTCATTAAAGGACATATTATGCTTTGAAGAAAGTACTGCTTGCACTGATAAAGATAAGAGGAAGACTGAATAATGAAAGTGGGTTTGTTTGTTCCACTTTCACACTTCAATCCTTCATTCAAACAATCGAAACAATCGCCATGAGATTTACGTCATCGGGTAAACAGGAAGATTATGGGTTGCCTTAGGTTTTTCTTATTCCAAAATCGAAATAAAATCCTCGAGGATGAAACCGCAAATATTAGTATGATGAATATGAATATTATTACCCGTTTCATGGATTGCTGTACACCTGTATATTTATTCTATATCGTTGTCTATTCATCATAATACAAGATACAAGATTCATGATACAAGACCGGGCTAGATTCTGGAACTTTCAAATGGAACTAGATAATTTGTGACAATGTCCTAGATATTTATTTGATGCTACGCAACTCGCAGGTATATAAATATATCGAAATAGAAATAATTCATTAAGAATTTCAAATGGATCTAAAAGTCTTTACCTACTTACATATAGTATCTTCACTCATCACTTTTGAAATATTGACATTAAGCTCGAAACCCGTGTACTAACGAATAGGCGATCGATGAAACTAACGAATAAGGCAATCGATTTCTAAATTTTCAAACCACACCCATCTCCTAATCAACTCAAAAATAATCAAATTAAAAATGGCAATCAATCCCCATAACATCGGTTCTCCGTAAGTATGAAAAAACATTGAATGAGGCAGCACAAAATATTTACTGCGACCTCGCACCACCCCGTAGCCTACTTGCATTTACATACGTTACTCGTTACAGTGACGGCCGCTCTCTACGAAATTGGAAGCCTTTTTCATGTTCGAGGCTAGATGTGACTACTGTAATGCATTCGACGTTTCAAGGAAACTGAAATGAATGATTACACGTGTTATGTTGATGTTCTTGGATTAGAAGTTTGTTTTATAAGTGGATTAAAATGGATCTTATACAGTCTTTCATAATAGGCTGACAGTTTGTCAGGGGATGATCAGACCTTCAAACTGAACAACGGGGCTGCGTTCAGAACCTACGCCCCAGGTGCACCCCGAGTGCAACTTTTCGCACTAACGCCGTTCCGAGGCTCGGTGAAAAACGCTCTTTGCAACTCGGTTGTCACAACTCAATCGTTCCGAACCTCTGACGGGTTGCAACTTTTACCCATCAAATTCGATGGTTAAAAAACACTCTGACGTTTTAATTATCTGTGGTTACTTGACTTTTCGCGCGTTTTGAATAAAAGTTTGTTTTTCAAACTACTTTTATTCACTTTTTGATTTGCTAACATGGAAAATGAGTTTTTTTATTGTATTTGGTAATGATGGAAGCCCTGGAAGCCCATATCAAAATTTGAGGTTATAAAACAACCGTGATCGTTCCGTACCTCATAGCGAGTTAAAAATTGGCGCGGTCGTTCCGTACCTTAGAGCGAGTTGAAAAAACAACCGCACCCAAAGGTCGTGAACGCAGCCCTGTATGCATGGGACTAACATCTATATTGTGAAAGACAAATAGCTACTCGACCAAAATTAAATCAATAATTGGACTAGACAGTTGTCAGGTTTGGTTGCTTTGTTTGTTCTTTTAGTCTTAGGATACTGTGTACATTTCTTCTTATTCTTATATTGTAAATAATAAACATTTACAAAAAAAAATTGGATTTATAATTGTAATATTGTATGTACTTACCTAATTATTTTATGTTGGTGACTATTTAAATTATCAATTAATGTATTCAATTTTAATAATGCTTGCATGTATATCTAGATGATTATAAATTTTGTAACAATTGTCCAATTGAATTCCGTGGTTACTTATAAGTGAGGTGGCACATGCCTATTCTATTACCTTTATAACTATGTTTGAATCTATGTTAACCTTGCTAATAATCCTATATCTGAATAAATAAAAAATAAAAATTTACGGAACAGCTATGTTTTTTTCGCGTTTTTAATGTATTCAGTTTGATGGTCAAAAGTATGTAACATGATAAGTTTACACCCTGCATAACCTCCACTAATAAACTAATGCGTAAATGGGATTTCTCTTGTTATATGTATATTCCCACGAATGAGTTTTTTCTAACTTATGCACGTAAAACTGCTCTCACAGAGTGAAGGAAAACATCGTGAGGAAACCTTGCATACGCTGAAGAAGAAATTCTGATGCGTATGTAAAGTCCGCCAATACATATTAAGCATGCATGGTGGACTAATGCTTACACAACCTTCCTTGAGGGTAAAGGTAAAGGCTGATTCTCAAGAAATGTTTGTGTGAACTAAGTTTCCAGTATCGTTAGATCTACAAGTAAAAGCGTAGCGATCTATAGCGGGTAGTACACTAGTACTACCTACCTATAGATAGGTATTAAATGCGTCAATTGACTGTTTGTGTGGAAAATTCTAGGTCAATTAACGGACAACAGAGTGTCATCCACTTATTTAAGAGCTGCGCACCGAGTAATTCTGCTGCAAGTGGACGTGTGCAACCAACTCAACAAATAATATGTCGTATAATAATAGTCGTGAACAGGGTTCCATTATCATTCTACTACTAACGTAATGTACTAAACGGATTAAGGTGGTTTCAGTCCATACAAAAGTTTGACGCACAATAAGCGTAGACGGAATTAATAAAAGTAATATTTTATATATGAAAAAATAGTGTAGAAAATCTAGTTGCCGCGTAACAAATAACATTTGCCATTTATAATACAACGCACAATAAGCGTAGACGGAATTAATAAAAGTAATATTTTATATATGAAAAAATAGTGTAGAAAATCTAGTTGCCGCGTAACAAATAACATTTGCCATTTATAATGCTTTTAAAATTTTGTATGAAAAATTTCAAAGCTTGATATCTTCGTAATTATTTTATAAATTGCAAATGTTATTTGTTACGCGGCAACTAGATTTTGTAAACTAGTTTCCCATATATACAAAGTTACTTATATTAATACCGTCTACGCGTATTGTGCGTTAAAGTATTGTATAAAATTGACCCCTCTGCAACCGCCTAAAGTAACGATAATTCAATTGTTTTCATTGTCAACAGGAAGCAAAAAAGACAACCAGTATTTGGAAATGTCATAACTTATATTGCCAGGGAATAATTTTTGTGAAATGAAATGCTTCGTTTTGCACGCGGTTTAAAATATAAAAATCGAACCGTAATAAAAGTTAACTTAGTCTGCATGGAACCGTAAAATGAATAGTAATAAAACTGTCATTTGAGCAAACAAGAACTAGCTTGGGTTGGAGTGCAGTTTTATCGAGTAAAATTTACATAAAGTTGCATTCATACATTTCCATTCGACTGTCACTCGAGTAAATTCACTGCACATGCCAGTAACGGGTACAGTGACCCTTTGGTGAAAGAATTGAAAGAGTTTCGAAGATAATTCGTTGACTCTTTTTGATAGGTACCTAATCAATTCGTTGACTTTAAACTTATATAGTGAAGTCTTAATTTAGACCATCAAAATGAATATCTTTCTCTACAGGAATGCGATTTTTTAATCTCATTCGCTGAGCTCAGCAGTTGAAAATTTCAAAATTACTATCGAGATATGCATCTTTCTACTGCTGATTTGACGTTCAAAAATCATACTCCAGAAGGTCAAATCAGCAGCATAAAGATGCATGTCTCCATTGTTATTTTGATATTTTCAACTGCTGAGTTCAAAGTATGAGTTTCAAAAATCGCACCCCGGAGCCAACATCGAAATAAAAAAAATATATTTTTCATTCATTTCGGTCGAGTATAGACTATAGAGTCAAGTAGTATTAGAGTAGGAGTATGACGTTTTCTATGGAACAGTTCTTTTGTTTCGAGATTTCGGTTTTGGCTCCATTATGAAAGTTATTCAGTTTGAAAGTCTGAAGCACCCCGTCTTTGACCCCGTTCAATATGAGACGCATTTAATTGTACACCTTGTATTTGACGGGAAACACACGAGAATATATAAAGATTGTGTAGCTTCAATGATTTTCCAATTTTATCTTATCTAATAAAAGAAGCGAGGGATGTATCTAAGTCTCGCGACACTTTGATCGTGGAGGTTTATTTTAAGCCATTGACTGTGTTTTCTCTCGAGAAGCAACCGTCTTATGTTTATATACCGAG
Organism: Agonopterix arenella; assembly: GCA_927399405.1. Lineage (NCBI taxonomy): Eukaryota > Metazoa > Arthropoda > Insecta > Lepidoptera > Depressariidae > Agonopterix > Agonopterix arenella. Next base: position 11,075,183 of record OV656706.1, on the reverse strand, counting down.
CAGCAAAAGCGTAGGAGTTAGGTTAGGTTGTGTGATGTGTGTTAAGCACACAAAATAATTTAATTGGGTTTTGATGGAATTTACTATCCTATATCTAGCTATGTAAAGCTTTATTCAACCCATAGACGGATCGAGCAAATGCAATCTGCGGTTGCTGTGTAAGTTTACTTTCGGAAAAGAAATGGTCTATTTTATTATTATTTGTGATTGGGATAAAATCTAATATTTTTCACTAGATAGGTATATAAATACCAAACTTCACCACTTGACTAGGTTTATAAAAGATAAATGTTATGAGAAACTAAGTGATTAGGAAAATGTAAATTATTAACGGTTTTAATGAACGTTTCTATAGAACGATGCATTCCTACATAATTGATACACATAATTGAGTTCAAACTACACATTCAGCCGCAATGGAGTCGCGTTTTACTCAACATTAATGATAATGGTAACTGACAACATTTCAATAGACCGCGAGTAGGGCTGCCAAATATATAAAAATTTCCATTTCCTGAGTTACATACGTAATTCATTTTCGTAAGTTTTACAAAGTTTTTTTTTTGAGTTAAGTATCTATTTTCTAGAAGTTATTTCACGTTACCGCGACTTATTTATTATGTAGATTGTTTATTAGTATACTTACAGTTTGGCAAAAAAGAGTTTGACGTGGAGACAAGGTGGAACTCACTACTGTAGTACGTTTTGCGCGAGGTTAGGCGTGATCTTGACGTTCTTCCAAAGACGGAGGCGCCCTAATTTTTTCCAGACTTTTGTGCCAAGCTGTATCCTTATTCTTGTAACCCTACCTATATTAGCAAGTTTACATCGCGTGCCCTCGGCTAAATGAAATGCCTGCCATGACATAATCACGCACGTCAACTGTTTCGCCCGAAACGTTCAAATTATAAGTTTTTTTTGTATGTAAAAACGAGTTGTTATTAAAACACAATTAGGTCAGTTTAGTAGGGCGTTAATTTGAAGGTATGTTGGGGAAGGTTGACGTTGAATTATCTTTGTGGTTATAACCATGTCGAAACCAAAAAGGTGGCGAAGCTAGCTGTAGTTATGATCATGAATATTTTTTTGTTTTCTTATATGACGATTATATTCTCTATAATCTAGAGAATATAAGAGTCTAGTCTAGATAGAGGCGGAAGTTCCAGGAAAAGCTTTTTAAGGTTTTTCTTTCATCTATGCATATACAGGGTGTTGTAATATTTAAAGGGGTGGTTGAGACCATCATCCTGACCAACTTTTACTATGGAGCAAACTTAGAAATCACAACTCGATAATTTCATAGTTAACAACTACTGCCGGCCTGCACTCGTTCTGCAGCTGCACTCTGTGTGGCCCAAGAGCCTTTTAGTTTACACCTTGTACAATGGTACCTACTATGAAATTTTGAGATCGAACTTAGTGTAGTAAATCTAATAAATTCCTAATAAGTTGTAGCCTGATTTCTGGTTCGGTTTCATAAAAAATAATTATAAGGTGTTTTTCAAAAATCACTGACCTCACACTATAACAACAGAAATACAACTAAAGATATTATTTTGTATCTACCTATTATTTTTATGTTACGATTGGGATCAAAGAGAATGTAACACAGAATAACACAGAATAAATACTTAAATAATAACTACTAATAAATAGTTTGTTATAATTGAGATTTGATTGGAATTTTGGATTGATAAATCAAGAGAAAGAGAAGTTAAAAAAGCATTTTGGGAATCCAAAAAGTTTTTATTTCTCGTCCACATATTTTTCATACAACCAAAGAGTTTTCATTACATCGAAGAAATACAGGACTTAAAAAAATGACGTTAAGCCAAATACTTCAATTAAAAAGAAAACGGTTTTTTTCCTTTTTAGTTTTGTTGGCTTTTGATTTTTTTTCCAAGACATCTTGCCAGTTCGCAACAAAATGTTTTAGAATCATTAAAAAGTTTTTATACCGAAATCCAAATAATCCCAATAGGTAATGTCTCTTTGGTGCGAATTTTAATATATTATTATTATTAAAATATAAAACAAGAGTTTTTCCAGCAATTTTCCTGGATCGCTGATTTCTCGAGTTCTCGAGTTCAGCATTTTTTTCTCGTCCCGACTAAGGCCACAGTTCTCGAGAATTTTCGCTTCGAGAAATTCTGAGCAAAACCCCTAATAGGACCCCACTGCAGGGCAAAGGTCTCTCACGAATAAGGGAGAGAGGGAGTGGGCCATACTCCACCACACTGGCCCAGTGCGGATTAGTGGAGGCAAGTTAATAGTCAACTTGATGTCGGAGAATTTTCAAGCCGCCTTGGCATAACGAATAGTTACACCTCCATCTAACGGAACTATCCGGGACCAACTGCTTAACGTGCCTTCATAGATGAAATAAATATTCCTACTACTACATTAAATAACTTGCATCACATTTTCCCACGTCCTTTTCTTTTTAAATCATTAAGAGCCGATTAAAAATAGATGTCTGAGAGACCTCTCTCAGCCATCTATTTTTTCAAGGTGAGCGTTTAAAGAATTTCCTTTATCTTAGAGCTTCGATATTGGATGCCTAGTTAATCGGTTTTTTATTTATTAATGGCTATTGCGTCGGCTCGTTCTTTGCCCTTCGCCTTTTAATCGGCTCTTAATGATTAAGCCCCATCTTACCTTACTCTAAAATTCCTTTTTTTCGTAACCAACTACCCTACTCATTAAATTCTTGAAATGCGGAAATAGGAGTATGATGATGTAGATGATATCTACAAATCAATAAAAATCACGATGTCCCATACAAAACTGCTGTACCGTCTCGACTTAAATGTATGGGACTGATGATTCGTTTAATTTTTTCTCGAGGTTGGCTCCATAGCTTTGACTATTTATTATAAGGACTAGCCTTGCGGTAGCATTTCCCCTCTGCCACGGTATAAGATCATGCCACATTCAATTTTATACCTTATCACTAAACGAGACAGCCTATAATTGCGAAACAATAATTTCGAACTTAGAACGTTAGGGGTTCACGCGAGACTACTTTTCATGATTGTTAACGTTCAAAATTAGAATCTAAAGTTACGAGTATAAAATCCAAAGTTGCGGATTTCATGTTACCTCGCCCCCCGCAAAAAGTAGCAGAAATGTTTGTTAGTAGAATTACACGCGCAACTAGTCCCTATATAAGTAGTCAAAGCTCCATAGTGAAATTTGTTCAGTTTCTGAAGCACCCTTTAAGTATTACTAGGGTGTTTTGTTACACCCTGTACGAAGTATTCATCTTGGCAGACAGGTACTGACTCCAGATGAGATACAAGACCTCCCTGTTAAAAACCTACTGCGATACCTAACTGCTGTAGGGATTAATAGGGAACTGTAGGAGGGGCGTTCACAAAAGATCAGCGATGGTCGAAGTGGCAAAGACGTAAATCTGTTATAGCAATTGGGACCACCCAATAATAAAAAAATACACCCTGTAGATCTATCTACAAGGAAGGAAGGTCGGAAGGTCTACCTTAATGCGATAAAAACAATACCACTTAACGACTTTTGTTTGTCCTCGTTTTGATTTATTTAAGAAATAAAACTATTTAAAACGAACCTTGAAATATTCCTTTTTTCCAAGAGTACCTTAGTTACCTATAAGGTCTAACAAAATTAGCTGAAACTATTTTATGGGGATGATCAGACCATCAAACTGAACAACTTTCTCTATGGGACCAATATCGAAATCGCGAATAAAAAATCAGCTGTTCCATACAAACCTACTCGACCTAAATGTATGGGACAGCTGATTTTTTATTCGCGATTTCGATATTGGTCCCATAGAGAAAGTTGTTCAGTTTGATGGTCTAAAACATCGTCGTCAACAACGTCTTAAACATTTAAGTATATACCCTATACTTAAATGTTTAATTTATACTACCGTATGTCATTGTACCTATCACAAAATTTTATCCAAGTGGAGTTAAAGAAACTAATGATATCAGGGTATAATATCATATATGGTTTATTTATAGTAAAAGCTTATTTGAAATTGCAATTACTTAATATAGATACAGTATTCTTATATACCTAGTTGCCGATCCTTTGTGAAATAGTATCCAGAAGACACGGGTATTACATAACTCAAGAATTGAGATTACGGAGAGATCTTTTCGTAGCGCTGTGATCCCGCGTAGCAAAAGTGCGTAGCCCCGTAGCACCGTAGCACCCGCATTCCGTACCGCAGTCTACTACCTGTATCTACCCATGCTTTGTCATCACTTGCAAAAGTCGGTTCCCATTAACTTTATGTGTCTCAAGATCGATAGAACTGTTTCATAATGATCTATTGAGAAGTAGACGTGAATGAACCGCAAAATAGTCTCGGTTTACGTAACAGACAAGCCCAGAATAACGTTTTTTTTTACGAAAATTCTAAGTTTGCTCAATGAACATTTTTTATTTGGGGCCTTTTTGTAGGTACGGTTGAGAAAGTAATTAAACTTCACATGCTTCTTAGCCAACAATAAATTTAAACTTAATAGTTTCTACTATGACGCAAATAAACCTACTTATTTAATTTCGATCAAAATAGTTATGTAACGTGAGTTAAGATTACTCGGATTACATAGATTTAATCCAACAGCTTATGAATCTTGTATGATTACAAAATTTCGTACCTTTTTATTTTTAAAAGTCTGTGTAAAAGATAAATCAACCGTTCCCAGGAATAACACGCCATTAGTTGCTGGAAATTACCGGCCGATTGACATAAATCTAAAAGCATAGGGACCATCGTACCGACGAAGGCACGCACTTGAACCATTCACGTCTCTGTTGATTATGTCGTAACGCGAGAGCTCGTGCCGCTCCATTATGCGCACTTTACGCGCTTAATGACATTTCGGGGCACAGTCGCCTCACTTTCCTTCAGGAAATTACGCTCAAGGACGATTAAAGTGCGCACAATCAGTTGCTGTATTAATGACAGCTCGAACACAGAAAATCGTGGGTGTCCTGTCATTTTGAATAACAACAACTAAGAATGAAAATAGAAGAATCGATAGGATAGAACATAGAGCACAATAGTGGTGGTGCGCGGCGGTGGCGGCGGCGGCGGCGGCAGCGGCAGCGGCGCGGGCCAGTGCCGCAGCCAGCGCGGCGTCCTTGCGGCGGCTAATCGCGCCCGTCACGCGAGGGGGTCGATAGCGGCCGCCAGCCTCCGCGTCAATTATTCAGCACGCGACCACCACCGCCGGCCGCCGCGACCACCACGCGCCCGGACAAAGAGCGCGCGCACTGCGGCTACACCTACCGGCCGATCGTCGATCCGCGCTGTCTCCTCGCAAAATAAAACCAAGCCAGAAGCACACTGAACACTCCAAACCTTATCCTTTCAGCGGAGCAGTCGCGAGGTCGCGCGCGGTGGTCGCGCGTTACGTAAAGGGCGCGACTGTGCGCGTGTGAGCGCGTTGTGCGCGCGCGGCGGGCGCTCGGAGCGGGGTCGCGCGCGGAGTGCCGCCACGACGTTATGCAACGCGCCGCCGACTGCCCGCGATCGAACGGGGGGGTGCGCGCGCACCCGTATCGATACCCCGCCGCCGCCGTGCCACTGTGCCGTGCAGCTAGAAAACAAAGGACGAGGCATCGCCCGCCCGACCGGCGACGACGTGGCGGCCGCGGCCGTGTCAGCGCTAGTTCCCACGATCGGCAATATCGTAGCATCCCATCCGTACTAGTTATCTTGGCGCTCGCCGTAGTTATTGCCTTTTGCTCTAGTTGCGGGTTTTACCCGGGCGGCTAGCGGCTGTGAAGGCGCATCCGTTTATTTGTACCTAAGTAAGCGCCGCCCTTACCCGATGGTCCAAGATGGCGGCTGCCGAGCCGCAACGCCCGCCCTCACGCATACCACTACCCGCAATTGACATTACACCGGCGACATTCGACAATTCAGGACGTTATTATCGTTACTCAAAACCGGGAACCAACTTAATTACACGAGTAACCATATCGAACAAATCTTGTTTGTATTAGGACTCTGTTCGTGAGACAGCCGCGTTGCTGGTGTGAGTAGCTTCCACCCTAAGCTCCAGAAAGCTCTGGACATTCGTCTTTTAATACTTTGACATTTTTTTAGCTCATATCATTCAAATAATTCAAAGTTGCGTCAAGACGTGTTTTATTATAAAGATTAATAGCAGGACTATAAAACAAATAGCCGAGCAGCGTTACTTTATTGATGGGGTTCGGAACCCTAAAAAGGGCAATCAAGTTAGCATTTAGTACGGCGCTGAAGGTCATCCCTGCATGACCCGTTTACAGACTTCATGGCGATCTACAGTCGAGCTGGTATTGGTTGGAATTAAATAAAAGATGTTGTGTACAGAGAACGATAAAATACATTAATATTCTTAATGGATGTGGATATAACTGATTTCTTCTTCAAGTATTGGACATTTGCCAGTATCCAAAATAGTAAGACGATTTACAAAAAAATTATTCTTCATCAAAACTGCTAAGATAAATACACTTTTTATATATCTACTTATTTTCTGGATATAATGTACCTATCCCGTTGTTCGTCTCCACGCCATAGGCTATGTGCATGGTGCATAGGTGACCCAGGGGCTATTTAATTTAATTTATCTTTATTTGTTATCAAGCATCAAATTACTACTACTAGTTAATATTGTAACAATGGCTTTATTGTAGCTAATGCCTTAGCGAAAAACTCTAATAATTTTTTTTTTCATGACTTATTGTGGCAAGTGCAGATTTTTAAAAACCACTGCTGCCGGCCGACCGACATACATTTTGATAATAAAGACGGCGTAGACTAAACCTACGATTTGTTACATAATTTAAAAATTTAATACTTGTATTAACTTGGGAAACAACTGACGACAGCTCTAACAGGGATAGCCTGTAATATCCTCATCGCTGATGAGTCATCTCATCACATCAGTGTCTGCTGGGTGAGAGATGGCAGAAACAAGCATTGGTTAATATTATGCTGCTACCAGAATTTTCTAGTCGCCCCAACAAGCTTCTACCTTGCTTCTACCACCTCTACACTACAATATGTAACTGATGGCGCCATCTAGCGACATTATTTGGAATCAACGGTTTCTCAACACTGCTATACATTTATGTCTTACGAGCGTTAACCCGCGACTTCGTCCGCACAAATTATATACCAGATTTTAAGTCAGATCATAAGCTATCAAAAAGTTTCATCAAAATCGGTTCAGTAGTTTTTGCGTGATACTCGTTCAAACAAACAAACACCCAAACAAACAAACACACAAACAAACAGACAGACAAAAAATAAAAAAATTGGTGAAATGGAATCAGGGACACCTAAAAACCATATTGTAACTTTTTTTTTGTTAATGTCTTCAATGTACAGACAAACTGCCTGTTACAGTTTTATAATAGTATAGATAGATAATAAGAGGTCAATGCGTTTGCCGCCGCCGTGGTATGGCAGCGTGATAGAGCGCTATCGCGCCTTCGCAGTCTTTCTATTTGCGCGCGAACGAACGAGATAAAAGGCGTGATACAGCCTTATCACCCGTGACATGCTACGGCGGCAGATTTCTACACGAAAATGACATGATATTATGTTTTTTTTTCAATACATTTTCAAACATACCCATAAAATGATTTAGTATGTTCAGAATTTTAAAAAATGCACTCCATCAACGAGCTCGTGAGGTGAATGTGAACCTAAACGAATAGAGAATATAAGAAAACTGCTGTCAGGAATACAAGGCTCACGCAGAAGTCTACTAGGTAAGGTTGACGATAATTATGAAGATGATTGGAAGGGACTGGATGCAAGCACATCGACAGGACCGAACCTAAACAGTCTAGGAATTGACTGGTACATGGATGATGATGATGCAATTAATGCATGGTCGATTTGATCCGGTTCCTTTAAGAACAGGGTGCAAAAAAATCCGATTTTTATAATAAAAATCAAAAAATCGGATTTTTGATATATATCGGATATATATCGGATATATATCCAAATAATTATTTTTGAATTTGTGTGCATTAAAAAAGCATTTTACAAGCCTTTTATCACTATAATAATTTTTATTTTAGTATTGATTACATATTAGTCATTTCTTTTGTTGATGTAAGTAAAAAGTAAGTAAGCTCGTAAATAAGGGATATATTAATAAAAAAAAACATGCAATTGGCTCAATTATTTATAAAATCATAGTATTTGAACTAAAATCACAGTATTTGAGTTGCTTTATTTATTCTTATCCTTACCTAACTAGTAAATAGAATATAAAAAACAAGTCTTTTTCTTAATAATGATTGACTCAATTATTTATTAAAATCCATAAAGTTAATATATATATTAACTTTATGTTAAAATCACAGTATTTTCATTGCTTTACTTATTCGTATGGATTTATAATAATTATATAAAATTTTAATTCCTTACAAAACAATGTTTGTAATAATTAACTCAACAATAAAAAAAAAATAACATTTCATTATCAAATCCTTCAAATCAATTCAATTTGTATTTTGTGGCTGAAATTCGGCAGAAACAACAACAATATTCGTTTTATTTTGACAGATTATGTCATTATGTATTCAACTTTTTTTATTTATGTTTAAGGCATAGGAATCTAGCCCATTCAGCCTTTGTCTTAAGAAAGTTGTTTAGTTTTATGAAACTTAAAAAAATGGATATATATCAATGATTTTTATGAAAAAATCCATTGATATATATCGTGATATATATCATGATATATATCCATTGATATATATCCTCGCACCCTGTTTAAGAACCATAACAGACTCATATAACATCGACTCAAAAGGCACTACCTAATTAAATGCCGAAAAAGGGGAACACTCCAATAATAATACAGATACTTTATGAATAACCTACTTTTCTAAATTGGGGCAGTAACAGAGCCAAGTTTTACCCAAACTGATGCGCGGATAGACAGAAAAACGGGTTTATAGCAAGTCGTATGACTATATATGGCATCGCAACGCTGCTGTCACGTCTTAGCTCCATATTGACGTTCTTTCTCTCTGTGCAGACGAAATGAGCGACACAGCCTTGTCGCGCGCCGCTCCAGTACTAGGGCCTCTGCAGTTTAGAATAAGCGCATTTTATACAGGCCGCATCGGGCATTGTAATTTTTATAACATTCAAGAATTTCTAGACTATATTAGTGTTTGAGATTGACATTTTATTTTGTACATAATGTTGAGCTTTATTAATTGTATTTATTGAAATTTTAATGTAATACTTAAAAATATTGAAATGTGTTGTATCTACTCTTTAAAATTTTTGTACCACATATTTAACCATGTTTCTGCAAATAAACAATTTCATTTCATTTACGACCGCTCCGCCCCGGCCGGCGTTGTATACGATACATATTCCGGTATAGTAATTATAGTACTCTGTGGTTAATATAAGTTTTTAGAAGCTATAAGGGCTGATTTTTGCGCTGTGGCCCGTCGTATTAATGCGTGTACCTACTTTTATTTACTAAAAAAAAAATTATTTATTTACATGGTTAATATGTATGGCTTTGCTTTGCTGCCTAGCTAGCATGCCACCCCCGAGAAAACGACAAAAATCGAGATGTGCCCCCATTTTTATTATTTTACGTAGGCCAGAAAGAGCGCGCATGACGTTTTTCTCGTTTAAACGCTTTGTCGTGGGTGGCATGCTAGCTAGGCAGGACGTGTGTATTACTAAAATGTGAATAAATGCTGGCTGACGTCAAAGTTTTTATAATTACGAATTCTGTTTGAAAAATATAAACACCATTCTAAGGATTTTAAAAATACTTGTCCTGAATTAGGCTAAACAATCTAATTTTATTCTCATATAAAACCGAAATGTTGAAAATAAAACTAAGAAGGTTACGATACACAGAATAAATATATTATATATTTCACGATTTAAATTAACAGACAAATTAAAACTATTACCATTACAATATTTATTTAAAGCTTATCAGTCAAAGACTTAGATAAAACCAAAAATTGGAAGATAACGGATACGTACCGGAACGGATTATGTACTCCGCTTACGGCTAGCTAAATCGGAACATGTGGGTGTGGATTCAGTCGAGCACAAATCAGCGACTCGCCTTCGGAAAGAGCTATAGTTCCCCGCTTGGTACATACTAATAAATAATAAAATAAATACCTATCTTGGACATTCACAAAATATCTAGTCTAGTTACATTTAAAGTACCAGAATCTAGCCTGAACTGTCCAGGCTAGATTCTATGTTATCATAATACAAGTATTATGGTAAAGTATAAGAGACATGATATATAATACATATCTATACAGATACAAACGTCCATGACTCGGGTACAAATATTCATATTCATCATACAAATATTTGTCCCTTACGGGATTTGAACCCGCGACTCTCGGCACATCAGGCCGAATCACCGTTCACTACCGAATGAGCTACCGGGCCGTCATACTACCTACATCAACTGCTAATATAATTGACTATACAAAACCAACTATGTCTATCCTTATATAATTTTAATTAGACCAGACGCTAAGAGATAAAAGGCGTTAAATAGCCGTATCACGCGCATCATGCTACGGCTATATTACGCCTTTTATCTCGTAAGTTCGCGCGCAAATTAGAAAAAGAGCGAAGGCGCGATAGCACTATATCAGGCTGCCATACTACAGCCTCTGGAGTAGTATTTTTTTAAAGTCATACGTTCTAATTAGCGGAATTAATTACTACGGAGATTATCTTTCGATCATGCTTTTGAAAGTGTGAAATTAAAAAATAACACTTCTGTAGGGCCAGCATGCCACGCACGACACAACGATAAAACGAGAAAACCTTCATGCTCTCTAGCTTTCGCATACGCAAAGTAACAAAGACAGATGCATGTCTTGATTATTGGGGTTTTCTCAGAGTTAGCATACTCATATAAACAACTAACTAACAACAAACAACAACTAACAACTAACTCTTATTCATTTAATTCGACCCAGAGCACATTTTTCATTTACACAATGTATATTATTACGGAATCTTCCTCTTTTTGGTTTTACTCAAAAATTTACATACAGTTGGTACCTACTAGTTAGCCCAGAAATTTTACGGAGTTTTGTCAGGAAGGGTGGGGAGTAATTATCAATGGGACTTTTAAACTGTAACCGGAACCATTTATTAAAAAAAATACTATGTGAAAACATATTTAAAAAAAAATCGCTACGCAACATAGAAATTAAAATTGTACCTCCCAGAAAGCTTTTAAATTAATAATAATATTACCAATGCACTCATTTTAATTAGATTTAATAATATAAATTATTTTTAAACAATAAAATAGGCATTGAAATTTTAAAAATGAGGTATTAATTAGAAAATACTAATCTGAATTTTTCAAAGCCTTATATTTGTTTGTAGCATGTTTGGTAACACCAAAAAGATGTGCAAAAAAAATTTACCATCCCGTTTGTTGACGTAATTTGTTTTTATTTTTTTATTTTTGTACATTTCAAATGCTCAAATTGGCTCTTAAATTAAATACTATACCGAAAAAAAATCTATTATTAATTAGTCCCGGCTCAAACCGTAAAATGACTCGGCTAATTCGGGTTTTGTTATTATTCGCAAATCACTATCGAATTCGAGGATTTTATCCGCGTACCTATACTTCGAATTATGTTTACAATGATTGCCACATTTACTTAAAATACTTACGAAATATTTTTTATTTTCGCGGAATTTGACGCATGCCGGGCATTATAATTAATAATATGTATAAAAATAAGTTGCAGAAACGCTCATTGGAGTTAATCCTCCATTAAATCTGTTGCTAGCTTTTTCTACGTCAACAAGACAAAACGTGGCAGCAAGAGATTTAATGTAGGATTAACTTCAATGAGCGTTTCTGCAACTGACGGTAAGGGATTAAAGGTTTCTTATGTAGTGTCTATGTTGGCGAAAGGCGAGTCACCTATCACCACTTGACACGTCATTCCATCCTGAAACTTAAATCGCTAAATGTGAGCATTGCTACAACTACATTCTTAAACAGAAAGTCGGTAGTTGGAGCGATGTTTCTGACCACCCCGAAAGGGATTACGGTTGTGAGTTTATGCATGTGTATGTATAAATATGTCCCTCTTTATGGAGGAAATATTAGTTTTAACTATTCAAATTTCTAAAATCCTCCACCAAAATCTAAAACCAGAATCATAAATGTGATAGCAACCCCAAAATACTGCTTAATTGTTCTTCCAACTGTTGTTTTCCGTCGCTATTGTCTATCACCAGGTCCCACTCAGTGTAATCATCCAAGTCACACTCCGAGGTCACGTCATCTACTCCGGATTTGAACTGGAATCCTCTCTTTATTCTTGTGTCTTCGTCTGCAGTAATACGTATGGTGCGACATAGGCCTGGATATGTATCTTTGAACCAGCGAATATCTGTTTTGCGTCTGATGTCACTTATTAACCAGATCGGTTTGTCGGTGGCTGGAATTTTATAAAATGCTTAATTAGATTTCTATTTGATGGCTATACTGCAATGTACGAGTAGGGTTATTGTATTAAAGTTGCAAAACAAAAAAATTTTATGAAGTTTTGATCTAGTATATTTTTTTTAGAATCAGCTCACGAAGCACTTTCATTTGATACCCCATAAGATTGGTTTAAAAGAAAAATATTTTTTACTCAAAAAAACGCCTACTCACTTCTTAATAAACCTTCAAACTAAACAACTTTCTCTTTGGGACTAAGGTCGAAGACGCGAAAAAATCTTCTTTCGCATGTTGGTCCCTAGACAAATTTGTTCAGTTTGTTGGTCTGATCATCCTCTTATAAAATCGTAAGCATATTAAGTTCGACCCTGTATAAGTACAATTTATGGCGTCATGAAATTTTGCAAACGAAGACCCTCGTCCGTCCTTTGATTGATAATAATTTGCCATGTCCCAAACCATATTCTAGGTAGGTACTTTAATGTACTATAAAACAATGTTAAAACGCTTAATTTGTTCATTTCTGAATAATTTATGTTAAAAAAATAATTTTAAATAAAAAAAATTTATAATTTGATGAATGATTAAGTAAGAGAAGAACCAAATACAGTATAGCCTTCAACAACATTAAAAACCTACAAAAATTATGTACCTACGTTGTGCCTTTATCTTGTCTATCACATAACTCAGCTGATAATATTGCAAGATATTTCTTTTTTAAATCTTTATTGAAAAGAGTTTTGTCGCAAAGCGACTATGTCGTTCCGTGTGTAAGATAGATTTTTTCTTATTATCTTAAAACTGTTCTCAAGTAAATGAATGTATGTTTTTAATGCGAATAAAATTCTTTAAACCTAACAAAACCATAAAAGGATTACCATTTTGACAAGCAACTCTGCAGAAGCACCCGTAATCTTGTTCTCGCATCTCGTCACTCCATTTTATCATGTCCAATCTGTGCTGCTCCTTGTATTCACCGTCGCTGAGCAGTTCATTCAAATTTAAATTCTTCTCCTTGGCCCAATGACTCTTTATCGGTTGAGATATTTTTATTATTTCACTACGATCTGGTAATCTGCAAATTATAAAAAACATATTTTTTTAACTACTAACTTAGTCTCATCATCATCATATCAGCCATTAAACGCCCACTGCTGGACATAAGCCTCCCCCAAAATGGGGGGATTTGCCATAATCGCCACACTTGGCAGGCGGGTTGGTGATCGCAGTTGGATCGAATCAATGTGTGTACTCAGAGGATGCTGCTGCCCATCCTTCAGTAGATCCCTTAGTCGCCTTTTACGACACCCACGGGAGGAAATGGGATACTATATGGGAACTAGATGGGAACTTATAGTCTATGGACAGAAATATAATTTATAATTTAAAACTCAATACGTAATATGTATTCTACTAATCTATTATAGGTCAACAAGAAAAATTTATTATTTTTTACTTCTCATTAAATAACCCACGTTCTATTTTATTTTATTATTTTATTGTATAGGTACACATACAGATTACAGTCAAGATGAAACCATTTACATTGCAATAAGATATGTAGAACTAGATTGTAATCCAATTACATATGTACAAAGCATTACTATCTTCAAAACATGGCGGAGTGAGTTTGTTACATAAATTAAAATCCTAATTAATTCCTTCTGGCACAGTCGGGTAAAAAAGCATTTGAAAATAAAGTCAAATTCACATTTTGGGTTTTTTATTTACGGTTTTTAATAACAGTATAAATTACAGGGTGAAAATGATATCATTAGCATCTTTTTAAATTAAGATTCTACTTATCAAACTGAACAACTTTTACTGCGGGAGCGAACAGATCGGAGCAAAAAAAATTAACCATCTGTTGCATACATTTGAGTCGGGTAGGAATTACAGTTTAGTATGGAACACCTGTTTTTTTTTTTTTGCTCCGATCGGTTGAGTCTCACGATTCAATCGTACTAAAATAAGCAAGCTAACATTCTTATGTTGGTGTTGACAGCAACATAAAATTTACCTCTGACACCAAGCGCGGCAAGGTATCTGCCAACAGTTGACTGATATTTTTTTCCATGCGTTCGCAGCTTCGACGGTCCATCTAGACATATACATTATCTAAGGTTTTAAGCCAGAACATATTATATCTGTGTGCCAAATCTTATCCAAATCTCAATGACGTTTTACAAATAGACGCATCATACGGTAACATCAACATTAAAATGGTGTGAGATAGTGACGTGTAGCCCGTATAGGTACACTAGACGGCGAGTGACTATATGAATGCCGGGCAATTACATTGCTTTATTGCCATTTTGGAGAGCGGGCAATGCATCTACACATTAAACATCTAAGACAAATCTGTTTAGCCATTTTTGTAATTGAGTCAGAAACATCCAAAAATCGCCACAAACTTTCACATTGAAGTATATTAATAAGTTTTATATAAGACTAGCTAGTGCCCGCGACATCGTCTGCGCTTCGTCTCGACAATTCACACTTCTGATGTACAAGCTATATTATTGTAAAGTTTCATTAAAATCCATTCAGTAGTTTTTACGTGAAAGAGTAACAAACATCCATCCATACTTACAAACTTTCGCGTTTATAATAATAGTAGGATATCAATAATTATGATAGGTCTAATATTTACTTAAACTATAAACACTTACATTTTCTTTAAGTGATCTGTAATAAAATCCTTTCCTGATTTCCTTTTACCGCTAAATAAGATTATAATGCGTGGAGCCATCCTCACTTACTTCACTGAAAGCACTGAGCAAGTAATCACTGACTGAAAGAACAGAAACATAGATGTTATGTAGGACTTATAAAAAAAGTAAAAGAATTTTTTAATTCTGTCGTTTGATAGTTACGCGGCGCGGCTATTTAAAATAATACCTCTTTCTAATAAAATTAGTCTGAATATTACCTACAAAGCTAAAAACGCTGTAACTCCGTTAAAAAGATAAGTTTCAGTTTCAGTACCCATGTACATAATTTCTCACACATACATCGAACGTGTAGCATTTAATTTTTTCGAATATTAAATCAACATTTTACGTTTTTACGGTTCTAATAGACTGCATAGATTAATATGTATTATTGGATATAGATAGGTACCTCGCCTTGAATTTTAGGACATCCTAATTGCGTTGCCGCTTATTAGCACTAGGGGGCGCCACATTATGAAATAAATTGAAAAAGAAGATCGGCCGACACGAGGATTGAACCTTAGCTACCCGGATCGTAAGCCGGTTGTCTAGACCGCTAGATCAACAAGACAGTGATTGATATGGACGAAATCTCTTACTACTACAGCGCAGCGCGTGAGGTGTAGTGCGCTGTTACTCCGATATGAACCCTAGTTCAACACATAGTGCATCGAAACATAACCGATAGATGGCGGAAGCTGTCTATGGAAAATCAGCGTTCCACTTAGTTTGTACTAAGATAACATGTTTAAAAATTAATAATATTTGAAATAAGATAACATAGCATGATAGACTGGTTTGGACATACATATTCTTAATCTTTTCTCGTATCTCCACTACCTATAACACGAGTTTTTCAGACATGGATCTTTTTGTTGGCTCTAAAACTATTTTTATCTCAAAATTAATAAAATTTTATACATATGCAAACAAGAAATTTCCTCCTATGTGTGTTGCAGAGGATGTGTATGCTGTATCGAAATTTTACATATATATTTATATTCCGTGTTATGTATGTTGATTATATAATTACACATCTCATTAGCTTATTACTAAATCAAGTAATTTTAGTGTTTAGATTACTATAATAACAAAATATTATAATTATGTTAACATAAGGAAACTTATAATTGGCTATACTACTTACACAAATTGTTAATTTTATATTACCCACTGTAACGCTGTTGGTTTCGACAATAAATAAAATAAAATAAAAATAAAATAAAAAATAAAATTAATGATCTGCGTTGGAAACCAAAGAGAATGTAACTCACTACGTTATAAGAGTCGGGACTTCCATACTAAAAACTGGTCGTGACCGATGATCCAGAATGTATGAAACGTGTGCAACCGTTCACAGAAAAATAATGGCGGCGGTACACGTTTCATATAACATTTTTTTGTTAGAGAGTTGTGCGAGCCTGTTGGAAACTGGAGTCCGTAAAGTTCGTTTCATAAGTCATAACATGTGAAAATCAATCGGGGTATTAAAACGAGATAGATAGTCTCCCCGAGTGATTTTTACGCATGCAATGGACTCTTGTTTGACAATGACATTGATTTTGACAGAATGCATTCTATGCTATCTTCGTACAAATGAAGAAAAACGTTGATTTTCACGACGGATTCCGCCATCTAGCGATCATATGTGGAGGCAATATTGTGTTGTACAAAGGTCTGGGCCTCTACCCGGACATTGGAACGTCGTAATTGCGTGAACATTTTCGATCCAATGTCAACTCTATTACAATAAAGTTCGGACTGAAACGGTCGCGATATATCGACAATCAAAACTCCGGGTTCAGGGCCAGGGGATGTCGATCATTAACTTATCAATCATCACACTCAAAAATCAAGATCATGAAAACGTGTAATGTTTGGACAGAAAAATAAAATACCGTATGTTGTTAAATTATGTACTTACTTGAAAAATGTTCATTAAAGTTTATAAATTGATCGTAGCGCCTCCAAAGCAGATTTTTTATTTTTCTGCTCAGGCTCTATTCAGGGAGTCTATTCTATCTCTCTCAACATACATTATTATCTTCGTATGCTTTTTCTCTTTTGCATTCACACACCGAGTAGTTTCCAAACTCATGTTTTGTTTCGTAGTTAGTTTTAAGTGTGAAACCTTAGTGTGAAACGAACATGCTTCTTATAGCGCCATCTGTTGATTCTTTAAAACAAGATCTTCTTCTATAGTCAGGTTTGAGGTGAGAAAAACGTACAATAGATAGATGCAAGGATTGAGTTTCTTTTAGTTCATCGTGACGCCCCAACCCTATAGATGTCACTACTGTGATATGATCTCAGAATCTTATTTTTGCAAGCAGGCTGATTTTTTTTTAGTTCCCAGTCAAACATAAAGTCACTCAAACGATTTTTTTTGGTATAAGAATAGTGTAAATAAAATAGCACTCCAGCAGGCGGTCAACAACGGTTAACGCAAATCGGTATACCTATTACCTAGCAGGTACTTAACCTATCTATACTAGTACTTATATATAATATATTCTTTGAGGCAATGCAAGTGGTTTTTAATTTTAAAATTTTGATTTAGGTACTTTATTTTAATTTTTAATTCTATATTCTATTTTTTTTAAATGGCTGCCATCTTGGTTGTGATGATTTTACCAATATCTAGTTTATTTAGCAATAGTTCTTGACGTTCTACGGTAGATGTATTTTGGTGACTTCAAGGATTGTTTTTCGAAAAGAACAGTATCTGGAGCCACCAATAGAGCTTCGTAGGCCCGGAAGGGGCAACCAACAATCGTCGAGCGACACGTGACTACCCAATAGCAGACCTACAACGCGACTCCACTTATAATCTAACCATAGGCGCATCTGGGTAACCTAGGTTACTCTGTCGAGGAAAATAATGGTAAGCGCTTTTAGTTCAAATTAATTTTTTAACACGTTCGCGGACTAAGCGGACACAGCACAGCTTTACGCCACACGTGGCGTGAGTTTATGATGGGGTTTTAAAAATAAAAATAATACTCAGGAGTGCGATGTTTTTAATCTCATTCGCTAAGCTCAGCAGTTAAAAATGTCAAAATAACTTAGGGAGATATGCATCTTTCTACTGCCGATTTGACTTTCAAAAATCATAATCTAGGAGTGCGATTTTTTTAAAGTCAAATCAGCAGTAGAAAGATGCGATTGCGTATTTCCATACATTTTCAACTGCTAAGTTCAACGTATGAGATTCAAAAATCGCACTCCAGAACGGTTTAATTACAGCTACTAAAAGAGTTAACCATTAAGTTACAAGATTAAGTATTATAGAGGTAAGTCATCATTGTCTTGCCCATTTCCAGTAGAGGCATATATTAATTATTCTTATGGTAGAGGTAGGTAAGCACCTACCTACGCGAATTCACTGAATAAGTAATCACTTTGAGGAGCACCAGAATTACGTCTGTTACAAGATTGCCAGAATGTAGCTAACATTTCTTTGTAGATAGGTAGGTACCAAGGTAGGTACCTACTGGATCTATAACACTCTATAAGCTACTGATATAAAACCGTGACTAAAGAGAATGAATAGGTAGGTAATATAGGTACCCTAAACGTATTCGATATGCGCCATATCGCATCGCCCACGCTGCCTTTATTATGCCTACCCACTATAACATTAATAACTATAACTATAAATAAAATCGTGCCGACACGAAAAAATGGCGTTATTTGAATGCCGACCGATAATTTAAATGTAGCAACAACCGCTTTTAGCTTACAACCTTAATTGACTTAAAAATGCTTATCAATATCCCATATTCACCTCCACATATAAACCAGACAATTAACTGAACAAAAATAAACCGTAAGCAGTTCCAGTAGGTCCCATTTCATGGGTAATGATTAAATGACATGTGTCTTTTCGGAACGAGGCCGAAGTTGGAAGCACGATGCACGCTCACGACTTTCTGAACAACTCCGGACATGACATTCCACATTTCGTTGTAGATTAGAACGGGACGGATAGCGAACCACCCACTGAAAAAAACGAGACAAACAACCTCGGAGCAGTCCACGTGGACTGCTTAATATCAACACAGGAGCAACGACCAATAGAAAACGGTACCGCTAATGTATTTCTCACCTCCGCACTCACACCAAGGACAGCTGCCATTTTTGCATTATGCATGCGATTCTCAACTCTCCGTCGTGGTTAGAGAGTTTTAAATCTTACGCTGTGGCGACAACATGTTTCATTTTCAAAATGGCTTATGGAATGGTGATGGCTTGAGTTTGTGTCTTATTGCTAGCGGGCAGGGTGTATAGTCGTTCGAGGAGTGTTCTGCGGTTCTTGAATTTAAAACGATTCCCAAGAACACGGGCGCAAGTTGGTGAAGGTTGGAGGAGGCCGCGGTGCAAACTGCATCGTCACAGCGAGCGTCCCCCCTCGTCCACCCGCCGCCCGCCGGCTCTCCCGGCTTTATTGTAGTAGTCCGCGTGTGTGTGCATGTCTGTTCCGAGTCAACTGTTGTGCTGAGGCACGACGTTTTCATAGCACTCGGAGAGGTGCATGCAGCGTGCAGCCGTTGCACTCAACATTCGCAATATTCTGCTGTTGCAATATGCCGCATTTTTATTTGTGCGCTTTTGACCAACTGAACTGAACAAAGGATTTAATATGCAGGTCACGTCGGCATTACGTATCCTGCGGCACCGAAGGGGTTAAAACGAAAAAGTTATGCTTCTCATAAATAATTGGTATGAACAACTGCATTAAGTTTGCTAGTCGTCACCATAACCAAAATACATTGAACCCTATAATTTAAGTTGCCATTCTCCCTCTCACTTACCTCCCCTCCTACTATCCTCCGAAAGAAAGAAATTTAATATCCGGCTCAGTAGGCTTAAAAGGTTTATGCTTAGGTATTCGTTTTATAAAAACAATTTAGTCTTCGCGATGTAAAAAAAAATTAACGAAGACCGAATCATGGCATTAAACGAGGACCTTCCTAGAAACAAATCGACTCCTTAAAAGTCCTTTTGTGATTATACTTATTCTTGATTCAATGAAAAAGGGGATCTTTTGTCAAAAGCAGGACCCGGAAATATTAGAAGTTCTCCCCTCCGACTCTCCGACTACGTTAAGTATGAACCTACCTTCAAAATGACGCATGCTAAAGGGCATGTTATTGTTAACTGCTCTACTTTAAGGTTTAGGCAGGTTGGCGAGCGTTTGTTCTTCACTTTAGACAATAAAGGGTTCCTTTATGTTGAAATTATGCAATATTTCGCCTTTCGTCAAATACAGTATACCTACCTAGCGCTAACTTGCGTGGTGTTTTTTGCCTAGCACGCTAAACGCGTACGCCTAATGGCTACCGAGATGCTTTTGAAATTGGAGCCGTTTTCTAATGACCTCCGTATAGCTCGAGTTACCTACGGAAGTTTCAGGGTGCGGACACAGCGGACGGGACGCCCCTTGCTTGTTTAATACAGCTAATATTTGATTTATGGAAGAGTTATTTGTATTTGCGCCGCCCATACCGAGACGTGAAAAAAGCTGCAAAATAAGGATTTGTTTTGAAACTTGCCAATGTTTTTATTTGGGTGGAAATGTTGTTATTGGAATGATTTATATCTTGACTTGATTGGTTAGAGTCAAGGTGAAAACAGAGCATATTAATCAAAGAAGGTGTCGATCCAGTCGTTGCAATTAGTGACTGGAAACGGAAGCGATATATAATTAATCGCTGCACTCATGTCACAGATTATTTAATAGTTAAGACACGTAGGTAACTCATGTTGCGGAATGTGTAGGGT
Organism: Agonopterix arenella; assembly: GCA_927399405.1. Lineage (NCBI taxonomy): Eukaryota > Metazoa > Arthropoda > Insecta > Lepidoptera > Depressariidae > Agonopterix > Agonopterix arenella. The sequence goes on along the minus strand of OV656706.1, from coordinate 11,054,191 downwards.
ACCTATCTACATTAATCTCTGAATAGAAACATACGCACATGATAGCTAGCGGCATGCCTATCAATATCATCTCACTCATCCGTCATTCATCGCAGCGAGCGTGTGTAACCCTCCTAGGTTATACACGCCGCATGCCACGCTCACATTATTCAGCGCAAACAAAAAGGGAATAAATGCTGGAATAAAATACTTTTAATTTCCCCGGACGCTGCTAATCGGCCGGCGTCGATGGAGGGCGCCAAATCGCCCTTTTTATTTTACTGTATGAACGCAAATCCGGCGGGAAAACGGCTTGGGACGGAGGGTGTGCGGGGGTGCGCTGCGGTCACGCGCTCGGAATTAGCGGCCCCTCCCCGGCGGGGCGCACTTGACCCGCGCGAGGTGTCACCGAGCACGTTACCTACCCGCAAAAAAAGGGGGTGAGCCGCCAGACCCTGCCTGGTTGTGGGGGGACGCCGCACTGATTTTGTTTTTAATTTTTTACCGATTCCGTTTCGATAACCACACGATATATTTTACCGGACGGATTGCAGTTTTAAAACTTTTAATCTCCCCTCGGACTAAGCTCTTTATTGCTTGAAATATTTCAAGCAATGGCGTTTTTTATTACACCTACTAGTCATCGATTTAGTACAATTTATTTTTTAACTTGTTTGTTATACTTCAAGCTAAGGTTATTAGTGTTATTTTATTACCTAGGTATGCATACTTAGGCATATACCTACTCTGTTTACCATTACCCAAGTAAAGTTTCAGCTCACCAACAGTAATGGGCTGCAAATTAATGTATACAATCATGTATGGATATCTAGTGAGAAATTTATTGTAAGTATATCTGCAGCCGACTGTACCTACCTACCTAGTTAATCATAAAAATCCTCGGCATGTTTCCTGTGACCACCACCACGCCACGCCACGCACCGCGGCGCGGCTAGAACGAACGCAAGCCACTAATTGACTCACAAATAACCCGTACAAACCGCAAATACGTGATAAAACTATTACTACGTACAAAAACAATATGCTGTATTGTGTCACTTATCGACTTATGGGTACCTAGTACTGAAAATGTCCTTCCTCGTATGAAATAAGCTTGCTAAAAACAGGTGACCTCATTATTATTAACGTACCTATGACATGACTAACATTACGCAGGGTATATTTATAATTATAACATTTCCTTAAATAAATTATAGGTATACACGAAAAACATTAAGTAGAAATGTCAATCTTAAATAGGTATAGGCAACAAAATTGAAGGCCATTTTGGAGCTTGTCATAGGAAACTATTTGAATAGCAGTTACTCGGATATGCCACAAATGCTTATTGACGTTAAATACAGATGATTGCCATAAGGTCCTAAGGTGGCCTACATTTCAAATTGATTGACTCTACATTGATTTCATTAATTTTTGGCAGGCTTTCAATTTCCATCTGGTCTAAACTCATGCTCGGTTCCAATTTAAAGTCCAATAATGGTAGCGTTAGAAAGTTTTAACTAGGTACCAAAAAATCCTCACACAATAAAAACATAAATCTCATCGTCATAATCAAGCCAACATGAAACTTTCACAACAATAGAATAGACACATCACTCGTATAGGATGTAAAAAGGAAGGCTCTACCCGCCGAGAGATGTCGCTAGGTTTTCGCACAGTCTTCAGCCGGCAGTAAAAATACGTGCGGGTATTTCCTGTCCCCTAGAAGGGAGGGGGCGATAAATAACTCAGTTTGCGGCCGGAGGGGCGCCGGGGGGAGGGGGCGGCGGGCGAGAACGTTATTTGTAGGGCTCGCGTGTGAATTATTCGTGGGTTCACGCGCGCTGTTTGCCAGGGATCACAGTAAATAGTATGCAGTGAGTAAACTAAGTTGAAAATCTGACGAAGATTTCTTTTACCTTTGAACGAAGTACCTACGTTATTATTTAAAATTATAATCAACTGCCAAGTTGCATAATACGTGGATGGTGAAATTAGTCGTATTTCTGTTGATCTTTAGTAATTTTATATGCTAAGTATATTTCATTATTGAACTACATACGCTATGAAACATGAACTACCGGAAATATTGATGCCAATTTCCTGCTCCTTGCTAAATTATTATAATTTATTTTGTATTCGGATTTCGGAACGAAATTGCTTCATTCTAGATACCTACTTAAAAGTAAGCTATAAAATAAAAATTGAACACGCTGGCAAGCTAGAATATTCGAATCATGTGCCTCTTTAATAGGTAAAAGGACAGATTAAATCATCTTTTAAAGATGGAAAGGCCAGTGATGATTATGATGAAAGGACAGAACGACATGTTACAAAATGCATGAAAAACCTTTTCTCACTGTAACTTCAGGTAGGTAGGTTCGTAAGAAAAAGAAAAATTGTGAAAAAAAAAATTGTTTCTTACAAAACGACATCTAAAATATAATAAAACTTCGTTTATAAAAGCCTAAGGCTTACTTGTGATCATTACAATGTATATGCCTGTGCGTGTTATTTATCTAAACTATTATAAAACTGTAACAGAAGTTTGTCTGTACATGTACATGTACAAGATATTAACAAAAAAAAAGTTACGATATGGTTTTTAGGTGTCCCTGATTCCATATCACCAATTTTTGTATTTTTTGTCTGTCTGTTTTTTGTTTGTGTTTGTTTGTTTGAACAAGCATCACGCAAAAACTACTGAACCGATTTTGATGAAACTTTCTTTGTTTGATAGCTTATGATCTGACTTAAAATCTGGTATATAATTTGCGCTTTTATTATATTATTATTATTTTGAAAGTCACTTGTTGATCTGTAATAAATTCTTACCATTGTTTTTTCTGGTATTGCGCTCTTTTGCAAATTCTTTGTAAAAGTTTGCGTGATCGATAATTCAGCTCATTGAAAACCAAGTATCTCTACTGCTCACCTATTTACTGCGAAGTCTTGTGGAGGAGCGGACCCTCGTTAATGAAATTTCATATCGGTCGCTCGCCGCGTCTCGTACCATTGTATACGCACACTCTCTACCCTACACCCCACGAGCAGCCCCATGTAACAAGCGATTTTCGTATTTAGAACCTTGACATAAGAACTACTTTAGGAGACTCCCAATGTTGAACCTACTATAAACACATATCTTCTCCGCTTCAAGAAACATGTCCCCGGTCACAATTCTTATATCAACGTGATTAATATCAAAATCGTTTATTTCATGGGACTTATCCAGACAATAGTTCAGCTATTCAATACACTGTTATACTTGACTGTTGCCGGCCTATTATGTTTGTTCACATTCTGTTCAAATTAGGCAACAATTGTATGAGCTAGGTACCTACGAGTTTGTGAATTGAAGATGTGTGTTAGTATAATACTGAGAATGTGTAATTAAAGATCTGACTTTGTCTGTTAGAAGCAATATAATATCTTTAAGCTATCTCTCTTTAGATATAATAGTTATTAAATAGCTACATCTATAGTGTGCCTAGCTGCCTATTGTTTAGAACTAAATAGATTCTTTCGCCTGACTTTGTAATTATAAATCTCTTCTAAGTACTGTAGTTGAAATCTGTCCATCAGGTTTAGTTTGTTAAATTTAAGAATCTTGGAAATAAGCAGGTAGTTAATTTACGATCGGTACAATATTCATCTAAGATCATTCATCTCTTCTACTCGAGTGCTCACTCTTTTTCACTTATGTCATTTTAGTCACAGTCCATCCATCTTTTATTTGGTCTTTCTCTCTCAAAGCGAGCATTCAAATAACAACTTACAACTCTTTTAAGTACTAATATTATGACTTTGTCTAATTATATTATTTTGTATTATCGTAGGTCACGTTTGTTTTGTAAATCTCTTTTGTCCGGCCTTATCCCATTCTTTGGGGTCAGCGCTCTCTAAGTTCGCTCAGATATAATGTAATGTTATCCACAGTAAATAGACTACACATTAATGAAACTGATTGTTATGTTGTCCTTTACCAGATGAAAAGAGGATAGAAAGTTAATTTCAATGATGAAAATAGTAGTTATACATTTATAATAGGTAAAGTGACGTCCACAAAACCACGGCATTACAAACAATATCTCTAACAGTTGCAGAAACGCTCATTAAAGTTAATCTTCCATTAAATCTCTCGCTGTCACTTTTTGTCTTGTTGACGTAGTAAAAGTTAGCAAGAGACTAAATGGAGGATTAACTCTATTGGGCGTTTCTGCAACGAGTGTTAGTTGCCGTGTATGAAACAGCCCGGATACTGCATACAAAAAATTTTAATTGTCAAGATGACGTTAGCACATGCGGAACCAAGGAAATTGAACCTTAAGTCTTCTTCGTAGGTAACTAGCGGGTAACCAGAGGGCGATAGAGAGGGTGAGGTAAAAAGTTGGTGGGAGGAAGGGAATGTCCGTACTGTATGTAGTAATAGATACTCTTTCTTATACTGTGCCCACAGGAAGAAATGGGGTGGTGACAATATGCATAATCTAAGAATGTATGAAAATTTTTCATAATTATCTCTGCATGACTGTTCCCTAGGGGAATATAGTCGCGAGCATATCGGTATGTAGGTATCCCAAGGAATATAGTCACATATTTTATATTTCTGATTTCCAATTGTCCAGTAGGTAGTGTTGTCTGGGCGATAGGTAAATAAAAATGATAGATGTCTATATAAACATAATAGGTGATATAGACAATTATGAATTAAGAAACTTTACACATAACATGTTTAATATGGCATGTTACAATGTTAATAAATTAAGTAGTGTATGCCTGCAACCAACAGCTAATTTATGTTATGGGCTATTCATGCATGAGATACGACAATCACCTTTAGCAGCCTCGAATACAAATCTTTTAGTTTGTAAAACTTTGTTAAAAGTCAACGACAAAGTAACGAATTGGTCGGCGAAATCCATGTGAGAAGTTTTCTTCACAAATTGCTTAGTTCAGTCACATTTTGCAAGTAATGTTTAAAAAGCGGGACATTTATTTACGTTACAGGGTTGTTTGTAGAATATATTTTAAAAGCCAACACGTCATGTTTTACTACAAATCACTGGACATGTCTATCTGGTATATATTATTTTGTTACTTTCGAAATGCTGGACATTTTCGGGACAGGTGATAACATACATACAAATATGCATACATAAACTCACAAATCCCTTTCAGGGTGGCCAAAAACATTGCTACAACTACCAACTTTCCTGTTTAATTTAATTTAAGAATGAACCTTGTTGTAGCAATGCAATGTTAGCAATTTAAGTTTCAAAATAATTGGAATGGGACCATCCAAGAGAACTCAAAAAAATCAGTTGTGGTGCATTTTACGCGTTAGGAGTTAAATTTTAGTACATATGAAATAAAAATCTGTTTTTATTTTATTTCCCATAGTTGGTATCATAGTAAAAGTTGTTCATATTGATGGGTACTTTTACCTCTTTGAGTTTTCAGGATAGGTCTTTCACCCTGTATAGTAAATTTGTTCAAAATTCACAACTTAAATTTCAAACTGTTATAACAATCATTATCACTTTCATCAGAACACGGGACATATTATCTTAACATATTACAGAACTTAGACAATAGCAAGAGTAGGTATAGAATAGACAATAAGGTAGAGTAGAGGCATGGTAGAGTAGAGGTGACAACTGCTCACAATTGACACAGATGAGAGCGTAACTGTTATTATTGTTACGCCTGTGGATAGTATTAGTCACAGTCAAGTGGTTAACTCGACTACTTCGCTTAGAGCACTCCGAACAAGGCTGTAGTTCGTAAAGTAAAACGAAACAAACGATGGTAAAATAAAAAATAAAAGACTGAATTAAAAGACTAAATTAAAAAACTGGAATCAGCATTACATGAAGGTAAATAAGGTACCTACAAAATAATTTACAAAATATTAAGAATCAAAATGGCCATGGCCTGTAAAAAAAACAAATATACAGGGTAAATTTTATATCACTGCGGATAACTTCAGCATGTATTCTACTCATCAAACTGAACAACTTTCACTATGGAGCCACCTTTGAAATCGCGAAAAAAAATCAGCTGTCCCATACATTTGAGTCAAATAGGTACTGCAGTTTTGTATGGGACAGCTGATTTTTTTTCGCGATTTCCAAGTTGGCTCCATAGTGAAAGTTGTTCAGTTTGATGAGTAGAATACATGCTGAAGTTATCCGCAGTGATATACAATTTACCCTGTATTCGACCTATATTCGATATCATAAACGAACATTTGCAAATGTTTGTTTCTATAATTTTTACCATGGGCGTAATTTCTCTGTGATTGATACTTACAAATTGCTCTCAATGATTTTTTAGCGTGTCTGAAAAGTGTACCTAGATGTCTTCTTTATTTTCGTTATTTATGATCTTTACAATTAATTCCCAGAAATAAAGGTAATATAAACTAATTGACACGTTATTTTAGTCAAATATGGCAAAAAAACAAAATTACCGTGATGTGATGGCAAAAAACAGAATTATGCGTAGGCGCATCCTCACGTTGATGTCTTTTTTATACTAATTAAAATTCTTCAGTAAAAGACATCCACGGGTAATACAAATTACGTGTACCTACCTATTTATTTACGATTTTTTCAGTTGCAGCAAAACTTTTGACCACCCCGAAAGGGATTATGTTAGTGAGTTTATGTATGTTGTTATGTAGGTAAGTATTTTTGTTTTGTAAGTAGACGTTTAGTATTTTTGTTAAAAAAATACTTATGTTATTGTATTTTTGTTCTGGGTTAGGTATTCGTTTGTTTCATTGGGGATTTTTTAATAAAATTTTTTTTTGCCGAAGGAATTTTGCGAGATTTTGGGGATATTATGTAGGTAGGCCTTTTAAAGTGTAAACACCGTCTTTAGGAATAACTAAACAAGTTAATAAATTGAAACAGACTGGTATTGAAGTAGTCACGTTATAACAATGTAAGGTTGGCAAACCACTGTTGAACAAGTCTGCTTTAAACAAACACACCTACCCATTTATTATAGCGGTTTACCTATAATATCCAAATTCGTCACACATTGTTTGTATATTACATGTTTTATATACATAATAATATGTAGAGGTAGGTACATTAACATTATATTATATACAGAATTACTTATACCTTGTAGAACGAAGTACCTACATACTATGGGACAAGTACAATTTATTTTTCATAAACAAAATATTTTCTTTACAACGACTACAGAGAGGAATTTAGAAAATTTTGCGCCCTACGTAAAATCGTAGTAATTGTTACAATTAAGAGGCCTATTTAAAAGAAAGGTGTTTACAATTAAAACAACTCCACAATTAAATCGGAAATTGTGTTTGTTTTTTTTGAATTTGAATAATAGAATAGTACCTACCTATTGAATTCTTCGAATCTATCGAATATAATCCTGCGAATGGAATTTAAGACCTTAGGAATATTCTTCTTGATACTTAACATATAAAGAAACCACTTATCTTAAAAGTCCACATCAATACAGCACAACATAAACCATGTTATACAGGATAAATTCCTAAATAAGTACCAACTTAAATAGATTAAAGTGTAGGTATCCGTTGAGATGGTAGTCTATTGGACATCGGGGGCGTGGAGCGTGTAGAGTCGAGCGTCGAACGGCAAGTGAGCACGAGTAGGTCAGTGGTGGCTGTGTCGCAGCTCGTAATCATTCTAATTCAATTTGTGCGGACGTTTCCGCACTACGCGTCCGCCTGCGCCCTGAAGCGCTTTGTTTACATTACACCGAGCCTTACCTCACCAGTTTACCACTCTACCGTGCCTCGATTAAGGACAAATCAATAAGGCAGTCGATAGCGAGAGAGTTTAATAGAGTGAGCGAGTCGAGTCGAGCGCCCTCATTACCCCCGCAATTAGCGCACGGCGCGCTCCCGTCGCCGACGACGCACCCCGCGCGAAAAACGAATAAAAAGAGCTGCCCTCAAAATGGCCGCCGCCTCCCCCCCGACCACCCGCCGACCCCCGCGCCGCTTCGTGATTGCATCCCCGCAGCTCTTATAAATATGGCCGTATTCCTCCCGCCTTTACTGATTGCCCGTATACCCCCCGGCCTCCCCCCGCGACCGCGCCGCCGGCGTCTGAATAGATAAACGAGTCCACGTGGACCGACTCGCTTATAAAAATCGCCTCGACCAATGAGACTCTTTTGGCACACCGCTTCCTCCAATGAATGCTCGAAAACGCGTGTAACTCCGCCCTTAATAAGCGATCTCGGCGTTTAGACCAATCGGCTAGTGGTATTCGACGAGTTCTGCTCGCCGACGTCGAAGCAGTCCACGTGGACTGACGCACACATGCATGAGCGTATAATGCCTCGAGTGGAAATAGCTATGACGGCGAAATGTGCGACAGCGAAAAAATAAAATGCGGTCGGTTCGGTGCGGCGCGGCGGCGGCGGCGGCGGCGGAGTTCGTAGCGAGCGAGCGAGTGGGTGTAAACAGGGGATATTTCTGTGCGGCTCGTTCATTATTATTGAATGCGCGGCGCTAATGGCAAGCCGCGGGTCGCAGGTCGCGCGCTTCCTGCTCCTCGCTTCTTAGGTACCTACCTAACCTACCCTAGCTAACACAGATAATACACCATTATCGAACTTGCTTAATAATACGACGCAGTCAAACATTCATTTCATTTCATCACACAATGCACATATTTCTAACTATAGATCACAGATTATAATTTCCGTAAATGACTCGTCTAAAAAAATAACCCACCTACCAGAGGGACCCAAAAAAAGAACAGGGCCTGACATCCGACAGCAAAAAAAAGAAAAAGAAACACGTCAGGCCGACAGATAGAGGTAGGTATGCGCAGAGCGTTTGTGGCGACCTCCATCCGATAAGGCATGCTTGTCCAGCCGGTAGCAGGAGAACTCGCCATTCAACACATACCTACCTCGTTCTCTGAAAAAATAACTGAGCGAGATTATCTTGTGGCCAGTAGACTAGTACCGGATTTTGTGTCCTCATATAAAAATTCCGTATGCAGGGTCGACTGTTAACAAAAAGCTTTTTTAATTCTATAAAACCGCTTTTCTGAATTTTCCTTTCATAAACCCATTGTTGTAGAGATTCAGTATAATTTGTGTCACTCAGAAGATAGATATCCCACTATAATTAAAAAGGCATTCCTCCTCGAATATCTTATGTTTAATTAAAGACTCTAAACGTGTCGAACAAACCTGATGTTAAATTTTATTTCATCCAATTAATATGCTTATGTGGGCGGTCTCTATTAAGTCAATAAAATAAACTACGACTTTCTGTTCTTCATATAGATAATATTTTATGACTGAACTTAGATTTCCCCACTTAATTTATGGAAATCTGTCATAAATGAGAGCTTTAGACTGACAGTAAAATGAGATAGCTAACTGTACTATGATTTCTAATACAGGTAACGCTTACATCGGTCGACATGATAATGATCTATTAATGAGTAACGAAATCATACGGAGCCAACTCCTTTACCGTGTTTAGTTTTACAATCCACTCCCATTACATCGGCGATTCGTCGCTATCAAATTAAATTACTGCTTTCTAATGCCAGCAATGTAACGGGAGCTGTTAAATCATGCTGTTACGATGATTTCGATGGTGCGGAGAATAGGTACAAATACAATGATGTGTCAATCAATGAATAGGCTCGTAAGTGCGATATTTACGCTCATTGTTGGCAGTGAAGTTATGATGATGATGCCACCAACACACAGACACTCGGGCGTTCGTTGCGCAATAGACCGTTTTGTTTATTGTCGATGAGCTATCACTCGAATTTTTGAGTGGTTATTTTGATAGTGAGGTAGTTCCTAGAAATATGCCTTATTTTTGATGATACTGGATAAGTTTTAGTATCTAATTCTTGATAATATTTGTCTTAGTAAAGTGACAGGTGATCTTACAATGAATTAGGTACTTAACTAAACAAAACATTAATTCAAATGTTAACCATTCATCTAGTACCAACTACATCTTAAAGTTACGAAACGCCTTTTGCACCTCTCATTACGTAACCTTAATTTGCGACCCTCGCAGTAGAACCTTAATTCGCACCCCTCAAATCACGCAAAGAATCTTTTTCGCACCCTCAATGCATATTCTGATTCATATTTCAACATTCTTCTAAATGAACTTTAATTTGCGACCCCAGAATTTTTGATTAGGTATCTTTAAATTAAACGAAATGAAGTAAAACAAAACGTGTTTCAAATTTCCTTTAAGAGCATGAAAGAAATTAATAGAGCGAAAAGGCGAATTAAAGCCAATAAAAAAGAAACATTAATAACAGTATTCATAATTCACACCTATACAAAAGTCAATACACACATTTATCTATAGCCCGATCGCATGCAATACCAACTGCAGCCATTAAATATTAATTCTCTAGCAAAAACCTTAGGGTCCGCATGAATAAACGAGTCGAATCTGAGCCTTCTGGGAAGCGGAGAGTTGCCTTTTCAAATAGTAGCTTTTTACGCGACACAAAGGCCGGTTATACAACTAATTGTTCGCGCCGCTTAATTATGCAGTGCGTTTTGTTTGTGCACTGTTTGCTGTTGTTCGGACGATCGACAACGCGTGTGGCGACTGCTCCGGCCGGCTGAGAGGAGAGATAACCCGCGGTCATCGACGTTTGTTTGTTTCGCTGACCGCTGACTTGCCAATTAATCTCTCGCTGTTCATGATGTCCTGGTAATTGAGGCGAGCTATCATTAACACCGACCGCATAAATAAATGTGAAATCTCAAGTATTGACAAAGTTTATCTAGATAAGGTGTTTATTACCATCATCAACGTTGTAAATTAAATGGACACGAAATAGCGAGTCGAGAAACTTACCTAATTAATTAGCGCTTATCTCTCGATCGTCTAACTAAACGATCTACATCGGCGCGGCGCGGTGGGATCGTAAAAATTTGGAATTTCAGGTAGGGGAAAATGAAGGTGGGGTGCGATGCGAGAGTGGTAGTTGCCTTGCGTTGTTGCAGCGATGTCGCGGCGATACCGCCTGATTGTTATTTATTCGTTATCGCGCAAGGATCGCGCGTGAGACCTACCTACTGGGCGTTGATGGCGAATAATCAGATAAAACTGATTTTATCTTGTAAATAAACTAAATGTGCTATTTACATGTATTAGTAATAATTTTTTTAATAATTGTTAATAAGTATATTATGACGAATTGCACTACAGGTAAAAACTGTTAACTAAGTTCATTAACATTTTGCTGACAGCTTACCTACCTTTAAGATTTCAGGCCACTACGTTAAATAATACAACAAACTTAACATAAATACTTACCTACCTATATAATTTTAATTTTATTGCATAGGGGGTATACACAAAATATCACTTGAAAGTCTTGAAACTAAATGAGATCCCGTAAAAATGCCACATAATGGCTTTCAAATATTTTTAACACACAGGTTCAAAATGTAGGTTGGCAGGTAAAGGACATAAAATGTTACCGCATCCATTGTCAAGAAATCGAATACCATTCTCTTGGTGTTATGAGAAGGGACGTGGAAAAATCACAAAGCTACGTGATAAGTATGGAAATGCCTTGACACGCGGGACATCGTGTGTAAAACGAACTAAGCGACATGTGGGCTCGAGCAAAACGGCTGCGCGATTCAAAAATAAGAATTAAAAACGAGACAAAACAAAAATGAGAGGAACTGAAACCAAACAAGTTGGTTTTTTTGTCGCAATCCTTCGAGGGGACGAAAATACAAGATAACATACGTAGTCTGTATTACAGCTAGTAACAAATATTATATATTCTACATTATTCTGAGGTAGGTAATTTGGAAAAACGATTAGGATTGCTTCACACCATAAGGCATACGTCACTTTCTTAAGAAACAAAAAAAAACATACGGGTCGAATTGAGAACCTCCTCCTTTTGTTGAAGTCGGTTCAAAATAAACATTGCATTGTTTATTCATATATATATGCTTCATGTCATCACTTGCCGTACTATGGTAAAAAAAATCGTTTAATTAAAAACAAGTAGAGTTTTGCAGTTCTCAAGAGATTGAATTTGTTCGCCATTTTGTATGGTAATCAGACTGTTTCATTTCTTACTAAAAATGTTTCAAAATTATTGTGTACTAAAATTCGAAATTGATATGTATTTCAAAAAAATCGATTCATTCTTTTTTTTACATTTACTTTCTTTTTACGTAAACTGTAAATTTAACAGTGTCCGGATTTTACGCGATTACTAAAATAAATTATATGAAACATACAAAAAAAGGATTCATTTGATTTTTAAGTAAAGGCAAGTCTTTTATAATACACTGGATATGCAATAGCATGTCACTGAAAACAATGTTCCTGAAAGTTGAGGTTTATGAAAATATACCCTTAATGTAACATTTTGTATAATTCACTAGCTTTTACCCGCGACTTTATTCAGTACATTGTACCTACTGAAACTAGAATATGTAATTATATTCTATTGGTGTCCCAAATTACATCAAAATATGTTCAGCTGTTTATGCGTTGTAATTATAATTATAAGACTCAAGAAATACATATTATTCGTTTTATCTCAGAAAAACATCTCCTCGGTCTATTTTATTAATAATCGTAACGCATTGAAGTCAAATACAGACAGAAAAAATAATTTAAAATTTATTATCTACTTAACAAAGTGAGTTAAAATGTAGTAGTAATTGTGCAATTGAGTTGTTTGGGATCAAAAACGCATATAAAATCCAGACACATGGATTATGGATTTTCCATTGTGTCCGGATTTCATGTCCGTTTTTGATCCGAAACAACTCAATTGTGAACCCAAACGAACCAACGTTAATTTAAACCAACACAAATCTTCTCTTAAAATTTTACGATTAAACTCTACAATATTTTCCTTCTGACTCTACAGTGCAAAACAAAACGCACTGAATTGTAACACTGATGCGTTACCGAACAGAGCAAAAGCTGTTTTTTCTTAAAAATGTTTTAACCATAAAGTTTTTTTTTTTTCTACAACGTAAATGCCAACGATAATGTGCCATAACGAGCTAAAACAGACGATACAATGGTTTAATTAACGGCTTTATTTATACGTCAGTTTTTTTCAAAGTGTAAATTGGTGTTGTAAGTAGTAATATTATTTTTGTAAGGCTTGTGATATTAATTTGGTCGTAAATGTTATTTAGTTCAATCAAGGTGTAAGAAGTTTGCTTCTTGAAGATTAATACGTTCTAATAAGGTATTATTATTTATTCTGTTGTAGTATGATAGATTGTCTAAACTAAATTGATAACCCCCCCCCCCCCCCATTTTTCTAGGGCATAGGACGAAAATTACGCAATTATATGCTTTCTCTGACAAAAACTGAAAGCTTTTGAACTTTCGTATCATTCAAAATGTCTTTCCAATGGATTAATAAGATAATAAATTATTCATTTAGATATTTTTGTATAGGTGTTCGTGTTTTATTCATTATTCATATGACTTGAACTATAAAACTTGAATTAATTCAGAACAAAAAATATTTTTATTGAGTTTATAATGCCATACCACATTAATTAGTCTTATCTTGTCCTATCATCATCAATTCATCATTTATTATCAGTTATAATAATATATGCAACAATTAGTAAAATGTCAAAATCAATATCTGTAAGATTTTTTTTCTATGGATAGGAAAAGTATCACTAACTTTCAAACCACATACTCTACCCATCGAACTGAACAACTTTTACTATAGGAGCAAACCTGTCAGAGCAAAAAAAAATATCAGCTGTTCCATACTGAACTGCAATACCTGCTCGACTCAAATGTATGAGACAGCAAATTTTTTTTCTCTGACAGGTTTGCTCCCATAGTAAAAGTTGTTCAGTTTGAAGGGTAGAATTTCTTTACAGTCTGTATAAACCTAACTAACTGTACCTTTTACGTATTGTATGTAAAGATATGAGTCATATAGATTCAAAACCAGCAACATCCACTTTAACAGAAATGAGAGCAGTAGATTTTTTAAATTACACAAAATTAAATTTTGTACCTGTCAGTTGGGATATTGCTGTATTTGCTTCTACGCTCACGATTGAACGTCTGTTTTGTATAGGATATTGATGCTTTTGCTACTTTCATTTTACATGCCTACATAAAAAAAGAAAAACGCTTTCAGACTACATTCAAAGTTGCCATAATGAAAAAAATGGATGTTGCTGGTTTTGAATCTATATGACTCATATAACAGTTTTAACAAATAAGGCTAAATGGCTAAGGTCTTACTAGGTAAGTAGCTTAGTACGAGCTAACTTAACATCTCTGTTAGGAACACTGGAGGTGTACGGTGAAGTTTACATTATGCTACAGGATGTTTCCGCGTTCATTAACTACATAATAAAAAACACATGAGCGCTAAAACTGGTAAAACATTGTTTGTTTAATTTATATGTTTTTAAAGGAAAATATAACAATTTATGTAGAGTACGTCTCATGTTAAGTATACAGTTGTTAAAACCTACCAGGTATTTAAATTTTTAGACACTGTGTATCTAAATAATTGCAGATAATTACATAATGTAATTCGATACAAATATTAACTTATCAAGGTGGTTGCAGAGGGGTCAATTTTATACAAAACTTTGACTGAAAGACTAAAATTTTGTATGAAAAATTTCAAAGCTTTATATCTTCGTAATTATTTTATAAATTGCAAATGTTATTTGTGACTCGGAATCTAGATTTTCTAAACTATTTTTCCATATATACAAAGTTACTTATATTAACACCGTCTACGCGTATTTGTGCGTCAAACTTTTGTATGGACTGAAACCACCTTAAAACGATTAAGGTGGTTGCAGAGGGGTCAATTTTATACAAAACTTTGACGCACAATACGCGTAGACGGTATTTATATAAGTAACTTTGTATATATGGAAAAATTGTTTAGAAAATCTAGATGCCGCGTAACAAATAACATTTGCAATTCATAAAATAATTACGAAGATATAAAGCTTTGAAATTTTTCATACAAAATTTTAAAAGCTTTATATCTTCGTAATTATATTATTTGTGATGCGGCAACTAGATTTTCTAAACTATTTTTCCATATATAAAATATTACTTTTATTAATTCCGTCTACGCGTATTGTGCGTCAAACTTTTGTATGGACTGAAACCACCTTAAATGTTAATATTGTATTGTTTAACTGCGGTTTATAGTTTATTCGAAATAATCGATCGACAAAAAAATTAAGATGGAGAGAAAACAAATATGGAAACCGCGTAATTTTTTTCAAGATACCGGATTATTTTATTTATTTTAACACTCTTTTTTACACACGGAAATACAGATGAATACAGCATAGTAGACAAGAACAAAGGGCGAACATATCCTTGATAGAGAGAAATTTTTTTTTTTTTTTTTTTTTTCGAATTTCGACAAATACAGCATTGCTCAGGGAGCATCGACTGCTTATTACTGCGGACTATAGGGGGACCACACCAGTGACGGCGAAGCGCCCTGGTAGGTCTACCGCACCAATGCATGAGCTTAAGCAACCTGCCCAAGGGGCACCCCTAAGGGGTACGGACCTCGGCAATGGGCGTTGCTGGGACTACGCGGACTACGATTGGGTAGTGGGGATCGGTGAGATAGAGAGAAAGGTTGCTTTGACTACTTATATAGGGACTAGTTATGCGTGTCATTCTACTAACAAACATTTCTGCCACTTTTTGCGGGGGGCGAGGTAACATGAAATCCGCAACTTTGGATTTTATTTCCCATAACTTTAGATTCTAATTTTGAATGTTAAAAATCATGAAAACTAGTCTCGTGTGAAACCCAAACGTCATAGGTACAAAGTTATTGTTTCGCAATTATATGCTATCTCGTTTAGTGATAAGATATAAAATTGAACGTAAATGCACATGATCAATTGTTCTTATACCGTGGCAGAGGGGAAATGCTACTGCAAGGCCAGCCCTTATAATAAATATTCAAAGCTCAGATGTTAACAAATGAAGCTTTAATTATGTTTTATTTATGTTATTCCATAAAGAGTTACTGAAATGAATCTTCAGTATATTAAGGAAGTCTCTTTTCGCAGTACGATCAGCCCACCCAGTCGCTGTATGACCTACTTCTCTCATGCCTGCTTCTATTCTAGGCCACCCTACAACACGTAGTTGTTCAAAATGACATAAGTTATGAAACATCCTGTACATAACAAGAAATAGTTTACAAACTAGAGAGCCTTGAGATAGTCCAGGTCATTTATAAAATATTCTAAGTGCATGCTTATTTAGTTAGAGCAAATTATATGAACTAGACTATATTGCATCTTGTGAGTGCTAAGAGTATGCCACTAATGTAATGGCTGATATTTCTAAGAAGTTTATGTCTTTTATTGCGTTGATACCAGGGTCAGGATCAGGTCTAAATAGACTTAAGTGTTTACTATTTATTAAAGGCGGTAAATATGAAAAATTGTTTAATGTTATTTATAGATTTATGTATGTATGACATTTCACGTGGAGCACTAACACTATACAGGGTGCAACAAAATACTTAAGGGGGTGCTTCAGACCATCAGACTGAACAACTTTCACTATGGAGCCAACTTCGAAATGTCGAAAAAAATCAGCCGTCCCACACATTTGAGTCGAGTCGGTACTATATTTTTGTATGAAGCAGCAGATTTTTTTTTCGAGATTTAGAATTTGGCTCCATAGTGAATGTTGTTGAGTTTGATGGTCTGAAGCACCCTCTTAAGTATTACTAGGGGGTTTTCTTATAACCCGTATATTTTTTTGTATAATTGTCTATCAGAAGCCAAAAACGGTTAGGATTTATTCAGGCGGAGGACAGTCGCCTTTTGGTGGCTTTTTCCGATTCAGTTTGCATAGAATGTGCTGCCATCTATTAAATATTTCGCAGAAGTATGAAAAAAAAAGATTTTATTGTCTATGTCAATGTCAAATTGACTCATTCGCAAAATGCAAAATGGCTACCTATCTTGCGTAATGTGCGGGTTGTTTGTAGTTTTCGTTCAATTTCGTGACGATTTAGTGATGTTCTGGAGTTTCTGTTGTTCTCTTACCAATGTTTAGATTACAGGAATAGTAAGGATACTGGAATTTCACTCGATCGGTGCGGGATTGAACGAAAACTAGCATTCAAAACAATAATATCCATCGGTATGAGTAGATATAAGTAGATATGTATAGTATAGGTTGAATTATTGTCGGTGAAACATAGATGGCGATAGCTAGCCTTCAATTTGACATAAGGTGGATGCATAATGTGGCCACGAGTAGGTTCTCTTTTCTTATATACTTATATTACTCTTTGGATTTATTTCTATTAGGTACACACGGCGACACATCAAGCTATACAAAACCAAAATAAGCAGGCCGCGCGTTGGTCAAGTAACGTAACGTCGCGCGGCCAGCTTATGTTGGTTTTGTGTAGCTTGATGTGTCGCCGCCGTGTATACATGCATCATTAAAAAGGCAGTTTCCAGTAAAGTTGATCCAAGGTTTTGTTTGATATCCCTGTTACGGTATGCGGTCACCATAAACGATTAAAGAGATTCTAATATAATAGCCATGAAGCCACTTTTAAACAATGAAGTCTCGGTTGGTATCCTGTAAAAAAATTATCTCATATTATTTTGTCATTTTCTTTATAATTCATTTTGTGTTTTATCAGACAAATATAAAAAATCATTACGGTATCATGTTCTGTATTGGAAATGGAATGCAGTGTAACTTGTACCAGGAACTCAAATAAAGAGACGTTTCAAAGGTAAATAACATTAGTACAGTACTACTTTCGTAATACTTTTTTTCATATAATGTTATTCTTAAAATTATTTCGTAATACATTCATTACATGCAGTAAATGTTTTATTTTCTAGATAATATATTATTTCAAATATTTATGTGTATGATCAAAAAATATTGTATACGTGAAAAAGAAACCGTTTCGCATAAAGATTGATTTCCAAAATCTATCATTAAAACTCACACTTTCGCACATATATGGACATTTCGGTTTCGGTGATGCGATCATGAGGAGATTGTTGGTCTATTGCGATAGTATATTAAAGTTTATGGCGGTCACAGTATACAGTATAGGAAGTCGTTCGTCATTCACACTATAGAAGGAAACAAACAAAATGGAAATACATTAAGTTCCAAAACACCAAGCAGTGGTAAAAAAAACGGCCAAGTACGAGTCAGGACTCGGACAATTAGTGGGTCATTGATGACAACGACTATAAATTGACACTTACTTAGTATGTGGTTACAATAGTATTTTTATTGAAGATAATTTTACACTGGTGTTAGTTTTTTGGGTATAGAAAAAAAGCTATCCAAGTTATTGCCACCCTGATAATTTTCCCGCTATCCCGTTATTTCTGATGTTCATGATTTTTTTTCAGATTGTATACGGCTATATTTTTTGAAGTAGAGGTGGGGACAGAAATTTCTCGGATTTAATTAAATATTTTGTTAAACAAAGTTTTAACTAAAAATTTTAAATATATACAGGGTGTAACAAAAAATAAAAAAAAAAATCAGCTATCCCTTATAAAACTGCTGTACCTACCAGACTAAAATGTATGGGACAGCTGATTTTTTTTCGCGTTCCGGAGGTAGGCTCCCTAGTGAAAGTTGTTCAGTTTGATGGTCTGCGTTCACCGTTTCAGTATTTGCTAGGGTGTCACTTAGACCCTGTATTTTTAGACTCGTATTACATAAGCTTTCAATTGATACCCCAGACCTTTGATCGCAGCCCCACACCAAAAGGTAGAAAAAAAAATTATTTGCCCTTTCTACCTCCCCTAATTGCCCCCAATATAAAAATTAAGCTTTTTTTACTTCATTTATGATATTTTACCAGCAATTGCTATATCTGTGCCGAGTTTCAGCTTCCTATGTCTTACGGTCTGTGAGAAAATTGCTTGTGACAGACAGACGAACAGACACCGAGCTGATTCCATAAGTGTTCCGTTTTGCCAATTTTGGTACGGCATACTAAAAAATTGGATCGCATCATGCTTTTTAACAAAATAGGTATTACCTACGTATTTCAATAATAAGTTGTTTTTAACGAATATGGTTATGCGTCGCAGCTATTTGGTTCAATTAGTTAATTGGCAAAGCGGTTATTACAAACGTATATGTATACAGGATGAAATTTAATATGCTAATAAGCATCCTTTTAAAAGAGAGTATACCCGTCAAACTGAACAACTTTTACTATGGGAGCAAACTGATCGTAGCAAAAAGAAATCAGCTGTTGCATACATTTGAGTGGAGCACTGCTCCAAGAGCAGGCATTGCATCTTAGTATGGAACATCGCATGTTTTGCTCCGATCGGTTTCGTCAAATAATAAAGGTTGTTCAATTTGATGGGTAGGCTTAAGAGCCTAAAGGGTGCTAATATATCAATTTTACTCTGTATATAAGTAGGTATATACCTATAATAATGGGGTGTCAGAGTTCTGGAGTGGAGACCGCGAACTGGTAGGTGTAGTGTGGGACGCCCTGCTGCCCGCTGGACAGCGTCGTTAAAAAAGTAGCGGGGAGCGAAAGGCCTATGTTCAGCAGTGGACGATGATAGGCTGATGATGATGATGATTTTGATATATCTATAATACGTTTCATCAGACTACTAAATTACCCAAATGTAAGCGAGATAAGACAGCGCAGGCGCCAGTCTGTTGACATAACTCTGATAACAGTTGTCAAGCCGTTTCCTTTTAGAAATATGTATTACCTTCGACTATTTGTTAACTTTACCCTTTTCTAATATTTGTTCAATTTTATAAGACGTTCCTAAATCGGATATTATTATGTAAATACCTATGTGGTTTTTGACCTTTTAAATCTGGTTCAATATATATCTTGGTATACAATTAGCTACACAGTTCCTAGATATAGCATTTATATTGATGTTAACCTCATCAATAGGGTCACTTACCTACTTTTATTAAAGAGTATTTAAAATTGTATTATTGTAGATAATAAAATTTGGTGAATTGGCAATTTAGCAAAAGCCTGTGCACGCTAAAAATATTACTTAAATGCATTTAAATATATTTTGTTCTGCAACATTGTGTTTTTGTGTCTAATTATTTCTCTGTATGCCTATTAAATGAAATAAAATAAATAAGAATGTACAAAACTTTGAAATTGGTCAAAAGTCATTAGATCCTACAAAAACTGAGGCACTGGGGGCGGAAGGTATTGGTCGAGTATACCATTGTATTCATTCTTAGACTTTACGTGACAATTCGATTTGTATCCATCTAACCTATCAACCTATCACTGCGGTATTGAGGGAAATGAGGCTGCTGACTAGCTGGCACGAAGAGGGGCGGAAGAGGACGCCATAGGCCCCCGAGCCTTACTGCGGCATCTCTCGCAACACCTCTAGACGTGTGCTAAAGGATTGGGCCGTGAACCAAAGTCGTAAGCTCTGGTCGGATACACCAGAACTGAGGCATGCGAAAGAACTTGTGACCGGCTTCTCAAACAGACATACCCCTGCCATCAATTCAAACCGCAACGACTTAAGGCTCTTAGTACGAGCCTTAACAGGACACTGCAAGTTAAACAAACACCTACACAGAATGGGGCTTGTAGATTCACCCACTTGGAGATTCTGCTGTGAAGCAGAGGAAACGCTCAAACACCTCCTCTGCGAATGCGAAGTGCTCATTCACAGCAGGAGTCGCCATTTAGGTGGATACATGATAACACCTACTGACATTAGGGACCTCCCCTCCACACGGTTCATGAAGTCCGTGGGCCTAGGAAATGACCTTTAGGTCTAGGGTGACAGCTACAAAAGATCTGTCCAGGTCGCAGTAGCATTTGGTCATTGACCAAGCCCTTATAACCAAATAATAAATTCCATCTGACCTAACTAATGGATCATTGCAAAAACAGTGCACAGAACAGTGACCAGTGTATTGCCTATTGATTGATACATAATTTAATATGAATTACGAGCAGTTGGTACAATTTCTCAGTTTGCACAAATACTCAGTTCATTACTATCAGTTCAGATATCCTAAATTTTATAGTTTATGTCAAAACTATGGATAAACTATTAAATCTTCACTAAACTATAATAGCTAATAGGTTAGGTAATAGATTGAAATATTGAACATCAACACGCAAAATTACATATTCTATTTGCTATAATTGAGGTGCAACATTCAATAGAGAACAAAAAGCTTGTAAAACATAACATCAATATAAAGATAGATTATAATTTAAGTAAGTTTTTATCAGTACGGGCGCCACACACGTCGCTGGCGCATGTTTACATAAAGGGTGGCTTGTTTCGGCTACCACGCTTCATCGACTGTTTTATGATAACAAACACAACGCCCTGTGTTGTGGGGTTTTACTGTAGGTAGGTACCTAATGCAGAATGTACTTTATATTATTGTATGCTGAGCTTTTAAACGGGATCACGAGGCCATTTTTGAAATTCGTACTTTGAACTCCGCAGTTGAAAATGACAATACTACTATGGAGATATTCATCTTTCTATTGTTGATTTGAATTTCAAAAATCATACTTCAGGAGTGCTATTTTTGAAAGTCAAATCAGCAGTAGACAGATGCATATCATAGGGAAAAAATATGTGAATGGTACATATTATTTATTTTATTTATTGGCTTTGGCAGGATTGGACTTAAACCATCGTTGGCCCTTTGTGAACGCCTTTTTTGGTAAATAAAATACTAATTTTATTCGCGACAAATACAATAATAAACACGATAACAAAAAAAAAACATTGGTGGAAATCGATCTGAAAACTAACAATACTTGATAAAGAATGGTTTTTAACCGACTTCAAAAAAGGAGTAGGTTTCTCAATTCGACCGTATATATATATATATATATTTTCGTCGTTTTTATGAATCGATTTTGATGATTCTTTTTTTTTGTTGGAAAGAAGATATTCCAAGGGTGGTACCAAGATAAGGAAACTAGGTGAACCTTTGAAAATCGTGGTGCCGGCTAGTGCCTTTGTTAATTTAAAGCACTACTATTTAATTGAACTAATGAATTCACCACTGAAAATTGTGATATAAACAACATTTTAACAAAAAATTACATTAAACCGACTTCAAAAAAACTAAAAAGTTAAAAAATAATATTGCAGCCGATGACTTTTTCGTTCGCATCATAAGAACATTAATTTATTTTATAGAAGTCGGTAAGGAAGATAAGGAAAATTTTGTTTTAACGAGTAATTAGCTAGTAGTTCATTTTATTCTGTTATTCATATCACAACACTTGCTTGGTTTGCGTATCCACGATCAAACATAATAGACGAAAACAATGACTAACAGTTGAACAACGCACGTTTAAAATTGCTGCCCCACGTATTTCGTGAAAAACTAACAAAAATAAACTTTTAGTGCGTACATTTTTCCGGACAAAAATCTGCAACAAACAAACGTGGGTGGGAGATAGTGACAGATGTGCATCGATTAGCTAAAACAATGCCAGTAGATATATAGGGCCAATGGAATTTGTTCACAGGACTGTAAATAGTCTATTTGTTTATGGTTTATAATATACATTGTATTGTTCAAAAATCCGCCGTGGTGGTCCAGTGGCGAGTAACCTTACCTGCCGTGCAGGAAACGATCGATGATTCGATCCCCATCCAGGCGGACTCGTACCAATGAGTTTTTCGGAACTTAAGTACGATTTGTAACACCACTGGCTTTTCGGTGAATGAAAACATCGTGAGGAAACCTGTATGCTTCATTTTCTAGGCATGTATTGTACCCACTGTTCATTACAAGTGGCGACGGGCTCACTCCCCGTCACACTGGACTGAGTTTCGGTACTACTTGTGAAACGTGGATGTTCTGAGGGGAATATAGTGAGTAGTAGGTTCAAAGTTGGAGTCACGTTGCAGGTTCTGACCCGAGCACACGTCTCCGCGAGCCTTTTGCCTGCCACGAGGCTCCGTAATCCTCAATCTCTTCTTGTTCATGACCAAAAACAATCCCTGAGATTGGGATAGATTCTCCCATAAACACGTGACACTGGCGGAAATGCAGTGCTAACGCACAAGCAAGAGTCCATTAAATATAAGTAAAAAAGGTGAGCCTTGCTTCAACTGCAAGCGTAAAATAGTAGACAAGTTTCTAATTATGGTCCAGTTTAATGAATGTTTGTTTTTGCATTACCTACCGTGCCTATAACGTACAATATATACCTATAATAACATTGACTGCTTCATAACTGCTTTGTAGATTAACATTATCAGCAAAAAACTAACCTACATTTAATATAATATTAAAAAGTGCAAGTAAAAGTAATTATACGCTATTGTAACAGGAACTGTTGCAATTACATTCGAACTCGATGTACAGTCCGAACCAAAAAAAATACTCGCAATTCTACACTACCTATTATAAAACATGAGCTTTTTAACACAAAAAATGTCATCAAAATCAGTTGAGTAGTTTTTGCGTGGTATAACCTATTATAAAACTGTTATACCACGCAAAAACTACTCGACTGATTTTGATGAAATTTTTTGTGTTAAAAAACTCATGATTAGACTTATAAAACTGGTGTAGTATGTAGATTGTAGAATGAACTTACAGGTTTTCCAAGTTCTAAGAAAGCTACTCATATCCTACTATCTAGAGTCGGCGCAATATGTAACGATCGAAAGCGATTTTACTTAGAAAAACATTGATTGTACACAAACCTCCGTG
This sequence comes from Agonopterix arenella, assembly GCA_927399405.1. Lineage (NCBI taxonomy): Eukaryota > Metazoa > Arthropoda > Insecta > Lepidoptera > Depressariidae > Agonopterix > Agonopterix arenella. The sequence continues at coordinate 11,030,436 of OV656706.1, read as the reverse complement.
TGTACTTTGTTCTATATTTTACTAATACATATGTCCGTATGTAGGAATCTAAACTATTATAAAACTGTAACGGGAAGTTTGTCTGCACATTGAAGATATTAACAAAAAAAAAAGATACAAAATGGTTTTTAGGTATCCCTGATTCCATATCACCAATTTTTGGATTTCTTGTCCGTCTGTTTGTTTGTTAGTGTGTTTGTTTGAACGAGCATCACGCAAAAACTACTTAACCGATTTTGATGAAACTTTTTTGTTTGATAGTTTATTATCTGACTAAAAATCTGGTATATTATTTGTGCGGACAAAGTCGCGGGTTAACGGTCGTGTAGGTATAAAAGTGTTAATGTAAAATTGGAAGAAGTAATCAACGATACAAAATTATAAATGACATGCCATCGACTCGATAGAAGAAGAATTATACAACTTTCAACAATCACAAGAAATATATAGATTTTATATTGTGTTACCGGCTCTCGTTGTGTGCAGTATAGTACCACAACTGTTGGGTATCGAGTGAGAAGTAATTTAGCCTCGTTTGATAGCCCGCGAACACGGCTCGGACTTTAATGGACATCATAATGTTAAAACTATCAATTACCGGTCTGGTGTCGATTTGTAACCAAGTAGCTGTAGCTGGTGACCTTTACTTATTAATGTTGGTATTACCAGTGAACAAATAATATGTCTCGGCTGGCTGATGGACGAATTTTAATAAATCAAAGGGCTCTAAGATCCGCCACACACATACGGAATTGCAATCCGGAATTCCGAATCAGGATTGTGATTTTGTATAGGATTTCCAAACGCAATTGTGGAAGGGGAAAGTGAATACGAAATTGTAATCCTGATTCAGGATTCCGGATTCCAATTCCGTATGTGTGTGGCGGACCAAATAGTCTTTCGACTTTTATCTTCGTTTTATACGATAACGAAGTTTTGATGAAAATTTACTGAACGTTTAGCAAACTTTTCCTAAAAATACAGGAAAGAGACATGATGAATCTAAAAACAAAAATTATTCTAAACATCTCATAGGATGATACTAATTGATAAATAAGCACAAGTTATTATACACGGGTATTATAATTTGTTTACATTTGTATATAATTATATAAACGATTTTTTTTAGATTTAATTTTGTACAACTACGAAGCTACCAGTGAAACGTGGATTGGATAATCCGATTTTTTTTAATATCTCTGTCTACCTTCTCGGGGAATATGGTCGTGAGCATATGCATATGTAATTTTGTATAAGTACTTTTAGGTACCTATTTGTATCGGGAGGTATCATTTTGGAAAACGTAAGGCCTGTTAACGGCTGCTGACGTCGAGGAAGAGGAAGATCCAAGAGAAGATGGAGCGACGATATGAATACCTTCCTGAACGGTTGGCCCGATTTCACGTTGCATAGTGAGGATCGGAAGAAAGGAGGCCTTTGCCCAGCAGTGGGACACAAAATAGGGTACATAACAAAAATAAACCTGTTAACATAAAAGTACATTGTTACATATCTCATCTGCAAAAATAAGATGTAATGTAATCCAAGTATCGCTAACAGGAGGATCGGAAAGGGGTGCGTCTCAAACAGCACCCCTTACGAAATCTCCAAATAATACGTATCTATTAGAGCGTATATTATATCTCCGATTCATCTAAGTATTCCTCAAACATGAAGATAGTCGACGAAAAATTTGAGTGGAGAAAATATGTATGGCAGCGGCATGTAGGGGTCGGGTGCGAGGTGTGGGGTGTGAGGCGAGGGGGGCGGTGCCTCCCCCCGCGGGCGGCGTCAGTTCGCTTGCAGCAACCGCGCCAGGTGGACGTATCGCGTGCTTGTTTAAACCAGTGAACCGCGTGTGACTGACCGTGTTGGTGTTTTGTTTCTGTGGAGTGTCGTGTGTGGTGTTTATACAGAGTGTTCTGAATACTATGAGCGTGTGTGTTTGACGGGATGTATCCGAGCGCGGGCGCGATGAACGCCGCCGCCGCCGCTGCTGCCGTGGCGGCCGCAAGGCATCCGGTGAGATACATGACATCACATAAATCACTATGATAATCTGCTGGAACTCCGCTGTCTGTCTCCTTACGGTTAGAGTGTCATCTTAGCTCCTTACTTTGTAAGGAACGGCGCTCTCGATCCGCAAGTTTGACTACAAATTGAAATGTTTCTCGTGACTTTAAAGTACTGTTTCTGGATACCTTCAATTATCAGCCTTTGCGTTTGTTTATATCTTTGAAAAGCTCGTTTATTCTAGTTACAAGATTTATCGAAAAAAGAGATAATTTTTTGTTTGTTTCTGCACTGCGATTGTCTACGACAAGTTGATGTCTTTTCTATGCTACGATTTATTTCCAAATCCTACGGCTACGAAGCAAAAGACTACGGCGTAGTCGTTACAAAACTTTTTTGTGGTATCAAATAACAATAACGTTTAACCGAAAACATTATCAAATAAATCACTAGCAGGCAAAAATACAGAACAATTGTAAGAACCATGCCTGTCGTGGAAATAAATGCTGAGAATAATATTGAAAGGGACGGGGACAAACAAGGGGAGAGCGGCCCCCCGTGGGGCAGCGGCCCCGGGGCCCTCTCCGATTGTCTGACACACTCAATTACCCGTGAAATTGTCCAACGATTTTACCATATTCCGAATCTGAATGTCCCATTCTTACTTGACATTTCAGTTTCACACTTTACATTTATTGTACAAAAATGTGTTGGAGTCCCGTTGCAGGTTCTGACCCGAGCACTTGTCTCGCGTGGTTATCGCGCGTCGTGTTTTTGCCTGCCACGAGGCTCCGCTATCATCAATCACTTCTTGTTCTTGTCCAAAAACCATCCCTTAGATTGGGATAGATTCTCCCATAAACCTATTGACACTGGCGGAATTGGAGTGCTAACGCACAAGCAAGAGCCCATTAATTATAAATAAAAAAATTAAAAAAAAAATTGTATGTAATTTACTAATTTAATGTCATGAAAAAGTACCTTATTGCGCTCGATACCTTTTGATTTAACCACTGTATGAATATTGTAACATAAACAGAGTACCTGGACAAAAATAGAGGGCGCTACTATCTTTGTAAGAACGTCGAAACTTAGCGTCAAAATCACGCATAGCTTTGCAAGACTAAGCTACAATTTGTGCTAAAATATTAAGTTTCTGCTGTCACCATTTTCTACTCTTTTTATTGTTTTGTTGTAATGTACTAAATACTAACCTAACATGGCTTAATAATCATTTTTCCTTAAGGCACAAATATTTGTAAGGTGAATATGAGTATTTGTACCCGAGTCATTGATGTTTGTATCTATATATTCTATATAATTGTCTAGTTATCATAATACAAGTCCAGGCTACAATTCTGGTACTTTAAATGTGACTAGATAATTTGTTTGGCAATGTCAAAGATATTTATTTATTATTTTTTGTCTCAATTTTCATACACTTTGTCGTGGTTAAAATATAACATCATAAAGGACGAGAGGTAGGTTTAGGCTTTTCATAACACAAGTAATCCCCAAACCTCTTTAAATTACTGCTGTTAAAAATGCCATGTGTTCCCACAGCCACAATCCGAAGAGAAAATAAGCAAATTAAACTTTACCACATTAAAATAAGATTGAAATTATTCACTCGCTGCGAAGTAACCGCAAACCGCAGCATCTGCTGCCACGATTCCCGACGGAGAAAATTAACCATAGTTTAAAAATCAATTTGACTGACTCATACTTATTTAATCTAAGTGCTCTCAAGTATTGAAATAAACTTCTAGTCCATTTGTGTAATTGGTTAAATTAACTTATTAATTAACTCGACATTGCTTAACGCAACTTTAATTGGTTGAACGCAATTTAAAATTAAAGTATGCAGTCTACTAATTGCATTTGTCAATAAACTTAATTCTCTTTACCTATTACTCTACTCAAGTTTCAATTCAAATTAAAAGACGATAAAAATTTTAAACGTTTAACTTGTTTTGCGCTAATGTGTCTAAATTGTCAAGTAATTAAATTTAAAAACGATTATTAGAAAAACAAGTGAAGGGAGCCATTAAAGGTATTTTGTCACCTTTTCATATTCTGTCATCCATCACGCGATCTCAGTTAAAGCGAAAAAATTCACTCGGTAATGAGCGCGGTACACAATGGCACGATTACTGTCTGCGCATTCCCACGCGCTCGTGTGTACACCACTTTATAAGTTTATTGTTGACATTTGCGGCCAATGTAAAAGGCCTCCCCTACCTTCAATCTCTCTCTACAAACGTCAAGTGCGATAGCTTTTTAAGGGGTCTTAATGAATCGGTCGTCGGTCCGCTAAGTACAGGAAGTCGACGCATGTCTTTTGATTGATGCTTATTAGCCTCAACTGTTAATGTTCGCCTTATGGGGATTAAGTGGGCTTTTTGTATTAATGAAGACATCTGAGACTTTGTTTTGATTATACTAAAAAGGTTTTGGGATTCACATAAAGCCGTTTTTCCATTGTGTGGAAATATATTTTTATGACAACCTCACTTCAGTTTTATGAGTGTTGGAGTGTCGCGGGGTACGTTGAGGGAGGGAGGTGGGTGCTAATGTAAATGCCTATTTGTCTGTTTGCTCAAAATCCGTGTCGTGTTCTACTCGGTCAATATTTGAGTGACGGAATTACCGCTAGGAACAAATGAGATGGCGTCTCACATATTCCACTTCTCTACATAAGCACGCAATCGTATTTAATATTTCTTTGCTTTATTTTATTATCTACTCTGCCATATCTCCTTATCTAGAAATCTAAGACATTAATACTTACTTGTGTATTCATTTTATAAGCCCTGCAAAAATTCTTCATTCCGAAACACATCAACGGAAATGTATCTCGTCAAAGGGATTATCTTGTTGATAAGTGGAGTGCCTTGAGTAAATGTGTGCCCAAAATAATTCCCAACATTCGAAACGATAACGTTATCAGTTGCACAAACACGGCATTTGGAGTATGCAAACAATGCTTCGTCATAATCAAGATGCCATCAACGCATGAGAACGTAGTCTACAATCAACATACTACGTACATACTGGTAGTTACCTACCACGTTCCAAATCCTTCAAATTAAGCCATTTTCTTACGTACGATGTAGGTATTACAGTCTACTTATGGGACTTTAGAGGATAGAACAGTAATTAGACATAATAACGTAACTCCATAGCGTTGATAATACCACACAGTCGGGTCACTTACCTAACAACGTTGCTAATAACTGTCTTGTACCTAACAAAGCGTGGAGAATGTCTCCTTTCTCTTAGACTAGGACACTGGGTAAACAAAAAACATAAAATTAACATACATCTTTTCCCCTTTTCGTAGAACTGTCGATGTCAAATGCATGACCCTACCTACTTCAGGCGACGAACGGTGTTGTGTTTCTAAGAAAATAAAATCAGCTTTCTGATCCCTGCGCTACCATATTAGTTTACTAGAATTTTTTTACTTTCGTGGCACAGAAGAATGTAAATCCACTCCTCTGTAAGCTTTAGTTCAAAGACAATAGAGTAGAAAATAGCTTGGTACGGTTCTATGTTACGGCGTTTCGTTATAGAGCCAATCTCGGTGTTCAAATATTTGTGTATGCTTGTTTGATTTGTAAGTGCGAATGGTGTTTAGATGTTTACCGAGCCGCTGAACTCGTGTTTGCTGAGGAGACGGCTGGCCTCTAATATTACTAATAAATAGTTGACATCGATCCACTTTTCCTATCCTTAAATATGCTTAAAATTTTTCGATCTCAATCATAGGAATGAGTTCTAATCAGGAAGCTGGCAAAGGTATTGTTTATGGTTCTAATTCAAGATTGTGCAGAATTCATTCATTCGTTTCCAAATTCGAATAAAAAGAGCAAATCGTTCAGGTAGACGTGGGCAGACAGACGTATTCAATAATTTGAAATAAGAACGTATTTCTTTTTATATCCGTTTAAAGGCATTCTGTTTAGTTTTGTTTTTGTGCCGGTCGCTGTTGGATGCGGGCCTTTCATCCGCTCTCTCTATACAATACTGCCACTCAAAAACTGTTCATTGTATTTTAATTTGACCTTTTCGGCGATAATTTATGGGAATCTTTTTTTTCTTGGAGGGGAACGTTTACTCAGTCTATTATTGCCGGGGATTATTTTCATTCCTTTTGTGATAGATTTGAAGTTTGGATGATCGAACTTTGGGGGCTATTAGTTTAAAGTATTTGGGGTGATTCAGGTTTTGTTGTTCGTGGGAAATAACAGCAATTATTGTCTTTTAATATATGATTAATTATTTGATAATTGATTAATTATTAATCATTAGAAATATTCTTTTAATATTTCATAACAGTTTTATTACGTTAAGCAACTTTCATCCTTGATCAATAGTTTTCATAATTAATTAATAATTAACAATAGATATCTTGTATCATAAAACAAATAACTTATATCTAATATCATACGCTAATTTTCTTATCAAACGTCAAAAGCAATATCAAGCTAAAATTTAGCAATACCTAAAATAAACGATAACTCCAATAAAAACTCGTATAATAAAACATATCTCATAAAAAGTAAAGTCTATCAAACCATCGATTGGCATGTTATACCATTTTATTACAAGCCGCACATTTAATTTAATCCAGTCGTAATGTTATTTTATATGGTGATTTAATCTCTGTCGTAAAACACTTTACCTATAAACGTGTCCGAGGCCCGAAAGCGAAAATAACAGGGCCTCATTAGCGGTCAGATACAGCTGATAACAAAAGCAAACAGTTATATAGTTTTAAATAACTTATTATGTATTTATTATGACTTAGATAACATTAGGTCCGGTTCCGGTTTATGAGATAGATCACGTCATAACACCTTAGCACGTTTCTACGTTATGATAAAATATTATCGATTTATCAGGTTCTTTATACTAATTAGTTTGAAGTATGTTCACACGGCGACACATCAAGGTATACAAAACAAACATAAGCCGACCGCGTGACGTTAGATATAAGTTACTCAACCTAAACAGAAAAAAAAAATTACTCGTGTCAAGATATTTTCACATTTCGATATAAGAAAACTCGAAAAGTTTGTAGAAAAAAATATTTCGTGTTATAGTTATCGGGCCAAGAACTAATTTCTTCTTCTTTTAATAAAAGAAATTCTCATTCATAATGCGAGAAACAAATCTGTTTTGATTCAAGATATTAATTTCAAATCCAGTAATACAGTTCTCATCACAAGAAATTCAATCTTGAATTTTGAGAATTAAACATTCTTCAAACGTTAGTGGGATTATCTTAGTCCAAGACATATATTTGAGATTAAGACATATCAGTAGAACTAGAAACATAATATTTGCTTCTTGTTTCTATAAAGTATTTTTTTTTGTGTACGCGCGGCCCGCTTATTTTGGTTCTGGATAGCTTGATGTTTCATCGTGTGTACTTACCTATCTAATCTAAACTATTATAACACTGTAAAAGAAGTGTGTATGTACATTAAGGGATTTAAAAATATATATTTTACGATATAGTTTGTACGTGTCCCTAACTCCATCACCAACTTGTGGATTTTTTGCCTGTTTGTATGTCCGAACATCACGCAAAAACTACTGAACCGATTTTGATGATACTATTTTGTTTGAAAGCTTATGATTTGACAAAAAATGTGATATATAATTTATGCGGACGAAGTCGCGGGTAAAAGCTTGTTATTCTTACAAATCCGTCTGTCATCGTCGGGACAATCTTATTTATAACACACCTGCGGAATATACGCGGCGTAATTTACGCGTCTTCTAGGAAAAAATGGCGTGTACTAGTATGTCGCTAGTATACGTTAAAGCATTGCACGCGTAATTTACGTCGCTTAAAATCCGTCATCACATCACGCTTAGATTTATCCGCTTGGAAAAAAGGATCTATATTGCACAAGTCTCGTTTCTCATTTATTTAATTACGAGCGTTAACCCGCGACTTTGTCGCACAAATTATATACCAGATTTTAAGTCAGATAATAAGCTATCAAACAAAAAAAGTTTCATCAAAATCGGTTCAGTAGTTTTTGCGTGATGTTCGTTCAAACAAACAAACACACAAAAAAACAAACAGACAGACAAAAAAAACCAAAAATTTGTGATATGGAATCAGGGATACCTAAAAACCATATCGTAACTTTATTTTTTTTAATATCTTCAATGTACAGAAAAACTTCCTGTTACAGTTTTATAATAGTTTAGATATTCGATTAAATACATTATGATATGAAACAAACATTTAATAGCGCGTAATCATTTGAAATTTGTAATTGAACTACAGCAATTTCAGTTATTCCAAGGCGTTTCTAACAAAAAGCACATTTAAGTTCTAAATACCAAAAGTTTTGACCGTGATAAAAAAGCCCTTAAGCTTGGTGCACATTGTCATTGTCACGTCGCATCGCACCGCGGTGCGGCGCGCACCGTGCATGCCACATGCAGCGCTTGCTACCGACGACTGTATCGTTTTGCTCTTGCCTTCTTAGCGCACATAACATGCCACTTTCAATTTAGTTTTATTATCCGATCGAGTGATCCGGCGATGTGAACATGGATAAGTAATTACTACATCTTCGCACAGAAAGTGCTGTTGTGTTGTTTAGTTTTTAACACCAGAAATGAGCTTTAGACATTGACTTTTAATTATACTGTTTAGTTCCCTGAGTTTAACCTAAATCGTTGGATTTATCAATTAGGCAATACAGAAACATTATGTGTTGATAGTAGGTAAATCTTACCAAATGAGTACCATGCAATTTAAGAACTTAACTGCGGTTATCCGTGATGTTATTACGTTATTAAGTGAGATCACCTATTACAGCATGAGACAGCGGTGTCGAGGCGCGCGACCGCAAGGCTATCTCTCCGGTGGTTACATTCACTAAATTCCCGGCCACATTTTTCCCGAGCCCGATTGTCCGCAGCTCCATTTACAACGTCTACACGCCGCGCCAGTTCCTTTTACGCTTTTATTTACGCTCCTTTTATTATTTTTAAAAGTCCGTTTGTTCCTCGCGCCGGCTCCGAGCGCGGTTATTTATTTTTTGCCGCCGGCCTCCCGGCGACCGTGTGTTGTTGTGTCCCTCGCTTTATTTTTATTTTCGTGCTTCTTATTATGGAGTAAGTTTTTTTATTTATTTTTTACTTTATTATTACGTGCTCGCGTGTTCACGTTACTTTATTTTTGTGTTAAGAGGCGAGCGTTCCAACTTGTTTTTTTTTTCATTAATCGAGACTCACACCGAATTATGGTCATTAAAGGATAATTTGTATTATGGTAATTTGGGATGCGTGTAATTTTTGTTTCGTGATAGGAATGTTTTTGTGTGGAGACTGAGATTGATGAGTTGTATGCGTTTAATATTTGAGGTATTGCGTGTCAAATTGATGCTAAACGTGGTTTATCTTTAGGTTTACTTTTCTTCGTTGTGGTTTCATGGTACGATGCAGAGAGCCACTTTTATAAAAGAGAATAAAAGAGCACTGTACGAAAAAAAAAGGAAATAGTAAAGTCCGAAGGAAGGCTATGATGACTTTTTACTAATGAAGACTTAATGTAATGTCAATATTTGTGTAATTATTTGTGTTAATTATTTGTCCTGTTGTTGCAGGGTCCGCCGCAGCCCGGTCAGCCCATCAAGTTCACCGTGGGAGAATCATGTGACAGAATCAAAGAAGAATTCAACTTCCTTCAGGCGCAATATCACAAGTTAGTATAATTATTATCTATGTATTCCTACGGATTACTATTATTCGACCACTGTCGCCATTGAAGTAATAGTGATTATATCTTTCCCGTCTGACTAACGCCTTAATCTAGGATGATCAATAACTCATGTCAAACTATACTTTACTCGACATTATCTATCACAATCGTAAAATGTCTGTTTATAATCATACCTAAAATAACGGTATACTAAAGTACATGGAAACTAAAGATAAACAAAATGTAGAAATACACGAGTATCATTGTAAATCAGTGTTATAAAATAAATCCGATGATCCGGGATTGCTGCTGTCACGAAGTATAAAAGTATCAGAGTAGAGGACTCAGCCCCTACCTACCTGTCCCTTTCGAGAACACTATTTTAGTCCTTTTGTCCGGGTCTTTTGATAACCCTCTTTTGTTACTTTGAAAGAAAGTTTAACTGGCTGCTTTTTTCAATAAAACTTTTTTAAGAAGCTTATAATAAAAACCTGCCAAGTGCGAGTCAAACTAGCGCACGGGTTCCGTACTACCATACTATTATAATATTTAAAAAAGCGTTTTTTCCGGTACATAAGTACACACTTTTGCCAATTTTTATTATTTGTTGTTCTACTTGTGTTAGTTTTTTTTTGTTTTTCTTTTTTACTATAAAGAAAAACAAAAAACGTTAAAAAATAATCACGTTTCTTGTATGGGGATGTTTTTTTATTATTTGATATATTATGCATATTCTGTGAAAATTCCAACCGTCTAGCTATTACGGTTTGAAGGTAAAAACGGACAGCGTAGGCTTAGTAATATCCTAGGCACTCTTTGGGTAGGGTCCCACTCTTAGGATACGGAACCCTAAAAAGTATAAAAGGCAGACTACTACTTGTGTTTAGGTACTTAGAACAAAATGTATGTTAGTAAGCTCCTTATCGCTAACACATCATTTACGTCTGGCCATCGATTAATGTAACAATCTAGAAGTGAAACTGAACAGAGCTGTCAAGCGACGATAAAAAATGTAAGCACAACAAGTCTGACCTACTACAAGCGATAAGAGCTATAAAATAAGTCGTTTGTTATAAAACCCTTATCTTATTTGTTACAAGTGCTCTTTAAATAGAACGTAAGTGTGTTATGATTTCTCAAGTACACAACATTCGTTGATAGTACTTAGGTATTTAATATTTTAACTATCAATTTGTAACTATGTTAACATTTTTGATGTTCCATTTAAAGTTCGATCAACTTTTTTCGATGCAGGTAAATGTAATTAAAATGATTTTTTTGTTTGTTCCAGTTTAAAATTAGAATGCGAAAAGCTGGCTAGTGAAAAAATTGAAATACAAAGGCATTATGTTATGGTAAGTGGCGCTCTCTCTCTCTTTTGTTTACATTTGTATAAGATTCTTTTTGTCTCGTTTTCACTCACATAAATTAACACTTTGAAAAAAGTAAGCAGCTCTAACAAAAACAGTTGGTTTATTCTTGTACGATAATTAGTCTGTTACGAATGAGATTTAAATGATTTAATGCATGACATTACCTTTTAGAAAGTAAAATGTACCTACTTACTTACTTTGTATATTTATTTGAAGTTATACTTCTTTTGGCGCGTTTTAGGAGACAAAGCAGCATATTTTCAGACGTACCATGAAGTTAGTTTTTATTCAGAGTTTTCTTTATTCATGCCAAAGAAGTATAACTTCTTACGTGAATACATAAGTACCGTAACTTATTTTAAATATTATCTAATAACGTCATACATATCAGTACCTAAATAGCGTAGCTTCTGTTTTATCAATTGATATATCTGAAGGAAACAAGTAATTTATCGGTCAAACAGAGATGCTTATCAAATGCAGCCTTTGTTGGGGTCTAAATCAATAAATAATTATTTTCCTTTTGTCAAACCCGCATGTCAACGATTATTTTCTATAGGATCCAACAGTCAATTTTGTTCACCCCCTCGTTATATCGGATAATCATAGACACGAATGAAATTGTTTACATATACATTTCTACAACATCTGTTTTGTTTATCAAGCTGGGCACTTTGAACAGTGTGTGGTAATAACTCTAAAAACACGTGTTGTTTGTTATGATCGCGTTAACGCAGAGGTGGATTTCAGTAAAATAAATAGATATTTTGGCATGCTCTAATCCTCGCTCGCTCGTTTCGCTCAGATATGAATCACGATTAAGTGTTGCCAAATCGCTCGCAATTTATTTTAATACGCTCAAGAGGAAATTTTCGCAAGCATTTTTATGTGTCGGAAACACTTCTGGCGACGGTCCAAACTGAGCTACTGCGGATGTTTAGTCGCTTCACTCATATAATTTGAGGAAGCTAATCTGTGCCAAAATATTTGTGTGACACACTTTGAACGTTCAACATTCTCGCACATTGTTGTTACTGCGATGCTCTCTAATCCGTGTCATTTATGTTTCAGTACTATGAAATGTCTTACGGCCTCAATGTGGAAATGCACAAGCAGGTATGTACCATTCTTATTATTTACTTATCTAGTATTATAACGGAAAATGTTTTCACATTCCATGACATCGTAAATTATGAACTGGACAAATTGTAACATTTTATCAGAGGTCGGATGAAGTGCCGCGAGGAGAAATGTTGTAAAAGTAAAAAATCGTGTTATTGTATTGCGCCTGTTTACTGGCTAAACGTTGTTTGACAGCGCCCCGGGGTACTGTGGGGGGTAACGGGCACCGTGTCCAAGGGGGGGTATATAGGGGTGGCCGACACGGCGCGGCCTGGCCACTTTGTTGACATTTCACTTTTTTTTAATTTCCACGAAATTACATTTGTTTTTCGTTTCGCTTAACTCGAACTTCGTTCCCCTTCGCAAGTAAAAATAATAATTTGTCTAACAATCAAAGTCGCAGCGGTTGTATTAATGTTGTGATGGCGTTTATTTCAATGCGTTATGAGGAAATATTGGAGGGGGAGCGAGCAGAGAGCTCCCCTAATGTGCGAGACCAAAGTGGAGACGATATATCTAGGAGTTAGAGACGCTTAGTGGAATTCACGAAAAGTGTCTTTAGGGCTGTCAATTTATGTTCTGGTAATACCAAACCATAAAATAAGCAATTGACATCTACATAATACATTTTCTTGCTACATTGATTCAAAACCGAGTTCAGTCTCCTGATGTTTTTATCAACCTTTCAAGAAAATACGCACAATACTACGAACTTCTTTATGAATTTTTTTGTTAAAAAATATCGACTGTACCTACTAGGACTTACAAAAATATATGGATTACAAAGCACAAAAGCAATACATTCTTATTACAATATAGCCTTAGGCGACAGCCCTAACCGCAGGGCAACAATAGCTATCGCAACGAATAGATATTTCATGCGCCAGGGGTTCCAGCGCCCGAGGGCCGAGGGGATCTGAATCCACAGGGGTTCCGTAGTAATCTGTTGATTTTACGCTCGCTAGCCTGCTACGCTCGAACCCCGTTTTTAATAATAGCCGTACTTTAACACGTCCTCAAAACGGAACCAAAATCAATTTACAACGCTCCAACCTCTAATAAGAAACACTCATTCGTTTCACACATTAATATTCTCACGTGGGCTTTTAACACGAAACAGGTGGGTTTTTTCTTTGATCATTTATTAATTTCTTAGCTCCGTTTGGTTTCTTGAGAAGTAGTTATTTTAGAATTTTTTAATGTTGAAAGAATTCGCTTGTTATGAAGTTCTTTAACTGGCGGGGCGGCGGTGGATGGCCGTATGCAATATTTGTTTAGGGTCTGGTGAACTAGGAACGAGGGTGATAACGAAGGGTCGCATTGTTTGCAGCGCGGCAGTCGGCGGACAGATGGCGGCCCTGCTCCTGCTCAATGCTTGAATGCGCTATTTAGCGTACACTGCCGCGCTTCATTGTAATGGATTATTACATTAGCACTTAACACGCTCAGTCGAGCGAGAACCAGAATACCCCTCCGACTTTGTTAAGCTTTTATACCATTGCATGCGAGCGTAATAGAATAACAACTAATGTTTTTCTGTTTTTGTCCAGCATCATGCTTGTTTTTCTCCGTAGTTGCGTGACGGTCGGTCGTTTCGGGTTAAATACTCAATAAAGTGAGATTGAAATAAAATTCTAACTGATATAGCTTGGTTACTTTTTTGTCAAGTTCCATTGAACTTGTGACGTTTCAAGGTTACGATTGATATGTCACAGTGTTTCAAAGTTTTAGAGAAAAGCAGTGTTTGCTTGATGATAAGGTTGAGTTTATAATGTATATATCGCTTGAGCAGAGTGCGTCGTGACCGCGCAGCGTTACGGCGTGACCGCGTCTAACGCGCGTTTTCCGCTCTTTCTGACGACGACTAATTGCTTAGATTTTCTTTTGTTAGTCGCGGGGCTAGACCGTAGTCAGACCGTGCCGAATTGCACCTACTTACGCCTTGAATTGATTGTTTCGTCTTTGTGTGGCTGGATCGACACGGAGACTTATTGTTCTGTACGAAGCTATTATTCACGCCTGAGCTGACTTTCACGCTGTCGATTATTGCAAAAGTTTCCGTGTGTTGAATCGAGCGATGACTACATGAAATGTGTTTATAGAGAACGTACGAGTAGGTAGGTATATTATTAAATTTGTAACATAGTAATGAAGCAATAGATAACGTGTAGATAAAATAATAAAACGGTTGAAGTGAATGGGTGAAGAGCAATAAATTCATAACGGTGGAGTGATTTCATGAAGTGTCACAAGTGTCGAGTGTGAGACAATAGGGTTGTGAGCTCTCGGCGCTCGACGGGTTGTCGATAAAATACTTTGTCGAGGTTTACGAGGCGAGTTGGCACCCCTGCGGGCGTAGCGCTCCGCTGCACAAAGCCACCCCTACAGACTCGCTTCCTCGCTTGTTATGAAATATCAATGATGACGTGGACAAACTCAATATACTTTGGAAGCATGTTGCTATATTTTCGTTTCGTAGGGGGTTGTGGAGGAGTTACTGGAATTGGTATTGATACAAGCACGTAGGTACTTTTAAGTCATGACTGTGTGCTGTACGCAGTTGCTTTTTTATAGCTATAGATAAGCTTGAGGAAAGAATCTTTAATCCAATGATAATGTTACAGATAACATGATGACAAAACTTGTTTCTAAACTGTCACCTCTATCAAAATAAGTTAAATATTTAATATATCAGTAGATCCAATAGATGTTTCAGTAATCTAATCTAAAATAAAACAGGCCTTGGTCTAAACATAAACCATCTTCTATTTGGACATGTACCGACGGTGCATGTCCGTATAATTTAATAATTTAGGGGTTATTTCGATGCGACTACGTAGTCGCCCTCACCCTTGACGCTCTCAAATTATTCATACGTTGGGCGGAGGATTGTTTACCCCTGCATTAGGGTGCGTCCACATCGCCGCCGGCTCTCATTGATAAAAACATTGCACGTGCCCGATCCGCTTACCTACTGTTTATAATGAAACGACCCAGGGATTTGTGCAATGTCTTTAATCCTGTTTGTTTTCTACCGAGCTTTATAAAACACTAGCTGCGTATAACATAGGTACCTAACCTACTATAAGGATTAGGTTATCGGTTCACATATTTTTTTAAATTAAATACACCCTCTTATCTTCCGCCTCGATACTTAATTATAGATAGATTGATGTTAACTTCAACAGATCAATTTTATCTTAATTACATTGTTATTTACTACATGTAATTTAGATTGTTATATCTTATCTTAATCTAATGAATAATCGCTTTCACGCTGATAATTACTTACCTAAGCTATAATTTGATCAAAGATAAGAATTATATCGGAGTTAGGTAGTTATATTTTTGTAACATGTTTAATTTATTAAATGTTAGACAATGGGGTCTGTATTCTGTATGATATACATGGTGATGTGTGCAGTGTAGCGTGGCTGCGTGCCTTATCAAATTACAAGCGTTGAGTGATGTGAACACTTGGAGTTGCTTGCAGCCGTTCCGTTAAGGGTCCCCGCATAATGGCCGCACTATCTGATACATCTACGAAACATACAGCATTGTGAATTGTCTAAACGAACGCAACAACTCACAATGAACGCTCCGTCGCCCTCCGCTTTTAAAGGGAAATTATCTCTCCATCTACGGGGTGCGTCACACGGCAGATGGCGCTTGCAATAAAACCACTAAACGCGATATCGCTCGCTCGCTGCCCCTCTGCTTTATTATTTGATCGGGGAGCCAAATTAAAGGATTTGCAGTAACCCCTCGCGTCGACCCTCGCCAACAATCACCTCTGTATTAAGTCTAATTGTGTTTTCAAATACGGCCCCTATAATGGTAGGGGACGCGATGTGCGCCATGTGAAAAAATAGGGCGTATTCACTGACGTGGCTTTATTAAATTCAACAGTACAGCGTGCTCTGCAGCGTTTTATTAATAACGAGTGTTAACCCGCGACTTTGTCCGCACAAATTATATACCAGATTTTGAGTCAGATAATAAGCTATCAAACAAAAAAAGTTTCATCAAAATCGGTTCAGTGCTCGTTCAAACAAACAAACAAACACATAAACAAACAGACAGACAAAAATCCAAAAATTGGTGATATGGAATCAGGGATATCTAAAAACCATATCGTAACTTTTTTTTTGTTAATATCTTCAATGTACAGACAAACTTCCTGCTACAGTTTTATAATAGTTTAGATAGGCGAATAATTTACAGAATCTGTGTTCGTGCGCGTCGACATTTCCCTTATAATGTGTTGTGAACACTCGTGACTAATAAACACAGGTTTATTGCTAGATTATACCGCGCAATGAAACATAATAATATGCGCTGGCATCGCTATCTCCCAGATATTACATTAATCTCGCTATCTCGTAGGTACTTACTCATTTAGTGATACATCATACAATTTTATTACTTGTCTATCATTCAATTGATGGTTTTTGTCTCTTATATAAAAAGTAAAAGAATTTTATTAGGGACGCATCGTGCGACCGGAATATAATTATCTTGTTTTTGTGTCAGGCTGTATGAGGCACAGGGAGCGGCAGTTATTTCCCAAAGCTCCCTGCACGTTATTCAGCTCGTTTATTTATCGCCCCTCGCAAGCGGTGCGAAACTAATTACTGAATGCGGCCCCGTACAGGCCTTAATTGCACTGATTGAGACACGGATATTGATTTCGAAACAGTTTGCGTTGATGCTAGCGGGTACGGGCGCCTGCATGGGTACTTGGGTACTTGTATTATAAGAGATAAGTGTACTTTTTGCAACCATCAGCAGTAAGGCTGATTCAGTGTTTATGGGGTGTAGAGCATCTCTGTGATGGGGATGGACTAGGTTTGCCTGCATAACTTCAGTCGGTTTAGGAGTTACAGAAGTTTAAAGATATCTTATTATTGTAGTGTGCACTGTAGCTATGTGAACAGTACAAAAACTGAAATGAACTGCCAGTCGGTTTAGGAGATACAGCCGTTCAAACGTCGGACCTTAGAACGGCTGTAACTCCCCTTAACCGACTGATGAACCATGTCATGTTTTGTACTGTTCATATAGCTACAATGCATACTACAATAATATCATACGATCAGCCTTGGAGCTGATCGTAAATTTTTTACTGACCTTTAAACATCAGTAACTTCTAAACCGACTGGAGTTATGCAGGCAGACCTGGTCCATCCCCATTACAGAGATGCTCTACACCCCATAAACACTGAATCAGCCTTGCAGCTGATGGTCGCAAAAAGTACACTTATCTCTTAGTCTATTGGGTAGTCGTGTAGCCGCGGCCGTGTGGTCGGGCGTGAAACGGCCCTCATGAATAATGTAAGCCTTGTTCGCTCCTTGACTCCTCATTTAAAACAGACGATTTCTATTCGAGTCGTAAACTCCACGCCTATGACTCACTCGTTTTCCATTCACCGTAATAGTCCGTAAAACTGCAGCACGGCGAGCTCAAGAATTTTAATAAGCTACTTTTTTTTACACTGCATACTAAGACAAATGTTTGATATTACTTATACATGGTGTCTTTTACAATAACCATTGTTTCATACACTTGTACTCGTTGACGTTTTTAGTAACTATTCTAGCGGTGGCCGCGACTTCGTACGCGAAGACCACTGACTTAAACCGATTGCGATGAAATAAAGCCTAAATATTAGGCCCATCGAGATCTTGAGAGATGCCAATCAACGCTCTGAGTACGAAACCTAATGTCGCATCACCACCAGTACCAAGCGATAGAAAGCATTTTGTTAGCTTGAATGTGCTCATTATCCATTGCGGTATCAGAACTCAACGTTCGAATAATCTTTAGTACTACGCAAGCATTATAAACTATTTCCACATAAGATCTCGACTGGCTTTCAGCCTCAAAATATATTGAATCCTTACTGTCGCGAGGAATGTGTTCCGTTTTTGCGCATATTGCTGCGACACTGGCCCCGCCCCCTTTTCACATCTCCCTTTAGTTTTTGTGACCTGTGGTTAGGCCTAAGCCGTATATATTTTTAGAAGTTTTTCAGTAGTTTTTTTAGTGATGCATGCACAAACAAACAGATAACCACATAAATTAAAAAAAAAATAGTCTCATTACATTCCATTACGCATTCTAAAGGCCCCCAATTAATATTTTTGCTAATATACTTATTGAATGTACCATCAACACAAAGTTTACAATTTTATTTGTTTGTAATAGATTAAAAATAGTTCTGAGAATATAATCTTTATGACAAAAGCAAACTTGAATGTACTTATGTCTGTAGTGTAGACTACAGTCAAAAAGTTTTCCAATAGTTTAAACACCCCGTACACTTAACTAACAACCCTGAAATGGGTTGTATCATTAAATCTCTCTCCCATATCATGAAAACGGTAACAGTTGTATGCGGCGAACAGTCTATACAAATAGTGAAACAACGCAAACAACGAAGGGTTAGGGTTGTACTCGGTAACACGAGGGTGGCAACCCTAGCTATTGACGACTGAATACCTCCCTATCTGACAGTTGCTACAATACGTATTACAAATTAAAGAGCGACCTTTGATTGTTTTGTTTGGAGGATTTTATACGAAATTAAAGTTTAAAGTATCGGGATCAATAATAATAATAATAAATTAATAATACATATCTTGGACATTGTAACACAAATTATCTAGTCACATTTAAAGTACCTAGACTTGTATTATGATGACTAGACAACGATACAGAATACATATATAGATACAAACATCCATGACTCGGGTACAAATATTCATATTCATCATATAAATATTTGTCCCTTACGGGAAACGAACCCGCGACCCTCAGCACAGCAGGCTGGTTCACTACAGACTGTGCAACCGGGCCGTCGTCCGATTATGATTTCGTATGTATTTTCAAAAGTTAAATCATATCAGCTGACAGACGTCCACTGCTGGATAAGCCTCCCCCAAAATGGGAAGATTTGCCATAATCTCCACGCTTGGCAGGCGGGTTGGCGATCGCAGTTGGATTCAATGTGTGTAGTCAGAGGATGCTGCTGCCCATCCTCCGGTTGATCCCTTAGTCGCCTTTTACGACACCCACGGGAGGAAATGGGAATGGGAGGAAAAGTTAAATACCGGTTTCAAATTATTTAAGGAATGAACAATTTCTGTGCTTTTAACGGTTTCCTATTTGAAATTATATACCTAACTAGCTTTTGCCCGCGACTTCGTCCGCGTGAAATGAGAATATCGAAAAATCCTTTCTTAGTGCACCCCTACATCCTGCAGTAGAATCTATGATGTTTAAGGTTTAAGGCTGTACGTTGTCTGTCAGTCACGGAACTGTTTTATAGGGATAGAAGATAGATTGTAGTTTTTAACCGACATCAAAAAAGGAGGAGGTTTCTCAATTCGACCGTATATATATTTTTTTTTTATGTGTGTTCGCGGATAACTTCGTCGTTTATGAACCGATTCTGATGATTCTTCTTTTGTTGGAATGAAGATATTCTAAGGGTGGTACCATGATAAACAAACCAGGATCTGATGATGGCATCCCAGAAAAATCGTAGTGCCGGATAGTGCGTTTGTTAATTTAAAGCACTACTATTAAATTGAACTAATGAATTCACCACTGAAAATTGTGAAATAAACAAAATTTTAACAAAAAATTAAAACCTACCAAATATATCCGCCTTATGATGCGAACGAAAAAGTCATCGGCTGTAATATTATTTTTTAACTTTTTAGATTTTTTGAAGGCGGTTTTAATTTTTTGTTGTTAATTTATTTCCTGTTCATAAAACTAGATTCAAATAATTCTCAAACACTCGCTTACATTTAGTACATATGCTGTAAGCGTAAATCTGAGTTCATTGCATGTGACGTTCCATAAAGAATCAGCCAAGTATGAAACTTTTATAAAATAATAGTTCACTCCACGACGCTGACGCGGGGGAGGGTCGCGGATTTGATAAATTCAGAGGGTCGAGATTAGAATTTATATTACTTTACTACCAAGAGTATTAAAAGTTAATTAAAAGGAAGATTGAGGGGAGACCTTTGCCCAGCAGTGGGACAAAACAGGTTAAAAAAGGAAGCTTTAAATAACTCCTATTCGTATACGAATTAATTTTCAAGTAGGCACTAGTCTAGTAAAATATCATTTTTTCCAGTAGCATGACTATTTACTGTATAAATAAAACCTCATCTAACATACATTTTAATTACTTTACAATCAAAAAATTTTCAATAAAGTGTATGTTGATATTGATATCAAAACAAACTGTTGAAAATACTACCGAATATCTACTATTTCCTATATTTATTCTTATTTTTATAAACGTTCGTATTCGTATTTTCTGAAAATAATATCCTACGTTTATAATATGCTGACAACTTTTTAAGGAGATGATCATACCATCAAACTGAACAACTTTCTCTATGGGACCAATATCGAAATCGCGAAAAAAAATCAGCTGTCCCATATATTTGAGTCGAGTTATGTTTGCAATTTCGTATGGAACGGCTGATTTTTTTTTTCAGATTTTTTTCAAGTTGTTCAGTTTGATGGTCTGATCATCCTCTTAAAATAGTTTCAGTTAATTTTGTTAGACCATATACAGGGTGTAAGGAAAATCATTAACCTTTAAACCACTTACATAACTGAACAACTTTTATTATAGGAGCAAAACTGTCAGAACGAAAAAAAAAATCAGCTAAGTATTCCATACTAAACTTCAATACCTATTCGACTCAAAGATATGGAGCAGCTGATTTCTTTTTCTTCTGACAGGTTTGCTTCCATAGTAAAGTTGTTCAGTTTGATGGTTAGAGTATGTGGTTTAAAGGTTAATGATACTTTTCCTTACTCTATACAGCGAGTAATGAATATTTATTAAGTAGTATTATAGGATAATAACTGCATGATGACATGTAACATTATAAACAGGGCACGCAGTCTGCATAATGGTTAGATATTAACTATTGATGCTCGTTCGAATGGCACTGGATGTGTTATCAAACGGTGCACTTAGCATAACTAATTGTCTGGCTCACCTATTAGTTACTTAGATCGGTGTTATTGTGCGTGACTTGTTTCCTTTTTTAATTGTTTAAATAATTGCTAATACCGATGTCTAATCTTGGTAATCACTTGATTGCCAAAGCAAAGAAAGATTCGCATATCTACACGGAATAATTGATATGAGTCGAAATTTTTTTAGGGGTGGTTCAGACTTCATACCAACAACTTTTACAATGGGTGCAAACCAGATATTGCAAAAAAAAGTCAGCTGTTCATACATTTGAGTCTTGTAAGCATTGCGGTTTAGTATCGAAGAGCTGATTTTTTTTGTGATTTCAGGTTTTCTTCCATAGAAAAAGTTGTTTATTTTGATGTTTTGAACCACCCCTGAAAATTTGTCGGCTTGTTTCGATTACACCCTGTGGTAGAGATGATAATGTTGGATTGGCGGTACAAATCTAAGTAAAAGGATGTTTGACTAATCTTGCCCAGAAATCGCACCTAAAAGATATTAAATATCAATGACAAAAATAAAAAATTACTTGTAACGTGCCAAAATAAAACAAAATAATCGGTTTCTTGCTATTCATTTCTTTTGACGTTCCGCCGCCACGTGTTTCCTGCAGATTGTTATCGGTACCGGAAACTTACCGGTACCGAATACCAATATACAAATTTGAACAGGCTACCGAATTCAACTTGTTAATATACTTAAATTAAAACTAAAATAACTTGCATCAACACTCAAATTGAATTAAAACTATAATTTAACAGAACGTATTTGTTAATAATAACATGAGATTAAATAATGTTAGGAAAAAAATTTATCAGCTTTATTTATTTATTAGATTAGATTATAGTATTCATTGTAAATATTTCTCCCTTTATAACCTGTTTAGGTAATAAACATTCGACAAAAAATTGTTTTGTAAAACATGTGTAAAAAAGTCGTCTCTTCATACAACCGTTCGATCAGCTGATAGCATTTACATAGTATGGAAAATCCAATTTTATTTGTTACGAATTTCCTATAGGTTTCTTAGGGAAAGTTGTTTAGTATCATAGGTTTAATCAGCCATTAAAGTAATGCAACTGTTTGCCCTAACACGACGACTGACGACATCTGGGGCAGTATCTGCAAGACCTGGATACGGCTGACACTGGACCGAGAAGGATTGCAAAATAGGTAGGAGGCTTTTATGCCCTGCAATGGGTTAGATACGGGCTGAAAATGATGACCCTTACACACTGCATTAGTTATTTATTATTCATTTGCAAAATATAATGAATATGACATGTCGACACTATTCCAGAAAGCATAGCCAAGCAGTATATTTGTAAAACAAATAACAAACCTGTCATTCAAATTAGAGTCCTAAAAACGTCCTGTAGTTTTAGTATTTGTAACAAGCAGATTGCGTGTGGCGCCAGAGTCGTTATTTCAACAAACACGATGCAATATATCGTGCACGTCACGCGCGGCACGCTAGCATAGCACTCTCCCACTAATGGCTAATTCAACGCGAACGCTAACTGATATAGTTTATATGTTACTATTGGACATGGTATGTTGTTGGACCTAATCGTTTTAATAGGATAGAATATAATCAAGTAGAAAATATCTAGGAGACTTAGTAGAAAATAATTAAAAGTTCTGTTTGTTTAAAGTAGCTATACAGGCTATACACTACAGGGTGTTAGGGTAACCAGTTGCATTACTTTAAAGGGTGATTGTATCCATGATACTGAACAACTTTCCCTAAGAAACCTATAGGGAATTCGTATCATTCTGTATACAGGGTGTTATGGTAAACAGTTGTATTACTTTAATGGGTGATTGCACCTATTCATGATATGAACACCTTCCTAAAGGAACATAAGTAAGGGAAATTTGCAAAAAGTAATGTCGACTTTTTCATACCGGCGTTCAATAAGCTGATTGCATTTGGTACGTATGGAAAGTCCAAATATTTTTTGTGAATCCTCTAGGTTTCTTAGGGAAAGTTGTTTAGTATTATGGGTACAATCACCAATAACCCTGACAGCCTGTATTTAAAGGGGAATATTTTTGTTACTTTTTCCTTTCAAAATTATTGTTTCTAATAGATTTTAAACCTGTTGAATCTCATCGTAAATACAGATTTTCTTAAATTATTGTTTAAAATTATTAGTTATTTTACTAAAAAAACGACATCAAAACAAAACGGCAACCCTAAAAAAAGCTTCACAATCTCACCAATATTTTTTAATTAAAGCCGACCCTTGACAAAGTCACACATATCACGCGTAAAGACAAGTACTGCTTAGTATTAAGGCGGGTGCACACTGGTGTGGGGTGGGTGGGTCCGGACGGACGGGCGCGGGCGCCCCGGGTCTGCGGCTGTGGTTAGCCGCGCCCGCTGCGGTCGCGGTTGCCCGACCGAACCAGCGCGGCCGCACTCCCTCGCTTACACTGAAATGCTGCAATGTTTTGTAGAATTTGTTAAATAAAATTTATAAACTGAAAAGTTTTTGTTAATATTTTTTTGGAGTTAATTAAAGAGGGATAATAAGAATGTAAGTATACTATTTTGTATGTGTTTACTTAAAATAAACGTCTAAATTTTTTGTGCCATTTTTTTCGGCCTTTAGTATCACTAACTATACTATAAATAAATATGCCTATGAAACAGGGCACAGACTTATCCTCAGGGTGTACGGGCGTCTCAGCCCACCATTCGTGCCCACCATGCGTGCCAATGCGGATTAGTAAACTTCACATAAGCATTAGAATTTCTTGTTCAGCATATGCAGATTTCCTCACGATATTTTCCTTCACCGTTTGAGAGCAGTCAGTATTTACGAACATACGAGTAAGTTAGAAAAACTCATTGGTACAATGGTACATGACATGTCGTCCGTGCGGATTCGAACCGGCCTTTAGTAAGTATACGTTCAAAACATGCAATAAAAATTAAAAATGCCACGACTTCGTAATAATCCATGTCACAAATAAAACGTTCGGCCTCGTATGGGCCTACACCTACAGCTATAGTCCTACACCCTACAGGCCACAGTAAGCATCGGCCGTGCAAACAACCTGAACAAACAGACTGAGTAAACTCGCTAACTTCAGCCCTCGTCGGCTCCGTCTATTCTGTTGCGTTGGCGCTGCAACTTCGTCACGGTCGATGTGTAACTAGTCTTATACAGAGTGTAACAAAACACCGTAGTAATATTTAAGTACAAGGGGTTAGTGTTTGAAAAAACAACTAAAAAAAATTGAGTCTAGTAGCTACTGCAGTTTTGTATAAGATAGCAGATTTTTTAATTCATTCTTGATGTTGTGTCCATAGTGAAAGTTCTTCAGTTTGATGGACTAAACCACAGGTTTAAAATATATACGTAGGGGACGAAATAGGTTTAAAAAAAATAAAAAATCTTTGGATACACGTTGGACGCCACGCCATCAATAGACAATTAATATCTTTTATTGAAAATGCACCCAGTGCAATGTTTAGTTTTTAAATTGTAATTGAAGTTTCATTCAGACTGACTAACGAGTAATGAACTGACTGACTGATGTAATATAGTTTGGACTTTGAGTTGGGAGTTTTTGTTTGAGGAATTAATCTCGTTTACTTGCGTGCTATTTTTATGGTGAAATATGTTTGACATTATTTTAATACCTACATTAGATCATAATTGTACCATATTTCAAGCAAATAAATAATATTTTGTTCTATACTAGGTAAAATAAAATAATACAGTATTACGTCAATGAAAATAATTGTGAAATTTTACTGTGCATTAAATAAATTATCAACTATTTGCTTGCGTAATGCCGTAATGTAGTTCAAATGAACTGACAATAATAATTATGACACATATTTACTCTTCGACGCAGCTAAAACAATAGGTACGTAATTATACGTAGCGTTTTTATGTAATTTATTTTCTTGTCACTTTTATTTGTACAAATGACGGCATAATGAATGTTGTTCAAGTAAGAACTGGGTGGCTATACGTATTTGTTCTCATTTGTTAAGTTTACCATTTAAACAAAGGTAAAGTTGAACGCGTATTTTATGCAGTTATGAATTTTTACCATATGTTATTTTCTGTATAATAAATTAATGACTTAATAACTATTTCATAATCTGTTTAAGTTTAGGGTAAGTTTTATTTGTGCTTTTACTATTTTATTCCCTTAATTAAACACCCATTATATTTTAAAAAAAATCATAATAATTATTAATTTATTGATTGATTGACAGTCGTGTCCATTGTTAGACATTCACTGTCAAAGTTCATCAGTGTAGTAATTATACCAAAAGGTCAAAGTCCAGAAAAAAACTATCAGTTTATTATCTACGTACCTAATACAACTTACGTGGTTTAAAAGCTTGCAGACGATTATATAAAACATTTTTCTCTTCATCCTTTTCTACGAAATATTAAATTGTTAATTGAGTTTAGAAAGCTGTTTAGATTGCCTTGCGTTATAAAATAATTAAATAGCAAGCGTTGCTTTGAGAACAAGGTCGCAACGTCAATATAATAATTGTATTTAAACCACTCTTAAGTTCTGTGATATACAAACGCGTTCGGAAATCGGAATGGTCAAAAACTTTCCCATCCCATTGCTCCCATCCAAGGGTCCAGCTGTGACATTGCTAACTTTGATAATAATTAATTTTAATAAGTAGATGTCAATGATAAAAGTAATAGCTAACCTTTCTCCCATCAAAAAAAGTTGGAAGTAAAAAAAGTCTGATCAACACCCATCATCAATCATCAATGAGAGATGACCGACGACGGTTTGAACACACGGCGACACATCAAGCTATACAAAACCAACATTAGCTGGCCGCGCGTAGGTCGAGTAACGTATAGCGTCGCGCTGCCAGCTTATGTTGGTTTTGTATAGCTTGATATGTCGCCGTGCGGACATACAAAGTCAAAGTCAGGATTCCGTTTGCAACCATTCGGGTTGCAAACGGAATCCTATACACTAAAAAAACTTCAAAACGCTTTATGTAAAAGATATTTACAATATTTAGGTAAGTACAGCCAATCAAATATTCAACACTCTCCTCAGCTACCAATACTAATAGTAATATAACTGGATTATTATGATTTATGACCTACTAGGTAAGTTGTGGCTTGTAAAATTATATTTATTACTGAAACTAGTACACAAACAGCTGGATTCGATTGACAGTATTCCAGACAATTATAATAATGATAGATTATAATGACTAGAAAGATTGTAATTTTGAGGCTTTGACAATTTTCCTGCAACAGAACAGCATCTAAACTACAGTACTTTTCGCAGATAAATGTTCTCTGTACACTTGTAGTTAGATGATTCGTGTTGTGCAGTAGGAACAGCGACGAGCTGGTAAACAGAGCAACGCAAACGTTCTGTACAAATAAGCAGCTTCTATCTCCGACTGGACGTTACAGTGGAGTTCGTTCTATCGTTACTGCTGGCGAGAGGTATACGTTATTGTCACATATATGTAGGTAACTGAAATTTTTGTTTATTCTATTTCTAAGCAAACATTTTTGTTTCATTTGTTTGTTCTATTTGTAAGCAAACAGTTAAAATATCTTGTATTTTGATTGTAGATTATTAGAATATAATGGACTGAAATTTTAATCAGTTAATTCAATTTACGACTTTGCCCGTAATTCGATTCACTTTCGGGATAAAAAAGTGTGTCTCCACGCCATCGCTAATAATATTATAATTGGTAAATTGTACTACGATTGATTGAGGAATGAAAATGAAACAAATTAAATAAACTGATTTACATAATTATATTGATGCGTATATGAAGTATACCAATCCGAATCTGCTATAGCGTGGTGAACTAATGCCTAAACATCATCTCCATGAGGATAGGCTTGTGGTCTACAGTGGGTCGTATTGATTATTATGACATCTAATAAAAGTTAGGATTAGGAAAACCTTACCTAAATGCTCATACCTACTTTATAACACTTGTATCAAATTTAGACATTAATCTATCGTACCTAAAAGACTTTAGATACGAATGTATCTCAATATGAACCATCTATCCTCGTGTTCTAGATCGGTTTAAGTACTAAAAACGGCTGCTGATATTATTTTAGTAACAAGTACGTTATTTACATACATTTTGATGGCTTTTAACACTACATTCGCCGATAAGAGCCTATCACATGACCTCTATCTAATACTTTTATCGACTGTTTTCCCGATCACATAAACATAATCCGTTTTATCTTTGAAACTACTCAGGATTTACCATAATCTACCCAATCAATTTTATGCTGAAATCCACGATAAAAACATTCTGACATTTTTAATGGAACAAGACAGTGGGACATATAAATCGTTCTATTGATTTTATCTGATTACATTACGAATAATATTATTACATTCACGTTGTCACATATAAATTTTAAAGTTTATAATTCCAAAAAGCGACCTGATACGAGGTGTGGCAATAATCTACGTTATTGCGAAACTGAAAATAATAGCTGCACGTTTTCATGGCCGTCCGTAATCGACGATAACCGCAAAATACGCAAATTTCTCGATCATAACTAATTTAACATACGGTATCAATTTATTCATCGTTTTCCGTGTAGATAAAACAGATTATGTTTCCAATAAACTCTACATGTGGTTTAACGATAGCTAAAAAAAAGTTGAGTGTTCTGTACAGTCCCGCTCGATCAGCGATCACGGAAATGCAAAGTCATTACAAGCATCACGTTAATGTAGGCAAAAAGCTAGCATCGATGATTGATTCATCCATAGAAACCGCTTGTGAAACTATCCACTGTCTACAAATTGGTCAATTCGTGTCCGCCGAGAAACTTGTTTGTGTTCTTTATTGTGTTCACGTAAGTCGTGGTTTCTCTTTGCGAATGAACTATGATGCAGCTATTCATTTGTTTGTTTATTGCTTTTAGGTTATGTTAGTGGTGTACGTACAATTACTTGGGCAAATAATGGAGTTTGTTTGTGTAGGGTTGGCAGACGACTAAAGCATTCATTTTCATGTTTAAAGTACCCATTGTCTGTAGCTCTACTGGGATTTAACAAAACGTTGAATTTCTAACTTTAAATTTAAACGTCACTGGGTTGTGATTTTTTAATCCCGTGTCTGTTAACCCTTTTCATACCTACGCACCTGACGTTGTAAAAACAAAAATAAGCCAAAAGGCTTAATTTTAATTTACACGCTTATAAGCGCTCTCGTAAAAAGTGCCAAGTCAAAAAGGCTTGACGCTTTAGCGAGAGGTAAGATACACAAAGGGCAATAAACGTTTGGCGTGGACCTAAACAAACAGGGGTAGCTAGGAAGCCGGCTCTTTGTTTGTCGAGAAACATGTGAGTCAACAATCCCTACTCCAGCCAGGGTCGGAGCAGGACCCGATATGTCGACGCTAATCTGTCAATCAGAGCCGCCCGGACGTGATCCCATTGCGTTAAGCCAATTTACAACTTCAGTATACCCCGTACCTATGTCGTAAACTCATTCAAAACTTACCGGCTAATACCCTTGATCCAATCCGATATTGAGTGCTTTAGTTGAGACTCGGTTATAATAATTATAAACAAATTAGAACGTCCGATCGATACTCTAGTACCTTGTTATGAATGAAGACTTCCACGTGTTTATCGTTAGATAAATATTAATGAGATATGCTAATCATGTAACGTAGTTAAATATACAACTGTGATAAGCTGTTACATTTCTAAACAACTACACTTAGGTCCGAAGTAAAGTTATATAATGATGTAATGGAAAGTCTGCAATGTTTATTTAGAGTCGCCCGTGGCTACGATTTCTAGATTGATAGGATGCCGGTTGTTTGATGCCTCTTGAGCGTGCAATTACAAACTGATGATGATGCGACTGGCGAGGCGGCTCCGTGGATCGATAGTCGACACTCGACTCTCGACTCGAGCTCGATGTCGAGATAACGACGTGTCCCGCACTACACATCCACTCGACGACTCTCCAATCCACTTGTTCTTACCGAGTAATTATACCCATTTGTTTATAATGAATATTAATGACGCGCCTTCCCGTCCATTCTGTTTATTATAAGTATCGACGATGGAGTAGCAATTATTTTAAGTAAAGGCAATTATATTGTCGTTCGCAGGTAGCACTTCACTCAACTGCGTAGATAATTGGAGTGTACGTTAAATATTTTATTTTCCAACTCTATGTTACACCTATGTTTTATTGACACGAAACATGTTCCCCGCTACATTTGAATTACATATTGGATAAGGTAATGATAATGAGAAAGGCAATAAGCAGTGGGGACAGTAAAGTAGTTTGAATTATCGATGTGCCAGCCACTAATGTTCCACGGCAGGCTATGTTTAAACAATTATTGCTTCGCGAATGCGATACGAATCGATGATAATGTTGGCCTCTGTCTGCTGCAATAATAGCCCATTTATCGACTCGACTGCCATTTCGCCGGTGGAATAATTTATTGCCACGCCATAAGAGCGACGCGGCTTTCAATACAATAGCGGGCCTTCGATCGGCGACTGTTTTGTTTAATAAAGTGGAAACTTTGTACTTGTAAGATAAGCAAAACGTGGAATGAATAAATAATTGTTAATAAGAGTTGGGAGCCATTAATGAAGGCCGTAACCGCAGTGGAAATGCGGCTGCGTCCGACGGTCGGCTTCATTTCGCAAAACAATCGCGGTAAAAGTTCATTGGGGGAAGTGGTTCGGAGAGGTCGCAGTGTGAAATGTGTTTAAGTTATGGATTAATACTCTCTTCGGGTTTATTTAAGGACGAGTCGTAAAAGTGAAATTGAATGTCGTCGTCGTTAATGGTGCTCGTAACGCTCGCTATTATAGATGCTATTAAACTTTGTCGAATAGCTTTGTTTTTGCCTTTAGCCTGTTGCTCACGATTATTGATATGAGTAATTAAATATTTATTGCCCGTGGAAAAGTATACAAAAAAGTGAGTGTTCTTGTATTTACTGACGTAAGAAGTTAATACTTCTTTGGCGTAAATAAAAAAACTCAATAAGAACTAAGTTCATGGTGTGTTACATCGGCTCGTGCAACTTGTGCCACATGCTGGAAATACACTCTGGAGTGCGAATTTTGAAAGTCACACGTTCAAAATTATGATCGTATAAAATAAAAAATAAATAAAGCACATGTATGTAATGATCCCAAACGTAAGCTAATAGGCTTTTTATAATAGAAACCATACA
Organism: Agonopterix arenella; assembly: GCA_927399405.1. Classification (NCBI taxonomy): domain Eukaryota; kingdom Metazoa; phylum Arthropoda; class Insecta; order Lepidoptera; family Depressariidae; genus Agonopterix; species Agonopterix arenella. The sequence continues at coordinate 10,999,949 of OV656706.1, read as the reverse complement.
ACGACGTCACAACCATATATTATCATCCATGACAGAACCGGGATTCAAACCCAGGAATGATGCATAAATTTATCTCCAAAGTAATTTTGTCATTTCCTACTGCTGATTTGAACTTGTGAATTTCAAAAAAATGCACTCTCGCTAAAAGAAGTAAAAACTTCAAAAATTAAATTAGTTTCGCTCCCGCTGAATCAGTCACTGCGTCCTCGACCGCGAGCGTGAGCGTTTTGCGAGAGAGACAATAAATTGCGGCGTGCGACCACGACTGCGACCGCGACCCGCATTTAGGTCGCAAGCCCTCGGCACTCGGGATACAATACACACCACACTGGCTGTTCTCGTGACTAAAAAGAACGTGCAGACGCTGCGTCTAGAACTGTTTAACATGCATCCACAAATGATTTCCGTACTTTTATACAGAATGTAAAATTAAATGCGTTTGGTGGGTCATTTTATTCAGGGTACCATAATCCGGCCCCCCTTAAAGGTAACGGAACAAAGGCAATTTTTTTAGTAAAATTGGTAAATTCCAAAATAAAACTGTTATCGGTAGCTACCGAATAAGAAACCAGTTTTAGAAAAACGTTGGAATTAAAGTAAAATACTATACTTTTTTGCAAATAACGGTTACTCAGTTGTTTGTGTAAGCAACGCAATATAATTTTGAGGGACGGTAACGCAGTGGTTATTTTACTGAAAAAAAACATCAATAAATGTAATCAGTAGCAAAAAAAAAATGTTGCAAATGTCTTTAATAATTACTATACACAATGACGAACAAAAATCGGCATAAAACGGTAAAAATAAGACTTATAGAATTTATACAATAAAAGAAAATAAAATTTTATCCAAATTGTACCCTGAATAAAATAATGGTCCAGGTACCTATCGAACAGGGCGCTTCAGACATGAAAGTAAAATTAAGGGATGGGCCTTACGCAAACATTTTATTCAAACCAGAAAAATAAGTCTGTTTACTTTACACCCTGTATGCTCTCTATGTACAACCTGTGTTAAGCTTTTTCAATTCATCTCCTTTAACTATTTGGCAAACGCTGTTCAGAGTCTGCCTTTTGTAAATAGAAACTCTTTCTAATGCTCGTTTGCATTAAACTTTTTAAAAAGCGCATCTTAACCAGATGCCTAAATTACATAAGACACCCCTACCAAGACACTCCTGAACACGCGTAATTCCAAACACTCCTATTAAGAGAAACAGAGGAGTTATTTTGCAAAGATTCACCTAAGCTGAGTTTAGTGCAAACGGGCATAAGAATAATTTCGGTTTGCAATGCTTAAAGTAAATCCTACGAATCGGCTACGAATCCGCTACGAAGTGTCTACGAAGAGGCTACGAACTCTCCGAAGGTGGAATCAAATGCCATACAGACAATTAAATACGGAGTTCGGCACTCGTTACGTAAGAGATACAAGTACCAAATGGATCGTCAGGCAAGATGCAGCTCCAGATTAAAAGCTTCAGCGACTAAACCACGTGAAAATCGTGCAAAAAGAGGAGTCACCCGCGGCATTAGCGGATGAGTGTCGGAGCCATTAGTGCACCCCTGCCTCCCCCGGTCCCCACACCCGCCCGCTCACCCCGAAACCCGACGTTCCTCTTTTATTTCTCGCGCGGGGATGAACTCCTTAATGACAAACCGTACTATATCTTTTGTGGAGAGCTCGCAAAAGTACGTATTTTGCGGCCCTTTTGTACGCCCGCTTTTTATTTTCTACCGCTCGCTCGTAGCTGTACATGCCTGTGATGTAGATATAGCTATAGTTGTAGATACAGTGTGGTTTGTTTCTGTGACGTCAGTGTAATCTCTGCTGATGTTTTATAGAAAGTGGTTATGTTAAATAGACATAAAACACGAGCGTGTTTATTCGAAAAACAACGCTGTTATACTCTCGGAGCGTGTTAATAAAGCAATTAATGGAAGTGCAAAATTATATACAATTAAAAATGCCTCAGTGTGGATGCACCGTTTAATTATGAGTGATAATTTCCGCAAATTTCGTCACAAATTTGCAAACTTAACAGTCCATATATTTTAATGTTGCCATTTTCACTCAATTTTATGTAAATATACGTAACAATAAACCGTTAATTATACTCTCTACCTTAATAACTGAGTAATTAAGTTATTTAATCATCAAAGACTCGTCTTGGATTCTTTCTACATTTTTCATACCTCAATCTTAATAGATATTAACCACAACGTTGGCAGTTAGGTCGGGCTTAAACAAGGTAAAAAATAAGGACTTTGAATAAAAATATTCTACTATTATATTTTTGGGGTAAATTTCGCAACAAGCACCTTCCATTCCACAGTGCACAGCTCACAGGCTAGGCGGCGAATGAAAATGTAATTTGCGGTAATTCGGGCGCGTCGGGCGGCTGCGGCGTGGCTTGTTCGCGTCACTACCCCGTGTCGGTTTACAACCAAATATAAATGTATTTACATTCTATCGCTTCGTTTTATAACTAGCTGTAACTATACATGTGTTTTATATCGATATGATTGTACGATTCCGTGGGATACAGTCTGGTTGAGATGAAGATTCATGACGTGCCGTTATCTCTATCATACTGTCTCTTAACACCTTTCGCAGTGACACTGCGGCTTAATTTGGTAATCTGATTGATAGTTTATTCACTTGTTTTCTTCTTTTCTTTTTTCTTCTCTTCTATTTCTCTGAGCGTTGCTACAACTACATTCTTAAACAGAAAGTTGGTACCTAGTTGTAGCAATGTTTCTGAACACCACGAAAGGGATTTTGGTCGTGAGTATGTGTGTAGATTAACACATTTAATACTTTTTTGTACCCAAACAAGAAGGCGCGGGCAACAGCTATAGTACGCTACAGGCGCGATGATGCACAAAATGAAACTCACCCTGGATCCTAGCTGCAGAGCATGCGGAGAGGATGAAGAGACTATGGAGCATGTTCTTTGTGACTGTGATGTCTTGGCGGTAAAACGCATGTGCCTCCTCGGAGATGGATACCCGAAACCGGGATATCTTAGGTTTCTTCCCCTCAATGGTGTTGCCTCCTTCATTGACCATGTATTTGAAGGGTGAAGACAACAAAAAGTATTGGGGCTAACACAAAAGATCCCATTGGGTCGAAGTGTTGCTGGCTTGCCAGCCCCCACAACAAGATAAGATAAGATAAGATAAGAACAGCTATAGTAAATAATAATTTACAATTAAATTTTAATTTTATGACAAAAATATGTCTTTGTGTATGCATTTTACCTTCTTCTTTTGAACAGTTTGGGTTCTAAACTTCCCTTGCAATTCATATACTGCACAGAGTACTTTTCTCTTGTCATTCCATGGAACTAAAAATTATTAGTTGATAAATTTAGCTGTAGGTAAATAATGTTTTCTTTCAACATTTCACCAGCAACATAACAATCTCAAAATAATCACAAACCAATGATTATTGGTTACAGTTCGAATAGAAAATAAGCCCAACAATATTTACTTGTAAAATAAACACATGCAATCTACGTTATGAATTCGCTAATGACCTTTCGACTCGCTCTATTAGTATGCAGGAAATTTGCAATTACTGGTTTTGTATTTTCAACATACAATGTCCCGTGAATCAAGCCATTTTCATTCTTAATGTTAAGGTGATAGCAGTTCTGATTATGAGACTTGTTCGATAGATTCCACTAAAGTATTTCAATACGGAGTCACGAAGGCACGAGAATTAAATAGATCAGTCGTCTGTCTCTTTATAGTTAATTTATTTTATTTGCTATTGTTACAAGTCGGTTTCCTTTACAATTCTACATTCCTTATACATTAATGCGTTACATTTATATTTGATTGTCAATGGTACATTACAAAGTTGCAATGACGACCTTTAAGAACTAAGTAAATAGTAATGAAACTATTATATTACTAGCTGGTGCCCGCGACTTCGTCTGCGCTTCGTCTGCGCTTCGTCTAGACAATTCACACAATATCTCTATAAATTGTAGCCTATGTTTTATTCTGATGTATAAGCTATATTATTGTAAAGTTTCATTAAAATCCATTCAGTAGTTTTTACGTGAAAGAGTAACAAACATCCATCCATACTTACAAACTTATTTGTAGGATTGATTTGAATACGATTTTTTTCAATCTATATTTAAAGAGCTTGGCCTTTGACCACATAAATATCGCTCTATAAGGTAAACAGATGTACACGTAGGGTTCACGTAGACACACAAAACTAGTAGAAAATATACAGGGTGTAAACTTAAATGCGTCACACAGACGGTGCTTCAGACCATCAAACAGAACAGCTTTCGAGTATGTAACACAGTATATTTTGTTCAGAAATTCTTTAAATTATTTTCTGTAACAACTATTTAAGATTACACCCTGAATAAAAATATAACTACAAACTCGCATAAATAATCGCTACTTTAATTATGATGTCGATGACGTCTATCGAAAAAACAAGTTAAACTATTTGAGAATCAGTTATTTATTCATTTCACTTTTTAGTTTGAAATATCTACCATTTTCAATGCTTCTGCCAAAGAAATTGCTGTTCAGTTTAATATTCCAATAAATCCCTGAAAAACAAAGTGAGTTAGTCTTAAATTATATAAGAAAATACATATACATATTTACAACAATAACCAACATATAAAACGATCGTAAACTATAAAATGCGTTACCTAACTCAACTTTAAACTCGTAAAACAACACGCAACATAAAACAGGAACGATAAAGCCGAATGAATGTCAAAATGACTTTATATTTACTGTATAAATAAGTTTAATATTCAGAAGGCTCATTATGTTAATTCGTCCCCGATTCACTGCGAATCTGTGAATAAAATTAATGTGCATTAAAACGGAAAATACGAGCTCAGGCAATAAACACGGCGGGTCCGTAACACCGCGATTTATCATTTCGTTTGACCGCCTGCGTATTGTTTATCGGGTTAATTTTATTTGTAGCTCGTCCGACAGCTTATCGGATACAATTATAATTGAATTGGAATGTGCAAACATTTTCGCTTCTCTATTTGCATGTTAAGGTAGTTGCAGAGGGGTCAATTTTATACAAAACTTTGACGCACAATACGCGTAGACGGTAGTAATATCAGTAACTTTGTATATATTATGGAAAAATAGTTTAGAAAATCTAAATGCCGCGTTATAAATAACATTTGCAATTTATAAAATAATTACGAAGATATAAAGTTTTGTAATTTTTCATACAAAATTTTAAAAGCTTTATATCTTCGGAATTATATTATAAATTGCAAATGTTATTTGTGACGCGGCAACTAGATTTTCTTAACTATTTTTCCATATATAGGTAATATATTACTTTTATTAATTCCGTCTACGCGTATTGTGCGTCAAACTTTTGTATAGACTGAAACCATCTTAAGGTGTGTTCACATGTTGGTACTCTACCACTGAAGCTAATTTATGTAGTTATCCCATTTTACAGTAAGTATAGACAATTTCATTACTTTAAAGGGTGATTGGACTATTGTCATGACACTGAAAAACTTTCCCCATGGAACCTAAACACAATTTTAATTCAACCGTTCGTTCAGCTGATTGCATAAATTTTTTTGCTAATTTCCTATAGGTTTCTTTGGGAAAGTTGTTCAGTATCATGAATACAATCACTCATTAAATTAATGAAACTGTATACTCTTACATGGTGTATAACAGCCCCCTTTGTTCTTTCTTTAAGTGCTGTACTACATTTAAAAAATCTGCTGTCCCATACATTTCAGTCGAGTTATGTTTGCAGTTTTGTATGGGACAGCGGAATTTTTTTCGCGATTTCAGTGTTGGTCCCATAGTAAAAGTTGTCCAGTTTGATGGTCTGAAGCACCTCTTTAAGTCAGTGTCCCATTTAATTTTACACCCTGTATATGTATACGGTGAACTCACCTACCTCAGGAAAAGCGAAAAAAAATCAGCTGTCCCATACATTTTAGTCGGATACCTAGGTACAGCAGTTTTGTATGGGACAGCAGATTTTTTTTCGCGTTTCGCGTATGTAGTTTAAAGAATATCATACTCAATCTTCAAATGTAAGTTAAACTTGACTGAATAAGTTTGACTTACGGTGACAGGTTCAACTTGGGTTCAACGTGAATTTAAATACGCCTGATCTGAATACACCTTAACACCGACGCACACATAGGTATCGATTGCATTAATTACCCAGCTTTATTGAATATTTAATGTTGATTTTATTCAAAGAAATGGATCGTTGAATAAATTTCCCATTAATTAACTGTCGTGTTTTATTAACATTATTATCGATGTTATTTCGTGACGACATAATTTTTCTAGATGACCTTTGGTATTTTATCACTTCATTATTTTATTCATAGAGCAATTAACCTCAATATTTGCTATTAACGCTTATAGTAGTTTATAGTCCGCCACGGATGATACTATGTATGCATAATGATAATGACATGGTACATAAATGACTGCTTAAGATATTGATCGGTCTAAATTGATCGGAAGGTTCCGCTTGTCCACACGCAGATAATTGGCCTCGTATAAATCATACTGTAAACTGCCTAAACTTATAATTATAACCTTAACTATAAGTGGAAAGAATATATAATCAGAAAGAAGACCTAGCCTAATAATAAGTAAGGTCCAAGAAAATTAACTGAAACTATTTTAAGGGAATGACCATCAAACTGAACAACTTTCCTATGGGGCCAATGTACAAATAAATAAATCTACTGTTCAATAGAAAACTGCCAACACAAATGGGACAATTGGGGAATTTTTCGTGATGTCGATGCTGGTCCCATAAAGAAAGTTGTTCAGTTTTTATGACCTGATCATCTCCTTTAAAATATATTCAGCTAATTTTGTAAAATATTATCAATCACAATTTACATAATTAATTTCTGAATTAGTACCTAATTTGCCTAAAAAAACGTATTTTTTACGATACCATACTATTATTTTGACTTATTACAATATTATTGGCTAGAATATTTAAATACATCGTATTGATATGAACAGAAAAAACTATCAATTTATAATTTTCATTTCATGATCATTAACAACTTTCTGCTTTTATAATCTTTCCTTCTACATGTAAATACCATAATATGACTATTATATGACTAATGAGATTATTTTGTGTGTTTCAGACGGAAATAGCGAAAAGATTAAATGCAATAATAGCGCAGATACTGCCGTTCCTCTCCCAGGAGCATCAGCAGCAGGTGGCCTCGGCAGTCGAGAGGGCGAAACAGGTCACAATGACTGAACTCAATTCTATTATAGGCGTAAGTACACTAATTATATGCTTATGCTTCTCTAACTACTGGTTGGTGTTAAAGGGTTCACACTAGCTAATTCATTATAGACATCGTAAAACGAGGCTATTTGGAATCATGAGGCTATTTGAAACAAAAATTATACATTTTATGTACGTAAGTAATAATTTTTATGGTAATCCACCATCGATCGCCCCTTTTTATGATGGTCTTTGTCATTGTTTTAACCGTATTAAATGCATAAACCTTATGTATTTACGTTTAGGTTGTTACAGTCTCTCGTTTCAAATAAAATGACACGAAATTTTTTTACACGATTTAAAATATACCCTCGTAAAATAAATTGGTTTAGTTTAGTCCATCAAACTGAAAAACTTTAATTATTATAGAGACAACATCAAGAAAAGATAAAAGAATCTGCTGTTTCATACTAAAGGAATACATTAATGTATTTAGCATGAGTTGTAATAGCCCCGTGGCTCACAAAATTTTCAATCAATCCCCGTAAAAGAACTAACATTATAAAAGAAATACCAGTGAGAATTCCAATCTAAACCATCATCGACAGTCGTTAAAACATACAAGAAACATTTGGCGTGAGCTCTACAGCTATACAGCAATTTACAGAATGCTCCATTCGAGTTTACGATACCATCGCTTCGCCACTGAACTTTATATAACGTTCTATTTCGAACAAATTAAATATCTTCGGCGTAACATTTCACGCTAGCCGATTTAACACGTGTCTTGTTTGTACAACAGTTAATGTAAATGTGGCATAGCAATGCTGGTGTTCCGTAGGCAACTGTCCAAACAGATTGTACTCTACCTACATGTATACTGTCATTGCTCAGCTATTCGCTTGAGTGTAAACAGACGAAAGAAGGTCACAATGAATATGGATAAAACTATATCTTGAGTTACATAGCCACCGTAAAATACCGAGAAATATTAAATAGCAGAACAAATCAAACTACTTGCATACTATTTGTTCTTTTAACACTTTCATTTGCTTATTCAAATGTTCTTTTTAGTTAACAATGCAATAGCGTTTTAAAATACAGTGCAAAGAACTTTGGACAGAAATGTACTGTTTGTAAATGTATAAATACATAAATTGCGATCAAAATTCTATCGCTATGAGTACGTAGACTACGTTATATATAAATACGTATATATATAAACGTTAGATACCGAATAGCTGTTAAACAAGAGTGTAAAGTGAGTTGATTCTAAAAGCGGCGCTTTCAACAGGTCGAAAGTTGCACGGCCGTTAATTAAACGATCTAAGCCGCGCAAGACGAGCTTGGCTGAGAGCCAACTCTTGAGATATTGATAAAATTACTACAAACAAGATACGTTTTATTTGCAATAGAACATTTGTTTTGTGAGTCTTCTCTTTTACTTTTGTATACAAGATGTTCGTAAGGTCAGCAGTAAAGACCTGCAAAGCATACCGCTGACAGATAAATCTTAAATAGAAATGAACGGGAAACTAAACGAAACATAAATATAACTCATCACTGCTATTAATAATTAACATGACGTGTTATTCGACAGTGTTATGAATTAACATGTTTTATACACTATAGAAGCAGCTATTTGTCACATGTGTGGGCGAGGCATAAAGCATGACATACTGAGGTAACTAAACCAGCCAACTAATACTAATGACCGAGCTATTAGCATTTACTTCAATTTACATATACCGCACTAACCGCACTCTGCGAATTAGGAACCGTCCTCGAATTGTAGGCTCTAACAGATTCTAACTAATTCCACAACACTCTAATTGTATTTTTTAGCTCGGACTAGTCGTGAGGACTTCATTGCCGCCTATTACTGCAATAGGCGGCATTCGCGGTCGGGTGCCAAGTCGTTAGAGCGACCTATTCTCGCGATGTGTTAACGTTTGCCGTTTCAAATTGTGAATAGGTCTGCCGCGACCAAAATAAATCACTTTAAAGATAATGAGGGCGAAAATAAAGTGGAGGAGCTCACTCGTCGCTCGTTCGCCTGTGGCCGATAGACTCTCGTGGGTCGTGAACGTTGGCGGCCAGCCAACTCTATCACACAAACCGCTCCGAAAGAAAATAACATTATTTGACAAATCCCAATCTTATTAGCCTTTGATAAGGTCGCGTTTTCATTAGAGCTTAACGTTGAATATTCAAACGTTTGATGTTATCTTATTACGAGAAATTAACTTTTCAAATAATCTGATTAAACGCACGAAATCTACTCTACAAATCGATTCTAGTTTTAATGCAGTTGAAAAACTATTTAACGTTTCTAAAATATTTTTATTCGTTTTATTTACTGACGGAATAGTTGGCAAAAATATTGGCTTTTTATAATTATATTATTTTAGCACATTAATGGTGGTTTAGCCAAAGGCTATGAATCAACAATCTCATGAATTATTTACTCACGTTCGAGCACGTTGATCTTGTTAATAACCGTTCCCATAATTATTAAATGTCGTACTGGCATTCAAGACGTTAATGCTAATAGCAAAGTTGGCATAGTAATGTATGTTTTATCGCATTTCAATTTCGTTTGTCTGAGGCACACGTCGCCGCCTTCGAGTCATTATCCAACACCGTAAGAGCCCTTTTATTCCACGTCTACGAACAGTAAACCCGGTGGATAAAATAAAATACCTTGAGACCCCAAAGTATCTGGCGAGGGTTCATCGCCCCCGGTAAGGATTTACCTACATGTATAGATTACCGAACAGCCTTCGAGACACCGGCAAAACGCAATATCGCTCTCCCTTCTATAAAACACTCTAATTTAAATAAAAAAGCGGCGCCACCTTCCGTATGTCGGTCCTTTTTTTATTACGAACCTTTTTTATTTTCGGGTCAGCTAGGGATCAAAGGGGCTCTCCCCTGGGAGTGGTGGCCCGCCCGCCTGCCTCCGTCTGATTTGCGACGATTCCGCTGCGCGCCGATTTGTGAAGAGGGAATAGTCCTTAAATTGGGGACTGTTTGCCTGCCTATTAAAATCACTTACCCATTCAGAGTGCTCTTCCCGTCTCGATATTTAAACGTCTTGTTTTCGTAAGTGTTGTTAGTCGTGTTATTCCATTTCTAGTTTTTGTTTATCGTCTGGCACTTAAGCTATTAGATTTCAGTGTTGGTACCATTATTTGTAAAAAGCCTTGTTAATTATTCTATATTTGTATTGTAAACGAGTTAACTTATGTAAAAATAATCTTTGTGAACAGGAATAGAGAGCTATATTATAATGAGAAAAAATACGATAGAAAAGATTTAAAGTAGGTAGGTATGCGGTAGCATCCCAAGCCATGAACAGAAAGTGGAGCGATAACGCAGTAAAACTGTTTGCTATTGTGTACAAGCAATGTGCGTAAATTTCCCGACAGTAAGCGGGGAAAAGTCGACAGCGGGACCTCGACTCGAGCCGTTATCGACGGGTACATCATTTCTCGTTCTGATTTTATTCCACGTCGCCGCCCGAGGGGTGGCTCCGTGGCCCCCGACCTCCGAGGTAATAGCTTCCAGATACCAACTCCCTCTCATACTCACCTATACATGACATAAATGTTCACATTGAAACAATATTCACGTAACAGATCGATACGGCGACGTGCCGACTCGTGTCACAGATACGCGCACCGAGAATCCGATACACCAATCTCGATCTCCTAAATGTTTATTAAACAATCCACCGCTCGTAATTGAAAAGCCGTCTCATTGACATAAGTATTTGTAATAAACAAGTGTATTATGTGGGCCTAGTTTATGCAACATTATCTGGAGAGATAGATGAACAAACACGAGCTTGCTGTTTAAATAGAGCGTATCTGTTTCCCCGCTGTCGATGGCTTTATAAACAAGCGACTCGTGAAAACATTTCTATCTAGTTTGCTTCGCGCCCTCTGATAAAAATTACGGCTGGAATAAATCGGGGTGCGGAGGTAAAGGCGGGGAAGGGAGAAACATGAATTTGTCATTTTTTCCCAGGCACGTTCGCGGGCGGGTGATAAATATTGCATTGCATGCCCTCGGCGTTTCTTGTGCGTCTCCGGGCCGCATTAACTTCTCCCCTGTCGCTTAGGCGTATCTTGTTTTTCAACGCGAGGAAGTGAGTTAGGGCCTATTCTGTCGTCGCTTCCAATGAAATTATGTAATCAGTTTTACGACTCATCCGGCCCGCGAGTTTTTCTTTCCTTTTCGCTATTTTTGTTTCTACTAATCATATTCATATTTTTAATATTCTTTTGGGAAGAACATCGATTCAGTTAACACGTGTTAACAAAGTAAAAAAGAATACAAATTGACATTTGATTACTTTTCCATTAATGTTCTAGTTCATGTATTGATTGTACTACAACAAACATTATTGTCCGTACAACGTGTGATTAGAAGCAATTACGTATAGAAAGTGTAACACGTGTTGGCGTCGCGTGCCTGAAGGCTTCGCCGGCCTAATGGTGCGTGATCACAACCACACATACAACATACACGCGCTTCTATAACCTACCTCTGTTGATGTTTTATACCCTTTAGCAACTCAACTCGGCATATCGGTACAAGCGAGTCTATAAAAGACTAGACCAAAAGCGAAGATATTTCTATTTTATCTTACTGAAAGACGTAAGAAGGTTTTTAGTGGGTAATAATGTAACGAAGCTCCTTCCTTAAACTTATATCCTTCTCGCGTGAGGCAAAAGATATTTTCAATTTCATTCTGATCTGTTCAGTCATTCAAAAATGAAAAGAAACAAGTTAACCATATTATGTTACATATAAAAAAAAGATAATACCTTCGGGCGAATTGAGAACCTTCTTCTTTTTTTTTTTAAGTCCGTTAACAACTACACAACACATTGTTTCCCTTTTTTGATTTGTATTTGTAATGCTAAGTACCTAGTTCACAAACAAACGACGTCAATAGGCGATGTGAACAGTTATCATTATCAATGATAAGTACCTACCAAATTATTATGTATTCTGATGTTGTTACGGGAAAACTATTAAGTTTACTACTACAGAAGTTTACTGTCGGTGTTTATTATCATAGAGTCGGATCTAGTTTTATTATAATGTCGTTTAATAGACTTCCTGAGTCTTGTAACGAATTATTTATGAATGGAATTTCACAGGATTAAAACTGTTACGTGATTCCTTTGAGAATTCCTTGTTGAAATTTTATTTCTATAATTACATTAGTCACTGGTTACATTTGAATTTAAACGTTGCATCGGTGTTGTTCCTGTAGGCTTTAGCACGCCAACCCCAAGAAAAAAAATAGATTTTGTTACTTTACGTATGCCAAAAAGAACGCGTTTTAATCGCTTTGTCGTGCATGACATACCATGGATTTATGAGAACTGTGCATTAAGGTGGTTGCAGAGGGGTAAATTTTATGCATAACTTTGACGCACAATACGCGTAGACGGTATTAATATTAGTAACTTTGTATATATGGAAAAATAGTTTAGAAAATCTAGATGCCGCATTACAACATTTGCAATTTATAAAATAATGAAGAAGATATACAAGGCTTTGAAATTTGGCATACAAAAATTTTAAAAGCTTTATAGCTTAGTAATTATTTTATAAATTGAAAATGTTATTTGTGACGCGGCAACTAGATTTTCTAAACAATTTTTCCATACATAAAATATTACTTTTATTTATTCCGTCTACGTGTATTGTGCGTCAAACTTTTGTATGGACTGAAACCACCTTAAGGCGCGTGCAGTCCGTACAAGAACCACTAATGTAGAAGCATTGCTTATCGCGGTAATCAAATCGATAAATTTAAGCCCCTTAATTGAACAATGTAATGCCCTTACCAGTCAATATCTCACCCATAATACCTTATGCAATATCTTAATCTGCCGGCGGCAGACAACTCTCAGCAATCACTACATAATAGCACCATAATGCGTCTCTAACCGCAAACTAACTGCGCTTAATTATTTAACTGTGTTAGTGGAAACTTTCCTCTCCCGTCTCGATAGCTCCCATTAAAGCCTTACTCATTTTAGGTTAATGCTGCTACATATTACGCTCACTTATTTGCTACTTAACTCTTGTAATTGTTTAACCAATTAAAAATCAATTCAATAAACCTCTATTTCATTAGTTAATTCGTTTCGTCTGTCATTAAGTCGTTTATTTATTGCAAGTTCAACGATATTCAAATCGCTAGCTTTATGCTTGAGTGCATTTTAATTTTAATAGTTTCCGTCAAATCCTGTTTGATTAGTCGTTCGTATTTCTCACGATATTTTACGAGTCTATAATAAATAAATGCTTCAGTAACGTGTATTTAGTCTACATCACATCCTTTTATGTATTTGGGGAAGTAAACAAGCAAATATTTATTCCGTTACCGAACATGCATTAAACAAAAATGTTTATCGTAAAAAAAATATCACTCGTTAAGCGAAGGGGATTTTTATGCGTAAAAATCTGTTCTGTCGGCGAGCGCTATCCATTTATAAATCGAGTATAATCCGTGCGCGTATAGACAGAGCTTAATGTGGCGTGAAAAAACGCGGCGAACCATTTTTCTCGTGACAAAAGCTTTTGGAGACGGCGCGCGTCTGCTCACTCGGATTCCAACACTCACACACACCGTCATGTTGTAATAGACAAATAATTTGAGCTCCCCTTTTAAGGAGAATACACCTAACATCTTTTTTTTTTTTTCAAAAACAGGTTAAAAGGGCCATTGCTTTGTAACCAATCTCGACGTAAACAGGCTCCTAGTTCGCTAGGAATCTTGAATATTTTACTATGGACATTTCTTAATAAAACAACAACCCCTCGTCTTGATAATAAATTGCACGTCGCATCGTTTGTTTGCGGAAACGATGAGGGAGGAAACAATATTCCGTGCCGGTTTATTTTGTAGAAAATACGTCTTTACTTTATAAAATGTCGTTGCAACTCGCATAAGATTTGTATAGAAGTTATATCTACTACATTATGGAAAAGATTCTGTGTTTTAGTAATCCTAGAGGATATAAAATTTATTTAGTACAAATTAACAATTAAACCTTAGTTAAATCCACAGAAAACAAACGTCAAACGTAAACATTCGAAACGTAACATCGAAGAATAATCCCAAAGCTCCCTGGTCTCAGAAACTCCGTCCAACTTTAATTTGGCTGATAATATAAACACCAAAGTTCGCAGAGAGATAAGCAAACGGATGGGAAAGTCGTTAGGGGGGCCGAGTTTTAATCTCGAGAGGGCTCTATCGGTATTTAATCACGTCTAAATATGCGAGGAAAAAAATATCGCGGTGAGGTATCAACGGCGCGTTATTGTCATTCATGACAACAGGCGTGGGGTGGGTCGTGAGTCGTAGGGGTGAGGCGAGGGGGTGTGAAAGTTCTCGATAGCACTGTTGTGGGATCACGTCACACCGTCGCTCCGTCGCACCGACCCTAGACACGGCTTTGTATAATTTAGATTCCTCCGGAGTCTGGATGGTGGGGAGATAGTATTGCTTGCTAGCTAACATGGATGAAGATTAGTTCTTTACTTTACGTTACCTACGTGATATATCATAATATTTGGACTTGGATCTTTTCAAATACATATTATTATTCGATAGGTATTTTATAATTAAGTTAAAAAACGCTATCATGATTTAAAGTTACGTAATAAAGATAATATCTCGAAGCGACACGACTGTGACACGGCACAATTTCAATACAAGCGACACAGGCATCCATTCGTCTCGCTGAGTAATTAGGTCTCATCTTTAATAGTCTGGTTTGAGTATTCTCTCACTCTACACCGGGTGGGAGCTGCCATATGCAATACCCCCAGGGCTGGCTGGCTGCGTCGAATGCTTGAGTCGTTACACACTGCAGCTTGTTTGCTTTATTGCAGTAGTTTCAAACGAGTCATTCCCATTATTACAGCAAACAGATGCCTCTGATGCAAACATAGAGATAGAAAACGTTAATTCAATCACAACTGTATCATTTTAATTTGTTACAAAAGCAGTAGTCATAGCCAGATAAAGTATTAACGTCTAATAGAAAACTTTTTGACTATTTATTATAAGGACTTGCCTAGCGGTAGCATTTCCCCTCTGCCACGATATAAGATTAATTGATCATGTGCATTTACATTCAATTTTATACCTTATCACTAAACGAGACAGCCTATAATTGCAAAACAATAATTTCGAACTTAGAACGTTTAGGGTTCACACGAGACTTCTTTTCATGATTTTTAACGTTCAAAATTAGAATCTAAAGTTATGGGGAATAAAATCCAAAGTTGCGGGTTTCGTGTTACCTCACCCCCCGTAAAAAGTGGCAGAAATATTTGTTCGTAGAATTACACGCGTAACTAGTCCCTCTATATGTAGTCAAAGAGAAAACTACATCTACATAATACGAATTAAAAAATTCCCCCTTTGTAAAAAAAACACTCCAACTAAGTGGCGCTCGCCACCTTTTGACACACAATAAATCAGAGCCGTGAGCGGCCAATAAAAAATATGTTCCACCCTCGGCGAAAATCCAATTAATTTTCGGCCGCTAAAAAAAGAGCGCGCCCGTCCGAGCGGAAAAAGCTTGGCTTTACGGTTCGAGGCATAAGAGGCAGCGGCAGCGAGAGCTCTGACGGGAATAGGAACAGACGGGCGAGCGTGCCACGTATAATAATAACGTTAAGCGAGACGAGATACGAACGGGATGCGGGAAAAGTGGAAAAAGAGGAATAATGGAGAAGGAGTAATCAATTTCGCTCAGTCGCCGCCGCCGGCGAAACTCTCATTTAAAATTTAAAATATCGCGGCGCGAGGGGGCCCATGGAGGACTTTTTAATTTGGCTCAGCTTCGTTTTAAAAATGCACTGTGCTCTGCGGTGACACATCAATTCACTTTGACTGTCGACACTTGAAACTAAAAAGTGGTTCGCTTTATTTAGCTTCGTTTTTAAATAACTTAATTAAGTTACAGGCAATGCCTATTAACTTAGGACTTGAAAATGGCAGGTTTAAAATTTCCGTAGTTGTTTTTAACCTGCCTTTGCTTTTAATTGTTTTCCTATTTGTCGAAACCTTTGCTATTTATTTGTATATACCTGTAGTTTCTTTCAACGTAATTTTTTGTTGTTACAGCAACAAAGGCCAGACTTACCGCGGTTGCTGCAACAAATGCACGCCGCTCACCTGCCCGCGCATGGGGCACCTCCACTGCCCCTACTAGGGCAAGGTGCCCTGCCCCCGGCGGGGCTCCTCGGTCTCGGGGTGCCCCATCATCCCCTATCAGTGTTAGCCAAACCTCCAGATCTACATCGACCAGACGATAAAGGAAATGGTAAGTGTTTTGTACAAACATTTAGATGTCTTAAATGAGCGTAGGTTGAGCTGCTTGTTAAGTGAATGGTTCCGGGTTCGAGTCCCGTGTCGTGACAAGTTGGTTTGTCGAGCGTGGGTGCTAACAATGCTCTCAATGTTTCTTTGTTTAAGAAAATCAACGTATAAAAGCTTACACAACGAACAATCGTTGTGTAAGCTTTTATACGTTGATTTTCTTTAAAATCAACGTTGTTGTTTCTTTTCAACACCTTTGTGTTGAAAAGAAATCGTAAGATAAATCGTGCTTCGTGAAGTGTATGTTTGTGGAGACCGAATCAAGTGAAGACATATTGGCTCGGTATATGAGATGAATATTTGAGAGCGTGTGTTTGTGTGCTCGTCTCGTTTGGCGGGTGCCACTGGAAACTATTAGTGCCTCCCTGCTCCCCTCCCCTCTCCTCCCGCCCGCCCCGCACCCTCGCCGCCCCCGTCGTGGCAGACGTCTCCGATCCCAATTCTGTTTCAATATTTACCAGCTTCGAGAGGCTTTTTGAACTCACTGTTTGCGTGTTTTCGGATCGCTGACGGCTACGGCTCTCTCGATATTGCTTTGAGAGTATGAATAAGTCACTTCTTTGAATCGGTGTCTACCTATCCGTGTGTTTGAAAATAATATACCTATGTACCTACAAAAGTCACGAGGCGGAATGCAGGAAAATATTTTTCAAGATTCCCCAACATCAATCATAAAAATAGGAGGCTTATAATACGGCGCCATAGCTGAGTATTATTCATAGAAACAACGGAGCGCTTTTGAATCATAGCTAGGGTTGCTATACTTCCGGTTTTTTCCGACATGTTATCCGGTCAGAATATTTTAGGTGTCAATTTATTTTGGATCAGTTTAATCTTTAAAATAACAAAAATGTTAGACTGCAAATATAAGCGCGTATACCTTGCAGGAACATCAACTAATTTAAATTAAATATTGATGTATCTGACGGATAAACAACTGTTTTGACAGAAGAAGATTGTTAGTGCTCGATATAAATGAACTTTTATTATTAATTGTGCAAAACAAACATTGTGAAACTGGGAGTTTTTGCCTTTGACATCTCTCACCTGAAGTCCAATCCAGGAAGCAACCCTAAAGGTGGCTCGTAATCCAGGCGCGGCGGGGACGAGCGCCACAAATGAAAATGTAACACAGAAATGGATTTGGAAGCCGCCCGTCGCTCCGGTTAATTACAAAAGCAAGCGGTAATCTGCGCTCGGGGATGTTCCGGCTTAGCGCCCCCCTTTCCGCCCTCGACCCTGCCTGCCCCCGCCTGCCACTTCCCCGGCTAATTTGTGCCATTATCGGTGTACTGATGTAAGAGTTACCGCGCAGATGGGCCCCACCCCTCCCTCCTCACCTTGCCGGCTCAATTAATTATTCCTTGCTGGTGTGAGCGTCGCGTGTTTTAGTCAATTAGTAACGTAATTTTGCGGGTGACTTGAGTGTGTGCGGTCGCGGACCGCCTCCGCGCTTTAATGCTGAATAATACATACGTGGATTAAAATAAATAATGGTCTAGCTCCAAGCCTAACTTTAGTAGTCTACCGAAAACGTTATTGGATAGTAAATATATAGATTATGTTTGTATTATGCGATACAGTGTCCGAGCGCGCATGTGGATAATGCTGCTGAATAGCTCGCCAATAATTGGAGCTATTGCATTTAAATTAATTGTAGCAATGCATGCGGTGCTAATGCGGCGTCTGTCGGCTATGTAGTACATATGTACTGGATGTGCATAGTAATAGGATTGCGCTGGCAATTGCTTACAAACTTGAGGCGAATCTAGCGAGGCGTAATGCCTTTGATGTCTGCATCAGTACCAAACAAACGTTCTATTTAGCTGTAAATGTACGCTATTAAACTTGGTTATCTTTGCGTTGATTGAACAATTCTGCTGTCGTTAAAACAGAGATAGATTATGATAGTATCGACACCGGGTTCGCCGCTACCTCTAGGTCTGATTGAAGCAAAGCGTTTGCCCATTTTAAATAAACATAAATTGCATCATAAGAACATGCAAAGACCGGAAAACGAACAAAAAATCATTATCATCTTACGTTAAAAGTTTAGGAGTACATGCCAATAAATGTCTTTTAGGAAATTTTATCTACTTAGTAGATTACTAATGAAAGAAAACGAATGAATGAATGAATGAAATATACTTTATTTACACCAAAAGAAAATACAATGCACAATAGGAAACATAAACTGAATATGGTACAAATAAGGCGGTCTTATCGCTAAAAGCGATTTCTTCCAGACAACCTTAGGGTAGAGGAAATATAACAAAGAACGGGTCGGTGTTATAAAAATCAAAATTATAGGTGAAAAAGAAGTGAATACAACAAATACATAAATACATACATATTACATATAATTAAACGAAAGATGATGATACGCCTTCGATTAATCTTACTTAAACCCAGCATACCTAGATATCAATAACACCAATCCTATATAAACCCAAAAATAACATAGTAAAGATTGACTTATTGATTTCCAATATCCTATAGAGCTACGTTGATTATTGTATGAGCTGTAGGTTGATCAGTCATGCCCCAGACGGGAGATAATTCGACAAGTTGATAGGGCTGTCAAAAAACTTTCCTAATTCCTGACATGACATATTATATGAGGTACCGAAAATTGAGTAGCTAACGACAATATCTGTGCTCAGATAATAATATGCCCTGAATTAGAGCGCAAATGCTGACTATGATAATGATGATGATTACTAGATGTTCGTTAAATGTCGGTGTCTAGTAAAAAAAAAAAAATAATAAATAAATCAAACAAACAAATAAATCGGTCATAACCTGACCGTTTTATTCGAGGCTTCTAACTTTTATAACTAGGACTAGATTTAAAAAAAATTGACTCTCAAATCTTTTAGTAACCTCTCAACGCATTTCTGTTTTGCTATTCATCGAGATATTTCTCTTAAAGCCGGGACTTGTAAGATATGTCCAAATCGGAATCGTAACTCAACTAGCAACCCTCGGTCGGTATCGGGACTGGCAAAGTGCTCCCAATTCTACGAACATGTGATACCTGAGTAGACTCGACGATAGGCAATTTACACTTACTGGGAAACCAGTCGATTATTTTATCTTACCTTCTGGGAGTTTAATTACGTGAGGGATTAAGGTAATGTTAGTCTGTAATCCATGATGAGTTCTTGTTAACGTATTTTATTTAACAACGCGGTTAAACTAAAGTTTAACATGAACAGTTAAAATAGAAGTATTTAAATTAACTCTATAATAAATTCTTATACCTAACGTAAAATAAAAATATTGATCGACTTTTCAGAGCTTTTTGTTCAAAACAGCCATAATTTGTTTGTCGATGGCTTTTCTTAGGTAACCTGCTATAAGGAATTTCTTTTTAATTTAATAAGTTTTTACAAATCAGCTTTATTTGCACTAAATAATATTAAGCAGTAAGAAACACAAATAAAAAAATTTGCATTTTTTTTTCTCTCTGGCTTACCGTATGGAAGAGTGCAGTCAGTTATATCCTGAAGTATTTATATCTAAAGCACTACCTGTACAAATTATTATCAACCCAAAATGTCCGTCATTACTAAAACCATATTTCAATATTAAATTAGTTCTAATGCTATTCGGTGAGCAATATCGTAAATTTCGGGACATTTAGAAGGCAGGGATGTAACCGCGGGGGACGCGTGACGTGGCGCCGACAGCCGCTGCAATATTCATCGGCCACTTTACACCCGGACCCCGGACCCCGGATCCGGGTCCGGACCCACTCGACCCCGGATCGTACCTATCTACGTTGAAGTATAATAGGTTAGATTTGATAAGTATGAGCCGGGATTTAATGAGGTTGGCGTTATGTAATAATAAGACAATATAGCTATGATATTTTTGAACTTTTAATTGTAAAACTTATGAAAGGTAGGGCGATGTATGAGGTCTTTAATAGTAAAGTAACAAAAAACAACATTTGATATTTTAATTTGCAGTTTATTTGAAGTTATCGCAAATTCTTATTTATTTTACACAGTGTAGTGATGTATGCAAGAACGAGTGTGTAAAAATGACTTATTAAAACAATATAAGAGAATTTATTATGTATTAGTAAGAACAGTGCACTTAAATGACTACTTCATTTATTTACAGGTATCAGTTCGGCAGAGGAAAGACATGTAAGTTGTACACCATAACTTTTTCCAATTTCGCTCGCCGCCGCTTGTGCTGTTAAAATTTCAACGACAAAAATTTCTGTTTGAAAAATTCGCAGGCAGTCGGTAACAGTATGTAGGTACTGCCTTTTCCATTTGGGAATGCGAACGTTGGAGTGTTTCGCTCGAACACGTTGATTTCATAACACGGCCCTGACTGAAACAAGTGGGTGGTGCAAGTGGCACACCCTCCAGGTAGGGTTGAATATGAGACGGGATATTGTGATGTGTGAAATTTGATACCCTTAGTTTCGAAGGACTTTAATAGATATTGAAGTTTTTATTCCTTATTTTATTACTTGGCAAATTCATTTGTAAAAACTTGTTTGTTATTAAAAGTTACACGTTGGATAAATAGTCGTTTTCTTTTTCGTTCTAAACTTAACAAGTCCCAGTGCTATTAATGATGAAAATCATCAATAAAAAATTGGTTCTTTTTGAATAAAAATGCCATTATTGAAATAAAAAGATGCTGCAGCATATTGCAATATTTTCAGCATCAAAACAGAAGTTTAATAATGATGCAACAAAATGGGATGTTGATTAGTGGTTGTGATATTGCATGCAAGGGTTATTATGTAACACTGAGACCATTATTATTATTATTTGGTTATAAGGGCTTGGTCAATGACCAAATAGCTACTGCGACCTAAATAGATCTATTGTAGCTGTCACCCTAGACCTAAAGGCCATTTCCTAGGCCCACGGACTTCATGAACCGTGTTATGCTTTTGGAGAGGAGGTCCCTAATGTAAGTAGGTGTTATTATTATTATGTATCCACCGAGACCATCGCTGGTCCTTTGTATTCGCCCCAAGCTCGCATTTTACACATACCTCCGAACTTATGGTATTTTCTTTTCATTTTCGGGAATGCAGGTTTCCTCACGATGTTTTCCTTCACCGCCGACCTTGTAAATGAAAAATACACATATAACTTAGTGGTACAGGCCAGGAATCGAACCGCCGCCACATGATTGTGGCGCTGGCTCTCCTCCGTCATTGCTCCCTACGGGATGTTAGCGACAACCCTACATTGAAGTGAGCTCGCGACCGAGTGCGTTCGCGAGGTGTTGCGAATGTCGGCTATCGTGCTACCGTGATGGTGGTGGGTGGCCCCCAGCCCCCAGCCCCCTTGTTGTGCTCGGCTGAACGCAGCCACCGCACAGATGTGCCGCCACCGCCGCCAACGCTGCAAGCAAAATGCATGCGAATCGATACCGTGCCCCCGCTACTTTATAACATTGTCTTTGTTGCACTAACCCACTTCTGACTCACGGATGCACGGATTCTCCTGGATGGCAATGGCAATCCAATTTATTTCAATTTCGTCTTACTATCGTTGTAGCGATGACATCTTTATTTTATTGTGTAAGCAAATCTGGCGGCTTTCCCTTTGTTTATATTTAGCTGTTGAATTTAATATGAGTGGAAACGGCTAAAACCACTTTACCTAAATTGAACTAACATAGAATTACTTAAGCTCGGTTATTAGGAAACTCAACCATATGTTGCTTTATGTAAATTTTGAAGTTAACTTCAACACATCATACGACGTTGTTGTCGGAAAACATGTTATGTGAACGTGTAATAAAATTAGTTTTAGAAACATCTTCATTATAGTTCTTTTGCTGAGTATAGAACACGTAATTCAACCGTAAAGATTGCCAAACCATAACGAGATCCAAGTCACATCACAGAGCATACTTTGACAACTTTGTTATAAAGTTTGCTAGGTGGGCGAGTATAAGTTCGGGGCGGCACGTGAAGAGTTTGCCGTGCAGTGTGACCCCGATACCGTGCGGTGGCTGTTGGCAGTCCGCTCACGGAGCCGTCGATCTGTGCAAACACGCGGCGAGCTGAGTAATGCACGGACGCGCCTTACAATTTGAAGCGGGGGGGTGCTAGGAACTCTAGGAAGTACGGGGGGAGGTTTAGCAGAACTGCACGCTGTAATAAAGTTTACATAAACCGAGCGCGTCTTGGCTGCGGCAACAGGGCTGCCAGCAGGGAGGCGTCATGTTACACTCGGTTCGTGCTTAGCCAGTCTGTCCAGCGAATGTTTTTCCTGCGAATCACGGAGCTCGTAAATGCTACACTGTTGCAATACAAGCTCCATGTTTATTTGCAAACAGCTCTGTTTGATTTTCCAATATTCTGTTTATTTGATAAAGTTAGAAAGGAGTATTACCTACTATTGCCGTCATTGTTGATTGTATGTCAGTTAAATAAGGGTTGTACAGCGTGTCTCTTGAGAATTGTTACAACGAAAATTGCTTCTATATTTTATGCAGATAACTTTCAAGAAAGCTGCTTAAATTCTCACAAAATAACCGGGGTTACGACTACCAATTTACACCAACGGGAAATTGAGCAGCGGCCCTAAAACTGACAGGGCCCTTCCACAATCTCATTCGGGTAACATAATAACCGCGGATTTATTTCTACCGCCCGTTCATTCGCTCTCAAATCGCGCCTAATATTCAATTTGGGCGGCCGAACCACACAAAAACTGCTCGGAGCCGGTTCATTACGCCGCGCATCTCGCCTCTTCATCCTCCTTACCTTATCTAAGCCTCTCTGAATAGCGCCCCCCGTGACCCACCCCGCGCCCCGCGCCCCCGCTCTCCCCCACATCCGCACACCACTTCAAGTGGAAAACTCGTAGGGCGAGGGCCGCTCTACCTTGTTTAGCATTCTCCTCGACTTCTTTATTTAATAGATGCCGAAAAAACTCCGGTCAGAATAAATTTTCGTTTGTTCTCCGATATGCCTTAGTTGGTTGCGTGTTTGAGGTACACTCCTTTAATTAAGGTAGTGTCGAACAGCGGGTATAAATACGAAAATACTTGTAATTGTCAGGACTGGACGGTTTATTAAACCATTAAACGAAATTGTTATAGTGGCGTGTTGTAGTAGTGTAGTTAGCGGCGAGCGGTAACCCTAGCTTCTTGTTTACGCGCGGTATAACAGCGTTCGTTCGCTCGAGTCCGGAGTGCCGCGACAGCCCTCGCAATTTATCGCTCGAGACTTTTCTTAATTGGAAGGAATGGCCACTTGTAATTATTAAGACGCCCTAAAGTGAAACAGATTGCACGGCACCCGCGTCTGTGCTGTTTTACTTTTCTCTTGAGATTTGATACAAAGTAACTTGTAGGTATCTCGTTTATTGAAACTTACAAACTCGTTTACGGCTTTTACCACTTTATTTCTTTATGCTACCTTATACAGTCTGGTTTCTTTGTTGAATATAATTTATTAACTTTTATAGCTATACAGGGTTTTTGGGTAAACAGTTGCACTACTTTAAGGGATGTTTGTACTCATGATACTGGACAACTTTACCTAAGACCCTATAGGAAATTCAAAAAAAAAATTGCGACTTTTCATGGAAACGTTCGATCAGCAGATTGCATTTAGTATGGAAATTTCAAAAAAAAATTTGCGAATTTCTTTCTTAGGGTTCAGTACCATGGTTCATGCCACCCCATAAACATAAAGTAATGCAACTTTTTACCCTAACAAGATAAATCAGATTAATCAGTAACTACATCAAAATTACCACACACACGAAATCATAGTATACTGTATTATGTATGTGTGCACATGAACAACATTAATCAAAAGAAGCAAACGGGCAATATATTTCGTTTCCAATAAGGCCTACAATATATCTCTGTCAAAGCTCATTCAAATAGCTTCTATTCTAGAAGTAGGTATCTACTAACCTTTACGAACAAAAGCATCTTATAGCAGGAATAGGCATCCGCAAATTGATATCGATCTTATAGAATAACCCGGGGGCGACAGATATATCTGACATCACATGGCGAGTCGTTGTCTAATATAATTATAATAAGTAGTCGTACTTGAATAGTAAATTAGAAAATCACCGAAATAAGGATATTATGGGACATATAGGCCATCAATAGTGTGCTCACACTTACTTATTTAGTGAATGAATATTAAATATGAAGAACAAAATAAATAAAATCACTATTATTACTTCAATTCAACAAGTACCTATCTACAGGGTGAAATTGATATCATTAGCATCCTTTTAAACTAAGAGTCTACCCATCAAACTGAACAACTTTTACTATGAGAGCAAACCGATCGGAGCAAATAAAAAATCTGCTGTTCCGTACTAAACTGCAATCTCGACACGCAAGCATCACGCGAGTTCGCGACTCAAATGTATGCAACAGCTGTTTTTTTTTTGCTCCGATCGATTTACTCCCATAGTATAATTTGTTCAGTTCGATGGGTAGACTCTTAGTTTAAAAGGATCCTAATGATATCAATTTCACCCTGGTCTGGTATAATTAATATCATAAGGAGTGTAAGCGAGAAATACGACAATTCTCTTATCTGATCTTGGATTTAATTACTCACCATAAAATTCACAAATATTTACATAAAAACAAAAATGTATACCCGGAATTGTAAAATATGTTTCCTCGTAAATAAAACGAAACGCAAAAATGTTATGAAAACATTTTTCATCACGCATCGGGCGCTTTGAAACTTCGTACCTACTTGTATTGGCTTCTTTTACCCGGAAAATTAAAAGTTCCTGGAAATATCAACGTGACTCAAGAATATTATGAAATTTTAAAACGAAACGTAATATTTTGAAAACGTGATAAACAACCAAGTAGCTATAAAATGTCTAATTCTAATCTTAAAATTGTAGCTACATCTTCGATGTGTCGATGATAATGCCAGTATAAATAGCAAATGTGCTTGCCATTGTTCAGTAATGGATATTTGGGTGATCCCAAGGACTGTATTTGTACAAAAATACGCTTGAGCCACCACAAAAAGGTTGAGTTTCTTGTCAGGCCGGAGAGTAGGCATACGACGCGCCCTGTAACAGACCCACTACAACTCCTAAGTCAAAATTGTATCGTCAAGTAACTGAAACTAATCCGATCAATAGCTTATCCTGCTCTGCATAGGACCTATCTACTTTAGAATAGCTAATATTGCAAATGCTGGGAACATCCTATATGTTGCCGTTAATCTTCTTATACGCCCGTCTTGATGCAGAATAACATAGGTTTATAGCTTACGTGTTGCATCCAGATGGATTATCTGTCGTGTTGTGTGTTCGGGGATTTATGTCTGTTGAATTTATAAGCGCAGGCAGTGGATTAATCAACACTGCTGAATATCAACTGCGATGCGATAAATAACAGTTTATGTGGGACTCGTACTCGTTTCGTGAATATACAGGGTCCTTTTTAAAATGCTGGTGGTTTTTTAATGGGATGATCAGACCATCAAACTGAAAAACTTTCTCTACGGGACCAATATAGAAATCGCGAAAAAAATATCTGTTTTCTATTTGTGAAATTTCGAGTCGAGTCGGTTTGCAATTTTGTATGGAGCATCTGATTTATTGCGCGATTGTGATGTTTGCAGTTTGTCCCATAAATTGTCCATGGGGCAAACATCAAAATCGCTCGCTGATCAACCAATCAGAAGCTGAATCAAAAATCAAACTCTCCATGTCACGTTTGATAGATCTGTGGCCTTATAAGATCACTGGAATATTCTATAAGATCAGTTTGATGGTTTGATCATATCCTTAAAAAATCGTCAGATTATATTAAGTTATTATTTATAGTCTATAATATGAAAAGCTCACAACATCCGTGCATTTGATCGTCTCATTGAGAAAGGTCAGCCACTCTGAAGCCTCGTTACATAATAATAAACATTCAATATCCACCCACGGAACACCTTTGTGTCGCACAAAGGTAGAAATTGCGGAATTCTTCATAAAATACTTGGGTGCTGACGGTCAAATACCGTACTTATAGAGAAGGTTAGGTAGGGGTATTGCTCGTCTCGGGTCGGGCTTGCGGCTTTGTTCCGATCCCAGCGTATCGCATCGATTTATGCAAGCTTGATCGAATCGCACGCCCCTGCCTCCCCCCGCCCGCATCGCATCCGCTCTCTCATAACAATACCTGCCTGTCGCTGCACTCCTGCTACGTGAGAGATTCCTATATTTAAATTGCAATCCTTTCTTACATATCAAACAACTGAAAAATAGATACATGTTAGTCATTTATGAGTAGGTAATATACGTAATATTATATAATGAAACTTTACTACGTATAGTAACTTTATAAAGTATGTTTGACATTTAAAACAGAAATATACATGTTAATTGTCAATTAAATTACAATGGTCCATTTTCTGACAGGTCCTTGAAACGTAGGCCTGTTGAAACCTTCATAGATAGCATTGACGTGAAATGGGTCCGAAAATAATAATTCAGGCCGTCATTCAGGAGTCTGAGGCATCCATTGACGCACTATCTTTACATGTTTTCCCTTCTTCATCATCGTCATCATCTCAGCCGATCCAGTTCCACTGCTGGACATAGGCCTCCCCCAAGGATTGCGACAACGACCGGTCCTGCGCTGCCCTCATCTAACGATTTCCCTTTTTATTAAAAAAAAATGATTTGTTACTATTTTATTTGTATTTTATTAACAGCAAGGATGCACTCATTCATTTCACATCAGCGTCATTAGATCTATGAGTAATTTTGAACTACTTTCTCTGTTTAATTTTCCTTCAGGAAATCCCATATTGACTTCATAAAGCTTGCACAAAAACTAGTACTGAGAATTTAGCCTTTGTTCATCAAGCTTTTCACGAACAATCACGCTTGACTTCATTGTTTCGCACTTGGTGGAGCAGGGGAGGTCGAGAGATCGCAGATGCAACTCGAATGCGACGAACCCAATAGTAACTACGGCACGTATACGTAACAATCCCCCGCACACCGATTCAATATTCCAAATGAAATATTCAATACGTTGCATTCGCCGATTCGTATCGAAACAGCAATATTTTATAGATGCATAAACAAAACGGAACGCAGTATTGCAGCTCTTGAATCATGCTCAGGCAGAGTTTTCATTATGAAAATCTCATCATTGATAAAGTTATGAATGCATTTTTGGATATATCACCATAAGACAAGTAACAAAAACTGAACAAGTTATCCCAAATTACTTTTGGCTCACAGACCCAGAATATTCGCTTACGCGAGTGCACTTAACCTCAGCATAACCACGTATGGAATAGCGATATGAAGTTGGAGACATACAATTTACATACGTACAATATGAGCTTCTTGGTGCAACACACATACATAGAACAAAAATATGGTTACGTCAGTAAAGACAGCAATAACACATTTTTAACAAGATAAAAGCATAATATATGCATTTCTAATTGAGTGATACATACTGAATAGACTACACGTGATTTAACTCCCAACGCAAAAAGAGGGATGATATAATGTCCTACCGCCTTCTCACTCCACAGGCATATTCGTAAAAAAAATTCAACCTCATTTTTCGTTTAGTAGTCGAAAAAAAGTGCATATCATAAACAGCGAGTGCGTGGTTGTCGCAAACCGCAGCTTGCAGCGTCTACGTTGTGGTCGCCACACGCCTCTGTTGTGGTCGTCGACTATCGCCCACCATTCGCTCGACGTGTGTGGTCGTGGTCGACCCACATGCGGCGCATTGCCGGCAGCAAAAAGGTGTACCTTATGTTCATACCAAAGATTACCCTGAAATACTATTTATTTTGATTTGGCGCATAAGTATGCAATTTATGACATGCAAGCGATTCCCCTCTAAGAAAAGTAATTTCTAAAATATTGGTAATTTAAAGCACGGAAGTAGAAAGGGGTTTGAAGATTAATGGAGCTTTCGAGTCATCTTGAATTTTCACAAAAGTGTCACAGTCTGAAACCTATTTATACAGGGTCGGTATATAAATGTTTGCTCTGCCAATAAAATAACTGCTGTTAATTACTTTACCTACACCTGGTCCAATTCGTATTTAATCTAATTTGAATAGCTTTTAAGTTTTCTTTTTGAACAGTCTACTGAAAGCGTGAAAGCAGTTTACACGAATTCATAAACTATTTACAATAATAGCACTTTTATTTAATACAATATTATTTGAAAATAAGCATTCTTAAGTCTAAATAAATATAAAAAAAGCATTCCAAGCAGACTTGCAAAAATAAGCAGAACGTTGAATTCTATTATACGACAATACTTTGCATGTAAATAAGACATCAACGCGTGCGTTATTACTGGTGTGCCCGCTTGCTCTACTCTGTAACTAAAAACAAACGAACATCGCCTCAGCAAAAACACGCTACGTCTGGATAATTGAAATGGCTGCATGTAATTAGCAGGTAGGTGGCGCGAGGCGCTAGCTCGCGGCCCGGCGCGTCTTCATAATTTATCTCAATTAGTCGACGCCGTAATGAGCGGAAGGGAACTCGCTTCTGTGCTCTGTGCTGCAGTTCACGTGCAGCTATGACTGCTTAATTTAACCCTGAATTTTTAAGGGTTGCATTCAAAAAGTTTCAACAAATATCATCAACAATTTTTCACTTCTGCAGTCTACAAGCTATGTTCTTTCAAAGAAATATGGCATTTCTTAGACTGATACTATGTAGCTAATTCTAAAACCACAGTTAGAGAAAACATTTATTCAACGGAATCATGAATAAAACGACGAGGCGGCGACATCTCTTCTTTTTAAACAACTACAACATTACGTACATGTTTGTGGTTTTCTCTGTAGCCGGCTTCGCAGGCGATATTGGTTCGTAGAACAGTAAAGTCGTTGTATGCAAGCGTGGTGCAGTGCTCTGCGGTTGTCGGCCGGTGTTTAACAATGCGGCGGGCGTGCGGCGTGTTGCCGTGTGTCGACACGACTTGTTCGTGTTCGACACCGTTCCGTTCCTAGCTTGTCGTCACCGTGCACCCTAAGAAATGATGATACGGCATAGATTGCAACGCACCTCTACAGGTCACATCATGGTCGACCGTGTAGTGTACCCTCCAACGACTCCATGCACCGCACGTCGCTCCCTTCGTGCTTATCACACATTTACATATGCTTCGCCTGCCCGCCGCCGTGTACGAGCATCGAAAATGTTTCATGAATAAATTTGTAATCCAATTTGATGGTTAACTTTCATCACGTCAACATCATTTTCGTCTCACCGATAAAAAACAAATCTGAGTACAAAACAAACAAAACGAATCGAATAATCTTCGGTTCGTTTAAGCGATTAATCATAAAAAGTACTCGGGTCGCAGCCCTTTTTCGAGTTTCCTCGTTACGGGCTAAGACGAGAATCATTAGGAATTAAATTTCCCCTTTCATTAGTCCCTCAACCCTCGTATAATTCCGGACGCGGAGCAATAACAATATAAATCCCCCGTCGCGCCGAGCGGGGGATTACGGCTTGTCTCGACCCTAATTTAGGGCTGCCCCCGCCCCGGATTAACGAAGTGGCGGAATCCGCTAGGGTTGTCGCTGCGCATAAACTTGTTACGTGTTTAATGTTTTATTGACGGGTGGCGAGGGAGCTCTCATTTAAATAAGCGAGCGCCGGCTGCGTCCCCTCCGCACGCGTCCCTTGTCGCCTTGACGACCACGGAGCGAGCGAGTAGTTGACGACTTACAACTTAGCTGCCTTACAATAGGCCTGCGAGCTGAACGACAGGTCTGACTGTACCTGCAACTCCGAAGACACCTCGGAGATCATACAAAGAAAGCAAGCTTTTACATCTTTAGAATTTTCTGCATAAAAAACCTCTTGAATAAGTAATTTATTCGTATTTCTCAAGCGCTATCGACTCGCTTCTCCCTCGGGCCACGTGAGCCGCATAAAAATTGAAATATTATTACGATCAACGCTTTGCGACTCTTATTTGGCTTTATTATTAAGTATGTCTTTCGAGTTTATTAAATGGGCGGTGTAACACGGGAGGTAGAGCGGTGCTTAAATTATTTTTAATGGTCGTATATTTTAAAATTGTTCTAAAAGGTCGGGCAGTGACCTTTCCAAATTATTTTTTTGAGCTATTATATCGTCGAATCGAATCGATGAAGGAGGAACGAATTGTTTATCGCCGGCATTAAGCCGCGGCGGGAGTGCCGACGCACATTATTGCCGACGCTGGAATCTCCGAGACACGACCCTCCCGGTTCCCTTTGATTTAGACAGAGGGATCACAATTAAAGGCGCCTTTTGTCAACATGAGTCACAGCTGCGATATTACGATAGACTTTATTATCATAATTATGTTAGAGGTATTTGTTCATGGGTCCACATAACGGCAATATGCCTCCCCTTGTATTCTCGGCTTTTGACATTCATAGTTCATGTTTCCTCTTCACGAAGTAGGTAGGTATGTACGCTAAATTTCTTCAATGCCAATTTTCCAAACAAGTTACTTTTCAACGCTCGCTGTGACGAAACTCGATTCGAAGTAATTTATTTAAGTAATTTACACAGAGAAGCCGTACACAGTATTAAAATTTGCCACGAGACCGCAAAGTAGACGCTAACACAAAATTAAAGTCGTCGACACTTAAGGGCTTCGTAGTTTCGAGGGGAGTTCCGTGAAATTTCTCTCGGAATGTCGAAATGGCGGATGAGTTTCGCAAGTCAACTCAATTATCGTTTTAATTAAGGCGCCGTGCCACGTGACATTTGTTTGCGTGCGTGAAAGCGATCGCACCCCTCTTCGTTCACTCGCTCCTGCCGCCTCCTTTCGCCTGCTTCTGTTAATTGTGCTAATTACTCCTGTAATGGAGCAAGGGGTGGGGAGAGATTGCTTATCGACGGTTTCCCCGGAATTTACTTTGTGATACATCTGCACAACTTAGCGTTAATTTGATGTTCTTAACTATTCACGGGCGGTTCTATGTCCACTTAACTCCCACGGTCAGAGCTTTTGTTATGTTTGCACAACAAAAGCTTTTACAATTTGGCATGAGATACAGACATCTTAGCAGAGTAGCGGGGAAATGAAGTTTCAGCGTTATGAGCGCTAACGCTCGGCTGGCTGCAGGTAACAAACAGTGCAGTAATGAACATCAATTGCATTGGGCAAGTTTCCAAGCGGTGCATTTGTGCGGGCGTACGGCGTACGGCGAAGTTGCCGCGAAGAGCGCTCGTGGCGCGGAGTGGCGGCGTAATGGTCGCTCGGCACTCGGCGCTCGGCAGTCGGCACTCGGAGAGTCTGTACTCACTCCGAACAGATTGGCGAGGAGGCGGCGCGGCGGGAGGAGGGCCGGAGCACGTCAGCTCGACAACGAGCACCAGCCAATTTGGTTATTTGGGGTCGGCCATAAAACGATAGCGCGCGCAGTAAACGCAATCCTCCACTCGCGACTATAAACTTTACGAGTCACGTAAAAACGCGCTCGAAACGCCGACTCGCTACCATAAATTTATGCTAATGTATTCTTTATAGGAGTTTAATGTGTATTCAGAAATTCCACCATTATTTATGTATACGAATGAACCGGTAAAGTTAATTTTAAAGTCGCGCAGCGCCCCGCGGTTTACGCGCTCGCTGGCGATTAATTTTTTGTAACATTTTTGTGGGCCATGTTTCCGACGAGCGCGGATTCTCGTTTCCGAGTGATTATCGTTTTTGTTTTTACAGACGTTCAGGTAGCGACCGGTTTAATAACGCGTGAGGCCTTAAGTATGAGTATGAATGAGCTCCTTTCATGCGGAACCTGTTTTATCGCTCCATGAAGCGATGACGACCGACTATACAAAGTTGTAAATTGACAACATAATGGAACTTAAAAGTAAATGGTATCTAATAAAACTTTTCGATGACAGTATCATAAAACGGGGCCGTATAAAGCTGGTAGTTCCGATAAAAACAGAAAACGTCGCGTGTAAATCACGTAACTTTTCAAAACTATTATGGCTGAAATATAGTCTGAACTCAATCCGTACATTTCCGAGCGCCGGGCGGTCTATTTATCTATTTCCCCCGCTTCCGCCCCCGAGCGTCCGGTTAACCGCCCCCCTTCCGGTTAACCGGGCGGTGCGGCGCGCGCGGCTAAACGGCTCGTCGCGTGACCGCAGACAATAAGCCCGGGCGGCGTTAACAGCGCGCCTGTGTGTTGCCACTTTATATGTTACGTCACAGTCTCTCCCCGCGCCCGCGCCCGCGCTCGCGCCCTGTCTCCCGGCACATGTGTGCGACCTCCGCGAGGCGAACAGTAGCCGATAAGTCGTGTTGTTGGAGCTTGTAGCGGCTCGTACTTGTTTAGCGACTGGCGCCCCCCGGCCTCCGCCCGCAGCCCCCGGCGACCCTCGTCCCCGACTCAATTGCCTTTTTCTTGAGGTCGACCTACGTAATGGGATAAAGTAAAGATTAGCTCTGTTCGCTTTTCCGTTGAAAATGGAAAAGGTTGCGAATGACTACTCAATAAGAACATTTTTGTTTGAGAACTTCGGTAAGCTTTTTGATCCTCTTACTTTTAATAAGGACATGAGCTAACATATAAAGAAGCGCCTTTTACTTGTTGTCCATTTCACGTTTCCTTTTGATCATCGTATTAAAGTAGGCAAACATAAAAGTAATAAATCCAATGGAACAAATGGCAGGTAATGATATTATTAAATAATATTGACAGATGAACGGATTGAACCTCAATAATCTATTAAATTAACAATTAACCACAGTGCACGATCATATTACGTTGAAACCTCTGGCCTGGCGCTGACCGAACTTCAATTGCCAACATAAAATCCATCCAATCGAATCGGACATGTCGCATTACAGCGCGCTGTGGGTCCTCGAAATAGCACCACTTGAAATTCGATACCAAGCGAGATCGGGTGATCGTAAAATAAAGGCCTCGAACACACGTCCAACCCCCCCGCTGACATACACTATCGCGCTGTGTGGCGCGTGGATGTGGACACCGCTTTACGTTCCACGCGACTTGTGCCAATAATAAAACTTTATTGGTTACATCTCGCCTATCAAATATCCAATAACAACGCCGCAATAAGCCGAGTCGTCTAGTTTATCTACAGACTTCGTCCGTCCCAATTTTATTATCTTATTTCTCCCTCGTAAAAATCTGACTGTGCGTGAAAATAGAACCTCACTTATAGCGGATCATTAAAAGTTAACTGAATCGTGATGTTAACCGTATCTCGAGCGGTGATAATAGATGTGATTCGGACATAAAGCGTTATTGTCTCGGCTCGGCCGGCGTCGGCCGGGGTGGGCAGTAAGTCACAGCGGGCGGCGACAGGTCGGCGGCGCGGCGAGCAAATTAACAGTCGCTTGCCACTCGCCTCTAAGTTAGTGCCTCGTAAAATTAGGCCCCGTTAGACCCCTCCAGGCGCGAGCGAGCCACTACGCTCCCCGAGGATGGAGGATTAAGTGCGAGCTGTTTCTCATTCAGGCCCTGTTACAACATAAGCAATTTATGTTCCTTAAGTCTCCTGATGAAAACGAACGTGCCCGCTGATGGAATATATTGCTAGTCAACATGAGAAGTTTTATCTTTCTCAAGCTCTTATTGAATCCATACCGTGAGCCTTTTCGTCTGACTGGCCACACACGGTTGCGTTCACTTGAAATAGCATCTGTCTAACACACAACGCGCCACGAGCACTCAACCGAATATTGATAATCCGAGTATTCGATACGTACCAGTTTAGTTTGAATATGCGAATATACATTGTATGGCAATGTCAACACGAGCGGAATCAGCGAGCGCGGCGGTTCGTCACGTATATGATTATTTCATTAGTCCGTATTTGCCCGCTCATCCAAATGTTGCGGGCGCCCCCTCTGCCCACTTGGCCCCCCTGTGGGGGCGATGACCACTCCCGGAGCTAATCATGCGGTCAGTTTGTTCTGCCTCAGCGTGTTTTGATATTGATATTGACTGTAGCGTTCGCCTCGCTGCGCACCGATTTATTTGCGAACAATGATCGATTGATTGCTATACGTAAGCTCGCCAGTAAACGTTTTGATTATGTTTACCTGCTCGTATTTGTTAAGCTAACAACACACAATGCCGTCTGTATTATACTGCTATATAATACTGCTGTTGTGTTTTTGTTGATGAATCTTTTTTTGTTGTTGCAGAGAAATTCGATATCACCCGGTGAGAGGGAAAAGTATAGGACGCGGAGTCCAGCAGAGCCTGACCACAAGAAACTAAAGAAAGAAGAGAAAGACATGGGACATGTAAGTTGAATTGAAAGTTACTTAAAGTAAAGATAAAAACGATATTACTTGGCACAACATACAAGAGACATATAAGCGAGAGCATTGGTTTTTTATGACAATACTTCAGTACAAAAGATATCAACGACACTGACAAACAAGCTTATATGGATTTCTTCCTATCTTTATTCTTGGCTCTCTTTTTTGTCCTGCCTTGTTTGACAAACTTTTATTTAATGGGTGCTTATCAAATCTCACTTCTGATTTTAGCTGTAAACCAGATAATACAGTAAAGATTCAAACTATCCTATCCTGCTTAGTGAATGTTTGTGACTACCGAAGTTTATGACTTAATCACGCATAAAAGGCTGAACGGATTTGGATAAAACTTGACACACGATACAATTGTTCTGGAGAAACACGTAGGATACTTTCTAAAGTCGACGCAGATGAAGTCGCGGTCTATAGAATAAATAATAAAGTCGCGCGTTATAGAATAAATAAATGAAAGCAGGTCAAAACTAAACTCAAATAACGAACACATTGCAGGAGCTGGTGGTAGACGATGCGAGCGAGGAGCCCACGTCCCCACACAACGGAGCCCCCTCCCCCAGGGAGAACGGCCTGGACAAACTGCAGCCGAAGAAGGAGCACCCACCACATAGCCCCAGGTAATTATTATATTTCAACAAAAAGCAGAATGCTGCCACAATTTATGAAAACTTCATTTTCTATCTATACAATTATAATAAAATTGTAAACTTGGCGTTGCAACATTGAAGATATATTTGCAAAAATATTAATTGGGCGCGTTTAGGGTACGTAATGGCAGGCGACCATTTTTAAATGGTTATCTGCCTGTTTGTGCATGTGTCACTTAAAAACTGCTGAACCGATTTGGGTATGCTATTTACAAAAACATACTCGTAGGGCTTAGTTTGAGTTAACATTTAGGCTTTATTTCATTGCAATCGGGCATTTCATTCAATCAAAATATATACGAATATTTAAAGTCAGTAGTCTGCGCGTACCTACGAAGTCGCGGGCGCGCCGCTAGTTGATAATATTTTACTTTAATACCTTCTTAATCGTCCAAAATAGCATTTTAAAGATCATGAACAATCCTTCAAAAGAATAAAAATTTTCAAACTTTAATGGTTGTATATAAAATGTGAATAAACATTTAATATCATTGGGCGTATCTAACCAAGCCAGTTCAATAAAACCCGGGTTATTATAACGAGCGAACCAAATTAGATTACCCAATAAAACGTTTACACGAAAATTCTAACTTATTTCGTGCCTAATTAACTGTAACCTCATTACGTAAACGTTATTATCGAAGCCTTATTCTCACCTCTCGGCGTTTCTATCGACTAAGCCTCGTGTCGTGAGTAAATCCAAGATAATCGCTCGATCCTTTTAAAAGAAGCCATAGTGGCTAGTTTGTACTACATGTTAGGTGCCCAGAAGGTCAGTGTACACGAAGCGGTAAGTTAATCTGTACCCTGAATCAATTACTGAATACGGACACAGTCAGGCATTAGTTAATTTAACATTGAGATTAATCACGCTTGCTGGATATCCGATATAATCTACGCCGATAATTGTTTGGCTAACCAAACTTATTAATACGGACTAGGTTCTTGAATTTTATTGCTCCATTAACTTCGGTTTACGCGAAATGGTTTTCTAGATTAAGCTTAACTTTTCCGGTCGATAGGCAAAGTTGAGAAGTTTAGGAATTTTAAGTAGGGGCCTAATATGATGAAGAATATTTTTGGCATTAACGTGTTATTAATTTGGAAGATTCCCTTTTTTCTTGGAAATGTAATTAAAACTTTGTTACCTCAGCTAAACTCTTATAAAATACCATTACATGGGTACTTCGATTTACCGTTAATAGCCCTGTTACTTATCTGCAAATTTTGTCTTAAATTCCAGATCGGGAACATCAAGCAATGCATCAACACCGTCAGCAAAAAAGTTAGACGAGAAGCCAAGTACCCCTATCTCGAAACCTGTGACCCCCACGTCTGGAGCGAGCGGCGCGGGGCCCGCTGGGGCCCCCCTTAAAGCTGCAGTGAAGCCCCCCGCGCTACAGTACCCGTACCTGGGCAATGGGGCACATGAGGCTTATGGCCTCGCCGGGTACTCGGCGAGAGCAGCATTGGCGTACGAGCCTCTACGCCCCCCGATCGGACCTGCAGCTCTTGCGCCGATTCCTGGTGGCAAACCGTAAGTGCTCTTTGTTAAATGTCGCTATTTCTGCAAAGTTCCGTTCTCAGACCACTAAAGGGTATAATTGAAAAGAGTCAACTTATTTTTAGGTGTAGTTCAGACAATCAAACTGAATAACTTTTACTATGGGGGCCAACGTGAAATTGCACAAAGAAAATTAGCTGTTCATACATTTGAATCGAGGAGGCATTGCTGTTTTGCGTAGAACAGCAGGTTTTTTTGTGATTTCTGCTTTTCTCCCTATGGGAAAAGTTGTTCAGTTTGATGGTCTGTACAACCTCTGAAAATGTATCGACTCGTTTTCTTTTACACTATGTAGAATGATACTAAAT
This sequence comes from Agonopterix arenella, assembly GCA_927399405.1. NCBI lineage: Eukaryota > Metazoa > Arthropoda > Insecta > Lepidoptera > Depressariidae > Agonopterix > Agonopterix arenella. The sequence continues at coordinate 10,962,434 of OV656706.1, read as the reverse complement.
AAGGCTATTTTTATATTTCTATTCTGCTACGGCTTCAAACTCGTAAAGCTGAAGTTTTCATCCAAATTCACGACCAAATATTTTTACTTACAATACAACTATCTGACAGCAGGTGTTTAACACAACGTAGAATCTGTCAAAACTTCAATTATCTACATTTCTGCGAAACACTAATCAACAAAACCTTTCATTTCCAGAGCATACTCATTCCACGTATCAGCCGAAGGGCAAATGCAGCCCGTCCCTTTTCCCCCTGACGCGCTAATGGGTCCCGGCATACCGCGACATGCGAGACAGGTGTCGGCGCTCGCGCACGGTGAAGTCGTGTGCGCGGTGACTGTCTCGTCGCCAACTAAATACGTCTACACGGGAGGGAAGGGATGCGTGAAGGTGTGGGATATAAGTCAGCCGAGTAAAGCACCAGTCAGCCAGTTGGACTGTTTGGTGAGTGGGTAACTGTCCGGTGTGCATTTTTTGTAGTTTTATATTTAGGTAAAGATGCTCATGAATTTAGTCGAGCTAAGCGCTCTTACAGACGAGCGACAATTTGCGATCGCCGTGGGTCGCAGAGAGTCGCGCTCATAGAGTTTACGGTTGCTGTGAGTCGCTCGCTCTAAGGGTGAAGCCAAACGAGCGTAATTTTGTGAGTTGTGTATTTTGAGTCAGTTTCATATAAAATCCGGGAATGCATTGTCTATGACCTCAGCCTTTATATGAAACGGACTCAAAATTACGCTCCTTCGGATTCACCCTAAAGATCAAACAACAGACAAGATTAACATTAATATACTGCTAGGATTACGAAGTTTCTCATCATTGTCGGAAAGTCTATATATTATAGAAGAAGAATTATATCAAACCCAGACTGCAAACACTGGAATATAGTCGTGAGCAAATGCAAGCCAGACTGCAACCAAATATATCCACTAAGCAGTCAGTCACTATACAAATCACTACATAGAATAAAACAAAGTCGCTTCCCGCTGTCTGTCTGTCTGTCCATATGTATGCTTAGATCTTTAAAACTACGCAACGGATTTTAATGCGGTTTTTTAATAGATAGAGTGATTCAAGAGGAAGGTTTATGTACAATATCAGCATTGCACCCGTGCGAAACCGGGACGGGTCGCTAGTTGATCAATAAAGGCTAATTAAAGTCAACTGCTGCTATGAAATAAAAATCCTTATAATCCAAGAAATAGAAGACCAATTGTATTAGTATTAATTGAAATAGAACTTATTCTGTTCCAACTTTCGACAAAACGAGCCAATACAATTTACGACCCCTTTACAATAAAACTAACATAGAAACCTTTAATTCCAGCAAAGAGATAACTACATAAGGTCAGTGAAGCTGCTGCCTGACGGTCGGACGCTGATCGTGGGCGGGGAGGCCTCGAACCTCTCGATATGGGACCTGGCGTCCCCTACACCGAGGATCAAGGCCGAGCTGACCTCGTCCGCGCCCGCCTGCTACGCGCTCGCCATTAGCCCTGACTCCAAGGTAATTATACAGTTTGATCAGCTAGGCTTTAACGCTGGTTGGCTTCTTCACTAAGATGACGAGTCAAACTCAATAGCATACCATTTACTCGACAGAAGAAGAACTATACAATTGGCAACACTACTGGCTTTTCGGTGAAGAAAACTATCGTGAGGAAATCTATATGATTCAATATATAATAGCGTATATTGGGTCCACTGTCCGTTACTGGTGACGGACTCACTACCTATCACACTAGGCAGTCTTAAGACTGCCAGTGAAATGTGCATATTTCTGAGATGGTTTATTTAGAATTATGACTGTCCTGGCTTGGACCAAGGCTGGTGTCACGAAGTTTTTCGTCGCCCCTGAATTAGATTCAGATAGTCGCATTAAATACCATCTTCTCCAGATGATTTTGCAAGGGAATATCTTAGGGAGACCTATATCTGGTAGAAGGACTTCCTGACTTAAGAACCTGTGTGAATGGTTTGATATGAACTCCACCTTACTGTTCAGGGCCCTTCTAGGTTCGAATAGCCCTAATGATAGCAAACAAAATCTCCTACCGGATGGTAGGAGATGGCACCACAAGAAGAAGTCCCTAAAATAATTATGTATAACTATAATCAAACTTCTGACGCTTCAATTCAACTCCCAAATCTTTCTTATTGCAGGTGTGCTTCAGTTGTTGTTCAGACGGGAACATAGCAGTGTGGGACCTGCACAATCAGACCCTCGTGAGGCAGTTCCAGGGTCACACGGACGGCGCGTCCTGCATCGATATATCGGCTGACGGCACCAAACTGTGGACGGGCGGCCTTGACAATACCGTTAGGTAAAGATCTACGTTATTCAAAAGTCTCACATAGACATGATATTGACCAACGCTTTTTTTACGGTCGGCAGACATCTGCAAAGTTGTGCTCAAAGTGTAGTCTTCCCTTTCCTTCTTTGTAAAAATAGAATGGGATAACTCTTATTTGAGCGTGACTTTGGCATATCTCTGCCGCCCTGTCTATGATATTCAATAGACTAAACTCCATCGTGACTTTTATTTGGTGATACCATAGATATAGTACTTACTATCTCTATGGGTGATACACGAACTTGTCTCCTTTGAGCGCTTTACAATGCGTCTGATCCGAATCCGAGAAAACATCGAAAAATGTATGGTATGGTGTGGTGGTGGTATAGTATGTTATGGATTTTGACATTCATATCCGTAATTATGTTGTGGATGTGACTTCCGTTCATTTCTTGTTGGTCCGTGATTTCTCGGATGCAGCGCGAAAGAGCTCTTACTGGGCCGTCGTGTTGGGATATGGGCAGTAAACTCTCAACCTTAAAATCATGAACCAATTAAGGCCTGCTCCAAAATTAACGCTAACACTTTTCATTTTCAGATCATGGGACCTAAGAGAAGGCAGACAGTTACAACAACACGATTTCAGTTCTCAGATATTCTCATTGGGATACTGTCCTACAGGTAAACAAAGCTATTATTTATTATGATCTTTCATTCCCTAATCTATAAAATTGGTGGGTTCTAGCACGATTCTGATTTCCTGAAATAATACGTAAAACAATTTGTATAAAAATCCACAGATCAAGAAAGTCTGCATTAATAAACTAAACTCCAATGCGTTACGCTTTAGTCGAGCGTTGGGGTTTGGTTTATTTATATGGGCAAATTATAACTAGCACGCACGAAGACGGCCTCTGTATATGACGTTCTGTACCCCTATACGTCCGGCGCACCCTAATTGTATACGATTAGCAAGTCAAACCAACTCGACAGAAACATACTTTAAGACTTGACCGCTGGCAACCCGGCTATAAGATAACAATAGATAAACAATTGGTGATTCGATAATATCAGGTCCATGAGTTCAAGGGTCAAGTTCCAATATAACCAAAAACCCCTTTCCAGGCGAATGGCTAGCAGTAGGAATGGAGAACAGCAACGTGGAAGTGCTCCACGCCGTCAAGCCGGACAAGTACCAGCTGCATTTACACGAGTCGTGCGTACTGTCGCTTCGCTTCGCCTCCTGCGGCAAGTGGTTTGTCTCCACCGGCAAGGACAACCTGCTCAATGCGTGGCGTACTCCTTACGGCGCTAGTATATTCCAGGTAATTTATTGCATTTAATTCGATTGTTTAGAATTGAATAGAATTATTTATACCATTGAACTAATCATATACTAAGTACTAAAAATAAAGCTGCACGTTACAACGCCATCTCATTCTTTGTGGCGTACCCTCATGTGGCACACGAAACTTGTTTGTCGTGTTAGTCCTATACGTAGTACATAATAGTTCAGTGTTTATGCACTCCTTTTTACTGATTAAGACTGTAAACGAAGCCTTGGTGGTCTAGGAAGCCGTTATGGTCTAGTGGCGAGTAACGATGCCTGCCGCGATGGTTCGATCCCGTCCATGACGCCTCGTACCCATGAGTTTTATGGAATTTACTTACTTTCTTTTCAGTGAAGGAAAATATCGTGAAAAAACCTGCATGCTTCAGTTTAGGCTCTTGTATTGTACTCACTGTATATTTAAAGTGGCGAGTTGTTACCTTACATTGATACCTTACATTACATTGATATTACATTGATTTCGGCGACGGGATTACTCTGTCACACTGGACTGGACAACGTTTTAGCACTACTAGTAAAACGTGGATGTTCAGAGTTTTCAGAATATCTGTGACTACCTACGAATAACATCATTAGCAAGATTATATGTAGCACTTATGCACTTCCGTCGCTTGAAATCTAATGTTCCTTTTTTCTTTACAGTCAAAGGAGTCATCATCGGTGCTAAGCTGTGACATCTCATCGGACGACAAATATATAGTGACAGGGTCCGGCGACAAGAAGGCCACAGTATACGAAGTGATCTACTAGACTGGTGCAAGTGCGCACGGACAGTGCAACAAGCGAACAAACTCGATCAAGTGACCGTGTAGTGAACAAATGTTCCGCGAATATACCCCTCTACTCCGTGTCAGTAATATCGGCAATATAATGTTTATCGATATTATTGAAATCGCAGAGTAGACCCTCTAGAGTGGCAAGTGGTGATATAGCTTTAGTGTATGTATAGATATCGGGATGCCTGTATGTACTTATGCGACTTGTTTATATAGATTAGTGTGCGCGATTTTATGTTTATTTGTTGAGCGCCCGTAGTGTATGTTGGCAGCAGATCTCAAAATGACGATTTCGTTTCAATATTGTTGTAAAATGCTCGTATTAAAGAAAAGATATGCGCAAATTATATTTGAATTGTTTTTGTTCAACCCAATACTCCCATGTACACACGGCGACACATCAAGCTCTACAAAACCAACATAACCTGGCCGCGCGACGTTATACGTTACTCTACCTACGCGCGGTCAGCTTATTTTGATTTGTATAGCTTGAATGTGACATTGAATGAAAACTAATAAGATAATGAATAACGTCGAATACTAACCGACAGGGTGGAGGCGCCGCTACAGATACACCGATACAGCGCTATCACGCTTTCGCACTCATTCTAGTTGCACGCGAACGAACGAGATAAAAGACGTGATATAGCCGTTGTACGAAGTGCAACATGCTAGCCCAACGGATATCACTACTATTTGCCAGCATCGGCTTTGGCAAGTTTGAACCTAGGGTGTAAACATTTTTTTCCTAAAAATTTCAAAGAACAGAAACGAAACTAACTGTAGGGAACCAAAAGCTTTTATGAATTTTTCAGGGTCACAGGTGTTTAAAAAAACCTACAACCTACTTAAGTAGGTAGGTACGTAGGTAGGTAGGTCTTGTTGCCTGAAAGCCAAAAGTAATTTTTTGAGTTTAGCGCGTATTACACCTCGACATAGGGTCTTTGTTACAAAACACTTAAAATAATATATTCCGCAACATACCTCGGGTGCATGTGTTATGGAGCCCCCGTTTGGGCAGATAGGTCGGCTATTGGCGCTGCGCGCCGTAAGTTACTTCAAAGTCAACGTTTAGCCTTGATTTTCCTGTGTAAAGCGTATAGAACGGTCAGCACCGAAGCACTCCCCGTTCTAGCGGGGGTGGTTCCCGTAGACTTGGAAATACAACGCCGCGCGGCCAATTACTTTCGTTCAAGAAAAGTTAGTCATAACTTCTTAAAACCTCGCGACCGAAATAGAATTAGTAAATTATTTAACTTTGATTGCAACATCTTTGATGAACTTTTATTAGACTGGGAACTACGGTGGCAAGGGTCTACAAAGGGTCGACATCTATACCAATTTTTTCCATCTGTTCGCGATCGTCTAGACAAAGCGTGGCTAGAGGTAGATCACTGCGTAGCCCAATTTCTTACTGGACATGGTAACTTTAAGGGAAAGCTATTTTATTTTAAATTGGTTGCGTCACCTTTATGTGAATGTTCTGTTGACAGTAACGAGTTCGAACAGACCGCTCATCATATTCTTTGGGAGTGTGAGCTCTGGTACGCCGAGCGCCAGACCATGCTTGACTCAATAAAATCGTTTTCTGGTGTCCCTTACTACATGGATCTTGTTGCGACTAGGGATAACTTCCGTGCGTTCAGATGTTTTTGCCATACTTATTACTGGAAGCAAAATAGGCCATAGTTTCAGTACAATGTTAGGTTCCTATTGTTTTATTTTGTATTTCTGGTGCTTTTGCGGTCGTGTCTTCAACACTGCCATAAATGATCTCTTGAATTGGCTCTCTAATAGCCATGTTTTTTTTTTCCTTCTTATTGCTGTCTCCCGTTTGCAATGGAGGGAAGTCGGATATTTCGTTTTCCTACTCCTCCTATGTTCTTTGATTAATTCATTGCGGGTTCCAAGACAGATTAGAGTCCTCCCCCGGGCTCGCTGGACTTCATTGTCCAGTGTTGTGAATGGTCGCCGCTGTTGATCCTGGCCTACAGGAGTTACAGCGGTGGGAATGTGTGGTGGGCCTATGCCCGGAAAAAAAAAAAAAAGGTAGGTCTTGTTATTAATTAAGTTGTAAATTATTTTGAATTCTAAATCTAGATTTCCAAAAGTAAAGGAACCCAATAGGGGAGCGGACTGCATAAAATATATTTTAGTTTTATCTTCTTAGTAAAAAAAACATTGAAAATAATGCTATACTCACATTTTTAGTATTTTTAGCTAGTTTTTTATTGTTATTATAATTTCTGTGAACTTATCGACATGGCCTCAGGCCAAGCTCTTCAATAAAGATTGAAAAAAAAACTATTTTTAATAACATGATGAACTAGCAACTTTGAATCGAACGTCAAAACGCGCGCGATGTATGAAAATTTGTACTAAATACTAACAAGAGACGTCATTAACATTTCATTACTTTTTATAGTTCATCATGTTATATAAAATAGTATTCTACTTAAAAAAGAACTAAAAATGTGAGTGTAGCGTAAAATAAAACTAAAATATATTTTATGCAGTCCGCTCCCCTATTGTCTCATCCCCTATTATTTTTACAAACTTACCAGTTCAAGCCATAATACCAATACAATGCATACAATCTCTTTAAAATAGAAACTCTTTGCTCTCTATTTTTCTTATACGTATATCAGACCGGCCACGAGGTGTGAAAAAAAATTAAAATTGCCATAAAATCAAATAAGAAGAAAATGCTTTTTTCTTTTTAATTGAGGCAAATGGCAACCTAGATGGCAACAATGTAAATTTTTTACTTCAAAAATTTCCTATTACCAGTACAATCTATCAGTATTAAAAACTTTTTTGATCCTAGGACACATTATACTTAATAAAATCTTTTTGCATGTATTATTTACTTTTTTGTTAAGTCTAAGATACTATATACAATATTCTTGGTCTAGGTACTTATTTTAAATATAAAATTAAATAATAAAGGGACGTTTTCATTCTCACTCACTATTATATCGACAGACTCATAATATCTGTAGAAATTTTTGTATGACACTGGAATTTTTTGACTTTGGCGCTTGTCATGGATTGTTTAAAAAAATATAATGGTTATTACACACAGCTTTTCAAGATCATTGTATATTTGTATATAGTATCCTATAACTGGACCAAACTCTCGAATGTCGTGGAGAATGCAAAATAAACTCTAATTCTACGTAATAAGTATTAATTTACTTCAATGTTGTTGTAAGCTGGCAACTAAGCAAATGTGAGATAGCCTCGGAATACCGGTGTGTCTCTTTCTAACGTGTTGCCAACTTATTAAGCTACCAATTTAGAATTTACTGTACAAAAAATGTAGGTAAATTAAAAAATATTTTTGTTTTTAAAAATATATAATTTAAAGTATATGAACAAGAAGTACAAGAAAATAAAATGAACATGTGTGTCTGTGCGACGCGTTCAGGATACGAGCCTCCCAGCGTTCTTGGCGTCTGCGAATGGTGTGGTGAGTCTGGTTACTCGATTACTCTCAGTGGATGGTGCCAGCGTCGTCATTCCTTTCGTGGACGAAGCCTTTGAGGCTTGGTCTAGGCTGTGCCCCAATATGCAAGCACCGTCCACACCTACAGTTCAGCGGGAATGGGATGAGATTAGGTGTAACATAATCCTTCAAGAACTGATTTCCAACTCGTCCGGCTCGAATTTAGCACGCTTAAGAGCCGCATCACAAGTAGAATCTGGCGCATGGCTACATGCGCTTCCTTCGCCCCATTTAGGGACACATCTGGATAACGACTCCCTCAGAGTGGCAGCGGCCCTAAGACTGGGGTGTAGCGTATGTGTTCCACACACCTGCGTTTGCGGTGCAGCAGTGGAGGCAGACGGCTTTCATGGTCTGAGCTGCGTCAAATGCGCAGGAAGGTCTCCGCGGCACCACGCGCTTAATGATATTATTCGTCGAGCGCTGGTGTCCGCCAATGTTCCCTGTACAACTGAGCCACCTGGTTTGAGCCGTACCGACGGGAAGAGACCAGACGGATTGACCCTTGTACCGTGGCAAAAGGGCAAATGTCTTCTATGGGATGCAACGTGCGTATGTACGTACGCTGCATCTTACTTGAGAGGTTCCATTCGAGTAGCAGGGTCGGCAGCGGAAAGGGCAGCAGTACGTAAACACCAATGTTACACAACTTTGGAGCAGAGCTACTTATTCGTGCCCTTCGCTGTGGAGACGGCGGGCCCGTGGGGTCATGAAGCAAAAACTTTTATGAGGAACCTGGGCAAACGTTTACGGGATGCGGGTAACGGTCCTCGTGCCGGGTCATACCTAGCCCAACGCATATCATTAGCGATTCAACGCGGAAATGCAGCCAGCATTATGGGCACCTTCGGGCCAGGTATGACCTGGGGCGGGCTTTTCGACTAAATAGGATTAGTTAAATTTGTAGTTTAGAATGTTTAGAATGGTTTAAGTTTAGGGTAAGTTTTATTTGTGCTTTTACTATTTTATTCCTTTAAATAAATAATAATCGGTAAGTATTAATAATTTTTATTTGTTTTACGCTAAGTTTGTTCAGTTTATCACAAAACAAATAAGGAAAGTACAATATTTTAGTGTATTATTTCAAAACTATATAATGGCAACTCTTTAATTAATCTGAGGTCTTTATGAAAAAATATGGGGGATATATTTCAAAAGTCATAAAATTACAAATTCAAAATTGTTGTAATGAAATTGTAAACTGTCGAAATGGTGAACATTTGCTATGTAGCTGGATGCAAAAATGAATTGTACGGCTGTGGCTTTTCTTTCCACAGGTTAGCTATTTTATTGTTTTTCGGAAACCTTTTCTTTACGAAGGTGACCAATTGACCATTCTGACATAGGTCATCTATAAACGCAAAATGTGTGTTGCTTGTCGTTTTAAAGGTTTCCCAGGGATGAATCGCTGAGAGGAAAAATGGTCAAAAGTAGTCCCTGGCAAAATCACCAAGACGTTTTAAATTCAAGATTACGATTCAATATCACGGAAAATATTGAAATCACACGCAATCGTATTACTTTTTTTTTTTTTTAGTCTGAGTTTACCCCCAAAAACATTTTTTAGAATAAAAAGGTAATATTGAACTCTTAACAAGATGGTAAGAAACAGGCTTGTATAAATGCATATTAGGTATTCCGTCAAATTTGAGAATGAATGGACACCTTAGTTAGAAAGGGACACACAGGTGTTCGGGGAATGTCATTGGTCTCGTTGCCAGCACCGTTACAATCTAGTTACTATACAACATTTTTGCAGCTTTTGTAGTATTGTAACTCTGGTCAATCATAAAGAACCCTTGGAATCGTAATCCTCAATACAAAATCTAGTGTCTCTAAAATCTTATATCCCCCTAACCTAGATATTAACTATGTTACATCTGTGGTCCAGATTATATATGAATCCTCATGAATATTTAGAAACTTTTAACACCACTGGCTTGTCGGTGAAGGAAAATAGCGAACCGACGGGAATGTATGTCAAGATTTCAGGACCGCCTACAGTAGAGATCGTCTCTTTGAAAATGGTTAGTGAAATGGTTTGTGGATATTCTGAATTATGGAACATTTAGAATCCTAAGTAGGTACGAACCCCCTAGGGGAATATAGTCGTGAACATATTTATTCGCATATATCTATCAGAAATTTTATAGAAATGGGTTTTTTACGGTACCTAAAACACCAAATGATTGTCGTATTAAAAATAACCCATTCTTATCTATTGTGTTTTTGCGTCCTACTCAATAGTTGAAATTTGAGAGCAAAACATTATCAGTTTGGAATTTAGGATTATTTCATACAAACAAACACATCTAATGAAAATATTTGACCAACATAATGACAATTTTATCATGGTTTACTGTTTTGCATCAATCAATCACTCAGAAATTGTGTAATAGCCCAGTCATTTTACGGAGTTTTGTTAGGCGGGGTAGTGAGTAATTACTAATTGGACTTTTAAACTGTAACCAGAACCATTAAGTGACAAAAGGAATATCATAATTAAAAAAAATTCGCTACGCAAAATAGAAATCAAAATGATGTGTCCCAGAAAGATTTTAAGTTAATAATATTAATACCAATGCACTCATTTGACTTAGATTTAACAATATACATTATTTTTGACCAATAAAATAGCCAATGAAATTTCAAAAATGAGGTATTTATTAGAAAATACGAGTGTAAATTTCAAAACCTTCTAAGTAGACAAAAATATTCACACCATGTTTGTAACTAGTATATAATGGTAAATCCTTAAATATGTGCAAAAAAATATTTACCATCAGGTTTTTTAGAACGAGATAATAGCTAAATTTTAAAATTGGAACTGTTGCAGACGTGATTTTTTAAAATTTTGTTACATTTCTATGCTCAAGTTGGCTCTTCAATATTATACCGAAAAAAAAAAGTCAATTACCTACTAATTAGTCCCGGCTCAAACCGTAAAATGACTGGGCTATTTTCGAGGACATTATTTCATTAAGATAATAATATGTATATGGTAATTTATCACTAACATAAATTATAAATTACCGTATAGGTATTTAACCTATAACTACACAAAACTCTTAACCTATAACAACAAACAAAGGAAACTTACACTATCTATCTATAAATAAATAAAAAATATCTTCTATACAACTTGTTAATGAATTAACGCAAAACTAGAAAGTAGTTTGTTTAGAATCGAGAGCAGAATCGAATATCATGGCTTCAACATAGGTAATTTTTTGCAAAATATTAAATAATTTGATGAAAAAATTTAAAATTTACTGAACCCGATGTCAACCCACCGCACGGGCAAACTCACCCTACAAACTACCAAAACAAGCTTCTTAAAATGTATCCATGAGAACGTTAGCGCTTTCATTCATTCCTGAAATGATAACAAAGCCTCAAAACTTAAAATGCGAATAGCTTAAAATTTTAACTATAAAAATAATGTTATTATTGCTTTAATCTAATTATTTCGTTATAAATCAGTTGGGGTGTATGAGGTTTTGCGCTTATTCATTAACACGTTATACAAGTAAAACTATGGGTACCTACTTATACAATGTTTAATTCAATGGTAATGGTCATAATACAAATAGAAGATGCCTCCAAGGTGTTTCGTCCTACCATAGGGCCAGTTTATTTTGATGTGTTGCCGTGTGTACATTGCATGTCGTCCGTGCGGATTCGAACCCGGACTCCCATGACTGAGTGCGCACTAACGCCTCATACAAACAATAAAATGCTGACTATTTATAAAAATCGTAACAATCCTTTATTATAAAAAAACCAGCGTTAGCAGTTAGGAAAACAATTAAACAAGTATTGTAACGTAATCGGATCGGCGCGGCAGACGCCGGCGGTGCCAGCCACCGGCTGTTATCGGAGAGCAACAACGTGGTGACATAGTGACCGTGCAGTGAGCTAGCACCGCGTCTAAACGGAGTTCCGCTTTTGAACGTAACTATGAACTTGAAATATATCTCAGTAAAAAAATTTATCAATATTTGTAATCATCAATATCAACAGCCAATGATGTTCAACACAAGATATGTTACCTTTATAGAAAATGGCGCGTAAAATTGTGCCGTACACCCGTCGCGCTCGTAGCATTGCGTGACGCGGACTATTGAAAGAAGACTCAATTAGGTCGTTTTCTAATCTCCACTTTGCCCGCGCTAGTAACATTTTTCTGCTTCTTTTTATTAGTATAAATATCTTTGTTCTCAGCCTATTTAAACGTCCCACTGCATGGCACAAGCCTATCCTCAAAGTGTATAGGCGTTAGTCCACAACGCGTGTCCATTACGGATTGATAGACTTCACAATATAAAAAATAGCAAAACAAATAGCAATAGCATTTGATTCGAAATAGCACAACATGGCTGTAACATGTTTAAAAATCAATAATATTTGAAATTCACAATATAATTATGCATATATATGAATTTCTTCTTCAGCGTATGCAAAGGACATATTGGTATATTATTGATTAGGACATTGCAGGCTGAATCGCCTGATTGTCTGAAAAGAGAAATGCTTCCGTGCTTCGGATGGCACGTTAAGCTGTTGGTCTCGGCTACTCGGTTAATCTCTGGTGGTAGTAGTCGTTACATAAAAACCACGTCAGAGGCCGTAAGGCTGTCTGAACAAACTCTGACACCAGGGCTCTTCACACACGATAAGAAAGAAGAGCGTATGCAGGTTTCTTCACGATGCTTTCCTTCGCCGTTTGAGAGTAGTCAGTACGCAAGATAGAAGAACTCATTACGTGACAATGTCGTCCGTATGGATTCGAACCAGGACCCACATGATTGAGTTCCATACTTCTCCGCAACGCGCCTCCGACGCTCTTTTAACTATAAATTTCTGAAAAAGGACGTGGGATTTGTTATTAAAGTTATTTTGTCTTTAAAGTCAGTAACTTAGCCAAAGTAGTTTTTTGAAACTCTTATGGGCGCACAAAGTCTCTTTACCTAATTTATTACATTTAATTTATACGTAAGTAGGTAACAATTTAGTACAGTTAATAGGGCTAGACCAGCACAGCTAGCATGCCACCCACGACAAAGCGTTTAAACGAGAAAAACGTCATGCGCGCTCTTTCTGGCATAATGTAAAATAATAAGGATGGAGGCACATCTCGATTTTTATCGGTTTCTCGGGGGTGGCATGCGAGGCCTACGATGGATAGAGCTGTCGGATAGAGTTACAAATATGCAGATAATGTCACGAAAAAGAATCAAACAGAAAAATAATGACGAAATACAATGTGCGATTATAAAGAGAAAGGCTGGAGATGTACAAACATCTGTGTGTATATAAACCCACTTTGCAATTGTACCTGTTTTGTACCTACTTGTAGAGATGTGTCCATCGTATACATTGTAATTGTACTGTACCTACAAATGTAGTTCCAAATCGGTACCATGAGGAGTTGAGATGAAGAAAATTATTTCAGAGAAAACGGCTCATTAATACTTAAATCATTCAGCAATATTACTATAATCAATTTTAATAATACTTTATTAAAATTTAAAAGATACAAAATTATAAAAAATAGGGTTAAGTATGTATATTTAATATCTTTTCTATTGTTAGAAAATGGTTCTTATAGGTTTCTTACCTATTAGCCCATTCATTTTACGGAGCTTTGTTAAGCAAGGTAGGGAGTAATTATTAATTGGACTTTTATACTATAACCGGCACCATTTAGTGACAAAAAGACTATCTTAAAACATATTTAAAAAAATTTGCTACGCAACATGGAAATCAAAATTGTGTGTACCAGCCTAGCTAGCATGCCACCCACGACAAAGCGTTTAAACGAGAAAAACGTCATGCGCGCTCTTTCTGGCCTATGTAAAATAATAAAGATGGAGGCACATCTCGATTTTTGTCGTTTTCTCGGGGTGGCATGCTAGCTAGGCAGAAGGGTTTTAAATTAATAATATTAATTCCAGTGAACTCATTTGGCTTAGATTTAACAATATACATTATTTTTGAATAATAAAATAGGCATTGAAATATAAAAAATGAGGTATTTATTAGAAAATACGAATGTATTTTTCAAAACCTTCTAAGTAGACAAAAATATTTAAACCATGTTTGTAGTATGTATAATTTACCATCAGGTTTTTTAGAACGAGATAATAATTAAATTTTAAAATTGGAACTGTTGCTGACGTGATTTTTTTTTAATTACGGTACATTTCTAGGCTCAAATTGGCTCTTCAATATTATACCGAAAAAAATATCAATGACTAATTAGTCCCGGCTCAAACCGTAAAATGACTGGGCTATATAGAAAATGTAGGATGATTGATGAATTCAGAAAACTTTTTCGCTATGTCCCAGTTTCCGACGCCACAAAGAGTCACAAGTTAACAATACATTTTAAAAATAATAAATACCACCCATTTAACCATTATAACACCAAAGTATAATGTTTTCTTTGACTGGTCAATGTTTGTATGGAATTAGGTTTAACATGTCAATTAAAATAGTCATCATCATCATCATCAGCCTATCATCGTCCACTGATGAACATAGGCCTCTCCCAAGACGCGCCAAAAAAAATCCTTTCCTCGGCCTTACTCATCCAGTCGCTCCCAGCTACCATTTTTTTCCCCTGGTCAATAAAAAAATAAAAAACAATTTTCGAAATACAAAACATTATATTTATTTTTAGCTACTACGAAAACATTATTCCCGACGAAAAAAACGCATGTGTCATACTTCGATTCGGGTACGATAACGTAACCCAAACATGGCATATTTTCAGAAATTATTAATCGTTCTAAATATTATTGTACAAACAGGTAAAGATATCATGTTTGTCAAATAACAACAACACATGTAATCAGTGGTTTGTTTTGATGTTCAAAAAAAATGTCACACTGTAGACTTGGACACGAGCACTGTAAACACAGTACAGGGTGTGAGGAAAAGTAGAAATAGAAATAGAAATATTACATACATACATACATAAGCTCACGCCATTGTCCCATGGGGGTAGGCAGAGACCGCGGACCGCCACACGCTACGACTCTGACCCACCTCTTTAGCCTCATTGACGTTCATACATCTTTTCATGCACTTCCGTCGATAGAAAGAAGAAAAGAAAGAAAGAAAGAAGAAGAATAGAAATATTTATTTGCATTAAATAGGGTATTTTTCATGAGTAGTTGTTACAATAATCCTGTTCAACAGTATCACCTGATTCAGCCATTTATAATGGCATGTAAATTAGAAATTTAATTTTAATAAAAAACAAAATACATTTACATTTAACTAGGACAAGTTGTTGTGTACAATATCGTAAAGTATTAAAAATTGTCATTTATTATAGGTATATTTATTATTCAATTCCATATGTCATTTTTAGGATTGTATATTTATATTAGAGAAGTTAAAATCGAGATATTCCTTCACTGAATAAAACACATTGTTCATTAATATATTACGCAAAACTCTTTAAAATTTAACATAAGGTAAATTCTGTACACATAAAGGTAACTTATTATACACTGATTTGCACATTAATAGTTATTCAAATATCGGGTACTCCTGGGAGTCATCTCAGTATGTAACCTTTGAACCACATACTCTACCCATCAAACTGAACTACTTTTACTATGGGAGCAAACTTGAAAGCGTAAAAAAAAGCTGCAATCCCTATACGACTCAAAAGTATGAAAGAACAGCTTTTTGTTCAGGTTTATGGGTAGAGTTATGTGGTTTAAAAGTTAATGACACTTTTCCTTACACCCTGTAGAGTGTAATAACCCTGTAGAGTGTATGAAATGGGACACTTCAAATTCTTCTTTCTTAAAGGGGTGCTTCATACCATCAAACTGAACAACTGTCTCTATGGGACAAATATCGAAATCGCGAAAAAAAAATCTGCTGTCCCATACATTTCAGTCGAGTTATGTTTGCAGTTTTGTATGGGACTGCGGAAATTTTTTTTCGCGTTTTCAGTGTTGGTCCCATAATAAAAGTTGTTCAGTTTGATGGTCTGAAGCACCCCTTAAAGTAAGTGTCTAATTTAATTTTACACCCTGTATAGTTCAATCATTTTGATTTATAAAAAAATACAGTACTTACGTACACTATAGTCTGAAGTCTAATTTACTCATCTTTATGCTCTTGCTATACAGGGTGTAAGTGACAGCCTAGCAAATACTGAAACGATGAACTAGACTCAGACCATCAAACTGGACAACTTTCACTGTGGAGCCTACCTCAGGAAACGCGAAAAAAAATCAGCTGTCCCATACAAAACTGCTGTACCTACCCGACTAAAATGTATGGGACAGCTGATTTTTTTTCGCGTTTCCTGAGGTAGGCTCCATAGTGAAAGTTGTTCAGTTTGATGGTCTGAGTTCTCCATTTCAGTATTTGCTAGGCAGTCACTTACACCCTGTATACGTTAATCTCTGTAGTTTTGTAGGGCCAGCAGCAGCACTATGCAACTTTTATCGCCAATTTTAAATTATTATGATAGCAATACATCTGCCTAACCAGACCTGCTACATGCTGCATGAGTTGCATGACCTAGCCTAACTAATCCAATTTAAGTTTACACGATAATTTCACTTTCCTAATGTATTTTATTTGTGGTTGGGCTATTGCAAGCAAGGGTCGTTATGTAACACTGCGACCATCGCTGATCTATTGTGTTCGCCCCAAGCTCACCCATATTATACGCATACCTCCGAACTTATGGTATTTTCTTTTCATTCTCGGGAATGCAGGTTTCCTCACGATGTTTTCCTTCACCGCCGAGCTAGTAAATGATAAATACAACCGTACATAAATTCCGAAGAACTTAGTGGTACAGGCCAGGAATCGAACTGCGTCCTCGTGATTGAGGCGCTAGCTCTCTTCCGTATGGGCTATCATCGCTCCTTTCCTAATGTATATATGTAGCTTGAAAATTCCCAACACTAAGAAAATCAGACTGAGAAATGTGTCAACATTTACTTACCAATTTTACTCTTTACTCGCTTATGATAAAGTTGACTTTATAATGAAGTTGGGTATCACTGCCTAGGTATCCAACTATGTAATATGAGTGATGACCAGATGTTGGTGGTACCAGCCACCGCCAAGCGCCGCCGCCGGCCGCGCGCGTCCGATAGCGTCCTGCGCAGACGCAACGCAATACTGTGTGTGACGTTGTGGAAATGTGGAATTTAGTTCCAAGTATTCAGTGGCATTTGCAATTCATTGGGTAGATATTTCCCATTGTATTTCTATGTTTGTTTCAAATTAAAATGGTAGTATACCTCTTATTATATATTATACCTCTTAGGCCCGATTCGACCAAACGCGAGTAAATTTTATTCTTAGATTAAGTCGCCGTTTACTCTAGAGTAAACTGATTTTGCGTTTTACTAACCCTGGAGTGCGATTTTTGAATCTCATTTGCTGAGCTCAGCAGTTGAAAATGTCAAAATTACTATGGAGATCTTTCTACTGCTGATTTGACTTTCAAAAATCATACTTCAGGAGTGCGATTTTTGAAAATCAGCACTAGAAAGATGCGTATCTCCATACATTTTCAACTGCTGAGTTCAACGTATGAGATTCAAAAATCGCACTCCTGATCTATGAATAAGTTGAGAGTAAATTTTACACGGCCAATTTTGACGGTGTAACCTTATAACGAGACTTAATGATATGTCAATGTCACATAATTAAAAAAATTAAAATAAAACGAAACCTATCAAATTAAAACTGTTTAACCTGTCATTGCAATAAGTACGGATACAATGACTTCTTTCTTTAGGTGGATTTATACATTCGTTCTTTTAGTATGGGTTTAGTGTGGTAGAAGACAAGTGAAGTTATTTCGGAGTAAACACGAAGAGTAAAATTGATCCTTGTATAGTTACTATTCTATAAATCAAAGTTTGATGGAATCCGGCCTTAATTAGTTTAGGTACTTACTATGTTCTTTTATTTTGTTTTTTAAGTTTCAAATACATGACTCGCTTTTGATATAAATATAATAGCGTCCTAGTTGCTCTACTACACTTAATAAAATTATCTTTAGTTTACTAGAGCAATTTTTAAAAAGCTGACTCACCATCCGGTGTAATGTAAGTAAATATATTTTGAACATTGTCACACAGATTATCTAGTCCCATATTTAAAGTGCCTAGGTACCAGAATCTAGCCCGGGCTTATTATGAAAGAAAGAAAATATTTTTATTTGAATACACAACACACACTGATAATTATAATTACCTAGGTAAGTATACGGAAAAATTAAACTAAAATACCTACACCTACCTACACTATTTAAAAAACAGGCCAAGAGTGTGTCGGACTCGCTCATGATAGGGTTCTGTAGCCGTTTCCATTTCATTAGTCTCGTTATAAGGTTACACCGTCAAAATTAGCCGTGTAAAATTTACTCTCAACTTATTCATAGATCAGGGTTAGTAAAACGCAAAATCAGTTTACTCTAGAGTAAACGGCGACTTAATCTAAGAATAAAATTTACTCGCGTTTGGTCGAATCGGGCCTAAGAGGTATAATATTTTAACTACCGCTTTAATTTATAGTACCTACGTAGCATAGCGTCGTTTGGAGAATTACGCCCGCGCCTCCACGCGACGGCGACGGCGACGACGTCGCCTGGAGACGCAGGCGCAATTCTCCTTTACGACAAAAACGACGCTATGCTACGTACTATAAGGTTTATATTGGTGTTACTTTGACTACCCGCCACCGCCACACGTCTCTTCTGTATAAACCGCACCTTACACTGTCTAAAATTAAATGCGTTACATACAAAAACTTAATATACTACTTATATACTACTTATATTAAGTTTATGGTTACATTTACTTCACTATAGAGCCAACATCGAAATCGTGAAAAAAATCGATTCTATAGAAAATATCAAAGCTACTCGACCAAAAAGAATTGGAAACAGTAGATTTTTTTCGCGATTTCATCGTTGGTCCCACAGTGTAAGTTGTTCAGTTTGATGGTCTGATTATCCCCTTAAAAAGTGTCAGCATATTAAGAAGGACCCTATATATAAAACAATTATAATACACAGCTAATATCTTTGCGGTTAATTTCAAAGTATTATTTTGATACTCTACATCTAAGCTCTACATACATAAACGGATTCGAATCTAGTATCTTCTGGTCTGATTATCCCCTTAAAAAAGTGTCAGCATATTAAGAAGGACCCTATATATAAAACAATTATAATACACAGCTAATATCTTTGCGGTAATTTCAACGTATTATTTTGATACTCTACATCTAAGCTCTACATACATAAACGGATTCGAATCTAGTATCTTCTCTCTAGTAACTTAATCTTATCTTATATTATCTTATCAGATTCATTTTTACAAGCTTTTATTTAACTTGTTGCAAATTGGACTTACATACTATTATACAATTACTATTATACAGGGTGTAAAAATAGAAATTGAAAACTTTTAAGGGGGTGGTTTAGACCAACAAACTGAACAACTTTCACTATGGGACCAACATCGAAATCGCGAAAAATGGAACATCGCCAACGCATCGCATCATGACGATTATGGGAAATCTTCTCATTTTGGGGGAGGCCTATGTCCGGCAGTGGACGTCTATCGGCTGATATGATGATGATGGAACAGATTTTTTTTTCGCGATTTCGATATTGGTTCCATAGTGAAAGTTGTTCAGTTTGATGGTCTTAACCACCCCCTTAAATGTTTATTTGTATTTTGTAACAGCCTGTATTATGCTCTGCTAACGACTTTAAAAAACTATCAGTTATTTAGAAATTAAGTGACGTCAACACTGCGGATTTTAGCGTAGGATTTCAGGAAGGATGCGTACTCAGATTGTAACATCACCCCGCGTATTCATAGAATAAGATCCCGTTACAAGTTTCCAATACTCATATGTTTAGGTTTTCAATTCAGTCGTGATGTACGTGTCGCGTGTCGTAGTGGTCTAGTGGCGAATGCCAGCCGGGCAGGAGACGATGGTTCGAGAGAATGTAGTCGTGAGCATATTGTGCCTGTATGTATCATTGCCTTAAGATTATGGGGTTAAAGAATGTTTTATTTCTCATAATAATTTCTAATACATGGCATTTAAAAAAAGAGAACATAATTATGCAGGGTGGTTCAGACCAGATTGATAGGTTTAAAATTTTTTTAGATTGCTGACTTGGGGACCTAACAGGCAGGACTAAGGAAAAAAATAAGAAAAACTCTTTTTATTTAGATTAATTTAAAATTTAGTGTGCACTTAAAATCTACCAATCGGACTGAAGAGTTGGTACAGTAAATAAAGTAAAAACCTGGCATTCAAAACTGCAAAGATAGACATAAAAAAAGTGATGTTCCTCAAAATCTTTTCTTGTAATCATCATCATCACCATTATCATCTTAGCCGATGGACGTCCACTGCTGGACATAGGCCTCCCCCAAGGATCGCCATAACGATCGGTCCCCAATAGCAATATCTATTTAAAAAATCGATATCCAGCCGGTTTTTAAAAAATTAGAATTAAAATCAAAGTCCTTGTTATCGTTCCAGGGAACGTAATAAACTTATAAACGAATAACATAGTGGGTATAGAAAAGTTGCACCAGGATCTTGTAATCTGATAGATCCCGATGACGGATGACGATGTTTTTGCCATTCTGAGGAGTTTATCAGCATCGCAGTAACTTCCGCTCGACCTTGTATTGCTTGCACTTGTTTTATATTTTTTTCGTTTAACTCGGTAATTACAGATCAATGTTTGTCACAAAATATTCATGATTCATGCATGAAAGTCGGGAATTATCCAAACAGACGCGAATATTTTCAATAGTACCTACCTATTTATTTGTTTACAAAATTATCAATCTTCCAACCCATTGTTCCACCGTGTACATCAAATTTTCGAATAATGGAAATAACTTAAAATGGTTGTTACGCAATTACATATCTCATCTCACTATATAATAATATATATATATGGTCTAACAAATTTAGGTGAAACTATTTTAAGGGGATGATCAGACCATTAAACTGAACAACTTTCTCTATGGGACCAATATTGAAATCGCGAAAAAGAAATCTGCTGTCCCATACATTTAGGTAGAGTATGTTTGTATGGAACAGCTGATTTTTTTTTCGCGATTTCGATATTGGTCCCATAGAGAAAGTTGTTCAATTTCATGGTCTGATCATCCCCTTAAAATAGTTTCACCTAATTTTGTTAGACCTTATATATATACATATATATGTATAGCATTTGGGGGCATTTGCCACCCACTGCCCCCCCCCCCCCCCCTTTGCTACGCTACTGACAATACAACAATCTTATGAAGCGTTTAGCATGTAATGCTCACTTTTAGCACTTAGCGAACTTGACAGGTCAACCAAGAGATAAGACAGAAAGAAAGTGAACGATCTATGTATTCATTATTACACCCAATAAACAGCATTGTTAATTGATAATTTCCTTTGATTTATCTGTTTTACTGCACATTGTATTATTTTTATTGATTGCAACAAAACAAATACTTTGTTTCATTGGGGTTCCGTACCCAAAGGGTAGGGTGAACTAAGTAACCTATAATACCTTGCTAGTGTTGAATTTTTTACGGAATATGCGTTATTATGGCGGATTTGCTAACAAATAATAATTTAAAAAAAATTAAGGGTCCCCATACAAGAAACGTGTTTTCAACGTTTATTGTTATTTCTTTACTGTAAAAACGGTAATACCTACATACAAGCGTCAAATTTGGTGTGATTAAACCAAATAATAAAGAGTATCGGGATTGCTGAGGGAACGGCTTAAAGATTCCGGAGAAAACATTTTAGTAAATAATAATTATTGTATGGTGGTACGGAACCCTCCGTGCGCGAGGCCTAGTCGGACTTAGCCGGTTTTTTATTTAGCTAGCAATAATAATATAGGAAAGGTGATGACGATTACGAATAAAGGAAAGTTTTGTACATTGATTTTTTTATGTGAAAATTATAAGGAGTCAATTTAAATTTAATGAAATAAATCTATGAGAACATCATACCTACAAATATACTTATTTATTTTTTAGAATAAATAAAATTTATATATAAAAAATATATATTTTGAACTCATTGATTAACCCCAGCCCCCGGGGAACAAGGCTATTTTGCAAACGATTAAACAGATAATTATACAAACTCACTTCGATGAGATAAAGATAACCCCTTTGTAATGTAATCTCCAAATCCTATGGGTGCGTATGGTTCAAATATTTATGATGATTGATGACTTTGTTCATTATGGTTAAAAAAAAATCACTGCCATTAAATTTAATTTAATTTGTATTATTAAAAACTGGTATATTTTAAATCTGACGAAGTCGCCGACAAAACGTAGGTAGGTACCTATAATAGAAATAGCCACGGGCTGGGGTTACAACACGCCTCCCAAAGGTCTGGTTTTCTTATTGACCCGTGATAAGAACATTGAAGATGAGATGACATAGAATAGGTACGTACATAATAATTTTGTCATGATGATTGGGTCGGTCGGTCGGTCACTTCACAGGCCAGAAATATTTGACTATTGTGCCGGAAGCGTTTCATTTCTCTGTTGTGCCTTACTTAGGTACTGTTTAGTAGGTTGGTAGATATAGCCAGCTCATACAGACATAATCATGTAAATCGAACCCACTTGCACCTATAGTCCTATAAAGATTATGATAGAGTGGTCAGGTTTCTCTGATGCTGACTGTAATACGACATGGAACAAAAGTATATAAATCTGAGGCTGACCTAACTTTACCCCATCAAGTTTGTGCCGACGTGACCTAACGCCAAAAGTATTTAGTATGAATGAAATATAACAAAGCTTTTATGATATCGCATTCAGAGTGGATAAGCTTTCAATGGTGGTGCGTAATGCGGGTCTGCGGGCATGTGGTGCGGATCCGATAATCGGCGATCGGCCGTTATCAGCGTCCGTGGCATGGCAGTGTCCGGCGCAGACACCGGCACTCCATGCCCGACCGTCGCAAGCGCAAGTCCGCTGCTCATCCCGATAAACATCCGCACTGAACAACTATCACTGCCTGCTATCGTTTATTGCTGAATACACTGGCGCTAACTTGTGAGTATTTATTTAATTCAATTTAAACTATTTTGTGAATGATGCGATGAATTGACTGACAACATTATATTTTATTGAATTTATAGGTGCAAGATGTATCGAGAAGGAACCGGGCCTGTCCTAGAGGACGTTCTCCTCAGTGACCAGTTCCTCTACGAGTATTCTCCGGCAGAGAGCATCGTTAACTTCGAACTGCCATCAGCCTTCGACTCGGAAAACAGTGATTGGCTCAGTGATGTAGACCTCAATTGTGACGCTTTCGTTAGTGACTTAAGTGACAATAGTAAGAATGATTTTAGTTTCGCCGAGTGCTCTCCCGTTTCGTTCGACTTCGCAGCTCTAGATAGAAGCATAGACGAGTATTTGCTGGAAGCTTTGAGCAATGACCGCTCTAATGAAACTCCGCAATCGGGCACAGACTCTGCTGATAGCTGCGACGGTGCTTTAGGAACTTTAACAGTCCTCGATACGCAGTTGGATTTGATGTGCGTTCAGAGCACTCATAATTACACGAGGCCCCAATGGAAAACGCGAGTCGAAGAGACAAAGCCTGAGTCGAAAGTCCGATCGTGGGGAGAGCCGTCGTTCTGTCCTGAACTTGGTGCGTTTAGATGTCCGGTGGAGAACTGCGGCAAGTTGTACGCGAAGGCATCGCACGTGCGTGCGCATTTGCGGCGGCATAGTGGTGAGAAGCCGTACCGGTGCACGTGGGGAGACTGCGCGTGGAGGTTCGCGCGGTCGGACGAGCTGGCGCGGCACAGGCGCAGCCACTCGGGCGACAAGCCGTACGGCTGCACGGAATGTACCAAGAGGTTCGCGCGCTCCGACCACCTCGCCAAGCACGGCAGGGTGCACGCCAGGCGCGCTGCAATCGCCGCCGCCACTGCTGCTAAACGTACTGCTTCTTCAACCCATTCTCATAGAACGAGACGTCTCCTGTGATTTTCGATTAAAGACGTTTACTTTTGAATAGTTTGTGGAAGAACAACAAATAGGTATTATCTTCAAATATTTTCTTTTTTCATCAAAAATTACCAAACAAATATTTAATGGGCTGTGCCCCAAGCTGTACAAACTAAGTGTAAGAAGTCAAATTAGAAAAACTTTGTTGGTTGAATAGCAAACCAACAAGAATATTTGGATTGATGTGCAACTCAAGAATTTCACAGACAGAAACAAGCGCGTTCCTTACTATACTATACTTATTACTTATTCGTCCATACATACAGGGTCCTTCTTAATATAGTGACAGTTTTTTAAGGAGATAAACAGACCATCAAACTGCAAATCTTTTTCTATGAGACCAACATCGAAATCGCGAAAAAGAAATCTGCTGTCCCGCTGTCCTATACATTCGGGTTGAGCGAGTAGGTTTGCAAGTTTTGTATGGAACAGCTGATTTTTAATAAGTACTTTTAGTTACTTTCTTACTGACAGGATTCAAGAGAATGCTCTTGGAACTCTTGAAGAACGCGTGACGATCGATCTGAGTAATCCTTCAGTTTTAAAATCCCTAATCCTATTTCTTCTGGATTAAACCAGTGCCATAAATTAAGAAAAATAAGTGAAGTGTGTGTAATAAGATATTCTACATAATAAATAAAGTAGATTGATACTTCTTAATTAAAATTAAGTACAATTTTAATCTAAGGACAAAAGAACGCGCGGGCGCGATCACCTATAGTTATTTTTATCTGTTTTGTATTTAGTGCTCCAATCCGTTACTGCAGTTACAAGTTAAACCAATTGTACTAGTTAAACCTATATGGGAAAGAATAGGCAGAGTAAATGGATGCCGAATCATTCTTTGTTTGTTATGTATCTAAGCTAAGTTACCATTTAAATACTAGGTAAGTACTAAGTTCGAATGTTTTATTGTTGATCCTAAGAATGATGATTAGGTACTTATACCTAATAAAATAAGGTATTGTGTTGGAATGATAAATTAATGCATCGTGAACCTCTTACGATTTTAATGTAATTTTGGTCTCAAGTGTTTAGGTAGCCATAGAGATTTAGTAGGTAGGGTAGGTAGTTACCTACAGTACAGAACCTGGAAAAAATCGTAATAAATGCGAAATACTTACCCCCTCGGGAAATAAATAGGTATTAGTCGTAAATATGGTCCAAGGTCGTGAAGTCAGCACAATTATCCTATGCTTACCTACACATAAATTAATTAAAAGTTCAAGCAGACCAACTATATTTATTTTTTAAACCTTTTATGGAACGTCATAAGTAAGAGGGTTACTCTTATAATGTTCTGTGTCCGCCTCTCACATACGGAATTGCAATCCGGAATCCTGAATCAGGATTACGATTTCGTATGGATTTTCCCCCTCCACAATTTAAATCACAATTCTGATTTGGAATTCCGGATTGCAATTACGTATGATACATGTTGGACCTTATACACGGTTTCTAGCCGCCTTGAATATCTTACTCAATTCCGGTTGGGATTTCGAGTTGGTAACAGGCATTTTCGGATTCAGCTCAAAAGCTCAAAAGTAATATAATTTGCATACATTTTTTCAACTCAATCATTGCGTCAAAGAGAATATAATCACTACGTTTTACATTGCGTAGTGATTATATTCTCTTTGAGGCTGGCTCGCGCAACTCTAACAAAGCCAACTCTCTAACAAAGCCAACTCTCTTACAAAAAAACGTTATTTGAAACGTGCACCGACGCCATTACATTTCTTTGAACAGTTGTACACGTTTCATACATTCTGGATTATCGGTCACGACCAGTTTTTAGCATGCAAGTCCCGACTCTTATAACGTAGTGAGTTACATTCTCTTTGCATTGAGGTGTAGACCATGGAGTAAGGTGTAGACGACGATCAAAGCCAAATCGCAAAGGTGGTGGAGGGGGGAAAGGCTGCGCTCCTTATTGGCTGAGACCGAGTTCGACATCTTGCGATTTGCCCCTACACTTGCGGTTCGCTAACTGGCGATTTGGTCATGAGACAAAGTCTGCGATAAATTGCAGGTCTATACGCTGCATAATAAATTGCAGGTCTAAAACAGGCTTAAGCTTAAATGTCCTTTAAACGGGCAACTGATCGCCGACCAAAGAGTAAAATAAGTATTATTAGTCGCCGACTTTCTATCAAGGCCAAATACCAAAGGTGGGTGGAGAGGAAGAGTACGCGCTCCTTATTGACTGAGACCACGTTTGCGATTGTGTTATCCGCCTTTTCACGTGCAATTTGGTTAAGGGGCGATTTGGCCTTGCTTGGCCAAGTGCCATATGCATATGCAGACCTACAATTTATCGCAGACCTTTTCTCAAGGCTAATACTTGCCAGTTAGCCAAATCGCAAACATAGATTAATATGCATATTGGATAATCGCAAAGTGCGTAGACAGAATCTCGTTGTGGTAGAGTCCGTTTCATAACGTTTAAAAATCACTCAAGGTGCCGATATGAAATGATGATGCATTTCATATCGGCACCTTGAGTGATTTTTAAACGTTATGAAACGAAGAGATAGGAGCATAGAAGTTGTGTTGTGTGGTGGATAAATTGTATATTGAATATGATCATTGTTGCAGGTGATACGTTAGCTCAGTTATAATGTAATTTAATTAACTGAGGAAAATCTGTAATTGGCCTTATATCTGTCTTAGTTTAAGGAATAGTTTCTTTTGTATTAGGCTGTTGATTTTCCCAATAAAGATAAAATAAAATAAATAAAAAAAAGTACTAAATGCCTCAGATTAATGAATACAACTAAATGCATACGAAGAAATGTTTGCTAGAGTGAGATACATAGACTCCTCTGAGTGAATTTTACACGTTGGGAAACGGACCCCTACAGGGCATTAGCATAAATTAAAATATTTTCTTTTTGTCTCTGGAGTGTTTAGTGCTGCCAACTTAGGGTAATTTACCCTAGATACATGGTAAAACCGAAGTCTTAGGGTAATTTTTAGGGTAAAAAGTCATTTAGAATATTTTTTGGGGTAATAATTTTACTTTGGGTATTTTTTGGGGTCAACTCACCGATACCCGTAGTCCCCTTTGGGGTAGTCAGAATCCTTGTTACAACCATCAAATATCTAAGTAGCACGGTTCATTTTCACCTTTATTAAAGATTTGGGATGGTACTTTATACCAGGGGCCGGCAAATAATTTTAGGTGGGGTCCTGATACTTTTGGAAAATTATATCGAGGTTCAGAAAAAAGTTCAAGGTCGCGTAGGCCCCGCACTTCATCGTAGGTACTCTCTTGCGCTACACAGCATAGCAAAGGCTTCGTCAAAGGTCACTATATCCACAAAAGGATTCGTCATAGGTAAATACACCACTCACATCCAGATATCACTCAGATCCACAACTCGTTTCGTCAATAAATACATCCTGTATATCTGCAATAATCTTTGTCAATTTCTATATAAAAATGTAAAAAAGGGGGACCTATAAATCTCCTCCAAATCCAAAGCCTCTCCCTGAGGGATGCTTCCAAGAACGCTGGCAGCATTCCCCCTCTGTATCGCCAAGCGTATGCGCTGACGAAGTTAACTGCCAGCCCTCTTATCACCAGTGGTCTCTATAAGGCGCTCTGAACTCTCTTTTAAAAGCTATTTTGCATTGGGTCCACATGGTCCCAGGGTCTCCACTCCCAAAGGAATGAGGAAGGAAAAAAGGAAATGAAGGAAATTTTGGCTGTTCAGATTACGACCTTCCGCGTTCCGGATGTGGACCGAGTACCGCCTTTTGCTGACTGCTGCTTTATACTATGCCGTTCCGTTATTTATCCCTTAGAAATCTGAAAAAGATATTAAGCTGTAAGCTCCCCAAATATAGTAAAATAATAAATAAAATAAAATAAAATAATAATAATTTTTTATTTGAAACTGAAAGGTTTTAGGGTAATATTTGAAAATTATGCAAAATCTAGGGTAAACTGAGACCAAGCCTAGGGTAAAGTGAAAATAAGACTTGGCAATACTGGAGTGTTCGACGTGTCTATGGAACTTGACTACCCTACGAAATAAAAATGTCCGAAGAATGCTTTGATTTTGCTCAAAACATAGTGCAAGTTAATTATGAATCATTATAGGATGGATACACGACCAACTCACACACAAATAAAAATGGTGGTTCGATAGATTAGATTTCTCTGATGAAATCATAAATTGAAATAAGTAACAAGATCAATAGAAGTGTAGACGAAGCAGTAAACATTTTTATAGTTTGTGTGATTCTAAAATTATTACTGGTGCAGTTACTTGGTGCGCGGGCAAGAGTTGTGTTTGACAAATAACAGGTTGTTGGAGACACCGATTTCGCTGCAGTTTTGTATAATTTATGTGCTATTCGAAAAGTAAAACAAGTTTGTTTACTAGTTATTTTCATGTACTGAACGTAGTGAGCATAACAAGAAAATTCTTTGAGCAATAAACAAAACCTACTACAAACATCTGAGATTTTTCCAAGCTTGGTGACTTCTAATCAATCAACATGTGACCCAAATCCGAGATTTCTCTTCTTTGTGCTTAGCTGGAAAGCTTGTATTTACATTCGGAAGCAAGTAATATTGAGGAATGATCCAGTAGCCACAGTGAGTGATCATTATCCAAGTGGATAGTAGCATTTTGCGAACTTGTCATGGTTGAATACAACCTGTCCACATTGACCTCTTATTGAAGCCATCAATGCCTGTCCATCTGAGGGAGTCAGGTGTATAATGCTCCGAATGAACATGCTTTAAAATATTACGACTACGATACTGTTGTATCTGCCAAATATAAAAAAATTGGAAAGCTTTAGTCATACAAGTTGGTCAGAAACTGAAAGTAATAATTGATATGTGAAAATGCCTCTTTATATGGTGAAGAATGTAATGATAGTGGAGAGAGGCCAAATCAAACAAAGATAAGTCAAGATATAAAGGGTGAAAAGGACAATGTCGCAGGATGGCACATGCTGAGAATCACCGATATATTGTGCAGGTCAGTATTGTAACCAATAGTAAAAGTTATAGGTACAGTACGACCAGGAAAATAATTCCGCTCGTCAATCTTCGTTTGCGCAGAGCAGTGCAAAATTGGGTATTTTCTATCTCGCTCCAACTCGAATAGCAGACATATGAATGCTTCAGCAGCGAAAAGGGCGCGAAACCAATAATCCAATGGCGGCAAGGTGTCTCATCCTTATTGGTCAATATAGTTTTGCGCGCTTTTAATTGCCATCTGCGCAGGTACATTGGTGAGACTTATAAACCTGGTACTACTGTAGACGTGTATAAATTCAGAATCAAACAGTAGTTGCTACTTGATAATTGATGGAGATGCCTTAGGTTTAGGTACCTATCTCCAGAGATTGGCTCATTTAACACATTCATTACCAGGGTTCGAAATTATCAAGATAATTATTTTCTTTGATCATGATAATTCATCATCATCATTTTAGCCTTATTAACATGTCCACTACTGGACATCCCTACTATATACACTGGCCTCCCCCAAAAGGAAGGTTTTACCATAATCGCCACGCTTGGCAGGTAGGTTGGCGATGGCAGTTTGTCATTGGGTGTTAATATATTTGGAGAAAGCTGCTGCCCATCCTCCAGTTAATCCCTTTAGTCGACTTTTATGATACCCACGGGATGGACTGGGGTGGTGCAATATTCTTGGCCGGCATCGTGATAATTATCTAAGCTAATTCTTAGTTCTGAGTGAAATTTCTATCTAAAACTTCCAAAATTGTTGTTTTTGCTTTAAAGCTCTCGTATCAAGTGGTATTCAAACCAACCAGCTCCAAGTCTGCGGTATTTTCGTTTGATATGATGAATATCAAATAATTGAGAAAAACTATGGAATATTAAAAATGGTGAAAAAAATAATTTTATGATTGCGGGCTTCTTTTTTCGCGAATCGTGATCGAATACAAATGGCGTGATATTGTAAGCACAAGCTTTTGGTTTTTCAATTAATTTTATAATTATCAAGATAAATATCAACATATATTTATCAAGATAATTATTGTAATAATAATACTTTCAAACCCTGTTCATTACACCCTCTTATTTGATTCACTCGGTACTCATGTTAATTTGTTTACGATGATCCCCTATTATGTATGGATGTGGACATAAATATCCCGGGGTCAATTCAACACAAAATATCCCATTGGGCCGAATTCTTGCTGGCTTACTAGCTCCCGCAGTAGGATAGGATACGATATAATATTTGATCTGGGCACAATTTTAGAGCCAGTAAAATTAACATATGCGTTAGGCGCCGTTTATACAGAAGAGACGTGTGGCGGTGGTGAACAGTCAAAGTAACACAATATAAACCTTATAGTATGTAGCATAGCGTCGTTTGGAGATTTACGCCCGCGCCTCCAGGTGACGTCGCGACGGAGGCGCGGGCGCGATTCTCCTTTACGACAAAAACGATGCTATGCTATGTACTATAAGGTTTATATTGTGTTACTTGGACTATCCCCCAGCGCCACACTTCTTTTCTGTATAGACCGGGCGTTAGAGGGCATGACATGTGAATATACCAGTCAGTGATACACTAACTGGGTTTATCTGACCAGCTAAACCCTCTTGTAAACTATGATAGTAAAATTTAGTTTTTAACGGCGAAGGCAAGTCAATCTCAATGACATGCCATCTGGGATGAATGCCTGTCATACGAGATAGAATAGGAATGGGAACTCAACTGGCTGAGGTTTAATTATGTTATCTGAGCTATTTATAGTGAAAAATTAAATGAGGCACATACATTTAAATAATACATATAAATTTGTAGGTGTTTGTGGGCGCACTGTCTGCGCAATATGAGGCCCTGTCCGTGGAAGCCTCCAAGCAGACCAGCTCCGAAGAGATAGTGTGCTGCATTGCAGACAAACTCAACTTAAGCGATGGATCCGGTGGGCCATATGAAATGGCAGAGGTAAGTTCCAGAGTGAAAAACTTATTTTTTTGTATTGGACATATCTTGGGAATATCTGGATACAATCAATCAACCAGCAGGTCTAGTATGATTTCTCTACAGGCGCGCGACGCCCCTTTGCACCATTGAAAATAACCTGTTTCCGCGCTTTTCAGAGAGCGAAAGTCGCGCTTGCCGCGACATGTAGAACGGAATTAAGCCGAGTCGCGCACAAGTAGAGAAATCATGCTAAACGTGCTGGACCCACTTCTGTACGAACCACTTCTGCACGAACCACATTGATTTAATAACAACATAAATATTATTTATTTGAACATCAGAAAAAAAAACACCAATTAACTGTAGAGGCAGATTAACACGATGACAATTTTGCGAAAATCCCGCCACGAGTCCTAGAACGAAAATAAGCACCAAATAAACATATTCAGCACCAATTAAATTGGTGTACCAGCACAATATTAAGAAGTAGTAGCAAAATAGTCTCCGTGTAAATCTGACTTAATGCATTGCTTTTTGCATGCATTGCATAAACAACATGTTAAGGCTTGATCAAATTTTGTTTTTAACAAGGGTCGCCCTGGCTCAGTCCACACTGTAGGCAGACAAACATTTCTTTTCTATCTGACGCGACCCCATCAACGCGCAACGGGGCGAACTTATACATTTCCTGCAACATTGCGTTTTTTGGACTACAGTGGTTCAGTGGACCTTTCCCAGTTATAATTAGCTCGCATTATGTATTTTGTATATTTGTTTTTATCAAGTTAAATGCTTGTTGTATGGAAGTGAAACTTTATATGCAGTAGGTACTATTTGTACTGTGTGAAGTGTAATTATCATATTGGAATGTCAATCTTTTCCCTCTTTCTTGTAATATTCCTGAGAGGACTGTATAAGGCAGGGCTATAGGCCAATGATGATGATGAATAGGGTTACAAGATTTACTATTTCACAATCCAGAACTAATACAATACATATTTTAAATATATTTTTACTTTTCAAATTTGAACACATCTTGCGGTCCAGGATCCTCTTAACACTTTACCTCTACACCCTTTTTTATATCAAACAAATAAACAAACTTATCATTCTCTTTCTTTTAGATTCATAACATTACCAAAAATGTAGTAATCATTGTTATTAAACATTATTGTAAAAAGGTAATAAAATAAAAGATGCAGTAGGTATACTGATACTTTAACTTCACTGCCTTGATACGAAGCATGATACTGATACCTTGACATTAGTCATAGATCTGCATCTTGATGTTTGTCATTGCTTGATTTTTTCTAACTCATTATGTGAGTCATCACTTCCTCAAGGAGTAAATTGTAAAGATCATTGTGATTTCCTAGACACCTGATCCTGTGATTAAATGATCAGTCACATTTACTCCTCTGTAAACATTCTTAACATTTTCTTTCATTGAACTGTGACGTTGTTTGTTTTTACTTTGTGAACAGCAGCAGTCAACAGTGTAAGAGTTATTTTACTTCTGAATATTAACAGAAAAATATTTCATAATTGTGTACAATTGTGATAATGACTTATTTTATTTTAATGTTCTACTTAAATCAAATGTTATAATTATGCTAATGCTCTCCTTGCTACAACATCAGTACTCTTAAAATGATAGACAGTTGATAGTTGAAACTGTATTTATTTATTAATTTTTATCATAAAACACAATACATTACATAGATTACACAGACAATATGTATTGTGCCAAACATTATTTTTACTCATTATTTCTTGCTGGCTGGCTCGGAACTTTGCGCCTCGTTAAGCTGGACAGAATTTGAACACTTCTAGATGGAAGGTTGATATTCTAATTATGCTATGCTTGTGAATCTTTTTTGCCCCTGTCGTTTTATTTACTAAGAATATAATAAAACAATTTAGGTGGTGGGAGACATGGTCAGCGGCGAGTGCAAGGAAAGGCGGCTGGGGCCGAACGAGTCCCCCGTCGCCGTCATGCTGCTATGGCCCAACAACAACTCTGGACAATATTACAGGTAATTATTTATTATACTTTTATTTAAATTCAAACTACACATAAATTTTGTGTATTTTATTGTCAAACATGTTTACTTAACGATGTTGATTAAAAAGCAATTATTAAAATATTGCTTGATAATGATAATGATAACCCATTGTTTATCTTGAATATTTTTCCGCCGACACCTACGGCCGACTCGCGGCGCTCAACAATGCTAAATCCAGTCCAGTCGTGTAATTATCTCGGTCCTACAATTACGTATTACGAGATACTCGTCTAACCTTGATCACACACTTGTATACCAACTATTTGTATGTCTGTTTCACTGTCCTGTCACCGGATACTACTTATTATTTGTATGAAATATCCGAGAATGATCTGTTAACGTTTTGTTATGATTCATTAATCCATTTGCCTTTTATTATAACGCGTATTGTAATTTGTCGACAGTTATATCCTTATTGCACTTGCATATGAACATTATGTTAACTTAATAATGGTGAAGGAATTTAATTTAAATAATAATATTATCATTTGCAAATAGCTTATACTTTTAATTGAAGTAATTACAATAGAACTGTAATGGTTATAGATCGACATGTAAGTTTATAAAGTAGTTTGTGTAAAGGGCTGTAGATGTAGCAGTGATTGGGGATAATGTCCTAACTAATGGCGCGCGTGAGTCATCCTTCCTGCGGTGCGGCGTCGCGGCTTGATAACAGCAATCCATCCTGCCAATCAAACTGAAACATTGCTCCCTACAACATGACAGAAACCCACTCCTACTTATTCATAAATATTTATAGTTTATCGTAATATGACACAGAAGTAATGTTATTTAATGTTTCTAGTTGAATGAAACACTGTTTTTGTATTTTACTAAATTAATTGTATGTTTCCAGGTTCTACTTACGCGAGAAAATACCAGATGAACCATGGATGGAGAACTTCTCAGTGGATCCACAGCTGATCAAAGACTACTTCCAACGGTTCCTGTACCAGCCGAAAGACCGGGAATATCCAGATTTATGCCAGCTGCCGGAACTGAACGAGCAGACACTGCTAGATAACCTCCGAGCGAGGTTCGCCGCCGGCTACATCTACACATACGTCGGCTCGATATTAATAGCTCTCAACCCATTCAAATTCTACCCCATCTACAATCCTAAGTATGTGAAGCTGTATCAGAACAAGAGGATAGGATCAAGTCTTCCTCCTCACATATTCGCAGTAGCAGATGCCGCGTATCATTGTATGCTACGGGAGAGAACGAATCAGTGCATTGTGATCAGCGGAGAAAGTGGCTCAGGGAAGACTGAAAGCACTAACTTCCTCCTCCATCATCTGACAGCACTCAGTCAGAAGGGATCACACGGCAGCGGCGTAGAACAAACTATACTGAGCGCAGGACCAGTGCTCGAAGCATTTGGTAATGCTAAAACTGCACACAATAACAACTCGAGTCGGTTCGGCAAGTTTATACAAGTGAATTATAAGGAAAATGGCATGGTTCACGGTGCGGTCGTCCAAAAATATCTACTGGAAAAATCTAGAATATGTAGTCAGGGTCGTAATGAGAGGAACTATCATGTGTTTTATTATTTGTTGGCCGGTGCTTCGGAGCAGGAGAAAGAGCAGTTGCACCTGCTCAGTGTTGACAAGTACAATTATCTGTCGAGGACGGGGTGTAGTGTGGTGCCCGGAGTGGACGAACAGTACGAGTTCTCGAGGTTGAAACAATCCATGGAAATGGTCGGCTTCACCATGGACAAGCAGCGGAGATTGTTTGCAGTACTTTCTGCTGTGCTTTTGTTGGGTAAGCCATATTTTCTTTATCTATACTCTAGAAGAAGTGTTCTGATGGGACTCTTGTGTCAAGGTTATAATTACGAAAATGGAGACACGTTGCAAGTTTTTCCGCGAGCGTCTTTCGCGTGGTGTTCGCGCGGTTCGCTTTTTTGCTTGCCACGAGGCTCCGCAATCTCTTCTCAGATGTGTTTTTGATCAAAAACAATCCCTGAGATTAGGATAGATACTCCCAGGGCTTAAATTGCTTGTTTCACACACCTTCCAACATGGAATGTATTATGAATACTCAATACCATCTTGTATAGTAAAAACTTGAAACTAACAATTATTAATAGACCCTATTAGGATTAGTATTGATAAATTAACTGATACAAACAAATATTTAGGTGACGCACGCATTGATAAACAAATGTAGTAAAAAATTAATCAGTTTATTGACCTCGATACTGTGGGAGCATAAATACGATAACTTCCATTGCTGTAATCAGTAGAGTCACATTGTGTTTTTCTCTTATGTGACACTGCAAATATCTTGATCTTCAAAATATTTACGTTTTGAAAGTAACATTGACATTGATGACTAAAAAGGTCTCTGAACTATTGCACCAATTTTATCCCAACTTCATAATATACATTTGTTTAGATTTGCTGTTATTTTGATGATGACTGAAATATTTGATTTCTTCCTTTCAAGCGCCAGATGTGTCCAGAAATATTATTCAAATTCTGTAGCTTTTAGGCAGGCAAACAAAACTGGTGATGGCTTAAAGTATTATATCTCAATCTCAATGTTGGGCTGAAGCCTTAGAAGAAACCTAAAATATATCAACCCTCATAGTATACAGGGTGTAAGGAAAAGTATCATTAAACCACATACTCTACCCTTCAAACTGAACAACTTTTACTATGGGAGCAAACCTGTCAGAACAAAAAAAAAATCTGCTGTCCCATACTAATCCTACTCCTACTCGATTCAAACGTATGGGAAAGTTTGATGGGTAGAGTATGTGGTTTAAAGGTTAATGATACCTTTTCTTACACCCTGTATAACTAAGCGCTTATGGTGTTGAAAAATAGGTTAAAAACGAATGATCATAACTTTTCTCCTTTGCTGACCCTTATCAGGCTTTATATGTTTCATCAACCACAATCGATCATAACATAATTAACTAGCATTATACGTTATCAATCAAGTTAATTATTGATAGTAGTGTGGTCGCCACTGCTTGATAATGGGTTAATTTTAATTATCATGTGCGTTGTGGTTTCAACGAGACCCGGCGACATGGGATCATAGACCATAGTGCCCCATGGAATAAAGTATTCACTACAGTAATCGAAAAAATAGGGTCAGCCCCCTCTAGTATGATTTTTCTACTTGCGCGCGGCTCACCTTTTTTCCATACTACTTCAAGCGCGACGTTTGCTCTCTGAAAAGCGCGCGAAGACGTCATTTTTTATGCAGCGAGGACGCGTCCCACTCTAGAACAGAAAAATCATACTACAAGGCTGGGGCCACATGAGAATCAGTGTAACGGGCCACCAAATTGCTGTCAACGAGCCTGGGTTTCGGTTCATATTATATTATCGTTCTAGAAACCATCCCATTTCTTCTCATGGGTGTTATATAAGGTCTAACAAAATAAGGTGAAACTATTTTAAGGGGGTGATCAGACCATCAAACTGAACAACTTTCTCTATGGGACCAATATCGATATCGCGAAAAAAAAATCAGCTGTTCCATACAAACCAACTCGACCTAAATGTATGGGACAGTAGATTTTTTTTTCGCGATTTCAATATTGGTCCCATAGAGAAAGTTGTTCAGTTTGACGGTCTGATCATCCCCTTAAAATTGTTTCACCAAATTTTGTTAGACCTTATATAATCCTAATGAGAGATACGGTTTCATGTGTACGTTTTTTGGGGCCCATAGCCTGTCCATCTATCATCAATACATTCCATCCTGAAACCTTCAATATGGTAAATGTGAGCCTTAGTACAAGTGCACAGTTTAAAATATAGTTGGTATTGAGTTTGTGTGTGTATGTTAATTAGCAACCCGGCACACTTGCAGGAAACGTGGAGTTTCAACCGCAAAGGAAGTCGTACCACCACGACGAGGCCGTCGGGGTGAAGAACCCGGAGGTAGTGTCGCTGATATCCTCGCTGCTGAGGGTCAAGCAGGAGACCCTGCTCGCTGCCCTCACTTCCAAGCGCGCCAGGGCCTCGGGCGAGACGCTTGTTATCAACTACAGGTTTGTAACACTTTGTTAGGGACCACGTCTCAAGATTCATACTGAATAATAGCAGGAGCAAGGCTCGTGCCATAGTCGGAGCCCTCACTGGGCACTACGCTACAGGCGCGATGATGCCCAAAATGAAACTCACCCTGGATCCCAGCTGCAGAGCATGCGGAGAGGATGAAGAGACTATGGAGCATGTTCTTTGTGACTGTGATGTCCTGGCGGTAAAACGCATGTGCCTCCTCGGAGATGGATACCCGAAACCGGGAGATCTTAGGTTTCTTCCCCTCAATGGTGTTGCCTCCTTCATTGACCATGTATTTGAAGGGTGAAGAAAACAAAAAATTTGGGGCTAACACAAAAGATCCCACTGGGTCGAAGTGTTGCTGGCTTGCCAGCCCCCACAACAAGATAAGATAAGATAAGATAGGGACCACTCTTTTATCTACACAGTATTCTGTTAAACAGTTGTATTACTTTTATAGGTGATTGTACTACTTTACATAGGTGATACTGGACAACTTTCACAAAGGAACATAAGGGAAATTCGCAAAAAAACTACTTTTCATACAAACGTTCTATCAGCCGATTGCAATTAGTATGAAAAGTCTAACATTTGCGAATTTCTTATAGGTTTGTTAGGGAAAGTGGTTCAGTATCATGGGTACAATCACCCCTTAAAGTAATGCAACACTATGTGTAAGGAAAAACGTTGGCTTTTATTTAATTATCTAGACAAACAATCTGGATAACTATACCATGATATTGACGATTGGATTTCGTTAGAAACGATCTGGATGTTTTACTTAACTATGCACATGTAATCTTGCTAAGAGCCACTAAATGTAAGAATTTGCTACGTTATTTATGACCAAAATTTTAATGGTTGCCATTAAGTAACGATTAAACGTAATTTTATTAAGGAAATGTTAAACTATCAATGAGATTGAGGAGTATTAAGCACAGCCCTATCACATTCCTGCCATTTGCCATGGATCAGTTTATGACTATTATTAAAGATTTGTGGTGATCCTTTGCTGTTAGAGCCCTTTCACCAGAGCGATTTTATTCGGCGATTTGTCGGCGGAGCGAGCACTTTATTATGCCGCGTGCTCGCTGCGATCTCGCTCCGCCGAGAAATCGCCGAATTAAATCGCTCGTGTAAAAGGGCTCTTAGTGTAGATTAGATGAAAGGAAGAATTAGAAATTCAAAATTCAAAATTTTTTTTTCAAAATAATATCACATAGATTTTGACGTCATTTTTTGACTCTACCACCGCGTCGGAAGGTGTTCCGTTGAGAGAAGATGCGGCCAGAAACTCTACGACACACATCTTTTAAACAAAATAAAATATACAAAGTATAATTAAAATACAATATTGCATTACATAAAGATGTGTTGACCTTACTGAGTCGTAAGTAACCGTACGAGTAATTAGACATTAACTTTCTGTATATTCTATAGAAGTAAATACTCTAACCATAACATTAATATTACGTTTATCTATTCAAGTACTAAATAGTTGTACTCTTTCGATTGCAGATTGCCAGAAGCGATAGCGACCCGCGATGCGATGGCCAAGTGCCTATACGGCGCCTTGTTCGACTGGATCGTGATGCAGGTCAACCACGCGCTGCTCTCCAAAAAGGACACCCTCAGGGAGCACCAGGGACATAGTATAGGTTAGTCCATGTGCTCTTCTTCCGTTGTTCTACAACGTTTTAATGAATTAACGCAAAACTAGAAAGTAGTTTGTTTAGAATCGAGAGCAGAATTGAATTATCATAGTTTCACCATAGGTAATTTTTTCAAAATATTTATTAATTAGTTTGTAAAATTTAAAATTTACTGAACCCGATGTCAACCCACCCTACTGGCATACTCACCCTACTTACTATCAAAACAATATTATTAAAATGTATCCATGAGTATGTTAGCGCTTTCATTCATTGCTGAAATGATAACAAATCATTTTTGCCTCAAAACTTAAAATGCTAATAACTTTAAATTTTAACTATCAAAGTAATGAAATTATTGTTTCATTCTAATTATTTTGTTATAAATCAGTTGCGGTGTATGAGGTTTTGCGCTTATTCATTAACACGTTGTATATTTTTCTAATCTAGCTCTAGTATGGTTCCTGTATTCGCACGCGACGCGTCTTCTCTGCATACAAAAGGACTTCTTCCTGCGTTTTTGGGAGAGCGAAACCCGCGGTTGCCGCGACAAGTAGTGTGGAACAACGCCGAGTCGCGTGCATGTAGATATCATATTCGAGGAGCAGGACTTTGCTACACGTTTAGCACTACTGACAGCGTCTATATTATGGATTCCTAGTCGATTTCGAATATAGCAACTGCTTAGCAGTTGCTACTCTATAAAGATTAGTCTTTATAGAAAAGCAGGAAGGATGAAGCAGAACAGGGTCCTTCTTAATATACTGACACTTTTTCAAGGAGATGATCAGACCATCAAACTGAACAACTTTTTCTATGGGACCAAAATCGAAATCGTGAAAAAATTCTGCTGTCCCATACATTTAGCTCGAGTAGGTAAAAAACTGCGAATCTACTCGAACCAAATGTATGGGACAACATTAATTTTTTTCGCGATTTCGATTTTGGTATCATAGAGAAAGTTGTTCAGTTTGACGGTCTGATCATCCCCTTAAAGAAGTGTCAGCATATTAAGAGGGACCCTTTAAACAGGATATTCTGTTTATTTTGAGCGTCTATAAGCTCTATTCGCGTATCAGGCAGGCTATGATGTAAGATGTGCCATAGTTATGACTATGATAAGTCTCATAAGACTATGATAAGTCTCATGAGTCGTATCAGAGCAACACCGTATGAATTTTTCAGTCGGAAAATTGCTTAAGGTTACAGTAGTGCTGTCTATTACATTGCGCCAATTTTACTTATCTGCTGAAGCCAAAAATAATTAATACTTTTCTGAGATATTATATTTGGCCATGGGGTATTTGAGTGAATCTATTTACGAGTCTGCTAGTTTATTTAATATGCGGGCAAATGATTCAGGATTTCCATCGCACGTGAATTTTACATAAACAAACTTTGTTTTCTTTATCATTGCCAGCGATGATGACTTAACTTCTAGCTATAATTAGCTAGATCTTTTCTAAATCATAAATATCCATTCTGAAATAGACGTTTTAAAAATTACGCGTTTATGCCATCGATATACATAAACACATGATACTGACTCAAAAATGCAGATCAACAATTTTAATTATGCGGTCATGTCGACGAGCATAGCATATGCTCACGACTATATTCCCCGAGGGGGTAGTCAAGAGATATTCTGAATTCTCAGAACATCCACGTTTCAATAGTAGTACCGAAAT
The DNA here is from genome assembly GCA_927399405.1 of Agonopterix arenella. Taxonomy (NCBI): domain Eukaryota; kingdom Metazoa; phylum Arthropoda; class Insecta; order Lepidoptera; family Depressariidae; genus Agonopterix; species Agonopterix arenella. The sequence goes on along the minus strand of OV656706.1, from coordinate 10,922,049 downwards.
TCTGTGTCGACGAGACCTCGATTATAATCATTTGACTTAACTTCATTTTTTTTGATTCTTGACTTCATTGCTTATTAATATCACTTTTAAACGTGGAATTTTTAAGGTATTCGGTTTCTTGAGTTTTTATATCAATGATTTATATCTGTCTTCAATCTTTCAGGAGTCCTTGACATATTCGGCTTCGAGGACTTCGGTCCGAGCAACAGTTTCGAACAGCTCTGCATAAACTACGCGAACGAGCACCTGCAGTACTATTTTAACCAGCACGTGTTCAAGTACGAACAGGAAGAGTACAGGAGAGAGGGCATCCGGTGGACCGACATTGGCTTCTCTGATAACACGGGATGTTTGCAGCTCATAGAGGGGAAACCGGGAGGGCTGTTGTGCGTTCTGGATGATCAGTGCAAGTGAGTACAAATAAAATTTATATCCACGTTTATTGTTTGGCTGGGTTTTTGACTTCCACTGACGAACTGACGAGTTGCACGCCGTTGATTGAATCGCACCATTTAGGAGGCTTGGTGACGCAATGCGGAGAGGTATTGCTACTCAATCATGAGGTTTCGGGTTCGTATCTGCACGACGCACGACAACTTACCAATGAGTTTTTCTTACATAAAACTGCATATAAGAACAAAAAGAAAAAGCCATAAGTTCGGAGGCTTTTTTAATTGGCGAGCACAAGTAATGATTGCAGTGTTTCAAGCCACAGCTTGCAATATCCCTCAAATAATAATAATACTAAGAACTAACACTCAGTATCTCTTGAAACAGTTTCCCATGGGCCACAAACGAGACCTTACTACAGAAATTCAACTCCGTACACGAAGACAATCAATTCTACGAGAAGCCACAGAGAAGAGAGCCGGCTTTCGTCGTGCGTCACTACGCTGGCAGAGTCAAATACCAGGTACAATGACCTCCAATCATAACCACCTTACTCCATTGCTTTAAAGTTTACTTTTGCATTAACATGGATTTTTATTAATTAATGTCGTGTTTTATATTGAAATTTCCTTGTGGTTATACTTGTAAATAGGTGAATAATTTGTGCAGGTAATCCAATTAATATGAATAGATCTTCCTTCAAGCATGACATATTTACGTAGAGACGGAACGGGAAAGTTGAGTGCATATTTATTTCAGAGAATTAATTATGACGCGTCAACGTCATGAATGATGTCCTACGTTTTTGTTTACTGTCCGACGCTAGTTTGTCGTCATACTCGGTGTATGACGTCGATTTATAGTCAATAAGAAATTATATATCATGGATGTTATAGTTTAAAAGAACAGCTGTATTAAGTATTATATACGAGGTGTAAATTTAAATGCGTTACATATTAAAGGGGGTACTTTAGACCATCAAACCATAAAAACTCAACAACTTTCACTCTGGGACCAACATTGAAATCGCGAAAAAAAAACGGGCTCTTTCATAGAAAACCGTAACACCTACTCAGCCCAAAAGTATGGAACAGCAGATTTTTTTCCCGATATCAATGTTGGTCCTATGGTGACAGTTGTTTGATTTCATGGTGTGAATCACCTTTTTAAGTATGCAACGCATTTAAGGCCAGGCCACACAGAGGCGGTTTTGCGGGAAAGCGGGCCGGAGGCGGACCTACGGGAAGCGAATATCTCCGGACCCACGCGTATATTACGGGAAGCGAATATCTCCGGACCCGCGCGTATATTTCTGTTTGGTAGGGTACATACAAACTCGAACATTACCACCACACCACACCGTACACAACAAAACACAGAAAACCGAGCGGGTCCGCCTCCGGCCCGCTTTCCCGCAAAACCGCCTCTGTGTGGCCTGGCCTTTAAGTGTACATCGTGTGCCATATAAACCTGCATAAAGTCAGTACCCTTTTATTTTACCACGATACTAAGATAATATCATATTATTTATATTGCTACAATATGACGCTTATGTAAACGATACTCGTTTCTGGTCAAAGAAGAGCATGGTACAGAGAGAGCAATCATTACTTTTTATGCAAATTTATGTGTCACTATAGTTTTAATTTGAATCATCTAGAAGTTACCAACATTACATCTAATTACACAAAAGCTAAAGTTGTCATTAAACATTTGTTTTGCATTAGGTGACAGTGATGCGGGAGAAGAATTTAGACCTTATGCGTCAGGACATAGTGTCGGTATTGAAGAACTCATCGCTCGCCTTCGTGAGGGAGCTCGTGGGTGTCGACCCCGTGGCTGTCTTCCGATGGGCTATAGTGCGTGCTTTCTTCAGGTAAACTAACATTTCACTATGTCGTTATGATACTCGTTATCTTATCTAGCAAACACTTGCTTAAGCTGAAGATTGAAACCAATGCAACTGCAGCTAAGTTAAGGTTAAACCTTTTTTATCTGTCATATATATAGCATAGTTTTAGGTGTCGCATCGGTGTTTAGTTCATGGTTTATCGATCATTTAAGTGCCGCGTCCCCTCAATAGCTGAAAAAATTTGCAATTACCTTGCGACTTTATGTTTCATTTTATATCACTTGAATTATAATTTTAATTTCTTTATGGAGTACCTAAAAGGATGTTTCGTATAACGATGCGTCGTATTTTATGGACAGATTGCAACCCCCTTACACCTGGTGCGACCCCCGGTTGAGAAACAATGGTTTAATTTGTCACGAATCGTGCTGCTTTGGCAGGAAAGCTGTACTCCATTCCAAATAGCAACGAAATTTTAAGCCTATTTTTCATTACAGAAACAGAGCTTTGAAGCACTTACTCTCACTTATTCAGAGAACCGCTTTTGTACCGTTCAAGATATGTCGGATAGTATATCTTTCTAATAAATATATTACATTTGGTAATCAGATTTCGCCAGAAAGCTAAATAGGAATCGGAAAATCTTGTCGTCCTTATTTGGAATGAAGTATAGTTAGATACATAAGTAAAATGCGGATCCTGGTGCTCGTGATCTACGAATTGTAAGTGTACAATTTCATCTTATGGTGAGGTGGTATATATGTTAGTCTAGTCACACGTGCCTAAAGGTGAACTTGACATACCCATCACATTTTCTGGATGCAGATTTCCCCACGATGTTACCTTCTCCGTTTGAGAGCACTCTGTATTTCTGTCGCACTTATTGCAATGTAATATGGATTTATTTCGCAGAGGATATTTCGCTTTCATGGAAGCGGGGAGACGACATAGGGTTCACAGGGTAGATGGAGCTTCAAGACTACCCCGCGCCTCTATACACTGTCCCAACGACAGCCTCATAAGGTAAGACCTTTAATTCGAAACTATACCATATGTGCTACGTCATTGTATACAATTTGCATTAAATACGAAATGAATATTGCTTCAGTTACAAATATAATACTAACTATGCAAGTCTGAAATGTTATATTAACGAGTAGGCATGAATTATCAATATCACGGACATTTAATATTACAATCAAATTGTTAAGATAATGAAATTTTGTGATTTAAAATTACGCCGAATAGCAGCATTACCATCCATTGTAACCAATTAAAATAGAAACAAAATAGCTTGAAATATCCCCCTAATAAAATTAATAGCAGGGTACGAAATGATAATTATCAATGATAATAATTATCTTGATAAATATATGTTGATAATTATAAAATTAATTGAAAAACCAAAAAGCTTGTGCATGCCATGTTTATCCGAACAAGATACGCAAAAAAAAGAAGCTCAGAAACACGAAAGAATTTTTCTCACTTTGTTCGGTTGTTTTTCTCAATTATTTGTTATTCATTTCCTTACGAAACGAAAATTCCGATGACTGAATGCTGTTTGGTCATGATACGTTAAAACGGAAACAGCAATATTAGAACCCTTAGTGACAAATTTCACTGAAAACTAAGAATCTACTTTGATAATTATCAAAGAAAATAATTATCTTGATAATTTCGAACCCTGAAATAGTAAAGCTATTCGGTGTAGTTACCCTGATATGAATACTGTGTATATCTTTGAAGGCTTGTGCGAGTAACGTTGTGACGTAATGAAATGTGTCTTTGCTCAGCCAACTGGTGACAGTATCGTCAATCAATCTCGCAATCAACCGCATTGCGTAAGTCACCGCATTCCGCATGCTTCTATATGTGCACATAACGCATGGACCTCCATGTTATTGACGTCTTAACACTCTTTTGTTAAAGACTGTGGTTAGATCTCAAAACGCATTCAGTTAGCTTTTAAATGTTTAAAAAATAACGTAGTTTTTGAAGATCTACTGCAGCCTATTGTCCTTGTCTTTTTGAACTCTCTATTAGACAATTAGAATTTTTTTTACTACTAGATTCTAATTACTACACATCTCGGGCACACTTGAAGTTATGCATGCGTCACGTTACTTTTATCGATTGGATTTTTTAAAATTTTTTAATTTCTTTAATTTTGTAATACTCATTTCCTTTCCTACCCGACGTACAAAAGATCGCCGCACAGAGCCCAGACGAAAACTCGCGAGACGCCTACTCGGGCGAACAATGATAGTAAGCAACGGACAGAGACCCCTAGTTCGACGCGCATGGTCGGGAAAGGGACAAAAAATTACAGAATCGCCGAGACGCGAACGCGCAGAGTGGAGCGCGAGACGTTCGACGACACGGACGTTATGCAGCGCGCCAGCCAGATCGTCATGTACGTGCGACCGCGACCAGCGAAGCCGCTATCTCTTGCTCTCTTTCTCTCTCTCTCTCTCTGTACCGCACTTCTTATTTCATCAAACAAAGTTGGCAGCCGCAAATGAGGCGGAATTTCTCCACTCTACCTAATTTGCGGCTATGTGGAATAAGAGGATGTAAAAGTCGGGTGTTCAACTAATTCTACTTTCGGTTTTTTTTTAATATATGGGATCCTTCTTAATATAGTGACTGTTTTTAAGGGGATGATCAGACCATCGAACTAACCAACTTTCTGTATGGGGCCAACGTTGAAATCGCGAAAGCAAGCTCGATGAAACCAACTCGACCCAAATGTATGGGATAGCAGATGTTTTTTTCGCGATTTCGTGTTTGGTGCCATACAGAAAGTTGTCCAGTTTGATGGTCTGATCATTCTCTCAAAAAACCGTCCGCATATTAAGTTGGACCCTGTATTGGTTTATTAACTTTCTTCAAATCTATAGAATAGAAAACTAGTTCCTCATTCCGAGTCCTTTATGTTTTTCGTGATTTTGTTTGATGAATTTTGCGTGTTTCGGTTGGGTATTCTTCTGCTGGTTCGGTGACGGCTATTGGGTTTAATTTTCCGTTTATTTCTTGTTGTATTAATTATATTGTTTGTTTATTGTTTTTAATTTATTATAAAGTTCCGTTTATGTATTGATATCGTATTATCTCTGGGTAGGTACATAGTTTTGTAAGTTTAGCAGTAGATTTAAAGCTGGAAGCCTTGAGCAGTACTTTTATGTAATTTAATAATATATTTTATGTTTTATATAAAATTATTTACAGCTTTAAGCCAACGCAATACTTTTTCTACAAGCATGTCAAATTGCAAATAAATTTTTTATTTTCTTCGGTGGTTGGTTACCATCTTTGTCTGACATTGTTTTGAACGTTAATGGCATCTGCAGGAAGAACAAATCGTTCAGGCCTCGAGAGCGAGCGAAGAAAGGTCTCAAGAACCTGCAGAGTGTGAAGACGCTAGCGGGTCGGACGGCCGCGCCCACCGGCAAGAGAAAACAGCCGCTCACAGTCGCCGCACAGTTCCAACATTCATTGGCTCAACTTATGGAGACATTGAATCAGGCCAATCCCTTTTTTATAAGGTGAGTTATCGCTGTGTGGAACTTCCCCATTTCCTCAGAAGTTTTCGTAAAAGGTGGAGAGAGGAGTGACCATATAAGGTTTTAATTAGTACGCCAGTCATGTAACGTATAAAAATAGACTATATTTTGCGCCTATGTAATGCGAGACTGTGATTCTCTGTTTCCTACAGCCAAACCATAAAATATGGTTTTGTAGGACTATAAGTAAAACATGTATGTATTTCAAACTTTTTATTAAATAAATTTAAAACAAAAAATATATGCAGTGTGTTTTGGGCGGAAGGCTAGCCACCTGTTATCACTAGATACATCATACCGTCCTGAAATATTTAATATGCTATAGATGACCTTTGGTACACAGCACGCTTCTTAAAAAAGATGCAATATGATGAATGATAGATGTTTTAGCAATGTTTTTGACTACCCCGAAAGGTTTACGTTAACGTTTCAATACTACTGCTCGCCAAAACATATTAACAGCTTCGAATTTTATAGATTTTCTGGCCGCATCTTATCTACAACGGAACACCTTCCGATGCGGTGGTAATGTTGAGTTTGTGTTCTTCTTTATGTCCTAATAACTTCCTAATATATCCAATGTGTATCCAATTACAGATGTATAAAATCAAACAGCGACAAAGTGCCAAATGTATTCGACGAGGAGACGGTACAACGCCAGCTGCGTTACACGGGCATGCTGGAAACCGTCCGCATCAGGCAGGCCGGCTACAACGTGAGGCTCACCTATGAGGAGTTCATTCAGCTGTACAGAATACTGCTGCCGAAGGGACTGCTCAGCTCACAGTCTGACGTCAGACACTTCTTAGCTACCTTGAATTTGGATAGAGATAATTATCAATTGGGTAAGTGGTACTATACAGGGTGTAAGTGACAGCCTAGCACATACTGAAACTGTGAACTCAGATTATCAAACTGAACAACTTTCACTATGCCTACCTTAGGAAACGCCAACAAAATCTGTTGTGTCATACATTTTATTCGGGTAGGTACAACAGTTTTGTATGGGACAGTTGATTGTTTTTCGCGTTTCCTGAGGTAGACTCCATACTGAAAGTTGTTCAGTTTGATGGTCTGAGTTCACTGTTTCAGTATTTGCTAGGCTGTCACTTACACTGTATTTGAGACTAAACCACATTATTTTATGGTAACAGATACTGCACTCTCCTGATTTCGCACGCTTTTACAGCCAACCGCGACGAACAACGAGCTAAAATGCGCCTTATGTCAATGTGCGACAGCCCGTATTGTGTGCGCGGCGTCGTATGTACTTATCGCAGCTGTCAAACGCGAGTGACGGAGCACTGACTAAGCTAAACGTGAAAGTCTGCTGAAGACAGAGCTTGTTACCTTCGACCACAAACCAATAAGATACAAGACGCCGCATAATAACTGCGTACGCACCGCTAAAAATCATGCTTTAGAGCTCGCTGAACATACCCCGCCCTGACCCAGCTACGTTCTGGCGATTTCGTTTTCGTACAGCAGTCCATAAAAACGGCGTCTTTAGCTTATCGGTGCCTACGATATTAATGGCTTTAGCACTGCGGCGTAAATGTTTTAAAGCTTCTCAAAGAAGGTACAAGCATTACCTTGAGAATTGAAATTTTAACAGGTCTAAAACTATACGTTTTGGACCCATACAAACGGCACCATTTTGTGACATACACCACCGCAGCTATTCCAGATGCTTCCATTCGCGCAAGTATTGTTCACAACAAATATGCGTTAAATATGGCTTTGACAGGAGGATACTAAAGGAAAAAGTACTAATTGCAAAAAATTTGTAAATAGCAAAAAACTCTTCAGGTGCGACAAAGATTTACATGCGTGAGAGTGAGCAGACGAAGTTGGAGTACAGGCTGCACCAGCAGATCATGGCGTCGATCATCACGATACAGCGGTGGTTCCGCGCAGTGTTGGAGCGACGACGGTTTCTCGCTCTGAGGAGGGCCTCCGTCGTCATACAGGGCTACTGCAGGTATGTTTACCTGCTGGTTTATTGATATGTTAGATTAATCCTTCAACTTCTTTTTACAATCGGCTTTTTGGTCGGTTTAAGACCGGCGGATACTGAAGGAATAAAATATCTGTTCCGTGTTTCTTTCTTATATTGCTAAAAGAATTGTATACAAGGTGTAAAAAAACAACCTAGTAATATTTAAAGGGGTGGTTTTGACCATCAAACTGGATAACTTTCATTATGGAACCATCATCGAGAAAAGAACTGCAGTGCCTGCTCGACTCAAATGTATTTACTCATTTATTTATGGTACATCAACAGCAACAATACATTAATAAAATTATAATATTGGCATGCGGTATTTTATCTAATGTACATGCCTATAATAGATGTATTGAGTCTAGGTACTGCAGTTTTCTACGAAAAAGCCTATTTTTTCACGATTTCGTAGTTGCCTCCATTGTGAAAGTATTTCAGCTTGATGGTCTAAACCACCCCCTTAAATATTACTAGGTTGTTTTGTTACATCCTGTAGGTGTATAAAAAAGCCTGAGCTTGCAAGTTCTTTGCAGATATTACAGCTCCAATAACATAAGCTAATTATTCCCTCTTTCCCAAAAAGACAATGGCTAGTGTCGCGTCAAGAAGCCGCAGTGAAAGTTCAAGCGTGGTTCCGCGGCAGCCGCGTCCGCAGATGGTACGGACGCTTCCGCGACAGCACCGTGGCTTTCCAAGGGGCCGCCAGGGGGTTCCTGCTTAGGAACAAGTTACCTGCACTGAGGAGACTACTCCCTCCGCCCAGGATCAGATCAGAGGTTAGTGCTGGCATGCTTTTGTGGAATGTACTGTTGCATCGATTTATTTTTGTGATTAAAGTTTTGAAATGTCAATTTAATAAACAATTTACATTTGAATCTATACAATACGTTAGTAGAAGAGAAAGTTCTATAAGAAATGGGAGACTGAATATTGAATAAGTTTAGGGCACTGGTTGCGCTAAATAAATCTCCACTGAACGGTCTTTGGACCACGTGTCAATCACAACTTTTTACGGATTCGGTATCGCGCTAATCATCTAACAGCTCGTGACAGCTGTTGGACAGATCGCTCAGACGTTTCAGGCTGTCATCATCATAATAAATTAAACACACTTCAATAGTAACGGGATTGCAATGTGATTAGAACTGACATTGAATTAGGATTGATCTTCGATCTTTTTAAATTAGTGCGATCGATCGGGCTAGTTGACTAGTTTGGAAAACTACTGTTTATTTCCAGAGTTTCTGAAAGCAAAATCTATGTCCCGAAATGTACCACAAACGAAGGAAATTGAAGTTAATATTACCTAAGATTAGATAAATTAATTCAATGATGACTTTATAACTACACAAGCCACCTCTACGTTCAATTAACATACCTATCCACACAATAATACTAACTCAGTAACTAACGTTGTCGTTTTTCAAATGAAAGTGTTGTAAAGCACACAAGATGTATATACATGGTGGTGTGCGTGATGTGTTGACAGCATGATAAGGCTCCTCACGCGGCGCCCGGGGCCGAGGTGATCAAACCACGCCCGCCGAGCATCGAGCAGCTCAGGAATATCATCGATATACAACTGTAAGTAGCGGAGAAATCGTTGTACTAATTATTACTTAATCAATTTTTTCTTTTTTAAATAATGCATTTCACTTAATGAACACACATTTTAAAACTTTATCACATATTGTAAAGAACAAAATATTATTTATTACGTATCCAGGGGGTGAAAGGTGTTTGTACATGCTAGTGTCGTTGAGTGTAACTTATAAATAACGATTATAAATTCGTAAATAGTAATTATTTATTATATCAATCAATCAATTTGTTTATTCTTTAACACAGGTATTACAAGATGAAAATTACAGTTTATTGTGTCATTTGGCATGTGAATATTAAAGAAAAACACTGTCATCGTTTTAGATATCTCCTCGTAGATTCTGTCTTGACAAATTACTTCTTTATTTATACTGTTTGGGGGAGAGCTATGAGTTTCTGCTTTTCGCTATGGAGACCTTAGGCTGTTGGGGTCCCGCTGCGAAACTTTTTTTAAAGTGCCTATCGAGGCGCTTGTTTGAGGCCACGGGGGACAGGAGGGCTGGCAGCTATTTTGCCGAAAGGGTAAGTTTCAGAGGGGCAATGCGGCCAGACTCCTAGGTACTCTGCCTCAGGTGGGCGCTTTGGAGGACATCTTTTATTTGTAATTTGTGTTTTAGTTGATTATGTTGTTTTTTGTCTTGTGTTCTATATTAAGCTTTTATACCTTATTCCAGGTCTATTATTATATTTGAGAGCGGCTTACTTGACTTCCGTTTCCGAGCGAACATTACCCTAGTAAAGCGCCATCTGGTGGACACAATCAGCAGCCAGGCAGTGGGGGGCACGGCCAATGAAGCCGGTGCCCGCCATTTTATTTTCATTGGCGTTTTGAATTCCTACTGAGCGGACATGTAACGGAAAGCGCTGCCTTCCCGTTACCGCCATTTTTAAATATAAATTTTAAATTTCCTTTTTCTTAATATCGATTTGTTTTTCGATGGTTAAATGATTAATTTGCATAGTTATTGCATTAACAAGTGCCCTTAAATAGTAAAGTGCGTATTTTCGTCGTCGTGTCGTCGGGTCGCAGGAGTGATGGAGTCTTCGAGGGTGGACAAAGACGCGTTTGTTGCAGAAATCTGATAAGTAGACGTCGAGCATATTACTTATAGATTACAATTTCCATTGTTCGTATGGTGCAGTATGCTGAACATTTCCAAACAATTCTGAATGTATGGCGGTTGCATATTTCTGTGCATGAACCGTTAAATGTTACACTGCAGAGAAAAACATTCCTAAATCGTTTTCGTCTGGTTTAATGAATGTGATTGAGTGGCAATCTATATGTGTGTCGTTAAAGCTAACTAAGATGTTCGTAGTATTATTTTTCCTGTGTTTCTACCCCCGTCCAGGGAGGTATTTGTAATGTGTCTATAGGAACAGGTCTGCTGCGGATGAAGCGCAGAAGCGAAGACATTCAAGACTTAATATCCAGGCTTGCGCTGTCCGTGCGTAACGACAGTTCACCAAGCAGGTATCAGGTTAAGGTACGGTAACATAAGTGGCCTGGGGTCGACACTCGACGATTATCCCACCGTTTGGTTACTGTAGTATATAAAGAAGATTAGTAATGTCGTCGCATTGCTATTTTTCTGCCTGTGTAAAGCCGATACTGGACAAGCTACCGACCCGGTGCGGCACTCCCTGCCGATGTTCGCTTAGCTCACTGGTACCATGCGGCGGGCGGTCTCCCCACGCACTACCATTACCACGATGATCTGCCGTCCACGCTCCTGCTGGCTGCATGATACCGTGATGATCTGCCGCCCACGCTCCTGCTTGCGGCATAATACCGTGACCTGCCGCCTACATTCCTGCTGGCGGCATATTACCGTGATGATCTGCTGCACACGCTCGTGCTGGCGGCGTAATACCGTGATGACCTGCTGCCTACATTCCTGCTGGCGGCATAATACCGTGATGACCTGCCGCAAACGCTCCTGCTGGCGGCGTAATACCGTGAAGACCTGCCGCCTACATTCCTGCTGGCGGCATAATACCGTGATGACCTGCCGCACACGCTCCTGCTGGCGCCGTAATACCGTGATGACCTGCTGCCTACATTCCTGCTGGCGGCATATTACCGTGATGACTTGCCGCCCACGTGCCTATACTGGGGGCTCAACACCACGACGACCAGCCGACCACGTGCCTACTGCCTGGTGGGTCGGTATCCCGCGTGGCATCTAGCATCGGGAACCAAACACAAGGTAAAAGAATGGAGGGAATTAAGTGTCCCGGTACCTATCGGACATTAATTGCCCCCAATCTCCCATGACATACGCAGAAAGCCATTTCCATAAACTTTTTCTTTTCATGTTCTGTAATGGTCATCAAATTTTATGTCTGAAACTTTCCAGCGTACCGACTGCTACCTGGTCATCGTTTCTAGATGCGCCCGTATCCACGGAGGACTACGTAAATTTGAAATTCCTAATAAGATTAAAGACATTCATGATTTCGCGCAGGAATCGGAAAGCATTATCACGCTGTAATCACCGTTCGTGGTTTTTATTTGGATTCTGTCTTCTAAACGAGTCCCTTTTTTGTTTTAACAAGCTTTTATTTAACTTGCCCTGTTAAATGGGAGGATTCTTTGTTAAATGTGGGGTACCTACCTGCAATACCCACATACTAATCTAAATAAGACGATCCTAATTCGAACCTGTTGGGTGGTCCTCTTTGGTAAATATTACATTCAGTGAAAACAAGATTATGCAGAACTTATAAATCAGGATGACGTTCCGGTGCTCGAAATAATATATAAACTATACATAAGTGCTTAAGGGATCCAGGCTGTCCGTTTAACGAATATTCACTTATAAAGTTGCAGTACAAAGATCGAAATAAAAATGTTTACAGAAGGTCACGTAACTCTGTTCTTTCTGGCAATCCAATCCAGAATTTAGTAACCCTACGTTTGGTAAAGTTCAGTTAATTATTGGTGCCTTCTCCAAACACCAACATTTTCTATTTTTGCAAAGGATTCTAATCATTTCAATCGGAGCAGGAGTATCTGATGGTTACACAATACACGTTGGACGAATACCCAAGGTTGTTAATCAATAATTCTATATTTTGGTTTGTAATATCATGCAAGCAGTTTCAGAAAGTCACACATCTGAAGTGCATTCTTTCAAAAATGCATTACTTTATAAATAATATATAATTATATCTACCTACTTTATGTAATAAAATAACTGATAGCTAAGCTATCTTTATATGTGGCTTGATGCGTCGGTCTGCTATTCTCCCACACAATTTTGTCCCATTAATTTGTTGCAGTATTAGCACCACGTAATAAATAATGTATGCACGTTACACAAAAACTGCAAAGAAGGAAGCTGAAAGATAGCTGCCTATAAGGTGTGTTCTTGGCATATCAATTATACCGCCGAAGGGTTCTATTCTATCCGATATTTCGTCATGCTTCGTATTGTGACTGTCGCTTTCTATATATTTAAATACTTGAAACCTGAACTGAAAAACATATGTGATGAAATCACACATAAATAAAATCCCTTTTACGAGGGTAGTTCAACATTTTTGTGATGTCGTGCCTGCGCGATAGGCTTTTGTGAAATGCATTCTTATGACCGTGACCATGCCGTGACTATGTTTTCCTGGAGGATGTTCCGAATCCAGTCTATACGCTATACGCTCATAATGTTTCTTATCTGTCATGTGCGTGTTGCGTAAGGTTACAATATTTGAAAAGCCGTTATTGAAAGACAATGGGTTAAAATCTTATACTTGAAAAGTTAGTCGTTTTCGTTTTTAATACTAATTCAGTATAAATTAAATAGTACGATTGAATCTTTTATGTGGAGTGAGCTACCAAAACATGCTATTCAGCTTGGGTTGACAATCGTTTTTTATGATATCATTTTATCAACTATCTTAATTTATGCTAACCGAGTGTTATCGGTTGACTCGGCATCTTTCAAACATTCTAATCGCTTGTTACATACCTACCTGACCTATATGCATAACTTAGGTAATATCCTTATTTTATCAGTTGGTGTTTTTATTATGCTGAATGAAGTCTATTATATTATTTGCTGATCAATCATCAAAACTTGTTCACGGTGACCGGTGGCTTGAGACCTGTTCGTACCGGAGGGAATTGATTCCTGCCGAATAATGACTTGCAAGAATTTTTGCCTCTCCCTTAGGCCTTAAATGTAACCCAGAGCCAAATATATAAAGCTTCGTTATAACTGCTAAGCTATTTGTAATATCTAGGTGTTATGAATGTCCTCTGCAAGGAGACTACGGATATGTGCATGTATGCGAGCAGAATTCTTAGATGAAATACTAACTTTGTTATATTGTCGCTATCGACATTCATACAAATAACAGTGACAGTTTGTGTATTTTACATTTGAAGTTTCTTTCTCAGTCAGCTTGTCACCCATTAATTTTTTATTACGTCCTACGGTACAAATCTACCTAGGTTTGATGATGAATTATTATTGTCACGCGTCGTATTTCTGGATTCATCAGAAGTCTGCAAAGCGAGTCGGATATTTGCAACTGACGGCTGACGAACCATCTTGTTGTAAAATTCAGTTGAACCTCATGAAACCACCACTCTCAGCTGAATGAACCCATTCACTCACTGCTATTCTATACGGTGCTGTACGGTGAAGATGAAGTCCGTTGAGATCAAGTCACGGCTTTGACTGTCGTTGCTCCCTACATTTATCTTTTTATTGATGTCAATATTACATTGTGCGTTCCTATGCCATTGTCAATGGTATTCTAATATCTTGTGATTGCAGTTTTTATTAGTATCAGTTTGAAATAATGTGGTTCTCACACGAAACCACTCAAATTCAAAAACAAATTTGGGTCACGCACCATGCCAACCATATTCATAAAGAATGTTATATAAACTTTTTTGGTTTTCGCACAAAGCAAACCAATTTGAAATAATCAATGAACTTCGTATAAATCACATTGGCGTCAATCCAGAAGCAATCCAGCAGCCGATACCAAACACTTCTCAAATATAATAATAGACCTGGAATAAGGTATAAAAGCTTAATATAACAATTTTACCTGTAAATAAAATTATTATTAAGCATACTTACCTTATTCCAGGTCTATTTTGTACACCTGTCTGCTGTAATATCGTCCTTCCAGATCTTAAAGAACGAAATCATAAACTATTTTTTAAGGCATAGAAGGATATGATCGTGCCACTACGCAGTGGGATAGTCGTGCTCGCTCTCTGACACGGTCACACCTACACTAGTCGTGTTGTTTGCTCGCATTCTGCAGCACGATCACGCTGAACGCTAGCTGAATTCAAATCTTCAATGAAAATAAAATGGCGGGCACCGGCTTCATTGGCCGTGCCCCCCACTGCCTGGCTGCTGATTGTGTCCACCAGATGGCGCTTTACTAGGGTAATGTTCGCTCGGAAACGGAAGTCAAGTAAGCCGCTCTCAAATATAATAATAGACCTGGAATAAGGTAAGTATGCTTAATAATAATTTTATTTACAGGTAAAATTGTTATATTTTGTATGTGTTTTTGTGATTCATAAATAATTTTTATAATGTGGATTGCATATACAGCATGTAAAATTAATTACTTAATTAAAGGGGTGCTTCAGACCATCACTCTGAACAACTTTTACTATTGGACCAACACTGAAATCGCGAAAAAAAAAATCCGCTGTCCCATATAAAACTGCAAACGTAACTCAACTGAAATGTATGGGACAGCCGATTTTTTTTCGCGATTTCGATATTGGTCCCATAGAGAAAGTTGTTCAGTTTGATGGTCTGAAGCGCCCCTTTAATTATTGTCCCATTTAATTTTACACTCTGTATAGTATTTAAAATATCCACTAATCAACTTCACGACCAAACTATTTCTGTTGCAAAAGGTCTAGGTCTACGCATATTTCCGTCCCAGTACATTGACTCCACACTATAACATATCTATTTACGTCATAACAGCACTACACCTGATCTATCAGTGACATTAGCACCGGAGGTCGTTAATATGTTGACGTTTATTTTAGAAACATGCTCATACAAGAGGAGGCGGAGAAGACGAGACAGCTCAGAGCCACACAGTCGCTGCCGATCGCCAGGTAAATGTTTTTTACACCTGAAATTGTTGTTTGTCTTATATTTTTTTGTGTTTACGATTTATTGAACCATACCAATTTGTAATATTCTTAATTAAATCTAAAATTAGAATAATTATCCTAGATATACAGGGTCCTTCTTAATATGCTGACACTTTTTTAAGTCGATGATCAAACCGTCAAACTGAACAATTTTCTCTAAGGCACCAACATCGAAATCGCGAAAAAAATCAGCTCTTCCATACAAACCTGCACACACCTACTCGAGCCAAATGTATAGGACAGCAGATGTTTTTTCGCTATTTCGATGTTGGTCCCATAGAGAAAGTTGTTCAGTTTGACGGTCTGATCATCCCCTTAAAAAAGTATCAGCATATTAAGAAGGACCCTGTATTTTATGATGTTAATATGATAAATAAGATGTAGATTTCCAATCTTTTGTTGTGTTTAAATCTTGAGCGGTTACCAAATACGTTCCCATCTTTTTTTCTTAGCCTACAATTTCCCACTGCTAGGCAAAGACCTCCCCTCTAATTCTCCAACCATCTATGCCCTGGGGATGCTCTGGCCACGCGTCATCGAAAGCATCCAGATCGTCCCGCCACCTCTTCCTAGGTCGACCTGTACGCCGCGCCGACGACCATTTTTCGGATTTAGTACAATTCTTGCCCATCCCTTCTGATGCATTCGACAACCATTTCCGATGCCGGTCCAGTCCCAATTTAATCTGTTCCTTACACAATCTGTTCTTTTAACGTCTAGTATACTCCTCTCTTAATTTGAGATTTTCTCTCAGTGCCAAGTTTAAATTCGTTCGCTGTGTTCCCATATATGGATGGACCTTAGACCATTTAAATATGTGCGAGTTACGCGTGTAAGTCTACTAACAAACTTTTCAGTCACTTTTTTCGGGGGACGAGGTAGCATAAAATACGCAGCTTTGGATTTTATCCGTTACTTGGAGTCTAATTCATGAGAAATAGTCTCGTGTGAACCCCAAACAAGACTAGTTGTTCCGCAATTATAGGCTGTCTCGTTAATTGATAAGGTATGCACACGATAAGCATGCACGCCACGATGCATAAGGTATGATCATTTGATCTTGTACCATGGCAGAGGGGAATGCTAACGTAAGGCAGGTCCCTATTTAAATGGTCTAAGGGATGGACGCATATATGCGGTCTGGGCTTCGTTATAAAGTCTGCAAAACGCGTACATGAGTCTCAAATGTATTAAATCCATCAAAGTCGTCGTCCCCCTTTTGCCTAGTAGTACTGAACAGGCTGCGTAAAAAAGTGTTGACAAGTACAGAATGACAACGGTGGATGATGTACATAACTTAACTTTGTTAGAGTAATTTGATAAGTTATATTATTATAATCTTGTATGTTTGTTACAGTCTGGAGAAAAAGCGCGAGAACATAATATTAGAAAGTTCTGCTGCTCAAACCTATGGCAAGCGGAAAGTCGCCAAAACTCAGAATATATCAGAGTTGCCATTGAAGCAATCTAGTACGAAGTAAGTTTAGTTTCAATTATTTAAACATTAAAAACTAAAAGAATTTTTACTTAGAATACATCATATCAATAAACTAATTGGCTTCTTATGGTTTTCTTTCCTATAAATCATAAACTTGGACTAGGACATAAGAAATAATAAAATCTATTGTTGGTGTTTTGATTGGCAACTAAACCACAATAGATTTTATTATTTCTTATGTCCTACGTGAAGTACAGATGTTCGCAGGAGGTTAAATGAGTAAAATGCTCTTTCAGTCTAATACACAAAGAGGTAAACGAGTCGTCTCCGGACGACAGTTGGAGCAACGCCATAAAATACCCGCAGGCCGCCGTCGCGCTCCCCAACAAGATCACCGCCGAGGACCTGGCGAACGAGCTGCTCTGGCTTAGAATAGACCAGAACTACCTCATGGCTGAGAAGAACAAGGCAAGTCTCGGCTATTCCATTTTGTAAGATAGTGAGATTGCATAGAATTTAATTGATAATTGTCTCCTGACGAGAATAATCGCATTGCGTCGGACCGATACGACATTTATATGTTTCCGTCCTCATATGGGAACAGAGCGGCCGAATTTAAATTAGCAAATAATTAAATTATTTCCTAATCCTTCAATTGAATCCAAAACTCTCTTGAATCTGTGAATTCGGCCATGATTCTGCCCAAATTTACATTTAATTTAATTTAGAGAATAAGATAACATTTACAGATAAATGATACTTAATTATACCTTAGGCATAGTTTGGTTTCGACAACGGTGCTTTAAAAATTTTATTACTTGCCTTTTGTTTAGTAGAAATTAATTACTAGCCCTTTTGTGATAAACTGTTGATTTACAATTATAATTATTGAGAAGCTATTACTAGTTACTACTAGCTACTACTAGCAATTATTTATTTGTTTGGTTGTAGGCCTTTCTTACGAGTGTTTCCTGGTTCATCGCGTTTTAGTAGATAAACAGGATAATAACGGTAGGTAATAACCGTGAATTGCAGATCCGAGAAGAGAGAGAATTAGCAGAATCTATCGCGAGCAGTAGCGAAGAATATTTGCGGCAGGTGGGCGATTGGAGTCCAGCCGACAGTGGACAGTCAGACAAGAGCGGATCTAGGTACACAAAAACTGTTTGTTTATATTATGTCAAAATCACAATTAATTGAGGGTCTACACACGGCGATAGATCAACCTGATCTATCGCCGTGTTTACTAAAAGAAAATACGAATTGAAATGTATCTAACACTCATACGTATACAGGGTGTCCGTAAACCGACGTCTACCCGATGGATGCTGATAGGTTAGTTCATGCCTAACCAGAATATACTAAAATAAAAAAAAATCTGTCAGTCAATCAATCAATCTGTCAACATTTTTCTTTAGGAAAAGGTTCTTAGTTTTCGAGATAAGGACAGTTTTATGAAATTCGTGAAACTCTTTACCTTAGTCACTATTTTGAGTGCCACGGCTACATATGTTCTATGCAGTATCTGTGTTCAAACTGTCAATATCTCGAAAACTAAGACACTTTTACTAAAGTCAAATTTTGATATTATGCTTAGTCATGAGCTAACCTATCGGCATCCGCTGGGTTGACGTCGGTTTACGGGACACCCTGTATATATCGTAGCAAGTGGCGAGTATCGTAGAAGACTAACGATATCGCAGAGCTTTTTCTATGTAGTATGTAGGACAAACTGCGATATCGACGTGGCTTCAGCCATGCCACGTTCAGATAATTGCTATTAATCCGACCCCACTCCTGAAATTCATGTCACGGCCACGTTGCCAAGCCCACCAAGCTAACATCGGTATGTAGATCTACAGGGTGAAATTGATATCATTAGCATTCTTTTAAACTAAGAATCTACCCATCGAACTGAACAACTAATGATATCAATTTCATCCTGTATAACCACATTAATATTTACAAGCTTCCTTCAAGCGCGTGCTCGTTAAAAGTAGTCCCGCCTAAAAATCTTAATCGATTGCTATAACGATCAGAATGGCATATATACGGGTCTAAAGATGCATTCGAAGCAGAGCATAGTGGAGATAAGTAAGATCTACCAATGAAATAGTTTGATTCTGACAAGTGAAGAAAACACAAAACAAATCACATAACGGTGGTGCGAGATTTACTCCGGCGCGCCACCCCCTTGTACGAAGCTTGTTTTATGTGCAGTCTCGCTGAGATATCTATTTGTGGTCTAGCAGTGTGTCGGCGCACAGGCAGGTGTACCAGCGCAGCCTGTCGTCCACGCAGCTGGAGCCGGCGCGCGCGCTGCTCAGCCTGCCGCCCGTGCGCCGCGACCCGCGCGCGCACCACCTCTCGGTCACCGACAACAACACTGGTATGTACATCCACAGCATAACTATATAGTTCTTAAGCAGGCACTTCACTCTCGCGAACTTCTCGGCGAGACCTTTGAATGAAAATTACTACGGCTTATAACAATGAAGGGCATCCACACTCTCGTTCTCGGCCTTTCTCGTCTGTTCTCGGCGAGGATGTAGAGCTTTACATTACGGCAACGGATGTACTTGCGCAGAGCAACGGTGGGGACCTTGCGGGGAAGCGGGCGGTGGGGGTCGCATTACCGGATCTGTATGAAAGTGTTGGGATTGCCTTGCATATCTGTGCATGAAAGCGTAAGTACACGCGGCGCGGCGTCGGCATCATCGGAAGCATCGCCCGCCATCATAGTAATACTGTGGTACATCTATAATCAAGTGCCTACGTAAAGAATAGTAGCGATGCCCACTAGTCAACTAATATTTGGCGGGTAATGCAGGAGATGTAGCACCGGTCGTTGTGGCGATCCTTGAGGAAAGCCTTTCAGGAGTCCAGCAGTCGACGTCTTCCAGCTGAGATGAAGAATGTATGGGATGTCAATGATTGTAATATTATTTTGTACATTCTCCTTCGTTGATAAGGATAAGAATTTACCAACTATAAGTATTTATTATAAGAATAGTAGAATTACATGCTGAAGACAAAACGTGTTCGCGGTTGTAGCAAAAAAGGTTGTTATTTTATCATCTCCGATGTTGTATTGATAAAAAGCTTCGCCTTCTTTTTTTGTAGTTTGTGTTGTAATCACTCTAATTAATGACTGTTTATGTAAACAAACGTTTTACCAGAAAAGCTCAAAAAACAACACATCACTTATTTACGAAATCCTTTTGAGACAAAAGCAATTAGCTTAATGTATGTGTTTACCATAAGTGTTAACTTTCTTTACTTGTTCTTAATGCATGGTCAGTCTGAGTTATAATTTGGAACAGTGAAGATGGCTGTCGTACCTGTTAATATATTCAGTCAGGAGGAAAAGTTATTTTCATACGTGTTGGGTACCGCGCTAGTTTTGTTCCTTATGGGATATGTGAATGGGTGTGTTAAACTTGTGTTTTATTATTATGGTGAGTACTGTGTTTAAAAAATGTTTATAGGCAGCATTAGCTGCTTGTTTTATTAAAAACAGGGGGCAGCTTACTGCCAAGTCACACGATTCGGTGCGGCGCCGCATCTCTTGTGTGGTGCTTAATATTGTGTTTTTTTTTTAAATAAAAAAGTGGGTGCTATAAAATTCTCCATAAAACTCGTCGCACTTTCTGTACCAAGCACTCAGGCCCTGGTGTCAGAGTTTTTTCAGGCCGCCTTTCCTGTAATCGAAAGTTTTAAAAATATGCGTGCACATAACAAACTGACAATTCTAAAAGATCTGTCACTTATTCGTATTCCCCCATTTTTTTATTTTTCAAATTTCAATATAGGCACTTAATTCGAGCTAAAAGCCCGCGATTTCGATGACAAATTATATACCAGATTTTAAGTCAAATTATAAGCTTTCAATCAAAAACAGTTTCATCAAATTCGGTTCAGCAGTTTTTGTGTGATGCTCGAACAAACAAACAAATGACAGACAAAAAATCCAAACATTGGTTATTTGGAATAAGGGACACCTAAAAACCATTTCGTAACTTTTTTTCAAATCTTTAATGTACAGACACGCTTCTTCTACAGTATTATAATAGTTTGGATATTATAGGTTGGATGATATTGTAATAGTGTAGATAATAAAGGATGCCGTTAATTGGCGCAGTGCATAAAATATAACATATTAGTGAAGAATTTGCTAGGAATCCATCGATTCTCCAAAAGAAAATGTGCCCGACAAGTGTCGCGACAAGTGTAGATACATAAACCTGGTTGAAAAACAGCGCTGTGCAGTTTTCCGTCAAAACATCCTGAACCCGGCCCTTATGTCACTATTACTCCTAAGCATAATTATGTGAGCAAACTAATTAATAGTGGCAATAAACTTTATTATATTCTAATCTAAACGATGGTATTGTTGTGGCAGTGTGTCAGACGGCGCAGCGGTCCGTGGAGGCGGTGCCGGTGCGCGCGGTGGCCCCGCCGGCGCCGCCCGTGCGCGCCGCGCGCCGCTCCCCGCGCCGCGCCGCCCCCGACCGCACCGACGCGCCCGCCGCCCTGCCCGACCACCACGACATCAAACGGTACGTTACTGACCCGACACACTGTTGGTCTTTACCACACCTTGGACACTTGGTTAGGCCACAGAATAAATACTAGTACTAACCGTACAGAAGAATCATTTTGTGAACTGATTTAAATTAAAAAATGTATATGTCATTCTCAACTTGGTGGGAAACGGCGGCCGAGCGTACCTAAACTGTGCAGTTAGACACTGTGAGTGCTGTCCAGTAAGCACCTACACTTTGGTGTATCGAAAGCGCGTTCTTGATTTCTGCCACTCGCGCCGATCGGCAACGTCGCATACGACGCGCGCTGTACAAAATAATAACAACACTGAGTCAAGCTTCATTAAATAGACTTATAACTTACTTAAAATGTATGTTCTGTTTGAGTTTACCTATTCATTGTAACAGAATCGAACGTTAAGATGAATCTATTTTCCAAAGAATCTTCATACAATAAGTATCTATTGTAATAAAATTAGTGTAATAATTTCCAACAGAGCGGCATCAGAAATGATGACACCACTTGAAGCTGTGACGTCATCGGTGTTGTCGGCGCGGCTGCCGGTCGTCGCCGGCGCGGAGGCGCTGCGCCGGCGCAACTCGGACCCCGCGCCGGCGCCCTGCGAGCCGCGCCGCGCCGACCCGCGCTCCACCGACTACATCGGACAGACCGGCAACGGACTCTTCCGCATCGCCGGACACAGGTCTGTTTCAATTTTATTTTACCAACATCATTATTAAGACTAAAGTTTAGCCAGACAAAAATAAGAAAGAACAAGCTTCAAATCTACAACTCGCTTCGTCAATAATAAATATATAAACAGGATCCCAATCAGCAACATGCTTCGACAAAATCTTAATCTTATACATTCTATCTGCAACACGCTTCGTCAAGATAAAGACTAATGCCCACTCAAAGGTCCAGTTTTGTATGACAGAACTAATTCTGTCATACAAAATTGGCGCCGCAATTACAGTAGTAACATACAGTGAAAACTCATTAGTTTTCTACCTACCATGGCCTATGAGGCCTACCATGGTAGGCCTGGAAGATTTATTACGCACGTCACTAATCGGACATAGAGCGTAACTCGACGAATTATCTATACGGCAGAATTTGTTGTTGACACAGTCGTCTGGTTTCGTAAGAACCTCTGTCACGACGAAGAACACTAACGAAAAAAACAGTCAAACAACACCAGGTCCACCACCATCAAGCAAAGAAACACCAAGTACCCATAGTATCTCGTCCTCGCCTGACTTGGCAACTTTGCGAGTAGTGTTCAATAGTCATAAGCTCCTTACCCTCCGCAAATCAACGATAGTTTGCAAACCGATTGGTAATGAGAATACAAGTGTAGTTTTTTCTAAAGCACTCATCCGTAATTAAATTAATCCCTTCTCTCGCGAAAATTTGTTACAAAGTTATGTGTAACTCTAACCAATATTTCATCTCTCAAATCTGCAGGTTTCGAAAAGGCACTCGTTTTGCAAAAGGCGATAAATGCGTGTACTGCCATCAAGCGATCGACGCGTTCATCACGCAGGGTCAGCGGTGTATCGACTGTAAACAACTTTACCACACCAAGTGCATACAGAACAAGGGCGTGATCACCATGCCCTGCTCCAGTCCCGTCACAGTCCCCAACCGAGGCCGCCACAAGAACAGAAAGCGGATCATATTAAAAGATTCACAATTCAACTTAGCGCCAGACCACGCCAAAGTGCCAGTCAGTTCTAACTTCAATTTAACAGGCACGTCGGAGTTCATGGACAGGACTGATAAGATTATATCGGACTCGACGGAGTTGCAGGCGATGCAGAATTTCATCACAAAGAAGATTTATCAGATGGAGTCGACGGAGAATGAAAAACAATCTGAGGTTAGTTGACAAGAAATCCACGTTTAATATTATAAATGCTAAAGCATGTATGCGTCTGTAAATTTTTTACCATTTTAAGGCTAAACCGTTGAATCAATCTTGATTTTTGGCAACCTGTTGGTGGTACAGAGTACTACAATTTTTTAAAGTTGATTTTTATATCAGACTTGTAGCATCATATTGACGGCTTTAATCCACCACGCTCACGCAATAATGTTTTTGGTGGACTTCTCAAACTTTGAAGGAAAACTTCACAAGTTTCCTCCTGATGTTTTCCTTCACAGTTTGAGAGCAGTCGGCGTTATATACATATAAAAAGTCTGTTGGCGGCTATGGCATGTGCGTACGGATTCAATCCTGGTCCCCCCCCCCCCCCCCCCCCCCCCCCCCCACTTCGCAACGCGCCAATGTTTTTCATGCAACCTTTTCTATCCGCAGGTTGACAGGGTATTCAAGCACGCACTACGCGAGTTCAAAGACAACCTAGTGGCGACATACAGCGTGGTAGAAACACGAGGGTCCGCCCTCAAATACAAAGACCTGATCGGGAACTTCCTTCACGTGATGGAGACCGTTTGCGCAAGGGAGGGATCTACGCTCTCCATCACGATGGGAGTGAACGCGTTCAGGGGCTTCATGGACGAGTTCATGAGCCAACACGAGACTGATAAGGCGAGGACGAAGAGAAAAAAGGATAAGAAGCGGAAAGTAAGTTGGTTTATCAGCGGGCACTGTTCCCTCGCCGAGAACACACGATAAAGGTCGAGAACAGAGTGTTCTCGCGGCATTGTGAGTGTGGAGATTTCGCGAGTCTATAAAACAAAACACGATATTCATAGAAAAACAATGAAAATGTAAATGGTCTTAACCACCCCCTTTGTCTGTCTGTCTATCATGGAGATTTTAAAGAAAATTCTGGACTAGCGTTATTGAAACACTTTAAAATTTGACAATCATTTGTTTACGCCAATATGCTCGGCGCCAAGGGCCGTGACAGATGCGCGCGCGTATATGCATATACATACTCTAAGTTCGGGGCCCTTTTGCCAGCCAAAAGTGGCGCCTTTGGGCCAACGCAAAACGAGTTTATGTATGTATGACTTTGATTACTAATATAAGTTCAAATTTCCAGGTTGACGACCCGATCCAGTACAAGGGGCACACGTTCATTCTGTGCATGATCAACATCCCGACAGAGTGTGAGATATGCAAGACGTTCTTTATGTGGCCCATCGAACGCTCCTTGATATGCCAGACGTGCAAGCTTGCCTCACACAAGAAGTGCTACACAAAGGTACTGTTTCATTCTTCTGTCCAATCGGTGGCTTGTCATTGTGTTTGACTTACCGTCATGCATCATGGTGAACATATTTACCAACCATTATTATTAGAGACTTGTTTATTGTCCTGGATACGCTGTACGTATCGAGAATTCAATACGGATGTTAATCCAGAACGTATATTCTACCAATAAACCAAATTTCATCCAAATACTTTTAGTCGTTTAGGCGTGTTTGAGCCACAATCATCGTCACTAACTTTGACATTTATAAATTATAATATTACTAAAATTATTTCTTAAAACGTATTCGATAAATTTTTGTCACTATTTATCCAAATCCAATCACTAAAAATATGAATCCAAAGACCGCGATGCTTTCATTGCGTACACTGAAGGCATATTCTTCGCTTGCTCTTTGCTTTTCAATTTATATTGATTGTGGTTCTTGCAACTATATTCGCCGTCGCGAAGGTTAAATTCCACTTAGAATTGAACTTTGGAATACAATACCATATTCTTTATTTGCCATCGTAAACATGAAAAAATTAACAATATGGTAAAGGACTGGTAATTTTCTTTTAATATACATGTTAAAACAAAGTGGTTTTTCTCTACAGGTGGCTACGCAGTGTAGGAAAGACTGTTCGAATTCATCAGCATCTATCGTGGGCGCGGTGGACGCGGGCGGCCGGGAACAGTTCGGAGTAGTCTTGCGCGGGAAGGTAATTTATTTAAACTCAAACTCGTGTTGATGTTAATTTAAATATAACATAAGTTTACTTCTTGATTTCGTACGAGGAGGCTTAAAGTTTCCCTCCAACTTAGCATTAACATTTTTTAGTAATAAAAAATAGGGATGTACTAGAGAATTTAGGAATCGAACTAAGCTTAAGTAAACAATAACAACAAAGCGTTACCGGCAGGTGTTTGGCGTGCCGCTGAGCGAGCTGCCGAACGGGGAAAGCAATATTCCCGTTGTAGTGGACAGGCTGATCACCACGCTCGAGATGACCGGCCTCTACACCGAAGGTCTTTATAGGAAAAGCGGCCTGAGCTCCAAGGTAAATTGTCCTTTTATTTTAACCCTGTATAAACATTCACAAATCTTGAAGACTTTTTCGTGGTTTGCAATAAAAATCAACTGAAATAATGTTAAGGATGAAAGTCCAGGAGGGTTCAGACCATCATACTGAACAACTATTTCTATGGGACCAAAATCCAAATTGCAAATCAATACATAGTTAATAACATTTTTGCTGATAATTTCACTATAACTCATAGAAAGTCAGGCGGATCGATGGAAACTATTTGTCGATATTCCCAGCTAAGCACTTCGCACTATAAGGATTTTCACGAAATCCGTTGTATCGTAATTTTCCTCCGACATACATTTATTTACACTGGAAAGCAGAACACTACTGTTACCAAAGCAAATCATACACTAGCCCGGAAAACTTTGATATTTCTGAAAAAGAAATCAATATTTTGGTAAATATTAGTTGTATTTGGGAATCGGGACTAACATTTTTGGATACTAAATCTTTTAGTATCATCATGTAGTAAGATTTACAAAAAATATAATAAAATTCGGTGTCAGGTGCGTGAACTCCGTCGGTTACTGGACGAGCGGCCGGACGAGGGCGTCGAGAGACTGGATTTGTACGCGGTCCATGTGCGCGCCTCCGTGCTGAAGGGCTTCTTCAGGGAGCTGCCCGAGCCGCTCCTCACCTTCGACCTGTACGACGACTTCATTATGGCCGCAGAGATATCAGACAAGCAGGTAAGAATAACCTTAGGGTACGTCCACACTTGCAAAAAAAAATACTGTAACTGATCAAATGTAACGAAAACTGCTGTCTAACTTTGTGATTTAGTGCATAAAATGCGTTAAGTGCGCACCAATCCGCATTTATTTCATTTATTTATTTAGCTGATTCATAAATTAACGCGACTTAAATAATACATCACATAAAACAAAAGAGATTGATGCCATTAGGCATGCGTGGTGGACTAAGGCCATACTCCCTACTTGAGAATTTACTTTCACCCTTGCAATAAAGTCGAATTAAATAGCTATAAAATCTAAATGTGGCTACGATTGGTCCACAGGAGCGGGTGTCAACAATATTCACAATACTGAAGAAGCTGCCTAAACCCAACTTCGATATGGTGGAGAGACTAATATTCCATCTAGCGAGGGTAGCGCTGGGCGAGGCGCATAACAGGTACGATTTTCTTTTTCTTGATATTTGACGCAATTTTATAAGCACCTCATTTGTTCATTCGCAAATATGAATGTTTCTTGGTTATTTTCATGTGAGACATGTAGGCTATAACTGCTTAAAGAGATAATCAATGCTCCTCAATCTCTTCTCAGCTATGATTTCAAAAATGTTTATGTACGTAATGCCGACTGTTCTTAAACGGTGAAGGAAAACATGAGGAAACCTGCATACTCTGAAGAATAAATTCCGATACGTATGTGAAGTCTACCAATCCGCATTGGGCACGCCCGTCCCTGAGGGTAGGCCTGTGCCCTGCAGTAAAATAAATAACGCTCACAGGCACGTGTATACATTGTAATGGTCCTTTAATAGGCTTTTTGTTATGGAAACCAGACAACAGCGGCACGAACATATAACATCCATGACCGAACCGGGATTCGAACCCAGGACCCTGGATTGGCAGTCCGGTGTGGTAACCATTACACCAACCGGGTCGGCAGTGGGATGTATATAGGCTGCGATGATGAATCCTTGACATTGGGATATATATTTCCACAAACTACTTGACACTGGAGGAAATTCAGTGCTAACGCACGAGCAAGAGTTCCTTAATAAATTTAAAAAAAATAACTTGATGTTTGTTGTCCATGTCCAGGATGGGTCCGAACGCGCTGGCGATAGTATTCGCGCCGTGCATCCTGCGCACGCACAAGGTGCAGCCCGCGCAGGACTCGCTGCACGACATCGCGCGGCAGACCGCCTGCCTCGAGGCCATCCTCGTCGACAAGATGCGCACCGTAAGCATTATGTTATTATATGCTGTGTATACTACGCACGTACAAGGCGCAGGACTGGAATTGTGTGGAATGTCAGCGGCATGTATTTTGGGGTTTTGTTATTGTATGACGTGGTGAGTCCATGTGTATAAAATGTCAGTGTATGTATAGTATTCAGGGTGAAATTTATATCATTAGCATCCTTTTAAACTACCCATCGAACTGAACAACTTTTGCAATGGTAGCAAAGCGATCGGAGCAAAAAAAATTTGCTGTTGCATACATTTGAGTCGCGAACTCGCGTGTCGACCTTGCAGTTTAGTATGGAACAGCTGATTTTTTATTTGCTCCGATCGGTTTGCTCCCATAGTAAAAGTTGTTCAGTTTGATGGGTAGACTCTTAGTTTAAAAGGATGCCAATCATATCAATTTCACCCTGAAGATATAGATTATAACATTTATAACTTTGGCATTCATTTTCGAGACAAGTTCCTAATATGTATTTCTGCGTTCAGGTGCGAGGCATGCTGCAGGATATAGCGACCCTGGAAAGCGCGTGCCTCACGGCGAACAACAGGCTGTCGGACCTGCGCTCGCAGAGCCAGGCGCCACAAACCGAGGAAAAGACCCTCGAGAGCCACATCGTGGTGCTGCAGCGCGAGAAGGCCGCCCTCACCTGCAATCTACCCACCCTCATCAGGTATTTATACAAGTTGCAAAATTAAATGGGACACTTACTTAAACGGGTGCTTGAGACCATCAAACTGGTGATATTATAGGCGATTCTTAAGTATGATAGATCATCAGCCTTTTACACAATAGCAGCCCAGCTTCTATCAATAGATAATCTACACCCTGAACACTTCAGTGACAGTGAAAGGAAGAGAGGGCACTACTCCAATGCTTACTATCGTCCACCTCCTGTACCACCGAGAGAGGGTAAGCTCGATATTGGCGGGTGGCAGGAAGTGTCCGTACTTCTACTATAACTAGCGACCCGCCCCAGCTTCGCCCGGGAGCGATCTACAATATAACTACAGGGTGAAATTGATATCATTAGCATCCTTTTAAACTAAGAGTCTACCCATCAAACTGAACAACTTTTACTATGGGAGCAAACCAATCAGAGCACAAAAAAAATTTGCTGTTGCATACTTTTGAGTCAAGTCGGCACGGCACGGCACTGTAGTTTAGTATGGAAAATCTGATTTTTTTTTTGCTCCGATCAGTTTGCTCCCATAGTAAAAGATGTTCAGTTTGATGGGTAGACTCTTAGTTTAAAAGGATGCGAATGATATCAATTTCACCCTGTATACAGGTTGTTACAAAAGTAAAAATAACATTTAAAACTTTTTAAGGGGGTTGTTGAGACCATCAAACTGTACAACTTTCACTATGGGACCAACATCGAAATCGCGAAAAAAAATTCTTTTGTCCCATACATTTAGCTCGACTAGATCTGTAGTTTAGTATGGAATATCGCAAACGCATCGCATCATGGCGATTATGGCAAATTCCCATTTTGGGGAAGGCCTATGTCCAGAAGTGGATGTCTATCGGCTGATATGATGATGATGGAACATCCGATTTTTTTCGCGATTTCGACATTGGTCCCATAGTGAAAGTTGTTCACTTTGATGATCTTAACCACCCCCTTAAATTTTTATTTGTATTTTTGTAACATTTTGTATATACAGGGTGAAATTGATATATATTGTATTATACACATAACTTGCTGGAAGAAAGTCTCTAAATGACAGTAAGAACTATATCAAAATCTGTTGTGTGGTTTAGAAGAAGTAAGCGAAGAATCTGTATCATGAGGACAGACGCGGATAGGAACTAACTTTGTTTTATACTATTTAGATTAGAGATCTAACTCCTCTCAATTCGCAGAGCGACATCGGACGACGATCTTCTATCTACGACGGACCACGATGGAGAGTTCGGCAGCACGGACGACCTGAGCACCGGCGCCGCCTCGCTACGCTCACAGCGGCTGCTGCAGCGACAACTCTCTTCAGACGACCCCATCATGGTGTAAGCTACTTCGTTCTGTGTTAACAAACAACATTCAGGGGTGCTAATGTCCAGTAAAACTCAAAAACTTCAGGGCAGGCTATTCAGCGCATTGTTGCAGTTTAAATGTTGGTATTGTGGATATCTTGCCATTTATAGTGACAGTTTAAAAAAAAAAACCTACATTACGCCGTTATAGGACAGAATATATTCTCAGAATATTATTGTGCTTAGAGTTAGTGATGAGCTTATCCCCTTAGTGCAGAGTATCGGGCGACCCGTTGGTTCTAGGTGTTCCTGTCCAAATACATAATGTATATGAATAATATTTTTCGTATATGACAATGTTTATCTTTGCACTGACATTATATTTTATGATATATTTTCTCTTTGTAAATATGTAAATCTTGTCTAATTGTGATTTTAAAAGTAGCAATATTTTTCTCGTAAGTTTATTATTGGTTGAATGTGTTCCAAGATGCCTTTCCGTTAGTGATTGTATTTGTTTGTGACAATTGTGATGGTTTATATAAATGTTTCAAACAAAATGTAATACTATTTTATTGGAGTTACTTTAAATTGTTAATGAATTGATTGGTCATTCCAAAAGCATTTTATTAGTAGGGCTTTTTACTATTTTGTATTAAAAATTATTCTTTTTATTTGAGATAGAACAGTTGTCTCATTTCTTTATTTCATCCTTTTTATCTGAACGTTTGGTTGATAATTTACTTATTGGTTATTTTTTAACCTGGTTTTAAGTCATTATACAGGGTGTAAACTTAAATGCGTTAAGCGTAATACGTAATACATTGCATGCATGGGGTATGCTGTGCGTTACATTTTCGCGATTTCAAATTTGATCCTATAGTGAAAGTTGTTCAGTTCGTTGGTCTTAAGCCCATTTAATATTATAGCGCATAAAATACGTAACGCATTTAATTTTACACCCTGTATTCAGAAACATTAAAGATTTTATATATTCCAATAAGTTCATGATTGTGGTATTTCTAGGGTTTTAGAAACTACATAATTATTATTGGATGAAAGCATATTATTATATATTTTATACAAACCTTAACAAATTAACCACGACAGAATTATTGTCAGACGTAATTCGGCGAATCCAAATCAAGAACAATACATATTTATTATATCTATTCTTTACATTACTTTCATATTCTAAAAGACTGTCTATTGATAAGCTATTGAATTTATTATTAAGTCACAAATATTTTACCCGCTTTTAATTAGTTTTTAACTATTTACTATTCAAACAACGAATATCTCTGTGAAATCTTATATTGTTTGTGTAATTTAAACCTCTAATCCTATAGAGGAATTTATAGCTCAATATTTTAATAATGAGTACATTAAGTTTTATAACGAACTTCATTTAATTATTTGTATAGCCTCAAAAGCTGTTAGAATCTCACATGGGATGTTACTATGTAATCTTGTAGGAGATACTCTCTCATATTACTATGAAGGTAAATTACAAAAGTTGTTCCTTTAACTTATGAGCTTCTTACTGGAAAAAAGGCGAAATATGGTAATAGTTTCACATACACTGGTGCCGATTACGAATGTTAATAAGGATGGACCAGTTCCTATAAAAAAAAAACAATTATTTTGGTTGAAAATAATGGAAATGTTAGTAAAGTTTAAAATGTCTTGCGTACCGGTCTATTTTACATAGATCCTGTTTATGTATAAACTGTTGACTTCTCTATGATTGGGTGTCGCAGTGGTCTACTGTATTTTCTGTGCCTTCGACTAGTTTGCTTTCAGCAGTCCATGTCTATGAAAGTTTAGCTGTTATTGTTGTCGTTTACATATGTTAGTACCCTTGTAATATTATAATATTGTTAGAGTCTAACCAATTAATGTTTAGGCCACATATCCAAAGTGTTTTCGACGTTGTTTTGTAGTGACACCGTTTTACTTACTCAAGGGTGGTAAACTTTGACGGTTTCTAGGCCCCCATTAGAAAGCATACTCATAATGATAATTAACTATAGGATTTCATGTAAAAATTAAATGAATGTGCAATGTGGCTATATCTAGGAGATATCGACACTTTAGAAGTGTATGTAGATAAATTGCCAGTTCCATGTGATTAGGTTTATGTACATAATTTAGTTATTTTAAAATTTTTGCCAGTTACTACTTTATTTAGAAACTGTTATCGTCATATCTTATATCTGCAAGTGCCTATCAGATGTATTTATTGTTTCATTGCTTTATTCGTCTAATTAACATTTTGACAGTTGTTTTTTAATCACGAGATATTACAATATCCTAAAGAAGTTCATATGCATTTAGGACTTATTAAAAAAATCCCTACACATTAGCGATTTCCCAGCTCTTTCCATGAGCTTGCAAGTTTTCTCTTCTGGAAAGCTCGCAGGCCAATCACTGCGATATAAAAGTCGAGGCGATATTTGGGCATCACCCGTAAGTCGCTAGTGTGAAAAGACCAAAGGCAGAGAATGTACTTAAAAACTGTTTCATAGGATCCACAATTTCAGATTTCAGATACGAGTATATCGGATATTAATTTTATCTTGACATAATTTTTTCTGTCATTTCCGACAAAAATTATAAAACTGGCGCTATATAATTTTTACATGATATTAATTGATATTTCTACATATCATCGGCCCAGATGTGAAACCTCGTAGCTGCAAAAAAATTACTTTTCACCCCTCCGGGCGCCTTCCGCTTTCCGCCTCCGTCGAGATGAAAAATAGTATACTAACCTCGGGCAGTAAATAAGAAGGCCTCAAGATCACATGTTTGTTGACCTCTGCTTCGCCTCTGCCAACAATTAGGTGCATGAGATCTGACACCTTTCTTACTTTCCTGCCCTCGGTGTGTCATCTTCTATTACATTATAATAAAACTTCGTAACACACACAGCTACTAAAGTCTTAAAGCATCACGGCTAGCGGCCGGGAGCGCGCGACTGACGGGAGCGTTGGTGATTACTTATTACTATTAAAAATTTAAAATTTTTCGTTATACAAGTTTTCTACCAAATTAAATACTTTATAACACTAGAACAATCCCCAACCGCATAAAATGTTGTATTAAAATCGATAAAACTGACATAATTTTGTAGTAACGAGGTGTCACATTTGTACCGACGATATTTTGTTTACGAACCTGTAGTTGTATTAGGTAAGGACCAATAATATGCCGTTTACACATTTTGTCATTGATATTCCTTGTATGTTATTTGACTGTGAAGTTTGTCCTACATATTAATCATTAATGAATCTTGTAATATATTAATAACATGTATATTGTTCAACTTATTGTTAGGTCTCCTATAATGTGTCAATATAATGAAATGTAACCAAAACATTATACTGTATACAAGGTACGAAAAAATAAACAATTGCTGTGGAAAAAATTCTGCTTTATTTTTTATTTCCTATTAATAATATTAAATATCCATTTCTGCAGTATTATCTTGTTGAATGAGCCATGGTAATTGGCCTATAGGACAAGTGGCCCAACTGTGTTCACTAGAAGCCAATTTCCAGATACAATTTTTAAGTTGCACCATGGTTTTGTGTTCATTGTTTGAACTTTGAAACAAATTAGAATGATTATCTTCTATCAGTTCAACAGAATCTGTTGACATGTCTTCAGCCATTTTCAAATCATCTACTGTATAAATATTAGATGATGTCATGGTAAAGTTGTCGGGGGAAGATATCAATTTAGCTAATTTACATATTTTATCTGAAGTATCCTTTGGTAAGTGTGGCTCTACTAAATTGAGAAGATCTTTAATAAAGTGCGTTAGGTAAGGATTGTATGCCGATATGATGGGTTGGATGTAATCCAAACTTGTCAGCTCTCTGGGAACTGGCTTTTGTAAATCTAGTAGTAGACTGCTGACCTTTTCATTGGGGAACCAATGGTGGAATAGTGACTTGAGCTCTTTTCTCTTCTTTGAGCTGATTTCGTCATAGTTGATCCTGAAAAAAGTTATTTTACTTTAATAGTATACAGAACTAAGTGCCACAACATAGAAACACCTTATTAGACAGTTCATCAAAAGTTATTCTTTTCTAGTGAAAGCCATGAATGGCCATCTATTCTGTTTACACATAAAATGTGAAATTAAAACATTTTTATCATTTTGTTCCATGTCAAAGAATCAAGACATGCATGTTGCAATTTCTATGACAATAGGGGATCGGACAATTATTCACATTAGCAACTTTTAACCAAATGTCAAAACGCACGCGATGTATGAAAAATTGTACTAAATACCCAAAAATGCCATCATCAACATTTCATTACTTTTTATAGTTCATCATGTTATAGTATTCTAGCTAAAAAAACTAAAGATGTGAGTATAGCGTTATTACCTGACTGCGCCAGAAGGAGGGTTATGTTTTTTACAAATGTTTTTATTACATAGAAGAAAAATCTAAAATATATTTTATGCAGTCCGCTCCCCTAGTTAACCAATGCGCAATGTTTAATCTCAACTAAAATAGTGGCACAAACAGTCTGCATCACTTAGCAGTGCTCTTTGGTTTTCCAGAAACACCCATGTGGGCTTAGCAGGGGGATTAGACCATTTAAATATGGACGAGTTACACATGTAATTCTACTATTTTAAGCATGCGAGCCATCCACACATGAAATTTTGTACTTACTTCTTTATTTTATCAATAAACAGTTTTGATTTAGTCAACGCCTTCAAGATTTCCGACACCCACAGAGCTGCAAGCAAGCATCTGTTATTGTCCTCACCGCATTGTGATAATTCAATGAGTTGTAGAATAAAATCCGATAACAACTCATTTGTGTGCAGGAATGTCAGTAGAACCTCAAAACATTGCACATAATGCCTGCTTAGCTGATTCTTTCTACTGAAGTCACCATCACCCACAAATTCCAGGAGATCTAAAGACAGAAACAATGAATCATCTCCAAGTAACGCTCTGGTCACATGGGTGACGGTATCATTCGATTTTAAAAGCTTCCTCGCTTGCTTGTTCATGATATTGATCAAAGCAGTGACAGATACAGTTTTTAAATTAGACAGGTCAATGTGACCTCCAAACAGGTCTCTTGCATCATTAACAATGGACTCTCTCATGTTAGGGTCAGGTATATCGGACAAATTTTTTATTTTACACTTTGTGTGGGCGCAAACACTTAGAGAAACACAGAAATT
Source organism: Agonopterix arenella (assembly GCA_927399405.1). Taxonomy (NCBI): domain Eukaryota; kingdom Metazoa; phylum Arthropoda; class Insecta; order Lepidoptera; family Depressariidae; genus Agonopterix; species Agonopterix arenella. Next base: position 10,887,119 of record OV656706.1, on the reverse strand, counting down.
CATCAATGCAGTAATTTTATGCTCCTCGTTATTGTCAGTCTCTTTTTGACCGGACATGTAGTCATTGAGACATAGTTTGTGTTTGTCCCAGTAATGCTTCTGGAGCCAATCTAAACTGATGTCAGTTGCCTCTCTAAGTAGTTCAATCGATGGGAGATTGTTACTGTGCGCGGTGTCATGTCTCATGTCTATGATCCAGTCGGGAACGCCCAGGTTCTTCGCCGCTTGATATAAGCTCGTGCCTTTCGCTGTTTCAGTGTCCAGCATATGGTTGACAAACCGCATGAGAGCAGAAGAGTAAGCCAGTCGTAGCAGCTGCTCGTTAACCATATTGTCGCAGTTCTTCACATCTTGGATATGGACCTCTAGTAATGTGAATGTGGACTCTATGCCCGACGGCAAAGAAGGACACCTCGCTTTCCATATCAGTAACAGGTTAAGTGCCTCTTGTTTGTTCAGCAACGTGGATACTGGAGAATATATCTTGTCGTAAACTTGGCGCCACTCCTCACTGTTAAACCAAGGAACTATGTGATAATATTCACTCATTTTTTTCGAATAGAATACCTTCTCAAACTCCGTTCCGCTCAAAACAAAACATAACCTTATTTTTTGACATTGACAAATCAAATGCCATCTTTTTCTGATCTGAAAGGTAAAGGAGTCAGGCCCATGCAGCCGTGTCTAATTTTATTATTTATTTCAAAAGTTTCAGTTTCATGATAGTTTTGTACAGGCAGCTGCAGATTTAAATGTATTTTAATAAATGTATCTTGGACTACTCAGATTATCTTAGGTACACACGGCGACACATCAACATCAAGCTTATACAAAAACAATATCTATAAGCTGGCTGCGTGACGTTATACGTTACCTTTGACTATTTATTATAAGGACTGGCCTTGCGGTAGCATTTCCCACTGAGCAAGTAATCACAAAGTTTTCCCTTCATTCAACGCACTTTTTACATTCAATTTTATACCTTATCACTAAAAAATACGTACGAACTTATGACGTTTGTTTGGGGTTCACACGAGCCTACTTTTCATTATTTTTATTCAAAATTAGAATCTAAAGTTCACTAGATTATCGAAGAGAACAGCCTCGTGGAAGACAAAAGCGGTTGGTGGAGTCCTCGTTCACTCAGTCAATATCGCACGTCCTTCCCGTTTCTTATCAGTGCAAGATGCAAGGCCTTTTTTGTCAAGTGACTGCGAAGTATCCAGAGCATAAAGTTATTATACCTTACAGTAAATAGCTTTATGATCCAGAGTGTGATGTAAGAGCGAGACAACTCCTATTATAGATGCTGCACCAACTGATTGCATACATAAGGCAAGGCATTCCCATAGAGATAGAAGTACTATGGGCATGCCACCTTTCATTAAAATAGTAGTGATTTTTATGTTGCAATAATTGGGTTTATTCAATGAAAAACCAAAAGTAAGAATTACGTTTTTAATAAAAAAAATCGATTCCAAAGCAAATAATGTACATATCATTCGCATGCAGTTAAAACTCCACCTCCCCAAGTACGGACGAATTTTTATTAAGTAATTAACATTCAATTAAGCGTAAAATAAGTTCTGCCTAGTGACATTCATTAGTAAACTAAATAATACATTTCAAATTATCAAAGTTTTAAAGGAATACCTTTGGCACCATCACAATGATATTAGGTACATTTACATGATTGGGTCATTTGATTCCTAACCTTGTAGTGATATTTTTGAATCGTAAACATCATACTGTTTAGGTCATTTTCTACTAGCTGCTACATGTGACTTTCAAAAATCGCACTACTGGCCCTGGCCTATTAAATTCTCAACCGGTCAATTTTATAGGTTAAGCAGGGTTATAATATCATTTGATTCTAGATAGTTTGAATCTATATAGTTTGACTCTAGATAGTTTGATTCTAGATAGATTGGTTCTAGATAGTTTGATTCTGTTAGTTTGCGGTGTTTTTCCTGCTTGCAAATGAAATTTGTTTAAAATGCACATCTCACTAGGGTCTCGTACACAGACGACAATAAAAAGCTCAACAGTGTATCCAACTGATATTCATAACAAACGAGAGTTTTTAAAAATAACAGAACAGGGTAATGTCTTGAGAAATTGCTATTGAAAATATTGATTTTGGTAACGATTTCGCAATTGTCATTATCAAACTTTAATATTGATCCGTAGTGAAATAAAGTCCCATACGGATGGGACGAAACGAAACTCTAATCGTTGGGTAGTGCTCGTGACGAACAGAACTACGTTGTCTACACATACAAAGGAACATTACGAAATAACTACGCTTTCCGATATAAAAGAGTAATCTTAGTATGTACCATAATAAATATCTATCAATATATACTCTCGATCAACAAATATAATTTAATATAGGCAATAATATAATACGAATTTTTAAACCTATTAACATTATCACAATATGAGTTGCGACGACATTATGCCGTCTATTTATAAAATTATGGTTCGTTTGTAACTTCTTTTAAGTATTTACAAACAATAATTCTCGATCTTACATTGTACAATTCGTCTTTTTTAAGAAAAAGATAACTACCGATAGTGGAGACGACTGTGTCCGCGACGCGTCTCGAACCCTTCAGGATTCGACCCCGGCCGATGACGTCACTACTGGTCAAACTATATACTCTTGACGATAGAAGACGCTTATGAAGAACAAACTTAAATGTCACTTTTGATAATACTAGCAACTCATTAGCGACAATACTCATAAGAAATCAATAACGTCTTTAAATTATGCAAATAGCGTTTCAAATTATCAAGAATATACAGTTAAACCTTATAAACTAACTCTACTACTAAATGAAAGTCTTAATAATATAAGTACAAAACGTAGAAGCCTCATTAGGTAGAGAAATGCTAACGTTTATTGCAGTGAGACTTCCGAGATCGAGACGGCACTCGCTAATAAGAACGACCACCGACCGGTTCCGTCCTAACAGTTCACCCGACTTAGGGTTGCGACAATCGACGGTTTGTGTACACAAAAAGCACGATTAGTGTGGGACATCGTACGCATATTCTTATCGTACTTTTAGTATGGAAAAACCATCGATTAATGTGTCGTAAGCGTAACCAGCGAACTACAATACTATGGAGCACTTCGCTCAAAAAATGACACCACGCAAACCCCAATCAAGTAGGCGGGGCTAAAAAACTACAATCAACGCGCTATTGGAAATCAGGCGACAGCGTCAACGTCAGCCAATCAGCGGCTGCTGCAAGACGCTGCGTCAAAGCGGACATTGGCCAGCCTGCCGCCGGTGTCAGTTATCATAACGACGTACGTAATTCCTGATAAATCATATTATTTTACCTATTGCGATAAGATAGGGTCGAATTTTACATGACCTATAAAGATGTAAATATAGGTTATAAATATTGTTGGGGCCGTTTTGCTAGGCGATTTTGTTTGAAGTTATTCATTCATAGTATTTTAGTTCGCTGGTCGTAACCTTTATGCAACAACAAGTATTGCTCTTAACTTAGAAGCGCTTAAGTAAGGTAAACAAACGCAGCGACTTTCCACGTCGTCTCGAGATCCAAGCGAATACTGAGGTAATGTAGGCGCGCAGGCAGGCAAGCGGGTGCCTCAAGTTGTTGCCGCTCATAACTCGACGGAGCCGAGGTCCTGCTTGGGCGCGCGGGGGGAGGGCGGCGAGGGCGGCGGGGTGGTAGAACGCGGCTGGAACTTGCCGGGTAACGACGCCAGGGCTGACACCGCCGCGTCCATGTGCGGGATCCGCTTCATTATCTTCCCCGACGTGATGAGCCTGCCGAACCCCTCCTGGTGCGCGAACGCGTAGCCTGACCGGACGGACCTGCTAATTAAATTATATTACAAAATGGAGGACGTCGAGAGCTTAGTTGTTACGTCCGCAGCATGTGACACGGGATAAATAAATTCGGTTCATCATCATCAGCCAATCATGTTCCTTTTATTTCACTGCATATAACGAATAAGCATAAGCAAGATAGAAGTTACGACACGCACGTAAGATACGAGACGTGACCGCTGCGAGTCAGTACAAAATATGATCGCCTCAATTCTCAATGCGTTACCTATACAAAGATAGGTCTGTGCCCAAAAGAAATAAACAATGTGATGTGTATAATGGTACTTTTGTACTGACCGTCTCGCGCGCTTGGTGGAGGGAGTGCGGGGCGCGGGGGTGGCGGCGCGGCGGCGCAGGCTGGCCTGCAGGCGCTCCGCCAGCGTGGGCCGCGTCCACGAGCACGCCAGCCGCCACGACACCACCGGCACCATCAGGATTATCATCTGCACACACAATCAATAAAATACACACGTGTTCACTACCTCTTTTCCACTTATACCTACAAAACTGTATGATGTCCCAACAATACAATAATTTTTCACATATCTTCTAAAATAAGGTGTCCCAGGGTACAGTAGTACCAGATTTATAAGTTCCCCCGATGTACCTTCACAGTTGACAAATTTTAATAGTGTCGAAATTACATTGACCAATCAGGATGTATCTCCATACATTTTCAACTGCTGAGTTCAACGTATGAGATTCAAAAATCGCAATCCTGGTCGTACTGTAATTGGGTATTTGACTACATAAAACATATTTTATTTTTATCTTCTCAATAAAAAAAAGGTTAGAAAGTAACGCTAAACTCCTATTTTCATTGAGTTTTTAGCTGGAATACTATTTTTAATAACAAAATAAACTTTAAAAAGTAATGAAATTTTGAAGTTATAATTCAGTTTCAAGTACAAAGTTCATATACAAAGCGCACGTTTTGACGTTCAATTAAGAGTAGCTGATTTGACTAGTTGTCAAGTAGCCTATTGCAACTATGGAGCAATTGCTCAAGTTCAATTGAACTTATAAGAATCACGATTTAGTTCTTCTCTCTTCGTTCTTTAGCAACACCTATAAACCTGTATATTTCATTCATTCATTCTATAAACAGAAGAACTGAATTCTTGTAAGTGCAATTGCTCCTTAGTTGCAATGACCCCAGGAGACCTTAGCTGATATAAAAAAGTTAAAAAAGTGAACATTTATCATATTCATACACAAATTATCCCAAACACAATTTAAAACAATCCCACCACAAAGAGAGGTAGAGGGAAAAGACAGATGTACACAGATTGACTAAAATAATACACTGTTCAAAGCGGGCCGAAGCACTATGGGCCATATACCACCACACCAATATGTCCTTCTGGGACATAAATTAAAAAAAAAGGCTCACAAGCACTCAGTTATTATTCCGATCCCTGCCTGACGCTTCTTTCCCTACAAAAGCCAGCCAGCCCAGCCCTATGGATGTTTGTGGCAGGATGACGTTGCAACTATCACACTATGTGAATACCAGTCTAAAATAAACAAAAAGCATAACTCACAGTGAGCACAGCAGTGAACCAGAAGGTGGCCTGCGTGAGCGCGACCGTGAGAGAGCCGACGTACGAGCCCCCGATCACGTAGTTGTAGAAGTAGTCGAGCACGAAGTACGAGACCAGCGAGCCCCAGATCGTTATGTGGTTGAACGCCGTCCAGTACGTCGTGTCCAGCGCTATCTGCAAGTGTATACTACACTTAGTTACGAGTTCATGTTTATAATTTAAATTCTATAACACAACATCTATAAAATATTAGACAATGACCGCAAAACCAAGTTACGGAGTAGTGTACCCAAAATAGTGATAAACTAATGATGGATATCTAGTGTTAATCTTTATAGAAAATCAGTCAGGTACGCAGGATATTTTAAAGTGCATAAGTATACGCCCTAAATACGGATGCACTCTCTCGTCCTCACCCTCCAATGTCTGATGGAACGGAAGATCGATACGATCAGAGGTGGGGTCGGATGCAGTGGTTATAACCGGCGCGGCGACAGCCACACGGTTTGGTGCTATAAAACTAATACTACTTTTACAAATACGAATATTGATTCGTATATACCAAATATAATATACTAAGGGCGGATTCGACCAAACTTTGATTTATAGAAGAGTAATTATACAAGGAACAATTTTACTCTAGTTATTTACTCCGAAATAACTTCATTTGTGCTCTACCACCCACACTAAACCCTTAATAAAAGAACGAATGTAATAATGCACCTAAAGAAAGACGTCGTTGTGGTCAAATTTACTCTCAACTTATTTATCGATTAGAATAGGTAAAACGCAAAATCAGTTTACTCTAGAGTAACCGGAGACTTAATCTAAGAATAAAATTTACTCGTGTTTGTTCGAATCGGGCCTTAGGGAATGTTTCACCACTTCTGGATAAATTCTTAATAGCTTATCTGACAGATCGTTTGACATATTTCGTATGGAAGATTGTCAAATGAACTGTAAGATAAACTATTAAAAACTTATCCAGAAGTAGTGAAACGGGCCCTAATTATGTAAAAGGATTTTGAATATGGCATTAACAGGGTGTAAACTTACATCCGTAACATAATTTTAGGAATGCTACAACTTTTACTTTGCAGCCAACGTGTCGAAATCGCGGAAAAAATGTTTCATAGAAAACTGCAATGATCACTCGAATCAAATGTATGGAGCAGCAGATTATCTTCTCGCGATTTTAATATTGGTTCCATACTAAAAAATGTTTAGTCGGTTTAATTGTCTGAAGCAACCTAAAGTATTACACCCTGTACAAAGACGACAAGGAAAATAGTGTAAAACAAAACGAACACTTACTTGTGTAGTATTGTCAATGATTAATATAGTAGCAACTACGCTTCCTAACAACATATGATCTGATAATATTTTGCCGTCTGGCGCCAATCCATCCTTATAAGTACCTGAAAAAGAACAACCAAAATTAATTTAATACATATCTAACGAGGTGATCTGTAGACTATTTCGCGGGGTATTGTGTGTGTTCGTTTTGGAAATAATTGGGGATGGGAATAAACAACTGTCAAATTGGAGTTTGGTTTAGAATATAAAACCACATTTCTCCCTGTGGGTGTCATAAAACGATTAAAATATAGAGCGTCTTAATTCAGTGTTTTCGTGAACCAAAGCCATAATACCTATCACTATTTTACACGTCACTCCCTCATGAAACCTTAAGGGCCTATGTCGAAAAATAATTGAACCGAAATGGGCGTGTGATAGCTTATATTACTGCCTGATGCGCGAGAAAGAGATGGGGCGGCGCGCGCGCCTGAAACGACGCAAGCGTAAAACAAACTTTATTTAATTGTGATTATACTATTTATGTAAGTTCAATTCTACTCTAATCAGATTTTATAAAATATCAATTTCCTTTTTCTTAAATCAAGTCTCGTGTTTCTATTATTCAGCGTTTAGCAGTTCCAAGCGTTTATCGATAAAGACGGAGGCTACTTTGGCTTGTTTTTCTATCGAGAAAATGTGTCGTAATCGTGTTTTGGCAGTAATTAAAACTTCAATTATATGTTCAATTAACTAAAAATCCTCATTATCAAGTCGTCAGATTGTCATCTCGACAGATTTTTCAAGTTGAAGTAAAATGTCCATTTGAGATTTTGTAGATAACCCATGGCAACGTCCCTATTTCAATCACCGTAAGGTATAAGAAAGAGCACGAGTGACGTGAAGCAGCCGTGCATGGTGGACTTGTTAAACTCGGTCTTGTTGAACCATTGACCTAGAATACTATAGACCCTGGGTTCACGCACGAAAGTTTCCGAACCAAAATACAAAAAGAGAACCAATTGCGTGCCAGTCCTTTGTTTGTTTGTCCGAGCACGCGTGAATTCGGGACACTTTTATCTAGAATTTTGTACCAGACACTGAGTCCATAGTATTCTACGTTAATGTGTTGAACAGCTGGCTCGTGTGTCTGGGCGCGTAAAGCTATGTCTCTATCTATCTCACCGTAAGGTATAAGAAAGAGCACGAGCGATGTGAAGCAGCCGTGGAGCGTGGACTTGATGAACTCGGTCTTATTGAACAGCTGGCTGGTGTGTCCGGGCGCGTAGAGCTTGGGGAACTGAAGCGAGGTCGCGTCCGACACGTCCTGTTCGAACACGCCCAGCGCCAGCACCGGCAGCGACGTGTAGAACAAGTTGTACACCGATATGAACATCTCGTCGAATACCGTCTGCGAATTACGTGTCACTATTTATTATCATCATTGTACTCACTATAGGGTCTTCCTATCCTGAAGGTGTGTGTGTATATGTGTTAGTTATATGTGTTAGATTAGTGAAATGCCCGGAAGGAGGTCATTTTCAATTATTCCGTCAGCAGATAATGTTGTTTTCTTTTACGTTTGAGTACAGTCGGTATTTAGTAAATACGAAAGACAAATCCATTGGTAAATAGCATGTCAGGCGTGCGGATTGGAACCCAAACCCTGATTTACAAACACACTTGATCCCTCTTGAGTCTAGATAATTATACAATGTATAGCTACGTAGTACCATACTTTTTTTTTACTGTAGTATAGTCCAGAAAATAGCCCAAAATTTGGGTTAAAGATTTTAAATTCTTCTTCTTAATCTCTCATGATCATGACTGTTGGCCGCTTGTGTCACCACAACTCTCTACGCCCCTCGATCTTGGACCCGGTACATAGTGTTGCGTCGCGTCGTCGGTCATTTCTTTGACTACATCGGTCCATCTTGTAGGCATGGATCCTCTACCTCTCTTTCCCTCCATACGACCGGTGATCATAAGTTTTTCCAAACTATCTGATCTCAATCTGATCAAAGAATTTAAGGGACTTAAGGAGTCTCTTCTAACCTGCCATTAGAATAGTTTAAAATAAATAATCTCACCTGTGCACTGAAGCCACAGAAGAACGCAAACCAGAAGTGGCAGACGGTAAATGCGAAGTTCTTATAGAAGAAGTATCTGAGGAACTTGCACATCCGGTAGTAGGACCACCGGCCGTGCACGAGCAGCAGCCGCTGCAGGAAGCGGAACTGCGCTATTGAGTAGTCGGACGCGAGCACGGCTTGCATGCCCTCCTGCCCTGATATGCCGACGCCTATGTGCGCAGCTGTTGACAAAAAACGTGTTTTTACGTTTTGTACTTATTTCTATTGTAATATTTTGTAGTAGTAGTAGTAACAAAAAAAAATACAAAAATCTTGATAGACGATGTGGACCAAAGATCTGGTGTGGCATTCACATTTGTTGTAGTTACATTTTTAACTTTACCATGGCCTCCACACTAGCTTATACCTGAACTGAATGACAGTCTATTCTGAAATAATTGTCCCATTCTGTGAGCATGAGAATGTGATTTGATTATGACGATGTTTGAATTTAGTGGAAGCAAGAGAAGTACTTATATCAGACATTACCACCTAAATTATTTATATAAGTGTGATTAAAAAAAATTAAGTTATAGAATAGAATAGAATAGAATCATTTATTGTGCATGAAAATTAGGTACATTTTGCAGATCATAGCGCAGAGTTAACAGAGCCTCTAACTTCTACCTTTACAGGTGTATGTCACATTTAAATATTATTAGTCAATACAAGATACAGATATTATTCAATGTCATGTAAATAATCACAAAATTTAAAATATAACAATTTTACCTGTAAATAAAATTATTATTAAGCATACTTACCTTATTCCAGGTCTATTATTATATTTGAGAGCGGCTTACTTGACTTCCGTTTCCGAGCGAACATTACCCTAGTAAAGCGCCATCTGGTGGACACAATCAGCAGCCAGGCAGTGGGGGGCACGGCCAATGAAGCCGGTGCCCGCCATTTTATTTTCATTGAAGATTTGAATTCAGCTAGCGTTCAGCGTGATCGTGCTGCAGAATGCGAGCAAACAACACGACTAGTGTAGGTGTGACCGTGTCAGAGCGAGCACGACTATCCCACTACGCCAGCACGATCATATCCTGCTATGGCTTAAAAAATAGTTTATGATTTCGTTCTTTAAGATCTGGAAGGACGATATTACAGCAGACAGGTGTACAAAATAGACCTGGAATAAGGTAAGTATGCTTAATAATAATTTTATTTACAGGTAAAATTGTTATATTAAGCTTTTATACCTTATTCCAGGTCTATTATTATATTTGAGAAGTGTTTGGTATCGGCTGCTGGATTGCTTCTGGATTGACGCCAATGTGATTTATACGAAGTTCATTGATTATTTCAAATTGGTTTGCTTTGTGCGAAAACCAAAAATGTTTATATAATATTCTTTATGAATATGGTTGGCATGGTGCGTGACCCAAATTTGTTTTTGAATTTGAGTGGTTTCGTGTGAGAACCAACATTATTTCAAACTGATACCAATAAAAACTGCAATCACAAGATATTAGAATACCATTGACAATGGCATAGGAACGCACAATGTAATATTGACATCGATAAAAAGATAAATGTAGGGAGCAACGACAGTCAAAGCCGTGATTTGATCTCAACGGACTTCATCTTCACCGTACAACACCGTATAGAATAGCAGTGAGTGAATGGGTTTCATTCAGTTGAAAGTGGTGGTTTCATGGGGTTCAACTGAATTTTACAACAAGATGGTTCGTCAGCCGTCAGGTGCAAATATCCGACTCGCTTTGCAGACTTCTGATGAATCCAGGAATACGACGCGTGACAATAATAATTCATCATCAAACCTAGGTAGATTTGTACCGTAGGACGTAATAAAAAATTAATGGGTGACAAGCTGACTGAGAAAGAAACTTCAAATGTAAAATACACAAACTGTCACTGTTATTTGTATGAATGTCGAAAACGTTAGTATTTCATCTAAGAATTCCGCTCGCATACATGCACATATCCGTAGTCTCCTTGCAGAGGACATTCATAACACCTAGATATTACAAATAGCTTAGCAGTTATACCGAAGCTTTATTTATTTGGCTCTGGGTTACATTTAAGGCCTAAAGGTGAGGCAAAAATTCGTGCAAGTCATTATTCAGCAGGAATCAATTCCCTCTGGTACGAACAGGTCTCAAGCCACCGGTCACCGTGAACAAGTTTTGATGATTGATCAGCAAATAATATAATAGACTTCATTCAGCATAATAAAAACACCAACTGATAAAATAAGGATATTACCTAAGTTATGCATATATGTCAGGTAGGTATGTAACGAGCGATTAGAATGTTTGAAAGATGCCCAGTCAACCGATAACACTCGGTTAGCATAAATTAAGATAGTTGATAAAATGATGTCATAAAAAACGATTGTCAACCCAAGCTGAATAGCATGTTTTGGTAGCTCACTCCACATAAAAGACTCAATCGTACTATTTAATTTATACTGAATTAGTATTAAAAACGAAAACGACTAACTTTTCAAGTACCTATAAGATTTTAACCCATTGTCTTTCAATAACGGCTTTTTAAATATTGTAACCTTACGCAACACGCACATGACAGATAAGAAACATTATGAGCGTACAGCGTATAGACTGGATTCGGAACATCCTCCAGGAAAACATAGTCACGGCATGGCCACGGTCATAAGAATGCATTTCACAAAAGCCTAGGCAAATCGCGCAGGCACGACATCACAAAAATGATGAACTACCCTCGTAAAAGGGATTTTATTTATGTGTGATTTCATCACATATGTTTTTCAGTTCAGGTTTCAAGTATTTAAATATATAGAAAGCGACAGTCACAATACGAAGCATGACGAAATATCGGATAGAATAGAACCCTTCGGCGGTATAATTGATATGCCGAGAACACACCTTATAGGCAGCTATCTTTCAGCTTCCTTCTTTGCAGTTTTTGTGTAACGTGCATACATTATTTATTACGTGGTGCTAATACTGCAACAAATTAATGGGACAAAATTGTGTGGGAGAATAGCAGACCGACGCATCAAGCCACATACAAAGATAGCTTAGCTATCAGTTATTTTATTACATAAAGTAGGTAGATATAATTATATATTATTTATAAAGTAATGCATTTTTGAAAGAATGCACTTCAGAAAATGTGTGACTTTCTGAAACTGCTTGCATGATATTACAAACCAAAATATAGAATTATTGATTAACAACCTTGGGTATTCGTCCAACGTGTATTGTGTAACCATCAGATACTCCTGCTCCGATTGAAATGATTAGAATCCTTTGCAAAAATAGAAAATGTTGGTGTTTGGAGAAGGCACCAATAATTAACTGAACTTTACCAAACGTAGGGTTACTAAACTCTGGATTGGATTGCAGGAAAGAACAGAGTTACGTGACCTTCTGTAAACATTTTTATTTCGATCTTTGTACTGCAACTTTATAAGTGAAAATTCGTTAAACGGACAGCCTGGATCCCTTAAGCACTTATGTATAGTTTATATATTATTTCGAGCACCGGAACGTCATCCTGATTTATAAGTTCTGCATAATCTTGTTTTCACTGAATGTAATATTTACCAAAGAGGACCACCCAACAGGTTCGAATTAGGATCGTCTTATTTAGATTAGTAGGTGGGTATTGCAGGTAGGTACCCCACATTTAACAAAGAATCCTCCCATTTAACAGGGCAAGTTAAATAAAAGCTTGTTAATGTCTTTAATCTTATTAGGAATTTCAAATTTACGTAGTCCTCCGTGGATACGGGCGCATCTAGAAACGATGACCAGGTAGCAGTCGGTACGCTGGAAAGTTTCAGACATAAAATTTGATGACCATTACAGAACATGAAAAGAAAAAGTTTATGGAAATGGCTTTCTGCGTATGTCATGGGAGATTGGGGGCAATTAATGTCCGATAGGTACCGGGACACTTAATTCCCTCCATTCTTTTACCTTGTGTTTGGTTCCCGATGCTAGATGCCACGTGGGATACCGACCCACCAGGCAGTAGGCACGTGGTCGGCTGGTCGTCGTGGTGTTGAGCCCCCAGTATAGGCACGTGGGCGGCAAGTCATCACGGTAATATGCCGCCAGTAGGAATGTAGGCAGCAGGTCATCACGGTATTACGCCGCCAGCAGGAGCGTGTGCGGCAGGTCATCACGGTATTATGCCGCCAGCAGGAATGTAGGCAGCAAGTCATCACGGTATTACGCCGCCAGCACGAGCGTGTGCAGTAGATCATCACGGTAATATGCCGCCAGCAGGAATGTAGGCAGCAGGTCATCACGGTATTACGCCGCCAGCAGGAGCGTGTGCGGCAGGTCATCACGGTATTATGCCGCCAGCAGGAATGTAGGCAGCAGGTCATCACGGTATTACGCCGCCAGCACGAGCGTGTGCAGTAGATCATCACGGTAATATGCCGCCAGCAGGAATGTAGGCGGCAGGTCACGGTATTATGCCGCAAGCAGGAGCGTGGGCGGCAGATCATCACGGTATTATGCCGCCAGCAGGAATGTAGGCAGCAGGTCATCACGGTATTATGCCGCCAGCACGAGCGTGTGCAGTAGATCATCACGGTAATATGCCGCCAGCAGGAATGTAGGCGGCAGGTCACGGTATTATGCCGCAAGCAGGAGCGTGGGCGGCAGATCATCACGGTATCATGCAGCCAGCAGGAGCGTGGACGGCAGATCTTCGTGGTAATGGTAGTGCGTGGGGAGACCGCCCGCCGCATGGTACCAGTGAGCTAAGCGAACACCGGCAGGGAGTGCCGTACCGGGTCGGTAGCTTGTCCAGTATCGGCTTTACACAGGCAGAAAAATAGCAATGCGACGACATTACTAATCTTCTTTATATACTACAGTAACCAAACGGTGGGATAATCGTCGAGTGTCGACCCCAGGCCACTTATGTTACCGTACCTTAACCTGATACCTGCTTGGTGAACTGTCGTTACGCACGGACAGCGCAAGCCTGGATATTAAGACTAGAATGTCTTCGCTTCTGCGCTTCATCCGCAGCAGACCTGTTCCTATAGACACATTACAAATACCTCCCTGGACGGGGGTAGAAACACAGGAAAAATAATACTACGAACATCTTAGTTAGCTTTAACGACACACATATAGATTGCCACTCAATCACATTCATTAAACCAGACGAAAACGATTTTGAAATGTTTTTCTCTGCAGTGTAACATTTAACGGTTCATGCACAGAAATATGCAATCGCCATACATTCAGAATTCTTTGGAAATGTTCAGCATACTGCACCATACGAACAATGGAAATTGTAATCTATAAGTAATATGCTCGACGTCTACTTATCAGATTTCTGCAACAAACGCGTCTTTGTCCACCCTCGAAGACTCCATCACTCCTGCGACCCGACGACACGACGACGAAAATACGCACTTTACTATTTACGGGCACTTGTTAATGCAATAACTATGCAAATTAATCATTTAACCATCGAAAAACAAATCGATATTAAGAAAAAGAAAATTTAAAATTTATATTTAAAAAATGGCGGTAACGGGAAGGCAGCGCTTTCCGTTACATGTCCGCTCAGTAGGAATTCAAAACGCCAATGAAAATAAAATGGCGGGCACCGGCTTCATTGGCCGTGCCCCCCACTGCCTGGCTGCTGATTGTGTCCACCAGATGGCGCTTTACTAGGGTAATGTTCGCTCGGAAACGGAAGTCAAGTAAGCCGCTCTCAAATATAATAATAGACCTGGAATAAGGTATAAAAGCTTAATGAGAATAATGATTTAATATGAATAATTTTGATTACAATACGTTGCATGTCAAATTGAATTAGAATTGTATTTAGTCATTGTTAAATTATTGTCAAGTAGATAATTATTATTGTAGTCAACATTTATAGTCAAAATATTCATTGATACTGTAGAAACATCTGTCAGCAAGCCATTTCTTAACCGTCTTTCTAAATCTGTTATAGTTGTATTGTTTAAAATGGTCCGGGAGCTTGTTATATATTTTGACGCACATGATATAACTATTTTTACTAGCTACAGCAAGCTTAGACGCAGGTTTATATAGTTTGTTCCGGTATTGTGGACGTAACTGGCGAGAACTTACTTCGTGGTTTTGCTGAAAGAGGTCTCTATTGTTATAGGCAAACATACACATATCCATTATATACAAACATGGTAAGGTCAGAATACTATATTGTCTAAAAAGTGGTCTACATGAGTCTATTTGTTTTAGACCCCAAATCGCTCGGATACATTTTTTCTGCATTTTAAATAAACTTTCCAATTCTGTTGAGTTTCCCCATAATACAATTCCATACCGGAGAGCAGAGTTTATGTAACCATTGTAAGCAGTGACTGCCGCTTCTTTAGACAAGTTTTGGCTCACCTGCCGTAGAGCGTAAACAAAACTATTAACCTTAGTACTGATATTTGCCACATGTTCTTTCCAGTTGCAAAAACAATCCAAAGTAATACCCAAGAACATTGTACTTGTAACTTGTTCAATTTGTTGTCCTTCAAAATGAATTTTTAGTATCTGAGGTCTTCCTTGAGGGGTATGAAATTGCAAGCATTTAGTTTTATTTACATTAACCTTTAGATTATTAGCTGTTAACCAATTAATAGAAGCAGCAAGAGCTTTATTGATTTCCTGTTCATATGTGGATAGGTTATTTCCTTTCACAATAATGGTTGTGTCATCAGCAAACAGTATACAATTCTGTGATAATGCATTTGGCAAGTCGTTAATATAGATCAAAAATAATAGGGGTCCCAATAAGCTGCCTTGAGGGACACCATACGCATTAAGTGCATAAGAAGATCTAACCTTTTCTACACTTTTACTAGTAGCACAATATCTTTGGATTTCAACACAAACTTCTCTTTGATTTAAGTAAGAGTTAAGCCAGTCATGAGCTGGTCCTCTGATCCCATATTTATACAATTTGGCTAGCAATCTTTTATGACAAACAAAATCGAATGCTTTGCTCATGTCCATAAAGAGGACCGTGGCTGGTATTTTATTGTTCATGCAGTCAGTTATGTTTTTAATTAAATGAAAAGCAGCTAATGAGGTACTTTTACGCTTTCTGAATCCATTTTGTTCCTCTGCTAGGATATTGTTTTTATCAATAAAGCTTACTAGCCTTTTATACATAACTTTTTCGGAAATGGGTATTAATGCGATAGGTCTATAATTTTCCATAAGGTTTCTATCTCCTTTTTTAAAAATAGGTTTTATAATTGATCTCTTTAGTATTTCTGGAAATATAGCTTGACTTATTGATAGGTTGAGAATATATGTAAGTGGAAGTGCAATCATATTAATACTCATTTTTATAATATTGGTACAAATGTCATCAAAGCCAACTGCCTTAGAATTATTTAATGATTTAACAATCAATTTTAGCTCTCCAATACTTAATGGAGTTAAGAAAATAGTCGACTCTACCGACTTGACGTATTCGTCAATATTTAATAAGTTTAGGCCCTTAGAGCAATTGCTGGATACAATGTCTACGAAGTAGTTATTAAACGACTCAGAAATGACCTGTGGATCATAGATATCTGTATTGTTATTACGGATTTTGGTGATTGAATTTCTCTGAACATCCATTACTGTATATTTTTTGGTTATGTTCCAAGCAGCTTTACATTTATTAGAGGCCTTATTTATGTAGTTTAAATTACATTTTTTTTGGGAAGATATCATGCACCGTCTCAAAATTCGTGTATATTTACGGTAAAATTCTGAATTGTCTTTATTATGACGACTACTCAAATATAACTGTCGTTTCTTGTTAATACATTTCCGGATGCCTTTAGTTAGCCATTTAGATTTAAATTTTTTAACTGATAATTTCACTTTAATAACTGGAAAACACAAGTTGTAAAATGTTGTATATAGTTCATAAAATACGTTAAAAGCTTGATTTGTTGTATATTCACTATTGTACACTTCATTAAACGAAAGACTAGATAGGCACTCTATAAATTTGTCTTGATTGGAACTGGAGTAGTCTCTTTTGTACTCAAACCACCATTGATGCGGTTTGACCAGTTTTCTTGAGACCGGGGCAGTATAGATTTGTGCAGTGTGGTCAGATAAGCCAAGTTCTAGCACTCTGGCTTCCCCTTCATCCAGGTTAGTATATATGTGGTCTATGCAGGTAGCTGTGGTTGTAGTGATACGTGTTGGTTCGTTTATTAAAAGGTGTAAGTTATAGTTTTCCATGATTTGGTTTAGTTCTAAGGCCACATTGGATTTCTTCATCGTGTCTACATTAAAATCCCCACATAGAATGATTTTTTTTCTTTTTTGTCTACTTATCATGTCTAGAAGCTCTCTTAATTTAAAAAAGAATAGGGAATTCGTGGTAGAAGGTGTTTTGTTTGTATATATGCACAATACAATTATGCCGTATTTTGTGAGTTCCACGCCACAACATTCAAATATATATGTGTGGGAAATATTGTCGAGTTCATTTAAAGTCTTATATTCAATCTCACTGTTGACGAGTATGGCTACTCCTCCTTTCTTTGATTTTTCTCGAGAGTACCAAGCAGCAGTATAAAATTTTTTTAGTTTAAGGCTACGTTCCATACCTCTCTTAATGTTAGTTTCACACAGACATATGATATCTATAGGTATTTCATCATCTCTCAAATTGTTTATTATACAATATAACTCGTTTTGTTTGGTTAAGGCTCCTGCAATGTTTTGATGCAGTATTCCTATATAGTGGTTACTAGGACCATTAGTTATTTTTTTATTTTTCTTGCTGTTCAGGTTCACATGATTTACGAAAAAAATTAGTTTTATTGTCTAGTTGAACTTGGTCTGGAATGTCGAGGTTTTCTTGTATGGATCTTAAGTATGATTCTTGTAATGTCTTGATCATGGCTAGTAGATTGTGGATTATGTTTTTCATGCCTTTTTTTAACAGTTTACCAGAGTATATGGAAAACATGTCCGTGGTTAAATTTAAGTTTGAGTCAAAGAAGTAGGCGTATCCAAAGGCGTGTATGTCCAAGTTTAGCATGTTATTAAAAGCTTCTACTCTAATGTTATGTAGGGTTGCTCCACAAATATAATTTGGTGCAGCGATTATTAGATTTGTATGTTGTACTTTTAACGCAGCATTCTTGATAGTCTAAACCAATTGCATGTAGTCATTTGTAGAACTAAAATCAGATTCTCCTATTAATATGATGCAAAAGTCATTTAAAGTGTAATCTGTCAATTTTTTCTCTAGTGAATTCACAAGCTCCTTTATGCCTCCATTGGAATTAATGAAATGGCAGTACTTGCATTTTTTTCCAACATTGTGTTCGTCTAAAATCCCTATTATGCTGTGTCTATTATTTGTACTCAGTATACAAAGTTTGTTTAAGGTCAAATCTTTATTTTTTGTAGTCTCAGTTTTGGTTTGGAGCTGTTCTGTGTTCACTGACTGTCCTGCTTGTTTTTCATGTTCGATTCCCATAATACTTTTTGTTTGTTCTAAAGGTTCTAGTTTAGAATGATTAAGACTCGTATTTTTTTTTTATCTATGTGATCTTGTAGGAGTCGATTTACAAAAACTTAGTAACTGTTCAATCTTGGAATCTTTCTCTGTATTCTGATTTTTTAGGGCAAAGTTTTCAGCGACTTTCAGCGATTTTCAGCGAGTTTATAGCTTGTAGGAGCCCACTGCAGGGCAAAGGCCTCCTTATACGAATAATGGAAGAGGGAGAAGCCCATACCTCACCACGAGGGCCACGAAGGCGAGTACTAACTCGCCACTAGGCAATTTTACCTTCCGAAGCACGTTCTAGTTGAAATACCACTTAAACGGTCACCCATTAATTTCGGTAATCGTCTCGAATTAACGAGCGCGTCAGTGTCAATTGCTTCAAGGTAGACCAGTCAAGCTGGCCTGATTCGACAGTCGGTCAGATATGCCGCCCTCTTGTGGGGCAAACCCAAGTAAAGTAATAAACAGTGTGATTAAAATAAATGTATTTACTAACTACAGAAGACAATAACAGTACCTTTGATCATAGAGACGTCATTGGCTCCATCGCCGATAGCGAGCGTGACGGCCTTCAGACTCTTCTTGATCATCTCCACGACCATCGCCTTCTGCAGCGGCGTGACCCGGCAGCAGATCACCGATCTACACTGCATTACTACGTCCAGGAACCTGGTGAACAATCAAGCATTATAATTTAGCACACATCAACCCATAGATGCTCCTCTAGGATGAATTCTCGACTTGCGCGCGACTCTGCTTTTTTCCATACGTGTCGCGGTATACTAATTTCTCCCTTTTAAAAGTGTAAATTTTTGTAAATAAATACAACTGACACATGCAGTAATCGGCCCGCAAAGCTCTGTGTGACATCTATGGTGGTATCAATACAATCGTCGCGCTTTGCACTGTTGCTATTCCGCCGCAAGCGCGCACTCTGCTTGCCACTCGGACCGAGCCGGGCGGTTAAAGCTGTTCCGCACACGCGACGGACTACATTTAATGTGACACTTGGAGCCTGTTTCACTGGTACTGAATAAGTTCTTGACAGCTTATTTGACACATCGTTTGAGCTCTGTGTGGCCTAGCTATAAGACTTACTTCTCCTCCAGCTTGGGATGCAGACAGTGTACAAGCGAGTGCCCGTTGACGACGATCGCGAACCCGTTGAAGTCGTGATTGTGCTCGTGTGAGCGAGCAAGAACAACTCTACAACTGCGCTCTGCCTGGCTCAGCCTCAAGACTTACTTCTCCGCCAGCTTGGCATGCAGAGCAGACAGTGTACGAGCGAGTACCCGTTGACGACGATCGCGAACCCGTTGGATTTGTCTTGTTGCTCATGCGACCGAGCAAGAACAACTCTACAACTGCGCCCTGTGTAGCCTAGTCTCAAGACTTACTTCTCCTCCAGCTTGGGATGCAGACAGTGTACGAGCGAGTGCCCGTTGACGACGATCGCGAACCCGTTGGAGTCGTCATTGTTGTGCTCGTGCGTCTCCGCAGAGTACGGTCCTCCGCCCGACGCGTACTCGTTGCTGCAACGTGCACTTATTAGTTATACAAAGTATGCGATATTATGGTCAATCTGGAAGGTAACTTTTATAGACAATCACGGCGATATAAAAGTGGAACTAGTAATAAAAGTAGGATTTTAATTATTTGGCATTTATGGCTTTACTGATATTATATCACTTTACTGATATTATATCACTTTGTGCTTGGTAAGAATAATTTCCTCTTTTTGCAATAAACAACCAATTTAAAGACCTAGTATTTGGCTTGCAGTAGCATAATACTGCCACAATTCCGTCGCCTCTCATCGGTGTGCAGTTCTGTTGTTGAGTCTGCTGTCATTAATGCCGCTATTGTATATGACAGTACAGCCATTAGAAAAGGTGTTTCTCTCAAGACACAGCTTAAATCGTTTGCAATAAACAAACAGGCAAATTCGACAATAAAGCAATACATGAAAGCTTAACATGATATTACTAGCGCGTTTCTTTCAATCAGTTTAGTAGTTTTCAAAGTTTTTTTGGATAATACTTCGCCGAAGACAACATTGCAAAATGATTACTAAATGAAGACACTCCACACAGGGCATTTTGAAAAGGTGATTTATAAAATATATTAGCTAGCATGTGTGATGAGTGCCTGGGGGAATCTTAGTGTCAGGTTAGGTATCAACAGGTTAGAGAGAGAAAGAGCACTCGGGTTGGGTGTACAGATAGGCAGAGAGGGTGATACAGACAGACTGTGATGTTAGTATTACAGGAAAGTGTAACAAACTTCAGTTTAGTTTTATAGTACACATCTTCGACAACAATAACTAATTGGTTGATTATCTCTGGTTTTAGATATTCATCCTTACACAAATTGCATTTCGACTTCATATCACAAGACAAATCAATGAGATAGTTACAATAAAAAAACTACTTAAGCGATAGAGAACAGACCTAGAATACGTTATTTTTCTTTCAAATCTGATATACTATGCCACTTACATTAAATCACTTTAACTCACTCACTCGCATCTCATTTACTAAATGGAATGCACTGCAATTCATGCACTGATAGGAAATCTCAAATGAGAGAGAATTGATTGAATCTCGCAGTGAATGTGTTATTATATATTTATTTCACTCTACACACGGTGACACATCAAGCTATACAAAACCAAATTAAGCTGGTTTCGCGTAGGTTGAACAACGTATAGTTTCGCGCGGCCAGCTTATGTTGGTATTGTGCAGCTTGATGTATCGCCGTGCATACACACATACTTCTATTTTTTTTTTGCACATTTAAATTATGAGGAAAACATCAAAATTAAAAACTCGGCAAAATAACTTATAATATTGCATTTTATGACACAAAAGCAAATTTAATAACATACTTATCCTATTGCACGGCAAAAGCCTTCCTTATTATACAAACATTTATGCGCATATTAAATTCAATTGACTTTCAAGCAAGGGTAATCATTGGCTTGTTTTTAACACTGAGTCAGTATAATATGACGTACACAATAATATTAGACACGTGACATATTCCCACGGAAGCCTACAGCTGTGTTCTATATTACAATAGCATTGTCCTTAGCCACTGTCTAATCATACTCACAAAAACTGACAACTGAAGTCAACTACACTGGAACAAGAAGATAGACTAAGTACAGAAGTTACGTGGCTTTTGATTTCTCTCTAGTAGAACGATGCTAAAGTGGACTTAAGACAGAATTCTAGTTTTTCAGTCTATTAAGGGTTGAGACACATTTGCCGACGGCGACCGACGGCGGCCCCATACAAAAATGACATTTAGTATGGGAAGCGGTCAGACATCGTCACCGCGTCGACGACGGACGGTTTCCCATATCATGATGATATACATGACATTTTTGTATGGGCCGGTCGCCGGTCGCCGTCGGTAAATGTGTTTCACCCTTAAGCTTCAGCAACAATCTTGAGAGGAATCAACATTGTATATAAGAGCAGTATTTAAAGCGAACGTTATGGACAAATATAGCCTTCGATCATCATTCATCACTTCTATCTTTTAAAGTGTTAAGACTATGAAACCACACATTTAGCATAAGAGTGCCGAATAGCATTTTTAATCTCACACATCCTAATTGGAATAATGCATAAATTCCATAAAATTCATTGCACTCCTGGTATGTGATTTATTATTTTCCTGCGGCATTCTAAAACACTTCTTTATTTTATTTTTATAATCACAACCAAATCCCATAAAATATTAACGTAATGGCTGCTACACACAATGCCGCCGGCATGCCAGGAATGTCTCCACCCGCCTATACTATAGAAATGATGCCCGTGTGATAAAATTCAGCCGCCATGCCTATGTTATAGTGTCTAATAGCCTTTATTTTCGTAGTTTTTATTTTCTCCCTCTTTAATTTGGTCAGTTCCTATTTTCACGCGTCCCGGTATAGTAATCAGTAATCAGTAATCAGTAATCATTTATTTGCTTTTGAACAGGGTAAACAATATTGTAGGTATTAGTAACAATTATACATGATCTCCTGATTCAGCCATTTACAAAAGCATGCAAATATTAACATAGCAAAGAGAATAATTAATTGAATTTAAGATACTCATTATATATTTATAATGTCAATAATGTATAATGTCAAAATTTATAATGTCAAAAATGTGTTTAACATTGCACTTTCTTTCTAATAAATTGTAGTAATAATAGTTATGCACTTAGTTCGGACTCCTTAGACCATCATTGTACCTATTCTAGACGCTTGGGCCAGTTGATCATAGTTCAAGAATTCTTGCACGGAGTAGAAAGAATACTGAGCTAGCCAATTGTATAACATTGTTTTAAATCTATTAAAGGATAGTTCTTTGAATGATTCCGGTATTTTGTTATATATTGATATACACATCGAGTAACAATTTTTTTGAAACCGTGTACTTTTGGGGACAGTATCCTGTGCAAGCCTTTCACGATTTCTAGTGCTTCTAGGGTAAACATCTTTAGTTTTTTTGAACAGGTATGTATGCTGCTTGACAAATTTTGCCACCTCAAATATATATAAAGAGGGTAGGGGTAAGATTTTTAATGATTTATAAAGAGGCTTACAAGATACGTCTGGAGCTATACCGCAAATTGCACGTATGCACTTCTTTTGCGCAATAAATACCTTAGACATATCAGTACTATTACCACAGATAATAAGACCATAGCGGAGAACTGATTCTACATAGGAGAAATACGCCATAAATGCTGCGTTTCTTGTTGCAGTTTTCGTTAACTTATAGAGGGCAAAGGTAAACCTATTAATTTTATTACATATATTTTCTACTTCATTTTTCCAATTCAGATTTTCGTCAAGAATTACACCTAAAAAAGTCACCTTAATTGCATTCGAGAGAAATTGTCCGTGATAGTTAATATTTAATTGTAAATGAGGATTGCTAAAATGTATATAATTCGTTTTGTCAAGATTAATTTGTAAATTATTATTATTAAGCCAATTTATTATTGATATAATTACATTATTTATAGCGTCTTCATGTTCGATTATTGTCTTCTTTTTATTTGTTGTCACGATCACTGATATGTCATCAGCGAATAAGATGCTTCTATGTGTAGTGACATTTGGTAGATCATTCACATATATAAGGAATAGAAGCGGGCCAAGCACACTACCTTGAGGGACTCCAAAGTTATTTTGCCTAAACTCGGACCTAGCTGTTTGTGATACATGGTTTTCATCCAAATATGCCAATTCAACACACTGTCTTCTATTTTTCAAATAAGATTCTACCCAATCAAGCGCTGGGCCTCTAATACCACTGTGTTCCAATTTAGCCAACAGTTTTGAATGTGACACAAAGTCAAATGCTTTGGACATATCGAAGAATAAGACAGTTGTATAATTCTTCAAGTTAATATTTTGTAGGATCTCATTAACCAAATTAAATGCAGCAAGTGTGGTTGACTTGTTTTTTTGAAAACCGTACTGATCCTGTGCAAGTACAGAAAATTTATTCAGGAATGATGTGAGTTTTTCGTGCATCACTTTTTCAAATACCTTGGAAAGTATAGGTATTAATGTTAAACGGTAGTTAGTCATAACAGTTTTTTCTCCTTTTTTATACAAGGGTTTTACGATGGACAATTTAAGTTTCTCTGGAAACGTACCAGATTCCATTGAGAGGTTTACTAGGTATGCTAGAATGGAGCCTAGTTGCAGTTTACACGCTTTTAACACCTTTGTGCAGATATTATCGTATCCTACAGAATTGGTATTTTTCAGTGACATAATTAATTTAATAATATACGATTCGTCAATTGGAGTTAAATACATGGAATTGCTTTGTTGATTATTAAATATTGAATTATCGATGTTATTATA
This sequence comes from Agonopterix arenella, assembly GCA_927399405.1. NCBI lineage: Eukaryota > Metazoa > Arthropoda > Insecta > Lepidoptera > Depressariidae > Agonopterix > Agonopterix arenella. The sequence continues at coordinate 10,862,893 of OV656706.1, read as the reverse complement.
ATTAGTTTGATTAGTCATGTCAATAAAATAGTCATTAAAAGTAGTTGCTATAGTGGATGGTTCGACAATTATTTTTCCTTTGCAAGTAATTTTTTCAATATAATTATTGCATTGTGTACTATTTATTTCACTATTTATAATTTTCCACGTTGCTCTAGATACATTTTTACTCCTTGAAATAAATTTTTCGTTAATGTTCTTTTTTGCTCTATGTATGCATTTTTTTAATAGTTTTGTATATATTAGATATTTATTTTTCCCATGTACAGTTTTGTTTGTGTAATATTTAAATCTTAATGCTTTTTTAGTGTTGCAACTTATCCTAAGACCTTTTGATATCCAGTTTTGACCAGATTTTGTATTAATTTTTACCTTAATAACAGGAAAGCATAGATCATACATAAGACAAAACAGATCATAAAATTCGTTGAACGCTGCATTCAAGTCCGATTTTGAGTATACATCTGAGAAGGAGAGACAACTTATATACCTTTGGAATTTTTCTACATATTCTTTAGAGTAACATCTTTTAAAAATGAAAATTGATTTTGGTATTGCCTTCCTAGACTTAATGGGAAAAGTCAGTGTTTGTGCAGTATTGTGGTCTGATAAGCATAAGTTAATTACTGATCCCTTAGCACTTCTTATGTTACTGATAATGTGGTCAATACAAGATGTCCCTCTTGTTGGTTCAGTTATGTTTAAGTGAAGATTGTGATTTTTCAGAATGTCCCTGAGATGTGTCGCTATATTTATATCGGGCAGCGTTGAATATAGAATTGATGATCGTAAGTAGACACCAGTATTCATCAACAACATTAACTTTTAAACCACGCGTTAACGCCACGTAACTTAACAACAGACAAGAAACATAGACAGCACAGAGCACACAAGTAGGGTACAAATGATCGGAGCGGAGCGTGAGGCGGTGATAACAAGGTGTAGCTCTCAGTCTCTCTACCTGTCGATGTCGTGTGGTATTGTGTTATGTTCCCACCTAAATGTGACGACGGACACGGCCGGCGCGTTCAGCTTCACGTTGGCGGCGCGGCCGGGCGACGGACGGGACACCGCCGCGCCGCCGTTCGCTTCGTTCACTGTCTTCGGCTCTGTTGTGCCTGCAGACAATAATAAATAAATATCTTGGACATTGTCACATAGATTATCTAGTTCCTATAGAAGTTCAAATATCTAGCCCAGACTTGTATTTTGATAACTAGACGTACAAACATACTTATTCAACATACAACATAATGACTGAACCGGGATTCGAATCCAGGCCCTCTGGTTTGGCAGTCCGGCGTTGTTAATCATTACACCAAACGAATCATCGTATGCCCCTGTTGATCTTGAATACAGAAGTTAAAGCTGTAAGTTAGCGCTCTTATAGACGAGCGAAACTTTGCGGTCGCCGTGTGTCGCAGAGGGTCGCGCTCATAGACTTTACAGTCGCCATGGGTCGACCCTCCGCGACCGCAAAGTGTCGCTCGTCTGTAAGAGTGCTAAGCCCGAACCCGTGAAAAAATTATCGGTACAGTTCAGAGAAAATACATATTATCATCACCATCACTGCAGCTTCCATCCACTAACAGTAGCAGTATATCCTATTTTCTATACCTTCTGTATTTCCTGTTATACTGTTTTGGTGTAAAATAAAGTATAATTTGATTGATTGGCAGTACTAACCATGAGGGAGAAATGTATTAACGACTCGTATACTATCTTTGCACTTGGCGAGCTGTTTGTCGACGTCGTCGTGCGACGTGCCGTCTATCACGAACACCTCCGCCATGTCGTCCGTCAGCAGCTGGCAGGAGTAGCCGATGTTTATTGCTGTTTCTGTAAACGATAAATGGATCAGTGGAAAGTAAAAATGGGCCTCTGCCTGCTTGTGCGATTCAGAAAAATCTTGAGGCAGGCTTGGCTGCATTGCACCTAATAAAAAATTAAATAATTCGAAGCCCTCTCTCTCGCTCACCCTGAAAATGTCTTAAGCGCATCACACACTTTGAAGATACAATCATATTTTACCTAAAGATTCAATGGCTAGTTATACTATTCTAACGCAAAATGACATATGCACGTCTCGCTTCCTCTCACTTGCGTATGAATGAGAAGGGTATAAAGTTACTGACGTGCTTAATCAACAGCATTGATTGTTCAACTTCAAGGCTAATTTATTAAAAAAATTACAAACTAAAGCATATTAGACTCAAACGATTCCAATTGACCCCCTTCAGTATTGATATCGTTCACACATACACTTCACAACCATTACAATGGAAAAAATAGCGACCACTTACAATTTTTTTTAAATTACCAAAACTAAAACCACGAGGGCCAGAAAAAGAAGTAAAGTTGAGATTGTAACTTGAATAATTGCTCGAAGGGTGGATCTCAACTCAAATTATGTAAAAATATTGAGATATAATAAACATTTTTTTTTAATAATTACCTTGTTTATCACCCGTTAGAACCCAGATCTTAATTCCAGCCATACTTAGATTTGCTATCGTCTCTGGCACTCCATCTTGTAATTTGTCTTCTATGGCAGTTACACCTGCAAAGAGAATACATTTTAAAAACCAAGAAAAATATGAACAAATAATAAGCATAGCATATGTTCACGACGATATTCTCCGCGGGGGTAGTCAGACATATAATACATATACAGGGTCCTTCTTAATATGCTGACAGTTTTTTAAGAGGATGATCGGACATAAGGACAACAACTGGAAATTTTGTCTGTATCTATAATCTGACAGTCACTCCCAGCAGTACAAGTGGGACGTACCCAACAGTACAATTAGTACGTACCCATCAGCAGCAGGTCGGTCTCTATCTCCTCGTAGATGGCGTCGAGTTGTTCGTCGCGGTCGTGGATCGCGAGCGCGGCGGCCTGGTGCCGTCTCTTCCACTCCGCGAACCCTCGCTCGTCCAACGGCCGCCATGCTAGCGCCAGCGTACGCAATCCTTCCCCCGCGAATTTCTACAACATTATTTTATTATATTAGTCAGATATAAGCTGATGTTTTTGGTTTGAGTATGTTATGGTATCAGATATACCTACGGATCTCACGACTAGGCATCTTGAGATCTGTATAGTGTATAAATATCATATTTATTTGTATAGAATTACACTTAGTTTTTACACTGTAAACATTCGGTTAGTTCTAGGGTTCTACGTTTAAATCGTAGAAGATTTATAATATTTCCAATTAGCAGTGTATTTTGATAGAATTTATAGTATCATCTATATTCTACAGGAAGAAATTTATATCATTAGCATCCTTTTAAACTAAGAGTCTACCCATCAAACTGAACAACTTTTCCTATGGGAGCAAACGATCGGAGCAAAAAAAATCTGCTGTTCCATACTAAACTGTACCCGCCGCCGCTGCCTACTCGACTCAAATGTATGCAACAGCTGATTTTTTTTGCTCCGATTACTCGACTCAAATGTATGCAACAGCTGATTTTTTTTCTGCTCCGGTCGGTTTGCTCCCATAGTAAAAGTTTTTTCAGTTTGATGGGTAGATTCTTAGTTTAAAAGGATGCCAATGATATCAATTTCACCCTGTATAAAGAGGTAAAAATATATAAAAGGGTTACTTACATTTAAATGCTCTTGCGTCTTAGACTTGACTTCTGGCTGGCTACCAGGTTTTAATCTGTCGTATATTACATTATCAGCACCTTTTGTAAATAACCTAATTTCACCATCCCTCCTCAATATCACGGACATTCTTTTCCTAACATTATTAAAATCTAATATACATAACAACTCATACTCCTGAAACAAATAAAACAACACAAATTATTTCTAACTCAGTTGACGACCATTTCAGACCATTTCAGATGAATTCATAGTAATTATAGTTACCTCTGTTTTACCCATTACTTCTATTGTAATACTATTAGGCGAGCGTCCTCTGAACACAAAGCCAAAGTTTCTAGCTGCAGACACGAGCGCAGACTCGTCCGGCGATTGAGCCTAAAACATAATATTACACTGATTCAAACCGACCAACTGGGTTACATTTTTTAGATTTTGTTAATGGTTTAATAACAATTATGAAAAGTGTGCGCGACTTATTGACACTAACACTCAGTTGCAGAAACGCTCATTAAAGTTAATCATCCATTAAATCTATAGATGTCGCTTTTTGTCTTGTTGACGTAGTAAAAGCTAGCAAGAGATTTAATGAAGGATTAACTCTAATGAGCGATTCTGCAACTGAGAGTGAGTCTCTTAAACTGGGTCAGATATTTTTGGCAGCTTAGTAAATATGTCAATATAGTATTCTCTGAATAAATCACCATTATGACACACCTAACAAATAGCCTTGACAAGTAATCCTCGTGCACGTTTATAGCGGAAAACATACATACATACATACGTCAATGTGACGTAGGCGTGGTGAATATGTGCCTACGTCATCATGACACACCTATCTTGATTCTTCAACATCCATAAGTCATTTTAAATACATCGTAGCGGATTTCAGGTATGCCACCAATTTCATCCACTTACAGTAGTGTAGTACCACTTTTACCGATGTACCTGCGCAGTTAAAAATTTTAATAGCGCGCGAAATGATATTGACCAATAAGGATGTACCACCTTCCATCCCTGGCCGCTAATGTCTAATCGTTTTCGCGTCCTTTTCGCTGCTATGCAACTTTTCTACCCTTTGATTACATGAAGTCATTTAGAATTCGGGTTTTGTCTGGTCTGCTCTACGCAAACGAAGACTGACGAGCGGAATTATTTTTCTGGTCGTACTGTACGTACGTACGTCTCTAGGGTCTCTCTATACTCTCGGGCGGCCTTCCTTAGTGGTTTCTAGGCAGTAAACAGAAAAGGTAAATAGCAATGATAAAGGATCGCCAGACCTGGTACTCAAGTCTGCCGTTCTTCTGTTCGGGCATAACGGTGTGGCACAGGGCAAGCAGGCGGAAGAAGTCATGAACCTCCCTGTCGCCCTGCTTCACCGCCTCCAGCAGCGACGAGTCGAAGAATTTGAACTCCGGCTCGTATTCAGGGTTGAATGAGAAGTCCAGCGGCTCTATACTCTGTGGTAAGACGTGCCAGATGAACATTTGTTTCGAGGAACTTTTTGAAGAACAGATCTACCTTAAACATGTTTGTATACTTGGCTGACGTTTTCCGTCTTCTTATTGATTTTCGCTTTTTGGTGAAACGAGCAAGCATAAGAGATGCATGGAGCGACATATGAATGAGCGCGAATAAAAAAAAAAGTTTGATTCGAGGATTTACAGGTTTTTTTGGCATATGTATATTTTTGGGAATTTTGTAATGGGAACTATTTTTAGTATTTGTATCTGGTTGAAATGTAAATTACGAAAATCAATAATAACTTTTAACGTTTTTCTAGAGCGCTCAGTTATGTCTCGGACTTTAAAGGTCAACGTTGCGATAACAAGAGCAATTTAATTCATGAGCAACCTACACAGGTTTCAATTTCGGAACAATGGAGCCTTGTTTAAAAACATAATATGTTTAACGTAGATTTGTTAACATTACACACAATAACATGTTAATGGTGTTAAAAAGCCCTCTACAAAAACAAGAAACAACACACGATGCAAAGCGTCATGCAACAAATGAGTTAGTCACATATATACACACAAATATGTACAGTTATACACATAGACATTAGGACACGAATGCATGGAAGATGTAGATAGACTAAATTGATAATGAAACTGTTCAGAACTTTAATTTCTTTATTAATAACCAACAGGAATAGGACATCATAACCCAAAGAAATGATAGAAAATTAATGTGTAAACTCTAGTTGTCTTGCGCAGGAAGAAATTGTGTAGTGTTATTATATTATAGTGAAATATTGTAATCCCAGGATAGAAGATAGACAAAAATGAAAGAACAGTAAGTACTGGGTTTATAAATAAAGTACAATAATTATTTAAGAGTCGACTTGTTGTTAAATTAACGCAAAACCTGAAAACTGTTGGTGCTGAATTTTAAGCACGTTTTGAGATTTATACTTAAAAAATTATCATTATAATCATCATTACCAGCTTATAAATAATAATTTGCAGGGCAGAAGCCTGTTTTTACGAAAAAGGGTGATATCGCCTCTTACCCTTACTCGAAATTTTCTTCACATTTCTTACAAATTAAGGTGGTGGCAGAGGGGTCAATTTTATACAAAAGTTTGACGCACAATACGCGTAGACGGTATTAATATAAGTAACTTTGTATATTGGGAAAAATTGTTTAGGAACTCTAGATGCCGCGTCACAAATAACATTTGTAATTTATAAAATAATTACGAAGATATAAAGCTTTGAAATTTTTCATACAAAATTTTTATATCTTCGTAATTATATTATAAATTGCAAATGTTATTTGTGACGCGGCATCTAGATTTCCAAAACTATTTTTCCATATATAAAATATTGCTTTTATTAATTCCGTCTACGCGTATTGTGCGTCAAACTTTTGTATGGACTGAAACCACCTTAACCGAGTAAATTCTGAAGTTTATAACTGCAGGTACCTAAACTTTGTATTCCAAGGTTTTGCATTAACTTGTTAACACGTTAAAGTAAGGAATCAGTTATTTGTTATCTTAGCTTTATAATGAGCCTAAGCCTACTACAGTTCGTAGATAAATAGACGCAGAAAGCTGAGGTACACAACATTTTATGTACATGTATAGTCCTTTTTGCTCAAAGGAAAGTTTCGATTGTACATTTATTTATTTTTTATTTACAATTAATGGACTCTTGCTTGCGCGTTAGCACTGCATTTCCGCCAGTGTCAAGTAGTTTATGGGAGAATCTATCCCAATCTCAGGGATTGTTTTTGGTCAAGAACAAGAAGATATTGAGGATTGCGGAGCCTCGTGGCAGGTAAAAACGCGACGCGCGAAAACCACGCGAGACAAGTGCTCGGGTCAGAACCTGCAATGTAACTCTACATTTATTTTATTACAACATTTAGCATATTTGAAGGATTTTCAATCATTGAACAAAAAGGTACTATAATGTACAGTAATACGAAGTTACAACAAAATTTATTCGCGATATCATGTTTGATTTATGTTGCATTACATCAAAATGTTTACTTTTCCCGTCGGCTTATGGAGCAGCCAAATATGACTTCAATATTTCAGTTTCTGTAATATTGATTCAAACAAGCAGCTGCGAATAAATTTAGTTATCTTTTATCAACTAATATTTGACGTTCTGTTATAAACTACTTATGTATCCAAGTGGCGACCTTCAGGTTTTTATAAATAAAGGGCCAGTAGGTATTGCAAAATATTATTATATTTAGAACAGAAAATTGATCTTCAACAGTCCATAAAGTAGTCGTCAAAAACTTTTATTATCAGCCAATAATTGTTCACTTAGCAATTACAGATAATTTTTTACCATAAAATTTTTGCTCCCGGAAAAGGTATAAAGGTGGTTACGGAATAATTTTATAAACGAGTTTTCAATAAACGTGAACGTCAAACATTGGCCGACGACATGACATGTGTGACATAACCCGTGTAGTGTGTGTGGGGCGGACAGGGTTGCGGGTTGAGGGTTGCGGGTTGAGGGTTGCGGGTTGAGGGTTGCGGGTTGAGGGTTGAGGGTTGCGGGTTGCAGGGTAGACGTGACGTACGGAGGCGTGTGGCCTGCGCGCGCCGGGCGTGCTGCGGCCCTGCTCGTGCTCGAGGTCGAGCAGCCGCGCGCGCGCCGCAGACCCGCCCGCGCCCGCTCCCGCGCATGCTCCCGCTCCACTCGACCCGCCGGACCCGCTCGCCGCGCCGCCCGCGCCCGCCGGCGACCGCTGCATGCGACCACCACACGCACGTCACACACACCGCCTACCACCCGGTACATAGTACCGTACTTCCACTGCTACTGTTACCCTAAGCGTACCAGGCGGCCTCTATTCTCATTATCCTGTTCATTTATACTGAATGTGCTACGCTTATCTGCGACATATGTAATTTATTTTACTTCAACTTCACTCGTTTCAAGCGTGATCGAAGCTGGAGCTTAATTATGTTACAGTTATATAGTATCATTCTTTTATCAATAGCTATCTTAGAGCTTCGTTAATTTTTTAAACTTCTACGTTACATTTATATTAAATCACATTTCCTTATACTCTTAAGTATAAATATAAAAGAACATGGACATCAGACTCAGACGGGACACAATTCCCTCGGTCATTGTCCTACTTCTTAATAAAAACTAGGACACGACGGAAATTGTTATATTTACGTGTCCTGCTCTTATATAATTTGTGCTTCAAAAGATTACTTACAGACTTCTATAAGAGTGACAAACTACTAATTATTGCTTGTGATGTGTTTGTACATGCAAAAAAGTAATAAAAATAGTGAGTGGCGGGTGGTAGAATGTGTGTGAAACTAAATATGTCAATGTTTGTACATAAGTGCATGAATAATATAACTCAAACGGAATAAAGTGTGTGTAAATTGTAATATTATCCATGCACAAACTGGAAAACAAAATACAGTATGACATGACAAAATTCAAACGGATCACAAGATCAAACATAACTTCATAACATGAACCCCAAAGCGAGGGCAAAACGTGGACGATCGCAACAATCACTTCAAATGTAACTTCAAAAAACAAAACAGAAACCCGTAGGTAGAAAACAAAAGAAAACCATGCAAATAAAATGTGGGGCTGCTTGAAACGTGCCAGTCTCATAGTAGACTAGTACCTGTGTTTGAAACTATGCAACCTACATGCATCTTAAACTTGTGACTTAAAGAATCATCTATTGCAGTGCTTGGTCTACTTATTAAAAACATTTTCTTCTAGAAGATATATTAACATTTCTAAATATAATAGGACTTACCTCGTTGAGTTCTATGGTCTCCCCCGTGCGTTCATCTACTACATCTCCGTAACAGACTCCCGCTATGGAACACTTATTAAAAGTCATGATATTTTGTGTTAGAGTGCCCGTTTTATCTGAGAATATATATTGAATTTGACCTAAAAGAAAAAAAACGACACGTTTTATTCTATAATTACATAAATAAAAATGTAATTTAAAGAATAAATTATTGGTAACGTACCGAGTTCCTCGTTTAAAGTAGTAGTCCTCGCTTTAGCTGCTGTACCCGTCTTATCATAATACATCTTTTCATCCCAGTTTATGAGGAAACTTTGCGCAAATCTTATGACCTGCAAAAAAATAAATAGTTTACTTTATTTATTACCAATGTTAAAACACCATTCAACCCAGCAAGGGTTTCTGAGCACCTCGAAAGGGAAATAAACATGTGTATGTTTCGGTCTGTTATAATAATAATATGACTTGTGTAATATTTAGCTCACGCACATAAAGGAGGCCTGACATGACAAACATAATTATATGTTATGTTTTAACTAAACCAATAATATAAACTACACCACTAGTTTTTAATTACTTACAAAATTTTAAGGGTGTATAACGGTATATATTAAATTGTTATTGAACCTCCAATAGAAAATCGAACCACACTTTTGTATGGGAGGTCAAAAAAAATCTTCCTTAGGAAAAGTTGTTTCGTTTCCTTTCATTGTCTGAATACTCCTTAAAATTTTGTTATTGATTAAAAACTAGTGGTGTATAATTATTGTCTAATAAGTGGTTACGATGATAGGCAGATTTCTTTTTGTAGGTGACTATTACACGCGAAGAAAAGAAGGGACTTTTCTTTTCTCCATGCTATTACAGCTCTGCTCACGGAGCAACTACTGCTTTTTGCTGCGGACTGTTGGAGGGACTACGAAGGGTCTACCGAGCCAAAAGAATGAACTTAAGGCGGTTGCAGAGGGGTCAATTTTATACAAAACTTTGACGCACAATACGCGTAGACGGTATTAATATAAGTAACTTTGTATACATGGAAAAAAAGTTTAAAAGGCTTAGAAATTTTTCATAAAAAATTTTAAAAGCTTTATATCTTCGTAATTATATTATAAATTGCAAATGTTATTTGTTACGCGGCAACTAGATTTTCTAAACTATTTTTCCATATATAAAATATTACTTTTATTAATTCCGTCTACGCGTATTGTGCGTCAAACGTTTGTATGGACTGAAACCACCTTAAGCAACCGACCTAGGGGCACCCAGAGCGGTGCGGACCTCGGCATAGGACGATACTGGGGCTACGCGGCGGATTGGGTAGCGGGGATCGGTGAGATGATAGGCTGATGATAGGTTATCTATACTATCATAAAACTGCAAATGTTTGTGTTTGTAACAGCATCACATAAGTTATGATTTAACATCATATGAGTTATGATTTAACTTAAAATCTGGTAGGTATATACCTAATTTGTGCGGACAAAGTCGCTCGTAAACTGTAGTAGATAAATAAAACTGACCTCGACAGAAACGTAAAGCGATATAGGCACGACAGTGTTCATGACGATGGCGTAGGAGAAGAAGACGAGGAAGGCGATGACGACGGCGCCGGAGGCCGGCTCCGCGGGCACGAGCGTGTCCCAGGGCAGGTACACCTGGAAGTAGCGCCCCACCAGCCACTCCCACACGCCGCACGCCACCGTGCAGAACACACACATCGACAGCAGGAAGAATACTATCTGTGGACATTCGAGATAGTTCAGTTAGAGCCCTTTCTGGTAAGTTATTTTTCAGCAAGCTTCTATCAGCGGAGACCTATAATTGGCTTTCTGGTAGACATTTATATTTGTATCGTGTCAACAGCTGTTGGTCTTAATAACGTAAGAAAATAAAACAAAATAAACAGCGTGTTCGCGATCGCGAACCAATCACGCTGAGAAAGAGCTCTTAAGGATTACTCTCTTAAAATGCAAACATCGTGAGGAAAACTTTAGTTTACTTCTGATATGTATGAGAAATTCACCAATCTTTACTGGGCACGTATGGTGGACTAACCCATACAACCATGAAGTAAATGAATTAATAATAAAAAGAACTTTATTCATTTTCATAATGAAAAGAAAGGAATCTCAGCATAGTTGCTGTTAGTTATTGACTCCCATTTTTCCAATCGCTTCGCTGGATAACAGTACTACAATTCGTATTTTACGGATACCTCCGAACTTATGGTATTTTCTTTTCATTCTCGGGAATGCAGGTTTCCTCATGTCTTTCCTTTCCTTGACCGCCGAGCTAGTAAATGGTACAGGCCAGAAATAGAACCACCGCCTCATGATTTCTCTTACGTATGTAGCACACAGTCGAACTCACCCCTATGATAAGAAAATTAAGTAGCCTATCTATGCTGGTGCGCTTAAACTTGGTCTTGCCGGAGTTCTGCATGAGCTTGGTGTCCTTGCCGGCGAACACCACCACGCCGTAGCACCACGACGTGTTGCGCAGCACGCAGCCTCGCAGCAGGATCTTGTCGTTGTCCAGAGAGAAGTGCTGGTCGCGCCAGCTCAGCGTGCCTGTACATACAATCACAATTAGCATAAGGGTAACATGAGCATAATGCTCACTATTATTTTCCCCAGACTACATTCCTCGGGGATAAATAGTCGAGACAATTACATACACATACGTGCATATCACATTTTGTAGTTTCTTATATTCTTCCTCTTTATTATGACAATTACTTTATTAGTTTATTACGTAGTATATAGAATTTATATTTAAAATGTTCCTAAATCTTTCTTATTCTTCTTCTAATCATGTGCGCAGAGCCCTGGTGTCAGAGTTTTCTCAGACCGCCTTACGACCTCTGACGTGGTTTTTATGTAATGACTACTGCCACCAGAGATAGTAGCCGGGACCAACGGCTTAACGTGCCATCCGAAGCACGGAATCATTTTTCTTTTCAAACAATCAGGTGATTCAGCCTGCAATGTCCTAACCAACTAGGGAAAAACGCACAAAGTGACATATCACTAGGTGTCGCCCGTGGGAATCGAATCCACGACCTCGGTGTCGAGAGCCAATGCTCTTAACCATTAGACCACGGAGGCAGTTAATCTTTCTTATGAGTAGAGTGTAATGGCAATTAATAAAGTAATAGGATCTGCATTTCTACTGTTTTCGTTCGCTTTGTTTTGTTCGATGTGCAAATAAAGAAAATTTTTATGTTATGTACCGTATAATGTTTTGTATAATCTGTAATTGGTAAAACTATTTATTTATTATCTTTGTTCCACATTTAATGTAGAATTGTATTAAACAATGACTTGTTTGTTTTCATCTAAGCAAATTTTAAAAAATTGTGGGTTGATAATAATGCACCACCTAGATATGTGACCTACATTAACGTTTCAAGTCCAAAGTAAACATTATCACCAAGTAGTAGTCTTAATGGCTCAGACTGCATATAAACACAAATGCTTACTTTGCAACTAAATCATTACTTAATTCTTACAACATGCGCGTTCAGCGGCGGATTTAGTCGCCATTTTGCAAACCTTTTGCAGTTGTTTCGCAAACTAATCACAGGTGAATGAACTGAAGAGCTGTAATCTTAAGCTAGCATTAAGTAAGCTAAATGCAGTTTTGGTTGGGGAAATATAAACAACGTAGCCTTTTAGAGTAAAACAACAACAAATAGGGTGCTGTTTGAATAAGTAATCGATACCAAATGATTGTGAATTGTGCACGCAATTATAACAACGCCTACATTGCGTGTTCAATGGGAATTTATTTTGGTAAGGGAAAATATGTATAAGTTACTGTACCATCATGTTCTATATAATATATTTATGTGTACCGTTCATTAAAGTTCTAGCTTCGGAGCCATTCAGAATTTGTTGTTTAATTCGATATAAAGCATGCAGTAAAAAATATTATTTAAGGTGGTTTCAGTCATACAAACGTTTGACGCACAATACGCGTAGGCGGAATGAATAGAAGTAATATTTTATATATGGAAAAATAGTTTAGAAATTCTAGTAGCCGCGTAACAAATAACATTTGCATTTTATAATATAATTACGAAGATATAAAGCTTTTAAAATGTTTGTATAAAAAATTTCAAAGCTTTATATCTTATACAAAGTTACTTATATTAATACCGTCTACGCGTATTGTGCATCAAAGTTTTGTATAAAATTGACCCCTCTGCAACCGCCTTAAGTATTATAAATAATACCTAGTATAGTATAAACATTATGAATTATTAAAATTTCGCAGCGATTAACCTACATTTCATCAAAATTCCATGCATGAGTTTACGACATTGGTGGTAACATTCCATTAGAATTCTTGCTCAAAGATCTCCCGTATAAACACAAAACTAGTTTCTTACAAGTCTAAAGGTAGACTAAGTAAACCGAACACAAAAGTTTTTTTCTTTTTCCAATAAGATAAAAGAGGAACAGAACAAATAGCACGTACCATCAAACTTATTAAGTAGGTTGTTGGGCGTCTCGCAGACTATCTCGCCATCGAACGCGCCGAGTTGCGCATCGTCCTGGGTCATCGCGGCTGTCTCCAGAAGGCACTGACGACATTTTAGGTTCGTCTCCCTGTTGAAACAAAACGCAAATCCTATAAAATTGTATAGTTCTTGGTCCTATCACATCCTGGCCCTGTATCATGACAGCGTGGAGAGCGACACAGGTCATATCTAAACGACAAATTTAAGTGAAATACTATGGAGATAACCGCCATCTCACTTAAATTTGACGTTTAGAAGTGACCTGTGTCGCTCTCACCCCTGTCATGTTACAGGAGTTGGACACTTCACTGTCACTTCATACAAATGGACTTGCACTGACAAGAATAGGAAAGAACTTGCGATACTGAGTGAGTGCGAGTGAGAGAATCGTGTAGTCCTACGATTGCTTACTGTAGTCTTTCACGAAGGGGTGAGGTAAAAATTGGTGGGTGCCAGGGAGTGTCCATAATGTAAGTAGTACAATACTTGATAATTACAAAGATTCTTGCTACTCTGGAAATCAAACATGGACATGCGATCATGGAAGTTATACTCAAATAAATAATCATATCACAGAATTTTATTGTTTCGGTGTTCCGTGTCATTTATGCTAATCAAACTAAACATTTAAGTAGGTTTTGTACCCTTTATCGTTACTCTTATTTTTATTAACAATTAGTTGACCCGTTAACGAATCTAGCCGCAAAATATAATCTAAAAAAAGCACTCTTTATTTTATTTTATTTTTCTAGTCATTTCGCATGGCCTAAGGACTACATATTTGTTGGTCCGTTTTCAATTGGCACAAATAGTAGTTGATTTAAGTTTTTATTGTTCTAAAAATGAATATACTTAGTTCATTTCACTATAGCGAGTAATCTTGCCAACGAAGGAAAGACCATGACAATTGCAGATTTATCATTTAATCTCAGAGAAAATCCAGCTCTAAATTAAAGTAAATATAGTAAAGATATTAGGTCAATGTTAACAGCAAGTCACGTCATGATTCTTATTTTACAAGGTAACACAATTTTTACGTAGTAACATTGTTTATGATGTCACATAAAACGCATAAACAATTATAATAGTTTCTGGAAACTATTTTTGTAGTTTTGACGTATGCAGAATGTACGCTGAGTAAATTTTTATGACTTCCTTTCAGATGATAATCTATGGAGAAATCTATGATTATAATAAATAATTCTAGTTGATATGTGAGACTTGACAATGCATGTTTAAGGTTCCTTTTACCGTTCAGTGGCGCCCTCATCACTATATTGAAGATTTCTCAATAAGGAAAGCGAACATTTAAAAAAGTGTTAAACCTATATTCTACAAAAGCCTTAATAGCAGATTGGCGGATCAACAAAAAGTAGCTTAACACGTTCCGGGACAGTGACCGGCTATAGCCGTGATAACAATAAAAGTTCTATGGTGTCTCGTTCACTGCCCCGGAACGTGTTAAGTACGATTTCGGCAGAGGTCATCTCGGATATGGATATACGGGATATATGGTATCAATGCGTTCAGTATGACCTCCTGTATGCATTGTTGACGAACTGATTAAAAAAAAGAACACGTTTCAAAACTTTTTGTAAATAGCTTATACAGGTGCAATGTAATGTAAGTATCACGATTCACAACGGCTATTAGCGCTGTAAGCTTTGAACACCGACGCCGACGCGTTGGTGGGCGTTACAATTTTTATGACAATATCAAGATTAAATTGTTATTGTTTAGTAAGTTGAAAACAAAATTAGACTCTACGTAATATCAAGCGAGCAGCCATTGTTGTTTAACGAAGATCAGAGGATAATCGTTAAATTTACGTCCTTGAGACTGTTGCTCGCAATGTTTCATCTAAACATACTTTATGACACGAGAAAACGATTTAGCATTTGTTTAGGACTCACGTGAAACCTAAATGGCAGACTTGAGACTTTAGTAATACTATTAATGTAACCCTATCAAAGGCTTACCTAAACGTCTTTCATAATAATGCATTTCATTTCAGTAATACATTACATAGACCATTTCGATCAAAGCCTTCATTCTTCATAAGAGTCAATTTATTTTTACTTGTCTCATATTTATGTATCAAATATTCCACTCTTGAATCCGATCACATCAAATAACTATTAATCAAAATAATGTAACAGTTACGTCCGTCATCAATCATCATCATCACTCACCAGTACCTAACCATTACTGAATAGATGACGTCACTATCACTATAATAGTTAATGGGAAAATCAATCTTCTTTCAAAACAGGGTGAGGTGTGTTTGCCTTACTTGAACCAAGATATCAAACCTAAGGGAATAAGTATACTTATTTCATTACAGTTCTAGCTTCGGAAATATTCGGATTTTATTGTTTTTCGATAAGACCGTAATTTTTTTCCTTAAGTACGTGGATAAAAAGCTCCGTACCATTCATTGTGAACATAATACGACATCGAAAATTATCTCCAGCCTGATGACGTCTCCCACTTGAACAGAAGCCCACTTTTCTACGCGAGCTTCCCATTACGCAATGTATATGTGTGCATTACTGACCCATCCAGCTCCGCGGTCTCGATGTAGCAGAGACCATTGGGCTCCGAGCTGCTGAGCAGCAGGATGTCGGCGGCGACGAACTGGTCGTTCTCCAGCCTGATGACGTCTCCCACTTGAACAGAAGCCCACTTTTCCTCCACGAGCTTCCCATTTCGCAGCGTCTTCGCTCGCCTGTGGTTCACTTGAGAGTCGTTCTGGTGCCGTTGCTGCAACAAACATTTGTTTAAAAAAGGTGTTTCTTTGTGATTTAATATAGGTATCTGCTTCTCGCAAGCACTATTTTCGATCGCCGCCTCGTAAGTCATAAGACACGATAGTAAAATTCAAAACTGAAAATTTGCCAGTGACATTATCATTCGGAGTATACAAGGGTCCAACTTAATATGCTCACGGTTTTTTAAGGGGATGATCAGACCATCAAACTGAACGACTTTCTCTATGGGACCAACATCAAAACCGAGAGAAAAAAAATGTCCTATACATTTGTGTCAATCAGCTGAATTTTTTCGTGATTTCGACGTGTTATTCCCGTAGTTGTTCAGTTTGATGGTCTGAACATCCCCTTAAAAAACCATCAGCATATTAAGAAGTACCCTATATGTATATAATTTGAAAATCAGCCCTGGTAGTATCGCAGGTGTGGTTGTCTTTTCTATTAAACTAAATAAGCAAGTAATATAACTTTAAATTTAGTTTTATTAACCGAAAGTGGATTGCCGCTTTAATGATCTAGTCCTAATTCATTATTGACGTTAGAGGCCTTAATAGGTATAAAATTGACTTAAGTAACTAACACCTAAATAAGCAAATAATATAACTTAAAATTTGGTATTTAAATAAATATGTTGGAAATTTGTCACACAGTTTATCTAGTGTTAGAAATTACACGGAAACTTGAAAGAATTATCTCGCATATAGCCTGCTCGAATATACGGTTAAGCTTGAATCTCAAGGTTAATCGTGTGCAAAAACCACTTACTCAGACTTAGGCAAGACAAAGACACCCAATATTGAAGAAATTTAAATTCAGTTTCCTCATTTAGATATGAAAAACCAAATAAGTAGTAAACTAAGTAAGTAATGCGAAGGTCATAAGATTACAGCGGCTCGAGTCGAGCTCCAATCGGACGATCGCTTAATAATTCATATCAATTGCCGGCTTCTACTATACCTAACTATGCTGTTACCCTGAAATTAAAAATAGAGGCCAAATATGTTATTATACATACATACATACATATACCTCACGCATTGCCTCAGCCATTGGGGTAGGCAGATACAATTTATGACCATCGGCTACTATCCCGATACGCCTCTTTTGCCTCTTCCACAGTCATAAGATATATATATTGGCCTATAATATTTGGAATCTGAATTCGGTAATATTTTGAACATCGCCAACAATAAAGGACATGTAGACTGAAATTCAGCGTCATATACTCAACGAAACGAGGAATCCAGACAGCAAAAATTGCTTATATTTGCATTTGTACGACCATATAAAATACGAGTAACATATGTGACGTAAGCGTATGGAATAAACCCGTTTATTATTTTTATTTATCTCATTGTCCAATCTACCACAATTTTATTACCAATTGATAATAAAATATTCAATGACCATTGGTGTTAATTTGCATAATAGTTTATTGGTCATCAGTTCATTACATTGTTTGATTCATTGTCTGCTTAGTGTACTACAGTGATGTGGTTAGTGATTCTGGTAAATGAATCGTATTTTGAATAATTTTTACATGACAGGTTTTCACATTAAAAAAAAAAATTGTTGCAAGATTTACTTTCGTTCTAATTATAGCTACAAGTGCAGTCTATAAGTCTGGTAAAAATTAAACAAGGAATTAAAATTTTTTAAAAGTTATGATTTATTTTTCGACATAGTCTCCCCATCGCTCAATACATTTCATCCAACGTTTCTCCAGCTTTTCGATCCCTTTCATATACAGAGATTTGGTAACCCTTCAAAATAGGCATTAGTTTCGTGCATTTTTTCAAATTTGGGAACAGAAAATAGTCGCAGGGGGCTAAATCTGGTGAATATGGTGGGTGAGAAAGTAACTCGTAGTGTAACTCATGGAATTTGGCCATTGCGACTGCGCAAGTGTGCGTATGCGTTTTTGATTCACCTTGAGTAAACGCGGCACCCATCGCGCGGAGAGCTTCTTCATATCTAAATGTTGGTGTAAGATATTGCGCACACGTTCGACTGAGATGCCTACGATCTCAACTATCTCACTCACTTTTATTCTTTGGTCATTCAATACTATGTCATGGATTTTGGTGATCATCTCTGGAGTCGTGTCCTAAACTGGGCGTCCTGGACGTTCAGCATCACTTGTGCTTGTACGACCACAATGAAAATCAGTAAACCACTTGTGAATCATTCTAATCGACGGAGCGGAGTCCCCACAATATTTGTCAAGTCTTTGTTTCGCTTCCGTAACAATTTTTTTACGCAAAAAATAATGTGACACACGAAATTAACTTTTCTCCAGGTTTGCGAAAATGCATTCGATTGTTTATCTTGTATGGCCGACAAAAAAAAACCGACAGAACAGGCTGAAAATTATAACTTAGTCTTTCAAAAGAGTGTTCAAGAAAAATATTTTATGCAATTTGCGATAACTTTATTCCTAAGTAGATTTTTACCAGATTTATCACTCTGCCCAGGTATATTGTAATAACCGAAATCTCTCATTTGTGAGAGGCCTGTGCCTGTGCTCCTTTACCTAAAGAGTCTATATCATTTCTTTTCATCATCAAAGAAATGGGTAGGTACGGGTATATGGGTGAAATGATAATTAACTAGTTATAGCCCGAAGGATTTCATTGCAGCGCAAAGGCTTCCCTCGCACCCTTAGGTGAGAGGAGTGCACATGTCAAGTCTATTATTTTTATATCAATGAATATGAGCACAATAAAGTCATCTTAATTCTCTGGCCCATTTCCATTAATTGGGTTCGGCGCGATATATCCTCTCCTATAGTATCCTCTTCCATTCATCTCTCTTAGCCTTTGACTACTTATATAGGGACTAGTTACGCATGTAATTCTACTAACAAACATTTCTGCCACTTTTTGCGGGGGGCGTGGTAACATGAAATTCGCAACTTTGGATTTTATTCCCATAACTTTAGATTCTAATTTTGAACGTTAAAAATCATGAAAATAGTCTCGTGTGAACCCCAAACGTTCTAAGTTAGAAATTATTGTTTCGCAATTATAGGCTGACTAGTTTAGTGATAAGGTATAAAATAGAATGTAAATGCACATGATTAATTGATCGTATACCGTGGCAGAGGGGAAATGCTACCGCAAGGCTAGTCCTTATAATAAATAGTCAAAGCTCTTAACCGTCATTTCAGCACTCACTCCTTTCTTACACATACGAGTATCATCCTTCATACAATCCATCCATCTTTTCTACGACCTTCCTTTCCTATCACAGCACAGTCGTTCATATAGTTTAACACTTGTCCCCTAACATGCATGACACAGTCAGTTTGTATGAAATGTCAGTATTTATAAGAAATAAAAAATAAAGTCCAATCCTTCTGTAATACATTTTATAGCATGTACAAATTGAAAACAGCACGAAGCAACAGATTGTATCACTTTTTGCCGCAAACCAATAATTACGTTTACAACCTTGGTCTTCAATCAAGACTATGATAATAGGTCATTCAGTTACCACAGTACCTACGCATTGTGTGCACCGAATGAGAGCACTATTCAAAGATAACTTGCTCATTTACACAATCATACCGTATGATTCATATTAGTATTTATTGTTTTAATTACCATATAATCTAACTGACTTTATTGTGTAAGCAATTAATTAGACTTTTTATCTCAAGATATGTAAATTTTACGCATCATTATCTTAAATATGGTGTTCGTTATTTAATTGAAAAGACAAATAACATCTTATTACCAGCGAACTGCTTATTATTAAGTACACCTACATAATTTTCCTGACTTATTACTCAACTGTGTATTACCACTATAATCTGACTTTCGAGTCGCATTTTTGAGTTTTCATTATATGACAGGAAAGAGCATAATTTTATTGAAATGTTAAAATAGTAATTTTTCTTTTTCTTGTTTCTTTTTGTTAATTTTTGGCATCACTTCGCCACAAAAAACTTTGTATAAAAAAAAGGGAAACCTATCATTGGCCTTACCAGTTATTTTTATGAATTCATTGTAACTATGTTTAATACGCTGTTGGTTTTCTCAATAAACAAAAAACAAATTAAATTAACTTACAAACAGGCATAGCATAAGCATTTATGTTCACGACTATATTCCCCGAGGGGGTAGTCAGAGATATTCTGAAACCTCAGAACATCCGAAACTCTGTCCAGTGTGTGACGGAGAGTTAGCCCCTCGCCACTTTTAATTTTTCTGTTTGATGAATCTGTTTATTGTTTTACTGTTACTTGTTATGGACAGTGCGTACAATACATGCCTCGAAATTGAATCTTGCCGGTTTCCTCAAATACACAAATAAGGAAAATCACAACAAATTGGTACAAAGTACGGTATAAATAAGGTAAATTACAACCGGATATGGTTATTCACTAGGCAATTCTATTCCAATTATAATAAGATGAAATAAACTTGAACAGTTTCATATAAATGAGAAGAGTTTGAGGAAGTCATTTAGAAATTAATTAGGTTTCCAAATGGTTTCTAAGCAATCACCAATATAGAATACCGAAAGACAAAACAGGCGTGAAACACGGAAGAAGTTAATTGTACGACAAGAAAGAATTAACACCCAAATACATGAATAAAACAACTGATCTTGATACATTACTTTCAACAATAAATCTGTACTAAGTAACACGAGAGAAACTTCAACTTGTCACATAAATGCTATATGACTGTGCATTTTAATTTGACTGAATAGGAATGTGGCTCGAAGAAAATACGACCGAGGAGGCAGACAATTCCTTACATTTTTCCATGCCATCTGGTAATGCAAATGATGTTTATCTTAGACTTAATGATTTAACTCGATTCTTGGAGCGAGAAACATGAAATAAAAAATATTATGCATAATTATAATATAGGCAATTACAAGTCCTCAGAGACATTGCCAAGGCAATGACGAAAAAACCTCTCTCTCAGATTATATTCACGCCCGCCTGTGATTTTTTTAGCCAAATCCCTCTCTCTCTCATTGACTCATCACAAAATCTCACAAACTATAAAGCTTACAGACCTAAAATATGGCACATATATTTCTTTTGGCTTCTACAGGGTGAAATTGATATCATTAGCTAAGAGTCTACTAAGAGTCTAACCATCAAACTGAACAATTTTTACAATGGGAGCATCCCGATCGGAGCAAAAAAATCTGCTGTTCCATACTAAACTGCAACGCCTACTCGACTCAAATGTATGCAACATCTGATTTTTTTTGCTCCCATCATAGAGATCTAGAGAGATGCCAACCAACGCGCTGAGTACGAAACCTAGTGTCGCATCACCACCAGTACCACGCGATAGAAAGTATTGTGTTAGCTTGAATGTGCTCATTATCCGTTGCGGTATCAGAACTCAACGTTCGAACAATCTTTGGTACTGCGCAAGCATTGTTAACTATTTTCACATAATATCTCGACTGGCTTTCAGCCTCATAATATATTGAATCCTTGTCGCGAGCAATGTGTTCCGTTTTTGCGCATATTGCTTCGACACTGGCCTCGCCCCCTTTTCACATCTACCTTTAGTTTTTGTGATCTGTGGCTCCCATAATAAAAGTTGTTCAGTTTGATGGGTAGACTCTTAGTTTAAAAGGATGCTAATGATATCAATTTCACCCTGTATATGCTTGCTACGAATATATTTTTTTTCACAAGTCCATGTTTTAAGTTTAACTGCATGACTTTTTAATACAGTAGAATATAATACAATTTCACAACAAGTTTTGAGAAATGTGAGGGAGTTATTCAATTCGATATAACCTATTAGAAATCAATATAGCAAACACCTATTATTCTTTTTTTTTATTGTTGTTTTATTTTATTCAGTTGACATTTCCTTATGTATGCCATTGCCAATTCCATTACCAGGGATAACAAATATCCATAAAACTTTATTGAAATAAGGTTTACGATGAGGATCAATAAAAATGTGTCTGTGTGCTTTTTTATGTTATCTTTATATGATCTAAGTTATCGATAGTAAACATATTGAGAGCATAGAGTAACTATGTGACCGATTGCTCAGGCATATATCCGCTAGTCTCTTTAGAAAACAAACATAGTGTAACCAATGCTCATGCCGGCACTCCCACTGACGGTGGTGGACGTCATCCAAGATGACTAATCTTACAGAAAATAATGTACACACGGCAACATCAACGTTAACAAAATCAAAATAAGCTGGCCGTGCGAAGTTATACGTTATGCAACCTATGCGCGGCCAGCTTGTGTTTGGTTTTTAGTATGTTTTAAGATGATAGTTGTATTTAGTACATATCCAAAACCATTACATTACTTACTACATTACCCGTAAAAAAGGGAATCTAGTGCCTATAAATTAAATTAAGTATAATGGTCTGGTCAGATCATTCAACTGAAAAATATTTTCTATAGGAACATCGAAAACGCCAAAAAAATTCGCTGTTACATACATACAAAACTGCAGACTCAACCCAAATGAATGGGACAGCAGCATTATTTTTTCGCTATTTCGATGTTGGTCCCTTCGAGAAAGTTGTTCAGTTTGGTGGTCTGATCATCCTCTATAAAAACCATCAGCATATTAAGAAGGACTTTGTATCTTTGTATACTAGCCGTAAAAAAACAATCTGAAGCCTAAAGCCCAATACGTATTGACAAGTCCATTTTCTTACGCGAATTTCAGAATTATTTTTCTAATGTTTTTAACTTATTAATACAGAAGAACATGAGAGGAATGGTATTGCCTCCTTCATCTACCGTGTATTTGAAGGGTGAAGAAAATAAGATCCCACTGGGTCGAAGTGTTGTTGGCTTGCCAGCCCCCAAAACAAGATAAAATAAGATGAGAGGGATGCACGAAGAAGATAGTCTCCACGAGTGACGTACTGAACCCACGAATCGACAGACGTACCCTCGGCAATCAGCAAGAATTTAATGTTGACAAATCTCTTCAACACGATGACAAGTCGAACTCAGAAGAACACAGAAACAATGGTTTCAGATTTTGAGTTCGTATATTAAAAACGCTGGTATAGTGAATTGCCATGATAGACACGACGACACGACGTTTATGCGAAAATATAGATAGTTGAATATTGCTCTTGAATATTGTCGCTTATACAATTAGCACGCTTTTTATTTATGTACCAATTGAACGAGAAATCTTTGACAAGCGAGAAATAGACAAGTTTTGTTGTTCATACCGATGCTCAGGGTTCATACTCGATAAGGCGCGCTCTATAGCATATTACGTCATACTCTAAGAAAAACCTTGTAAAAAAAATACTCACAAAGTCGTCGTAGGCGTCTTTGACGGCAGTCAGTGCGAGTACACCAATGAGCGGTATCGCGGTAGTGATGGGCGTCAATGATGAGATGGCGGGAATCAGCTGCAGCACCAGCAGGCACAAGAAGTAGAAGTTGGCGAGCCGCTGGAACTGCTCGAGCAGGTTCAGCGGCAGGAACGTTACGACAGAGTACTTCGATGTCTTGATGTAGTTGTTCTGCAACAAATGTTACCGTCAGACCCGCTTATATCCTTGAAAGTTTGTTAGGAAGTCAAAGCTCATTTTTAGAGAACGACCAGGAAAATAATTCCCCTTGTCAATCTTCGTTTGCGCAGCCCCCGACAAGACCCGAAGTCGTTCAGTAATCAAAGGGTGCAAAGTCGGATAGCAGCGAAAAGGGCGCGAAAACAAGTAGCCGACCGGTGGAGGTGGCACATCCTGATTGATCAATATAATTTCGCGCGCTCGCTATTAAAATTTTTCAACTGCGCATGTACATCGGTGAGACTTATAAACCTGGTACACTGTGCTCTACTAAACCAACCAGCTAGCATGCCACCCACGATAAAGCGACAAAACGAGAAACAAGTCATGCGCGCTCTTTTTGGCACACGTAAAATAATAAAGATCCTCCATCTTGATTCTTGACATCTAGATTTTTATCGTTTTCTCGGGAGTGGCATTCGAGGCCCATTGACCAAAAAGAGTTGCAAAAATAGGTGTAAACATGCCTCACATACATGAAAAGATCTACTGTTTCATACATACATTTTCTATGGAATGGCTGACTTCTTTTTCGCGATTTCAAATTTAGTCTTATAGTAAAAGAGGGTTCAGTTTGATGGTGGTAACGAATTTAATTTTAGACCCTGAATTTATCTAAGAGGCAACTTACAGCGTAGCGAAACTGCGCGTTGTACTCCCTGTTGTTCGCTTTGATTCTCCGTTCGTTCTCTGCAACAATAATAATACACGTCAACTTCAGCAACTCGGCTAATGCTACACTTATGTTCAAGGTTTATGTGCGACACAATTTCAAGTTGCTAATTTACTTGAGTATATTCCCCCTCTTTTAATATTTGCACAACTGTTACATAAACATTACAAATACAACCCACCTTCGTAAAGATTAGATTAGAAATACAATCAGCCAGTGTGACATTATGCGAGTGTGAAATTTTTCGAATGTAACATTTTGCGTCAAGATGACATTTTGCGAATGTGGCAATGTGCGCTTAACCCTTCAACTGCCGCAGTCACGATATCGTCCGATATCCATTGTTAATCCTTTGTTATGACTTATGTGGCACTAGCTTTTGCCCGCGACTTCGTCCGCGTGGGTTTCGGACTTCAACACACCATTACACCCCTTTAGGGGTTGATTTTTGAAAAATGCTTTCTTCGTGTACCCCTACGTTCTCTGTAGAATACATATACCACATATCTATCTTCAGCGGTTTAGGTTGTGCGTTGTCTGTCAGTCAGTCACGGTCACGGAATTGTTTTAATAATGATGTGGCATTAACATATTGCCGGGATATTCAGTTAAAAACATAACATAATATCTATTCAAAAAGGGTTTATAATGCATTTGACACCAATCTAGGACCGAAGGAAATTTCTTTGGCTTCCCTGTTCGTACCCACATCAGTACTTGACACGCATCGTGTCTGCACCGGTACATTTATTTCATTGCATTGTAAAACAACCATTATGTAAAATTGCATTTGCTAATCTGTTAGGTTATTTTAAACGTTTAATAAGAAGGTTTGTTTATCTAAATCGTGGAGTCACTACTAAGAGTCTTCAAAGCCAAAGTGTGCTAAATACTTTGCAACAGTTCAGCCGTGTAAATTTCAATATTAAACATTCTTGGGAAGTTTTGTTAGTCACAAACGACAAGTTTTACGCTCGAGTAAACACTAAAACTACCAACCCTGTGGTTTTATTTTAACGGCCGCATTACGGACAAAAAGGCAAGGGCATACTTTTAAAGCCTATTTTAAGTAAAATTAAATTAAGTGTAAAATTAAATTAAACAGGGAGCTTCAGACCATCAAACTGAACAACTTTCACTATGGAGACAACATCGAAAATGCGAAAAAAATATTTGTTGTTCTATAGAAAACATTGACGGCCAGTCAACTTACAACGTATGGAACTGCAGATTTCTTTGTTGGCTCCATAATAAAAGTTGTTTAGTTTTGATTGTCTAAAGCACCGTTAAATATATATTACCGTTTAATATTATGTAACGCATTTAAATTTACACTGTATAATTACTTTGAATGTAAAGCGTACTACGTACTACGCGAAACACCGGGGGTCTTATCACCTTTCAGATGTTTCCGAATGATGTTTTCGAAGTCGCGCAGCTTCCAAACTTCTCAAAGCGAAACCCTCACCGAAGACACTTGAGACGAATAATCATAAATAATTCAAGCGTACACGGCCAAGACGCAGGAAGTCATTAAGTGGGTCTACAATAATGAACCCAACATTTAGAACGTGCCCTGTCGCGAGCAGTCGGGATAATTGAGCATCTATTGAAGCCTGACTTTACTCATTATTCTAAAGAGTTATTTTGAAATGAATATGAATGCAGAAAACAAATTGTTTGCGGTGTTTCCTTAGTATGTCCCGTATTAACTTTGAATGAATGAATGAGTTTCATTTGTCGAAACTGATTTAATTTTCTGCATTCGTTTACCTTTTACGTATGAACGCGTTCGTGATTCAAGGGGGACAGAAACCGCTTAGTCGTTAATGAATCATCTGAACTGCCATTCAGA
This sequence comes from Agonopterix arenella, assembly GCA_927399405.1. NCBI lineage: Eukaryota > Metazoa > Arthropoda > Insecta > Lepidoptera > Depressariidae > Agonopterix > Agonopterix arenella. The sequence goes on along the minus strand of OV656706.1, from coordinate 10,836,631 downwards.
GGCAAAATTTTCCATTGAACACTTGAGTGAAGATGTTAACTAAATAAATTACCCCTACCATTGTACGTTGATCGAGGTCTTCAAAACCAATCATGTCGTCAAGTCAAATGCAATTAGTTTAACCACCGTTGTGAAGCTAAAAGGTATTGTCGACGAAATAGAGTTAGCAAGTCGAAATAATCTACATCGAACATAAAACATTTAAAAATTAAAATGAAACATAATTAGGCTAGATACGAAATAGTAGAGAATTACTAAGGTGGTCTTTTCGAGTTCGTCGACGTATTTTCCAATAGGTCACAATACAAATCCCTCTCGATTTAGCATCGCCTCTCTTGAATTGTTACAAACCTAAACACTTTTTTTACGAGCTATAAAACAAAGGACTCGTAAGAGCTTCTAGATTAACCTACACCCTTTAAAATTGGCTAGGGTTGCTAGAAAACAGTGAGTTTAACGAGTCCACCTCTTTGCTATATTTCTGGTAGCTCATGGTAGAGGTATAGGGTAGGACGTGTCGTCGGCGCCGCGGAGACGCCGATCGATCTGCTCTCCGGGTTTACGACTAATAACGTTTTCAGGGGCATTTTCACCGCACACACCCTTCCCGTGGTATTACAATGCAAGCCGCGTCAAAGTGGTCGTTATAGTCGAGATAAGTTCGTCATAACATTTCTATGTCGTGGACATAAAAATTAACTGTACGTGCTGTTCGTAAAACGTACATTCTGGAATTGGAAAATTTTGCAATTTTTCTTTATTTAGGTATACGGAGTTTGTATTATACCATAATAATACGGAAAAACTAAATCTACTTTAAATTATTTTCTTTTTATGTTGTTACTATATCTTTTGCCCGCGACATCATCCGCGTAGAATTGGATTATCGAAAAATCCTTTATCCTAATCCTTAGGGCACCCCTACATCCTACGTAGAATATATATTCCACGTGGTTCTATCTTCAGCGGTTTAGGCTGTGTTGTCTATCAATCATAACACTTAAGTATACAGGGTGTTAGGGTAAACAGTTGCATGTCTTTAAGGGGTGATTGTACCCATGATACTGAACAAATTTCCCTGCGAAACCTATAGGAAATAAGCAAAAAAAATGTGGACTTGCCATACTAAATGCAATCTGCTGATCGAACGTTTGTATGAAAAGTCGATTTTTTTTTGCGAATTTCCTATAGGTTTCTTAGGGAAAGTTGTTCAGTAGCATGGGTACAATTACCCCTTAAAGTAGTTCAACTGTTTACCCTAACACCCTGTAGATAACCAGTTTACCTATGCTTTTTAATTTTTGTGCATAGGAAATACAAAAATTATTTATTTTAAGAAGTCTTGAGTAAGTATGCAGCATATTTGGACATTTTGGACAGAATTTAACACTTCGTTCAACTCGGCCAAAAGCAAGCGGCCGCCGGTGCGGTCGGTGGTATATAATCGTTAAACAACTGCTAAATATAGCAGCACCAGCACCTTGCAAAGTAATCGCTGAACAATAGCTAGGTACAAACTCGCACGCCCTTGCCTACTCTACTCATTCATTTAATTCAGTATTAAAGGAACGCCAAGAAGCAAACATTACCTATATAATAGTTGACAAACTATGCAGAAATGCACCTAGGTTATATCCAGGGTGTAAAATTAAATGGGACAATTACTTAAAGGGGTGCTTCAGACTATCAATTGAAACTGAACAATTTTCTTTATGGGACCGATATCGAAATCGCAAAAAAAAATCTGCTGAAATGCATGGGACATTTCAGTTGAGTCATGTTTGCAGTTTTGTATGGGACAGCGGTTTTTTTTCGTGATTTCAGTGTTGATCCCATAGTAAAAGTTGTTCAGTTTGATGGTCTGAACTACCCCTTTAAGTAAGTGTCCCATTTAATTTTACACCCTGTATAACAGTGAGAGCTATTAATATTTCAGCAAAATTTTGCGTTGTATCATTTCAGCTGCTCCAAAATAAAACACTGAATTTAACCATTTCGAAAAATGCCATTCTTTTTTATTACAAGATCATGAACCTTGTTCAAATGTATCAGAATTGAGGATCCTTTTTGAAACCTTTGGGAAATATATTAACAAAACTATACATAAATCATTTAATGTAATAATCATGTACAGTAAATACTTCATTGATACAAAATAAATTCTTGAGCGTTGGTGTAAAATTAGTAAGTATGTTGTTCAGTGTTTTATTTTGGAGCAACCGATTTGTCTACAGATGATGTCAAGAGACAAACAAAAGGAAGCAAGAAAAACGCATTACAGCTTAGTGTGAAGTAAAACATTGGCGGCAATCAATAACAACAGCGCGGGGTCATAAGCGGAGCGCTGTAGCGCCGTCGTCACGCCGGCCGTTGACCGAGCGGGGGCGCGCCGCCTCCGTCCTTGGCAATTGTGCCATCTTTTCAGTTGGACAATGTTCGGATTATTTCTGAACTTCTGATCTTAAAACAGCATCGATTTGGCGGAAATTGAATCCCAGTTTTCATTACAAGTTAGGAGTGGTCATGGACTGTTATGCAAACAAACTACGCCGTCGTCGCAGTCGTGCGGCAACAGTACAGCCGCATACGGCACACGATGACGCAGAGCGTCACCTGCGAGCACCGCACGGAATGAAAAGTCAATAATAAACTAGTCGGTATCGCGGGAACGTAACGCTGGTAATCGATAGGTACAGAGTACAGACCGCACGAGACGAATGTGCGGAAGCGGTGGTTGTGCCTGGCGCGGCGTGCCGGCGGGGCGGGCTGGTCGCGGCGCACGAGCTTGCCGAGCAGCTCGAGCAGCGAGAGGCGCAGCGGGCGCGGCGGCACGCGCGCCTCGCCCTCCGCCCCCAGCACCTCCAGCTCCACGGCCTCCGAGCGCGCGCACATCCGCGCCGCTACCGCCGCGCCATGCCGCGCGCCGCTCCGCCCGGCCACCCCGGGGCCTGCGATGCTCCACCGGCCACCCTCGGTCCGACCGCGCGCGCTCCGACCCGTCGCGGGGCCGAGACTCGTGTGCCGCCGCCTCCGCCGCACACTGCCGCCGACGGCTCCGTGAGGCGCGCGCATCGCTCAATCGTTGAGCCGGTGTTGCCGCACTCATCTCACTGTTTACTTACAATAGTTACAACAATCTTGGGAAAAAACCACTCATTACGTCTTTTGTAGGAAAATATTAATCTATACTTATAAAACAGTTCCGTGACTGACTGACAGACAACGCACAGCCTAAACCGCTGAAGACAGAAAGATGACATTTGGAATATAAATTCTACGGAGGATGTAGGGGTGCATTAAGAAAGGATTTTTCGATATTCTAATTTCCAGCGGACGAAGTCGCAGGCAAAAGCTAGTCTTATATTTGATGGCTTGATTATAAAGTAGTACCTACTTATGTACTGATAACAGGTCTTTATTGTCGTATGTTTCTGTAGTGCGGTTGCTGCAGTATTTCCCGACCAAGAATCCGAGCCGAGCTCGCTTGATTTATTTCATCTTTACTACCGAAGATCTCTTTCGCTAACAATGACTTAGCTAGAAATACAATAGAATGAATACGTCTTGATTCTATTAAAGTAAACACATTAATCGTGTAAATCGTTTACAAACGAGCGACGGTGTTGATATTGGATCCGAAAGCAACAGACGAGATTTTATAGTCGAGTGGACAGATACGAGTCTATGGCGTCATCGTCATGTCGATAAATGTCCACGATTCGTATAACAATGCAGTAACAATACTATAAATAATTCACTTCGACATGCGATGCCTTACAAATGTGCACTAGTATAGGATCGTTTGATACTGCGAGGACCACGTATTTTTATGACTTACAAAATGTTCATAGGATTGTACTCATTCTGTACGCAAGTAAAACGTTTTCATTGTAAGTTTAGAAGAAAATCGCGGGGAGGAAATGCGTGCGGTGGGACCTCATCTGCGAGACATCCGTCCGTAGGAAATGAACTACCGACGACGATTGCAACCCTACGAAGTAAATCTTTGCTTCAATGTGGAATATCTGTTGATATACATTTGAACGTTCACTCTGCTGTTTACTTTCCTACTTCATTTAGATTGTGTACTTTGGTTGGCTTATTTTACAACGGTGACGGTGCAAATAGCGGTTCATGTTTTTTCAAGGTTTAAATAAGTAGTGAACACATCAAATCATCTAAAAAGATTTCGAAGTCTTCTATTATTCAGAATCGGCAGGACTAAAATATAAATCTGCTTCATTTGGTTATCACAACAAAACTACTAAAATCAGTCTTCATCCTGGTTTATATTTGTTTGGTTTGGATAGCCTAACGAATTAAATTACAAAGAAGAATGGCAAATTTGGATCTAGCCATTTTATAAAAAAACTAAAAGCCGTTCAGGACGGCGGCGGTCATAATTTTTTTTTTATATACATAATTATTATAAACAGAAAAATCTCATAATTCAGAGCATGACGCGCTATATGAATATTTATTAGTTCGAATTATCATTACCTATTATGTTAATTTACGAAATAAACACATAACAAAATCGGTGAAGAGCAATTTGTCAAGAAGAATAGAAGAAATCAAATTTGAAAAATTTTCTTGTTTGAAAATAAATATTTAATATTATTAACTTTATTTTCTTTTGACCCTCTGTTTAGCAGGTATTTATTAGGCACCAGTTATTTGGATTATATTATTGAAGAACCTTTCATTGGGTACTTTTTTAACTGAATTGAATGCATTCGAATCACTTGTGAGTAGAAGTAGGTACTTAAACACAAAACGTCGGTTCAGGACTATAGGACAAATCACATAGAAAATGATGAACTCTCGTATAATCTCCAATGCCTTGACTTGATACGCCTCTGTCTTTTTTAATGTGTGCATGAAATATGATTGTGTGCAAAGTTGCCACGCAGTAGTTTATCAAATGTTGGGTCTGCTATTGTAATACAGAAGTCTGTGAGTAAAATAGACAAATCAACCAAAAAGCAGTAACAAAACGCAACCACGACTTTCATCTAATATTATCACTGAGGTATTTTTTGGTCATTACGGAAACTTATAAAAACGTATAACAGAGGGGTGTTATATTAAGTTTGACGCCTATGTCGATCTGTCTGTTTTGTAAAAACTAGCTTTCTATTAAAAAAAACCGCATCGAAATAGGTCCACCCGTTTGGGAGCTACGATGCCACAGACAGACAGACGAACAAACAGACCGACATAGGCGTCATAACACCCCTCTTTTTGCGTCGGGGGTTAAAAATGAATGAAATGAATTAAAAATTACCCCATCGAAAGCATTTTCTGTGTATTAAATTGGTTATTTTAAGGTATTACCCGAATTTCACATACAATAAATTATTTCATTTCATTTATGAATACTATTAAATTAAAAAAAAAGAGATTTACAACATGCTAATTATGACAAACTTCAGCAAAAGGATAAACTTAGTACTAATTGCTATCTATTAGCTAATATGCTATTGCTAGGAATTAAAATCTGACTGACTGGTTGTGTTGTGTATTATATAAGGTCTAACAAAATTAGGTGAAAATATTTTAAGGGGATGTTCAGACCATCAAACTGAACAACTTTCTCTATGGGACCAATATCGAAATCGCAAAAAAAAATCTGCTGTCCCATACATTTAGGTCGAGTACGTTTGTATGGAACAGCTGATTTTTTTTTCGCGATTTCGGTATTGGTCCCATGGAGAAAGTTGTTCAGTTTGATGGTCTGACCATTCCCTTAAAATAGTTTCAGCTAGTTTTGTTGGACCTTATATAGGACCCGTCAGATTTTTTTATTATCTTGCCTCATTGATGCTGAAACTATTTTTATTATGAAATAAATTAATCTTTCATTAAATGATATTTAAACTTTATCTTATAAATTGTTTTGTGATAATTGATAAAGCCCAGATTTTTCAATACGTATTGTTTTAATGTTCTGAATATTTCTTAACAACAAATCGGTTTTCAGTTAGAGTTATTAAAGTGTTGTTACCTTTTATTACACAAAATGCTAAGGATACAAATTTTCTTGAAATTACTATCAATTCGAGCTAAAGCAATTTGAATAACATAAATAACTAATTTAATCGATACTCAACAATTTAAAAAGTTTTATCATAAACTAATTTTATGTATAGTTCTTTATTTCGTACAAGAAAGTTGACTTGTAACTAATTTGAAAGAAGAAATCTCTTCAATTCTGTTTTCCAAAAATAATACTAATTAATAATCTGAGTCATTTAAATGTTGTACTTGAAAATGTATAATCCAATTCATAATTTACCTGCATATTGAAGTTCTTTACCCTTCAAAGTGTAAATAAACTGGTACCTTATTTAGACACGAAATGTGATCATCACTTATATTCATAATGACATCAGTTAGCATATTGAGCGTTTGTACTTTTAAGGAGGATGACACCAGGTTGTTTTTGAATGCAAATCAATAAATGATCCAGCTTTAATTTATTGGCCAGATTCGACCAAACTTTTATTTATAGAAGAGTAACTAAACATGGAACAATATAACTCCTAGTGTTTACTCCGAAATAACTTCACTTGTCTTCTACCACTCAAAACCCATACTAAAAGAACGAATGTATAATCCACCTAATGAAAGAAGGTTATACAGTTTTAATTTGTTAGGTTTATTTTTTTAAATTTTTTTTATTATGTGACATTGACATTTCATTAGTCTCGTTATAAAGTTACTCCGTCAAAATTGGCCGTGTAAAATTTACTCTCAACTTATTCATAGATTAGGGTTAGTAAAACGCAAAATCAGTTTACTCATGAGTAACCGGCGACTTAATCTAAGAATAAAATTTACTCGCGTTTGGTCGAATCGGGCCTTAGTCTCTTTGTTTCTAACACATGAAATAACTAATGTTTATTTGTCACCATTGACCCACATTTACGATCAAGTAGTCGTCACTCGTCACTTCACTACTGATAACCATACGGTATGTGAATAAACAAAGGACACTCTTCAAGGGCGTACTAGCAGGAATATCATAACATTTAGCCCAGTCATTTTACGGAGTTTTGTTAGGCGGGGTAGAGAGTAATTATTAATTGGACCTTAAAACTGTAACCGGCACCATTTAGTTACAAAAAGACTATCTTAAAACATATTAAAAAAAATCGCTACACAACATAGAAATCGAAATTGTGTGTCCCAGAAGGCTTTTAAGTTAATTATATTAATACCAATGCACTCATTTGACTTAGATGTAACAATATAAATTATTTTTGAGCAATAAAATATGCATTGAAATTTATGCAAAAATGAGGTATTTATTAGAAAATACGAACGTATTTTTCAAAACCTTCTAAGTAGACAAAAATATTTACACCATGTTTGAAGTATGGTAAAGCCGTAAATATGTGCAAAAAAAATTTACCGTCAGGTTTTTAGAACGAGATAATAGCTAAATTTTAAAATTGGACCTGTTGCTGACATGATTTTTTTTTAATTTTGGTACATTTCTAGGCTCAAATTGGTTGTTCAATATTATACCGAAAAAAAAATATCAATTATTAATTAGTCCCGGCTCAAACCGTAAAATGACTGGGCTAATTATCGTGTAAATCTGTACCGGACAGGAATAATCTATAGTAACATTAGTGGGAAGGTCTCTGCCAACAAACAGCGAGGACAGCCTTGGGCACAGGTGTCCAGCCACGGACATACATTACTCACCTTGGCCATGTGTTCTCGCCGAGGACTTTCCCATGTCGGCCGCACCATCGACACACATATATACACACTCGCGCGCGACACTTAACACTAACACTGTGCGTGCTTATACTTATAGGTATAAAAGGAGGCGTATAAAAGTTAGACGTTATATTATCGAAGGACACTTGAGGGTTAAGCTAGGTCTCCTATGGAGCTGGTGGTAGGGCGGTGAGAGGGACGGGGGACCGCGCGGCGCGATCGGCATCCTGCGGTCCACCTCTGCACTTTGCCTTCCTGCAACAAAACAGAAAATAATCAATCGCGTGTTCGTTTCTATCTATTCTTAGTAATACTCGGTTTATTGCCTATTATAGCTCGGAACTAGTGAAGAACGATAAAAAATTAAATAATCGAAAAAGAATTACTTGATCGCAATAAGCTAAAATGCTATTATAGCTTTCGTTTAGAATGCAGTGCACAGTTTGTTCGCCTTGGAGGTTAACGACTAAATATTTAAATGTAAAACGCATTTCAAAATAATGAATTAACAAATGTTTAAGTTTTAGATAACATTATATTAGTACGAGCGTTAACCCGCGACTTTGTCCGCACAAATTATATACCAGATTTTAAGTCAAATCATAAGCTGTCAAGCAAAAAAAGTTTCATCAAAATCGGTTCAGTAGTTTTTGCGTGATGCTCGTTCAAACAAACAAATAAACACACAAACAAAGAGACAGACAAAAAATAAAAAAATTGGTGATAAGGAATCAGGGACACCTAAAAACCATATCGTAACTTTTTTTTTGTTAATATCTTCAATGTACAGACAAACTTCCTGCTACAGTTTTATAATAGTTTAGAATTAAGGCGGTTGCAGAGGGGTCAATTTTATACAAAACTTTGACGCACAATACGCGTAGACGGTATTAATATAAGTAACTTTGTATATATGGAAAAATAGTTCGGGAAATCTAGATGCCGCGTAACAAATAACATTTGCAATTTATATAATAATTACGAAGATATAAATCTTTGAAATTTTTCATACAAAATTTTAAAAGCTTTATATCTTCGTAATTATATTATAAATTGCAAATGTTATTTGTGACGCGGCAACTAGATTTTCGAAACTATTTTTTCATGTATAAAATATTACTTTTAATAATTCCGTCTACGCGTATTGTGCGTCAAACGTTTGTATGGACTGAAACCACCTTAAATGACTTCTGTCAAATTGTATGAAGTGGGAAAGAAAATAAGGCTTAGGACGTTGACTAGTACACCAAACCAAAATAACCAATTTTACGAATATACTAAACGGACTATTTCCCCAAATCGTATATTGAAACGAAACGAAAACATGAAACGTGGCTGTTCTGAGATGTTCTTTCAGAATATCTCTGACTACCCCATCGGAAAATATAGTCGTGAGAATATGTATATTTTCAAAATGTTAGGTCGATGTTAGTTTCTTTGTTGAAAATGTTTTGTTAAGTTTTCCGCAACTTATCTTTCGCTTCAATACAGTAAATTATTGAAATAAGCTGGAGTTATTCCAATAAAACATTAATTAAAACCTCTAAACAACATAGGTAATTACGATAACTGCCTACTAATAGAAACTATTGAAAACCCAATTAACAATGAGGAAAACGACAAGTAGATACGTTATGTGTCGTTTTCCTCATTTTGACGGCCTGGTCACAGTCTGTAGTGAACCTGCCTGTTGTGCCGAAGGTCGCGGGTTCGAATCCTGTATGGGGCAAATATTTATATGATGAATATGAATAGAGAATAGAATACATATATATATATATATGTATTCTATATCGTTGTCTAGTCATCATAATTAATACAAGTCCAGCTCCCGCGGAATGACGCCTCGATAAACACTCATTCGTTCGCGCGCAAAAAGAAAGAGAGCTAGGGCACGATAGCGCTTTATCGCGCCGTCATGCCGCGGGCGCTGGTACTTTAAAATGTGACTAGATAATTTGTGTGACAATGTCCAAGATATTTATTTATTTATAAGAGTAAAATTTGAACGTAAAACTAACAACTATTAGCTTCATTTGCACTAAAATTGGTCTTTGATAACAGAACGAATATTTTCCCTCTTTATTTGATGTCGAGGCTAACATTCTGCCCAGTTGACCTGTCAATTTAAAAATGATTTTAATATGTTTTGATTGAAATTCATTGAAAGGTCATTCAAACCTTTACCAAGACCAAAGCACTTTTTTTGCCAAATAGTCTCAACAACATTCTTACCAAAGGATTAATTTGAAATATGTTAAGTTTAGAAAGTGCAATCGAAACTGGGCACGCGTGGTGGACTAACACCCTTGTAGTGGAACGTATCGTATACAGGGTGTAAATTTTAAATCGTTTCTTACTTTCGAGGGGTGCTTTCAGACCATCACCTGATCAACGTTCACTATAGGACGAACATTGAAATAGCGAAAAAAAAATTATGTTTCTTACATTTGCGCCGAGTGGCCGTTGACATATTTTGTGGAACAAAGAAATTATTTTCACGATTTCGAAGTACGCTCCATAGTAAAAATTGTTCAAGTTTGATGGTCTGAAGCAGACCCAAAAGTACCGTACCGTATGTAGCGTGTCAAGCCAAGTTCAAGCAAACAGAACTGGTTTCAATTCACACCCTGCACAGACTGATAATGATAATGTAAACCCTATAGTAACGTATCCCCTTTGTAAAGTCTATGAGTAGCCAACTAGAGCATAGCATTTTTATAATTGGAAGTAGGATAACAGAAAGACAATCAATCAAAACACGCAGCGCCAGCAGATTGCTTTATTTGCGTCTTAACATATAGTTGGGGAAATCTACGGATATTTGTATGGAGTAGGTTGCATTAATTGCACTTTAGGTGATAGTTAGAAATATTAGTAGATACATACCTGAAAAACATAAATTCTCAATAATCCCAGATTTTTTATTGTGTATTATGGGATAATGAAGACATTTATTAAATTTATGTATGAACAAAAAAAATGGAAAACTGGTGATTTTGTACAGGACGGCTTCGTTCAATACGTTTTACTTATCTATCTATACTATTATAAAACTGTAACAGGAAGTTTGTCTGTACATTGAAGATATTAACAAAAAAAAGTTACGATATGGTTTTTAGGTGTCCCTGATTCCATTTCACCAATTTTTGGATTTTTTGTCTGTCTGTTTGTTTGTTTGTTTGAACGAGTATCATGCAAAAACTACTGAACCGATTTTGATGAAACTTTTTTTGTTTGATAGCTTATGATCTGACTTAAAATCTGGTATATAATTTGTGCGGACGAAGTCGCGGGTTAACGCTCGTAACAATTATAATCCCCGGTTAATACCGTAAATTTGAGTAGATATTTAATATTTTGTAGGTATTCAAAAATTATAACCTCAATACTTAATTATTTACTGTTTGTTTGTGCACAATAAATTTGCCTTAGTAATAATTAACTGTCTCTTTTGCTGGTATGCTGGAAGAAATATCTTTAGAAATAAGCTTGCCCTTTGTACATTTATATCGATTTTAAGGTATTCCTCAGGGTCCTGAGCCTATATAACCACCAAATCTCGACAAAAGTGTTATAAACTAACAGTAATATTAGTTCAAACACAATTTACTAAAGTGTCTTTAATGTAATCTCAAACCGTATTTATCCTAGACTAATAGGGATTATCTACCATAACACGACATCCATCTACAGGTTTCGATATAAATAGGACTTGCATACATCTTCGTGTTTAAGTCGACGTTGAAATGCTGCCATCTAAACAGGTGCCTGCACCATTACAAAACGATTACCTGCACCATAATTAAAGTTTAATAGGTCCAGTCCAGTCAGTCAGGTGCTTCGTTAGAACTGGGTCATGGTGTCACTTAGCACTCCTCTTGTATATTCGATATTGGCATGTTTCTTTACAGGCTACTACACAAATAGGATACACGATAGGAAATCTACCATGTCTACAACTGAAATTTTTTTAATCCACTAACAGAGATGTGCCCGCAACATTGTACGCGGAGATCAGTGATATTTCACGAGCTGATATATTTTTATTAAAACCGGATTGTGCGCCTATTGCAATGAAGTAAGAATTAAATGTTACACTTACGTAGTAACTATTAAGTAATCTGTGGTTACATTATGTCAAGGCTTATGCAAAACTTGTTATTGAATTTTCAAATCTTTTCATACAAATTGTCGCATCGGTTATCGAGTTTGCATGTTACGGATTCTACAAAAATATAGAAACACAATCGTAGAACAATTGACACGAAAAAAAGAAGATGGATTCTACAGGGTGAAATTGATATCTTTAGCAACCTTTTAAACTAGGAGTCTACCCATCAAACTGAACAACTTTTACTATGGGAGCAAACCAATCGGAGTAAATAAAAAACTGCTGTTCCATACTAAACTGCAATGTCGACGCGAGAGTTCGCGACTCAAATGTATGCAAAACAGATTTTTTTTTTTTGCTCCCCTTAATTTCCTCCCATAGTAAAAGTTGTTCAGTTCGATGGGTGCTAATGATATCAATTTCACCCTGTATATTGATGTTGTGTGATTGCGGCGAACCTATCCAGTCGATGGTACACCTGATATAATGCCCGAACACCTGCACGAGAGAGGACCTCATTAAAGCTACATGACACTTTCAGGCTCTGTGAATATCTGGCCAATAAAATATAGAAACACAATCGTCGAACAATTGACACGAAAAAAAGAAGATGGATTCTACAGGGTGAAATTGATATCTTTAGCATCCTTTTAACTAGGAGTCTACCCATCAAACTGAACAACTTTTAATATGGGAGCAAACCATTAGGACATAGGAGCAAAAAAGAAATCTGCGCTTGCATACATTTGAGTCGAGACATTGCAGTTTAGCATGGAACAGCAGATTTTTTTTTTTGCTCCGATCGGTTTGCTCCCATAGTAAAAGTTGTTCAGTTTGATGGGTCAGACTCTTAGATTAAAAGGAATCTAATGATATCAATTTCACCCTATAGAAACACAAACGTAGAACAAATGAAAAAATAAATGCATTCTTTACGAGCAGTTTTCAAGTTTAGCGTTAATTAGTAAACACAAACCCACTTATATTGGTCGACATTGACATGTAATAAAGCTGATATCATCGAGCACTTGAAGCCAATATCGGACCAGCGAGACCTCTCGGCCTAGAAACAGAGTGAAGCAGTGCTCGCCTAATGAGACAATTAAACTCGATTGGATGAATTGAGATGCGCTGCTTGATACCACCGAACCGACCGTCAGGCGTTGTCTCCACGAGCGAGAGAATCGCGGCGATATTATCGTCGTGCCACGTATTTCTATACACTCTCTATGAACGCGTCTCCACACGGCGATGATGATACGTGGCACGACGATGATATCGCCGCGATTCTCTCGCTCGGTGGAGACAACGCCTCATGGTCTTCGCCACGTTGCCGACACGTGTTCGACACTTTGACTATTTATATGTGGACTGGTTACGCGTGTAATTCTACTAACAAACATATCTGCCACTTTTTGCGGGGGGCGAGGTGACATCAAATCCGCAACTTTGGATTATATTCCCCATAACTTTAGATTCTAATTTTGATACTTCATAGTCTCGTATGAAGTATTAACCCCAAACGTCATAAGTTCGAAGTTATTGTTTTGCTATTATATGCTGTCTCGTGTAGTGATAAGGTATAAAATTGTATGAAAATGCACATGATCTAGTACCGTGGCAAGGCCGGTCCCTATACAAAGGTTCGACACTTTATTTTATTGATAGCTACATACTGGAAAAAAGTATAACGAATAATGTTTATGTTATGCCTATTAATATTAAATATTTTGCCTTGTACTTCCCAGCTTTGACTAGACAACCTCGTTTTTTAATTAAATAAAAGAACAATTATTGGAACCTATAGTTCTTGACCACCTCGAAAGTGGTACAACATTAAATGCGTTACAGTAGTACCATCCCCCGATGAACCTGCGCAGTTGACAAATTTTAATAGCGCGCGAAATTACGTTGACCAATCAGGATGTGCCACCTTCAATGCCTTGCAACGATTGACTAATTTGTTTTCGCGCCCTTTTCGCTGCTATCCGACTTTGCCGATTACTAAACGACTTCGGGTTTGGTCGGGGACTCGGCGCAAACGAAGATTGCCGAGGTTAATTATTTTCCTGGTCGTCCTATACATTAAATATCGAGCAGGGTGCTTCAGACCATCAAACTGAACAACTTTCACCATAGAGTCAACATCGAAATAGCGAAAAAAATATATTAAAATCTGTTCCATAAAAAATGTCAATCAATCTCGACCAAAATGAATGAATGCTGTTTTTTTCGCTATTTCAATGTTGGTACCACAGTAAAAGTTGTTCAGTTTGATGGTCAGAAACACCCCCTAAGATATGTAACTTATTTAAATTTTACACTCTGTAAAATCGTTTTGTAGAGAAAGTAATACAATGTCTACAGTTAATTACTTACTTACGGAAAATCCATCTTTTATCTTAGAAATTAAGATGTAAATAGACAAAATTATTGCAATAATATAAGTTTTACTACATGACATGATCTGATATCTCTCTAACAAGGATTTAGTTAATGTTTTATCATATTTATCAAACTCTTATCCGTCTTAAAAACAATCTCTCGCTATAAGATTGATGCGATTATATTAAATCCGATTTAAGTGGTAATACATTATAAAGATAATTCTTTTACCTATGACCTAATTATTTACAATAAGGGAAGGGTCCACCTACGGAGGAGAAGACACTAATACGAGTATGAGAGACACGGTACATGATAATTAGTTATCGTGATCAAAATATTTTTAGAGATTTATACAGGGTGTAAGTGACAGCCTAGCAATTACTGAAACGGTAAACTCAGACCATCAAACTGAACAACTTTACATGGAACCTATCTCAGGAAACGCGAAAAAAAAATCAGCTGTCCCATACATTTTGGTCGGTACAGCAGTTTTGTAAGGGACAGCTGATTTTTTTTCGCGTTTCCTGAGATAGGCTCTATAGTGAAAGTTGTTCAGTTTGATGGTCTGAGTTGACCGTTTCAGTATTTGCTAAAATAATAGGATGATGGGGGCAATGTTGAAAAATTCTATACAAAACTGCCATCCTACTCGACCCGAATGTATATTCAAGGGACATATGATTTTATTTCCGCGATATCGATGTTGGTCCAATAGAGAAAGTTGGTCAGTTTGATGGTCGGACCATCCGTTTAAAAAACCGTCAAAATTTTAAGAAGAACCGGACCCTGTTTACAGAATTCTGTGTTTAAACCTATAAAAATATTTAGTATAAAATTTGTTTTAGACTTCTGGGTAAAGTTAATAAGTTATTTTTTTACTTTAGGTTTTCTATTTATATTTTTTATATTTCGTTTTGAGGGCGCTACTGAACCGTAACCCTCTTAACGACACGTGTACATAAAATATGGTCTGTCTTCTAAATTAAACATTAACTTGATTAGCACTCCCTCAGGTAATGAATATGAAGCCACTGTAGTTTCGATTTAGCTTACTCCTTATATTAAGGTATTATTCAGTAGCAATATTCCGTATATTGTATAAGTAGTACCTACATATAATACGAAATATAGGGGCCTTGTGTTGGTGACATCATATCACATTCGGACCTTGTGAGACATAATCTGCGAATAACAAACATGGACAGATTTTGTGATTGTATTTTATTTTTTTAATTTTGAACAAATTTTTTCGCAACATGAAATTCAATCTGTGTTTAACAGTTTTATGAGTATTCATTTCTATCTGGAGTTGTAGTATAAAGAGTTGTGTCAGAGTCGTAGCGTGTGGCGGTCCGTGGTCTCTGCCTACCTCCATGGGACAATGGCGTGAGCTTATGTATGTATGCATTTCTATCTGGAAGATACTTTGAGCAAGGCAGGCTCACATGTGCATTCTTTCGATTCTCACCATAAAATGTTAGTACAGCCATCAGGATACAGTCATCAGGATAAAATGTTAGTACTGCCGTCAAAAACGGCTTTGCTACACGAAAGCTTATTTTGTAAGATACCTCATATGTATAAATAACATCCCTAAAGGGATACGTGACACAGAACAGCTTAATTTGTTTAAAAATAAACTGCACGAAGTTTTGGTCAACAAATGTTACTATAGCCTTGATGATTTTTTTGCTGACGATTCCATTGGTAAACTGTAGTGCTGTGCCATGTTTAGTTGTTATTGTATTTTCAAAATGGTTTCCTTCTAATTTCTTGTGTGTACCTATATTGTTTTCATGCATGCTAGGACTAATTATTGTGCGCCCATGCGGCAGGACATAGCGAAACTGTAATGTAATTTACAACCTGTGTAACATCTGTAAATTTTACCTATGATTCACAATAAAAATGATTATGATCACCTACGGTGCTCAAACGTGGTCTTTGACGAAAGATCAGAAGTCTAGCCTCAGGGTTAATCAAAGGTCTATGAGCGAAGCATCCTGGACTCAAAACTGATCGACCGGGTCAGAAATTATATCATTATCTCTAGAACCCACGGGACAGACCACCGCTGCCAATCTAAAGTGGGCTTGGGCTAGACATATCTGCCTCATGTCGTACGGCGTATGGGCCAAAAACATCAGTTGCAACTGATCCCCAGCAAAATAAAATCGGCATTGAGGCAGACCTAGAAAGTT
Source organism: Agonopterix arenella (assembly GCA_927399405.1). Lineage (NCBI taxonomy): Eukaryota > Metazoa > Arthropoda > Insecta > Lepidoptera > Depressariidae > Agonopterix > Agonopterix arenella. The sequence goes on along the minus strand of OV656706.1, from coordinate 10,820,194 downwards.
GCGGGACGAAATCGATGGCTTCAGGATTGATATCGAAGTGCAAAACCAGGATTAATGGAGAGAACGGGAGCCTTTGCCCAGTGGGACAGCAACGGCTGATATAATAATAAATCTCGGACAGAGAAGCTGGCTAGGAATTGAGCGAGCAGCGGTTTGTAAGCTTTCAGAGGATATAATTTGGAGCGCGCTCCATACAAACGAAGTCTGGTTATATTTTCAATACTAACCAATTAAAGTCAATGAAATTCTTCAGAAAGTCCAGATCAACTCGTACCTATTAGTTTTTGTGTAGGTGCTATTTTTACACACTTATACATCGATCGTAAGGAAACCTACAGCTTCAATTTATATTGTGTCTACTGACTATTAAAATTGGCGATGGACTCACACATGACAGAGTGAGTATGGGCACCGCTAGTGGAATGTATTATGTGAATAATCTTACTGAATATGCTATTTTAGAATATCTCTGACTACAGAATATAGCCGTGAGCATATACTTATGATTATGCTGTAATAGAGACCAGTTTTGTTAATGTAAGTATAAAATTTTAATTCTAAAAGTTACAAGTCGACCTTAACATAACATTTGCCAATCAATAAATTCCTTTCTCTTACATTTGCAATAAGGACTACAAAGTTCAAAATAATGACTTTTTAGTCTTTTTACATACAATTTACCTGATTATTGTTAGAAAAAGGTAACGAATGTTTATCAGTCATTGATAATTATAAGTAACCCAGCTTAACAAGGGACATACTTTTGTACTTTTTAGGGTTCCGTACCCAAAGGGTGAAAACGGGACCCTATTCATAAGCCTACGTTGTCCGTCTGTCTGTCTGACCTACCCGTCCTACCTATGGCTGTAACTTTTGAACCGTAATAGCTAGACAGTTGAAATTTTGTAGTGCGTAAGTTGAATGTGCGTTGATTTGCTTACAAATAATAAAAATGTAAAAACGATTAAATTTTCTTTATGAGGACCTTCGTACAAGAAACTAGTTTTTTCTTCTCGCTCTATCGTAAAAACGGTAATACATACAAGCGTCAAACTTAGTGTGATTATAGAGCAAACTCTACGGTATAAAAATAAATAATAAAAACCGGTCAAGTGTGAGTCGGTCTCGTGCTAAAGGTCCAGGGGAAAAAAATTTTAAGTTTATTTGAGTGGTGGTACGAAAACCTCCGTGCGCGAGTAGCTCGACTCGCACTTGACCGGTTTTAAAGTTCTTATAGGTAACTAAAAATATTTAAATTAATCTTAATTATATTAGTTAAAATAACATAAATATAAGGTCTAACAAAACTAGCTGAAACAATTTTAAGGGGATGATCAGACCATCAAACTGAACAACTTTCTCTATGGAGCCAATATCGAAATTGCGAAAAAAAAATCAGCTGTTCCATACAATCGTACTCGACCTGAATGTATGGGACAGCAGATTTTTTTTCGCGATTTCGATATTGGTCCCATAGTGAAAGTTGTTCAGTTTGATGGTCTGATCATCCCCTAAAAATAGTTTCACCTAATTTTGTTAGACCTTATATAGTAAACTCGTAATAGATAAACTTATGGAACAACAAGAAATGTTATCTAGACTTGTCGTGCCGATCTTTATTTGTAATTATAACTATTCCTCGTGACGTGACATATAAGCGAAATTAAATAGTATAGTACATACAGGAATACTCATTCATACTATAATTATAAGTGGCGTGCACAGTATCGCACTGTATTGTATCTAATCATAAAGATTGCCAGTTGTAATAGAGCGTTATTATATAATTGGTTCCTTTATAATTATAACGACTCTAAACGTGCGTTTTTATTTCAACTATGTTTAAATACACTCGAGAGCAATGAATACATCACCAACAACATAAACATTAAGGCTATGTGAAAAAATAGGATTCTTTAAAGCGTCATATATCAAGAAGTACTAACAGTAGGAGTATGATTAGCGGATATGTGTAAATTGAAGATTTAATTGAAATTTTGATTAGAGCCAAAACACGATTAAGACACATTTTCTCGATAGAAAAACAAGCCAAAGTAGCCTCCGTTTTTATTTATAAACGCTTGGAACTACTAAACGGTGAATAATAGAAACACGAGACATGATTTAAAAAAAAGAGATTGATATTTTACAAATTTTGATAAGAGCAGAATTGAACTTACATATAAATAGTACAATCACAATTAAATAAAGTTTGTTTTACGCTTGCTTCGTTTCAGTCACGCGCGCCGTCCCATCTCTTTCTCTCGCATCAGGTAGTAATATAAGCTATCACACGCCCATTTCGCTTCAATAATTTTTCGACATAGGCCCTTAATATCTCGGAAACTAAGAATGAAAGCTTATTCAAATAAAAAGTATGTAATAGACTATTTAATACTACCTACTTGAATTAATAAAATTTCTGGTTGCTGTAAAGTAATGCCAATAAAAAAGCTATTACGCAAAATAATTGATTTTTTTAAATTTGATTTTTAGTATTCAACATTTATAATTAATGTGGCAATTATATAACTAACACACACTAAAAGGTGACGAAATGTTATATATCTGTGACAAAAAAAAGGTTATTATATTAAAAATTTTATTCTTCGTTAGAATTGACGTATTTATGTATTTTAATTAAGTAAAACAAATGAAATCTAAGAAACATTATTAATTTAATTAGAAATATTAAATAGTGTATAAAATACTTTTTATTTGAGTAAGCTATCATTCTTAGTTTCTGAAATATTTAGGTATGTTGGTGACCCGGATTCATTTCTCTCGAGTGTAGATGGTCGGATGACATTGAGGGTGACCGGTTTGCATTAGATCAGATTAGCACAGGCACAGGACCGTGAGGAATACCGCAATAAAAGGGAGGCCTATGCCCAGTAGTGGGCTGATGTTATTGGATGATGTTTAAATAGTAACTTTTCTCGAATGGGTAAAATGTATTGACAATAACAAACAACATTATATTTTTTGATATAAATGGACACGGTACTGACACAAACAACTAACACAAACATAATAAAAACCGTAAACGTAGTAGGTATTGCATTTTCTTTTAAAATAAAATGGCCAGTTTTACGTGTATTTCGCTTTTCTTGTTTATCAGCCTCATTAAAAACAAGTTATCGCGAATGGGGTTATGTATTACGTTGTGAAGATAGGCAACATTTTTTTTACAAACTGGTCTTAAGAATTTTATGTCAATATAAGTTTTATTATTTAGTCTGAGATAAAAAAACACGACACATTAAGAGCCTGCCGAGCCTATTGTGCTGCTAAAAAATTAAACAACATTCCCAAAAAACAAGAATGTCACATTGTAGTTATGATTGTCTTTCAATTTATCGAAACATTACGGATTGCTATGTTTTATGCTTGTAGCTATTATCGTTAAAACCGCCAAAAGTGGCCACTTTTGGCGGTTTTAAAGATAATAACTACAAACATTATAAAAACAAACCCGCAGTGATTCGATAAATTGAAAATCAGCAATGACTACAACGTGACATTCTTGTTTTTTGACATATAAAAAAATACGATTGGGGGCAGCACAATAGGCTCGGTGCAGCCTTATAGGCGCATTTACAACTACACTTTCCCGGTCACAGGGGGTCTATCTTGACATTCGAACTTCGCAATTGCGTGAACGTTTTCACTCAAATGCCAACTCTATAACAATAAAGCTCGGACCGAAACGGTCACGATATATCGAAAACCGAAAGTCCGGGTACAGGGCCTGGATACATTCCACCCTCGTCTCGATTAACCCCATTCTACCCCTTCCTGAATAATCAACGAAAGGCCACCTGCAAAGGATCTACCGTCGAATAAAATAGGTATTTGGTGGTAAAAAACCAGAAATATATTCATGACTCTGCAAGTACAGTCGCCTATAAAAGCGACTGTCTATTACCCTTATTATTATACCAGATTTAAACCCTTACTCCGTTGTGTTATAGTTTAAACTGGAACTCGGTAATGAGCCACTGTTTGACGGGCATTTAGACGTTGTTTAAAAATAATGGTTTCAAGTGCCACTGTGTTTATTTAATAATAACAAAGGATTATTTATAAGGTAACACAGTCAAACAAGTGGTTTGTTATCAGAGAAAAATCTGAGTACTCCTTTATTTTATGTTTATTATGCGTTTCGTTTGCCACTCGTGTACGTCTACGTTATGTAGTACCAACCACAACATATTAACATACCTATACCTTTTACTTTGGACACTTAGCGAAATCTTTATTCTTTCTTCCTTATCGTGTGGGCAGAGCACTCTTATATACAGGTTGTAACCGTGTAAGTGACAGCCTAGCAAATACTGAAACGGTGAACTCAGACCATCAAACTGAACAACTTTCAATATGGAGCCTACCTCAGGAAAAGCGAAAAAAAATCAGCTGTCCCATACAAAACTGCTCACCGTTTCAGTATTTGCTAGACTGTCACTTACACCCTGTATATATTCCGTGACAGAGCCCTGGTTTCAGAGTTTTTTCAGACCGCCTTACGGCCCTCTGACGTGGTTTCTATGTAACGACTACTACCACCAGAGATAGTAGCCAGGACCAACGGCTTAACGTGCCATCCGAAGCACGTAATCAAAATCAAATTTATTAAAATTTCATACAAATACGAAAAATTTACAAGAAGAGGTTAACCTGTGCGATACTGAGTGCGAGCAAAACAGAATTACTCCATTGCCTACATTACCCGCCAGTCTACCTCCCAAGCGGGGAGGAGGTTAAAATTGGTGTGGGACTGGGAGGGTCCGTACTGCATGTAGTACTCGATACTCTTTCTTATACTATGCCTATAAACAGAATTTCATTGACCATCCAGAAGCAATGCGGCTAGCATTTCAGGGACTTTTTAGCCAGGGTTGTGCAGGGCAAGGTTTTTTGTTTAGTTGGTTGTGTTTTGACGAAGTTTGCATGCGGATTACATTTTGTGTATAGCCTTTGACCTAGATTGCAACGGATATAGAAAACCAGATTCTGGTATGACGAAGCCTGTGTTGCGGATAAAAATTTTCTGTTCAGTTTAATTTTCGTAAAAAAAATGATTACACCGGGTGAAATTGATATCATTAGCATCCTTTTAAACTAAGAGTCTACCCATCAAACTGAACAACTTTTACTATGGGAGCAAACCGATAGGAGCAAAAAAAATCTGCTCTTCCGTACTAAACTGCACCCGCCGCCGCTGCCAACTCGACTCAAATGTATGCAACAGCAGATTTTTTTTTTGCTACGATCGTTTTGCTCCCATAGTAAAAGTTGTTCAGTTTGATGGGTAGACTCTTAGTTTAAAAGGGTGCTACTGATATCAATTTCACCCTGTAGTAGGCTACTGACCATACACCCTCCTTGAGGGCCAGGGTAGCCAGGGGGTAGTTGCAGGGCACACCCTGCAGTGGGACGTATATATAAGGTCTAACAAAATTAGGTGAAACTATTTTAAGGGGATGATCAGACCATCAAACTGAACAACTTTCTCTATGGGACCGATATCGAAATCGCGAAAAAAAATCAGCTGTTCCATACAAACCTACTCGACCTAAATGTATGGGACAGCAGATTTTTTTTTCGCGATTTCAATATTGGTCCCGTAGAGAAAGTTGTTCAGTTTGATGGTCTGAGCATACCCTTAAAATAGTTTCACCTAATTTTGTTAGACCTTATATAGGCTGATGATGATGAAATGATTATTTAATTTTTCTTATAAACATTGGATTGTAGAATTGTGCCTATAGGGATTTTACTCATTTAAATCTAAAATTTATTTTAATATTTATGTTTGGTTCTATATTCAGTACAAATACATAGTTATTTTATTATAAAATAATGAAGTAATCAAATTAGTTATAAAGAGTAATAATCAAAAGAAAGCAGAGCAGCAGAATCAAATCACACTGTGTATGTAGCACAGATCACAGTTGCAGTCAAGGATATCTACAACGATCTACGAGGATAACGCATAAGACTGTAAAATTAATATAATTCAAATTAACCTAGTCTACATACCATGTTATTTGAATATAAGGAAAACCCAAAAATCCGGTGGCTCTGTTTTAAAATCAGCACTCTATTGACTTGAATTAATTTGCAATACATCATTATAATTGTATTAATTAATAATTATAATATTGATTTATTAATTAAAATATTAATTATGATATAATTATTCATTACATTTGGGTCTAGTAAGTTTGAAGTATTATCAGATTTACAGGATTTCTATTTTTTTTATTATATTTTTTTCAGTTTGATGATCATAAAAAACCTTCAGCATATTAAATAATCATATTAAACCGGTTTAGTGCGAGTCGGGCTACTGTGTGGTTGCGTACCACACAACATAATTATTAACTTACACAATTTTTTTTCTCCAGGACCTTTAGCACGAGACCGACTCACACTTGGCCGGTTTTTATTTATTTGTTGTTATATAGTACCAAGTTTGACGCTTGTATGTATTACCGTTTTTACGATAGAGCGAGAAGGAAATACGTGGATAAAAACGAGTTTTTTAAACATTTTTACTTTTTTAATATCTGTTACTAAATCCGCTGTAATAACGCATATTCTGTGTAAATTTCAACCTTCTAGCTATTACAGTTCAAAAGTTACAGCCCTAAATAGGTAGGACAGACGGACGGACGGACAACGTAGGCTTAGTAATAGGGTTCCGTTTTCACCCTTTGGGTACGGAACACTAAAAAGACTATATTATAGTATACCTATTAACATTTATTACGGCGTACACTTAGATCTTTAATAAAAAAAATTTGATTACAGTGATCGAAGGCATATAATAAAATAATTAAAGCATTAGGGCACATAATAAATACTTGATTAGGGTTTAATTATTTTATCTCTAACGTCACTCCTCCATTCCGGTGGGGTAGGCAGAGACCGACGCGCCGTTTACTACGATTAATAGACCATTTTTTTTAAACATTAACATTTAAACATCTAAATTTAAATAAATCGAATTTTTCATTCTTTTCTCACAATTATAGCTTTTATAATTTCATTAAGTTCTAATTCGAATAAATTAGGGTACTTATAAGGTTGAGGTAAATTATATAAATTACGTTTTAATTAGTCGGTGCTTACCTATACATTACTAGAAATTATATGGTTAAATCAGTAATGGACATTAATAGTAAACTAAAAGTTGTAACCCAAAAAGTAAATAATTGTATTGTGAAAGGAACAAATCAATTCAAATGTAAGTACCCAAATGTTGTTTCAACTTTAAATCTCTATACAATACAACCTGAAGGTTTCACGTGTGATCACAAGATAAAACAAAATGTTACGTCTTAGTTTTTGCAGCACAACTGCTGGATATCCGATTATCAGTATTACTTACATCTCAAAATTAGGTTTGTGCCAGACGAATCTCAGACAATCCAATGAGACGCTAACTCGCCGTACACACGTCACATTCACAATACTAAAATAATTCCCCTTTCCGTCAAGAAATTAAATAAAAACTATATTTTATTGCACTTGAACACTGAGGCACTAACGGTGACGCAATTTCTAAAATTTCTTGTGATCTAATTTCGCGATGTTATTTTATAATAGCAAATTATTTCTCGAGCGGCCGCCAGCGAGCGTGCGACTTGACACGATGAACGAAACACACTGTTTTGATAGTGTATTTTAGCGTACGTAACAGCAAGCCCCAAGGTGAGACGCCGCTATACCACGACCCACCAAGCGGTTCAACTGTCCTCGAAAACTTTGCACAACTTTTTATCCAATGCTGCTTTTGTCCATAGAAACAATCAAAGAACTCTAAACTCAACCATCGATGATGGAAACTACAGTAAAGACATGAAACGCAAACCTAACATAAAATTTTAAAGTGAATGGAATTTTCGATACTAAACTGACAAAAGAACTAATGGAAATAAAAGTTGATATCCTTACTTAACTTACTTTCTTACTTTTTGTCCAATTGGTGATTTTGTAAATGGGGTTACGTTTATTTTGTTTTACGTGCAGTCAATCGTAATAGAATTTAATACAGAGCGAAGAATGTTTGAGTATTTAAAAAAGAAAAAATTGTAGACCAGACAAACTTTCAAGACTTAAAATTTTTTGTACTGCTAAGAAAAATGCCGTAGCGAAGATAAAAGGAAATGCGTTAGAGAAATGCACAATCTCTGTACGTACAAATAATGAAGATTCTAATGTAGATAATAATAGCATTTTACAAATAATTATCAGAGAAATTACGGGCAATAAGGACCAAGCTATTTTTTTTTAATTTCGTGCCTATATGCCTTGTGTTGTGTCTCCTCATGTCAAATGATGTAAATAAATTACGCTCACAGGCACATACATTGTAATGATCCCAAGTAAGCCTTAGGCGTTTTTTTATATATGTCCCAACATCGCTCTGAAAATCAACTGCACCGAAGAGAATAACGACATTATCGAATTCGAAAGAAAGTGATAGTCGTGAGTTAAGAGGATATACCCGCCAGCTTGCTCCATACAAAACGAAGTTAAATTCTATTTTAAAAATTAAACAAGATAATTCAATTAATTTTTTTTAAACACGATCTGGAAACTGATTTCGGCGTCTGTGATCTGTCAGATTTTCGTTAAAATGAATAGTTTCAAAGTTACAGTGGCTCATAGATTTCCATACAAATCTTAAATGAATGCTAACGTGTTGAAACTTAATATTTTAACGGGAATCTGTCAAATCACAGACACAGATTTGTATTTAGATCGTGTTTGAAAAACGTAATTGTCTTTAATTGGTTAATATTGAAAATAAGGCTTATCCCCTAGATGTGTGTAAAAATGTTGAACAATCAATTCACTGTTGGATTTTTTCAAGTGTTATTTTATTGAAATATTGTCAAAATATCGAAATATGGGTTTAATGCAAGTAACTCTCCAACATAGAAAAGTCGAATGAATACCTAATCTGAAATTATACAACATAAACATAATGTCTCTATTGAATAACACCGCAATTACTGGTTACTTAAGATTATACAAACCGATAACCTTTAAATAGTAAGATCATTTGTCCGCAAACATAAGAATGTGGTTGTCTATTCGAATCTTTTTAGTAGATGCTAGTTCGGTGCGAGTTGGGTTCGCATGCACCGAGCGTACCGCATGCACCGCAAGAACTCGCAAGCACAACTTGTCCTGTTTATGGACCAACTCTTGCGCAAACGCCTGTGTCGTTCTCGCGCGTCTGCGATGGATAGTCACGCACGAGTCGATGCGTCAGCGTCATCGTCACCACAAACATTTGTACACACTCTGGCGCCAATATCTCGGACAAGTTTGCTTAGCAGGTCGTAACGTTAAAATTTAACTAATTAACGTTAACTACCTTTGTAACTGTGTGTTTTATATATCCGGACAGGGACGAGGCTATTGTACTGTGATTTTGATGGGTTTTTATTTTTTATATGTAATTATTTAAATTCAAAGATTGTTAAAACCTCGTTACTACTTGTATCTTAAATGGTTAACAAAAGTATGAAAGAATTATTTCATTTCAGAAATAAATATACGGGCATGTAGATATGATGGTAAAGATCGTAGTAGATGGAGCTAACTAGTCTCTGCCTACGCCACTGGGAAAGAGAGGTGATGTTGTACAGGGTGTAACAAAACACCCTAGTAATATTTAAATAGATGATTTAGTTTAGACCATTAAACTGAACAAATTTCACAATGGTGGCTCCACAAAAACACAGGGCTTGTGGAGCCGGGGTTTTTTTTTTAAACCTAGGTAGATACATACAAATAAATATATTAGTATTCTCAGTCAGCACCATTATTTAGTAAGCGAAGAATATGCATGCATAGTATTATTATTATGGATTAAAGATTAAAACATAAAATCTGATAAAAAGAAAGAATCTTCAAAACGACCCAAGGGTTTCATAATCGACACTATACGACAAACGCTTTTTCCGTTTGAAGGGTAGAATAGATATAGTTTCGATCGTTTATACTCGTATAAAACAAGCGGATATAATGGTTTCCTATAAACTAGAACATTAAAGGTAGGTAATGTTTCCGCTACCATTACTCATACATAATGACTGACGTAATCAATAACATTCCATCAATTTCCCACGTAAAATTTTTACCTATCATTGTTGATGTGAGCATTTCATTGGTGGATTTAAATAAGATAAATAATATTATGTATAACAATAACACAACCTACAAACAAGAGATAAACAGCTCTATCCTCTTAACATGATGCCTTTAGAGAGACGGTATTCCGCATCTGAACGAAATATCGCATCGATCTCAGCTGTCAAATAAGATGGATGAACACCATTTTGAAGTTCGAAGAAAATACTAATGTTGTTTTAATACTAGTTGATTAAAATAAATCTGGGGATAACCAGTGAAACGAGTGACAAACACAGATCAGAGGGCGTTTTTTTAAATGTTAAACATACGAATTCGTATGCGAAAAAAATCAAAATCGTTACAATACTTTTCGATTAAATCGTAAAGTTCAGTTATTATTATAAGCACGGTGATTTTTACTAGGAAGTAAGTCTTCTATACGGTAGTACCAGTACCACGGCAGGGCACAGGCCTACCCTCAGAAGGATGTATGGGCGTTAGTTAGTCCAAGACGCGTGCCCAATGCGGATTCACATACGCATCAGAATTTCTTCTTCAGCGTACTTATGCAGGTTTCCTCAGGATAAGTTCACGATTCAACAACATAATGCCTGCATCATCAGCCTACATAAGTCCCACTGCGGGACACAGGCGTAGGCCTGGATGGTGTTTGGACGTTAGTCCACCACGCAAACATAATATATTCGACAACATTTCTAATTTAATTGTACATTATTATTTTGGTTGTAAGGGCTTCAAAGTCAATGCACCAATAGCTACTGCGACCTGAATAGATCTATTGTAGCCCTCACCCTAGACCTAAAGGTCATTTCCTAGGCCCACGGACTTCATGAACCGTGTTATGCTTTTGGAGGGGAGGTCCCTAATGTCAGTAGGTGTTACTACGTATCCACCTTGATGGCGACACCTTTTAATTGTAATATCTAAACGAATAATTATCGAAACATTTCACCGACCGAAATGAGCCTACAAATTCTTATTTGGCGTGAGCGCCCTAAATCAACAAATTCATCCCTTAACGAAAATCGTATCGCTAAACCTCTGTAATAAAAAGGCTTAATTTACTATGAACTTGTAGATAGGTTTACATAGTTCGTCCTACTTTCAGGAACATTAAAAGCTTAGTCTTGGCGAACGACGTGATTGAGCTAGGCGTGGCCGTGCCACGCTCCTATGCGGTTACCACTCCGATATAAACCATTATAGAATCATAACAGTCTTATAGGAAAAACTATAACTTATTGGTGATAACGATGCACTGATGATGGTCATTTCATAGGCTCGTTTGTCCAATGATTAGATAACGAAATATTAGTTTGATATGTAAGTTTTATTGTCACAACTCTCAAGTAACGAAATTTTAGATTAATAATTTGTATAACTATGAATTTTACCAGTTGGTGTTTGGAATGAATTTTAAATCAGTTCAAACTGAGGTATGACTAACAACTAACTCTATGAAATTCTTAGAAAGAATAAACATTATATAGTTAAAATTTTAATTCGATAATAACTCACCTTTACTTGCCAAGTGTCATTATTTGCAGGTTGTGGGATCCCACTATGAATTATTGTACATATTAGTTAAGTATCCATTATGTCTGTGTTGCACAGAGAAATATTTACAATCGTACCTATGCTAAAGTTTTATCTCCATAGGTAGGTAGGTACTGTTTTACTGAACCAAGTGCTGATAACCTAGGCATTGGACCTGGCACTTCTACATAAATGCTGTTTTTAGATAAACATGTTGTCATTTCGCAGTATTCAGATTAACATAACTCAGGGGCAGTGATTGTTTTATCGAGGGTTCTTAATTTACGGACATTTAGTAATTAATTAAACTTTGGTCTCAAATAAAAACTACTATATCATAATATCATAATCTTGGGTTAAATATTTTAATTACATTTTTAGTAAGTTTAAATTTTCTAAAACAGAGGTCCAATTGTGTATTGGGTCCCGATTCAATTGGAATCAAATCGATAATGTTTTAGATTAGGTTTTAGACAATGGATACGATGATTACAGAAACAAAACAATTACTTAAACATTGCCTAGTGTACAGTCATAATTATAAATACATTTCAAATATGATTAATTTTTAAACATATTACAGCCATATTGTGCTATTTCTAATCAAATTAAAGATTGAAAAATCCCCGTCCCCTTAAGACGCTACAGATTGAAAATTTCGTTCTCTGGGTGGGCAGTTTCCCGGTTAGGAAGAGTGCGGGTTCAAGTCCCGCCCGAAACAAATTTTTCAATCTTTAATTTGATTCATAAATACGTTACCGATCTTGTACACAATTTTATCGGAAACTTACATAATTAGCCCTACAGGTCTTACTGGCCAAACCACTATCGTAATGGGGCAAAGGCTCCTCAAGATGAGGGTGTACGGGCGTTAGTCCACCACGCGTACCCAAGGCGGATTGCTTGACTTCACATACGCATCGGAATATCTTCTTCAGCGTATGCAGGTTTCCTTGCCGTTTGAGTTTAAGAGTTTGCCACGCGCGTTGCTAACCCATGTTCTGTCAATCTATTATGATTTCAATTTGCACTACATAAGCTGATGAACCCGGAACACGAGGCGAGCCGGTCGCACCCTGCGCTGCGGCCTTCACAAAGTGGCGCAAAGACAATCAGTGCCACAATATTTAGGTCGTGCAGTCCCATCGAAAACTCAATCATCGTTCAACCTCGCTTTGACATCCGAACAATAAACTCCCTTTATTGTGTGCCGATGGAAATGGCTTCGCGAAATAGACAATGATACCCAAAATAAACTTTATTATAGTTTCTTTACACAAGACTCGGGCCGCGTGGAGCTATAGGAAAGGGAGGGATAATAGTTCAGTTTGATTTGTATTTGTAACGTTTAGAGCCATATCACACAAATGATTTATGAGCGTAGGCGACTTCGCAACTGCACCGCATCTGAACCCCCGTGATTCCGCCGCACCACTGATTGATCTTAGAAATATCGCAGCGATATCGCGACGATGTCGTTCCGTCAACGCCTAAGGTCAAAATCGCTTTTGTGATATGGCTACAGCATACATGACATACGTTGATTTAATTCACACGTACATAATTATGATAAATTGCTAAGGATATCTAATAGGCAATGTTATAGTTTTGGATGCTTACCAAAAGCTAAGCGCAAAATTGTAGTACGGCCTGATGACTCATCGCCACGACCGCCATTATATTATATATCTGAAAAAAAAAAGAATAGAATCTGTAATTTTGCAAATAATATGCTAATACGTAAAATATGGTTAAAGAAGTTATGAAAAGAAATGTCACACCACTTTATTTTTAATTGCCGACTAGATTTCAAATCTGCTTGTAATACTTTGTTAAGGACTTGATTCGGCTGGTCCAAAATAAAACACTGAATATGCCATTTCGAAAAATTAGTTCTTTTTTATTAAAAGATGATGTAACTTATTCAAATTTAGCAGACAGAATAATTGTCTAAAAGAAATATCTTAATAGAATTATATAATGTATCATAATCCATGTATCAATAAATCTATCTATACTATTATAAAACTGTAACAGGAAGTTTGTCTGTACATTGAAGATATTAACAAAAAAAAAGTTACGATATGGTTTTTAGGTGTCCCTGATTCCATTTCACGAATTTTTGGATTTTTTGTCTGTCTGTTTGTTTGTGTGTTTGTTTGTTTGTTTGAACGAGTATCACGCAAAAACTACTGAACCGATTTTGATGAAACTTTTTTTGTTTGATAGCTTATGATCTGACTTAAAATCTGGTATATAATTTGTGCGGACGAAGTCGCGGGTTAACGCTCGTAAATAAATAAAGGTGCAGGTACAGTAAATAATTGATACAAAATTAATTCTTGAAAGAGGATCTGTTGTCAAATTTATAAATGGCGTATTAGGTGTTTTTCTCTGCTCACACGATAAGAAGAAAAAGAATTTAGAGCCACAGACCAGAAAAAAAGACGGACCTAATGTCACACTAAAAAGAGGTGAAGCATGCAAGGTCCTACAATTTCGTTTTTTCTACAAGGGACCTACACTCACACAGAAGCGCCAGTTCTAGGAGCAACACGGCTAGCATGCCACTCACGACAAAGCGTTTAAACGAAAAAAACGTCATGCGCGCTCTTTCTGGCATACGTTAAAATAATAAGAATGGAGGCACATCTCGATTTTTATCGTTTTCTCGGGGGTGGCATGCGAGGCCTACAGGTCCGACAACCCGCCGCCATTATGTACCGCGCGACAGGGCGACAGCACGCACACTCATATAAATGGGTGCTTCATAAGTGAAGCTTCATAATCTCGTCTAATCATAAGTGATTAGACGAGATTACATCCGTCTTTTTTTCAGGTCCGTGTTTGGAGCAGCCAGGATAAATTCAAACATTTAGAGCGTCATCATCTAGCTATATTATTTTAAACCTTTAATGTTTATGGCTATGTCATCGTTCCTCCTCGCGAGTGACGTACTGACACCCCACAGGAACACCGTGAGCAATGAACAAGCCTCTAAAGCTTTTGATTTCTTCACCATTGTAGGAAGTCAAACTCAATGACATCTGACATGTCATCGTCTCACCCAACGAAAGAAAGTTGAATAAAGAAAAATGAAGATCTCTATGAATGAAATAAATTTTTACGCGGTTCCTTGTTTAAAGAATTTTTTTACATAGGTTGTACCCTGGCTCCTTTTAAATATGCTGACGGCTCTTTAATGGGATGATCAGACTATCAAGCTGAACAATTTTCTCTATGGGACCAACGTCGGAACCGCAAAAAAAAACCAGCTGTTCTAACCGCAATCCTACTCGTCCGAAATGTATGGGACAGCTGATTACTTTCGCGATTTCGATGTTGATCTCATAGAAAAACTTGTTCAGTTAGATGTTCTGATCATCCACTTAAAAATATCACCATATTAAGTACCCTGTCTAGTAAAAATATAGTCACTCTTAAAAGTTCACGAGTATGGATCTTTGTTATAAATTATAATTATAATGTATGTTTTACAAAATGAATTAAAATTTTACTCTAACTAAATGAATGAATAATCATGATAATATACCACACCGTCCTACTCCCTCAGTTACTGCGCGGCTCACGATTTTCCGCCAATCATTCTACACAACATGCACACAATTTGTTTATGGACGTCTACTTCCACATCACTTTCCTTTGTAGTCTAGGAGCTGGATATATTTTTCATATCTACTACTGACAAGTTATAAACTAATAATGCTTTTTAGTGGCAAATTTTGCAAGTCCCACCGAAATATGCACTGATTATTTATTCATATTGGAATTTCCAATGGGAATTTTCCTGTCTGATTAAAGGCCGTCAGTACCTTCGCCTTTTGCTACGCGCATCATCGCATTGTTATTTTTATCACTGCAATGATTCACGTACGAACACTTGTAAAGTTTCAAGTTCTCAAAGGTAAAACGGATCAAAATACATATTAGCTACCTACTTATTCCCATAAAAACATTTGTTATTTAGATTTAAAATGAGAGAACAGGACAGATTTAGCTACAATGTTTAAAATACCATTAATAAAGTTCCTGACGTTAACATATGACCTCGAAAATTTTGCGGTCAGCTTCCTGACTACAGCTCTACCGGAACTAGGGCTACCATAACATTATAATAACCTTTCATATTACTTTCTGACCTTTATCCTAAATTGTCTTCGTATATAGAGTTTGAAAGCGACTTCCAAACCTTACAGAAATAAAAACAAATTTACGTAAATAAACACACGATCTGAGAGCTAACTAGTGAGTCATGAGTCATGACATGAAAGTAAACTTCCTTAATGTAAAAATGTTTTGGATACGATAGTCTATCAGCTGAAAATTGAATCATACATCTAAGATACACCAAATATAACGTAAGAAAGCGTGAGAATGGGAGTTTAGTGTGATTTAGTCCTGTATTTAATTCAATGAGTTTTCAATTTAATAAAAAAGTTCATTTTTCGATTCTACAATTTGAGGAAGCAATTTTTTAATTCAGATAAAGACGATGATGAGATATTACCTTCAATGTGACAGGTCTTTTTCGAATTCAATATCTACTGATTTGTTATTTTCCTAATCTTTGAAAACGCCTCATTATCATACAGTCATTGGGTTAAAGGTTAAACTGCACTTAAAAAATGGCAAACGAAAACTACTGACGCTAAAAGTGATTCGAGTTAAACTTTAAAAGCCGATCTGGAGGGCACAATAGTGTACCTTGCCGCTATTGTCCTCGAAACAACTATAATGTCACAGGCAGATAAATGCCAACCGTACAAAGAATTAGGACAGCCGTCAACGAGAACCTTAGGGGACGATTTAGAGATGGGCAACCCTGCCTACCCAGCATGACAGAGATTAGGGTGGGCACGGGCGTGGCGTGGCGAAATGTCGCGCCATTTCAGCGGTGACGTCACAGGCCGCGCCTGACATTTTAGGCTGAAGCAACAAAGCAGCCCTACCTTCCTTCAACGCTGATAACTGGAAAGCCCAATAACTTTCAGAGCTTTTTCGGGTTATTTGTTCCGCACGCCAGCGACTGCCGCACTATCTTACCTTGGCATTTATACGTTTGCTTATCTACTACACGAATATGCGCTCAGCATAGAATAGACCATTACGAGTCTTCGAGTAACTTTTGTATCTACTAATGTAACTGTAATATAATTTCAACTGTATCTATAGAAGATAGTATGACACTGGGGATGATTGATGACTAGTGACGGAAAGGCAAATTATGAATCGATATTTTATTTTTATTTAAAAAAATCTATATTTGTTTGGCTGTCCCTTGTGAGTTCCTATGCCGTTCGTCCGATTGCTATGAAACTTTGGTGGGTTTTTGAGCGAAAGTGTGCAAAGATGTCTGACCGAAAAAAAAAGACATTGCAACGAACTCTCGGCTAATATTTTACATTTGAAGACCGAATATTATAGTTTTTAAGAGTATTTATATTAGTTCCTTCCATGTAGGTACTGTCGCGTCGTTCAGGCTGCAGTAGTAACTGCAGTAGCTACACACACGTGCAGCTTACAAATACGCACATGCACAACTACATTGAAACTTAATGCAAGTAAGAACATCGGTATATTATTTAGATTCAAAGTTTATACTGTCACGAGCCTTTGACCCGCGACTTCGTCTGCATGGATTACCCCTTTAGGGGTCGATTTTCGAAAAATCCTTTTTTACCGCACCCCCTGATCCTCTGTAGAATCTAAACTATTATAAAACTGTAACAGGAAGTTTGTCTGTACATTGAAGATATTAACAAAAAAAAAGTTACGATAAGGTTTTTAGGTATCCCTGATTCCATATCACAAATTTTTGGATTTTTTGTCTGTCTGTTGTTTGTTTGTGTGTTTGTGTGTTTGTTTGTTTGAACGAGCATCACGCAAAAACTACTGCACCGATTTTGATAAAACTTTTATTGTTTGATAGCTTACTATCTGACTTAAAATCTAGTATATAATTTGTGCGGACCAAGTCGCGGGTTAACGCTCGTATAATAATAAATGTCATGTTTCTATCTTCAGCGGTTTAAGCTGTGGTTTTCTGTCAGTCACGGAACTCTTTTATAATTATAGAAGATTGCACACCAAAAATAATAAAAACTGGGTAATTGAAAACCGGTCATGCATATCTTCAATTCTTCATTAATAATTTCGTGAGGGCATACGATAGACTTTATAATCTATACTATTATAAAACTGTAACAGGAAGTTTGTCTGTACATTGAAGATATTAACAAAAAAAATGTTACGATATGGTTTTTAGATGTCCCTGATTCCATTTCACCAATTTTTGGATTTTTTGTCTGTCTGTTTGTTTGTGTGTTTGTTTGTTTGAACGAGTATCACGCAAAAACTACTGAACCGATTTTGATGAAACTTTTTTGTTTGATAGCTTATGATCTGACTTAAAATCTGGTATATAATTTGTGCGGACGAAGTCGCGGGTTAACGCTCGTATGTAATATAATAATTAAATTAAATTATTATTATTACAATTAGATTAAATGTAAATTTAAACCCAAACTCAATTGTCAAGTCTCAAAATAATTGATATTGGGCTAGCAATATAATAGATAGGATGTAAACTTAAATGCATTACATATCGAACAGACTTCTTCGAAGAGATCGTCTTCAGACCATCAAACACCACCACCTTTTACTAATGGACCAACTTCGAAATTGCGACAAAAATACTGTTTCCGACTAACCAGAAAATCATTGGTTTCTTACATTTTGGTTAAGTAGGCTCCAGCTATGGACATTTTCTATGGAACCGTTGTTTTTTTTTTGCCATTTCAGTGTTGGCTCCATAGTGAAAGTTCAGTTTGATGGTCTGAAGCATATTTATTCGCAAATGTAATGTAATGTAGTTCCAAAATTGCGATTAAGTCAAGTTCTAGTACTTTTTTTGTGTGTTGACTTTATGTTCTATATTTATGCCGGTCGTTGTAATCACCAAATATTGAACAAAAGCACTCAGTTTTATAACTAGGTAAGGTACCCATGAGTGGAAGCATTGAAACCGAAATAGGTTGCGTGCAAAGCTTTAATATTCGTTATACTCGACGTGGGTCAATAAACTAACGTTACTTCTGGAACTACACTGAATCAAGTTGAACATTTGTTTCGTGGAAAAATTCGTATTAGAGTAAAGCTTTTCGTTTATAAAAAGTAATAAAAAATAATAATTGTTTGTTGCTTTAAAATGTTGTACAAGTTTGCCTTGAAAACTTTTATGTTTAAATGAAACATAGGAAATGGGGTCAACCGTTTTCAATACCTGCTTACACTTCAAGCACAATATAAAAAAGAGTAGGTACTACCTCGACAGGTCTACTTGTTAAGGGTAATGGGGGATGAGGTAGACAAATTTGGGGACGCATCAGTATGTTACTGTAGTAAAATGACTACCTAATTATTATATTAATCACGTAGAATTCCTTAATTTCTACAATATACAGGGTCCTTTTTAACATGCTGATGCAGCATCAAAATGAACAACTTTCTCTATGGGAACAACGCAACGTCGAATACATTTTGGGTGGAGTAGGTTTGCAGTTTTGTATGGATGGAACAAAATGGAGAGCGTCGGTGGCGCGTTACGGAGAGGTATGGACACTACATCATGAGGGTCCAGGTTTGAATCCGCACCGATGACATTATTATCCTAACATCCTGTCTTCGGGCTTTCCTAACATCCTGTCTTCGGGCTTTCCTAACTTCTGTACGTAATGCCGATTGCTCTCAAACCTGAAGAAGAAATTCTGATGCGTATATGAAGTCTACCCATCCGCATCAGGCACGCGGTGTGGATTGACGCCTTACACCCAACCTGAGGGTAGGCCTGTGCCCTGCTGATGAATCTGATGATGATGGATACAGCAGATTTTTTTTCGCGATTTCCATTTTGCTCCCGTATAGAAAAGTTGTTTAGTTTTATGGTCTGACCATACTCTTAAAATCCGTCAGCATACCTCACCTGTGTAGCTACTTATTTAAATTCACTGAAAGGATTTCACCATTCTTATTTCGCATTTTTTTTTACCATTCTTATTTCGCAAAAATTAAAGTTCAAGGTGGCGGTTGGTCGTCATTCGTTCGATTGTGAATAATTCAAGCAACTAATTGATCCAAACGCGTGAGACTGGGAGCAGCCGTTTCAGTTCGCCCCGTCAAACATATTAGAATCTTTTCCCACGCGAAGTAGGCGCAAAATCCAATGTTGAATAACGATTAACGCAATATGTTGATATCTAGGTATAGCAGTATACAGGGTACACGTCGAAACTCCAAGCGACGTTCTAGAATTTCTAGCACCTTTCATGTGGAAGTGTTTGGTGTAAAGGTTCGGAATAGTTTATAGGGAAATTTACCGCGACGTTCGACCGCTGTATTCGCGAGCTCATTCTCTTGATTTGATAATAGGGGGTTAATCCAATTACAAATCTATATAAAAATGTTTGATTTATTTTAATATAAATAAATACGTAAATGCTGCATTCATTTTTAAATGAAAGACAGATAAAGGGTACCTAAAGTACTGTTATCAATACTTTTACCATGCCTAGCTACAAGCGTTAGACATTTCGCAGCCAAATTGTATAATTCGCCGCATTACATAAAGGCTAGCCGTTTTATAAAACAGAGGAAACAAAGGCAAGCGGATCAACGTATAGCCGGAACGTGTAACGGCTGATAGAACGTCCGCTGCACGTTTTTCAATACAGCTAAAACACGCTAGCCGTAATGTTATTTAGCAGGGTCATGAATTTCCGCTTTGTCTGTTTTTATTAGTTACGAGCGTTAACCCGCGATTTTGTCCGCACAAATTATATACCAGATTTTAAGTCAGATCATAAGCTATCAAACAAAAAAAGTTTCATCAAAATCGGTTCAGTAGTTTTTGCGTGATACTCGGTTAAACAAACAAACAGACAGACAGACAAAAAATCCAAAAATTGGTGAAATGGAATCAGGGAAACCTAAAAACCATATCGTAACTTTTTTTTTGTTAATATCTTCAATGTAGAGACAAACTTTCTGCTACAGTTTTATAATAGTTTAGATAATACATAAAAAATACGTGGAATATATAAGTATTGTGTCAATGAAAAGTTTAAAATTAATGGTTCTGATAAAGAAAACATGACGTAATAAAAAAACATTGACTTTCAGGCCAAACAGTGACTTTATTGCGAACATGTTTCCATTTCGTTCCTGCTTGATCACCCTGCAATGAAATTAGATTATAATGCGGCTAAATGTGGGCCGCCGTATTGTAAAACGTATCGCAACGACAGCCGGCTAAACGTTGATCCACCGTAAGCAAAGGCTCTATTTTTTTTGTTTTTACGTATTGCAGCGAATTCTACTGATATACATATATACTATTATACAAGCCTTTACAAAGATAAAGACAGTGAGTAGATATATCACCACAAAATGTTTGCGTCGCAAACAATACATGGAAGTAATACGAGTAAAGGAATATCGAAAGAAAAACAAATGAATATTCGATTCTTCTTCTTCTTTCATGTCACATGTCAGCATGAACTATGTCGCATGACAATCACTCATAGTGAAAGATTAGCCAGTCAGCAATGGTCATGTATCAACGCTGACCGCTCAGGGTGCGCCAGACGAACTCTGACTTCAGAATACAAACTTTTGCCCGCGACCTTATCCGCGTGGATTTCGGGAAACTTTAACACCCCGTTGCCACAGAATAGGTAATAGTATATAGTTATTGCCGTTGACACACCTTGGACACTGTCAGCTGATAGCTGTCATTTCATACAAATGGTAAAAATTTAAAAGAAGAGTTAAGCATGTGCGATACTGTTGCGTGCGAGACAGGAATACGCATTTGCTTGAGGTAACCACAAAGTGACCAGAGGGGGTGAGGTAAAAAGTTGGTGGGAGGCAGGGAGTGTCTGTACTGTAAGTATGTAGTACTAGATAAGATACTCTTTCTTATACTGTGCCGTTGCACCCACTTTAGGGTAGATTTTCTAAAAATCCTTTATTGGTGCTATCATGTTTCTATCTTCAGTGGTTTGGGCTGTTCAATTGTGCATCAGTCAGTTACAAATCTGTTTTATTAGTTTACTTAGATAGATATAAAAAAATTAGTAATCCTATAGTGTAAGGATTGTCCAGCCAAGCCGGAAGCTACTTTCTATCCAAAAAACAATTCCTGAGCCTATTTCCTCCCACTGCTGGGCAAAGGCCTCCCCCTTTATCCTCCATGCATCCCAGACTATTCCATACTAATTTTTAAATACATTAAATTTTTTTAAGCGTTAAATAAGATGTGTGTACACGCTTTGGGATCCATTCTAGTTACTATTTTGTATTAGCCATATAATTTAGGACTGTAATGAATGTATTCTGTTGTGTTTGCCTTCAAAATAAAAAAATTTAAATGAAAAAAATAAAATTGTGGCATCCATAACAGTGTTACTGATTCTGCCAATGTCTAGTTTAAATAGTAATTAAGTTCTTGATATGGTATGGTTATAAATATTAGATGGAGTCGCGTGGCTAGAGGTCTCTCGAGTAGACGTCTTTCGTTCGGCTCGCGATTTAGATAGCCACGCGGCTTTATGGCGGTTTCGGGTGTGTGTTTTTGTTTAAAAACAGGGCTTTGAGATCGCCATATCAATTACCGTACAATGAACGTTAACTTGAATTATAATAATATCTTCAACACTTGATACTGGCGAAATCTTTAAGGAAACGCCATTTAATAAAAATAGAATAAATATTAGATGACATCAAGGGATGTTCTATGAAAAAAGAAACATAATCTAGAGCCTACATTGGAGCTTCGTTTAAGGCCGGGTAGGGGCAACTGACACGCGACCATCGAATAACAGACCCACAACATTATTCAATTAACAACAAATAATAATGAATATACAGGGTCCTTCTTAATATGCTGCCACATTTTTAAAGGGATGATCAGACCATCAAACTGCACAACTTTCTCTATTTCTATATCTAAAAAAAATATCTGCTGTCCCATACATTTGAATCGAGTAGTACTGCAGTTTTGTATGAAACAGCTGTTTTTTTTTCGCGATTTCGATGTTGGTGTCGAGAAAGAGTAGAGAAAGTAGTTTAGTTTGACGGTCTGATCATTTTCCTATACTCGCCAAAAATATTTTTTGTTGTCTGGAATCTTTCATGGAAAAGGACTCATGCATGTCGGCTTTATTTAATTTTTTATCTTCAATAATAAACAACAGGAAAATTACTTAAATTCTCAGAAATATTTTATCAACAAATTAATTAGTGTTTGAAACAAGGATGTTCAGAATTTAAAGAATATATATAACTACTCCCTCAGGGAATATATTCGTGAGCATATGCATGCTTGTAATTTGTTTTTTTAGAGCTTTGATAAATATTTAAAAAGTACACTAAAATCATAAATAATTTGGTGTAATTTCAAAAATAGCTGAAAAGGGAAGTATCTACATCTGCTCTACATGCGTATAATTTATGCTCACTCTGTTGTTCCCTAGGAGTACACAGAGACTATGGTTCGCCGCAATTGTTGTGAAATACAATTTCAGATGAAGAGTAAATAATATTATGACAATTTGCTTGAAAAACGAGATGATATGTATAACTTATTCTATTCTATAAATACTTGTTTTTAACAGACTTCAAAAAAGGAGGTTTCTCAATTCAACTGTATATATGTATGTGTATATATATATATATATATATTATATATCTATATATATATATATATATATATATATATATACATTTATATATCGCGAAAAAAAAATCTGCTGTCCCATACATTTAGGTCGAGTAGGTTTGTATGGAACAGCAGATTTTTTTTTTGCGATTTCAATATTGGTCCCATAGAGAAAGTTGTTCAGTTTGATGGTCTGATCATCCCCTTAAAATAGTTTCAGCTGATTTTGTTAGACCTTATATATATATATATATGTTTTTTTTATGTGTGTTCGTGGATAACTTCATCGTTTATGAACCGATTTTGATGATTCTTTTTTTGTTCGAAAGAGTATATTCTAAGGGTGGTACCATGATAAGGAAACCAGGATCTGATGAGTGCATCCCAGAGAAATCAAGGGGAACCTTTGAAAATCATATTTATATTGCAGCCGATGAGTTTTTTTCATCATAAGACGTTTCATCATAAGAACATTATTTGTTTTATAGAAATTGGTGTCAAGCCAAGCCAAAATACTAATGCAAGCCCTGTCGCGAATCGTACTAGCTTGACAGCGACTTCGATAAGACAAATAATTGTTCTTATGATGCAAACGAAAAAGTCATCGGCTGAAATATATTTTTTAACTTATTAGTTTTTATGAAAGCAGTTTTAATTTCGTTAAAAACTAGGTTGGACGGACAGATGGTGTAGGCTAATGAATAAGGTCCCATTGGCACCCTTTGGATACAAAACCCTAAACAAAAATACACAAGCCACTGTGGAACCCAAAAAGAGTACCAAGCCACTGTATGTATCACAGTATTATTGTACTGGTATAAGTAAATTGGCTCCTAAATATCATATTGTAACCTTTTTTACCCGACTGCGCCAGAAGGAGGGCAATTTTTTTTGTTAATATCTTCAATACAGATACACTTCTGCTACAGTTTTATAAAAGTGTAAAAGAGGTTGATAGTTCATACATTGGTGTATAATAACATCATTTGTCCTTTTGAAGGATCGGTTCTTACCATTATTGTTGGCAGCTTATCAATCTCTATTTGGAGACTACACTCATTCTAAATAATACAATGCTCATTTATCTTCTAAAATTTAAATAAATCCATGAAATCATACGAAGTGAAAGTATCTGCACAAGTTGACATCATCAAGAAAATGACAAAATTAATGAACTAATAAAGAAATGCATACCTTCGGGGATTCACTAAAATTCTCCGGATCGTTCAAACACTTTTGTGAACTGATATTCCCTTTTTTTACAGTAAATTCGAAGAAATCAAGGAAATCACAACCGACCCGACAAACCGGACCATAAAATCATAGATATTAATTTTTACTTTTTTGTAGACAAGGGTGATAGAGTGATAAACGGAAGGTGCATAGACGAAAATTTTTTCGCTTGGAAGAGATGGAACTCAGAGTTGGAAGGTGGCAAATTTAAACGGAGATATAACAATCATAGAGATAGTAATGATAACAATATACTTATGTTACTCTCATAGTACTTACTATCTCTATGGAGATACTAAGCCTAAGCTCTGTGGCTGTGCTATGGCCATAGACGAAGAACTTTTCTTTTCGCTTACGGCTGTGGCAGACACCGCCCTAGATATCCAATAGTACTTACTGTCAGTGCCGCGACCAGGCGGAGGACAATCGCCTTTTGGTGGCTTTTTCCGATTCAGCTTGCATAGAATGTGCTGCCATCTATTAAATACTTCGCAGAACTATGAAAAAAAAGGATTTGATTGTCTATGTCAATGTCTAATTGACAAATTCACAAAATGGCTACCTATCTTGCGTAATGTGCGGGTTGTTTGTAGTATTCGTTCAATTTCGTGCCGATTTAGTGATGTTCTGGAGTTTCTGTTGTTCTCTTACCAATGTTTAGATTACAGGAATAGTAAAGATACTGGAATTTCACTCAATCGGTGCGGGATTTAACGAAAACTAGCATTCAAAACAATAATATCCATTGGTATGAATAGATATAAGTAGGCATGTATAGTATAGGTTGAATTGTTGTCGGTGAAACATAGATGGCGCTAGCTAACTTTCAATTTGACATAAGGCGGATGCATAATATTGTCACGAGTGGGTTCTCTTTTCTAATATACTTATATTACTCTTTGACCGCGACACTCAGCACAAAATCGTAATTGTATGAACTACTCTAGATTGTATGGGCTCCAAAGATCTAGCTCTACACTCCTAGCTTCATACTATTTTGGATTTCGAAGCTAGTTAGGCAGTGCCGACTCTTAAAACGTAGTGATTCCATTCTCTTTGCTTACTATCTCTATGGACACCGCAGACATTTTGTGACATTTGTTCGTCTTCGTGTTGTGTGTCAAATAAACGTAAAAGATTCCATTCTCTTTGTGTCAAATCAAATTGGTTTGTTTGTTGCTATTTGATTTGTTGCATATTCTAATTGATCTGTGTTTGTTGCTGCTTTTTTATTTTGGACGACTGATTATTTGTAGAATCTTCGGTCAGAGTGTCATTTTAGGGGCGGTAAAGCATTTTATAGTATTAAATCTTGCCCGTGCTGAACCACCGATAACACAGATCATTGGGTAGCATGAATATTTCAATTGAAAAAAAGAGGACAGATTGTCCTGCACTGCCCAAAGGCTGGCAAAGGGAGGAAGTTTTAAGAAAAACAGGGCTCTCTGCTGGAAAAGTAGATGTTTACTATTACAGGTAATCTTATTACACTTATAAATATCTGATGGATGTACATAACATTAGAAAATTCATATTATGGTGTCTTTGTATTGTAGAGGAGAAACATGAAAGGCCAAGGCCATAAATATTTTTTGTATGTTATTTCCAAAGGTTTTTATTTACTAAATAATTGTAACAAAATATGTCATGATTTTTCTGCTGTTCGATAACAATGTTTCAAATAACAACTTTCCTAAATGAGACATATTTTGTACTATTTTATTTACACTCGGCAGACTAGTGCATTGTGGCAGCAAATGTTTTGTAATTCTAAAAAAAAAATCTTATAATGTGCTACATAGACGATTTGTAGACGATGGCGTGACCACGGGTGACCATGGGCAAAATGTCCATTGTCTACATACCACCTTAAGTTTCAACTTTATGAATACCTATTTCATTACTAAAAAACTCATTGGAGTTCTTTGAATTTCTTCCATATTTAATTTAAATTACTTATGCATTTGATTGGAGTAGTTAGAGGGTTGATAATGTTTCTAATGATAAATATGTGACTGATAATTTCATGTTTTTAAACATAGCACTGCAATCAATTTCATAATGGTGACACTGAGTAGATAATCCTACAGAGAAATAACTTCGTAAAAGCTCGCAGCGGCCGGTCCACCCAAACATGCATAGCAATGTTTCTACCAAACTGCCTCTCATGCTCCCGTGTGAACTTTCATGTATGACCGCACGCTACACATGTATGGCTACATGAAGGCTTGTATGAAGCTGTTTCTGTGTATTTCGTTGTGATGCAGCCACTGTAACTTCAGGCGGTTATAATGAACCAGCATAACCTTAGGAATGAAGGGGGATTCCCTAAATTTGGGCAGCAAGATACCAAAAATTCTACTTAAAAAAAATTATAATCTCCTTTCCACCGCCGCCGGCAGCATGCACCCGTGAGGGCTATCTGGCGACATGTCGGTGACAATGTCAGCGGCTCGGCGGATTTTAGTGTGTAGGCAGTGCCTACTAGGCACAATTATAGATTTTAATAATGTTCTTTTTCTCTCGTTACACGAACCAATCAAATGTGTAAGTAATTGTAAACATGTTCCACATCCATCACTAAATGAGGGATTAACACCTAACTAACTGACACCTCTTGGCCACCAGGGACTCAAACTAATACTTCGACTAAATCAAGTTTTTGACCCATTACTTTTGGTCCCTGTACCCGACTGGTCTTAGGTGACAATGAATTTTCTATAGCCCAACAGGTAAAAAGTTTCGCAGTAAACCTGAGATAGTTCGTTATCTCGGTGATAGTATGGACCTGTCGTGTTTCGACTTTCAGCAGGGTCAGTTTAACACAATGCTGCTGTGCAAGGCCAAGAAAGCTCGAGCGCAGTTTGATTACAGGTTCCCAAATCAGTGAAATAACTTCTATCACTTGTGTTGTGTTTAGTGCAGTCCTGTGCTTTGTGTTATCTGGATTATGCTATCGGATAGAAGCTTCATCGTACATGTGCTCTTGATTTAGTTCTATGTTGATTTGGCCCAAGAAATCTGTACCGACAACTTTGCTAAAACCTCATTCTATTCAAGTTATAAACATTATTATTGTGACTGAAAGGTGAGTTTCTGAAGCAGAACAGAGCAAAGATGTGTAAAGTCAACCAATTTAATTGCTCAAACTCCTTAACAGAATCAAGCTATTTTATTGGTAGATTATACACATCTCTGCTCTGATTCATTTGAAATGCACCCTAATTGGTGAACGCTTTGTACAAATGAGCAAGAGTACTTTAATGTAAAATAAAAACTTTGGATTTGTATAGGGTTCAAAGTTCACTGTACTTCGCTATACATTTTTACATGTCTAAATCTTGCTAGGCTCTATCAATCAATAAACAAGTAGTGTTAAGACACAAATGATTATGTAAAGGATAGGATTTCTTGGGCTATTTAGAGTGCTAAATTTGTGTAGAATATCATTTAGTTTCACGTTCATACTCTATAGTAGCAATAAACATTTGGGGAATCACACAGATTGCACAGCTTCACACATCAAAGCTAGTTACTTCACATTAACTTTTCCATCAAGCTAGTGCTTTCACTTCATCACATGCTATTGTTGTAACACAATCACGGCAGCTTTGCTTATTATTATTGACGTAAAAGAATTACATTAGAACCATATAAATTAGATCTATGGACTTTTGATTTTAAGGAAAATAAATGCTAGCTAGCGTGCACATTAAAATAAACATAATTATGTTTTTTACATTTTTATTGTATAAATAAATAAAACTAATTTATTATCAGGATGTATACTTCTATAAATAATTATAATGAAATAATTACACATGAGGGGTGTGGTAATATGCTTGGTTCTTCTAATATTACTTTTAATTGTGTACCTTTGTATCTCTAGTAAGTTGATTTTATCACTGTTTCAGGTACTGTAGAATTTCAGTCACCAGATTTTATTTTAAATAATACTGTTGTTTTCGTTATGAATAAAGTAATAATAATATAACTAAATAATTACATTATTAAGTTATAATAAAGTAAAAGTCCTGTAATCAGGTTTAACGCTTCAAAAAGTTATTGATAATTTATAAATCTTATAATTATTTTATTATTATTTATTTTGTTCATAACTAGCTTTGACTAAAGCATGAAATAGTACATGTAGCATGAGTTGTAGAAAATGTTTGTAGTAGTATATATCTGTTTAGTGTATATTATTTCTTGTGTAAATTTTAATAAATATACCTAAATATAATATAATCAAAATTTTAGTGAAAAGTAGGTAACTGATTATTTTCCACTATGTTGCCTTTACATAATGTTCAGAAACCACTCATACGAAATTCAAATTCTGTGAAAGATATAGCAATACATCTGTAAAGCATGTGGTAAACAGTGGATGAGATTAGAGTATAATCATTTTAGATGATTGAGAAGGAAAATATCCACCCAGAAGTGAGATTTATAGGCTTTAATATTGTAGATGACAATAATTAACTAATAATGATAAACCACCAACTAAACTTTGATTAATATGTTATAAACAGGGGTGTACGATCAGACGCATCCTTGGTACCGCCCATTCGTCAAACAGCGTCTATTTTCAAGCAACCGGTGACTGTATACAAAACTCAGGAAAGCAAAGTGAAGACTGATTTGAAGCATGGCACACAGGAAAAACCCAAACAGCTGTTCTGGGAGAAGAGATTGGAAGTAAGTGATAAGACAAGTAATAATAAATGTTTATTAAGTATAACATTATTCTTATTTATTTGTATGGTTTTTCTATTTTACGTCCTGATTCTCCAAACTCTCAAGTCTTTTGAAGCAACTGCACAAAATCAGCTTATCTTCAATAGATACTGCAGGATCCTTTCTAAATCGGCGATTACATTACCCTACATGCAGGGCCCGATTTGCTTTGATCGCTACACTTTAAAATAGAAAGAACAAATCAGGCAATGCATGCTGAAATCGGGCCCGGGCGTGCTGCCCGGCGTCCTATAATATATTAATTAGTAAATAGGTGTACATTTTTATTAGGGTTTCTTTTCCTTTGCTCCACTCGTAGGCTGTGTTACGTTAGCTGTATCATATAATTTGTATCTTTGGGCTGTGTAGGCAGGTTCGATGAATTCTTTATGAAATTCTTAAATATCTGATGTGCTAGAGCGGAGCGGCACTAATATCATAATAACTGCTCTAAATATCGCGTAGATACGACTCACCATTAAAAAAAACTATTTTTATTCAAATGGTATCCCTTTTTGTTAGTTTATTTGTTTCCGAAATCCTCTTTCGTATTTCAACGACTCCTCAGTCTTTAAAAGACTGGTTGAAGAGTTATTGAATGATCGCTGCGCTTAGCGAAGGAAGACCAATCATTTATATAAGGATGAACTGTTTGTTTTCCAGGGACTCACAGCATGTGATTCTAACGGTGTTTTAGCGACGACTTCGCTGCCCAAATACATCAAACCTCTTGGTCCATATATTTCCGATGCCACCACCATACAGTCGCTGGCTACAGCTCTTCATGTGTCTTCACAGCCTATTACAGGTAAAATTATATGTTATTTGAAATTCAGCTAGTTTTTGTGAAATTCCTTTCTTAACTACCTATATTGTAGGTGTGTTACCTGTTATTAGTCTAACACGAAATAATTTGTTATGCTTACTTTAATCATAGTCTTAGGCACGGTTTATAGAGAAGTGACGTGTGTCGGTGGTGGATAGTCAAAGTAAGACAATATAAACCTTATAGTACGTAGCATAGCGTCGTTTGAAGAATTACGCTCGCGCCTCCAGGCGGCGTCGCCTGGTGGCACGCTTTGATTTTATATGCGATGAAAACGACCACCCGGTTGGTGTTATGGTTACCACGCCGGACTGCCAAACCAGGGTCCTGGGTTGGAATCCCGGTTCGGTCATGGATGTTTGTTCATATGAGAAATGACACATGCATACGTATTTTTATATGCTACCGCCATTATCCCAAGGACTGGCTGAGTATTCATCTCATCCACATTGATACTATCTTTTTCATGAGGAATAATAACATAAAATGTTCTAGGTCAAATTGGAGCCAAACAAGCTATATTGGAGAACCCAGGTGTTTTTTTAAACCCTGAACAGCCGCTGATTGCTTCAGTGACAATAACCAAGGATGACGTGAGACGGCAGGAGGAGCGGGTAAAGCGCGCGCGGGTGCGGCTGCAGGAGGCGCTCGCGGCCGCGTAGGACTGCGCCGGCGACGGGGAGGTCCCCGCCGCCGACGCGCCCGAGCCCGACCTCCCTGCTACGCCCTCACAACCCGAGCCTGACTCCACGCAAATGTCACCCGATCCACTACCGATAGAATCAAATGCCGAAAACACCATTGAGTAAAATTTTTCATGATTAATCAATCTATCTTATCTTGATTAATCTCGATTCGTAATATATTTCACGGGCGTATTATGTGTAAGTTTCATATCTCGATGTGTAAGTTTTTAGGGTGGCTTGCACCAAAAAGTTAGTGATCACTGTCTCTCACACTGACAAGGGTTGAGCCTCATCTGGCAGCACGGAACAGAACTTTTTTTACGCTCTATCCTTTTCTGTCGCTCAGGAACCTCATTTGCTAGAGCGAGAAAGGTCACAGCACTGCCGGTGCTATCGCATTTCCGCTATCTTTCTCACTCTAGCAAATGACGTTCTCGAAAGTCAGAAAAGGATGGAGCATGAAAAAATTCGATTCCGTGCTGCCAGATAAGGTACAACCTTCATAAGAATTACAGTGACAGCATCATATGTAAAACGTAAGGGAAAAAAATCGTCGATGTATTTATACATGAACTTTTTGGTACAAGCCAGCCTTAGTGTACTTTCTTGAAGACTATTAATTTTAAATGTAAATAAAATTGTTCTCGATTGTGTAGTATTGCCACTACAATACTTTTAAAAAATCAATTTTAATACATTTTACTGATGATATATTAAATATTTGAGTGTGTTATTTTTAAGTAAGTATCTAGCGTACTTGGCAATAAAAAGCTTTTACATAATTTGTTGAAATTTTATTATTCTATTTCAATAGAAGTAAAAGAAACGCAAATTGTTAAATATAACAAGTCTCACAACCTTACAAAATTTGGCTTAAATTTAGATCAAATTGGTACAAAATAGAAGCTTTAAGATAAAGAGGATCATAGCAATTTGGTACGGAAAGCTGTGATTGTTATAATATAAAAAAAGATATTTAAAATTATTCATAAAATAATGATTTTTTATCAAGCAATGGCTGGACATGATTGATATGATTATACTATTGTTTCTATGATAAAATGGACGGTAGAATGTGTGCCAATAAACAATCTGGGCAAGCTGGTAGTGCAAGTCAATACATAACATTTGTAAAATTATTATATCTCTAAAATGTAGCATATACCTTCGAAGTAAGTCAATTCCCTATTTTGTGTCTTAATAATATAAAAATCAAAATATAATTATTTTTGAAGAATCCACAAATGCATGTCCTTATTCCTTAACAACTACCTATCTAATTGAACACAAAAAAAAATGACTAGAATATCTTTTTTAAATACCCACGCTTATAGTGAGATCAGCCAAATCCAAGAAATCTATAGTGTTAACATTAAAGTGGATGTTTTTATTCAAACATTATTATTTTCTTGGTTTCTGACGATCTCTATTCTTTCTCTGTGCAAGCAGAAAACAGTTCAATTTCGATATAAAAGTGATATGACTACCAATACCGTTTCTAGAGTATTTTATCTTAAAATGGACTAACAAACTACTGAAAGGCCCCATGCTTTATTAAAATTTCAAGCAGAATAAGTTAATAGATGCTTTAAAATTACTTACAATTCTATATCAAATATTTTTAATAACAATAAACAGTATAAACTTTTTATCTATCCTTTCTAATTTACTATTGAGTTTTAATTTAATAGGTACTAATGGAATGCATGGTGCATATTATTTAATATATGTATAAAAGTGATATGTGAAATGAATCTATTACAATATAATGTCTTTAAAATTTCTTAATAGTAGGTATAAGATTTAAAAGTGAATTGATACGTGAAAGTGATATGAACTGACAACTAGTACAGGTCTGCTTATTTTAAGTCCATGGATAAAAATTTGAAAAGAATACTGTACCTATTACAAAGTAGCCAATAAAATAATACTGTATTAATCGTGACGGGAAATCTGGCATCCTTCTAGATATTATAAAAGTTTTCCATTTACTGTACATATTGTCTACACCCTCTAAATTAGCTATTGACAAATGATGGGAGGGAATTCTCTTTCCAATACCAATCCGACGGAAGTGCTCATTTATTGTATTTTGGTCAGTAGTTGGTGTAGGCCCCACATTCATCCTACTAGAACATATCCAGTACAAAACAGGACTTGCTGATGCTAAAAGTCTCGTTGATACTTGAATATGAACAAAAATTATACAGAAAATAGTCAAAAACGTAGCATGCACTATGTACACGAATAAAGAAGGATCATTGGCCCCAAATCCTTTAGAATATTGCTTCGGCCTATAAGGCATTCTGTTTGAATATCCAAAATTGAATGTGTTTGCTCTCAGTCCAAGTCTAAAACATAATCTTAAATTATTTCTAATATAAGACATACAATGATATAGTATTAGAAATATAATTGGTGAAGCCAGCATGAAGTTAGGAATCTGCTTCAGCTTATAATATTTAAACATTCCAACATTCCAGTAATTGCTTTGTATGTAAGAATATGACAAAGGCAATGTGTTATTACACCACGGACTCTCTGCACTCCCAGGCAGGACATATTCTGTATTAGATAAGAACTCTGGCAAGTTGTGCTCGTTGTGAACACAAAATTTTATGTAATTGTAAGTCTGAACCAGGAGGAAGGGAATCAGGCCTACTATCACAGTTAACAAGAGCGCCACACACGACGTAAACAGCGGTAACAATAAGAACGGAAGAATTATTCTTCGCTTCAACGTCTTATATTTGTACACAATTTCAGGTAAAGTTCTCTCTATAACGTTTTTGAAACTAGTATAGAATATGAAGCCTAAGTTAACAGTGCCATTGGACCTTGTGATCATAGAGAACCCGGCAGGCAAACCAGTCATTATATCTATATTGGCAAACCTTAACGATTCATTATCTGTACATTTCAACATTGTGTAAAAAGACATCCATGCAAATAATGTTTCCGAGTACGGGGCTGAAAAGAATATACTAGCAGGATTGATGCAATACAAGACAACAGACTTGTAAGCCCGAGACTCGCTTCTAAGAACCCTTAAACTCAATCTGTGTAATACATCAGCTGACTTGATAAAAATAACAAGATTGACAACAGTTGCAGATATAAGCAGTGTACTGTGGAAATTCAGTATTGAACCTAGAACACTGTTTATTCCATACGCAAAATATCTTACAATCAATGGAAACAGTGGGAAGAATGCTAAACAATTTTCGTAGGTGTACCCATACTGGGCGATGTGTATAAAATATTGAGCGTCCCAACGTTTCATACCGCCTAGAAGTCTGTCTATAACTACGTCGGCGGGAGATATTCGCAGTGACGGGTCTTCAGGACTGATAAACACGTTAGCATCATGGTCCGGTATTATTATATTAGATATTGCTTGCAGTAATATCACACCAATTCTAGTACTGAATGCGAACCATAGTACCTTCTGCCTTGGTGAATACATCGTTTATCTGTAAAAATAATACGACAAATAGTGTAAGTCGGTGACAACGATAAATAATGAAAAATATGTATGATACGTTTATGCTTTACATTTAAATTAATGTCTTACCTTAGTTATTGTTCCTTATCCACCCTACTAATTAAACATTATTCAATAGAATAAAATTATCAATTTATTGTCGTAAAATAACAATTCACCTTTGCGCGCGCACAATTTTCATATTTCTGACAGTCAGGGCTGCCACCTCAGAAAATCGATTGGGCGCTAAAAAAAACAAAAAAGCGTTAGATTCCAAATAACGTCTATCGTTAAAAAGCGCTAGGCGCTAAATTCTCAGATACGGCGCCGGCGCCGCGCGCCGGCGCTAAACATTCAAAAAAAAAACATACCAAAAAAGCGTTAGAGGTGGCAGCACTGCTAACAGTGACATCGACATAACCCAGAGCCGTTAAACATAGATATCGTAGTACTTACTATCTCTATGCCGTTAAATGACAAGACACGTGGCCCCGCTGAGCATACGCATTACTCTTTGGCATACGCAAAGAGAATATAATCACTACGTTTTAGGTGTTTAGTTTTAGTTACACTACGTACACCAAGCCAGAGATTGCTTTTCGGGTGATTCAAAGAAAATTAGGGTGATTAGAAGCAAAACACCAAAAAAATAGCTCTAATAAACTAGAAAAAAAAAACATGTGGGATACGTGGATACGTTACGGATAGAGTAGTATATTCAGGCTTCAGATAAATTAACAGGAATGGATGCGATATTACGCGCGTACCCCTCTGCCAAAGGCATGCGCTCAGTGACCATACCCGTTATATAAAACTAGTCGCCGCGCGTCCCGCGCCAGTCGCCAAGTGTTTGTTCTCGTGGCACGACATCTCGCAAAAATGCCTGTCTGTAGTGCTTATCAGTGCAAAAAAAGGTCAGGAACTTTAAGCGTACAAAAGGATAACACTACCTTTCACTTGTGAGTATTTTTTTGTCCAAATATTATCAAATAATGCAATAAACTACCATAAAATAGAAAAATATTTCCAATAAATAAGTGTTGCCGGTTAACCGTATAAGTCCATATTTGTACGATTTTGAAGTTGTATGAACATTACTACATTTTACCGTATATTACTTGTGATGTTATTTTTACTCTACCTGTATAATAAAATAATAGAGTAAATACTGCTTGCATTTTATAAACTTACTTGGTATATTTGGTAATCGGAAAAACCATCATAATATAACCCATGAACAATTCTTTACATGTGACTTTTTAGAATTAAAACTAGTGATTAAAGCGAGTGCCAGAACCGAATTGCTACTATTTACCCAGTTTACCCAAAAACATTCCCTTTAATTGAACCCTCCATTTCATGTTCAAGGTCAAGGTCATTGACCTTGAAGGTCACCAGAGGTCACGCACGGTGACAAATGAAACCTTTAAACAAAAGCAACCATTTCATGTTTAAGGTCAAGGTCATTGACCTTGAAGGTCACCAGAGGTGGTGTTCCTCCACCCTAATAATACCACATCCCCCGGATCCCGAATGTTACATTTGGCGATTGTTTTTTGTTGCAAATTTTTTAAGTCCTAATTTTGTATGAGACCCTCTTTGCGACACCCCGACCGTGAAAAATATTATATTCATTCATTTGATAGTCATATACGATTATTCATGATTGCCAAACTTATCGATAAATAAGGTATCGATGGTGTCAAGCACTAGCACTTTTATGAGTCCATTTTAACCAGCCAGCATAACTAGACCTCTATTTTGAAATACTTTGCGTGAATATGTGGTTCAATTTATATGGTCTTTCTGTTTACGTATTTAATACACGTCTATGTGCGCGAATGTAATTGTTTGTGTACAGTTCAAGCTAGTGTTTGTAAATGTCGTCGTTTGCATGCATAGCGACGTGATCGAGAAATGTATTAGTAATGAACAATTGCTTTGTGTGCGTTACCTCGCCCCCCGCAAAAGTGACAGACTTTTTTTGCGTAGAATTGAGCGATCGTTTCCAATCCATTCCTGTTAATTTATCTGAGATTCAGGCAGTAGTGCAGGAACCCGTCTACAAACTGAAACAGTTGGTACATACTTGAAAAATATAGATACTGTATCTATACTATTATAAAACTGTAACAGAAGATTGTACATTGAGGATATTAAAAAAAAATTACGATAAGGTTTTCAGGTGTCCCTGATTCCATATCACCAATTTTTGGATTTTTTGTCTGTCTGTGTGTTTGAACGAGCATCACGCAAAAACTACTGAACCGATTTTGATGAAACTTTTTTGTTTGATAGCTAATGATTTGACTTAAAATCTGGTATAAAATTTGTGCGGACAAAGTCGCGGGTTAACGCTCGTTATAAATAAAACTACAATTAAATTTTCAAGTTTATTATAATAATTGCATTCTGTCACATAATAATATTGTTACACCCAGATTCGTACAATTTCAGACATTTCTAGCATTCTAGAACAAATCACAGAGAACACGCTAATTTCCTTTTATAATAGGGTAGCGTGTTATCTAATGCATGAAATTAACAATTCCTGAATTAAAGTATTTTTGCACCCAAAACGATGATTAACACCCCTACCTTTTAAAGTTGGCTATCTGTTCACCTTACCGAAAATTACCAACTAGATCACTGATCTTTGTGGTGTCCTTAGAGGTAGTGTCCAAATAGCATTTTAATTCTTCTTTGTGCACATGTGATTCGTGCTCTAAATTCAATACAAATAAGTCCAAAGTTGAATGATGAGTTTCGCTATTTGATTCTTGGCAATTTCATTCTCCTACAAAACTGAGCAACAGTCTCTCATACTTTTTTTACAACTTAAATTTAATGAATTCACTATAAAATCACTAAGACAGGCTACAAACAAACGTTATGTTCAAAATAGTTTTACCACCAACATAAATAAATCTTTCAGCAAATATAGGAAAGGAACAAAGCTAAGCTAAAATGATTTCGTAAAAAAACAAAATGGTTTTCTGTGTAATGAAATGAGACGAAATTCGTTATGAAAAATTGAAAAAAATTATGTTGCATAATTTTGCAAATTGTTTTCCCTTCTCTGGCGTTCTGTGGCCAGCCAATTCTTGAGTTAAATAGAAAAATGAAATCTCTATTCACGGTCTAAAAAGAAAGCCCTTTCCAAACCAAACACTTGCATGAAATAAAACAGGACTATTTTATTAGTAGCGAAACTTACACAATTTTCTGTTTGTGACGACCGACAATAATTTACGAATACATTGTAAAAACAAACTATACAAAATATTGATAATAGTTTCACAACTACAACAAGTCACAATTTATTGCCTGAAATTGCGCTTTTCACAATGTTTTTAGTTATAAAGCAAAACTATTTACATAAACCTACAATCATTTGCATAGTTTCACGCAAACACTAATTAGTTCACATCGATAATAAAAAATAGGAAGTGAACAAATTAAATTAAATCCATAGAAATATATTTCTTTACAGTAATAGAATACCTACAAATCAAATGACTTTTACAATCTTTGCTTGTATGTAAATGATGGTGTTTATATCTTACGCATAAACAACAATTTTGCATAAAATACCTAAAAACAAGAAGGAATGAATTTTTAACATATTTTATGTATAAGAAAACACCTAGTACTTATAAAATTACACTTTTTCGACGTGAGTCACAGTCAGAAATTTTAGGTATGTGGCTAATAAAACCCGACGGTGTTGTTATGGCTACCTTATGCTAACTTACACCATTCAAAAGTAAATATACATATATTTATTTTTTAGTCAAAATTTCGCTACTGGACAAATTTTATAAACCCTAATTACATTTTGAATGCATACCCAAATACGTAATTTTACGTAGGTAGGTACTTTTATAGTTTTAAGATAACCGTCAATTAAAAAATTGAAAAAAAGACTATTCTTCAGAGACGCTTTTAACCTAACTTGATAAGAAATTAATAAGAATGACACACTTAGCCCATTTTTTTAAAAACGATGTAATGTATTAAAATAAATACCAAAATCAAATTTTTTGACATTTTACAGTTTCAAATTTATGTTAACTTCCAGCAGCGCAATTTAATTTTTTTTTATTATCGAGAAGAAAGTTACTATCCACAACCACAAAACAAAAACATACAGAAGTAAAATTATTTCATAGACCATCAGCGCCACAAAGTTATCATCAGCGCAGTTGAAATCATTCCCTTTGATAACCCTTGTTCTAAAGAACCAAATCGATTGGAGGATGCAATGACCTTCTATACGGAGGATGACATAAACAACAAAATATTTAGTTACTAAAGCCTATAGTAAAAAAAAAATCGCATCTGACGGAGCGAAGCGCATTTTACATACCCAGTCTGCTAATCAAGCGTCCTGGGAGACATTGCTGAGACATAATTATGTTATCTGTTGCGTTATTTTAGCGTCGTTAGTAACCAACAATGTATCCTGAATTGTCATTGTAAATTACAATTGTCAAGTTTATTAAATAGGGCCCAGAAGGCCTACCATGAGTAAAACGTAACGTAACGTACTTTAACTGTACGTTACTGCTGTAGTTGCGTCGCCATTTTTGTATTGAACAGCGCTCCTAGTGTCTACTTTGAGAACTAATTTCTGCCATACGAATTGGTAAAGTAACTACGGTAGTAATGTTCAGTGGAATCTCATGGTGGGCCTACTGATTACTATTTATTATTTTCCGTCAAATTTTTAACGATATCTAAACGCGTTAGATGTTAAAATGCGATCACAGCTCCGAACGATGTGGAATTTTCCGTAGATGCCCAGTGGGTGTATTAAAGAACAAAGTCAGAAGTATGGTGCAAGCGAGCGGTCAGCCGAGTTAGACGAGAGTTAGGCGCGCGAGTGTTAGCTCATGGACAGTTGGCCGAGGGCCAATAGCCTCTCTACGGCCGCATTCACGTCCCCGAACGTCGCGATCAGAGCTGAAAAAATGTTTAAAAAGTTAATTAAATAGTTCCGCAGATAATGGTTAAAGAAGCGAAGGAAGAGTTTCTTCCTGCCAGCCAAATTCAATGTAAAAAAATATTATTATAAGAAAAAAATAGCGAAAATATAAAATCGAAAATTGCAGTTCGAAGTTCTGCAACTTAATACAAAGGGTGGTAATTGGAGGTGGAGCGGTAAGGCAGCTACCTAAATCTTTGTAGCAACAAGAAAACGTTCTTAGGGTCGGGTACGTCTAAAAATATTTGTACATGCATTGTTTAAAAAAAATTACAGTCAACACATCGAGTGTAAAACAAAATACCATTGACTGATTGATTCTGTTTTTTAGCAGGATCAAATGACTCTTATCAAAACAATGAATTGAAGTATCTAATCTATAAGAATGTCACCACTAGAGACTGAGACTGTCGTGCTCTTTATCTCGTACGTATAAGCGCAAACGCTGCAGTACGATATCTCACCTTGCAAGTTGGCCTCCCTGTTGAGGAAGCCCATAGCGGCAAGCTGCTCCAGTTGTTGCGAGTAGCGCTGCTCAGGGGGCTGCTGAGTGTTCGTTTGATTGTTCGACATGGCCGATACCATCCGTTGCATGAACTGCACATACAAATTTAGTAGTGAAATTGGCGATAAAATAATTGAGCAGCTCGTATCAAGTTATAATAATAAAACGTGTTATTACTGATGAAATAAAAATCCAGAAACTATGGAAATCAAGAATCAATCTCAGCAACATAATTTTAAAGAACATTTTTAAAGTGATACATTATTTATTGTGTATAAAATAATTGTCCTGTTGGTCTATTTCAAATACAAAACTCTGATTGTATATCAAATCCCACAGAACATTATGGTTAGAAATTCAAAGTAGCGCATTTGCTTCGGAGACGGCTGTCACCACTTGTCTTCCCGCTCACACTGCTACAATTACTCATGCTTTCTCGCTCGCACCGCGCTGTGCGCCTTATGGTGTTATGCAAATCATTACATAACCTGTGGCGACACGTTTCACGCCTACTTTGCACTTCTAACCTCTCTTATAATGTTCTGTGTCAAATTGTTTCGGCAAAACTAGTCTTGATTATTGATGTCATAAACCACCAGAAAAGAGAACCAGTAAAACAGCATAAAGACTATCTAGTTCAAGAACTAACGTGACTAAAAACTAATCAAATTAAATTCAACCTTATATTCATAAGTGTTAGGAACGAATCTTCTTAAAATTGCCATAGTGACTACATACTTAGTTGTTAGTTTGTTATATAAATATAAGCTTTGAATCTTTTCAAAACTATAATTTATATACCAAAGTACTGTTTGATTCGATGTAGTTATTCAAAAAAATACGACTGTCAAGTTCTATTCAATGCTAATTAAATACATACAGACAATACTATGTTTCGACATTTCAATAGTTATAATTATACTCCGTTTCAAAATTCGGTGGACATAGGACACTATGAATACAAACTAATTTTTGTTAAATCTTTGTTCTATGAGCTTTAGCCTGACACGCTTTTGGTGGGAGGTTGGCGGGAGGCTTAAACGCGCGATGCTTTAAGGCGGGAGCGATACAGTGACAAAACCAGGGGTGTCCAAATTTTTCTTTATCACGCCTCCTTTTTGCAAACAAAAAATACCCAAGCCCCATGTAATAATGTTATTCTTTGTCGATTTCATAGGTCCTTATGTGTACCAAATAAAGTTTATTAATATAAGATTATTATTATGTCTATTTGGCATTCTTGCCTGAAATATTTATATAGTAATATTATGGAGTACTGTGTATATATAATTTTTTGGAGATGAATGTGATTTCAATCAATGCATTTCTTATAGTCGTATGTCTATCGGATTTTCAAGCGGAGTTTAGACAAAGTTCTATGTATACTGAAATGAGGCCTTAGCACTCACACAAAGTAGTGTTCAAGCATTTGAAGCGTCGACAGCAAGCATGGCGCTGCGGCGACACCAGCGCTTACAGAGAAAGGCTTTATGGCTATAATGTTAGTGGTTTCAGGGCAGTTAAGATAATCAACACTTAACTGGTTGTGAAACCACTTGGATTAGGTCTTTGGATGATTTGATTGTAATATAAAATGTGCCTTTTGCTAATTGTTTTTCTTCTCTCTTCTTGGTAATTGTTTTTCAAACTACATAATACTATAATTAATTAAGATAATTATACAGGTTGCGCAATGGTTGATGAGCGCTCAGGGAAATTGATTTTCGAATTTCGTACAGGTACAGGTTGATGACGTAAAAGGTGACTGACCGCCCAATGGAGGTTGGCGTTTGATTTCTGCGCATTCAAGGTCAACGCTCATTATCCGTTGCGCGACCTGTACCTGTAGGGCTAGCATGTCACGCACGACAAAACGAGAAAACCTTAATGCGCGCTCTCTTTCGCATACGCCAAGTAACAAAGACACAAAGGCACGTCTCGATTTTTGTCGTTCTCTCGGGGGTGGCATGGTAGCCCCAAAACACTTAATAAATTTAAGACATCACAAATGCTTGTCGGTCGTGATATTTTGGTTCCAATACTCAAACAAAAGATCAGAAGGATACTTGGAAAGTTGTGTTTTTTGCTACTATTTTTGTCAAATCCCTGTGGTCCATACTTAAGATCTTCCCCAGGCTTTGCCTAATGCATTTTTACTACAGATATGCAAGCCCGCGATGCCGGTTGGCACATCTCTTTCCCGCGATGACAATGACATGCCGTCCACAGATATATAAGGTCTAACAAAATTAGGTGAAACTATTTTAAGGAGATGATCAGAACATCAAACTGAACAACTTTCTCTATAAGACCAATATGCGGATTCGGTTTATTAAGACGTTTCCATAATTATTCTTGTGAAAAATGAAGTTTAGGTAAATATGCATCAGATTATCCGATCTCTACTCATAATGTAAAAGCAATAAAAAAATAAAAAGAAAGTCTAACCGTAGAGAATAGTTCGGAGTTCTGTTGCTGGCGGGCCTGGGCAGGGGGCACGTTAGTGGCGGGCGGGGTGGGGGGCGCGGCGGCCGCGGCGCCCACACCCATGCCCAGGTTGTTGACGAGGCTCGGCGCCGCCGTGCGGAGCTGCTCCATGCCCTGCTGGATCTGCAGGAGCGCGTTTAGGGCCTGCGGGTACAAATTGTTTTGTAGATCATACTATTTCAAGTAAAGTTTTTTTAAGTCTTAGTTCGAACTCCAAGGGCGATTTTTCGATCCCCCTCCCCCTGGTGAGATGTCGTGAGATTTGGCTGTAACTACGTTAATCGGTGCTTAATGGCGTTGGATTATGGATTTATTTTAAAAATTTAACCCCAGTTTTCTCGCGTTAAATTTTTAAAATAAATACGTAATAAAAAAAAAACGTTTATTTTTCATGATATTTGCCAAGACCTCTCTCGGTGAGATTCGGCTCGACCCCCGCCCCCTAAACGTCTCACGTAATTAATGGAAACCCTCCAATATGTCAAAATACATACATTTTCAACCCTACTTAGACTAACACTCACGCTCAAAAGATGTCTCCGAATCTCGGCAAAAGATAGGATTCATCAATTCTGTCGTATCGGAGAAGGAAACCTGCATTATGCTGAAGAAGAAATTCAGATTCGTATGTGATGCGCATCCTACTAGAGCAGGTTATCATGAAGTGAACGTGTGTGATCATGACGATGAATTAATATACAGTAGATTATCCAACTAATATTATAAATGTGAAAGTTTGTTACTCAATCATACATGACAAATTACTAAACCTTTTCCGCACTCAAAATATATTCTTGATTAACACATAGGATCAACGCAGATGAAGACGTGGGCAGAGATTATTTTCGGTAAGCAGGATTGATTGAACGATACATATCAATTCTGCTAATAATCTCTGATGATAGACAAACCTGTGGATTGGACATCATCTGTTGCATGTCAGGATTCTGCAGCTGAGCGAGCATCTGCGGCATCATGGTGCGGATCTGATCTTGCAGTTGTGGATTGTTTGCGAACATCGGGTTCTGAACAACAAGTTTCATTTTAATATTTAAGTAAATAGACGCTCTTACAAAATTTTGTCGTTTTTTTTAAACATTTCAATCATTCACTACTCATCAAAAACTATATTTATGTATTTTTTACGCACTATTGTCCGATGAGGGCAGAGAATTATGCTTGCAACACTTTACGATAATGACAAACTTTGTTCACCTCATCAATTAACCTTTATGTACTACGTACTAGAGATGATGCTTCATGTCACAACGTTGCTTCATTCAACGTAGCGATATCACCACACCTCACTTAGTAAATAGCAATCTCTTTCACCCACCCGCGTTCCTCTTACCCGCACATGGCGCATGACGTTTTTTGTCACTTCTAGTTTATAATAGTTCAATGGCCTCATCCACATTCATACATTACTATATTTATTGATCTTTACAATTGGATGCTTCAAGTACCTAATTCCATAGATCCAACATAACTACATACATAATACAAGCTCACGCCTATGTCCCACTAGGATAGGCAGAGACAACGCCGACTTCTCTTTATACTGACAATGACATACTTCGTACGGTGACATTAGCGTAATTATTGTGTCTAGACATGATAAGTCAATAACAGAGACAATTCTATTAAAAAAAAATATCTCTTCATACAAAGATCCAACATACCTGATTAATAAGCTGGGAAGCCATCTCCGGATCAGCGGACAGCGCTTGCAGCATGCTATTGGTGTACGGAGCGGAGAGCATAGACTGCACCAGGCGAGGGTTCTCGGACATCTGTTGCAGCAGCGACTGCATGCCCGGCGTGTTGATGAGCCCGGGCCCGGCGGGCGTCCCGCCCGCGCCGGCGGTGCCGCCGGTCCCCCCGGAGCCCGGGGTGCTCCCGCCGCCGCGCTGCCACGGGTTCGGTAACGGCTGCCTGTTTTCTGCGCCTTGTTGGGGATTAGTGCCGTCTGAGAGTCAAACGTGAATCGTATGTTGATTGCATGCAGTTTTAATTTTAATGGTTTGTTTAAGCTGTTTGTTTAGGTTGAAGCTGTAGGAATATTAGTAATAAATAATTAGGTAAAGGTAGTTAGCATAAAAAAATTTCATATCTCCAGATTAATCCTTAATTTGATCCATAAA
The DNA here is from genome assembly GCA_927399405.1 of Agonopterix arenella. NCBI lineage: Eukaryota > Metazoa > Arthropoda > Insecta > Lepidoptera > Depressariidae > Agonopterix > Agonopterix arenella. Next base: position 10,775,653 of record OV656706.1, on the reverse strand, counting down.
CAATTATTAACAACTAGATTATTGTTGTTAATAATTTTTTAAGGAGCATACATACAGGTCAAGTAAATATTATGTCGGTAGCGAAAAGCAGAGGGATAATCTAACTGATATTGCGAAATAGAAAAACACAATATTTTCAGCTATTATGTTAAAGCAAGCATCTACAAATTAGTAAAGATTAGTAAGAATGTGAAGTAAATATTTACCGGAGTTATCAACCAGGCCGGAGAACGGGTTGCCGGCCATGCTGCTGGCTACGTTCAACATTGGCTCCTGGATGTCTCTGTACATACGCTGCAGGGCGTTGTACCCTCCTGTAAGGGTTAACAAACTGTTCAAATAGCTGAAAATTACACTGAAACCCTAAATATGCTGAAGGTCTGCATAATTATCCGTGTTTGGCGTCTTACTAACAAAATTGTGATCACAGTTGGTCGAAAATCAAGTTTTATATTTTATTCTATTATACTCGCCAGTTTCTAGAAAAAAAAATCCCTAACAGGTAGCCAAAATCCCAGTAACCTCAAAACTTTATCTTTATCGAATCAAATATATTCGCCATCGTTTTTTTCCACACACGCATAGCTTCCCAGTTGCGTTTTTCTCGAAACAGTATTAGCACCAGTTGTCGATAAGAGAGAACTCCGACCATTTATATTGTTCTCGCTGCGCCCCTCCGTCGCGTCGACATGCCATTGCAATGTAGATAAAGCTTGATATAAATGTATCTCACCGGGTATGCTCTCGAGGTTGGACAGAGCGCGGTCATGGGAGCGCATCAGCTCCTGCAGCATGGCGGGGTTGCGCGCCAGCTCCATGGTCTGACGCAGCAGCTCAGGGTTGTTCAGCATGTGGCTGATCTCCGGGTTCCTCTACAGCCATAAAAATGAAGAAATTCAGACACTTTAAGGGCACACGACGCGACGGTTAATTCTTCAGTAGGTACTTAGTTTATATTATAATTAAGCATTTTGTTGTGATGAGACTGGAGTCTGGGATAGGCTTAAAAAGTTCAAGCCTGGTTCTACAGATCTCCAGCTGTTTAAAAAAAACTGTTTTTTTTTCGCGATTTATATGTTGGTCGCATAGCAGGGTTCGGTATTTATCATTCGATATTATTATCAAGATAATTATTTTCTTTGATAATTATCATTGATGATTCTTAGTTTTGAGTAAAATTTCTAAAATTTCTTTTTTGCTTTAATGCACTCGTATTCAGACCAACCAGCACCAAGTCTTCAACATTTTAGTTTGGTATCACAATGAATAAAAAACGATTGAGAAACGTAACAGAAAACAGTGAGAAAAACTATTTCGTGTTTGTAAGCTTCTTTTTTCGCAAATCGTGATCGGATACACGTGGCGCGACATTGCTAGTACAAGCTTTTTCTTTTTCCGATTAATTTTATGATTATCAAGATAATTGTCATGATAATTATCGTGATAATTATCAATGCTAATTATCACTTCGTACCCTAGTAAAAGTTGTTCAGTTTGATGGTGTGAAGCACCTGTTTAAGTAAGTAACGCATTTAAGTTTACACCCTGTAAGTATAACATGGTGCTTCAGTATAGTAAATTGTGAATAGGAATTAACTTTACCTATGAGTATGGATGTGATCAATATAGCTGTCAAGGTGAAAGTCCAATGACTTCATTATTCATGCATGGTTGTAATTATGCAAGATGGTTAGGAACTGAATTAATTCAAATTATTCTAGAAATTACATGTTATAAATTACTGATATAAGTGACAATTAGTGATGTATCCATACATATATGTTAATAAAATTAATGGGACTGAACATTAAATATTTCTTAAATAAATTAATTGTTTAGGACATTATTTTCGACACAGGCCAAAAGCAATTGTTTGCCTGTACCTGGTCTGGCCATGTATCACAAAGAAGCTAATGGATAACAAAACTTGGTGATAACTTTAATCCTTTGGACAAAATATAGTGTAGGATCTATGCATCTATCTCAAAGGTCAACGCGTACGATGTCGAGGTCAGGACGTAGAAACGTTTCAAGTAAATTGCCTAAAAATTTGTAAAGTGATGAACAAGATAAAAATAGGGCATTTGTCTACAATGTCCTAACAATTTTTTTTTTTCAAATAAATCTGATCTCTCATTTTGAGTAAATTTTTAGCTGGAATACTATTTTTAATAACAGGATTTAAACTAAAAGTAATGAAATGTAGATGACGTCACATTACTGTATTCAGTACAATTTGACGTCCAATCCAATACAGAGTTGTTGATTTGTCTATAGATCCTCCATTCCAAATAGCAACTAAATTTTAAGTGTATTTTGAATTACAGAAACATAGATTTGAACCACTTACTCTCACTTATTCTTAGAAGAGCTTTAGTCACGTCCAAGATATGTAAGATAGTATATCTTTCTGCTAAATAAATTACATTTGCTAATCTGAAATGCCTATAAAGCAAAATAGGAATCGGATAATCTTTTCGTCCTTATTTTGAATGAAGTATAATGGGTCAATAGCGTATTGAAGTGATATCTTACGGCCATCAAGTCCTGCATCTGAGGGTTGGAGGTGATAAGGGTGCGCATGTTCTCCGGGTCGTTCATCATCTGCTGCACCAGCGGGTTGTCAAGGACCTGGCGCAGCATGTCGGGGTTCGACAGCAGCTCTTGTTGCATGCGCGCCTGCCACAACATTACATATTTATAATACTAATAACAAATGCTCTATAAATTAGGTAGTATTATTATTATTATTATAATTATTATTATTATAACACTTTATTGTACACACGGACATAATAATACACAAAGTTGAGAAAACATGTACAAAGGGCGAGCTTATCTCTGAAGAGATTTCTTCCAGCAGACCCGTAGAAGAGACAGTTAACAATTACAAGGCAAACTTATTGTGTACAAGCAAACAGTATAAATAAATAAATAAATGTAATATATACCTACAACATACAATATATATTAATATATGTATATAATTATATATATGAATATCACTTAAGATAGAGAAAGGTAGTGCTCTTTCGTTTTCTTTTTAAATACAGCTAAAGTCTTGGAGTCGCGAATGTCGGCGGGGAGTGAGTTCCACAACCGAGCAGCATGAATGGTGAAGGAGTAGGAGTAGAAGTCGGTGGAGTGGGATGGGATACTAAGTTGGGTACGGATGTGGGATCGGCAAGGTTTGTCAGAAGGGCGGGAGAAGGAGAAACGTTCACGGAGATAGTTAGGATAGGAAGGATTGTGTAGGATGTTGTACAGAAGACAAAGGATGTGAACATTCCTACGATCGCGTACGGGGAGCCATTTCAGCTGGGCCCGAAACTCGGACACATGGTCAAATTTTCGCAGACCGAAAACAAAACGAATGCCCAAGTTCTGTAATCTTTCCAACTTGTTATTTAACTCCACGGTGGCATCAAGACAACAGACATCCGCGTAGTCGATAATAGGAAGGATTAGGGATTGGGCTAAGAGGATTTTGGTGTTGATGGGAAGAAAATTTTGAAGGCGTTTGAGGGAGTGGAAGGAGTAGTGCACTTTTTTACTAATCTGGTTGAAGTGGTCCGCCCAGGACAGGTTAGAATCGAACATAACACCGAGATTTTTAGCGGACTTACTGTAGGGAATGATGATATTATTGTAACTAACAGGTGAAACGAGGGACAGATCTACGCGGCTACGCATCCTTGTACTACCGATGACCAGACACTGCGACTTGGAGGGGTTGACCATCAGACCATTGGACTTAGCCCAGGTACAGATACGCTCCAAGTCAAGATTTATCGCATTGATAGCGTCACTGATATTATCGGGTTCAAAGTGTCGATAAATTTGAAGGTCATCAGCGTACAAATGATAGTTGGATGATATAATTACAGAGATGGTATTGATAAAAACTGAGAAGAGAAGAGGAGAAAGAACGCCGCCCTGAGGCACGCCTGCAGTGAGATCGCACCAATCAGATGAAATCCCGCCAGAGCGGATACACTGCGAGCGGCCTCGGAGATAAGAGTGAAACCAAGAGATAACTGGTGGAGAAATGTTGAGAGATCTAAGAATACCTAAGAGAACATCGAAGTCAACAGAGTTGAAAGCATTGCTGAAATCGAGAAGTATGAGAATAGTGAGCATTTTATTCTCCATAGCCAGTCGGATATCATCAGAAACTTTAAAAAGTGCAGATACAGTACTGTGCCCAGGGCGGAAACCAGATTGGAACGAGTTCAGTAATTTGTTGCATCGGAGGAAGGAAGACAGTTGTTTATGAACAATAAGCTCTAATACCTTGGAAAGAAAAGGAAGTATGGAGATGGGGCGGAATTGAGAGAAGGAAGTAGGGTTGCTGGATTTTGGCAGGTAGATGATTTATTAAACATCCAAAATGAGTGGGTCTAAAACAATATTAAATTAAGTGTAACAGCAATACGCTGCTGCCTACTTAGCTTTAATAGTGTATTAATACTTTATTATCTTTTATATTTTACATCTCTTTATCTATCTTTATATAAGATGCTGGGCCAAGCACGTTCGCCCAGGTACTATTAATTTAAATAATTACTACTAATACAGTAGTAATTATTTAAAATAATAGTACCTGGGCGAACGTGCTTGGCCCAGCATTTTCGAAGTAAATAAAGATAGATAAAGAGATGTAAAATATAAAAGATAATAAAGTATGTTTCATTTGATTTGATAGATTTCATCCCTAAGAAAATGCTTTTTCACACTAAAATAATATTTTCTTTCAATTTTTTTTCCAACGCCATCTATGTTGATATTGCAGTAGGCTGAAGCATGACAGGAGGGTGATTGCGCTAATTTTAAACATACATGTTCAATTTGCGATTTATTTACCGCAATTCAGGCATGAGGATTGACTAGAAATTTTTAGTTTAATACACCTCAAGAACAAGTTTAGCACAAATGATTGAATAAATAATTTTATATCATGTCACAATAATGGCTTGTAGTCTTCAGGTTATGTTTTTGTTCTGTGCAGATAAGAAATACGAAATTGTGATATTTATCAAATTGGATATATATTGTTTGGTGCATCTTTGAAAACCTTAATTTGATTAACCACATTAAAAATGGTGTGTATGGAGATTGTAAGCTCAAGAAGTTGTGTTCCATACTTTGGAAGTCACAACATGCAATTGGTCCCAGATTCTTCAATATATGCAACATGTTAGTAGAATTCTTGGTTCTCACTAATTTGATGTAAAACAAGAGTGCTCAAACATTTGCTTCAACTGCTCTGGAAAGAATGCTCTAGCTCTAAGTTTATTTAGTCTAAACTATGTTTGAATGAAAACAAATTGTTGTTTAGACTAAGAGATTACGAAATAATGCTCTGGTTCCCATTCTAGTCTGTTTGATTGGTCTAAATCACAGAAAAGTTACACTTACTCCATGGTTTAATTTCACTTTTAGGCGCCTATATTGCATCAGATCAATGGATGTCCAATGCACAGTGCTAATATAGAATATTATTTAGAACATGGTTTTCCATAAAGTATTATTTTGATGCTAACAATTTAAAGGAGCATTTTGTGTTTGTATACTCTGAGGTATTCACCATTCAGGGTAATCATAAACGTTGCTACAAATTATACAAACAACATAGCTCAGCAAAATGTATGCTCATAACTTTTATTTTGTATTTTTTAAAGGCTTTACATAGTACTTTATCGTACCAAATGCCATTACTACTCCAAAATCATTGATTCACTCATGAAATTCAGGTGAATCATCATTTGATTCATGTGAATCAATGATCTAGGACAGCGGTCTCCAAACTAGGGGTCGGAGTGCGGCCTGCGGGCCGGATCCAAATAATATCCTATTTGTTTATTTAATGATCAAATTAAAAACTTACATAATGAAATGTTACTAACAATACCCAAGTTATATAGATAGGTGATTCCTTGGCCCCTGAGACCTAGTAGAGAAGTCAACTAAAATTTACGCTAAAAAGATTGGAGACCCCTGATCTAGGTGGTCAAGTTTTTAACTACATCTAATTTAGGGCTCAATAAAACAGAAACGTATCTTATGATAAGCTTTTCTGAAAGTCACAGCAAATATTACCCATAGGAAGAGAAGAATTAGGGCTATGGCAGGGGTATAAAGCACGATTGTGCCTTCTCTTCCTTTCTATTTGTGCTTAAAAGGTGGTATATAGCCTTCATGCGACGGCCTCTGTTGTAATTCAAGGTACACAGAGCCTAAGAACATAAAATACCAAATATGTCTGAAAAGTTACCTGAAGATCCATGAATGTGCTCTGCCCAAGGCCCAGGCTCTCGAGACCAGCAAGTCCACCGAGTGAGTTTAATCCAAACGGTGTAGCACCAACATCCGCTGAAAAAATATTCTTTCTAGAGACCATGTTCATGATAAATCGAACCTAATTTATTTCTATTAAAATAGACATGCAGACATTTGAGTTGATGAATAATTAGTAAAGTACTTGGCACTGATCTGTTCTTGAACGTTCTAGAACATATTGGTCAATATTTATGACATGAATCACACAGGTTCGGCTTGTTTATCAGTTTTATAGCTCTTTTGGCTTCTGTCGACTAAAACACGCCAAAATTATTGAGGTCATATCAGTTTCAGACAATCTCAGCAATTTAGTACTGAATAATTTTTGAGATGATAAAGGGTGATTCGTACCTGGCGGACGACGTGGGCCGCCTTCAGGCTCAGGTCTCGGAGGCGTCTTGATCACGAGATGAACTGTTAACCCATCCTTTATATTGTGCTGCTTTAGAGTATCCATATCGTTCATTATCTTCCCGGCAAAGATGAGGCATAGTTGCTCCGGCTCCGCGCCAAACCTCGGCGATAGAACTTCTTTCAGCTAAAACCGCGTAAAGAATTAACATTATTATTGCCGAATAATTAAACTAATGTCGTCACTGATTGCGTATGCAATATCTATGTTATTACGCCATGAGTAAGGGTTCTGGCGGAGCCCTACTCACTTTTTTGATATCCGAGTCCTCCTCGACATCCACTTGTTGTTTTTCTTTTGGTGTTTTAACTGTAATCGTGATTTTTTTGGGTTCATCTTGGCCCTCTGCCATTTTGGCAAATCTAGATGACTCTGTACTTTGGCGGAAAAGCAAAAATATGTACAAGCACTATAGGAATTTGACGCAAAATTGACGACTGCGTTGACGGATAGAAAATTTTGTCTATTTGCTCTTGTTCCACTAGTTCTGTAATTCCGTGGAGGTCAAAAGAATATAATTGTTGTTCTTTTTATACGTCAACAAATCGTATTTATTTGTCTCACTCTTAAACGCAAGGAGGGTAAGTTTTTTGTACTACAAGAACACGTTTAGAAGTGTTGGTGTAGCCAGATTATGCAAATACTAGCTAGTATTTGGTTTGGAACTAGTATTCGGTAATCATTTAAACTATAGACAATTTCGAATACTTTTTTGTTTTTCATTACAGAAAGACAGGTTAAACGAGCCCATACAGCCAAATCTAGACGAATTATTGTATTATTTGGTAACTACATGAGCAGGAGACTTGGTACAGCCATCAATATTATATTGCAAAAGCTATAAAAATATTTGGATCACTTTTTTATTTTCGTACTTGAGGAAAGATATAATTTTTCCTTTCAAGTTCCTGCCAAAAAGAACATCATGTGTATTCGAACAAATTTTCACTATGGATTACATCCATTTCCGGTTTTCCCGGAAACAATTTCCTTCAGGCCGGAAGTAGACAGATGGATCAGTTTATTTTGACCTGACGGCTGACATGAAACAAAAACAAAAAACAGTTTCCAATAATGTCTCTCGCAAAATTTTAATGAAATTACCACAAAACAACGTTTGGTATGTGTGTTTTTAGATAAATTAAAATTCTTTGGAAATTTATTGAATTTTACGCTACATTTGTTTCTTTTGCAGCGCAATTTGGTTTGTGTTTTAGGCTTTCGTTGTTTTGTGAACTTTTTGTAAGCACCAGAACCTTTTTTATATTCCTGCACATATCACTGTTATTGCACACTAGATAATGTCTGCCACAACCGTTTAGAATATTTGTATATCTACAATATAAAATCCACAATGCAGCAAATGGAGGTATGTATGGTAACATTGTGGTACTTATTCATTAATTTTGTCACTTGGTTACAAACAAATAAACTTTTAGCTGCTGGATTTACAAGACACTCTCTTGCACGTTGAGGAGGAGCAGTCTATTCAGAGCCCCAAACAAACACATCTTGTTCCAAATAAAAGAAAAAACGATAAACTGCAAGGTATGATCATTTTGTCCCTCGATGATAACTTTGACCTTTAATGATAACTTAGTCCTTTGATGACACTGACATAGGCACAGAGCATTATAAGAGGGGTTAGAAGTGCAATGTAGGCGTGGAACGTGTCGCTACAGGTTATGCAATAACTTGCATAACACCATAAGGCGCGCGGCGTGATGCGAGCGAGAGGGCATGAGTAATTGTAGCAGCGTGAGTGAGAAGACAAGTGGCGATAGCCGTCTTCGAAGCAAAAGCGCTACTTTGCATGTCTAACCCCTCTTATAATGTTCTGTGGACATAGGACTTTGATGATAACTTTGTCCTTTGAAGAAAATTGTCTTAAACATGTTAAAGTTCAAGACTCTAATAAGAATGGAAGTGGGCATTTGATGAATATGTCCACACAGATCAAGTCGCGAGTAAATGATAGTGCTTATAGAATAAAACACAATACCTAACACTTTCTAAGATACACTGCTTTTTAAGTACATTTTTAGTTTCACTTAATATTGATTGCAGTTTAAGGTGGTTGCAGAGGGGTCAATTTTATACAAAACTTTAACGCACAATACGCGTAGACGGTATAAATATAAGTAGCTTTGTATATATGGAAAAATAGTTTAGAAAATCTAGATGCCGCGTCACAAAAACCATTTGCAATTTATTAAATAACTACGAAGATATAAAGACTTGAAATTTTACATACAAAATTTTAAAAGCTTTATATCTTCGTAATTATATGATAAATTGTAAATGTTATTTGTGACGCGGCAACTAGATTTTCTAAACTATTTTTCCATACATAAAATATTACTTTTATTAATTCCGTCTACGCGTATTGTGCTTCAAACTTTTGTATGGACTGAAACCACCTTAAGGAGGATTACGATTTCGTATGGATTTTCCCGCTCCATAATTGCGTTAGGAATTGCGGAGGTGTTCAATCCTATACCTAACATAGTTTTTAAGTCATCAATGTATCTAACTACTAACAACGCTATGGACATTTGTCTGAAGTAAATAGATTTTATTTTTATTTTATTTATTTATTTATACAAAATCACAATCCCGATTCGGAATTCCGTATGTGTTGCCACACACATACGGAATTCCGAATCGGGATTGTGCGTCAGCGTCTAAGTTCGAGATTCGGAGACATTTTTAAGTCTTAGTTCGAACTCCCGTATGTCAAAATTATCAAAATCCGTATATTTTCGGTCCTAGTCTAAGCTCACTCTCAAAAAACGTTTCTCTGAATCTCAACCTCACTGCAAACTCCTGTGTGTCAAGAGCTATACATTTTCGATCCAAGTCTAATCTCAAACGAAAAAACCTATATCTCCACCTTACTTAAAACTCCCGTATATTAAAATCCATACATTTTCGATCCTAGCCTATCTCACGCTCAAAAAACGTTTCTGAATCCTCTCCACCTTAGTTCAAACTCCCGTATGGATTTCGACATCAATGATTTTCAATCCTAGACTAAGCTTTCGCCCAAAAAACGTATCTCTGACTAAAATTGAGGGATAGAGACAGGGATATGCAGAGCTGACTGCCAACCTCCGGTAACGCAGAGAAACCCGAAGAAGAAGACTAAAATTACGCTCTAAATTTTCTGAATCTCTACCCAGACGTTAAAGCTCATCTGAAAGTCTAGGAAAGTGCACAAGTTGCCATGCAAACTGAACCTTAGTTATGATGCGGGTTTTGTATGGAAGGTTGGCGCCTTATTTTTCACAGTTGTTTTTGGCGCGGCGGCCAGCAACCAAACTTGAATAAGGCGCCATTTTTAGGCATTGGCTTTTACCTACTTCGATTCTGATTTTTAGTTTTTATTTTTGGGAACTGCTGTTTAATTTTTTAAGATTGGTAAGAATAAATGTAAAATAAAATTTTAACGTTTGCTGTTTAAGCTATTCATACCTATAATTTTCCTAATTCCATTTTTGTGATTTAAAATCGAAATTTCCCCATCTCAACACGGCATTACCCCACACTTTCTTTACTGAATAATTCTAAACGCATCAGATGAGAAAACATTAGAGCAACAAGCACGAGAGGAGAAGGAGGTGGCAGAGAACATAGCTGTGATGCTGATGCGTAACTACGACTCAAAACTGTCCGGTGAGGACGACACCTCACAGCCAACCTCCCGCACCGCACCAATCATACCCATGGAGGTAACGCGCAAGAAGAAGAAGAGAAAGAGGTATTTGTCCTAACAGTTGACCTTTTATACTAAATAGTTGACTCTTATACCAATTAGTTGAGAATATTGTATGTTAAAGTTGAACTACGAGTTGCAATATGTGCGAAAAGGACGACACTTACTAACAACATCCAGCACGGCTAGCATGCCACCCACGACCAAGCGTTTAAACGAGAAAAACGTCGTGCGCGTTCTTTTTGGCCTACATAAAATAATAAAGATGGAAGCACATGTCAATTTTTGTCATTTTCTCGGGGGTGGCATGCGAGGGCTACTGTTCCGCTCCTATCTTGATTTATATACTGATTAATTGACTCTTTATAATAATTAGTAGAGAACGCAGTGCGTGACTACGGTCCGAATTAATAAATGAAACTCAACTCTGATAGGGTCTTCGCATATTAATTTGACTATTTATTATAAGGTACTAGCCTTGCGGTGGCATGTCCCCTCTGCCACGGTATAAGATCAATTAATCATGTACATTTACATTAAATTTTATACCTTATCACTAAACGAGACTGCCTACGATTGCGAAACAATAATTTCGTACTTAGAACGTTTGGGGTTCACACGAGACTACTTTTCATGATTTTTAACGTTCAAAATTAGAATGTAAAGTTATGGGAATAAAATCCAAAGTTACGGATTTCATGTTACCTCGCCCCCCGCAAAAAGTGGCAGAAATGTTTGTTAGTAGAATTACACGCGTAACTAGTCCCTATATATAAGTAGTCAAAGGCAAGCCCCGATGGTCTACTGCTACTAGACTGCCACAGATTAATAATAAGTTACTACCTCAGATAGATTTAATCTCTTTGGTTACTACGTACTACTGCGGGATGTTCCATCAATGCTGATCTGATCGATAAAATTTAACGTTAATTGGAACTACTTTTTTGTGATAAATTATTTAATAAATACATGTTTACCCGTACAACCAAATCCGGTCGTGGCGGCTGATACATCGGTACCAAAATAATTTGCACCTATATTGCGGTTGTATGAGGCTTAGGCTAAAAATGTTGAAGTAGAGTTCTCGTTATGCGTCTAAATGTGTCAGACGGAAGTAGTAATCTAATACTTTTGGTTACTAACCTTATATGGTTATACCGGTTCATAAAAAAATATCGTAACTTATCGATAACTAAATGTCTAATTTTAAAAACTGAACTAACCAAGAAGATATTTTTCAACCACTAAATGTATATTTATCTATTGTCTTTGCTCTGAGGTCTATACATCTATGGTGTGTTCTCAAAAAGATTTGATGCGTTTTATGTGTTAGCGCTCTTACAGACGAGCGACACTTTGCGGTCGCAGACCGTAAACTCTATGAGCGCGACCCTATACGACAAACGGCGATCGCAAAGTGTCGCTCGTCTGTAAGAGCGCTTATTGTCATAGCAACGGTCCCCCCCCCCCCCCCCTCCCGCAAAAAACGGCAGAAAAATGTTCTATGGAGAAATTCGCAAAGGCGCCTCCTTCAGGAGCGCGCGACTGATGGGAGCCGTAATGCTTTACATATGCGTTCCACTTAGGTACTTCCCTCATAACATTTTCCAGCGCCGCGCTACCCGTCTATCGCTTCAAATTAATTTGAACTTTATTTACTAGCAGTAAGATTCAAAATGCTAGGTAAACTGTGAGATATTCTAGAAGTTGTATTGATTACTTAAAAGATGAAGAAGAGTATCACTATCTTTTAAGCATAATTCTGCAAACTTAAGACCCACCTATCATTGTTTTCCCTATAGGTCCCAAATCTCAATATGCCTAACAAACTGTCGGTACGAGTCGATTCGTAAAGTGGCGAGTGCGTTTGGTATGCGCGACGTGTCCGAAGAGGACGCGTGGAACTTCTACTGGACCGACATGAGTGTGTCTGTAGAGAGGGCCAAGGAGATGAAACGGTTCCAGCGAATCAATCACTTTCCGGGCATGCTTGAGATTTGCAGGTACGGTTGCTTTATTGTCTGTTTGCCAAGGGCAAGCTAAATGAGCGTTTTTCTTTTGGTTTTCTATGGGATCGATAGATGGCGCTACGGTCTGTGCGAATAAAGCTCAAAGTTTCTTTAAACTAATAAAGAGAGAAAAGATGATCAAAAAGATGTCAACGCATCTTTCGATTAAATATTTCATTACTTACGAAACATTTAATCGAAAATATGAAACTGTTTACGTCTGACATGGTTGTACGGGTTCGATCCCTCGCCCTTTTAAAAAAGGCAGGCACAGTCTTGACATGATTTTGACAGGATCTCGCGAACGTCTCTATCGAGCGATAAACATGTCATCTGTCGAGTATTTTAGGAACGAAATTTAAAAAAAGAAAAACGATCGTTGCATGACAATGGCTAAACGCCTAAACGCTTTCGACAATTTTCAGAATGTTCTTAGAACTTTAAGCTAAAACAAAAACGTGCTCTCAATTTTTATAGGATATGATTTTGCTAGTTGGGTTATGTTATGGCGGCCGGCGCGTACTACATTATATCTCAGAAACTTCATCGGCAGTAAACAGCAGAATATTTTTTTCGTAATTTTGATGTTGATCCCGTAGTAAAAGTTGTTCTGTTTGACGGTCTGAAGCACCCTCTATAGTATGTAACGCATTAAAGTTTACTTTACACCTTTACAGGGTGTTTAAAGGTGTTCCTGAAGTTGTGTTGTTATTCGAAATCACCCTCGTCGTCCATTTTGGACCACCATTTCTGGGACACCTTGTAATAGGTAATTTATATTCCGACCTGTAATCCCAATATAACTTTTATAATATCTGGGTACTTTTTACAAACAAGTTAACAAAGATTGTCCTGTTTAATATATACAATGTTTCTGCTCGATCTTATTTTACAGATTGAAATGAAATGATATAATGTTAATAAATTTCAAGCTATCTAATTTAATATAGCATATGCTCACGACTATATTCCCCGAGGGGGTAGTCAGAGATATTCTGAAACTTCAAAACTTCCACGTTTCACTAGTACCGAAACTCTTTCCAATGTGACGGGGCTCGACCCCGTCGCCACTTTTAATGGACAGTGGATACTATACATGCCTCGAAATTGAAGCATGCAGGTTTCCTCACGATGTTTTCCTTCACCGAAAAGCCAGTGGTGTTACAAATCCTACATAAATTCCAAAAAACTCATTGGTACGAGTCGGCCTGGACGGGGATCGAACCATCGCCTCCTTGATGGCAGGCAAGGTTACTCGCCACTGGACCACCATGGCTAATCTAATATACCTATGTATAATAAATTTAATATATTTCGACTAAGATTCATAATTCGACGACCAATTTTGACGTAACTTATGCATGAATCCACTCATAATGATGTCATTATTTCATACGTTACGTCAGAATTGGTCGCCAAATTATGAATCTGAGTTTACAACAATTTGTTTGGAAATATATAAAATATTTTTGTCGCAACACAACACCGGTCAATGCAGATATCCTCATTGATTGCCGCATCGCGTGACACTGCCGTACCAAAGAATACGTAATTCTGTACAAAGTAGTTACACTGTAGGCACCTACCTAATTAAAGTTTTACTTTAACGTCGTTGCAGGAAGGACCTTCTGGCACGAAACTTGAACAGAATGCAGAAAATATATCCTAAGGAATATAATTTCTTTCCGAAAACTTGGTGCTTGCCAGCAGAGTAAGTTTAATAATTAAATAATACCTACACATCTTTTTTCAAGTTTTGTTTAAAAATTATTTTGATGAGCCTATAAGTACCTACTATAAAAATATTTTAAGGTTTATGATATAAAAAAAAAATACGCAAATATATTCCCAAATGTTAATACTGTAGGTGTGTACGCACGGCGACACATCAAGCTATACAAAACCAAAATAAGCTGGCCGCGAATAGGACAAGTAACGTATAACGTCGCGCGGCCAGCTTATGTTGGTTTTGTATAGCTTGATGTGTCGCCGTGTGTACATTGTTTTGGCTACGAAATTGCGTGACTAGTTAAATTTTTAATATGTTTATCGTTAATTTGAAATGTCATCAATGCTACGTACTCTATTACCTAGTTGTTCGCATTTTGCCTGCAAGAAGTAAACATAAAAGTTTCGATAAATAATCAACCAATTGATATATTATTCTATTTGACTCTTAGGATTTTGATTTGACATTGGTGAAAGAAACATAAATAGCCCAGTCATTTTACGGTTTGAGCCGGGACTAATTAATAATTGAAAAAAAAAAAAATAACGTCAGCAACAGTTCCAATTTTAAAATTTAGCTATTATCTCGTTCTCAAAAACCTGATGGTAAATTTTTTTTTGCACATATTTAATTATGGCTTTACCATTATACATACTACAAACATGGTGTGAATATTTTTGCCTTCTTAGAAGGTTTTGAAAAATACATTCGTATTTTCTAAAAAATACCTCATTTTTTAAATTTTAATGCTTATTTTATTGCTCAAAAATAACTTATATTGTGAAATCTATGTCAAATGAGTGCATTGGTATTAATATTATTAATTTAAATGCCTTCTGGGACACACAATTTTGATTTCTATGTTGCGTAGCGAATTTTTTTTTAATATGTTTTAAAATAGTCTTTTTGTCACTAACTGGTGCCGGTTACAGTTTAAAAGACCAATTAATAATTACTCCCTACCCCGCCTAACAAAACTCCGTAAAATTACTGGGCTACAAGCTAAAACCAACGATAAGGTTCCTCATCCCTTGTGGCACTATAAATGCACTTCAATAATTTGATGTGAAACGTCTTTCATTTTGGCCAGGGGGTCACTTGCAAACTAATTGTAACGAAATAAATGTTATGATAAGATCGCTTATTATTATTATACCTCATTCAGGGAGTCCGTGTGGTATGGCGCTATCTCTGTCCCACATTAGCATTCAAATGATAGGGACAACAAATGAGAATAGCCCATAGGCTTAAACGACTGGTTTAAAATCATAAGGCCTGTTCATACTGTGTATTCATGATTAAAAAAATGTTTTTTTTTTTAAGAGCTACCTCTTAATCGCAACTGAATACTGTTTTAAAAACAATAAATATTAAACAATAAGCATAATTATGCTCACGACTATATTCCTCGAGGGTAGTCAGAGATATTCTGAAATCTCAGAACATCCACGTTTCACTAGTAGTACCGAAACTCTGTCCAGTGTGACGGGGAGTGAGCCCGTCGCCACTAAAAAATAAACAAGCAATAAATTAAATAGTTAAACATAACAAATATAACCAAGGCAAGGCAAGTTCAACCCAGGTCAATGGTTCACAACGATCTCAGTGATGATAACGTAGGAGATGTCTGAACGCGGCCTATGCGCCTATCTTCGTCCAAGCACGGGCAAGATAATTTTTCGGTACCACATCGACTTGCTGAACGGGGGTATAGGTGTAAGTCGCGGCACGAATCTCTAGCGCTGACCTTGAATGCGCTGACCGTATGTACAAGGCACTATGCACTATTTTCGTCTAAATTTACTGATTCGAGCGCTAGAGTTTCGGGCCGCGAGGTATAGCTACTTTGGAAGTATAGCACCTACCGGTATTATTTTATTACCATTATTTAGAAGATAACTCGGTACAAGACGTTTCACAGCGTCTGCTGCGTCCCTGATACAGCCTAGCCTTTTTTTTGTTAGTTTCGGTGAAGCCCTTAACTACAGTAAGGCGCGCAAGAACAAGACATTCATAATAAAGCCTGAGTGCGGCAGTCAGGGCCGCGGCATCTACCTCACCAAGTCGTTGAAGGATGTCAAACCTACCGACAAACTTATTTGTCAGGTATGTACTGGACATAACAGTTTTTTATTAAAGTGCCTGCGAAGCGAGAGCCTACAGTAAGGTGTGCAAGAACAAGACGTTTATAATAAAGCCTGAGTGCGGCAGTCAGGGCCGCGGCATCTTCCTCACCAAGTCGTTGAAGAACATCAAACCTACCGACAGACTTATTTGTCAGGTATGTATAGGACATAAAAGTTTTTATTAAAGTGCCAGCGACGCAATGATCTACAGTAAGGTGCGCAAGAACAAGACGATTATAATAGACTGAGTGCGGCAGTCAGGGCCGCGGCATCTACCTAACCAAGTCGTTGACGGTCATCAAACTTATTTGTCAGGTATGTACTGGACATAGGCACCTACTAGTTTTTTATTTAAGTTCCAGCGACGCGATGATATACAGTAAGGTGTGCAAGAACAAGACGTTTATAATAAAGCCTGAGTGCGGCAGTCAAGGCCGCGGCATCTACCTCACCAAGTCGTTGACGGACATCAAACCTAACAACAAACTTATTTATCAGATTTAATTGATACAGAATATAGGCAAATGCCGTTATTTTCCATGCCGTTATTTTCCGGAAGATTGTCGCGGCAGCTACATGGATACGAAATGTTTAGGACAGAGGTGGGTGGAATGAACTAATACAAGTCTATTCTTCTATACCCAGCAGTGGATTAATTCGGTCTGTGGATAACCTGGATGGAATCTAAATATTTGTATCAATTATGTGTGCCAATCCAAATGAATTGTTGCTTACGATTACGTCATCATCTTAATCGCTATCACACTCCCGGCACTCCATACATGCAAGTAAAATCTCATCTCACGATCCTTCGTGCAAGCGTCGGCAAACGCACCGTCCTGCTCACACTAGCGCGCCTGCTGTATCGGCTTCCCCTCGAAGTGCGGGTGAGGGGGGGGGGGGGGGGTCTGAAGTTAGTGAGGGGCAGGGAGTGACGATTCTGTATGTATAGTTTTATCTATTCTGTGCCATAAGTTGAGGTGTAATTTATTATGTGGTCAGGTATACCTAGCGAAGCCCTACCTGGTGGATGGATACAAGTTCGACATTAGAGTGTACACGCTCATCACCTCGTGCGACCCTCTCAGGATATTTGTGTTCAACGAGGGCCTTGTCAGGTATGGATAAAGATATTTATTTACTTGATGCGACCTTTTCTTCGGGTGTAGATGGAATTTTTTTCAGGAAGTGGAAAAGCATTAAGTGTTTGCTCTTAACCATTATTACTTTATGTAATTCTATGTTGTATTTTTTTGATTTGTACCTTCTCTGATTTGACTCTGAAAAGATCGCATCTTCAATAACACAATAACACTTTCCGAACCGGTGCGGTGGTAGTCACAAAAACATACTTCTACAGCTTACTAGGTATATCTCATAAATGATACTGATTTGATATTTTTTAATAAATTATTTAATTGATTGATTGCAACAGATTAAAAAACTGATGCCTAGAACTAATGAGTTTCTTTAACTTACTACGTAATACAGACTGCTATCAGACGACGAAGGAAAACATCGTGAGGAAACCTGCATACTGATGAAGAAGTTCTCATGCGTATCTATGTGATGTTCTCTAAGTCGTATAGCGCGCGAGTGTTGGGCTAACAACCACACACTTTCCTTGAGGGTAGGTAGTGACCTTGGACACCTAGCTGTCATTTCATAAAAATGTGGAAAAATTTAAAAGAAGAGGTAAGCATGTGCGATACTGAGTGAGTGCGAGCGAAACAGGAATACGCATTTGCTTACATTTTAAGCCACGGTCCTGCCAGATGGCCTCGCATGCCACCCCTCTCGTTTAAACGCTTTGTCGTGTGTGGCATGCTAGCCATGCAGAGAACGTTAGGAGGCTAAGAGGCTGTTGATGATGATGAAGCTTTTCTTGCCGCAGATTTGCGACGAGTAGATACGCGGACCCGAACGTAAACAACACGACCAACGTGTTCATGCATCTCACAAACTACGCGCTCAACAAACACAGCCGCACTTACGTCTACGACTCGGAAGCTGGTAGCAAACGGTAATTATATTAAATAATTCTTTTTGTCTATTGTGTGGTTACTGGCTACGATGTACCACGTCATTTCATAGCGTTGGTGTCGTAAGAGACTACTGAGGGTTAAGATTTCTTAGCAGTGTTTTTCCATGGGACAGGTTAGCTAATACCGCCTAACACGTCATTCCATTCCGAAAAAAAGCCATGGTGGTTCAGTGGCGAGTAACCTTGCCTGCCGTGCAGGAGGCGATGGTTCGATCCCCGTCCAGGCTGACTCGTACCAATGAGTTTTTCGGAATTTATGTACGATTAGTAACACAATTTGCTTTTCGGTGAAGCAAAACATCGTGAGGAAACCAGCATGCTTCAATTTCGAGGCATGTATTGTACCCACTGTCCATTACAAGTGGCGACGGGCTCACTCCCCGTCACACTGGACAGAATTTCGGTACTAGTGAAACGTGGATGTTCTGAGGTTTCAGAATATCTCTGACTACCCCCTAGGGGAACATAGTCGTGAGCATATGCTGTAAAAGTCGGTTACAAATAACAATTTGTTAGTAGCAAAGTTTCCGATCACCCCGAAAAAAGTTGTAAAATTTTTTGGAAGGTTTTTGTGTTCTTCATACCCTACGCTCAATTCGTTTGCGATGCGACCATACATAACATACAAAACACACCGCTATGAAGTCCATAAAACACGAATTTATATTTAAGCGATAATTTTCTTACGAAAAAGGTCGATAAATCAAAAATTACTCGTACACTTGCACCTGCCACACACATTACGGAATTCCGAATAAAGATTACGATTTCGTATCGATTTTTTCCCCCTCTAGAATTCCGTTCGGAAATACGGAGGCCTCAAATCAAGCACGTATCACGTATAAGTGCTGTAATCACTTTTCCATACAAATATTCAGATTACGGGGGGGGGGGGGGGGGGATAAAACCCACCTATCCCCCCTGGATATGTGCCTGCCTCAAATCCTATACAAAAAGTGGCGGACCATAGCTTATCACATCACACACGGTTATGAAAAGTATAGGTTCTACTCTTCCAATGCATGCAAAATTACACAAGCACGTCAGCACGTCTCATTCCCTATTGAGTGGTGTAACCGAGAGGAAGCCAGTAGCAGCTTGCGTGCGTTAGAAGAGTACAACCTCGACCTTACGATATCTTATGACTCCCGTCTGTATTTCCATAACCCCTTCCTACCCTAAAACGTATGCCGTATTTCCGTGGGTCAGCAAGATATCGACGCTCAATAAGATCCTGGTGTCGCAAGGAGTAGACCTCGACCGGCTGTGGCACGCCATTGACCAGGTCATCGTCAAGACCATCATATCTGCGTGGCCGATCCTCAAGCACAGCTACCACGCCTGTTTCCCGTCTCACGATATGGTTACATACACTATATTATATTTTTGCATACAATACATTCAGGGTCAGTAATAAACAGTAACTAAAGGTTTTTTTACATGGTAATCTTTAGGTAATTATTCTTTAGTACTAATAAAAATATAAAAGCTTACAGTTGCGCGTACGTTCATTAAAGGCCAATGTGGACATTATTAGGTACTAGGGTTAGCCCGCGACTTCATCCGCACAAATTATATACCAGATTTTAAGTCAGATAATAAGCTATCAAACAAAAAAGTTTCATCAAAATCGGTTCAGTAGTTTTTGCGTGATGCTCGATCAAACAAACAAACAGACAAAAAATCCAAAAATTGGTTACAGTTTTATAATAGTTCATGTGTAAAAAACCATCAGGTATTTAAAAAACTATACTTATCTATACTATTATAAAACTGTAGCAGAAGTGTGTCTGTACATTGAAGATATTAACAAAAAAAAGTTCCGCTGTGGTTTTTAGGTGTCCCTGATTCCATATCAACAATTTTTGGATTTTTTGTCCGTCCGTCTGTTTGTTTGATCGAGCATCACGCAAAAACTACTGAACCGAATTTGATGAAACTTTTTTTGTTTGATAGCTTATGATCGGACTTAAAATCTGGTATATAATTTGTGCCGACGAAGTCGCGGGTTAACTCTAGTACTAAATAGATGCATTAAAAATACAAAAACGACATCAGATTTGCGCGTTGATTTTAACAAATACTATTATTGTCTCTTACTTGCTATGTTGGGGCTAACACAAGAGATCCCACTGGGTCGAAGTGTTGCTGGCTTGCCAGCCCCCACAACAAGATAAGATAAGATACTTGCTATGTTTATATTAAAAAAGACATACTTCTCGCTTACACACTGTATTATATTAGGTTCGTATGTAATGAACACTATACATTGTAATAGAATAGTACAGTTATACCAGGTTTATAAGTCTTACCGATGTACCTGCACAGTTGACAAATTTTAATACCGCGCGAAATAATATTGACCAATCAGGATGCGTCACCTTTAATCCGTTTACGCTATTGGCTAATTTGTTTTCGCGCCCTTTCCGCTGCTATCCGACTTTGCACCCTTTGATTACTATACCCCGTTCAGCGAGTCGATGTGGTACCGAAAAATTAATCTTACCTGTGATTGGACGAAGATAAGGCGCATAGGCCGCGTTTACATTGCGAGTCATCTTTAGTCTGTTCATGCGGTTCGTACCGTTCAGACGTCTCCTAAGTACTCATCACTGCGATCGTTGTTAATCTTTGACCTGGATTGAACTTCCCTAGCTTTGTTTATATTTTTTATGTGGTACTATTTAATTTAATTTAAAGTTAACTTAAAGTTTAGTAAATTTCGAGTCTATTTTTTTGAATTTATTGTTATTAAATCAGTATTACAGTTGCGATCAAAAATTCTACATTTGTTTATTCATAAATGTTTACATTTAAATGTACCAAAATTTAATTTGGAAAAACTAACTCTTGAAAAAAATTGTTTTTAATGTCATGAGTACACAGTATGAACGGGCCTTTTGATTTTAAACCGGTTGGTTAAGCTTATGGGCGTGGCAGTCTGATTTGTTGTCCCTGTCATTTGTATGCAAATGTGGGACAGAGATAGCCCCATGCCACTCGGACTCCGTGAATGGGGTATAAATGACTTCGTGTTTTGTCGGGGACTCGGTCCTGCTCTGCGCAAACGAAGATTGACGAGCGGAATTATTTTCCTGGTCGTACTGTACTGCTTTGATTTAGATATTTGGCGGTACGGTATCCCTAAATAAAGAGTGTACGTGTAAAGGGGAACTATTAATAAATATTGTAGTTATTGCAGAGATATACTTTTTTCGCCTAGATTATATTCGCCTATTGTCTGTATTTGTAGTCATTATTATTTGTAAATTCGCGGTTGTGCCTGTTTCATACAAAGAAAACTGTCTAAAATTCATGCGCTAATGTGTTCGACATTGCGCCGAGGCCTTTCTGACACAAAAGGTTCAGTAACATTTCCTTTTGATCATTAAACAGAATTATTTGAGCCTTTCGTGCATAAATCGTTTTCGCCGTATAAAGCGAGCACTCCTGTAGAAATCTTAGGCGAAGTCGGTATATATCGTTAGTTTGATTTAATACTTTAGATATTGTTAATATACTTAGGCCCACTTGCGCCAAATGCTGGGTTAAATTGCGTAACCCCGTCTTTAGTAGCACCGACCTAAAGATTGAACGAGTGTTATCGAAGATAGTCTTGCGCCAATGAAAACTAGTTCAGTATGAACTACAGTTGACATTTAGCACGTAGTTTAGTGACTTAAACCTACTACATGGGCGGTTTAAATATAACACAAGTTTAGCCTCTAAAACAGGACGGTGCAAGACATAATTCTAATTTAATTCCAAATTAGCGTCTAGTTCCGAGTTAATAACGATAACCCTGCTAGGCGCTAGCGGGCCTTAGAATACCTACCTACTTAAATATTTGCATTCATTCAAACACATCGTAAGAAGGAAGGAACATTAACAACACTGATACATTATAAAACATAATCAGGACCTTCATACATTTCTTTTTCATATCTAAGTAACTTTCTCTTGTAGGTAGATTTTTTTTTTTTAACAAATAATTAAAAGAAATGATTTGATATTCTTTTTCAGGTGCATGCTTGTTTTGAAATCCTTGGTTTTGACATTCTTCTGGATCATAAGCTGCATCCATACATTTTGGAAGTAAGGCTCAATTTCAACATTTTTTTAAATTTGGCATGTTTACAGACACTATCGACAGTTTTTCCAAACCCAGTTTTGTTCGTGAGAAAAGTATGCAAAATAAACGTTTAATTTTTGTTCGCTTCGTTTTTTCGTTTCGTTTGTTTAATTCGCCGAATTATGATCCAGTTTAACCAGTTTTGGCATACCACAGGTAAATCACTCGCCATCCTTCCACACGGACACGCAATTAGACCGCGAAGTGAAGGAGTCCCTCCTCACTGATACCTTCACTATGCTTAATATCTGGCAGTGCGACAAGAAACGAGTGCTAGAGGAGGACAGGAAGAGGATACGAGACAGACTGCTGCAGAACAACAAGTTGGTAACCTTATGTTATTGTAGTAAGGTCTACTTTGAGAGCAATCAATAGATTAGAGGATATAAGTATAGTCTTAGTATAAACGCAGTAAGTACCTGTTGAAACCTTTAACAAAGTATATGAGAAAAAAATAAAGGAGTGTCGGTAGCGAGTTGCTGAGAGGATCCAGGTTCGAATCCGCACGAACGACATGCTATGTACCAATTAGTTTTTCTAACTTATGTTCGTAATACCGACTGCTCTCAAACCGTAAAGGAAAACATCGTGAGAAAACTTAGAAAAAATTCTGATGCGTATGTAAAGTCTACCAATACGTATTGGGCAAGCGTGGTGGCTCATACATCTGAGGGTAGGCTGATGATGATATAAAAGTAAAAAAAATATAGTAATTAAACGTGTCGTGGATGAGTGTCATATTCCAAGAATTAAATATTTATGAATAGCTGTGACAAAATCCTAAGAAGAGATGTTCAAATCGTGTGAAAGCAGATAATGAACGATTCCGTTGACAGGTTCCCAGAATTCACTCCTATGGAAGATAAGGAGCCGGAAAAGAGTCCCTGGCAAACACAAATACAGTGGGAAGAAACACATCTTGGGAATTTCAGGTAAGCTAAGTTTTTCAGAACAGCGAATAAAGATTAGGTAACAGGTCAATAGATTGATAATACCTACGTTTTGTGATGACATCTCTTTGTAGGGCCCGTTTAGCTTTATTTAATACTAGATTTTACCCGCGACTTCATCCGCACAAATTATACACACGATTTTAAGCCAGATCATAAGCTATCAAACAAAAAAAGTTTCATCAAAATCGGTTCAGTAGTTTTTGCGTGATGCTGTTACAAACATACAAACAAACAAACAAAAATTCTAAAAAAGGTTGATTTCTAATCTTTCGTAATCTTTTTCATGTAAATATCTTCAATGACACACTTCCGTTACAGTTTTATAATAGTTATATTAAGATTGAGTATTGCATTGGTACGTGCACTTGCTATTGGCACCTTGTTTTGTGCGTTAAACTCCATAACCACCCCGCAACAATTATAGGTAACATATTTGTAATTATCGTGTATCACAGTGCGACTACAGACGAAAACGCAATAGAGTCGCCTTCCTGATGCGTCGCATCCAAAGTAGCAACAACACTCTCCTGTAGGCCTCGCATGCCACTCCCGAGAAAACGATAAAATTCGAGATGTGCCTCCATCTTTATTATTTTACGTATGCCAGAAAGAGCGCGCATGACGTTTTTCTCGTTTAAACGCTTTGTCGTGGGTGGCATGCTAGCCCTGCGGAACACCATTTCAAACCGGCCATACTGTCCCTTCTGGAGGTACTGGACGGAACTACACCACTCCGCTGCCCCCTCTATCAGAAAATAGGCTATGTATAAATTATAGGACTATTGGGTATTATACTGTACTAACATAGTTTTTAACTTTTATAATCAACCTATAGTTGCAATAAATTACTCTTTGACTTTGACTTAAGTATATACTAACAATCTATGGACTGTGTCTGAAATAAAATTATTTTGATTTTGATTTGAAAAACGTGCATTATCGCTGAATGAGAAAATAATAACGAGCACGAACCTTGGTAGCATGGAAGATTTTATTTTATTTCGGTCAGTCCTTTTTTTCCACGGACAATAGCGATCTCAAACGAGACATTAAACGCCGCGGGCACTATGGTCCGGCGGTCCAGCCAGACAAAAAGCAGCGGATGAATGTCGACCGCTTACAGAATGTCGTCAGCGCAGGTCATAAGAGCTATTCTGACTTTACTGTGCAGGCGCGTGTACCCCGTGGGGGAACAGTACGCGTCGCTGTTCCAGCAGCCGTCCGGCTCGCTGTACACCGGCACCGCCTCGTCCCGCGCTCGCGGCGACTGTACACGCCTGCAGCGGGAGGAGTTCCAGGTAATGTTCATCAATCAACCCACTGCTGCTGCGGTCATTCCTTACGGTTCTGAGATAATATGATCCATTTAAGACCCGCAACCCTTACAATGCATGGTCTACCGGGCGTGTTCCCTTATAGCCAAGTAACGTTCATACGATTACTTTAGCTATATCAGAAAAAATAATTACCTGCTTTGGGGAAGTTGTAATCGATAGGTGCAAGTAAACGAAATTTAGTTCCAATGATTTTCCGCAACTTGACGATGTTTATAACTGCCTCCGTGGTCTAATGGTTAAGAGCATTGGCTCTCGACTCGGAGCTCGTGAGTTCGATTCCCACGGGGGGCACCTAGTGATATGTCACTTTGTGCGTTTTTCCCCAGTTGGTTAGGACATTGCAGGCTGAATCACCTGATTGTCTGAAAAGGAAAATGATTCCGTGCTTCGGATGGCACGTTAAGCCGTTGGTCTCGGCTACTATCTCTGGTGGTAGTAGTCGTTACATAAAAACCACGTCAGAGGCCGTAAGGCGGTCTGAAAAAACTCTGACACCAGGGCTCTGCTCAAGCTCTGCCCACACGATAAGAAAGAAAGAACGATGTTTATTATTTTTCTAGTCAGACTTGTGCTATCACTATTAAAAAAATAGGAAGAAATTCCTTCTTAATTTTTTTGACGACATTTTATGAAGGTTGCGGAGAGCATCCAAGATGCAAAAAGCACAAAATAAATACTTAGTTTAAATTAGGGGGAGCCCTATAACTATTGGATGTATCCCGAAAAAAAGTATACGCATACCTACATACAGGGTCCTTCTTAATATGCTGACACTTTTTTAATGGGATGATCAGACCATCAAAATATGAACAACTTTATCTATTAGACCAACAACGAAATCGCGAAAAAAAATCTGCTCTCCCATACATTTGTCTCGAGTAGGTTTGCAGTTTTGTATGGAAGAGCTGTTTTTCTTCACGATTTCGATGTTGGTGCCGTAGAGAGTGTTCAGTTTGACGGTCTGATCATCCCCTTAAAAAAGTGTCAGTATATATTCAAAATGACCCTATATGATATGTATCTAGCTTACATTGACAACACATTTCCAGCAAACAAAAGCGAAAGCGGAAGCTTTGAAAAAGCCATCACAGCCAAAATCAGGCAAGGATGTTGAAAAGAAAGTAGGAGAAGAAGACACGACGTGTACGAACGTGGACTCCGTCACGACGACCACGACGGCAACCGCCACGGACGCGACTAAGACCGACAAGACTGCCAGGAGCAAAGCCCGCGCCGAGAAGGAACTCAAGCGAAGGGAAAGAGACAAGGAGGAAAGGGAAAAGAAATTGGCGGCCAAGCCCTCGTCCTGTCTTCAACCTTTGGTAAGTTTTTTACACTCCAATTTAGTGTTGAGCTAAGCATGGGTTTTGCGATAGCTTTTCCTAAACATTGGGTACCTATACCAAAGAGTTTCGGTACTAGTAGTGAAACGTGGTTGATCAGAGTTTTCAAGAATATCTCTATCTACCCCGTCGGGGAATATAGTCTTGAGCATATGCATGCACGCTCAAGCGTGATTGCTTTGCTTATTTGCTTTATAGCTTTTGCTCAATATTGAGTACCAAATAAATGTAGCTTTTCGTTCTCGGTCCCTATTATACACATACGTAATCTCACGACTGTAATCCCTTTCGGGGTGATCAGAAACACTCCTATTATGTGTGCATCAAAATTAAGAAATTCATAATTTTTATGATAATACCTCTGCCCTGACTGCCTTCTCAGTAAATATTAGTGGATACAGTAGGCTTCGCATGCCACCCCAGAGAAAACGATAAAAATCGAGATGCGCCTCCATCTTCGTTATTTTACGTATGCTAAAAAAGCGTGCATTATTTAGCGAAATGCTCGCCCCGGAGCCAAAAAAGGGAAATTTATTTATCTATGGTTTAAAAAGTTTTTGTTGTACTATCTGCTTCCTAAATGGCGATTACAACAACAACAGGACTTCTTCTCGCGGCCCCGAAGGGGCCGCGGGGAGACGTTATCGAGGCATTGGCCTCTTGGACGTGGTGTCAAACGCCGGCCGTTAATGCGGCCGGGTCGTTGGGTGGGCGCCTAAGTGCCTGTGGAGTCAGGTGGGGTGTGGCTGCCGGCGAGGTCAAGCCCATCGGGTGAGACCCCGTTGGGGGAAGCCCGATGAGCGACCTTCCAGCCGGAAGCAGGTTGTTCCTTGGGGGGTGTGTTCGGCTGGGAGGGCTCACAGTCCTAACGCTTCGACGAGGAGGCGTGGGTGTGAGCGGCTCCGCAGCGTGTTGAGGCCGTTGTTGGTCCTAGTTGCGGGGGGGATGAGGGTCTGGGGGCGAGAGCAACTCCAGCATCTTGTCGATGTCGGCGTTGCTCCATCCGGTCCATCCTCCATTGGCTTCTTTGGTCTCCTCCATGTATTTTCTTGCCCTCTCCATATTGGGTTGGGCGTGGGCTTCTGGTGAGGGAGGGGGCGATTGGGAAGTCCTCTTCCTCTTCTTCTTCCTCGTTTGAGTGGGTGCTTCCACCGGGGTTTGCTCGGCGGTCGGTTTTTCCCTTGGGGGGTCTCTCCTCTTTGGCCGGGATTGGGTGGATAGCACAGCTACTGTGCCAGCCCTCCCGTTCCTGGCTTCCCTCTTGAGGACGGGACAGGCAGCGTAGTTGGCTGGGTGGGGGCCCTTGCAGTTGGCGCATGTCGCCGGTTGCTCTAGGGGCCTTTCGCAGTCTCTGGCCGAGTGCTCCCCTCCGCAGCGCACGCAGGCTAGCCTGCGATGGCAACCGAGGGAGGAATGCCGAAATTGCTGGCAGCGGTGGCATTGCGCAATGCCCTTCTTGCCACGCCAGGCTTCGATGCGCACCCCCGGCATACCCAACAGCTCCCCGATGTTGTAGATGTCGGGGATGAGGCCTGGAGTCCTTCGCATCTGCGCGTAGTATAGGCAGCCCGGGCGACCCTGACGCGCGGCGATGTGTCGCACGTATTCGGGTTCAAAGCCCAGGCTGCGGAGCTCGTTAAAAATTTCTTCCGGCGCGGTGTTCGTCGGAAGGCCTCTGATGGCGATTTTCAGGTTTATCTCCGCTGGCAAGGAGTATGAGAACCAGGAGGTCCCCTCGTCCTTCTCCAGCTTGGAGAGGTAGCGCTGGACAAGGCGGTACTCCTGTTCCTCTTGCGGTAGGAAGCGCACACCTTTTCCATAGGGTCTCACGTTCGGCGTGCGGCCCAGCATCTTCTTAATCTCCTTAACGTGGTAGGACCAGTTTTGGAGCTCCTCTACTACCAGCGGCGGGTAGCGCTTCTTAGTAGAGGGCGGCGGGGGGGTGTTGACCTTCGGCGTCGGGGGGGCCGGAGGCGGTGCTGTCTTGGGTCGCGGCGGGGGGTGCGACGAGCCGACTGCCGATGCGTACGTCGGGGCGGGCGGTTTCGGTGGGGATGCAGTGTCCATGTCCTCTAGGGAGGGCATGGAGGGCGCGGGCGTCGGGCCGGAAGGCCGCGCTGGTATGGGCGTCGAGGTACGCGGCGGCGTGATCCCGGGCGGGAGCGTAAGCGGCGCTGCGCGGGGTGCCTGCGGGGGCACCCCGCGCCTCGGCACAACTCCGGCCGGCAGGGTGAGCGGTTGCACCTTTGGTGGTGGGCGAATTAAAAACTCTCACGTCTTTTATATCTCGTTTTGATTTTTCACCTTATCGGACATCTTAGAACCTGAAATAACCTGACCATCGGCTCCTGCGTAACACATGACATGACGTTTTTCTCGTTTTCTCGCTTTGTCGTGGGTGGCATGCTAGCCGTACAGGTACAGGTTCTATTTATGTAAGCATTAATATCCCTGTATTTGGCAAATAATATGTGAACAGGTGCCAGAGAAGGAGCAAAAGCCAGCGTACGTGGCGTGTTCGTTCGAGCCCGACCCGATCGTGGAGAAGGAGGAGCGCGAGCGAGTCAACCTGCTGGCACAGCGCGACTTCCTCATCCGCAGCTACGGCATGCTCGAACAGGTAGCGTCGATCAAAGAGAATGTAACTCACTACGTTATAAGAGTCGGGACTTCCACTCTAAAAACTGGTCGTGACCCGATATCCAGAATGTATGAAACGTGTGCGAGCGTTCAAAGGAATTTAATGGCGGCGGTGCACGTTTCATATAACATTTTTTTTGTTAGAGAGTTGTGCGAGGCTGGCGTCGATAGAATGCGCCTGGGTGAGCGCAGATAGCCCGAAAACTGCTCGCGCATTTTATCATTGATAATGATAAGTCATATGTTGCGATGCGGAGTTTTCTGCCCCGATAGATGGCGTTGACGTGACCTGGGTCCAAGGATGGTAAAAAAGTTAAAACAAATGCGCGTCACTGGTTCAGACGCATCCGTTGACGGAGTGTCTTCATGTTTTCCAACTTTTTAGATTAAAAAAAGTGGTTCTATTTTATTTGTATTTTATTAATAGCAAGTTTGCACATCCATCTATCTAGCTTCAACGCCATCTATCGAGTAATTTAGTAGTATTTTTTTAAGGTCTTTCGTAAAACCACGATTATTTAATTTATTTTATTACGAGCGTTAACCCGCGACTTCGTCCGCACAAATTATATACCAGATTTTAAGTCAGCTCATAAGCTATCAAAAAAAAAAATTTCATCAAAATCGGTTCAGTAGTTTTTGCGTGATACTCGTTCAAACAAACAAACAAACACACAAACAAACAAACAGACAGACAGACAAAACATCCAAAAATTGGTGAAATGGAATCAGGGACACCTAAAAACCATATCATAACTTTTTTTTTGTTAATATCTTCAATGTACAGACAAATTTCCTGTTACAGTTTTATAATAGTATAGATACGTGTTAATGAATTAGGCAAAACCTCATACACCCCAACTGATTTATAAGAAAATAATTAGATTGAAACAATAATTTCATTCTTTTGATAGTTAAAATTTATAGTAATTCGCATTTTAAGTTTTGAGGCAAAAATGATTTGTCATCATTTCAGCAATGAATGAAAGCGCTAAGGTACTCATGGATACATTTTAATAATCTTGTTTTGGTAGTAAGTAGGGTGAGTGTGCCCGTGCGGTGGGTTAACATCGGGTTCAGTAATTTTTAAAATTTATAAACAAATTATTTCATTATTTAATATTTTGAAAAATAAAAAACTTATGTTGAAACCATGATAATTCGATTCTGCTCTCGATTCTAAACAAACTACTTTCTAGTTTTGTGTTAATTCATTAACACGTTGTATATTTGTTTGTCCGTTTGAAGTATATTTTTTCACACATCACGCTTAAAAGTACTGCACCTATTTGGATGTAATTTTCAGAAAAACACAGAGCTTAAATTGGAGTAACAAAGTGTTTATTTCATCGCAACCTGCTTACTCAAACTTTATGATATGGTAAAGTTTTCAAGTGCGTGTTTCAATGGTCTCTTCGTACGAAGACGCGGGTTTTTTTGTATAATAAATAATGTACAAAAGAAAACAAAGGAGCAAATTTTTGATCACTGTCAACTGTACCATTTCGTCGGGAATAGTGCAATAGCGCGTAAGTGCCATTCGAAAATCTTTGCGCAACGATTATCAGCTTTTTCTGCGAAAGATAAAAAACTTAATAATTTCTTGAACTTTGAACCTTTTAGTCTAAAATCTTGTGTCGACATTTTACACGATTTTAGACTGACAGGTTCAAGGTTCAAAAAGTTGTTCCGTTTTTTTTCTTTCCTGTGCAAAGTTTTTTGAATGGCACTTACGCGGTTTTTGCAAATGCTAGTTTAAAATAATTTTTCTATTTTAAGACTTTAATCAGATTGTTTTGATTTGTTATTTTAGATATATGTAGTCATGAAAAAAATGGGAACACTAAGGCCAGAAGACGAACGAAAATATGGCGTGTACGGGCGCCTCGCAGTTGTGTCTAACTCATCGAAGGTAATATCGTTTATTGTACTAAGTGTTTTATAAAATGTTCTCAGGCCACTTCATTATACAATAACCTCGTTCGTTGATCAGTCTCGTCGGCTAACACAATGTTTTATTTTTACTTTGTTATTAATTTCGCACTATGAATTGGCACTTTGAACATGTTTTCTTTATATCACAAACTGACATGAAATATTGTGTTTGCCAACAGAAAGTTTGAATGCATAAGCTGTTAAAAAACGAAAAAAAATAGATGTAAGAAAATACAGAAGGGACAAATTAAATTTTGTGTACAGACTGCCACGAAGAAAATCATAAAATCTGAAAAGCACAAACCAAAGAACTATGGGGATCACTTGGATGAAGATGGTAAGTCCATACCAATATGTTATTCATGTTAATTATTTTTCTGAAATGTGATAATTGAAAGTAAAATCGCTCCATTTTATACAAGCGTTAAAAAACAGTAATGATCAAGATACAGCACCCGGCAAACAAAAACGGGCGGGGATGAGGGGATGTGCAGTAGCGCTTTCGCCTCTACATTTTATTTCGTGCAGTCGTATTATATTATCTGTGGAGCAGTCAAGGTCTTGCTCAAGATATTTGCCGGTCATTATATCACAACTTACCTTATTTCAGGCACATTTGAGTGTTTTCACAAGTAGGAAACTGATGGATGCTAAAAATACGTGCTTATTATGTCATATTAGCATGTTACTCACGGTTTCGTCTGCGTACAATGTATATTTATACCAAATTTCATCGAAATCGGTTAAGCTGTTCAGCCGTGAATACGTAACAGACAGAGATTTTCGCATTTATAATATTAGTAAGGATTATTATCCAAAATGGCGTTCAGCTTTTTGGATTTATTATAGTCAAGACACAAAACCAAAACCAATTTTTGAGCATAGGCTATGCCGCAACTGCACCGCAACCGCAAGGCCGCGACGTCGCAACTGAATCGCAGCGATTTGTAAGTACAGGCGTTGACTGTGAGTTATCGATCTCAGAAATATGGCGGCAATAACACAGCGATATCGTTACGGCGCGGCGACGCATTCGCTCAAAAATAGCTTATAAGATTGTGGCCCCTATCAAACCTAAATGTATAAAAAATGATATTTTCCAACAGAGTTACGCGTAGTGTGTCGCGACGCGGTGATATCGCGGCGCGCGGTGACTTGTCGCCCGTATCTCAGGGGGTTCGACCGTACCCCTCGCACCATATGGAGCCTTACCACGTAATTTCAATCTGTCTAATACTTTATCCTATCTTTATTAACTTTGAAACACTTATACGCATTAATGATGTTCGTCTCGTAGTCCCCTTTTCTGGTATACCAAGCCTGTATGTGTTTAACCGCAAGTATAATGCTCCTCCCTCTCTGGACATGGACATTCGCCAATCTTTCATTTTCACTCTGCGAGCGCGCCTCGCTGGGATATAACTGAGAAGTCGTTAGAGTTAAAGGGCTCTTGTTATATAGGGTCCTTCTTAATATGCTGACACTTTTTTAATGGGATGATCAAACCGTCAAACTGAACAACTTTCATCTCAACATCGAAATCGCGACAAAAAATCTGCTGTTCCGTACAAAACTGCAAACTTACTCAAGCCAAATGTATGGGACAGCTGTTTTTTTTTCGCGATTTCGATGTTGGTCCCATAGAGAAAATTGTTCAGTTTTATGGTCTGATCATCCCCTTAAAAACAGTGTCAGCATATTAAGAATAAGAAGGACCCTGTATGATGATGATAAGATAACAATCTATTTAATGTAATGTTCCCTAGATTGATCAGTCTGCCGCCGCCGGACCGTCTTCCCAAGTAAGCAAACAAACATTATGTTTATGCGACTCGAGTGCCGTCGTTGTGTTCATTAGCTGTGCCTTCAAACAGCTCAGTAGAGCCGTGTTAGAGATATGCCAAATGTAGATGTTACTATTTCGGACATGTTCGACTTTGACTTGATTATAGTCTCCATATTTTACTTAGTATTATCGAATATTCAACAATCTATTATTAAGATTTTATTTAAATATACATTACTTACTATCTTGTCCTTACGAAAAATATTAAACATCTAGATTTTTTTTTATAATTAAAATATTAGAAAACATTATTTTATTTGTTTTGTAAATTTTGGTGCACAGAAAAATAAGCAAAAAACTAAGAGAGAATATATTTTAAAATATAATAATGTTTTTTATTTAACTCTAAAAATAAAGTGGATTCATTTCGTAATAAATGTTATATTTTATTTTTATCAATACATAGTTTTACATCGACATCTTAAATTAATGTAACATGAAGTCAGGTCGATTGTTTTAAGTCCTGCTTTAACAAAATTACTTTTATTTATCTGTAGTCAATTTCACAATTTGTCAAAGCACACACATCTTGACAGCTCCACCCATGTCAAGCAGTGGAGACATCTGTACTTGAAAATTCTACTTGACGTGGTTTATTCGTACAAGTGGTACAAAGCAGTGGGACCAACAGTCCATAAGAGGGTTTACTACTGATCAATTTAGCTCTGATTATAACGAGAAGGAAGACGAAGTAAAATTAACTTTATGCTCTAATGATATTATTACAAGGTCCCGTTTTGATCACAGACCTCCCGTTCCATCAAAGAACCACTCACTTGTTCACTCGCAGTGTTTGATGTGTATTAAAACTGGAGTCGTTTAGCCAAGGAGCCACCGTCGATGTTATCTAGTAGTTTCCTCTTGAGGGAGGGCTTCTCAGTCTCGATCTTCATTATATTAGAGGGCATCGGGAGTTTTGCTCCGACCGTTGGCGCTGGCTTGTTACTGTAATAAATAATAAAAGGCTAATAAACATTGAGAATTACTAGGAGAGCAGAAGAGGACCGAAGGTTATAGATGGCGAATGGCCTCTTTTACTTTTCTGTTATCCTGGTACATCAAGCCAATAATCGGTTTAGGCCACCAGGATCCCCTAGCCTGATCCCCCAGGGGATTCTGTACGTCTACCATGAGTTGTTATAGTAAAATCAACTGACGTGACTACATTCATAGTAGTGAAGACGTTGAGTGGTCCACCAGGTGAACCAAATTGGGTGGACTACGGTAAAACACTGCCTATTATGCCGTTATAATGGATTTGTTTTTAATCTTAAGTAGGTTCATGGTTGTAATTACTTTTCTATGGATATCGTCAGAAGTCCAGGGAACAATTCCTAATGTCATGCGACCACGGGTGATTAAAATTACCTGTGGACCTGGTAATGGGTCAACCCACCGGGTCCACGGGGAAACACCGAATAAAATTATTTGAAGTCTGAAGTTCGATGTCGACACAGTGTTGGATTATCTACAGGTTGTAAGGGTAAACAGTTGCACTACTTTTAAAGGGGTGATTATACTTATGATACTGAACAACTTTCCCTAAGAAACATATGGCATAAGAATAGGTAATTATTATTGCGTACGGCTAAGCTACCAACACTTCTGTCGGACCATGTGAATTTTGCATTCTTCGTCTTTGAAGAATTTGACGAATTGTTCAATCTCCAATTTGTTTCAAACAGCACATGGTTGTAAAATAATATTTGAAGGACCAATTTGGTACCAAATAAGACATACCTAAAATAGGGCATCTGCAGTGCTTGCGTGCAATCGCAGCGTTTGGGCGGATACAACGCAAGCAGGCTCTCGAGCAGCTGTATGAGGTCGTCGGAGGCCGCGCTGAAGATGTGACGCAGTGGCTGTGGCGGGAACACCTTGAACTGCACGTAGTCTGTCAGGCTCTTCATACCCTGCGAAAAAATATTATTAATGGCATTAGGTGAGTTTTAGGTTTTATTTTTAACGTAACATATGAATGAATATCCATTCATAAGTTACGTCAAAGCTGGACGACGAGCTTGGGTTTATTCGTCCAAGACGACGAGACAATCTCATGTTATTCGAGTTTACAATTATATGGATTATGGTTCGACACTGCGGACGGGTGGGGGATTATACGGGGCATTTATTACGTAAGAAAATCTTATACCATTTATACCATCGTACTGTATAAAGAATCAATAAACTCACAGGCCAAGTCTCTTCACTGGGCGTCCCAAACACTTGGAAAATACGGGACAGCTGATCCAGGTCCGACTCTCCTGGCAGGAACGGTACCCTCAGCAGGAGTTCGGCTAATATGCAGCCTATCGCCCACATGTCCACCCCTGTGCCGTATTGCCGCGCTCCGAATAGTAATTCTGGTGATCTGGAAGCATAGTTGCAATGAGGGTTACCACTGACTAAGAGTCATTACGTACTATACGCCCGGTCGCCGGCAACTCGATCTCGACAACTAAATTACAGTATAAGAAAGAGTATCTAGTACCACATACAGTACGGACACTCCCTGCTCCAACAATTTTTACCTCACCCCCGCTTGGTAGGAAGTGTGTCGTAAAATGTAGACAATTGTGTATTCCTGTCTCGCTCGCACTCATTTTGTAACGCACATGCTTACTTCTTTTCATTTTTTCCAATTTGTATGAAATTACAGCTCAGTGTAAGGTGTGACTAAAGCATAGGCAAATAGTCTGGGAGACAGGCTGAGCGAATGGCGAACACGTCGAAGAAATTGCAATGTGTGGTCGCCTCGGCAGTTGCTCGTCGTGTGAACGCTGCCATATAAACCCGTGTTCGTATTATGTTGGTCACGGCGACCAGCCAGTCGTTTGTGCGTCGCCACAGCACGGGGGCAGCCGGAAATACCTATTTAATATGGTAGGACAAAACACCTTGGAAGCATCTTTTATCTCTCATTTTTTGAGTAGATTTATACAATTTACCGAAACCAAAGTCATACCTCAGTATTCTTGGATAGTTTATCTAGTGAAATCATTTATTGAATACACGATTGGAATTACTTCACTCGATAGAAAATCTTCACAAAGATGACGTATTTTCTTGTATCATTTATCATTTAACTCGTTTTAGAAGAACTTAAAATAGTTTCCGATTTTTGGTATTTATACTCATATATTCACCATTAGTTCATCTAATGAAATGATTTAAAAAATCTATAAAAAAGTACTTTTGTTTATTATTTTTAATCGAAAATACGGCACACGCACGCCCTTTTCGGAGGGCTGGGCAATCGCGTTTCTCATAGAAATTATTCGTCTGAACCTATGGCCCCTGAAACTATAGAAAGTCGCTGTCGCCGCTACCGTCAACAAAGTTGCCGGCGAAAAGTCAAGCGTGTAGTGACTCTAAAAGAGTTGTGAATCTAGCACCACACCAAATATTATATTTTTAAGAATTCATGCCTAAGGATATAAATAATAATTCACTCACCTGTACCATCTAGTAACAACTTGATGAGTATTAATTCTGGTTGGAGATCCAAATGCCTTGGCTAAACCAAAATCACCAATCTTAAGAATTCCTTCCCTGTTTATCAGTAAATTGTTGGGTTTCAAATCTCTGTGCAATATCCAGTTTTGATGCAGATATTCTAAGCCTGGAATTAATATGTAAGGACAGAATATATAAAAGTACTACATACAACAATTCAGGGGAGATTTTAGAGGAGCCGAGCAAGAAATAGCAGAGAGCAGGCGCGCGCGTCCGAGCGAGACAGCGTGTATGTCTGCCGATGCCATCTTGTTTCTGTAGCAATACTATTCAGGCATTGGGAGATTGTTCTATGAACTGTCCATTATATGTTGTAAGTTCAAAAGACAACGGATGCGTTTCATAAATTTTAGAAATGTGAAAATGCCGGCCAACAAAAAATGCTATATTCTGTTAGAACTGGTCCTTCTTAGGATTTATTATTATGGCATGAAATCTATGAAAAGGCAGATTTTTCAATAAAACCTTGGAAAATGGACTTACAGTTTTGATCAAGAGGGACCAATCCTAACAGAATATCACGGTTGTTTTAGGCCAGCACCCTTGCTTAATTTGTGGTTGGTCTTTTGCAAGCAACGGTCGTTGTAACACTGCAACCAACGCTGGTCCTTTGTGTTCGCCCCAAGCTCACCCTAATTTTACACATAACTCCGAACTTATGGTATTTTCTTTTCATTCTCGGGAATGCAGGTTTCCTCACGATCTTTTTCTTCACCGCCGAGCTAGTAAATGATAAATACTACCGTAGATAAGATCCGAAGAACTTAGTGGTAATGGCCAGGAATCGACTTGCCGCCTCATGATTGAGGCTCTAGTTCTGTTCCGTATGGGCTATCATTCTTATCGCCTGCACCCTCACGTTTTGGACCAAATCGGATGATTGGACCTTTTTTTTTATTTTGTCACCTAGATTTGTCTTTGCACAGTGTAGCATAATTACCTTTCAGTGTCATGATTGTGTAAGCTTTAACATTACCGGGTGTCAGCACGATGTTATTGTCCTTAACTATAATCTCCAAGTCAGTGTCCATGAAGTCAAAAACTAGTGAAACATTAGATTTTTGTCCAAACACATCTGCAATGGAGAAACATTTAAATATTAAATTAGTTCAACCACCATCAGCAGGATACATATACAGGAATATATATTATGGATCTCGAACTTCCTATGCTTTGGAGAAAGAGTGCATACTTTTGTCATAGATGGAACTTTTTGATTTTCTTTTTTGAAACATGATCGTCTTGAATCATTCTTCCAGACGTAAAATATTATAAGTGAAAAATTTTAAAATTGGCTTTGAAAAAATGTTGGAAAAATTTTTATTGCACAATTACATAAGTAAAATATCATCAAAAACGTTGTTTTATTTGGTAAGCTAAATTGTAATAGTAATATTTATTTGCCAGCCAAAGATACATTGCATTTGTTACATGGACCACTGCACTAGGCAACGCCTGTATCGCGGGAATCAAACAATATAGTACAAAATTGTACTTAATTAATAAGATGTTAATAATAAAATTACATAAAATTAATGTTAAAACGCATATTTAAAAAAGAGACGAATAAAGTTTATATTTCCGTGTGTACAATAAAGTGTTAAAATAAAATAAATAATAAATAAATAAAACTCACGTGAAGTTTTAAAAATTCGTTTTTACCTATGAAACATACATGGGGTATTTTCAGGTACACCTTGGTGTGAGGGAACCATAAAAAATTTTTGGACGTCACCTTTTGGTCCACTCTTTATACCACAGATCACAAAAACTAAAGGGAGATGTGAAAAGGGGGCGGGGCTAGTGTCGCAGCAATATGCGCAAAAACGTAACACATTGCTCGCGACAGTAAGGATTCAATATATTATGAGGCTGAAAGCATAGCATAGCATAGCATAGCATATAGCATAGCATAGCATAGCATATAGCATAGCATAGCATAGCATATAGCATAGCATAGCATAGCATATGCTCACGACTATATTCCCCGAGGGGGTAGTCAGAGATATTCTGAAACCTCAGAACATCCACGTTTCACTAGTACCGAAATTCTGTCCAGTGTGACGGGGAGTGAGCCCGTCGCCACTTGTAATGGACAGTAGGTACAATACATGCCTCGAAATTGAAGCATGCAGGTTTCCTCACGATGTTTT
This sequence comes from Agonopterix arenella, assembly GCA_927399405.1. Classification (NCBI taxonomy): domain Eukaryota; kingdom Metazoa; phylum Arthropoda; class Insecta; order Lepidoptera; family Depressariidae; genus Agonopterix; species Agonopterix arenella. Next base: position 10,737,424 of record OV656706.1, on the reverse strand, counting down.
CCTTCACCGAAAAAGCCAGTGATGTTACAAATCGTACATAAATTCCGAAAAACTCATTGGTACTCGTTGGAGCCGGCCTGGACGGGGATCGAACCATCGCCTCCTGCACGGCAGGCAAGGTTACTCGCTACTGGACCACCACGGCTCTCAAACAACAAACATCAATCTCTTAAAATGTTGGCTCCATCGTAGTGATGATTTAAAAAATATGAAAACAAAATGAACTTACCCGCGACTTCGTCCGCACAAATTATATACCAGATTTATATACCAGAAGTCAAATCTTAAGCAATCAAACGAAAAAGTTTCATCAATATCGGTTTAGAAGTTTTTGCTTTATGCTTGAAAGAACAAACCAACAGACAGACAAAAAGTCTAAAAAAGGTTGATTTGGAGTTAGGGATACTTAAAAAACCATATCGTAATTTCACACTTCTGTTACAGTTAAATAATAGTTTAGATAAATACCAGAAATGCTTGACGTCGTATGTTAATAAATATATAGTGACCTCAAGGATTGTTTCACAAAAGCACATAAATGTACTTGAGCCACAACAAAATGGTGGAATCTCATGGCAAGCTGAAGAGCAGACGACGACCCAGTAACATACATTCTTACTCATTTCACAAAATTAAAACATTGCAGTATATTAATTGCATTAAATTATGAACCTAATAAGCCAATAAGGTTGATGTGCTGCAACTCTTGCAACAGCTTTATTTCTCTAAGTGCAGTTCGGTTGATGCCGTCCTGTGCTTCTAGCCGTGATCCGATCTTGATCTTCTTTACTGCTACTATCTTATCTGTTTTCACGTCCCTTGCTTTATATACTGTGGCAAACTGAAAAAAAAAATCTTGAACTACGAAATTGATATCATCAGCATCCTTTTAAACTAGAGTCTACCCATCAAACTGAACAACTTTTACTATGGGAGCAAACCGATCAAGGCAAAAAAAAAATCAGCTGTCGACTCAAATGTATGCAACAGCTGATTTTTTTTGTTGCTCGGATCGGTTTGCTCCCATAGTAAAAGTTGTACAGTTTGCGTCGATGGGTAGACTCTTAGTGTAAAAGGATGCTGATGATATCAATTTCGTATAGTCCTTACAGTATGGCAACGGATGTACTTGCGCAGAGCAACGGAGGGAGCCTTGCGGGGAAGCGGGCGGCGGGGGTCTCATCATGAGATCTGTATGAAAGTGTAGGATTGCCTTGCATATCTACACGGAGCAACGGTGAGGGCCTTGCGGGAAAGTGGGCAGCACAGATTTTCCTGAGATCTGTATGAAGATTAGCTATTGACAACGTAAATACACCGGCGCGGCGCCTGGGGGTGGCATCACTCGGCATCAAGAGCGTTGCCATACTGAGAGGCTTATAGTAATACAGTGGTATATAAGCTATACTTACTATTACTATTATTATTAGTATTACTATAAGGCTTACAGTATGGTAACGCTCTTGATGCGCCGCCCCCCACCGCCGCACCGGTGTATTTACATTGTCAATACCGAATCTTCATACAAATCTCAGGAAAATGCGCGTCGCCCGCTTTCCCGCAAGGCCCCCACCGATGCTCTGTGCAGGTATGCAAGGCAATCCCGATACCTTCATACAGATTTCATGATGAGACCCCCGCCGCCCGCTTCCCCGCAAGGCTTCCTCTGACGAAATTTGACAACATGAGAAAACCAAGGTAGCCAGATGCAGTTGCAGAGTGATGTGGCTTCGGGGAGGAATGGTAAAACAAAATCTGCAATGTCTAGACTAAGAAGATTTCTAATTTTATACAGAATTGAAAGCCGACAGAAACAATTTTAAACCAGATTTAGAACGTCCCCTAAGATGACGCTCTGACCCATGTTTCTCAAAACGTAATTTACAATCAAAAAGAATCCCTAGGTTTAGAAACGCTAGAGCTAGAGCTAGGGCTAGAGCTTCATCCACCTTTTCTATAACTTGCCCAGCGATGCTGACTACTGGATTTTCCCGATCCCGTCCATATGCTTATCAGATCCCAAAATCATAAATTTTTATAAATAGAGAAAATACCGCATATGCAGAAACGGACAAACATAGATTTTATCTCGCTGTCTCTATGCAATTAGCGTATAAGCCTGTCTCGTTTCCGCGATTATTATTTTAATGCCGTTTCTAGTTTTTCTCTTTCTATGGTTCAACTGTAGATAAACATATTTTGAGGTTATTAAATTTAAAAACAATGCAACAACATCTACAATATCGTTGTTTTACACTTAAACTAGTGTAATAAGATGATATAATACTTGATAAATACCTGTCCTTCGCCCAGGAAGTCTATTTTCTCGTATCGCAGAACTGGCTCTTCCATGGTGTAAGGTTTAACGATTTTACAAGTGCCCAAATATTATTTATCACAAAGCTCTCGGCAGAGAGTAGTATATTCCTTGTCACAAGTGGTCATTATTTAAGTCAAAACATCGCGGGACGTGGCGAACTGATAAATATTTTATTTATTCAAAGGAGTTCAAAAGTGGACACAACACAAAACGAAAATGCAATTTCAAAATTTTGACTTTGACAGTTATAGTGTTGCCAGATCCACACTTAAGAATTATCCCAGATTGACAACAAAATTATCGTGTTTTTATCGCATTAAAAATTCCAAAAATTCTCGTATCTTAGAACCTAAAAGAGTGTGAAATGATGCGTGAAATTCAATCATTCTTACCTATATTGCATGCCACTATTTAATGTTACCTATTTATAGGTAGGCAAGTACGAGGTTTTTAGGGAATTTTAGTAAAAACTCTTGATTGAAACGACACAGTGAGAAAATATTTTCTATCTCAATTGTTCTCACTTCAATTTTAGTAATAGGTATTTGAAAACTGTTTTACGCGATAATTAACGCCAAAATGATGTATATTATTGGAATTTGACGGATAATATGGTTGAAAATAGTGATTTGATACACTGATTTAATGAGGGACTTTCCAAAAGCAAAAAAAAAATTTTTGTTGAATTATCGTGCGATACCCGACTTTTATTTTCTATCGCATGCCCCTCAAAAATATCGTGAATTTAGGATAATTATCGCACGTGTGGCAACACCTTTGACTGGTAGATTTTTTTTTTATTCAAGGCAAAGGTATCTATATAGCCCATACAGCCGATGTCTTTAGTAAAGTTTTCTCACTTATAGCAATTAATACGTTGGTGCTCGACGCTTTGCTTCTTCTTTGGAGTTTTTGGAGACAATCGACAGACGCAGGACACGCAGAGAAATCCACAGGAAAGAGGTGAACCGACCGTTTTGCCGCGCTAAAATGACGATTGAACTCTATATTGTTCACTTGCTCGACACTTTGTTACGCAAAACTACACCAATATTACGAACTAAAACTCACTATAAACAATATTTTGATGAAATATGTGGACTCTAATTGTAACTGACGAGTTCCCGCCAAAAACCCTCTGACTGCTTGACTTCGACATTTGAATTTACTGTCACGGATGCTGTGAAATGACGCAGCTATAGAAAGGCATTCAAAAATTCGGCCGGTTTGTCAACAAGCTTCGTAGCTCGGCGGTCGACGCATGGACTCCCGTGCCGGTGATCGATGGTTCGAGACTCGTCGAAAATAATTCTAGATTTTATTGTTGTTGGAAATGTTCTAGAAAAGTAAGAGGGAGTAAGAATATTTGGAAGGAGACAGAAAATGGGCGTGTTTAGAAATGTTCTAGAAAACAGAGAGAGAAGGAATATTTGAAAAAGAACCAAAAACAATAGGAATGTTCTAGAACGAAGAGAGAGAAGAAATATTTGTAAAGAAACAATAAAAGGGGGCGTGTTTAGGAAAATTCGAGAAGGAAGGCGGGATTAAGAAATATCCGGAAGGGAACAAAGGAATAAAGAAAAGACTAACGAAATTCGGGCATCCAGAAAATTCTAAGGGGTATATAAGGCCGCGAGTTTGCGGACGCAAGTCAGTATTGATTTAACAGTGAAAAGTGCGAAGCAAAAAGGAAGAAAAGTAAAAGTGGAAAAGTACTAGTGAAAAGTAAAGTGCAAAGTAAAGTGGAACAGTGAGTAGACAAGTGTCAGTCTAGTGCAGTGTAGTGTGTGTCGCGTGTCGTGACGTCATAGTGCCGTGCGTCGTGACGTCATAGCGTGTCGCGCGTCGTGACGTAGTGAACAGTAAAAGTGGTGAGAGGGGAAACTCCTGCCAGGAGGACTGTTAAAAGGGGAACCTCTGCGAGGTGGTCCGTTTGTAAGTGTGTAACCCAATAAACTCTGTAAATAAATTGGACTTAGCGTTTCACTCCAATCCCGAAACTCGTCGCTCGTAACATTACCATTGATTTCCAAGCCATCCACCTTCGACCCACCCACAAAATAAACTCAATTTTTTTTCTAGATAAGTAATTTTTTTATTCGAAAAGGTTATGTGAAATTCCCATTATTGGGGCTTCGTAATCGTTCAGAAATTTTTCACTCTAAATTCAGGGTTTATCGACGAAAATCAAAATGTCAAAACAGTGGACAACAAATCCTCGCTAGAGTAAATAATTTTCTTTGAACAAATCTTTGAGAATTTTGGAGATGGATGTGATGTGCTTTGCTTTTACTTGCTATTTGTTAACTATTTAGAGATTCTGAATATTATTCATCAAAAATTTAAAAACTGAATAGAATAACTAAGTTTTCCGAAGCATGGCTTCTTCGAGCAACCCAAGAAATGTATACTACGAAGACATTCCACCCGGTCTTCTCAATGAAAAGGACTTTATCTGTACAGAAAAGATTGTCCCGAGAAAAATTAAGCCTCAAAATATTGTGATGAGACTCATGGACAGAGAAATCTACGGCTCCAAAAAGCCTGGCTCTCATTTTCATGTTGTTCGAGAATTCTATCAAAATGTGTTCCCGAATTTGACTATAGTAAATGTTGAGAAACCACCTTGTTTCTTAAGGAAGTTTAGTCCAGACGGAAAGCACTTCATTGCATTCTCAGCTGATCAAACTTCACTTGAGGTAAGAGTATCAATTGTTAATGTTTTTGGGATATTTTCTATCATCATCATCATCTCAGCCGATGGATGTCCACTGCTGGACATAGGCCTCCTCCAAGCATCGCCGTAACGACCGGTCCTGCGCTGCCCTCATTCAACGGGTTCCCGCCACCTTCACCAGGTAGTCAATATTTTCTATATTACCTAAAAATAGTGCTTTGTAGACTGAAGGATAGTGCAAAACTTTATGATCACACATGTAGTATGGCTAACATAACCAAACATCCCGATTTGAACGGCACTGTCCCAGTTTCCGGTTGTCCGTCCTGGTGTCTTCTTAGCCGGTTTCAATTAATCATAGCACAGAAACTACAATAGTGTCAAACTATCCAATACATTGTCACCTTCACTTACACTTCACTTGAGCGCCAATGTGTTTTGCGATTGCTTTTTTATGTACAATGTGTTTCAAATTTTTTGCATCATGGTCTGTTACGTCATAAAACATAGATATTGACCCTATGGAATCTTTTGTGCTGACCCCTATACACAACATCAACATTTGCTGTTTATACTGGAGACTGGGCAAATAATAAAGAAACGATGAAGAACGAAAGATTAGATGAGAATGCTTGTACAGTACGACCAGGAAAATAATTCCTCTCGTCAATCTTCGTTTGAGCAGAGCAGACCCGAATCCCCATCTACAACACGAAGTAATTTTTGTAATCAAACGGTGCAAAGTTGGATAGCAGCGAAAAGAGCATGTAAAGTATTATCTAATAGCAATGTTATTAAAGGTGGCACATCCTATATAATTTAATTTCATGCACTATTAATATTTCTCGACGCGCAGGTACATAGGTAAAACTTATAAACATCGTATTACCACAGATTATTTAATAGTTACTATCATAACAGATAGTTCACTAAACCTGGTTTTTCAAATTTAGAACTTTGCGCTTCAGGAACGAAAATTAAAATCGCGTTATGTCAATAAGCGACCATTCACCCCACGGTGGGGATCAACCATCAAGCATATCTGAGCTTAGGCTCGCGCAACTCTCTAACAAAAAAAGTGCACCGACGCAATTAAATTTCTTTGAACGGTTGCACACGTTTCATACATTCTGGATTATCGGTCATGACCAGTTTTTAGTATGGAAGTCCTGACTCTTATATCGTAGCGAGTTACATTCTCTTTGCCTGAGCTATTACTTTACACTGCGGGAGAACATGATAATGAGGAAGTTTGTACACTGCAGGAGAACAAAATATGTATAGGCTAAAGCTGATTATGATAGCCTAGTTTTGGTCTTAACATAAAATCATTTTTGTTTTAGATTTACGAGTACAGAGGTGCTGCGGCAGCTGGGGACCTGGTGGCCGGATATCCGTCTGACCTGTTGAATGCAGATGCTGATGCTCACCACAGAATAAGGACACACATATTTTACAGGTTTTTCAGGGTATGCAACTGTTCAAAAATAATCATTAATTCTTAATACTTTATTTCAATGAAGGGTTGGTTGAATATCTTGGTTGGTTTTAATTTTAAGCTGCTTGTACACATCCTAAATCATCTTTTTTTTTAAAATAATCGAACACTGAGGAAATATTGAAGGAGACTTTAAATTTAAACAAAAGATTTTTTTTAAATTAAGAGCGATTTCAAACTCAATTTTTTTTATAAAAATGAATAATTTATTTAAGATTGGTTACGTACTCATATCAAACCTTCTAATTTATGTTTTAATTCATTTTACAGCCGAAATACACAGTAAATGTTTGCCAACCAAGAGAAATACTTCGCATGGAACGCAATGCTCAACACCCATTTATGGAGCAGCAACTGAACAGAGAGTGCAGTCTATTCACGGAGGACGGCCGCTATGTGATAGTGGGGTCAGCAGCCCACATCCCCGATGATTTGAGACCCCACTTCTATCACATACATAGCAACAATGAAGCTGTTACACCTACTATTAGGTAATTTTTATCTCGGTTCAAAAGATCTCCTTTTCTAAATGTCTACTTACCATAACATCCACTTCACAAAATGTCTACTTCCCAACTGCAAGGGAAGTTACATTATCTCAAAAAGTTGTATGTTTGATTAAAAGTTAAGTTCTTATACAGGGTGTAACAAAACGCCCTAACAAAAATCTGCTGTTTCATACAAAACTGTAGTACCGACTCGACTCAAAGGTATGGGACAGCTTGGGGACAGCTGAATTTTTTCGCGATTTCGAAGTTGGCGCAATAATGAAAGTTGCTCAGTTCAATGGTCTGAAGCACACCCCCTTAGCCATTACTAGGATAATTTCTAAGATACCTAATTTTAAAAGTCGAAGCGAGAGAATTTATCAAAAATAAAATTGAGTTCCGGTAGGGTAGGTACTTATAGGTATTGCGCGCAGCCGCAACGGTTTATGAGCACTGGGGAAAAGTGGATTTTTGCGTAGGTTGATGACTGATTTGAGGTTGAGGAAAGGCGACTGATCGGCCAATGGTTGCGCGACGTTTAAAATTGCTGAAAGAAATAGACCATATTTATTTCGTTTACAGATCCGCCTTAGAAGACTACTCTCTCCATTTAGTTGACTTGCACCACGGCAGATTATGTGATACAAAACACTTTAGAATTGACAAAATCTACCTCTCACATAACCAAGGAATTTACTTATACAAAGAAGTATTGGCAGTACTCTCTGTACAGCACCAGACAATTCACCTGTTCCAAATAGTTGAAGGAATGTTGATAGAAATAAGGAAAATTGGCAGATTTTGCTACGACGATGACCCATACATTGTAAGCTCGGTGTTTGCTCCACTTTTAAATGAAAGACCTTTCCATGAAGAGACAATAAATAGTTTAAAACACAGGCTTCTAGTATTCCTATTTAAAAGAGCAAAGACAATTAGTGATGAATCTGGAGATCCTCTCGAATTGAGAAAGTTTTACAAATACTTTGACATGTTCAAAAGTTTAAGAATGTGGAAGATGCAACTGCTAGACGAAGACCACCTGTTCATAAAGTACGCAAGTGAAGAAGTAGTAACACTACGGGTACAGGAGCCAAACAGCCAATCGTCGTTCTTTGTGATCTACAACATAAGCGGCAGCAAAATTTTAGAAGTGTACGAAAACACATCAGAAGGTCTCTTGCAGTTGTTTGAGAATTACTGCGATTGTTTTAGAAACGCGCGATTATGTGCAGACTCTCAGTTCACATGTTCCCCGTCAAACAATTTGTACGCAAGACTGACACAACAAAGGTTCAAACAGACAATAGTTAGAGCTATATACGGTGGACGCACAGAAGCGACGAAGCGTATCTTAGCTCAACTCCCGATAAGCGCACAGTCATACAGTGGATCTCCTTATTTAGACTTAGGGTTGTTCAGTTATGATGACAAATGGGTCTCTGTTATGGAGAGGCCTAAAGCTTATGGAGAATATCCTATCAGGTAAATTTAACTTAAATTATTAAAACTTACATACTGTAATGGCGATTAGCGACGGGTGGCACAGTACAGAGCTCAGTAGGCCCACCATGAGTTGACACTGTAGTATACTACTGTAGTTAGTAATATTAAGTTTAAGGTAGTCACGGTGGTGCCTTTGACTACTTATATAGGGACTAGTTACGCGTGATATTCAACTAACAACCATTTCTGCCACTTTTTGCGGGGGGCGAGGTAACATGAAATCCGCAACTTTGGATTTTATTCCCCGTAACTTTAGATTCTAATTTTGAATGTTAAAAATCACGAAAAGCAATCTCGTGTGAACCCCAAACGTCATAAGTTCGTAGTTATTGTTTCGCAATTATAGGCTGTCTCGTTTAGTGATAAGGTATAAAATTGAATGTAAATGCAACATGATCAATTGTTCTTATACCGTGGCAAAGGGGAAATGCTACAGCAAGGCCAGTCTTTATAATAAATAGTTAAAGGGTGGTGCGCATTTTGTATGTTAAAATCAGTTCTCAAAGTAATCACTAGGAGCGCTGAACTAAATTCAATACGAAAATAGGAGTAAAACTACTGTAGTTTACTACAGTGCAAACTCATGGTAAGTCTAAAATGCACTGCTTTTAAAATATTGATATTCTGAATACGGATATTTAGTTGAGTATCTCTAAATATCTAATATCTTCCCCCCTCGGGGAAAATAAGAAATAGTTGTGAGTATATGTTAATGCTTACAATGTTAATGTAAACGCACATGCTGCACGTCTTGTGTGGACAAGATGGCTTCCTGTTGAATTGTTTATGTTAGTGACAAAGAGTTCATTAATATTCCAGGTTCTACGCGCGAGACTCAGGGTTGCTAAAATTTAAGATATACGCGGGCGTGTTGGGCCAGTCCGTGCCTGCTAGCGCCCGTCGACTCGTCGCCTTCACGTTCCACCCGACCGATCCTTTCGCCATTAGTGTACAAAGAACTAACTCAGAATATATTGTCAACTTTCACATCAGAAACGCGGTGTTTAGCTGATAAAACTCATTTTTGTATTGTAAATATTTGGTTTAATACAGGAATTGTTAAATATTAATGTTATGTTTAATTTAAGAGAACACTACTGTGTGGTGTATAATTTTTATAAAGCTTTATAAAATGTAACTGTTCTTGTTTATTGCAAATCTAAAGTTTCAAAAATATGCTTCAAAACTAATAAATTAAATTTAGCAAAGCAAAAGTTAGACTTTTATTCTAATTACCCGACTGCGCCAGTAGGACGGTTAAGTTTTTTTATTCTAAAATTAAGTCGAAAATTAAGTTGGTATTATATTTCTTGATTCTTGAACCAAACTCAAGCGCTTGCAACTCCTCTCTGACCCCTTTACAATATAAGAATCATAAACTTAATATAGGTAGTGTATAGGTACTCCAAAATTAAGAATGGCTTAAGAGCCCGCGAACGCTTGGGATTCGTATATTTTATAATACGGGCCTAAATGCGTAGATCCCATATATGCATTGACCACGAACCTTGTATATAATATATAGGGTCAATTCTAGTATGTATGCCTATGCCAGCTTCCTGGGGTCAATGCAGGAAGGTGGCATACAGGAAGCTGGCATAGGTATATAGCAAGGATTTTAAGACAATACCTATGCCAGCTTCCTGGTATGTCTTTAGTCAATGCTTCAGGCGTAGAAAGAGAAGGTCACGTGTCTTGTCATATTCACTCAATAAGAGATGCACTTAGCAAATTCGCTCTAGTTAAAAAAGGAGATCGCTACCTTATTGTTGTCCTTATCGGCGTAACCACTTTTTTGTACTGACTCCGATATGTCACTTCATATAAATTCTACCCTATCGCATACCCGATTACACTGATATTCCGTCTACCAGCGTAAGCGAAAAATTCTTCGTCTAGGGTACAGCTCAGGCTAGTAACAATACAACGTCCCTGGCCTCCGGTTTTTAATCTTCTTGCTCACATTGCTGAACAATACCTATGCCAGCTTCCTGTTGTTGACTGATCTCTTTAATCTATAGACGTGTATAATCTTCTTATTTGTTGAGCGTTCCCTTGACACAAAGAAACGTCAGTTATTGCGTAGATATGGCAAACTTAAATCTCATTCATCAATAATCACAAAATACGATGGGGACTTTATAGTATTTTGTAAAATAATACAAACCATTCAAAATATGACGGTTACAAAAGCGAGTAGTCAATAATATGTAACAGAAATAGGTACAGAAGACATCCCAGCCATGCAGTGCAACCAGTCATTCTGTGGTACCGGGCTCCCAAACTGTGGTCAATTCACTAACTATAACCAGATACCTAATTGTAGCCAATTCCCTAATTACTGCCAAAATCCAAACTATACTCAGGCCCCTAACTGCGGCCAATTTTCCCCTTGTAATCCAGGTTCGTAATGTCTATCATTCATAAGAGGCAGTCTACTAATCAACCAAGTTAGAATACATATTGTAGAGGTACCGATAAAGCAGTGTATGAATCTGGCATTGAATCAAATCAAAATTCACAAATTTAGTTCCATTATTAAAGCCCCAGATTGGCAGGGCAGGTTTGGATCGCTATACTTAACTAATAAACATTTTCAGCCTTGCAATGCAATGGGGCATCATATCCAGAAATAGTGGGCGAGGGCGAAATCATCTCCCTAATGCTACCAGACGGCAGCATTAAACTATATTTTCAGCCGACCTTAAAATGGTGCGTGCCTTTCGTACAGAATCCCAATGATATTCGATATATCAATACAGCTTGGTTTGTGCGAAACATTTCTAGTCTGTAAGTACCTACTATTTTTTAAATTACATTTTCATAAAACTAGTTAATACCCTTATTTTATGTCATAAATATGAAAATGTGTTGGGTCACCGAATTTAATAGAAACTAAATAAATATTACGGCCCGGTAGCACAGTCTGTAGTGAACCTGCCTGCTGTGCAGAGAGTCGCGGGTTCGAATCCCGTAAGGGACAAATATTTATATTCATCATATAAATATTTGTACCCGAGTCATGGATGTTTGTATCTATATATGTATTCTATATCGTTGTCTAGTCATCATAATACAAGTCCAGGTACTTTAAATGTTACTAGATAATTTGTGTGACAATGTCCAACATATTTATTTATTCAGTTTTTGAGAGTTACGCGGTTATTATATACCGAAACTTTCTTTTCTATTAGTTCTAGATTAAATAAATATTAATTTACTTATGTATTTTTGTAGGAATTCGGGTAATACCTTTGGGAACGCGGTACCGCAGCCTGTATTCAACCAAAGCCAGAGCCCTTATTTTGGGCCTCCATTGCCAAGACCATGTTTTAATTGCAACAGTAATATTGCTTTACCCGTTCAATCGGTACCTCCTCCCTGTCAACTAAAGGTAAGGTGTATGGATTTTAAGACAATCATATTTTAATAGCAACCTTGTATATTATAATCAATATAAAGTAAACATTTGCAGTTCCACAACGATGGTTGGACTTCCACGACGGACCTTGCGTATTTTTACCCACTGGTGCGCAAATCTGACGTAGTAAGTAAATCGTGCGCAGGAGTTCAAGTATCATCGCCGACTGCGGAGACTAGTAAATCATTCCACTGCCATGTGGTACGTAGCGAAAGTGAAATGACTTAAGAAGTTAAGAAGAACAGTGGTTCAATCACAAGCATTATTACTTATTGTTTGGATGAGAGTTCATGATTTGAATTTGACATATTCACAGAATTTCCTGTAAATAAATTCTTTTCACTTATAAAGCAATAATGGAAGATATCTAAAACATTACCCTCTTGAGTAAATTTTTTTCCGTCGTAGGTGTGTCCAAAACCTTGCCATTGCCATAAAACTTGCTATCAAGAAACGGAAGCGGCCGCGCTTAGTTCATCGCACGGGGATACAAAGAGTCTAAATCCTTTCAGTGAATATGATTCGAAGACAAGAGAAAAAGATGTCGCAAATAGTCAGAGCTACATGTCTATTGACGAAGAAAAACCAGTTGCAAGTAGTCAAAGTGGCACGTATGCGGAAGATACTAAATCGAAAGATAGAAAGGATAAAAAGGCGAAAAAGGAAAATGATAAAAAGGAGAAAAGAAAAAAACGAGAGCTCGAGAAAAACGAGAAAAAAGAAAGGAAAAGCCAACGAGACCGCAAATCCTCTTCGCAGTCAGAATCGAAGAATTATCAAAGTGACAATGGAACCTATATTAAAGTAGAAGAACCTAAGAAAAAGAAAATAAAGACTGAGAAGAAAGAGAAAAAAGAAAGGAAACGCAAACTAGACTGCAAAAGCTCTTCGCAATCAGCATCGAAGGATACTCAAAGTGACACTGGAACCTATATTGAAACAGAAGAACCAAAGAAAATGAGACCGCCTGACTCAAAATCCAGAACAACACACGAAAAGAAATCAAATGAGAAAAGAAAAGGAAAAAAAGAAAATCATGAACAAGATAAATCGATAGATAACAGCCTAGTTAGTTTATGTACATGCTGCTCGTCCGCAACTAGTACAAACAGTCAAACGTCCAATGAAAAGAAACATAAACCAAATAGAGAAAAGATAGTGAAAAAAGATAAAAAGAGTAAACATGTTCACGAACATACGTCAGCCGGCAGCAATAAGCCAGAGAGAAAAATAAAAGATACAAAAAAAACAAAGAAAACCCACGCACACGAAAACCATTCGAGTTTAGAATCGAAAGAAAATGTTCATGGTATGGACAATAAAGCATCTAACAGCAGTCTCGTAAAAAAGGCGGTGAAAGAAAAATCTTCGCAAAAAATCAAAACTAAGAAAAAAGCAAAAGAATCTAAAGTAGATGTTTCATCACATCCGCAAAAAGGAACCGTTATTGCAAGTAGTCAAATTGGTACGTCTGTTGAAGATACTACATCGAAAGACAAAATAGATAAAAACGCGAAGAAGGAAAAAGTTAAAAAGGAGAAAAGAAAAAAGAAACAACAAAACCAAGAAAGCTTGTGCTCATGTAGCTCTTCAACAGATGCCAGTACTAGTAGTATAACGTCTTCTGAAAAGAAAAAAGTAAAGCTCGAGAAGAAAGAAAAAGAAGAAAGGAAAAGAAAACCTGACCGTAAATCCTCTTCGCAGTCAGAATTGAAGAATACTCAAAGTGACTCTGGAACCTATATTAAAACAGAAGAACCAAAGAAAGACAGAATAGATAAAAACGCGAAGAAGGAAAAAGTTAAAAAGGAGAAAAGAAAAAAGAAAGAACAAAACCAAGAAAGCTTGTGCTCATGTAGCTCTTCAACAGATGCCAGTACTAATAGTATAACGTCTTCTGAACAGAAAAAACTAAAGCTCGAGAAGAAAGAGAAAGAAGAAAGGAAAATAAAACCGGACCGTAAATCCTCTTCGCAGTCAGAATTAAAGAATACTCAAAGTGACTCTGGAACCTATATTAAAACAGAAGAACCAAAGAAAAAGAAAATAAAGCCTGAGAAGAAACAGAAAAAAGAAAGGAAAAGCAAACTAGACCGCAAATGCTCTTCGCAATCAGCATCGAAGGATACTCAAAGTGACACTGAAACCTATATTGAAATAGAAGAACCAATGAAAATGAAACTGCTTGACTTTTCAAGATCCAGAATAGAACACGAAGAGAAATCAAATGAGAAAAAAGGAAAAAAAAATAACGAACAAGATAAATCGATAAATGAAAGCCTAGTAAGTTTATGTTCATGCTGCTCGACCGCAACTAGTACTAACAGTCGAACATCCGATGAAAAGAAACATAAAACAAAGCGAGAAAAGAAAGTGAAAAAAGATAAGAAGAGTAAACATGTTCACGAATCCACTTCACAGTCAGAATCATTGTTTATTGAAGACAACGACCCAAAATTATTGGAACATTCGTCAGCTGGCAGCAAGAAGCCAAAGAGAAAAATAAAAGATACAAAGAAAACCCACGCACACGAAGGGCATTCGAGTTTAGAATTAAAAGAAAGTGATTTTTGTAAATGCACGGACCAGGACAGGAGCTACACTGACGGATTAGCGTGTGGATCACAACCAAGGTGTAAAAAACCCATAATCGAAAATCCAATGTTAAAGTGTTTCCCTGAAATCAACAATAATTGTGTAATTCCCTGCATAGACTTAGCAACCACATTTAACGACACAAATAGTAAAGTTACTCATGCAGAAATATGGTTTACGAAGATGCTCAAAAGTAAAAAGGCATTGGAAAAAATCTAGTATTTACTTATGAAAAAATCACAAATCTGTTATTATAGTTTTCAGGAATGCAGATATAAATAAAAATGTGGCTGTTGCGTGTAGTATTTATATTTCGTTACTATACATTTTATTCCTTAATATTACATGTATTTACAGTGAAAAATTTAAAATAATAGTATAAACAACAAAAACAATTTTGAGATTTTCATTCTCTTTTTCATCCACGTTCACAGACACAAATACTACAGCGGCTAATACTAACGTCCTAAGGCCGTTATTGACTGCTGCAAATGCTACAAACTGCGATTAGGGGTTGATCCATGTCTGACAGCACAGAATCGCATTTATGCCATATGTGCTGCCGCGTGCTATTGTGTGCTTCCACGTATTATCGCAAGCCATCGCGTTTGCGTACTGTCAAATGCGGTAGCGATCGAGGTCGATCACCGTCGAAAGCATACGATAGCATGCTGTAGCGCGCGGTAGCACGCGTCAGCACTCCATGGCCTCCCCGCCGGCGCGCGGCGATCACATTTTGGCCTTGTTGCCGAGCGCATCGCCGATGCTGCCGCGCGCGATAGCACTTACGCTATTTTTCTCGCTCTAGAAAATGACGTCCCTGACCGACAGAAAACGATAGAGCATGACAAAAATCGATTCCGTGCCGTCAGATGTGGGTCAACCCTAGTTCGGCTTTTCGTTTATGCATTGTATTCGTAACAGTGTATTGCGTAACACATATAGGCGCTTGAATTATTTATTGTACCGGACAAAAAAATCGTATCGCCAAATAAAGGAAGACAGTTAATGGAAACGTTACAAAAGTGCACATTTTCTTTCGAAACATGCTTTGGTAGAAAACTAATGACTCGCACCTTGAATTTCGGTTCGGTTGAACATTTCCAACCAATTTTCAAATAGGTCATAAATAAATCGTAAAAACAATTTAACACTTAAAACTAGTATTGCATAAGAATAAATGAACGGACACATACCTTTCATAAGATTAGTCTTTGAATCAGTAAGATAATTTCAATAAAATGTAATGTCGCCTTTTATGCTTGCCGCATTTTAGAAAATTAATAATTTGCATCAATGTTTGTATTAAAATATATATGTACATAAATAGTAGTAATAGTTAAATATTTTCGATTTAGATAATTTTAATTTCAAGCATATAAGACAACATTAAATCTACGACAATAAACTATACAGCATTTTTTCTCAAACTGGAATATAAATTCTAGCTTAAAACGTGACGCCGCGCCGCCGTACGCACATGAGATTCCAATGTTTACTTTGTCATGCTGATTTTAGCTAAATTTTAAATACTCATAAATTCAATATATTCCCATTACACTTATTTGAATACACGGTAAGTAAACGAGCAACTGAGAACAGAAAGTCCTCATAAGTTTAAAAGTCGTCAGTTTCCTTACAGTTTACTGCAAAAATATTAAATGGACAATCTTTAATTTTTTATAATAACACACAACCAGTTAGTTGGCAATGCAACTTGTTTCCTCATTATGACTAAGCACATCTTATCCTATACAACATAAAGTGCAAACCGATATAATATGTAATTACTTACTATGCATGATTAGCTAAAAATGCACTGTTATGGGTTCACGACATCAGACTCTGATGCAGACAACATAAAGGAATGAATAGCTCACTCATTAAAGCTGCGGTCCATCGTATGATAACACAACACTTGTAGTAGAAAAGGTTCTTGTTTGAGCTTATCACAAGAGCTAAAATAAAAGATTTGCATACTTGATTCGTCTACTAAATACATTTATCTATTACATAGTTTAGTAGTGCATCGTTTACCTGTACACGTTATCAGTCACCTCATGCTATAATTAACGTGAAAATAATATGATACAAACAATATTACGAACTTTGACTAGACAGTACCATAGTACCGACATACGACCATCGGCATCGCGGCCATATTGGCTGGAATCTTTGCGAAAATATCAATATGCAATAATAATTCGTTAACTTTAGGCCCTCAAACATAATAATACGAGTAGCACAAAACATTATGACCTGTCTAAACATCGCAAGTTAGAAATGGATTTGTGTGTTTTCTATTGCGATAAAGTCGCCTCTGGCCAACGATTGATTAAACTGGAAAATATTAAATGTAATTATTAATTGTCTACAAGTTCCAGGAAATTAATATTATTGCGATAAAGTCGCCTCTGGCCAACGATTGATTCAACTGGAAAATATTAAATGTAATTAATTATAGTCTACAAGTTCCAGGGAAATAATAGATACATTTCTATCACTTTTAATTAATTTTATGAAATGTGTCATTCTCTGAGTTTTCAGAATATCTCGGGGAATATAGTCATGCTATGCCAAATATAGATCAAATGCAGTTGGGTCAAAGGTTATTGGCTTAAATATTGCTACAAAGGTGCGAATTTCAGTCGAATCACAATGATTTGAGCTACCTATCTATACAAGGTTTTAGCGCAAAATTCATAAGAAACACTAAATACCTTGTAATTTACACTAAAACGTCCGACATAATTTCTCTCTAACACACCAATTTATCACTCTACCTAGTTTATATTAGAGTTATCTCTTAAGCTAGGGAGTGTCTTTAACATATTAAAATAATTTAGTACTTACATATGATAATTAGTATATAAAATAACACCTCGCGACCTTCACAGCTCATCACGTAATCTTGTGTATAATGTACAGTCTAAATTATGTATTCTTTGTGTTTCCGGCGGTTTCTCACTGCAACAAAATAATATAAGATAAGTCGTGGTGCGTCCCAAATAACATTCTTTTGTATAGATAGCAGACCTTTCTTTTGACGAAACCTTCCTTTCCTTTTGCCTTTGGGCGTACGTAGTATAAAATAAAAACAACTCTATTTTTTGCAGACCACTACGAAAGGTAATACGTTCGTGAGAATCTTTACGTGCCGCACACATATTTGAGTCGAACATACGGTTCTAATTTTCTCAAATATATTTAGGAAAAACTGTATTAAAGATGGGTTGGACCTGCCCTGCCCTAAAGTGCGGTTCCAGTCAATAACAATCTTTTTCGCTCTAAAGACCACTATGAGCAAATGCTGTTCAGTGCGGAAAAGTCCGGTCCAACATTCGATACTCGATTATCTACTAGTGTGGGACGGTCTAGACCTCAGAGGAAGGATCTCTTTATTCTAAAGCATAGAGTTCGCATCAATTTACGATTGTAGTAAGTCTCTTTTGTCTTATGACGTACCCTTAATAGTAGAAGGGGACGGAACTATAGATATTTGTTTATGCGGCTATCCACTTTTTTGTGCTAGTGTGTGTGAAGTGACCGTAAACATTAGGGCAGTTGTCACTTTGGTCTAGTTTTTTTTTGTCCGTATTACTTGACACCACACACACACACACACAAACGTCAAAAAAGTGGATATTCTTGCAATGGTATGGTTCCCCCCTCTATGCGTTTAGGTGTAACCTCTTTGGTCTAGACGCAGAATGTCTAGACGATGACATTTTGCGAATCTGACATTCTGCGTCAGATACTGTGCGACAGCGTGTGTACTGTCTATGCCTGTAGAGTGTAGAGGTATACATACCGGGTGGTGGTTGGGCTGGGGCTGCGGCTGCGGCTGTGCGCGCGTGATATCGCGCAGTGCGACGAGGCGCAGGCGCGTGGCGGCGAAGGTCGGCCGCTGGGCGGGGTCGGCATGCCAGGCGGCGCGCATCGCCTCGTAGGGCCCCGCCGGGCAGCCCTCCGGCGCCTCCATGCGATACCCGCGCTCCACGTGCCGCACCACCTCCACCAGCGGCTGCCGACCAGATATCACTTCGTTATAAACTATCCGCCGAGCGCTAACGATGTTATGTGCCGAAACAACATTATGATGGTCTGCTACGCTACCGCCGGCATATCTTCTCATCCTCTATGTGGGATATAGGCCTTTAGGGTTCAGCATATCACGTGATTACAATTGTAATAAAATTTTACATTATCTTTGGGGAGCTTTAAGATACGTACATAAAACAAAAGATTTTCGACCCCATTTTAGTTTTTGTACAGTCAAAAGTAAATAATGACTTAAAAATATTGCATCCGCCGCTGCCGCTGCCTACTCGACTCAAATGTATGCAACAGCAGATTTTATTTTTTCTCCTTTCAGTTTGCTCCCATAGCAAAAGTTGTTTAGTTTGATGGGTAGACTCTTAGTTTAAAAGGATGCCAATGATATCAATTTCACCCTGTATAAAATAACGTCAACTTATTTAAAGACAACAGTAACATTATCATTTCACGAAAAACTATAAATTTAATTTTTAACTTCTCGACAGGTTTATCAGTTATTGCTTTAGACTGTTATTACACAGAACTCGATTGTAAAATAATATCTAACGAATTAAAGAGAAATCAAAGTAACACTTACGATTCTAGGGTATGGCACTCTTCCGAACGAGTAGATTTCCCAGAGTAGAATACCGAAACTCCACATGTCAGACTTATTTGAGAATTTCTGAAAATATAACGCAAACAATATTATGTTAGATTCATCATCAATATTTTGGAAGAGTAACAACATAAAATACAATGTTGGCGTATGAGAAGGCCTTTTATTAATAAACGAATTCTACGCGATCGTGGGGTCCAAGCGTATGCTTCAGTATGCGTTAGAGGGTGAACGATTTAACCACGAAGTTAGAGGGGACTTAAGAACGCGCGAACGTTGAAGTTTGTTTAAGTCGGTCCAGATATGGCCGGCACAGCGACCGTGATAAGTTTTGTAGTATTAATTATTACATCTTATCTACTAATTAAGAGATCAATGAAATGTATTTACACATACACTCACTACCGAGTCCGAAGTGAGATTGAGATTATGTCGTCATACTAACATTGTACTTGATCGCCTCGGGCGCGGTCCACTTGATGGGCAGCTTGGCCTGCACGCGCAGCGCGTCGGCGGGGTCCTCGGGCGCGGCGTCGGAGCGCGCGAGGCCGAAGTCCGCGACCTTGGCGGTGCCCTCCTGAGATATAAGCACGTTGCGCGCCGCCAGGTCCCGGTGCACCACCCGCTGCCGCTCCAGGTACTCCATGCCGCAGCATGTGTCGCTGGAGATATACATTACGTTGAATAAAATACATTTTTTCGTTCTTTTGTCAGATTACTGGTTCATCATCATATACGTCCCACCGCAGGGCACAGGCTTACACGCTCAGACAGGGTGTTTGGGCATCAGTCCACCACGCGTGCCTATCGCGGGTTGATGGACTACGCATATGCATCAGAATTCCTTCTTCAACGTATTGTTAGCGGAAATATGGTTTTTGCTCTATGGATCGTCGCTTTAGCTACACTCGGAAGCTATCTATACTGAGCGCTGTCACTTCCTCACCACTTCCCGCACGACGCGGATACGCAAATCCTGATTGTTCTAGGGTTACGACACATTGATCGACGGGATGGTTTGTCCATACAGAAAGCAAGATTAATATGGGACGCCGTACGCATCTTTTCGCATAAACATGGCGAACGGCATCCCATACTAATCGTGCATTTTGTATGGATTAACCATCGATCAATGTGTCGTAACCCTAATGTGCAAACTAATTTCAACCTTAGGATGGTAGACTACTTTTTTGGTCGACTGAACACTGTTTAAAAAATAAACTGGTTTTTTATTAGCTCGGAACAAGTCAGTAAAAAGCTTGGAACAAAAAGTCGGTCTGTTTCCACATGCTGGCTACTAACTATGCGAAGTTGATCTGGTTGAGCTGTGTGACGTAGTGCCTGCCGCGGCTGCGCAGGTAGTCTAGCAGCGAGCCCTGGGCGCAGTGCTCCGTCACGATGCACGTGTTGCCACTCGAGCTGAACACCAGCCCCAGCAGCCGCACCAAGTTGTCGTGCTTCAACAAACTGCAACAACATCACATTACATCTAGTACTTTCCTTGAGAGTCACGCTGACTGACAACGCATGCCTAAACAACTGAAGATACATACATATACTCATGCCTGTCTCCCACTGGGGTAGGCACAGACAACGGAACGATCCTGACAGGCTTCTTATGATTCCTCCGGGTGCAACAGGATGTTAAAGTTTTCCGGAAAAGGTCGCTGGCAAAACCTAGTCTAAACTCAAGTTTAGCGGGTAGCATACAGCTATTTTTATATGTCGCCATCGAGAGCATGCCATACCAATAGCTTGTATGTTAGTTATAATTCCATAGGCACTTGTAAGCGCCCAGTATTGCACCTACACCACCGCCAAAATGGCGTTAATGAAATAAACACACTAATTATTTGTCTAGTGGTAATAATAATATTAGAATCCGGGTATCACACGGCAACAAGTAACACTCACGCCATAACGCTGGCTTCCGCACGGAACTTGCTCGCCGCCTCTCTATCCTTGAGAATCTTCACGGCTACCTTCTGGTTTCCGTTCAGGATGCCCAGCATCACATCACCGAATTCTCCTTTGCCGATGTTCTCGCGTATTTCTAGATCCCGCTCCGCTATTATCCAGTCTGTAAAAATCAAAGAGATTTAACATCATGTTTAGTTACAATATTTAATGTCTTTGGTAAAAATAAATGAGTATATGCTGTTATACTTACTACATCTTCCATCTCCTAGGTAAACTACGGTAATACCACTAAATTCAACAGCCTCTCTAGTATGATCTCTCAATTCACGCCCGACCTCTTCCCGCGCTTTTCAGACAGCGAACAGGTAAGTAGTATGGAAAAAAAACCGTGTCGCGTGCCAGTACACACGGCAACATATCAAGCTATATACAAAACCAAAATAAGTTGTCCGCGCATAGGTCGAGTAACGTTATAACGTATAACGCCGCGCGGCCTGCTTATGTTGGTTTTGTATAGCTTGATGTGTCACCGTGTGTACACTACCCGGCAAACAACTTGACCAATGGAGCTGTCGCAGTAGCGCTTTCGCATAAAAATGTTGTTCTGCGTAGTCAATGTTTCTGCCAAGTTGTTTGCCGGCTATTATATAGAAATCATACTACAGGCTAGCTAGATAATATGGTAGAGACAACTCACGCGCGTCAACAAACTTGTGCGGTTGTACCGCGGCGTCGGTCTGGTCGGTGGAGGGCTGGCTGGAATACGTGTGCTGGAAGTGGCCCGAGCTGGGCACGCTCGGCGTAGGCGGGTAGGGGGGCGGTTGCTAAAACAAACATTTCCATTAATTAATTAAAGTCATTACATACACATGCTAGCCTATGTTCCACTGGGGTAGGCAGAGACAATAGATAGCCACATGCAAAGATTCTGACACACATCTCTCGCATCTTTATGGATGCTCGTCGGTTCTGCGTACATTTTACATTTAATGCCATTGCCCCACAGATTAGATCTATTCCCAATAATTCCAGAATATAGTTTGTACTTGTCTATGTGTATAATATTACAACTAAACTAACACGTATTTTTCCATGGCAGTATTCCAACCCACGTCTTTCGGCGTTCCATGCCCTCAAGCCACACCATTAATATTTCTTTCTAGCTACACTACTTTCCGGCTTCATCTAATTAAAGCATACAGATCAATTTATTTTAGAGATGATGAAGATGATGATGTTCTAATTTGATATTAGTGGCAGTCGATTTTCACAACATGGCCTTTACTTTTTATTCTGAAGTCTTTTGCTAAAGTTTGTACCTGTGGATGAGGCGGGAAGGGTGGCTGCAGCGCTCCATTGTTGTTGGCACCGTTGGGCATCGCTTTGGGCAGGCACTGAACTAACTTCGTGCAAAGGCCGTCCGCGTCTTGTAGATAGTGCTGGAATCACATCGATAACGTTTTTGCTCTGAATTTCAAAGTGGATTAAGGGATTAAGCGAGGAACAAAAATTGATGAGGTACTTTTTTTTTTTTTTTTTTTTTATTTATCTTCATTCTTAAGTCTGTTATAATAAAATACAAATTTGCCAAACAGCATAACAGTTTGTTGGCGATACGCTCTAGACTCGCTACAGTATTTAATGTATTTAATGGGTCGCGTTCAGGCGATCGTTGTCCATTCTTAAAATTTCCACCAACACTTTTTGTTAAAGCCAGTTCTAAGGGCCGTTTCTGGATTTGACCATTTCCTTATTATTTCCACGAGCGTTTTGCGCGGGAATAACCTATTTTCACTTTCTGTACAGCGCGAAAAATAATTGAAATAAAAGATTGCTTACTTACATGTATTAAATCAGTCATGTTGTCAAAGAACTCCTCGTCGTCTATCGTGAGGCGTTGGTTTTGGCTATCGGGCGCCGTCGCCCATTTCACTCTGTAAACAAAGAGAGATACATGTCATAAAGATTACATAAGGATATTACTACAAAACCCAACTAATCATAATGAAGATGAAAGGAAAGCATTAGTCCGGCGCTAGGATAGAATAGTTTTTATAAGCCGACGGCTGGGTAAAGGCACTCGATCCTAGTTTTGTGCAACCTCAGGCCGTCAAATTTATCTATGAGATCCCACCACCTCCTCCTGGGTCAGCCTGGACGCCGGCGACTATCTTCGGGGATCCAGGGCGTGATCATTTTTGCCCATCTTTTAGGATACATCTAACAGAATATTACTGAAATGAATGAATGAAGAAATGCCACGTACAACATTGAATAGATGTTAGGATGTATTATAAGATGAACTGTATTTGTCTGTTTTAGGCATGGAAAATAATATTTATTTTATGTTATGTACATCTAAAAAACGACGAATTCTACTTTTACGTGTAAGTGACCTCACAAAGAAACAATAGTATATTGTCATGTAAATATGTAAAATGTTTCATCCATAATCAACGTTTTGTTCAACGTTTGTTGAATCAGATATTATGTTTGTATTTCAAAACAAACGTCAATAAACTTAGAACCCTTCTACAGACAGCTCTTTTGTTCAAATCTTACGTACTTTTTTATATATTTACTGTAACAAAAGTGTCATGAACCTTAAACAGTTGTACATCCAAAAACCATATGAGTTTTACCCGCGTTATATCACTTACACCCATTTTTGTTAACCCGCATAAAAATGTATTATTTTACTAGCAGCGTCCAAACACATGATCCAAACTCTGACCAGTGCGAGATTAAGCAGGAGCCTAGCATGCCATTCCCGAGAAAACGATACAAATCTAGATGTGCCTCAGTCTTTGTTACTTTGCGTATGCAAAAGCGAGCGCGCATGACTGTTTGTTTTGTCGTGCATGGCATGCCAGCCATATACTATTCCTACTGAATTCAGTAGGAATAGTATATAAAATAAATATACACACTCACAGGCACATACATTGTAATGATCCCAAGTAAGCCTTAGCCTAAATGACTCGCGACTTCGTAAGCGTGAATTTCTGAAAACTTTTAACACCCCGTTGCAACATCTATGGTTGCAACCCTTTAGGGGTTAATCTTGACTTGATCTTGGTTGATATCCTCTATGAAATATGTATTCCAAACGTCATGTTTCCATATTCAATAGTTTAGACTTTGCGTGGTAAGTCAGTCCTGGAACTGTTATAAATGTAGAGATAATGCTAAGATTAGCTCAACTAACCGATAGTGTTCCACGTGTCCCTGGTACCGGACACAGAGCGTGTGGTCGCCGGGGAAGTTCGTGCTCTCCCGGACAAGGAACACGCCGTTCGGAGAGCCCGAGAGCAGCGCCTCCGCCCGCTCCCGCGATATCGCGCCGTGGTGCCAACTGAAATCAATTATACAACATTATTAGATAACAAATTAAATATAAATTATGTCGTAATAGGATATTAAGAGATATATTCGGGCACAGCCAATCCTGGAAGAAATATAGAGCTACAACTCTACAGTATACTGCAAGCTGCAACGTCAACCGATTGCGAGCATTTTTTTTTTATTTAACAATGCACTTTTATGGATTCCAGCCTTCCATGCCTAAAGTTTATATAGTATTAGGGCTGAAATCCACCAAAGTGGAGATGTGTAAAATGAAACAAATGAAATAGCTTCATGTTGTCATGAAAATTGAGCCATTCGATCGGTTCATTTTACACAGCTGCGCTTTGGTGGATACCGGGCCATATGTTTATAAAATTATACCACTTTACTAGCATCCAACAAAACAAATGAATTTAAAAAATTCCTGTTATTTATACAACATAACTGAAATAACAAGGAATTATATAAATTAAACTATTTAGTCATAAATCGATCAAAATACAGTGATTACACGATTAAATACGATCAGTTACGCCTGCGTACACACATCACTATGTTTTGAGGTTTTTGTACCACTATACTTTTTATAATTCAGTTACTATTCGTGATTCGTAATCGCGTATATCAATTATGTTTACAGTCAGTCAGCGAGTAATTTAATTCTATTTAATTTAAAACACGAAAGAATCAACTAGTACAAAAATATGATGAAAATGAATATCATCCTTTAATTCAAGAAAAATATCATTTCATTGACGACAGAAGCAATCCTTGTAGTCTGAATTGAATTAACATTTTAACAATAGTCAAATAGTAGCTATTGTCACAGAATAGGTCACAGTATACTATTGAACTAGAACTATTTATAGTTCTACATACTATTGTGTAAGTTTGCGATTATACATTATACCATGTTTATACCAATACAAGATCGCAAATTTATTTAAGACTGTACTGGGCAATTTATATGTAATATTGCGTTACTCCGATCATCAAATCTATTGTCTGAAATTGTTTAAATAAATATTGAGAAGCAGAATCGCCAAGAACTGTCAAAAAAGATCATGACGATTTGAAACCGATTGAATCGGATAGTTTCACTATAAGAGGTCAATTTGGCAATAAAAGTTCGAGACACATTGTGACCCAACAATAAGTCGCGATGCATAAAAGAAAGTATGTAATTCAGCCTGACAAATATGGTCATCGTTCTATCGGACGCTGCCTACGCCACTAGACCGATTACACAACAAAGAATAGGTTATCTGAATCATATACAAACATGTATACTAATATGCTACACATTACTGACGGAACTAATTAAACTAGAAACTGTATACGTCAATTTCTAAGACAATGTTCATAAATGATAGATGAAGCAATATAATTACATTATTAGTACCAAATTAACTAAATACCGATTATGATCGGACCAGTGTGCTAATTATGATTGGACTAATGCGAAAACCTTATTTCTAACAGAGTTAATACATTTGATTTAAAAGTAAATATAGTAATCAAGATATTTACTCCAATTCATCATAGGCGGACGGAGGAACAAATAATTTAACTTTACTTGTCTCGCCGAAACACACGCTCAAGTCACTCTCCATGTCTCTACACAACTGACGTTTATCTATCCACACTGCAGATAAGAGATAAAGCTAAGTGTTCGTTATCAAAAAAACAAAATATTGATATAGTCACGATTATGATCTGTGAACACTAATGACTTCTCTTTAATCACTAATACTCATGTTGAAGAGGATAACATTAATATTTGACTTCTGTATACATTTACTGCGCGGCAAGGAAATGATACTAATCGTTCGACACCCAATAACTTCAGCGCAAAAGATAAACTAGAGATGCCAAGAATTCTCGGCTACTATTCGGCATTCGGCCTATTCCGCCTCCTATTTCTGTATTTCGACCTAATGCTGCTCAATACTGAACACTTAATAAGTAATAAATAACGCATACTTGTATTACGCAATATAAATTGAATTGTTTTATTATTTTTAACACATTGTGGAGAAAATAAAAAAAATAATAATAAATTCTGTTTCTTCACAAAGTGTTAAAAATATTAAAAATCGATCAATGGCATGTTATGATGAAAAAAAATCCCGTATATTACCAGGCTGAATATTCGGCGCTTCGGCCAAGATCGTGGCCGAATATTCGGTATACGGTCAAATCGTGGCAACTCTAACAACAGCCAACCATAAAACAGGATGGAATACACGACTCATAGTGTTTCATGCGGGTTTACTTTTAAAGCACAATAAAGTCCCTCATCTGTGTTTCGAATTTGTTGCTGGTCTTGTTAATTTATGAAAAATAATATTAACTAATGAACACTTACGGCCATTGTGTCATGTTGACGAGCCTATTGCCAGCGGGTGGTGGGTTCTGGCCTGCAGAAGAGTTCACCAGGACGTCGCTGGGACCTTTTGACGCTACCACTGTGAAATTATACATATTTTATTAAAGTGTTTGCTGGAGATAACGGTTAGATTAGCTCGAATATGATCAGTTTAAGGCCGTACCGGGTAATTTGCGGTTATGAAGGAAAATCGAGCAACAGGTGTAGCTCGAAGCGTTCAGTTAGCGTTTGATGTACACGAAGGAAGAACAACTTTTAAGTAGACCTTTGCCTTGTGGAGCAACAAAGAAATGACCGTAGACAATCTGATAAAATCTCAATCAGTTTTGATCAATTTCGTACAGATTAAAATCGTGGTTCTATAATCTAGTGTAAACGTATTGGCGCTTTATCAGACGAACGACAGTATTGTCTACAAAAGCCCAATGACAGTTGTAGCGCATAAACATAAGTAGTTATATACTTATAGCTATACTTATGCGATGATTAATAAAAACAGTTTATGCCGAGTCTAACAGTGTCTGTTGTTACCCATATAAACGTAGCATTAGTCGTCATCAAATGAAATATTATAAATATTACGTTAATATACAAGAAAGACAATGATATCTTTCTTTTGGAAAAAGAACAAATTAATATCTAAATTTTGAAACCAAACCCTAGCTTCTGGCGTTAGGCTCCATATATTCCATAGACCCGATAATATGCCGTAACTGATCATTGGTTTTATCGACATGGTTGTGTTCGCTTGAAGGCGATCCTATAGATAAAAATCATGCTTAACAGTATATTCCAAGACTATGTGCATGCATGGTTAAGGCTGCTATCCATCCGGGTTTCCCCGGATTTGTCCTAGTTTGAAGAGCGTCCGGGCGGGCGGGGTCGTCACAAAAGTATCCGGGGGAAACCCGGACACTTCTAGTGTCCTGGTAAACCCGATTATTTTATACACAATGGTAATAAAACATTTTTATTTATTTACTTTGAAAGGTTAAAATTAAAACAATGTTACTCAAAATTAAGTACCATACAACGGTAACGTCTGAAGCGTTCATAAATTCATTCGCGCGATCAGGAAAGGAAAAAATAATTTGTAGCGTTTTATAGTGGTCATAAATGTTTTCGAGGATGTCCGGGGAAAATTTTAGATTTTTTCTGAAATGTCCGAGGTTTTTAAAGTCTTTGTCCGGCGACGGCAATTTAGGTGATAGCAGCCCTATGCATGGTAGTAGCGTTTAACCTTTCGTATTTTGATATTCCAGACACATTAGAAATGTTATTGTCTTTGGATCGGATCCGTGACAAACACAAAGGGGTAAATGACCACCCGCGGCCATCCGATACAACTATCTTAATGGAAAATTGACATGTAGCCTGTTCGAACGCACTTTTAAGCCAAGATAGACTACATCAGCCACCTGAGAGCACATAAACGAATCTCTCAAAGTCAACAGCTATAATCAGTCGCTGTGGTCGAACACGGCCATGAAGCATCATCATCATCATTTATTTATTATCATCAATAGCGTTTAATAGTTATGACATACCATTAGTGGTGGAGCTGTGCATGGGTGCGGGGGTGGGAGCGGGGCCTGCCGGCATGGGCGCACGCACCGATGACGACATCACGTTCTGAACAGTGCAATCACATCGTTAGTTCTGCACTGCACTACACACCCTCATTACTGACATTATGGTTATACATCTAAATTTAATTGTTTACGGTCTTAACATAACGGGCTTTCTGCCTGTTGACAGTGCGTCTTAGAATTAGTAATTTACTTCTTTATCATCATCATCAGCCTCTTATTGTCCTCTGCCGAAAATGGATAACTTAAAAGGGACGTCTCGTCTATTAATCAAAGTGAATGTAACTGACTACGTTTTAAGAGGCGGGAGTGCCATACGTTTGAACCGATCACGAGTGATATCGTGAATGTTTGAAACATGCACTAGCAATCTTAGGTATGTTTGATAATAACAATGTGTTATTAGGTAGCTGCGCAAGGCTGACAAGAACTGTTAAATATAAACCGTTTATTGTTGACTTGATAGTGATTAAGGAGCTTTTCAGTATATCATTTATTTCTGGAAAGGAGCAGTCAATAAGGACTCTAAGCGTTAATGAAAACAAAAAAAGGACTATAATTACATGAAGTTTATCTCATGGACAATGTACACAAAATAATTTATAAATATAGCTTTATGCTTTATTCCCGGTCTCAAACTAAAAGGCTCACCAAATGTCAATTGAAATCGGTTCGGTATTTTAGACGTGAAGGCGCAACAAAGAGGCAAACATATCTGTTTATCGCTATCGTGGCTATCGCTTATCCCGAATTCAGATTTATAACATTAGTAAGGACAAATAAATAGAAAGGCTGTATTACTTACATTGTGCGGAACAGAGTTCTGCAATGCGGTGGGCGAGAGAGGCGCGTGTGGCCCATTACTGCCGCTCACTACACCTCCCGACTGGAACAATGTTTCAATCCACGGTAAAAATAGCGCACACTATTCACCTACCCATCAATATCTAGGTAAAACAGGTAGACGATTCCATTTTAGCTAACTACGTAATATATTTCGTAAACCAAACATCAGCGCGGTATCAAACAATGGCAGCCTTGATGAAAAGCTATTAGTCCTTTAGACATCATTAAGTTTGCCAGCCCCGCCTTATTACGTAATAAAGAAGCCATTAAATATTATACTTGTATGTATGAATTTAATACTCTAGGAGCTGTGAGTCATCCCTGATCTTTTATGCTTTAAAACCATTTTTAAGCAATGGAGTTATATCAAATATTTTATCTTTAATACAGCTATCAAAGTGTAATTTAATTTAACCATTACCCTAGACAACCACCATTTAATTGGATTACTAACTAATAATTTTTGGAACAGGCCTCGCCTCGTCGTCTTTCTTTCCAAGTTGTGGACAGTCACTGGTTTAAAAAAAATATTAAAGTGCATAAATGCAATGCAAGGCAACACTCACCGAGCAACCGCAGTGTGCTCTTTCACTGGATAAATATTTATGTTTGAGCTCTATGGTGTCGTTACTTTCCACATACCGTGTGAACACATACGTACCTAGAACTACTATAGACAAAAGCATTACATGCAACCATAATAAATAACATTTTCATGTTAATTTTGAACTCTATTTCATACTGCATATAAACAATTCCACGTCAGTGTGGCGCTATTGGCTGATATAAAACAATCAGCTATAAATCACTTTAAAAACGTGACAAGAGAAAAACAATGCAACTGTACGAGTATTAACGATAATGTTACGATTGTTTGTCTTAAACTAATTACATGGGTAAGTTCCATGTAGAGTTTTATTACGGACTTCTGTACGTTGCACAAAGGGATATAAATATGAAGCGAGGTCTCGTAAAAAGCTTAAATTGTGTTAGTGTCACTCGTCCTCAATGTTTCATTTTCTTATAAAGCTGCGAGTGTCGTGATGGGGACGACAATTTGAAATATTTGAATTATCATTACTTTTAAAATAGATCTTAAAAAGATTTATTTGCCTTTGTACTCCGATTGGTTAGCATCAATTGTATTGTAGATGGAAAATGGGAAAGTGAGAGAAAGTAAGTAAAAATGAATATTAGACATTTCTTACGACTGAGAGAAAAATATTAGAAACGGATTCACGGATTCTCATCAGAATATAACTATCACACATAATTTATCTATATCGTGTAAAAACCCAGTAATCGTTCCATTATACGAGTTAGAGAACCTATTTATCACTCCGAGGTTGAATTCTACTTTTCGCACCCCTTTTATCATTTCCTTGACTAGCAAGGCCAAGGTCGTTTCTATTTGACCTTTAAGCGGAATCGCAAATTCAAGAGCGCATTTTATCACCCAAACACTGGTATACAACATTTCTTTGCACCCAATTTCTGTATTTATTTTTCTCGAATTGACTAATACAGCATTACTCAGAGAGCATCGACTGCTTATTACTGCGGACTATAGGGGGACCACACCAGTGACGGCGAAGCGCCCTAGGTAGGTCTACCGAACCAGTGAATGAACTTAAGCAACCTGCCCAAGGGGAACCCCTAAGGGGTACGGACCTCGGCAATGGGCGTTGCTGGGAGGCTTTTTGTATGCTAGAGTACCTACGTATGAGTAAATATTTATCATTTATTGATTCGGTTACATGTTTTTTCCGCAAAGACTTAAAG
Source organism: Agonopterix arenella (assembly GCA_927399405.1). NCBI lineage: Eukaryota > Metazoa > Arthropoda > Insecta > Lepidoptera > Depressariidae > Agonopterix > Agonopterix arenella. The sequence continues at coordinate 10,706,388 of OV656706.1, read as the reverse complement.
ACTATACTACTCTGTGCTTAAAGTAACGACCAAACAAAAATATTACGTAAAAGTGCCTTGTAATCATTGGATTGGATAACAGGATATGTTTTTCTAGTGAATAGTTATTTGGGTCAGCGTGATCCGATTGAAAACAACCCCTATACCAACTTATAGGTAACCAGCTTAAGTACTTCGTTCTATTCTATCAGTCAGGCATAGATATTAAATTATATTCGGATAGTAGTATTATTAATTTAAATCAGGGTTATAATGACACAATACTTGCGTTGAGTCAAGAACTATAACGCGACCTATATTTTAAGCGTGGGTGCAGATTCTGAGAGCAAAGCAGTAGCTTTTATTAATTGACAAAGATTAGCTTTGTCAATGTTGAGAGCTAGCTTTAAGTGTATTTTTGTGGCATACTGAACTAGAAATAAAGAAAATTCTTTTTTTTATTTGAAACAATAAAGGCATGTTAAAAAAAATCAATTAGGCGTAAGAGTGAAATTGAGATCACGGGAACAATTAATTATGGTTGTTACAGTACGACCAGGGAAGTAACTCCGCTCGTCAATCTGCAGATCACTGCATTTAGCATGGAAAGACGAAATAAAATTTTACGAATTTCCTATAGTTTTCTTAGGAAAAGTTGTTCAGTATCATGGGTACATAGAGGTAACTGGGCTCGTGTAACTCGGGGCGTTGACACGAGTTACGCCTACCTCTATGCATGGGTACAATAGTCCTTCAAAGTAATGCCAGTGTATATATACAGTGTATACCCTAACACCCTGTATACTTTAAGTTTTTGTTTTTTAGGTCGCGCTATGTCTACATAATCCTCATACTATTTCTACTGGTTCTCTTTTCTGTCGGAATATCAGTAAGAGCGTAGTATGGTAAGTAACGTACCGGCAGCTGGTGTGGTGGTAAGGTGCGCTTGAGACGAGCCGGGGCGGTGGGAGCAGGCGTGGCGGACGCGGAGTACCAGCCGCACGGGCCCACGCCCTGCGAGCCGCCGTGCACGCCGTGCTGCAAGTCAAACGTAATACTTTGAGTCCCTTCAGTCTTCTTACACAATACACGACAGGATCAACAAGTCTTAGGAAATTACAGGGTTATTATATTCACCAACAACTGTCTGTAAGGGACTTGCATTTAAATTCTAAATCGCGAAAAAAACAGCTGTCCCAGTAGATTTGTAGTTAAGTATGAAACAGCAGATTTTTTTCGCAATTTCGATGTACGTTCTGAGAAAGTTGTTCAGTTTGATGGTCTGACGCCGTAGCATGATGCGCGTGAAGTATGAAACAGCAGATTTTTTTCGCAATTTCGATGTACGTTCTGAGAAAGTTGTTCAGTTTGATGGTCTGACGCCGTAGCATGATGCGCGTGATAAGGCTGTATCACACCTTTTATCTAGTTCGTTCGTGCGCAAACTGCAAGGCGCGGTAACGCTATATCACACTGCCATACTACAGCTCCAGTACGACCAGGAAAATAATTCCGCTCGTCAATCTCCGTTTGCGCAGAGCAGTGCAAAATCGGGTATTCTCTATCTCGCTACAACTCGAAAAGCAGACTATGGATGCTTCGGCAGCGAAAAGGGCGCGAAAGCAATAAGCCAATAGCGGCAGGGTGTCACATCTTGATTGGTCAATATAATTTCGCGCGCTTTTAAAATTTGACAACTGCGCAGGTACATTGGTGAGACTTATAAACCTGGTACTACTGACCTGCTACTACTACATGTACACTGATCACCCTCTTAAAAGGAACGGATCTAATAAAGAAACACCGTATATGTACGATTTTTAACACTACTTGGCTTTCCAGTGAAAGGAAACAGTGAGGGAACCTGCATACTCTGTAGAAGTCTGTCAATCCATCCGCATTGGGCACGCGTTGATAACTAATCCCTTTCCGTACACCCCCATCATTACGCCTTTACCCCAACAGTAACGTAGAATCTCTACGTTACTAAATAAGACCCTAGAAAATCTTCACAAGAATTTATTAAAAAGACATTTGTGTTGTTCCGTAAAAAAGTGCAACACATAGAAATACCAAGTAGATTTATCTTGGTGCAATGCAACCAAGTGATAGCAAGAACAAAACGAAATGTTGGCACTTGTTTGGAAAATAAAATACAATTAGTTTGGAACCACTTGCTTAAAGATTCTCATCTATTTACAATTGCATTCACAAGCATTCTTGTCAATGCTAGAACGTGATAAACTTTTAATTTAAATAACATTGAATTCATAATACGCCTTCAGAGAGGAATCTAATCCTATTTAGATGGGTGACTTTTGTACAACTTATCTGAAATATGAATAATCAACCTAATACAAAGTTCAGTAGGTACCTCAACACAGATCGTGACGATACTGACCGCAAGTCGAGGTTTCGTGAAGACGACTCATGAATGCCAAGTGTCGAAGGAAAGTAAACCGCTGTGTCTAACGTCCCGTATCGAGGACAACAAGAAGCTAGAACCGCGTCGATAGTGAAAAACGTTATACAAATGTAATCGCATTCGTCTCATACAATACCATAGCGAATGATTTGAACAAAAGATATAAAGTTCCCATATTTTACAGCAGTAAACGATCCATTGAAACGCATAACCTTGGCGGAGCGCCAAAAATGACGCGGTGCAGGTACCACTTTACTTTATATTGCGGACAGCTTTGTGCACGCAAATTTTCTTATTCTATCTCATTCACACGAGTTCCGAATCGTTTATGAGGCTCTATTGTTCGTGTTCGTTTAGAATATATCCACATTATAAAGGTATAGTCGTGGTATCCTTTTATTCGGCTTTACGAAGTGTCATTTACTATGCATGAATAGACCAAAAAAATTGTTTTTACTATGTTGATCAACAACACGATTATGTCGTAGGTGTGTAAAGCGGGACAACAATAACAATAATAACAAGGTACTAGGTTGGGTGTTGGAGAAAGATAGTTGTAGAAGTGGGCGCACCTACACGCGGCGCAGCGTGGCATGGCGTGGCTGATACATCGGCAAGGAATGTGCTACAATCATGCTCCTGTTGGCTATACATGCTACTGACTTAATTGCGCACGTGACTTACAAGTAAACTAGACACTAATACTGTGATGTAACTTAATATGTCAATTGAACCGTACAAATAAAGTAATAGAACACATTACATTAGCATATAGAGTCATAAACATAAAAACATTATCCTTTATCTTTAATAAAGTACCTATTTAAGAGATAAATGCATCAGAACATCGAAGATGCGTTCTCAGTTAATAAAGTAAAGATCTTAGTAAGCCTTGCATTAACAATTTAAATTAGCATAATACAAGATGCATTTACAAGCTAGTGACCTACTTAAGTAGGAGTGAAGTTATTAGCATAACTAAGTTTTCCATCTAACCTGTGCAAGCGGTGGATGGGCCTGGTGACGATGAACGTCAGAATTCATGTCGGCCGGCCTCTAACGCGGCCTCATCATCTGTTGACAAACAAACAACATTAAAGTCATACATAGCTTAAACATCAGATACTTAAAGTGCGTAAGTAAGATTATTAGGTTCACAATAAGACAGATGTTATCTGCACTATAACAATAAATAACCGTTATTAATTTCGTAAGACCTAAACTCGCTATAGATCACTCTCCTTATCTGTCTCGGAGCCAGGAACGTCTTGCCTTTTCCGTTTTGTTATAAAAGTTACAAACAATTTCTTTTAGTTCTGCAAAGCAAATTTTCGTGGCTGACATTCAATGTTACGCTTTCACGTTTCAAGAAATCGTCACGTTTGGTCAAAAAAGTTAATTTAAAATTTCCATAGCAAACAAAGACACGTACAGAAAACAGAAATGTAAAATAATTACGGTAAAAAGAATTCAATCAAACGCATTGATAACAGGCCCTTTCATTAAGAGAACCAGTGGGTCAGTACTGGATCGCTTCACTCATGATTTCGCCGCCTAATATGTGGGTCAGTTTGGCGTCACTCTTCACACTTTTACATATCTTTGGCGCCACTGTCAAGCAATGTCCATTTAAAGACAAATTATCTAAAGCCGTGTTAGCTGTGTGGACTATTTGTGACCATTTACAGAGACCGCAAGGGCTATTGCGCTGCCTTCAAACCTCAACTTAGAGCCAACTGCATAAGTGGGTGGATTATAGCATTATTATTGGCATACAGTTGTTTTGAAGTGTTTAAGGAGAATATTCGACTTTCAAGTTTGGAATAAATTAAATAAATAATGAAACGACTTTCTAATAGTTTCATTGCTCTCCTCGGCCATCACAGACGGTCATTATGGAAACGGATCATTAAATTCTGCAATTCTTACGAATAGCATAATACATTTGAAAACAAACATGATGAATTCATGAATACAATACAGATATAACTACAGGCATGTTTACATTAGGCATCGTAAGTTTACTATTGTAAATTGTATTGTGTTTCTGTAAATTCATTGTATTGCAATATATTAAAAGAAACAACACGTAAGCAACTTCAAACGCATTGATGTTAGCAGAATGTTGATTGTAATGTAAACGCTGTTTATGCCAAAAAGAAAATTCATTGACGCATTAGTTCTTACTGGTTACTGCGCAGTGTTTCTCTTTGCGCTTAGTAGTACCTACGGAGGACACACATGACAAATATAGGTATAGAATTGTCAGTAAATAAATATGGAGATCCTCATAAATAAGGTAAATAAATGCGACGGTGGGAGTGGTTGTGCTGATTCACTCTCATCGTCCGCCAGCGGAGCGTGTCGACTATCGTGCTCTACCTACTGTTGCGCACAACCGCACACATGCACCCTCTTACATAACCGCGTAAATACAGGTGGAAAAATGTCGTTAGGAAGGCACAATCAACATCTATTCCGACGGGAATGGACCAAGAATTCTCAGAGTTGCTCGGATTGTACGTTTTATCGCGGTGAATTCTAGTAGCGCGACCACTCAGCCACACTAATTGAGTACAGAATTAGCAGCGAGGGGCAATCTAGTGCGACAGCCGGCATATAATGTACGGTCGGAGCGGAGCGGCGACTCTCAGGAACACTTTAATGTTGCCCACCTACTTTCCTTCTACATAGCGCAGTGCGTAATTCATGGTTAAATGCTCTTTTCCTGTGTTATAGAGTTCGTTATAAAGATTTCATTAAAAGGAATGAATAAGGATCGGGTGGAGGCATAAATCTTCGTTAGGCGACGCAGAAGGAAATGGGAGTTATTACCTATACGCCGTTACAAAGTTGTTGTGAAAGCGTAATTTACAGTCTCAATCAGACAGCTATGTTAATTTATAGCTTTTCACATGACCTAGCTCGAATGCAAACGCCTAACAGCTATTGCACAACTGCGCCGGTGATTTGCTGCAGTTTTTGCCGCATGCGTGATTGCCCGCGTCGCCGCCGCTTGTTTTCGCATGCAATGTTTTCTACGTATACAATTTGTTTTTATCACGCAACTGAAACATCACGCCAGCTTATGGTCAGATGCATCTGAACGAACATCAAACAAAACAACGTGAACCATTCTCGAGGAGGACAAGTTCATTAGAATCGTACCTACGCGGTGGTCGGAACACAGCACGATGTAACAAAACAATAAAATAGCATCTAAATGATAATTCAACGTGAACTGAATATAATACATGATGAATAATGTAAAAATACATATTGACACATCTGGTCACACAGTACTGAAGGTCGAATTACGGTTTAATTTATTTAAATGACAGATACTCGTGCGATGGTATTGACGTTTAAACACATAATGATGACATTAAAGAACGCACAGGAAAATAACTGCAACGCAAAACATAACCGAAGTAACAAGTATGGCCTTATTTGGTAAGGTTTAAAGAAGGATAAGTTTAATAGTAACGAAGGCTAAATATTCCTAAGAAGAAGCCGAAAAAGTACTGACATAACATTAAGTATTTTAGAAACCGTATGCGTACTTCGTTCGGTCGTATCCCTTTCGTACATATGGTCAGAAATTACAATGTGGTGGTTATATTCACGAACAGATTTTTTTTTAGAAAAAAAAAAAACGATGTCTATCTATCTTCAGTTCTGATACTACTTAGAGTATCTGATACCTACCTTAGAGTATGTTTAGATCTATACTTACCAAGAATGTTCTCAAAAAGATTTAGAAAATGTTAAGAAATACGTTCTTCGTATCTTTATTTTATGAGCTTAGTCTGAAGAAGAACTTTGTGTCTAAGTAATTTATTTATTTCCTTTTTGGAAAACTTGGAGCAAATAACAGTTTGATTTCTACAAAAACAAATTGATGGTCAGATGCTGTAATCTGTAATCATAATTAAAAGCACAACTATAGTCATCCATTTCATCAAAATTAAACACATAATCTAGACGACAATTTTTTGTATACATACTGATTAGCTGAGCCTGACTAAGGGATCCATCTAATAAAAGAAAGATAATATTTCTTTATAATTTATCAAATATTTTCTATAGCAGCCCGTATTTAACTTAAGACGAGGTAGGTATTTTCCGATGATCTTTGTATTCATTACCGTGTCATGTCGTGATCAACGACTTCTATTCATTGAAGGTCAAAAAGTGTTTATCATGTTTGTTTTGTTTTAAATCATACGTGAAAATAAACACGAACAAAGAATAATTTTGTATGTATATCCACACTTGGTAGTGATTAACTGAATTTTAAAATGTTGTCTCATCATCATCATCATTGGCCTTTCCATCTTTGAAAGATGATTTAAGCAGCGTGAAGCGAGTGAAGAGGCTTCTTCTGGGTGAGCTCGCTACATCTTCGACCCCATCTTCGTCCTGAGAACTAGATTGAGGTCAAGAGCAAACCAATAAGTAATAAAAAAAAAAAACTTCTTGGCGGCACTTACGCTCGTGACTATATCTGAAACCCGTTTGCATTTTTTATATAAGCAATAAATTTAATACTTTACAGCCTGAAAAACGGCCTGACCTATTTTTTCTGTTACTTTATTCAATGCACCTAGATTACTACTAATAAAAGGAGAAACTATTTATGGGGATAGTAACATTAGTAACTAGTAGTGCATGATTTGGAATTAAATTACAGACAAAATAAACCCAACATTGCAGGTATTAATACCTGGCACGGGATAACGTTACACCGAACTATTTAACCACGCCACTCTGAATATCGTATAGAATTTGCATACAAAATGATCGACACTAATCAATCATAATAATATTGCGATATATTACAAAACTCATCTAAAGGAAAATGCTCTCGTCACCGAACCCGATGACGTATTGCACATTATTTTAATTAGGTCTTATTATATATTATAAACCATTGACGTATTCATGTCAACAAAGCTTTGCGTCAATGTAAAAATTATTTATGTAGAGTGTACATAAAGTACCACCTGCATTTAAAATTATTTAAGAACTACCAAAACTACGTATGTAGTAGACGTGTTCAGTACACTGATACAAAGACCTAACCACGTTGCCAAACTTTTAAATGACTGATGACTCGAAAAACCCATCATTTAATAAACTACAAATTCTTGATCAAACTTCAACTTATCTAAACTAAAGAGGCAAAGCAACAAAATACCAATCCCAATCATCTAGTCTACTTTGGTACTTTTAAACAAAGATATATGCGCTGTGCTATGATTGATCTCTGCCACTGTTCAACACTCATTACTTAAGCAGAAACAAGAAAAGCAACATTTGCAACCGACACATAGGTATGCAACTACGCATAGAATAACACGAACCAGCTCTTTCGAACCTACCAAGTATCTCTAACTCTTTATCCGTCCCGATTTAACGTAAAGTAGGTCAACTTAAGACTTACACGACGGTCAAGTGGATTGTTCCTACTTCCTACACATAAAATAGATAACATCGACCGTAACTTAGCCGATGAAAACTTTATTAGCTAGAGGAAACGTAGAGCTGAGCGAAGATAATGCGTTTAGTTCATTGGCACGCTCTTAACTTAACCCAAGTACATAGCAAAATCATAAGCACAGCACAACACGAGCAACAAGATTGGTCGTCGAGGATGCAGGCGCGTGCCGAGTTGAACGACCAAGGCGCCGCGCCAACCACGCGCGCGTTTCACTTTCATCCCGCCAGAGCCGGAGCCGAAGCGAAGCCGCCGCTACCATGCCACAGACTCCACGCCACGCACTCGGTGATTTAGGCCCAATAAACAAATTATTTATAACCATAGAAGTGCCCAGATAAAGCACGGAATAGAAAGTTGTGGAAGGATTTAGGGAAGACCTTTGCCCAGCAGAGGGACAAAACGGGTGAAGTTATTTTTTTACGGTGAATGATACATGAATGATACATGAATAGTATCATGGTAATTAATGTCGTAAGTCGATTTACAAGATCTATAAATGCTAGGTCCTGTCTTTTTACTTAACTTCGGATAAACATAATCTTATTAGCCATTATTCTTCAATAGTACCTACATGCTTATTACTTCATTTGTGCACATATAAATTAGAAAACTGCTTTCGCAGTTGTTGACGGTGATAGTTAATTGTAAACATTTAAAAGATTTAACCTTTAGCCACTTTCGCCGAGTGAAATATTCCATTGATTCGATATTGACATTCCATAACTCTGACCGTAGCACGCACGCGGTCGGCGTAGTGGCCGGTCTTCTCCGTATTCTCCGCGAACCGGTCTCGAAACGTAAAACTATCAGAATCAAAACGCGCAACAATCATTCCGTTTTCAGTCTCTATTCAAGTTAACAATACTGATTTACTCCACATGTGAAACTAATGAGCAAAGTAAAAAGAACATTGACTAACTAAACGTGCAGGGATAAATAAATGGTTGGTCATTGACTTGCGGCCTTTAAATAAATGAAGGAAGTGATACGGCAGCTACATATCCCCATTTACCCATGTTTACATTAACACTATCTGTTTACATTCAATTTTATTTCAGTATCTAACCGTTATGAGAACCGGAACTTGTAAGGCTGTTTTTGTTTAATAAAGGGGAGCTCTAATAAGAACATTTTAATTGCAAATCATGCAACTCAAAAATACTAGAACATAACATTCTTGGTTGCTCAATAGTGAACAAGGAAGTTTACTAACATCATAGCTGAAGTTAAAAGCCTTCCTAGTCACAATTTATCTATGAACCACGATGTTACCACCAACGAACAACGTAGTGATGAGTTTATAAGTAAGAAATTATGATCTTCTTATTTTTAGCTTATTCTGGCTTATTCTAATCATAACTATTCCTAATATAAAGTAAGTTTTTATTTGTACCAGGGATACAGTATAGTCAATAATCATTATAATCATGCTTGAAAAGACTTCGTACTGGTGAGTTGTAGGTTCTGTAAGTCAGTATAATCTCTAAAGAAAAATAAATAAATAGATATATCTGTATTTCTTCTCACACATAAAAAGGAAAAGGAGGATTCTCTTTATTTTTATAACAAAATCATTTCGTGAAAAACACTTCAAACAACAAACAAATTTGAATAGAGGAAAATATTACAATTTTCTTGTTTCCCGTTCAAATTTGCTTCTACTCGGTAAACAGAGAAACCACCCAAGCAAATTACACGGCCTTAATGCTAATAGAAATTACTTCCTTCCCTCGAAGAAGGTCGTCTCTAGATGCAAAGAACTAAATAACTCTAGCGTTTCAACAATAAATTGGAAATGGAAACAACACAAAAATTGTCAGACTATAAGTAATGTAAGCATTGTATAGTCTGGAATTCGTGTTGCCTAACAATAGTAAAACTATCGATATTGATCAATACTATCCTGACCTCGAAAAATAGTAAAATATCGATAGTTTTTAATTTAATCAAAGGATAGTATTATTAGGGCAATACTATTAATAGTATTGATTATTCTATACTTTCATAGCCCTATATCTTAATGCTAACAATAGTAAAACTATTCATATTGATCAATACTATCCTGACCTCGAAAAATAGTAAAATATCGATAGTTTTTAATTTAATCAAAGGATAGTATTATTAAGGCAATACTATTAATAGTATTGATTATTCTATACTTTCATAGCCCTATATCTTAATGCTAACAATAGTAAAACTATTCATATTGATCAATACTATCCTGACCTCGAAAAATAGTAAAATATCGATAGTTTTTAATTTAATCAAAGGATAGTATTATTCAGGCAATCCTATTAATAGTATTGATTATTCTATACTTTTCATAGTCCTACATCTTAATTCTAACAATAGTAAAACTATCGATATTGATCAATACTATCCTGAACTCGAAAAATACTAAAATATCGATAGTTTTTAATTTAATCAAAGGATAGTATTATTAAGGCAATACTATTAATAGTATTGATTATTCTATACTTTTCATAGCCCTACATCTTAATTTTATCGATTATTGTTATAAGTAACAGTATCAATGAATGAATGAATGAATGAAATATACTTTATTTACACCAAAAGAAAATACAATGCACAATAGGAAACATAAACTGAATATGGTACAAATAAGTAACAGTATCAATACTATACTATACATTTTGTATTGGTCATTCTGTGTTATCGATACTATCGATATTGTTACTATTTTTCTCGGTCAATTATCGATAGTTAGGCAACACTATTTGGAATGAAAGGTGGCTTTGACATACGAAAAATAAACTGCTTCCGACGCAATGGAAGGGTATTTTCATGGTTGGGGACCATTAATACTGTTTTGGCGATGGCAGAGCAACTATAAATCATAGGACACGAAGTCACGCCATAACATATTACGTGTGCGGTGACTCAATGCTATTTATTGATTTTTTATTTACTCAATGGAAGAAATATAACTTCTGTTTCTATTCTTGTTGATTACAAATGATTAAAGTATTAATTTTATATTAATTCAATACCGAAACCAATTGCACTACGTCCTACTATTAGAAATCCAATCGGAATAATTTCCACAATGATTACGCGAAAACAATGATTAAATATTTTAACCAACCGTTTCTTTGGTCGGAAATCTAAGGAAATATACAATATTCTGGCCAAGGAGCAACAATAATGTGTCATAAGGACGTACCACGTAGGCGAAGAAGGCAATCAAGGCAGTGATCTGCTGGCTTTGTGCAGGGCCTGATTTAGAGTTCTGTTCGCCCTAGGCAGAAAATTATTGGAATTATAATAAAATAATATTCTTCATTGTCTCGTGTTGTGACTTGTGAATGGTCACCGCTGTTGATCCTGGTTAAATGAGTTACGGCGGTGGGAATTTGTGGCGGTTCTATGCATATAATTATAATACTATCAAATATTTCGATGTTCGAGAGAAAAACCTGTTTAAAAAGCAGCGTGAAAATAGCCCGTCATGCGCCTGATAATTCGACAATATGATTAGGACATCGCATTGTAACCTAAAAATAGGAGCGAGCGAAAGAGCTCAAAATTTTACTATACTTAATAAAACTTACAAAAAACCTAAAGCCGATATTTTACCATACAATATGACAAGGGCGCTTCTACACAAGTGTCCAAAATCCTAAAGCGAGCTCGAGATTTTAGTATACAATGTGACTAGGGCGCGAGAGAAGCGAGCTCGAGACTTTACGGCAATATGATTAGATCGTTGCAATAGGATCAAATCTTAAAGAAAGTTTCAATTGCGCATCTTCAAATTACTAACTTTACTTTTTACCATATTAAGTGATGCTAGAAAATTCATGCTCAGACGATACGCGCCCCCTCAGTTCTTGCGCTCTAGGTTTGGACTGGTTTGCCTGTGGGTAAATATGGCCCTGGTCTTGTGACACGTCGACCCTGCCATCCTACGCAAGTGTTTGATGAACCCTTTTGCCAATTTAGCTCATGAACACAATCCAGGCGCATAAACACGGAGGATGAAATTCAGGGTCATCTATCAATACCACTGGTGACAAACGAATACTGCATTTATCCCAAAACAGGTATATAAGGTCTAACAAAATTAGCTGAAACTATTTTAAGGGGACGATCAGACCATCACACTGAACAACTTTCCCTATGGGACCAATATCGAAATCGCGAAAAAAATCAGCTGTCCCATACAAAACTGCAAACATAACTCGACCATAATGTATGGGACAGATGATTTTTTTTTCGCGATTGCGATATTGGTCCCATAGAGAAAGTTGTTCTGTTTGATGGTCTGATTGTCCCCTTAAAATAGTCAGCTAATTTTGTTAGACCTTATATAAGGTCTATCAAAATTAGGTGAAACTATTTTAAGGGGATGATCAGACAATCAAACTGAACAACTTTCTCTATGGGACCGATATTGAAATCGCGAAAAAAAAATCTGCTGTCCCATACATTTAGGTCGAGTAGGTTTGTATGGAACAGCTGATTTTTTTTTCGCGATTTCAATATCGGTCCCATAGAGAAAGTTGTTCAATTTGATGGTCTGATCATCCCCTTAAAATAGTTTCACCTAATTTTGTTAGACCTTATATAAATTCACTATAATAAAATAACCAGAACTGGCTGGGTTTATTTACTACACTAACGTTTAATTGATATTGTTATAAGATTAGACAGGCGATGAAGAAGCAACGCCCGCGATTTGTTTACAAACAAGGTTTCGTGTCTAGTCTACTTGTAGATGCGATAATTAATTCAACAAAGTGAAGATCTGATTTTATTGCCACAATTTTACTATTCATGCTCCTGCCTGTGCCATGAAGGTGTTTTAAATAGATCGCAGTAGCTTCATCGATTAACTGACTGATTTCTGATTCTGATTGAATAACCGTCTTCTGAACTTCTGAAATACACATAAAATTAACGAATGACTAACTAGAACACAAAAATAAAGTTTTATGGTCTGCTTGAAAACAGAAGGCTAATTGCTCGCCTACACCAATTGCATTTACATTATCTTAACTTAAGCCCAATTAGGATAAGACAGAATTCAAATTTATTTTGGTTTAACAATAACCAGATACAAACGAACGGACAGGGCAGCATTTACAGTGTTATTTTAAGTTGGCTGCCAGCTCTAACTTTAAAAACAACCAATATCGATTCGTGCCGCCGACAATAGAACAATTTGCACATTGCTAAACTTCACGCTTTATTAGTTAACTACTTCTAGACGCAATGCTAATACATATATATAAAATTATACATACCTATGTACTATACTTTATACGAAGATCATTTTTGGGATCACAACCACAACACGAGATCAAACAGGTTGCACTCATCAACCAAATGAGGCTGCATAAACGCGTTCACAACACTAATGCCTTGTTTACACACTTGACGTTTTTCAGGAGTGACTCAACTGGGGGTGTTTCTTTTGTTTATTTATACCGGCAACGTGTCGAGAGCTGGCTGCCTAGAGTCCATTAGAACTTGATGTATTCGCGGCTGCAGGGTTCCGTAATAACTACTACAAGCGTGCTGGCAACGCGCTCGCCGATCGCTAACTGTCAGCCGGCGGGCGATCTGCCTCGCCGAACGAATTTCCCTATTAGTAAAGGCATTACACAAACGACAGTCTACATTCATGCCATTTGTCTTAACTGCGCAATCGAACCAAAAGGCCATGAATATTTTGCATATTACCATATTGGATCAAATTAGAATATTTGAGTTGAGGTTAAAATAAAATGTATCTGGTGGAGAATTGGTTATGCCCGGCGATCTTACGAAACCAAATTGCTATTCATCATCATCGGCCTATATACGTCTCACTGCATTGCACATGACTACCATCAAGAAGGGTGTATGGCTGTTAGTTCACCACGGTTTGGTAGACCCCACATACGCAACAGAATTTCTTCTTCAGAAGCGTATGCAGGTTTCCTCACGATGTTTTCCTTCACAGTTTGAGATCAATCGGCATTACGTACAGTACATAAGTTAGAATAATTCTTATTGGTGATACCTAAACAAGGTACTACGTAAATAGATTACTTAGAGATCCTTAAAAGATTGAAAACATCCTCAGAACTGAATCGAGGTTAATACGCACAGAATACTAAACAAGCATGAGAGGCGATTTCCTGGGGCGATCTACGGCTCTCGAGTTACTGCAAACCGAAGCCGCTGCACAGGAAACGTTCCACACAGACACCTTGTAATTGACACCACATCTGCACTACCACGTGTTATTCACTGAGCACTCAATTTAGATTACATTACGAAATCATTAACACTGGCTTCGTCTTACGTCGCATCGTGTAAATGATATCGATTTACTAGTCTACACGAATCTCGACTGAAGAGGAAAATTAACACGCTTTATCGCATGGTTGCTTCAGGATTCCGAGCTGAAAACTATTCTCATTTGCGTGGAATAAATTGCATCTATCGATCCCTATATACACGAAGCGCAAGACTTATATTAGGAGACAGAAGGAGGAGTGTTGGGTAATTGGATGATCCATGCATCCAATAAAATCTACTTTTGAAGTATAAGAATCGAAGTTATTATCTTCGCAAATTAAAATTAATTGGTGTCACGAATATTATATACATTTCAAACTTTGTGCATAGTCTAAATACTTCGAACTAATAAACTACAAACGATTGCTTTATTGGCATATCCAATAAATTTACTGTTAGGTTAAAATGATAAGCTGACACTATTCTGTTATCGATATATTGACTAAGAACGTCATCGCCAGGTCTCTATCCTTGGTAAGGCAAACTTATTATAACGATTAGTAATGCGTGAAACATGTGGAGAAAATTTCCGAAACTAATTATCTTATTGTATGTAGGTAATGTACGTCTTCATTACGCAATCGGCGTAGCCGCAAACGGATTGGGTAAACGTCTGAAAAAATGTTAGTTACGCGTAGTCGCGTACTACAAAATATAACTGAGCGTTTTCCAGCAAAATTTACAATGATTTCTAGACTAGCAAGATATTGAATTACAAAATCGTTTCGTATTACTTTTGAAGATGATCACAACAATCATAAAGTTGGCGTAACAAATTGACGGTAAATGCGCATCGTGTCAATGGGTGCACGACTCCACATCCGTGCAGTGGCAAAATGCAATACAATTAGTGGTGTTTGTGGCAACTGGAGCGTGAGAGGAATCCGGCGTACGGTACGGCGCTGCCGCTGTGCCCCGTGACCGACTATCTGTGAGCAGAGTGGCCTGTATTCAGCCGAGCAGACAGAACCGAGCGATGAGGCCACCACAGCACGACTCTTGTACGCGTACCTGATGCTTAAATGCATAACTAGCCAATAGTCATCAGTTATAAATATAATTTTACTGTCATCTGCAGGTTTTGCAAGGCCTATAGAGCTAGCATGCCATTACACGACAAAGCTATAATGGCCAGCAAACATCTTGAGCAAGACCTTGACTGCGCAGAATAAAATTTCTAGGCGAAAACGCTACTGCGCGTACCCCTCTCACCCCCGCCGATTTTTCACTTTGTTTGCCGGGAACTGTACAAAAAACGTCTAGCGCGTTCATTTTGGCATGCATAAAGTAACCAAGCAAGACAGAGGCAGAGGCACATCTCGATTTCTCGTTTCCTCGGGAAAGCATGATAGGCCCTCGACGAGCAAGCCTTAGCACGATATCTCGATGCCATACAAAGAGTTTCCTTCCAGTCCTTCAACGTTTAAAAAGCTCCTTTTCGTTTTCCTGCACATCAGAAAGTGCCACACGTATTATCAAATATCTCTGGCCGAACATAAATTATGATACTTGTTTACAACTAACGTGACCATATAAGAAATTTATACATTATGCAGTCATAATTAAAAGGAAAACTAAAGGACCTTGGTGCTTAATGAGTTTCCAGTTTTCCACTCGAGGGCTGTCAGTATAATCTGCCGATAACCCAGAACAAGTTCCATCGGAAATGTTACATATAATGTAGGTAATGCGAGGTGGCAGTCCATGACCTGCTTCCCATCACTGCAGATAACCAAAGGCAATTAATTATGTACCTACGATACGTCTCTTTGGGAGGCCTATAGAAGGGACACTGGCGCCATCGCTACTCCGAATATTAATTATATTTTTTTTACTAGACAGAGGCATAGCATAAAAATAGATGCTTTGATAGTGGCATATAAAGAAAATCTTTGGATTTTAGTAAATTGTACAAACTGTACTGTGTTTAACACTACAGGTATTTTTTTTAATTACTGCTAAGAAGGTTGCAACTGAAATATTCCGCTGGCGCTAATTTTACTGCCATGAGTGCTTTAAGTTATAAATACATAGTTATAAGTAACGAGCGTTAACCCGCGACTTCGTCCGCACAAATTACATACCAGATTTTAAGTCAGGTCATAAGCTATCAAACAAAAAAAGTTTCATCAAAATCGGTTCAGTAGTTTTTGCGTGATACTCGTTCAAACAAACAAACAAACAAACACCCAAACAAACACACAAACAAACAGACAGACAAAAAATCCAAAAATTGGTGAATTGGAATCAGGGGCAACCTAAAAACCATATCGTAACTTTTTTTTTTTAATATCTTCAATGTACAGACAATCTTCCTGTTACAGTTTTATAATAGTATAGATTAATGATTTTTATCCGGGAACATTATTTATTTCCCCAAAACATGCAGTTTCCAGGCTTTAAGAATATCCAATTAAGATAATAACAATGGTTTACTGGCCCGATAGCGCAGTCGTCGGCGACTTGGCAGTGAATCTGCCTGCTGTGCAGAGAGTCGCGGGTTCGAATCTCATAAGGGACAAATATTTGTATGATGAATATGAATTTTGTACCAGTGTCATGGATATTTGTATCTATACTATCATACTAATACATATACATCATAATACATTATAGTACTCTGTGATAAGATAATACAAGTCCAGGCTAGATTAGAGAACTTTTAATGTGACTACATATATAATTTGTGTGACAATGTCAATGATATTTATTATTATTTTCACCGCGAAAATTTGTTGTACACAAAAAACCGAACGCAAACATTTAGCATTCAGAGAAATAAAAAGCGCGACCAAAAGAATACAGTGTAAATATCATACCTGGCGAAGTGTAAAATTTAACATGTCCACTGTTTATTTTATCAAGACATCCTCTAAGATCGATCTTGTATTTACGTAAATCAGACGACGCACTTAGCAAGTGGTTCGGCAATTATCGAGTGGAACATGTGCTCATCGAATTATGTTCGCAAACATTGTCGAGGCTCCGAGGCTCTGCCATGGTGATGTCATCCACCGCGCCCGTCATCCGTCAACACCCAATACCCAACTTGGATAGTGATATAAACGTTCTACCTACCTGCCTGACGTACTAGTCTAGTAGTAACAACTAGTATTGCCTACACAGTACAGTATTTCGTAACTAGTACTAACTAGAGAGACCGCCTGCTTCTTTGTTTAGCTTAACTCTCTTTATACTGATTTGATTAACGTTTTAGAGAATGTTTTGGTACGTTTTAATGGTAACGCAAGTGCATTAAACTATTTATTGTAGATGACGGACAGTGGTTGAATTTTACAAGTAAAGAAAATAATTGTAGCAATATTTCTGACCTATCCAAAATAAGTTGTGATACTAAACTTATGTACCTCCTTATTAAATTTATGTACCTACACATCTAAACTATTATAAAACTGTAGCAGAAAGTTTGTCTGTACATTGAAGATATTAACAAAAAAAAAGTTACGATATGGTTTTTAGGTGTCCCTGATTCCATATAAGCAATTTTTGCATTTTTTGTCTGTTTGTTTGTTTGTTTGTGTGTTTGTTTGTTTGAACGAGCATCACGCAAAAACTGCTGAACCGATTTTGATGAAACTTTTTTTCTTTGATAGCTAATGATCTGACTTAAAATCTGGTATATAATTTGTGCGGACAAAGTCGCGGGTCAACGCTCGTATTTTATATGATTGTAAAAAGGAAACGATTGAGAAAATAATATTGAGGTATAAAAGAGTGTTTTATAGTGTCGATGACATTTTGTTTGCAAGTACAAACGTTCGGATAAACACGATTGTCACGTCTTTGTTGCAAGGTCCTCAAGACATGACCGTGCGACGTCCTCGTCGTCTGACTCATTTGAGTCGCATTAATTGTCTTACTCGACGCCGACTCTACTTCCTCGACGCCACGATAATCTTTGTATGGCGAAATTCCTTTTCGAATGAGTTTCAATGGCCGTAATTTCCGATACAAATTATTGTGAGGTTGTTGACTTTACGACAGACTTCGGCGATCTAAATGTTTATGGTTGAATACATAGCAGTAACGCTCAAACGTGATCGCTACTGTGTAGGCTGCCACTGACACATCGGCCTGAATCTTAATACGGAGGACAGTAGCTGAATCGTAAGCGATGTACCGATACGTAATGTCCACTCGCTTAGCTACTATCGCGCGTACATCACTGGATATGTCAATACGCAATGTATTATTGTAGAAAGTTACGTTATTTATTTGAGGTAATTGTTTTTTCTACTTTTATAATGTTTCTTTTCCTTCTTTTGTTTTTAATCAGGAAAACCATTGATACCTACAGTCTATGACATGATTACTATTTTTAGCGACAGTGCAAAAGAGCTATAATCCAATTATAGACATTAAATAAACGACAAACGTCCGGACGCAATGATGAATTATAGCCCAAAAGCTGAGTCAGACGGTATAACATATGCGCACCGTTGTGTCTCCCCTAAATTTAGACACAGACACTGTGGCTGTATAATTATACCTATTTGCACTTAGTTGCAGTGCTAAATTTAGGAGGTCGGTCTGCTTTGCAATTTACTATGAAAATGTTACATATTTAGAACTATTAGGTCGAGATTCATAATTAGGTTTTTAAGTCTTGGTCTGCACTTCCCTAATGTCAAAATTCATATATTTTCGACCCTACTTAGACTAAGCTCACGTTCAAATATTATAATATGTATCTGCCAAAAGATGTGCATGCCGTATGCCTTATACTTTGGTTAATATCAGTAACCACTTAAGTAAATAAATAATGCAACAAAAGATTTTTAAAATGTCTCGGCACTCCCAAAGGGATTACGGTCGTGAGTTTATGTTTGTGTGTAAGTTTTTATGGATATCTTTGTGAATATTACTAAAATTGCTAGAAGGATTTTCATGGACTTTGTTACAGATTTAGGCGATTAAACATCCAAATATCTTCAAAGGTTAAGTCAAGAAAAACATAAGAAGCAAGTCTTATAATAAAATTGATAAATTAATAAAGATACTGGAGATAAGAGTAGGTACTCATAATTTACAATTTATTTTTATTCACGAAACCTGTTTATCTATATACTATTATAAAACTGTAACAGGAAGTTTGTCTGTACATTGAAGATATTAACAAAAAAAAAGTTACGATATGGTTTAGGTGTCCCTGATTCCATTTCACCAATTTTTGGATTTTTTGTCTGTCTGTTTGTTTGTGTGTTTGTTTGTGTGTTTGTTTGGGTGTCTGTTTGTTTGTTTGTTAAAAACTACTGAACCGATTTTGATGAAACTTTTTTTGTTTGATAGCTTATGATCTGACTTAAAATCTGGTATATAATTTGTGCGGACGAAGTCGCGGGTTAACGCTCGTCTTATAATAAAATTGATAAATTAATAAAGATACTGGAGATAAGCGTAGGTACCTATAATTTACAATTTATTTTTATTCACGAAACCTGTTTATATTTTATAAAGACAATAGCTTCGTTAAAGACAGAGCAAAAAACTAACAATACCTATGTACTCAGATTACTAAACAATATGAAGTTTCCATTCCCACATTATAGAAAATTGCTCACAAGAAAATCTTTAAGAACACAATAGCTGAAATGGTTTATTGGGAAAATTGTTAGTAGTAAACACAATAAGTACATAAATAGATCGAACACATTATATAGGTAGTGGGCCACTACTAGTGGCAACATCACTGGATTATTTTCTCCTATGTGAAGCAATAGAATTGGCTTTCGGCGCCATGGTGTTTAAACACACCACAGTCGCTGAGCCATCCACATTATCGCCGACATGCTTTGATTAAATTAAATAAATAGCGGAAGATAGGTAACTTTCTTGCATTACGTACTCGAAAAATGGATCTGCTTTTCATGTACACACGGCGACACATCAAGCTATACAAAACCAACATAAGCTGGCCGCGCGAAGTTATACGTAACGCCACCTACGCGCGGCCAGCTTATGTTGGTTATGTATAGCTTGATGTGTCGCCGTGTGTACTTACAAGTGAAAATTAGTGCCGTGTGATTTGTTTTTTTCTTTTTAATGATTTGTAGAACCAGACACCGGGTAGACCGCATGTCGCCGTCAAAATCAAGGTGAAGTTTGGAGAATTTTATGAAAAATCCTAAAAATGTAATTTTCTCCATACTAAAAAGTCTAATACAATTTTTTTGTCACATTCCAGATAAGATTTTTTATATATTTATCTTGTATTACTACAGTATAGATCTACAGATTTCATAAATCTGATTTACCTAGCTTTAAACATCAGTTTCAGATACCCCTATATATGTGAATTAATTATTATGAACCACTGTGCGACGCTATCGGATGAATAAGACACTTTAAAGATTTTTAAGGTTTCAGGATTTCTATCCTGACAAGCTACACCACTGAAGTAATAGTGTGATTCTTCACACTATTACTTCAGTGGTGTAGCTTGTCTTGCACACACAAAAAGACGATGTTGTCAGGTATACAACATCCAGAGCAAGAAAGGGGAGGTGTGTTCTAGCCATGGCGGATGCAATTTTATTTTGATGCATGAATTGTACCATATCACTGTCCATTATAAGTGACGACATGTTCACTACCCGTTAAACTGGACAGAATTTCGGTACTGCTAGTTAAACATGGATGTTCTGAGTGTTCAGAATACACTGAAGAATACACTAATATGCATACACTGAAGAAGAAATTCTGATGTGTATGTGAAGTCTACCAATCCACATTGGGCACGCATGGTGGATTAATGCCGCATATAGGCTGATGATGATGATGATGACTCCCTGGGCGATTAAAGTCGTGAGCATACGCAATCTTCTTCTTATCGTGTGGGCAGAGCCCTGGTGTCAGAGTTTTTTCAGACCGCCTTACAGCCTCTGATGTGGTTTTTGTGTAACGACTACTACCAGAGATAGTAGCCGGGACCAATGGCTTAACTTGCCATCCGAAGCACGGAATCATTTATATTTTCAGACAATCAGGTGATTCAGCTTGCAATGTCCTAACCAACTGGAGAAAAACGCATAAAGTGACATATGACTAGGTGTCCCTGTGGGAATCAAACCCACAACCTCCGTGTCGAGAGCCCAATGCTCTTAACCATTAGACCACAGAGGCAGTTAGGAGGAAATTAGTTGCATATGCAATGCAATTTTATTGCGCTTGTTGTGTATTAAGGCCCTACGGTAGGACACCTTGGAGGCATCATTTATTTTTCATTTTTCAACTTGATTTATACAATTTATCGAAACCAAAGTCATATCTTAATATTTTTGGATAGTTTATCTAGTGAAATCATCAATTGAATACACGATTGGAATTACTTCACTCGATAGAAAATCGTCACAAAGATGATGTATTTTCTTGTATTTTTAAACATTTTTCTTGTTTAAGAAGAACTTAAAATGGTTTCCGATTGTAGTTATACTCACATGTTTACTATTACTTTATCTGGTGAAATCATAAAAAACATCTATGAATAATACTTTTGTTAATTCTTTTTAATCGAAAATACAGCACACGCACACAATTTTTTTACAATTTATTTATTATATTTCAATAATATAAATATATCACAAAATATGCACCTAATACTTCATTCAGAGTTTTGAAAAACAAACCCGCTCAACCAATATCAATAGTCCGAATAAGGTTTTTAAACAGGTCTTTTGGGTCAGCATAGCATAAGCAAACGCTCACAACTGTCGCAGTAGTCTGTCGGGTCACCTAGTTCAAAAGAAATAAATACAGAAAGTTATAAAATGATACTTCTGTCAGCCTGTAACTTGAGAGCTCCTAAATAGATACAAAATTCATGCAGAAAACCAAAATTCTGTATAGATCTTATTGATGTTCCGGTTCTTGTTGTTAAGAATTTGGTCCATAATATTATCAATGGAAGAAAGCTCGGGATCTTCATTTATAACTGCCTAATTAGGCCCACCACACACATCCGGAATTGCAATCCGGAATCCTGAATCAATACCAATATACACACAGAGATATCAGCAGGGGATGATCCTGTCTGATCCAGAGACCCCTCAAAATTGCATTTTAATATTACATAATGTTAGATCGGTCCTCAGAACCATCGAAAATAGAGGACCCCCAAAATGAAATCCTGGATCCGCCCACGCAGTAAAATCAACAACACGAGTCTGTTCTGATAGCATCGTGTAGCTAACCGCACGTAAACTCAGGGAACATAATGATGTCTTCCTAAAACTTTACAATTGAACTAACCTAGCCACTGTCCACAGCGATACGCATCATGTCATAATCATTACATACATATGAAACATTTCTTGTTACCTTCTCAATAAATTGCATAAATAATCTGTATTTAAAAGAAGTCTGAAAGACATTGTATGTAGTGCCATAAACTCATTTCAGAATAGCTACGTTTAAAGATACCTATATTTGATTTTGACCGTTCAATATCATTTAGATTCCATTCGGAATTGCGGAGCTGTCAAATCCTATACAATATCACAATCCTGATTTGGAATTTCGGATGTGTGTGGTGGGCCTTATAGGATAGAACAACAACATATAAAATAAAAATAATAAAATAACAATTTAAATAAAATAAAATAACAACAACATATGGACCCCTAAAAATGGGGTATAAGTACCAATTCCAGAGATGTTGGGAAAATACAATATAAAATTACAATATTTTGATGTTAAATGTGTATGTAAAATTTTACTAAGGTAAACTATAACATACCCATTGAGTAAGTTGTTTCTAGTATATTTTGTGTTCTACCTAGAGATTTTAGCAATTAAATCTGAGTGACTGAACATCAGGCATTTGTATGAAGGCGTGAGTATGTAATGTACATGTTTTGAGACAATTATAAATGAAAGTTAGCTCTATATCCAACCAGATTTATAATCATCGTATTCGAGGACCTCCTGTCCAATCCATCCCGCCTACATTCTATCTACCTTGCCTCAACTTTAGACATCACCGTGACAAACTTCGTTAGTCATTCGTAAAGGTATTTATAAAGTAAACCAATAGTGTTACTTACATGAAATGACGAATATGAGATAAGAATATAGTTTTATCGTATAGTCCTCACTTCATTATCAAATCACTGCTCACAAGAAATAAGAAACTCGTAAACACACAATACGTCACTCACAAGAGTCCGCCATTTTATAATTTTGTATGTTTCCTAGCTAGGGATGGGAAATAGTTGTGTAACGTAACTTGATATTTATAACAGTGACTGTAGGAAGGGAAGAGAATTCTTAAAAAAACAATGCTAAGCGTCATTTAAAAATGCAATATATCGTCGGTTAAAGTGTCAAACCTCGTAACCTCAGATAAACCCTGTGGTTTCTGAAGTGTTATAAATATTAAATTTATAAATAGTGATTATAAAGTAATGTATTGAATAAATAAATAATAAAAAAAAACTCAATTTTTTTCAAATGACATTTTTATACAATTTTATTACTAATTTCTAAACGCATCCATGGCAAAACTCTTAAATCCTTTTAAAAAGCCGTTACAGTCTAAAATGATAAATAGAAAATCACGTAACTCCATTTTTTTGGAAGCAAACGACGTATGTCCCCCCGCTCAGTACTGCATGATATGGCTTAGTGACCATTTTACATTTATCGTGGTGACGTTTTTTGTGCCTCCTGTAAAATTTGATCTAATGGAGTTACAATGTTTAACACTTTAGCCGACGATATTTGCTCTAATACTATATCGAAACCGGCGAGCGTGTATGAAATGAGTCATGAAATGACTTATGACTATTGAAGAGGCAAAAGATCGTATCGTCAGGATCGTAGCCTACGGCGATCAACTGTCTCTGCCTACCCCAATGGGACACAGGTGTGAGTATATGTATGTAAAAGTAGTACCAGGTTTATAAGTCTCACCGATTTACCTGCACAGTTGACAAATTTTAAAAGCGCGCGAAATTATATTGACGAATTAGGATGTGACACCTTAGCTTATTGCTTTCCCGCCCTTTTCGCTGCCGAAGCATCCATAGTCTACTATTCGCGTTGGAGCGAGATAGAGAATAACCGATTTTGCACTGCTCTGCGCAAACGAAGATTGACAAGCGGAATTATTTTCCTGGAGTGCGATTTTTGAATCTCATTCGCTGAACTCAGCAGTTGAAAATGTCAAAATTACTATCAAGATATGCATCTTTCTATTGGTGATTTTCCTTTAAAAAATCGCACTCTTGAAGTATGATTTTTGAAACTCAAATCAGCAGTAGAAAAATGCCTATCTTCATAGTAATTTTGCCATTTTCAACTGCCGAGGTCAACGTATTACTGTATGTATAACGTCGTACTGTATGTACATTATATTTCTATTTATCTTATTGTCACGGATGCTGTGAAATGACGCAGCTATAGAAAGGCATTCAAAAATTCGGCCGGTTTGTCAACAAGCTTCGTAGCTCGGCGGTCGACGCATGGACTTCCGTGCCGGGGGTCGATGGTTCGAGACT
Source organism: Agonopterix arenella (assembly GCA_927399405.1). Taxonomy (NCBI): domain Eukaryota; kingdom Metazoa; phylum Arthropoda; class Insecta; order Lepidoptera; family Depressariidae; genus Agonopterix; species Agonopterix arenella. The sequence continues at coordinate 10,681,655 of OV656706.1, read as the reverse complement.
CGTCGAAAATAATTCTAGATTTTATTGTTGTTGGAAATGTTCTAGAAAAGTAAGAGGGAGTAAGAATATTTGGACAGAGACAAAAAAAATGGGCGTGTCTAGGAATGTTCTAGAAAACGGAGAGAGAAGGAATATTCGAAAAGAACCAAAAACAATAGGAATGTTCTAGAACAAAGAGAGAGAAGAAATATTTGTAAAAAAACAATAAAAGGGGGCGTGTTTAGGAAAATTCGAGAAAGAAGGCGGGATTAAGAAATATCCGGAAGGGAACAAAGGAATAAAGAAAAGACTAACGAAATTCGGCCATCTAGAAAATTCTAAGGGGTATATAAGGCCGCGAGTTTGCGGACGCAAGTCAGTATTGATTTAACAGTGAAAAGTGCGAAACAAAAAGGAAGAAAAGTAAAAGTGGAAAAGTACTAGTGAAAAGTAAAGTGCTAAGTAAAGTGGAACAGTGAGTAGACAAGAGTCAGTGTAGTGCCGTGACGTCATAGTGTCGCGTTTCGTTATAGTGTCGCGTGTCGTGACGTCATAGTAGTGACGTAGTGAACAGTGGTGTAAGGGGAAACCTCTGCGAGGAGGACTGTGTAAAGGGGAACCTCTGCGAGGTGGACCGTGTGTAAGTGTGCAACCTAATAAACTCTGTAAATAAATTGGACTTAGCGTTTCACTCCAATTCCGAAACCCGTCGCTCGTAACATTATTTATTATAATTATTGCTATAAAAAAAATCCAAAACCATCAAAGTACCACTTGTGTTGATCTCGTGAGGAAAAGGGAAAGATTTTCAAAACACGACAATGGACTCGCTATGGTTGCGTCAACTCAAATATTTCTGCAAGCTCTCTTCCAAAATGTGTGTTAAGTGATTTACGTCTAGTGAGTACCGACTTAGTAGCGACCAAAAATGTTGTTATTATATATTATGTTCCTGGTAGTGACTAGTGACCTTTGACTACTTATATTGGGACTAGTTACGCGTGAAATTCTACTAACAAACATTTCTGCCACTTTTTGCGGGGGGCGAGGTAACATGAAATCCGCAAGTTTGGATTTTATGCCCATAACTTTAGATTCTAATTTTGAACGTTAAAAATCATGAAAAGTAGTCTCGCGTGAACCCCAAACGTTGTAAGTTCGAAATTATTGTTTCGCAATTATAGGCTGTCTCGTTTAGTGACAAGGTATAAAATTGAATATAAATGCACATGATTAATTGATCTTATACCGTGGCAGAGGGGAAATGCTACCGCAAGGCTAGTCCTTATAATAAATAGTCAAAGCTAGTGACAGGCATTGCTGTGTTATGCTCTTTGATTTGTTAGATACAATACTTACCTATCATTGCGCGTTGTGTGAGAATATTTTAAACGGTCACTAGTACTTTTTACAGTGACTTTCTTGAATCATGTCCTACCCTATTCTGTTTTCTTCTCTATGGTTTTCTCGGACAGTTTGACTCATAGACGAAAAAAATTTCGCTTACGCATTTGGCTTAAAAATGAGATTCCAGGTCACGTAATTTAAAAACATCCACCGTTGTCTACTCTTTATACGGTTGTCTATGTTATTTTACGGCCTAGCATAGACAATATTTGTGTCCTTTTTCTGTCCTAGCATGACACACCCATCGTTTGTCGGAACGATGAACACGAAAAACTAAAATAGATTTACCATCTAGTAAAAATACGTATGGTAGTTACTGTACGTATATCCCTGGGAGCAAGCTTATAATATTCTTGCATGCAAGAGTTTGACTGAAATATCCTTTGAAATATCGTAGATCCAAAGCATATCGAAAGCGATGTAATAAAAAAGTTGAATAAATGTGACAGCCAGACAGCTGGCTGACACTGAACAAGTAAGTAGTGATTACTTGTTCAGTGGCTGGCTGACTTTGACATTGACAGAACAATTTTGTAGAGGTTATGTTGTTATTAATAAATTAAAAATGCTATAAAATGATCGCTAAAGACGGCAAAATGCAAACTTACATAGATTCATTACGAAGTAGGTTTAACGTCCTATCTAAAAAGAAATCCTTCAAGTATGGTTTGCCATTTTTTTTATTTGTTATTGGAGGATCTTTTGGATTACGGGAATGGACACAAATTAGGTAATTACTGATTAAAAGATATCATTTCGTTTTTATTTTAAATATTGTGTTTTTGTTCTTTGTCTGTTTTATTACACCTATGTATTTACTGCCGTTGGTTTACTGCGGAGACTGTGTCTTTAGGGTTGAGACACATTTACCGAAGGCGAACGACAGCGGGCCCTTACAAAAAGCACCTTTAGTATGGGAAGAAACGGCACCTTAAGTATGGGAAGCCAAGCGCGTTCCCATACTAATCGTGGTTTTTTGTATGGGCCCACTGTCATTCGCAGTTGGCCAATGTGTCTCAACCCTTAAATAGCTTGGTACAGTCAACATCAAAAGTAAATAATGATAAAAGTATCTTTCAAAATGATTATCTGATATTATATTCATGCTGGTAATTTTACTGTTAAGTACTATTTGTTACCTTAATGTGAAGATAATTTAAAATTTTTTAATACTTTTTCACATGACGTCTAAAACTTTGTAAAATTTCAATCTGTTTAAGATTTATGTCATTTTGAATTTCGTAAAACTGCACTGACTTTTGCTGTTGACTGTACAATCAGCAGCAATAAGATGTATACACTTTTGTTCTACATCATAGTTATAAAGTGTATACATCTCATTGCTGCTGACTGTCCAACCTAGTGGTATAACCTCAATCCTGAGTGAAATGTTGAAATAAGTTATATTTAAATAGTTCTACCTAAAAATAAAAACATTACTACAAATGTAGCATTAAATTACTTATAACAAATTTCATCAAAATCAGTTCAACGGTTCAGCCATGAAAATATAACTGACAGGCATACTTTGACACTTTCTCATTAATATTATTGTGGATAAGTCAATAGGTAAGCAAATCTGTACTTGGTGTGCAAATAAAGAACATTTATGTTATTTTATCCTGTTGATTATAATGATAATTAAAATGGTTAAACCCTCATCACAGAGCTTATAAGAAAGAGACTAATCCTCTATGTTTGGGATATTAATCAGTGCATTAACTACTAAACTAAACACAAAACTATTTGTTCATTATCTGGAACGAAAATAATTTCTGTAGGTACCTATTCCTCAAAACGAACAGGAGAAGATGTTTGTGTCCATCAGTGGCGTGCACTTAAGGTAGACACAAATACTGTAAAACCTGAATAATTTCTAAACTAAAAGCATTTTGTTCACTAAATGACTTTTAATTATTTAACTACCTGTATTTAAACAAATCAAAGTCATTTAGTAAAGCAAATGCATTTTAGTTTAGAAATTATTTGTGTTTTTCACTCTGGGCAGGCAAAAGACAGTGTAACCCTAATAAATAACCCACTAGGGTTATATCTTACACAAATACTAATTTGTGTCTACCCTGAGTACACGTGCATCAGCACATCATATAAAATACAAAAATTCCCTATCTTGTACACAATAACAGAAAACTTAATTAATTTTTTCTTGATTTCAATGTTGGTCCAATAGTTGTGGTCTGAGCCACCTCCTTAAGTATGTAACGCATTTAAGATCACACTCTGTATTATAGCAGCTTATTTTATAAATAATCTCCCTACTAAATTAACTTCCACTTTCAAGCGTCATCCAATGTGTTCAAACAATCACCATAAATATATTTATCTGAATTGACCTCTATGTGGAATAAAGCTAGTATATCTATCTATACTAAATCTGTAACAGAAGATTGTCTGTACATTGAAGATATTAACAAAAAATAAAGATATGGTTTTTAGGTGTCCCTGATTCCATATCATCAATTTTTGGATTGTCTCTCTGTTTGTTTGAACGAGCATCACGCAAAAACTACTGAACTGATTTTGATGAAACTTTTTTTGTTTGATAGCTAATGATCTGACTTATAATCTGGTATATAATTTGTGCGGACAAAGTCGCGGGTTAACGCTAGTATTGTATACAAAAAAATAACTGGATATTTATTGAATCTGCATAAACAAGATTACCTAATCAATACAGTACAAGTTTATCAAATACAGTACATTATAAGTCTGACACAGATAAAATAGACTACAAATGTTTCTAGACTTGCTTTAAATTAAGAATGAATGCATACATAAATAAACTCACGACCGTAATCCCTTTCATGGTGATCAGAAACACTGCTACAACTTTCTGTTTAACGTTATAGCAATGCCCAACATTTAGCAATTTAAGTTTCAGGATGGAATGATGTGTCATGTGGTGAGAGGCCTAGCCTGTGGCCCAACTTAACACTGCATAAGAAACCTTTAATCCCTTAGTCGCCTTCTGCGATACCGACGGGAAGAATTGGGGTTGTCCATTCTAAGCCAGAATTACGCGGCTAAGCATGAAGTAGCCAAAATTCTCTGCATAAAAAGCAGTGGTCTAAGTCTCAATTTATCCAAAACGATTTTGTCCAAGTCGTGAATATAATCCACTGTCAGCCGGCGCATCTATTGCATAATATCTTTTAATGTCTGAATGTTTTGGATCCTCATACCCTCCTTGAGAGTAAGGGTAATTTTGTGAGTTGTGAGTCGGGTAATTTGAGTTTCATGTATAGGCTGAGATCATAGACAATGCATTCCCGGATTTTATTGAAACGGACTCAAAATACGCGAGTCACAACTCACAAAATTACGCTCGTTTGGCTTCACGAGACTGTAGAGTTTGGGACGTATCTAGCATCTAGGCATGTGATGATGATGATGAAAGTTTTAGAACACTGATTCATCTAGCTATAGCTTGTTTGTATTCTGTTTACTTAATTAAAGAAATGTCTATCGAATGTTTCACAATATTGCAAAAAATGATGTAATAATATCATACGATTTCAATGTTAGGTATAACTGTTGTATGAGTAATGCTTTTTATCTACCTATTTATTAAAGAATTCCCTGAAATAGCTCTTATGTGTACAGTTTAAGTATGTACATGGCCTGTTTTGTGGGACATCATTTATGGAACAGACATACAAACATTTCTATGGTTGCACTGACTTATTCAATGTGTACTTATGCTAATTAAGTTTTTATTATTACAGATATCAATTTGCCAAAGTAAAAGGTATAAGCAGAGACGAAGCAGAAAAAATGGGCCTCAACAAAACCAAAAATGTAACTCTTGAAGAGGCTTATGATGAAATACAAACCTTAGATATAGATAATTGGGAAAATAAACGAGGCCCAAGACCCTGGGAGGCAAACGAAGCAACTGTGAAGAAATGATATTGTTTCTGAGTAGATTGTTAATAAGATTATTTACCTAATAACTAGTGATGATGAGTAGTAGACATAAGGTCTAAAGTCCTAAGTTGATATAAAATATCGGTTCGTTTCATGATTGATAAATAAACTGGATAATATATAAAAAAATAATCTTGTTTTTTGGTTGTTGAGTTTTTCTATGCTTGCTTCTGTTGTTTAAAATAAACATCAATATGTTTTGCCCGTACCTAATCCCTTTGTTGTCTGGCTGCGTAGATTGCGATCTTTTATATCCGAGAACGTAAACAATATTATCACGCTCACGCTCGACTATACCTACCTAATCATATTCGGGATGGTCAGAAAAGGAACTACCCATCCTTGGAATAGTCATAAGTAGGTACAATCAGAATCACATAATAAATCAATGGGTACCTACAATAGGTACTCGGCCTGCTCCACTCCACCCCTTAGAAAATTTGTAAGTAAATAGACAAGATATGGCCTGGAAGAAATAACTTTTGGTGATAGGCCCCTTTTGTACCTTTCTATGTTTTGGTGTGAAAAAAAAAACAATAGGTAGGTACCTATCATAAACTTAATATCGGTAGTAATACTAAGTTTATGGTACCTCAGTTTAAAGATATTTATTATTTTTAAAAAGAACAGTTACAGTTCACTTAAAGAGAATACATAGTTAATTAAATAAAGTTTAATTTTAGCTCGAGTTGACCTATTGAGTTGAGTTTGACCCTTGGAGTAAGCGCGTAATTTCTCTATGGTTTGACCTATACTCAAAATCATTGAATAAATGACATACTTAGATAAACTACTACTCAAAGAGAATATAATCACTACTACTACTAAGTTGCTATCTCAGACAATGAATGAAACTAAACAATCGTGGAGTGTGGCGAGCCGTAGTCTCTGCCTACCCTAGTGGGATAATTGCGTGAGTATATGTATGTATGTTATGTTGCTGTGATGTCATTGTGAGAGTGACGGGTTCGTTTTAGCACAGGAACATGAAGAATGGCGCAATAAAAGGGAACCCTATGCCCAGCAGTGGGTTGATGAGGGCTGATTTTATTGATTGATTGATGAAACTAAACAACTTTCCCTTTTCTTAATTTCGAAACTAGTACAAAGGTAATCACAGTAATATTTATAAATTCCAAATATTTAAATAATTAAAAAGATTTTTTTTTTATTATATTCCTTGGTTTGTTTTTGAAATCGGAAATCGGAGTTATTGATGTTTTCCTTCTCGTAGTTTCTTTGTGACGTCACAAAGCAGTGGCGCATGCTTGTTGACTTTCCAGAACATGATTGCTATCTCGCTTATTTACATTGTAAAGGAAAGAGAAAACCATTAATTCCGATCAAACTTCGGTCGAGTTCGCCATCTTTCGACGTTCGCATTGATTGCGACGGGGAAGTCTATAAAAAGGGTGCGCTGCTCGTTGGCCAGCATATTTCAAAAGAAGAATTTGAGTGGAAATAAGCGAACGTACAAACGTTTTTTCTGCGCGATTATTCAGAGTTGTTGGTTGAGACTTGAGACGTAAATCATTAAATTGTTGTGCAAAATAAATCTAAATTCTAGTGGATATTTTAACAAGTAAGTTTATGTTCTCTGTAAATTTCTATGAACTGCTTGTTTTGTCTGCATCCAATGATATTATAACTGCGCAGTAGTTTATGATCCACCATTTTGTTTCTCGACTCTTCGAGTGAAATCAAAAATTGCGATCTGCTAAGAACTGCAGCAGTGTACCTATTCTATGATTTTAAGTAAATATCCATTTAATTGTTTTCGGTGTTAGTTACAATTTTTATTTTGGTAGATTATTGTTGTTTGTGTAAAATAGTGCGTCATACAGTCAACCTAATTTATTATATTATGACCTACATTCAAAGTCGGAAATGATTTCAACTCGAATTAAATTGACCTCGCACCTCCCTCGCCCGCAAATAATACCGCAGACCTTGTGAATTTATATTTACGCATCTGTTTTATCTTTTCAGGGCAAAATGCAGATCTTTGTGAAGACTTTGACGGGCAAGACGATCACGTTGGAGGTAGAAGCTTCGGACACCATCGAAAATGTAAAAGCCAAGATCCAAGATAAGGAAGGTATCCCTCCGGACCAGCAGCGTCTTATCTTCGCTGGCAAGCAGCTTGAAGATGGCCGCACTCTCTCAGACTACAATATCCAGAAGGAATCTACTCTTCACTTGGTGCTACGTCTGCGAGGAGGTATGCAGATCTTCGTGAAAACATTGACGGGCAAGACCATTACTCTGGAAGTAGAAGCCTCTGACACAATTGAAAATGTTAAAGCTAAAATTCAAGACAAAGAAGGTATTCCCCCAGACCAGCAGCGACTGATCTTTGCCGGCAAACAATTGGAAGACGGTCGCACTCTGTCAGACTACAATATTCAGAAGGAGTCTACTCTCCACTTGGTATTGCGTCTGCGAGGAGGCATGCAGATTTTCGTGAAGACGCTCACTGGTAAAACTATTACCTTGGAGGTTGAAGCCTCTGACACGATTGAAAATGTTAAAGCCAAAATTCAAGACAAAGAGGGCATCCCCCCAGATCAGCAACGTCTAATCTTCGCTGGAAAGCAGCTTGAAGATGGCCGCACCCTTTCAGATTACAATATTCAGAAAGAATCCACATTACATTTAGTTCTCCGTCTTCGTGGAGGTATGCAGATCTTTGTGAAAACATTGACGGGCAAGACCATTACTCTGGAGGTGGAAGCCTCTGATACAATTGAAAATGTTAAGGCTAAAATTCAAGACAAAGAAGGCATTCCACCAGACCAGCAGCGACTGATCTTTGCTGGCAAGCAGTTAGAAGATGGCCGTACTCTTTCAGATTATAACATTCAGAAAGAATCTACACTTCACTTGGTGCTGCGTCTGCGAGGAGGCATGCAGATTTTCGTAAAAACTCTGACTGGCAAGACTATCACATTAGAAGTTGAAGCATCTGACACAATTGAAAATGTTAAGGCGAAAATACAGGACAAAGAGGGCATTCCACCAGACCAACAGAGACTGATCTTCGCTGGCAAGCAGCTAGAGGACGGCCGTACTCTTTCAGACTACAATATTCAGAAAGAATCTACACTTCACTTGGTGCTGCGTCTGCGAGGAGGCATGCAGATTTTCGTCAAGACTTTGACGGGCAAGACCATTACTCTGGAAGTAGAAGCTTCGGATACAATTGAAAATGTTAAGGCTAAAATTCAAGACAAAGAAGGCATTCCCCCAGACCAGCAGCGACTGATCTTTGCTGGCAAGCAGTTAGAAGATGGCCGTACTCTTTCAGATTATAACATTCAGAAAGAATCTACACTTCACTTGGTGCTGCGTCTGCGAGGAGGCATGCAGATTTTCGTAAAAACTCTGACTGGCAAGACTATCACATTAGAAGTTGAAGCATCTGACACAATTGAAAATGTTAAGGCGAAAATACAGGACAAAGAGGGCATTCCACCAGACCAACAGAGACTGATCTTCGCTGGCAAGCAGCTAGAGGACGGCCGTACTCTTTCAGACTACAATATTCAGAAAGAATCTACACTTCACTTGGTGCTGCGTCTGCGAGGAGGCATGCAGATTTTCGTCAAGACTTTGACGGGCAAGACCATTACTCTGGAAGTAGAAGCTTCGGATACAATTGAAAATGTTAAGGCTAAAATTCAAGACAAAGAAGGCATTCCCCCAGACCAGCAGCGACTGATCTTTGCTGGCAAGCAGTTAGAAGATGGCCGTACCCTTTCAGATTACAACATTCAGAAAGAATCCACATTGCATTTAGTTCTCCGTCTTCGTGGAGGTATGCAGATCTTTGTGAAAACATTGACGGGCAAGACCATTACGCTGGAGGTGGAAGCCTCTGATACAATTGAAAATGTTAAGGCTAAAATTCAAGACAAAGAAGGCATTCCACCAGACCAGCAGCGACTGATCTTTGCTGGCAAGCAGTTAGAAGATGGCCGTACTCTTTCAGATTATAACATTCAGAAAGAATCTACACTTCACTTGGTGCTGCGTCTGCGAGGAGGCATGCAGATTTTCGTGAAAACTCTGACTGGCAAGACTATCACATTGGAGGTTGAAGCCTCTGACACAATAGAGAATGTTAAGGCAAAAATCCAGGACAAAGAGGGAATTCCTCCAGATCAGCAGCGTCTTATCTTTGCTGGTAAACAGTTGGAAGATGGACGCACCCTCTCAGACTATAACATCCAGAAGGAGTCAACATTACATTTGGTACTCCGCCTGAGAGGTGGTATGCAAATTTTTGTTAAAACATTGACTGGCAAGACGATCACATTAGAGGTTGAAGCTTCAGACACAATTGAGAATGTGAAAGCTAAAATCCAAGACAAAGAAGGTATTCCCCCAGACCAACAGAGACTTATCTTTGCTGGAAAGCAGCTGGAAGATGGCCGTACACTGTCGGACTACAACATCCAGAAAGAATCCACTCTTCACTTAGTATTACGTCTGAGAGGAGGTATGCAGATTTTTGTTAAGACTTTAACTGGCAAGACAATCACTCTAGAAGTTGAAGCCTCCGATACAATTGAAAATGTTAAAGCGAAAATTCAAGACAAAGAAGGAATTCCTCCAGATCAGCAGAGATTGATCTTTGCCGGTAAACAGTTGGAAGATGGACGCACATTGTCGGATTACAACATCCAGAAAGAATCTACACTACACTTAGTACTGCGCCTTCGTGGTGGAATGTAATCTCATCCTTATTCTAAAAATAATACTTATTTGAATAAAACAAGGAATAAATAAAACAGCTTGTATTCATTAAAAAAATTCATTTATTATGTCCTTGAATGTCTGAACACTTATGATGTTATGATACATACACATAAATGAAGAGAACTGAGATGATATACACAGTGGTGAAATTGATATCATCCTTTTAGGTCCGCCACATGAACACTTATGATATTACATACATACATAGAAAGAGCTGAGATGATGATATACAGGTGAAATTGATATCATCATCATCATCCTCTTAGGTCCGCCATGAACACTTATCACATACATACACAGAAAGAGAACTGAGATGATATACAGGGGTAGGCGGGAGGGTGAAATTGATATCATCATCCTTTGAGGGATTTTCCAAAAGAAAAAAAACAAAAAAGTTAGTTCCTAATTTCTCGATAGATGGCGTTGACCACAGAGGGGTCCAATAGGTATGAGCAAATATATTAATAATAAAAATACACCATACAAATCCTTTCTTATTGTTGTTGGTTTATTATTTAGCAATCTCGGTGTTATTGTCCGTCAACAACGAATCGAGAATCGAACGTGGCTGTATGGGCTACGTATCCGTTTTGAATATACGAACAATAAACGAGAAACAATAACAAACTACAAAAACCTAACAGAAACTGAGAATTTCAATAAAAATAAACCGAAATATTTAAATCGTACGTCAGATTCCGTGAATGAAAAGCAACGCCATAGACGAAAAATTTCGCTCTTTATTAGCAAAGCAATTTCAATATTCTTTATAATTATATTTAACGAGCGTTAACCCGCGACTTCGTCCGCACAAATTATATACCAGATTTTAAGTCAGATCATAAGCTATCAAAAAAAAAAAGTTTCATCAAAATCGGTTAAGTAGTTTTTGCGTGATACTCGTTCAAACAAACAAACACCCAAACAAACAAACAGACAGACAAAAAATAAAAAAATTGGTGAAATGAAATCAGGGACACCTAAAACCGTATCGTAACTTTTTTTTTGTTAATATCTTCAATGTACAGACAAACTTCCTGTTACAGTTTTATAATAGTATAGATGAACTCTTGCTTGTGCGTTAGCACTGCATTTCCGCCAGTGTCACGTGTTTATGGGAGAATCTATCCCAATCTCAGGGATTGTTTTTGGTCAAGAACAAGAAGAGATTGAGGATTACGGAGCCTCGTGGCAGGCAAAAACGCGACGCGCGAAATCCACGCGAGACCTGTGCTCGGGTCAAAACCTGCAACGTGACTCAATATTATTTATACTGAAAAGTGAAGTGATTAATGAGGAGTTTTCTGACAGCTAGTCAAACGTAGTTCAATAAACCAGCGATAGATGGCATTGACCAGAGAGGGGTAAATTTTACGAGAGACGAAAATTTTAGGCTAAAAAGTCAACAAATGCATGTCACTGAGTCAGACGCATCCGTTGATGAAATATATGTTCATATTTTACTGTTTACTAAAAAACACAAATTCTTACTATTTTATTTGTATTTTACCATCTGCATATAGTGCATTTTGGTGCGTAAAATTGATGTTGTTTTGCGTAAAAAAGTGTCGTGCAAGTGAACAATATACAGGGTGTAACAAAACACTCTTAGTAATACTTAACTTGCTTCATCAAAATGAACAACTTTCACTATGGAGCTAACATCGAAATCGCGAAAAATAAATCAGCTATTCGATACTAAACTGCAATGCCTACTCGACTCAAATGTATGGGACAGCAGATTTTTTTTTGGCGATTTTGATGTTGGCTTTATTTTAAAAGTTGTTCAGTTTGATGGTCTGAAGCACCCCCTTAAGTATTACTAGGGTGTTTTGTTACAGCCTGTACATACGGTGTATGGCTCGTAAACAGGAAGAGTGTTCCGTCATTTGTAGCGCCGCAAAGTGGTCGGTTCTACTGTTTTCTGTGGACTTTTCTGCGTTTCACAGATCATGCTGCTGCGAGATGGCTGCGAGCCGCGTTCCCTGTTTCTTTCGATTGTCTCCAAAATCTCCAAAAAAGCGTCAAAACGTCAAACACGAGAAAACTTTATTAAAGATATCGGCTGTATGGGATTTATAAAACCCTTTGCCTTGAATTAAACCAAAAAAAATTTTTTTTTCATGTGAAATTCTGTCAAAGCCCAGCACCCGCGGCATGTCATATCTATCGCACCCTACCTCTCTTTCTTTTTGCACGCGAACGAACGAGCCAGCAGGAGCGATAAAACGTTTATCGAGGCGTCATGCCGCGGGCGCAGTAGTTCTTCTGTGATTCTGTCAAAATTGTCAAATCCAAATCGGTGGTGGATAGAAACTCGGGATAAGATATGCTGTATAATTTTTGATCATTTCAGCTATTGTGTTACTAAATTGTTAAAACAAGAATCCTTGAAATATTTAATATGAAGCAAACTCAACGTATTCTTCTAATGGTTTCATTTTCATTCATAATTTTCTTTACTTCTGGGAACAGTGAGTATGCGCTATTTTTGTTATTTTGCTTTAGTTATATTAGTGCTATACGACTGGGTATTCTACCCAGAGGCAGCTCATACCTTAAATGCGCTCGTGCGCTGCACTACCAGATCTAAATCCCTTAAAGAATGACAAAATATCCCATACCACAACACACAGACTTAAAGGCTGGGCCACACAGTGCGGCTGCGGAACGGCTGCGGGCCGGCAGCAGTTGTGAACTATGGAATTATATGCAAGGTGCTACACTGCGGCTACAGCCGCGCCGGACTGCATCTAGTGTGACACCTCACATGTAATTCCATAGTTTACAACTTCTGCCGTTCCACAGCCGGCCCGAAGCTGCACTGTGTGGCCCAGCCTTTATACCTATGTTAGGTTACAAGGAACCAAATGAATCACTTCATTACAGTAATTAAAGCTTATTTTAGTTCAAACAAAAATGTCCTGTGCGCTCTGGCAAAGCGCACACAGCATGCTCTTACAACTTCTATGTAAGATGCCAAAAATTGCCTGGCGTGTGAGACAATTATTAGTACAGAGTGTATGAAGAAATTCAGCTAGATTCGTACGCCGCACTGCACTAAAGATAACAGAGAGTTGACTAATGTGCTCGGCACAATCCTGCAGTGCTGGCTGAGCAACTCGATGCAATTGGGGCCTTTCTCGCATCTATTTGTTTTCACATGAATTTTCCTACTAGGGTAATGTAATTGTCATTGACAGTATCTGTGACTGTATCTATGGGTAAAATAATTAAAAACTTTGTTTTATTGCAACTTAAAGTCATAATAAGTAGTAAAAGTATTATAGTAAAGTGCAACACAAATTCTCTGAGCCAGCAGCCACCACTGATTCTATCCTGGCTTAGTTTTACAATAATTTATCTTACAGAATATCCTGATTATACATTGTACATAATAATAGCAATAGTTAAGTTCTGAAGCTACAATTTACTCCTTGTGCTGAGACAATAGCTGCATTGAATGACAATGACCCTGCATGCTTTAAATCCATAGCCACTTGTTTACTGTATTTTTACAGTATAAGAAACATTATCTAGTACCTACTACAATACAGTATGGACACTCCCTGCCTCCCACTGACTTTTTACCTCACCCTCCCTGGCTGAATTGTAGTTCCTCTTAAGCAAATGCGTATTCATGTCTCGCTTGCACTCACTCAGTATCACACATGGTAAACTCTTCTTTTAAGTTTTTCCTATTTGTATAAAATGACAGCTTTCAGCTGACAGTGTATACGGTGTGGTATTGTTGAAACGTTTAAAAATACCTACGCTGTATTGCTGCAGGAAAATGTAAGGCAGTGCCTTGCATTCTCATTATGTATGAATAGATCTGTGGGGAATTGCTACAGATGTCAGCACCCACAAGTTATAGCAAAGATGCCAACAGATGGCGATACCGTTGCCCTCGGAAATATGCTCCATACATAGACAACATTCACTGTGAATATGTAACTCGTAACCTACTAAAAATAAGGTTCACAATCGAATGCAAGACATACATCGCGCAAGAGAAATAATCACAGAGATTCGATACATATACAAGGTCCAACTAAGAACTGTTGGACCACGGCTGGTCCCCAGGCTTCACACATAGCCTGGTGGAAGATCTTCCCTTTTCAATGGAGGAACATTCCCGGTAGCACCTCCATAGATCATCATCATCAGCCTATAAGTCCCACTGCAGGGCACAGGTCTGCCCTTAATGAGGATGTATAGGTGTTAGTTGTTATGCATCAGAATTGCTTCTTCAGCAAATGCAGATTCCCGTTATATCACGGTTTGAGAGTAATCAGTTTTATGTCCATAAGTTAATTTACTAAGATTGGATGCCACACAATATGAAAAAGTATTATCATCTTTACTAATAAAATTGTAATCTTCTTCTTATCTTATCTTGTTGTGGGGGCTGGCAAGCTAGCAACACTTCGACCCAGTGGGATCTTTTGTGTTAGCCCCAATACTTTTTGTTTTCTTCACCCTTCAAATACATGGTCAATGAAGGAGGCAACACCATTGAGGGGAAGAAACCTAAGATCTCCCGGTTTCGGGTATCCATCTCCGAGGAGGCAATTGTAATCTTAGTATACATTGCAGATATTTGCAAAAATATTAATTGGGGGCGTTTAGGATATGCAATGAAATGCATTGAGATCATGTTTAGAATTTTCGTCTGCTTGTTTGTGCACGCATCACTTAAAAATGATTGAACCGATTTTGATGGGGCTTTCTTCAAAGCATAGGGCTTAGTTTGGATTGACATTGGCTTTATTACTTAATTTAATTTAATTAATTTATTTTAATTTAATTAATTTAATTTATACTAAAAGGTCAAAAATGTACAGGTTCCCTACCCCACAACCTAAAGTATTATGAGACCATGACTACCTCAAGCTTCACCCACCACATGGTGAAGAGGGGCACCAAGCAGTCTAGCCACCCGTTCAACACCATAAAGGAGTTAAACTTTAGGACGCTGGGCAAGGACTTCAGGCTAATATTGCATCCACATAGCTCTGTGCTGCATTCTAACTTCAAGGCCTACGCTGTTGATGGTGATGGAAAAGAAACTACTGTTCATGTTGGTAAGGATAAACTTTATTTTGGAAATTGCATGATTGAGAACTAGTGTGACCAAAAAAACATAACATACTATAAATAACATAAATAGTTCTTTTTTGCACACCAAAAACATACAACAACAAAAACAGAATAAAAAGAGCGTAAGAGTAGAAATGGCAGTCTTATCACTAAAAGGGATTTCTTCCAGAAAAACTAATTAAATTAAATTCAACCTTATCTTCATGAGTCCTATGACTTATGACCTTTTTCTTATCTTTACCTGTAAATTATGACCTTTTTCGACTTTGAAGACCATTCACATAGATGCAAAGCTGATACCTCCTGTAACATTTTGATCTGGGGCATCAAATAAATAATTGTTTGATTTACAGATAGAGACAACTTCTACACTGGGCGAGTGTTTGGTGAGAAGCTGTCAGATGTAAAGCTCCACATGGAGGACGGAGTGATCACTGGAATCATACACACGCCTGGTGAGACATATCACATTGAGGTAAGGATAATAATAAATCTGAATCATAGCATATAGCGATCTCTGCCTACCCCAGTGAGACAGGTGTGCGCATATGTTTGTAAGTTAATGTAAATCCTCAATAATATTATAAATGTGAAAGTATGTCTGTCTGTACGTCCATTACCGGCACCGGCATTCACGGCTAAACTGGTGAATCAATTCCATGCAGAAAAAGTCGCGGGTAATAGGTAATAATAAATAATAATGACTATATATGCTCATTTATATCTTAATTCTCTCAGAGCCACATGTCTAGAGAAATTGCATTAAATTGAATTGTAACGCGCTAGCGTGACTTATCTATCTAATATGCAGCATAACAAGTTAAAAGGGATAGATATACATCAAACTGAACAACTTTCTTAATGGGACCAACATCGAAATCGCGAAAAAATAACCGTTTTGTTTGTGAATGCAGCCGTCATGGCGTCACCTGCCGCACCACGACGACAAGACGATGATCACGTACCGCTCGTCAGACGTCAAGTTCAGCTGGGCCGGCGCCGCCGCCGGCGCGAAGGACGACGCCGGCGCCGGCGCCGCCGCCGACAAGCCGCGCGTCTGCGGCTACGTGAAGGAGGGCAAGGGTAAATAAATAGCTTGCAAATAGCAATCAAAGTACCAGAATCTAGTACAAACTTGTATTATGATATAAATTGGAAAATAAAAATACAGGATGCGGATGTAAAATGAAATGCTTTATATGCTTCAATCCATCAAAATGACCAACTTTCACTATGAAGACAACATCGAAATCGGAAAAAACAATTTCTTGTTTTATAGAAAATGTTAATGCCAAAAATGTAAATAGAAAATGTAAACCAACAGCCATATAGCCAATACCCATATTTTTAGATAGAGTAGCTATCATCAACAGCCATATGGCTGTTTGTTATTTTCACCATTGGAAAGTTGTCTATAGTGAAAGTTGTTCAGCTTGAAGGTCTGAAGCAACCTGTTTAATATTGTAACGCGTTTGAGTTGCTACCTGTACTTATTATACTCTTATTATTTACATACTATAATATTTGCCCATTGCGTGGTTCGACCCCGCGACCTCCGACTCGGGGGCATGTTCATGTTCATCATAAACTAGCTATCGGACTATGAAAAAAACAATATTTGATGTCGCATCCCATGAAATTTTCACAATGTTCATAAACATTTTTTTTTTTAATGTTCTATTTCCATGGTTTTACAGAGCTAGAAGACGACGAAGAAGATGGAAACGAGGGATTAGAATCAAGACACGAACAATCAGAGAAAGACAAATATTTGGAACAAATGCAGGCGGTGTTCGAGAGTGAATCACAAACGGATTCAAGTCAGTCCAACGTCAGTGCTGGAGGCAAGCGAGTGAAGCGACAGAGCGACTATGAATACACGCCCACTAAGACCAGGTGTCCGCTGTTGCTTGTTGCGGACTATAGATTCTTTCAAGAGATGGGAGCCAGTAATACTAAAACTACTATCAGTTATTTGGTAAGATTTATTTATAGAAAACTGTTTCTTTATGACCAGTAATATTTTATTTTTTAAATAATGTTTATTTTAGATTCTTATGATTACCCACCTCTTTCTGGGTCGATCAAGAGACGCTACAATGCGCAAACTATAACAAGCACAAATCAACTATTATGGGTTTGGTCATGTAACTGTCTATGAAACCGAATCAAGTACTAGTTTTAAAAAATGTCTTCTTTTATATTTACAGATAAGTTTGATAGATCGTGTTCACAAGATATACAATGACACAGTGTGGCAAGATCGCCAGGTTAGTCATATTATCATTACTTTTCTTTTATTAAATATATGGTCGCGTGGATTAGAATGAACTACCACATTTCTTTCCGCGGCCGTGGGTGTCGTATGAGATGACTTAGGGAAAATGTGTCTACATTGTTTTATGGACAAAAGGCTAGCCACTATCATTTTGACGTCATTCCACCCTGAAACCTTCACCATATTGTAGCAACAGGTCTAGCACTTAATTGACAAGATTTCTTTCGTAGCGGAGCGGTGCGTGTATGTCGACTGTCGCTCTACAGGGTTTTCGGGTAAACAGTTGCATTACTTTAAGGGGTGATTGTACCCATGATACTGAACAAATTTTCCTAAGAAACCCATAGGAACAATCACCCATTAAAGTAATGCAGCTGTTTACCCTAACATCCTGTATAGCTCGAAAGTGCTGTTACGTTATTTCACACAATCCCGCAACCCTCTGCTGTCTAGAGAACCTACTCAGTTAGGCGCTAGACCTGTACAACTGCACGTTTAAAAAGAAAATGATACTTGTAGCGACATGGCTGAAACTCCGAAAAGGATTATGGTCGAGCGCTTATGTACGTTTGTTAAATAAATGTTACTGTTCTATTATTGATTTACGTTATTGTATTCTGGGTGCAGGATATGGACGGGTTCAAAGGCATGGGGTTCGTGATAAAGAAGATCTTGGTGCACTCTGAACCGACGCGCGTGCGCGGGGGCGAGGCGCACTACAACATGGTGCGCGAGAAGTGGGACGTGCGCAACTTGCTCGAGGCACGTTTGTTTTAGTTGAATTTAGTTCAAGATATGTATAGGAATATTTAATTGTTGGATTTGCTGAAACGACGGGTCATTTAAGGCCCTTATTAATGAATTAAACTGCAACGGTTGACGTTTTAGTATGCGTTAGCGGTGCCTTTAGACGCGCGAGAGTTGGAGTTTGGTTTATTAATAAGGGCCTTTAAGTTTCGGCCGAGTCCTTGAGAGCTAAGTTAACATTAAAGAAAGTCTGGCGTTAAAGATGTCTTTGGTAATAGCAAAGAATTTTATTATCGGTCTCTTTTATTTTCCTTTATTCAAGAGCCTTTTTATACGGAGACGCTCTCGTAGCGCGTGGTTATAGCCGATATGTCACTATGTAGAAATTTTTAAAATTGACCGTCTTATTCAGGCCTGTGAATTAAAGATTAATTTCTATGTGAATGTGACTTTAAAGTGTACAATTCTGTAAAATGAACAGACGTCATCCGTAATACCTGACAATAAAGTATTATTTTGCGTGTCAGTTTTAAACTTTATACCGTGCCGGTAGTTTCATAAATTTTTTGAGTCGGTTGGCATGTTCACGGACGCTATGGGCGCGGTTTGGCTGGCCACGTGGCTCCGCTATTTTCTTAGCTCAATTTGTATATAAACCAATATTTTCAATTACGAATCTACTGGAAATCTAGATTAGATTATTTTTATTTTATATTCGCCGGCTGTTATGCTTTGCACTGCAATTCTAAAATGCGCAAATATTTGTGCAGGTGTTCAGCCGCGAGTACTCCCATAAGGACTTCTGCCTCGCGCATCTATTTACCGACCTGAAGTTCGAGGGCGGTATCCTCGGGCTGGCGTATGTCGGCTCGCCCAGGAGGAACTCCGTCGGAGGGATATGTACTCCTGGTACCTATTTATATTTATACATTACCACATACTGTTATGTACCACGTAAATAAACCCACTCTTCGAAGAAAGGATTTGAATTTAATGCATTTTCTTACAATGCAAATCATTAAACTAGACCAATGTAAGGTGTTCATAAATTAAAGTGACGGTACGTATAAGTAGGTCTTGTCAACAATAAGGGTTAGCCCAGTTTAGACGGAAAAATACTCTTTTTCCCCACTGATAAATAAATGTCATCATTACTAAATTCATATATAAGGTCCCTTAGAGAAAGTAGTTCAGTTTGATGGTCTGAGCATACCCTTAAAATAGTTTCAGCTAATTTTGTTAGACCTTATAGCGTTGTAGATATCGTAAGCGACGAAATGACTTTCTTCGCCTGAAACTGTGATGACATGATGATGAAACTAAATGGTCTGAGCCATGCTAATGTTGGGAATACAGATGCTTCGCAAGTAAAGGGAATTCTTTGATTAAAATTGTTACAATAGGTTTTTACAGCGCATGTTCGCAATTTATTCATTTTAATTTGGGCTCATAGTTAACGTATGTTCTGAAAATATCTCTGACTACCCTCGGGGAAAATAGTCGTGGGCATATGCTATGCTGAAGTTGGGATTATTTTCAGCACTGTTTTACGTTTTGATTAGGTACTCTTGATTACATTTGCCCTTTATTTTGTTTTCAGCTATTTCGGTGCAATAGTGTGAGTGTTTTTTTATGTTTGTTTTGTTTGCATGTTTTATATTATTTTTATTTATTGCTTATATAATTTGCTTTTTAGTTTCACCTTTTATTATCAATATTATCATACATCAATTTACGTAACCGGGTCGCACATCTGGGAAAAAGAATATTGCCTTATTTTAAACATTCCTAATTTAAGCTTATTTGTTTTTATTCATCGTACTGTATTATTAATTATTTTCAATAAAAATAAATCAATAGATACGGGTAGGTACTGCAATACTCGAACACTAGCTAGACAAGATCATCGTGTATTTATTTATTTAATAGGTACACCAGCAGCTCAACCTTTAGTACTAAGTAATATTTATTACTTACATTATTTACATTGTGTTACATTTTACAGTAATAAAATGTTGGTGTTGGCATTGCGTTCGACTAATGCTTATAAATAGAATGCCCTTAATGTGTTAGTTAATAGGCTCAAATTTGTAGGTATGTACGATAAAGAACAATTAGTTATAGTATGGTATAACAAATATTTGTAATATAGTATTGCATAGGGAGTTTTTGTTAAATGCTTTTCTTTTAAGGAGATGATGGCTGCAGCCGCATCTGTTCGTACAAATCCTGCGTACGGTGCGGCTAGGTGTGCTTACACTCTTGAAAGGAACGCAAGAAACACTGTATACCTACTACTATGTAACCGTCCCACAGAGTACTTCAAGAACGGGTACACGCTCTACCTAAACTCAGGGTTAAGTTCGTCTCGGAACCACTACGGACAGCGCGTGATTACGCGCGAGGCGGACCTGGTGACCGCGCACGAGTTCGGGCACAACTGGGGCTCCGAGCACGACCCCGACGTGGCAGAGTGCTCGCCCGCCGCCAGCCAGGGAGGGTCATATCTCATGTACACTTACAGTGTTAGCGGCTATGACGTTAACAATAAGGTTGGTTTTTGTTTGTATAATATTGTAATTTAGACACAACTAGGCTCCAGGTTTGACACCGACGTGGCATAGTGCTCGCCCGCCGCCAGCCAGGGAGGATCCTATCTCATGTACACTTACAGCGTTAGCCGCTGTGACGTTAACAATAAGGATTTTTTTTTGTTTGTATATCGTTATAATGTGTCAAGATCCCATATCGTGGCATAGATGACGCTCTATATAACTTACTTAGATATACCTATTAAGCTTATATACATTATACCTAATTTAATTACGCTTGAACATTCTCTGACAGCAAGTTGACGCTGTAAATATGCTCGTAAAATCTGCTTCTGCTAATAGATATGCCACTTGACTCATCGTGATCGCGTTCGACAGTGAGCCAAGACTACATGTCAATCAATGTATAACTAGCTTTTGCCTGCAATTTCGTCTGCGTTGAATTTAAAAAAGTATCATATATGCTATAATGTGTTAATCCAGAACATATTATATCTGTAATACAGTTTTTGAGAGTTACGCGGTTATTATTTAATCTAGAAATAAACATTTTAACGGGTTCTTACCGGGAAATATCGCGAACTCAAATATACCAAAACACGGTAAGAACCCGTTAAAATGTTTATTTCTAGATATTATATCTGTGTGCCAAATTTCGTCCAAATTCGTCCAAAAGTTTATGCGTGATTGACTCGCAACCAGCGTCAGGATAAACAATAAAGTTGATTACAAAGTTAATGTGGAGATGGGCGAAAAACTTGGCTAGAAAGTAAGACCAAGGCAGTATCGGAATGGTGGCCAAGAGAGGGAATGAGGTCAGTAAGCAGACCACCGATGCGTTGGTCATACGACATTGGGTTGCGGGTCAGAAATGGATCAAATTAGAACAGGACTGTGAATGGCGCAATAAAAATTCCTATGCCCAGCAGTGGGTTGATGTAGGCGGATTTGATTGATTCGATATTATCGATGGTTTCATATAGACGTGGTAGTACCGTACCAAGACGTAGACGACATATGAACTGCGGGGTACACAAATAATTACACACACATCCTTTGTACCTATACATATATACCTATTATACTTTATGTTGCTGACATACCAAATAAGTTCATAACAGTAGCTTAATACCATAATTAGTAAGATCCGAAATGTTTGTTTTTGTTAATTAGATTTAAGTTTTGTCAGTGCAGTGTCATCTCAGGGCTGAGACTGAAAAACAGCAGTAATGCTGAGGCTCATGCCTTTTCATCGTAGCATGTTATTTAGTACTTATTTAAGATCACTTTTATATCTGTATTTAGATTTACTTACTTGCTGATGAATAAATTTCTTATTATTATTATTAAATATGTTTTGAAGTACGGATATATTTGTGCAGCGTTTCTCGCCGTGCAGCCTGCGGTCGATCCGCAAGGTGTTGCAGGCGAAGTCGGGGAGGTGCTTCTCGGAGCCGGAGGAGAGCTTCTGCGGCAACCTGCGGGTGGAGGGCGGCGAGGAGTGCGACGCCGGCTTGCTTGGTCATTATTACCACTACATTAGTATATTTAATACTTGTTACCAATCACTTGACAAGTCATTAAATCCAGGAAGATTAAATATACTAAAAGCCAAACTTGTTACAACAGTTAAAAACATAGTTGTAAATAAGTAGTAGCAAAATGCTACCGCCTCGATAGAGATTATTTTATATACGAGCGTTAACCCGCGACTTTGTCCGCACAAATTATATACCAGATTTTAAGTCAGATCATAAGCTATCAAACAAAAAAGTTTCATCAAAATCGGTTCAGTTGTTTTTGCGTGATGCTCTTTCAAACAAACAAACACACAAACAGACAGACAAAAATCCAAAAATTGGTGATATGGAATCAGGGACACCTAAAAACCATATCGTAAATATTTTTTGTTAATATCTTCAATGTACAGATAAACTTTCTGCTACAGTTTTATAATAGTTTAGATTATAGTCATGATCATGAGTAGATTAAATATAGGGTCCTATTAATATGCTGTCACTTTTTTAAGGGGCTGATCAGTTAGTCAAACTTTCTCAATGGAACCAACGTTGAATCGCAAAAATGAATCAGCTCTTCCATACAAAATTGCAAACCTACTCGAGCCAAATGTATGGGACATCTGTTTTTTCCCGATTTCGATGTTGGTCCCATAGATAATGTTTTTCAGTTTGATGGTCTGATCATCCTCTTAAAAAAGTGTCAGCATATTAACCTGTCACATCCCGACTTTAAAATAACAATTGATAAACAATGGACGACGGTCGATATCGCGTCGCCGGGATGTGACAGGTTAAGAAGGACCCTGTATATTAATTTTAGTAGTTACTAATACAAGTTTCCACTACTTTTGAAACACTGTTGTTTAATGATTTTCGTCCGATTCCCAAAAATTTCCCAAGTTTGCGGTTATGAAGATAGTTTTTTTCAATCTTATATTATTGGCTATAAACTTAAACAATTATTGATTGTAGAGTAATTCAATCAATATATACAAAACAATTAAAAATAAATAAATCAATCAATACACAATGTAGACTATAAGTCGTCCGAATAAATATAAAATATTTCAACTCAGGTTCTTTTGTGTTTTAAATGAGTACCTTGAATTTTTTCGTAAGTAACATAAGCACATGTCCCTACGAATACATTTGACACACAGGTACGGAGGACAACGACATGTGCTGCGACAAGAACTGTAAGCTGCGCAAGATCCAGGGCGCCGTGTGCAGCGACAAGAACTCGCCGTGCTGCGCGGGATGCGTGTTCGCGCCGCCGGGGGTCGTGTGTCGCGAGGCGGCCCACCCCGCCTGCGAGGGCGAGGCCACCTGCAGCGGCGCCTCCGCGGACTGCCCCAAGGTACTGTAGCTGTATAACCATCGTGTAACGTGGACGATCCGGCAATATGACCGATGAACCTATCAACTCGTACCTACCTGGTGCCGTAACTACTCCCTGGGTACTAGTCGCGCGCACGGCGGGCACAGACGCGAGGAACACTGGTCAAGTGACCTCAGTAGTGTAACTCACTCGCTCAGTATCTCTTCTTGTCAGTGCGAGCTTGTTTGTTATGAACTGATCTGCACGTCTAGTATTTCTCTGCACTCGCTTGACGCTCCCGCGCTAATCGGTGAACGAAAGCCGCACTGCCGCGACATGTAGTATGGAAAAAAGCCGAGTCGCGCGCGTGTATAGAAATCATGCTAGACGTACTGGTTGTGATACTATAGTCTTCTACAAGTTGAAATTAGAATCAGCCGCCAAATTTTTAGGAATCGATCTACTACAATGCACTGTGCATTGTAGTAGATCGATTATAAAAAAATATATTTGAGCTCGGTTAAAAGTTCAGTTTACATTCAAACTGCGACATGCGAGGCTGCTATGTAAAAGTTCTGTAAAAAAAGTCGAAAAATCGTTTCATTCCAATATTTGTATTGACAGTGTAATAGTAAAACCACGCTTTAAAGTTTGTAAAATGTTTTCAATTTCTTCCTGCATACCCCGCCTATTTAGGTTCGCACAAAACATCGATCGCCAGTATCTATCGTTCGCCCTACTGGGCCAATACTGATGGTGTGTGGGTGTTGTGCACCACTATACAAATAAAGCAGTACCTAAAGAAAATAATACTTATTGTTTAACAGTATCGCTCCCCGCGATCTTATTAACTGTAGGATAGAATATAGTAAGATCCTATGTTTGTGTTACGCAGGCGCCGGCGATAGTGGACGACCACGAGTGCGCGGAGCGGGGTCGGTGCCGCAACGGTACCTGCGTGCCCTACTGCGAGACACAGGGCATGCATAGCTGCATGTGCGACATCGGTGAGACTACTCTATTAATTATCATTATTTTATTAGTGAAAAATACTTCATCGGCAAGAGCGAGCTCTTAAATAAGATGATGAGTGGGCCAGAACGTCCCTTTTGTCATAGCGAAATGATTGGTTAGTAAATAATTCTAGATTGATATTACGTTTAAAGGTTAGGTTAAAAACTGTGTAAACAACATTTATTGGCCAGCTTACTATAAAGTGTTTTTTTAAATGTAATTTAATAGTAGGTTATGTCCGCGGCGCTGCGCGCGTATAATTCGCTTCGTTTTCGGGATAAAAAGTAGTCTAAAAGTAGGCTAACTCTCTGCTAAATTAATTGAAATCGATTTCCGTAGTTTTTCACAAAGACAAACACTGCGATTTTATAATATTAGTGTGGACATTTTTTGGCAGTCGCGGACGCGTGCAAGCGTTGCTGTCGTAAGAGCCTGAACAAGACTTGCTTCCCTGTCGCACACAACGACATCCTGCCCGACGGGACGCCCTGCATTCAAGGGTTCTGTAATAAGGTCAGTTTAATCAAAAGATTTCGAAGTAGAAAGGTAGTAAACCTAAATATGTAGGTAGTGTTAAATGTTTATAACGAAAACATATACAGGTCCAACCTAATATGCTGACGGTTTTTCAAGAGGATGATCAGACCATCAATCTGAACAACTTTTTCTATCCCTTGGTCCCATCGAAATCGCAAAATAAATTTCATCTGTTCCATACAGTCGAGTAGGTCTGCAGTTTAGTATGAAACAGTTGAATTTTTCTTCGCGATTTCGTTGTTAGTCTCATAGAGAAAGCTGCTCAGTTTGATGGTCTGATCATCCTCTTAAAAACCGCAGCATATTAAGAAGGACCCTGTATTTTTTCCCAAATTCGAAAATAATTGTATATTCTTCTAGATGGATAATTAAGTTACAGACATGTTTCCATCCACAATAGCTCCATGATTACACACACACAAGTTAGTGGTTTGTTGATGCGCCCATTGAACTTTTCAAAAGAGCACCGACTAGAGCGTAGCTCTCACATAAGTTGGTGATGTGATGACCCATTGTACTATTATGTAGGTATTAGCAGTAACACGATAAACAAACGTAATGTGATAGCGATATATTTACTAATTTAGTGTAGTGATATGGTTGCATTTAGTTGGGCAGCATTGTTACGTGCCTATGTTATTGCTATTACGTACTCGTAAAACCCTATTCACAATATTGTTGTTTTGTGTCCATGACAACTCTGCTGTACTAACACAAATTGCTAACTTTGCAGGGTGTTTGCGAGAAGACGATCCAGGACGTAGTGGAGAGGTTCTGGGATATAATAGAGGACATAAACATAAACAACGTGCTGGGCTTCCTGCGGGACAACATCGTCGGCGTGGTCGTGCTCGTCACCGCGTTCGTGTGGATACCTGCCAGCTGTGTGGTCTGTACTTTCACATACTACTGCCATAGTCCAACAAATAGGGCAGGCAGGGTGAGGGCACTGAGATGCCGCGCGCTAGGCGGATGACCGTGGAATATGATCCATAAGCCTATCATTATTGATACTTACCAGGAACTCATCCCAGTGTCCTAACTGTACAGAATCTCTTTAAACTAGATATTGCCGTGTTGTCCGGCTTCGAATAGTACCCTGGTTTCCGCACCGTGGGGCTGCCGGTTATAATCACTGCACCCTACTCCTTCCCCGATCGTTAGCGGTCTCCCGTTCCATCCCCTTGTTTATATTATATGTAATCAATCAGATTACAGTAGAATTTATTCTCGGGATTTCCAGTTGTCCAGTTAAACCACCTGAACCAGAGCTGATATCGCCAGTGATCAAACCTGTTTTATCATCAGATAAGCTACGTGGACCGTCGTCGTCAGCGACAGCATCAGAAGTACCTCGAGTGGGACCGGCAGCACGACCTCGTCCACCCCTCCTCCCCGCGCAAGATTATACATACAAGGTAACACTATTTATTGGGCGGGCGGCAGACCTTCAATATGCGGATATGTCTAACGCCCGGGTTAAAATTAACGCATAACCTGAAATTCAAATCTATATAAAAAAGATATATACACATCAGATGTTCAGTTCTGGAGAAACTGTTTTTAGGTTTTGAGTTAACACATTTTGCGGACTTTATGTCCAGACCGCATAATATATGGGCACAGAACGAAAGAACTGAATGAACGTCTCCAATGAGATATGTCACTTGTATTAACTCTTTCCGCACATTTTTTTTAATTACATCATTGATCTCTTCTCTTATATCATTTGAGGACGACTGTTTTCAACTATTATGCGTGTAAATAATAATTGATATTAATTTGTTCTAGGTTACCAAAACAAAAACCTCCCGGCATGAAGACTGTCATTCAAGGCACAAGTCAGCTTTAAACTAAGTTTATAATTTTATTTGTCTCTATGAGATCTCGAATTTAAGCTTAATTTATTTACCAAGTAAAATAAGTGTAAAAAAAACATTTTTTTTTGATTAAATAATGTATTTTATTCTGCATTATAAATATTTGATTACAATAATTCAACTAGAGCATTATACAGAAAATTAAATACAGTAATAATAAACTTTCTTTCATTTAATATGGTTATACCACTGGTGATAATGATAATAAAAAAGCAATTTAATATATTTGCAATTAAGCTAATAGCTAGTGTGTTCGCTTAGCATAAAGCCCGATATATGCTATGTTTAATAATCTCCGTCTAAACTGTTTAAGACTATTAAAATCTTAGACCATTTAACTAGGGACCAGCCTCACGTTAGCATTCCCCGCTGCTAAGGTACAAGTTCAAGTGATCAAGTACATTATACCTTATCACTAAACGAAACAGCTATCAATAGCTTCAAACTAGTCTCGTGTCTATTTTTCATTATTTTTAACAATCAAAATTAGAATCTAAAGTAATGGAATAAAAAGTTGCGAATTTCATGCTACCTCGTCTCCCGCAAAAAGTGACAGAAAAGTTCGTTAGTAAAATTACACCCGTAACTCGTTCATAGTTAAATGGTCTTAGATTAAAATATGTATATCGGGCGTGAAATAGGGCGTATATTTAGTTGAGTGCTGTAGAAGTAAGAAGAGCGACGCCTCGCTCGTAGAAGGCGTGGGGCTCCTGGCCGGGCGCGATGGGTAGCCGCACCGTGAACAACAGTTCCGAACGCGCGCTGTTCAGGTACACCGGCAGTGTCAGTGTCTGCCCGCCTATCGCTGGCTCCGCACCACTGTGGGGGTTAGAAGACATGGTTAGGTTAGAATGTCTTATCAATGTAATACAGCCTAAGATCCTTTCTCCAGTCATGCATGCGGTATTTTTGGGCTTACATTGGATGCTTAGTATAATGTTATTTTTTGACAGATCGAAGGTAGCCGGCCATGTACGTAGATTGCGTGACACAAAATGGGGAGTTAAAGCACTTTGTCCAACAGTGGAACACTTGACATGCTACGTAAAAAAAACGATATGGGTTAATGATGTCTATACGTAAAACAAAAATGTTGTATAGTGAGCAAGTACCGTATCCAAGTGAGCACAGTGAGCGGCAGGTCGACCATAATGGTGTTGGTGAGCAGCAGGCGGTTGCCCTTCACCGTGGCGCCCTGCAGCTTGAGTCCCGTGACGGAGAAGGACCACTCCGTCTGCGCGTTCTCCGTCGGCGTGCCCGGGTCGGGGATCGTCACCTGCAATACACGGTCAAACATAGTCTAGAGATTACTTGTGCTTTCAAACTCGATTCCGCTCAGTCCATTTAGACGAATACCCAAGATGCACGGAAAAATAAATTCAAATGACCTGGGATTTAAAGTAGTTTTTTAAAAGGAAGGATATCAATTTAACAAAATGACCGCATAATATAATTAATAAAAACTTTCTTTTGCTGCATGATGTTTTGTCATGTTTATACAAGGTTTTTTGAGAGTAGGACGCGCAGAACAATATCGCTGCGATATTACTGAGATCAATCAGTGCCTAAAATCAACGTTACGATTGCGTTGTTTTTTGGTGTGATTGATTGATTAAATATGAACTCTATTGCAACAAGGCGAGGTCCTCGAATATAAAGCAGTTAAATGATAGTAGTAGGTCATACCTGTAGATGTAACTCCTCAAGGGACCACGAGTTGGCCTGCGCGACGCACTGGCGCGTCGCGGTGATGTACGCCTCCGGGTTCAGCAGTCCGCCGAGCCACACGGGAATATTCTGCGGGCAAATAATTACTTGTTATGTCCTTGGGCTCGGAAAACAGTTCTAAAAACCTATTGATCAGAGCGAGTGGAATAGACATTGCAAAATGTGGACGTCAACGTCATGTAATGGACTGTAGGCGTTTCACGGGTTGACCCTAATCATCTTCATCCTTATCTTGCACCCTTTATCCCATTATTTGGTGTCGGTGCAATATGTCACCGTCCATTTATTTCTCTAAACCGTACACCGCACTCTCTCCTTTCTTACACACAAACCACCTTATTGAAAATTTGTTCTCAGAGTAACCGTAGGAGCCATGTAGGAGCACTGTTCCAAAATTGATGAATGGTTCTAAATATATTGATGGTTTCGAAGTGTCATCGGGGACTTTTTGTCTACGCGAACGAAGAGATTTGCCTGTAAACTGTGGTAAAATACACTTCACTTTATTTCCTCACCGAACACAATGGTACGTATAATGTATATGTGATCAACCCTGTTACGAAAAAATAATGTTAGATACCTGTAGCCGCTTGGCGCCGCGGTCGGCCACAGCTTCAGAGACGGCTGCTAGCTGGGTGATGCGCGCGGCGAAATCTCCCACCCACTGCTGCACCGTGCAGCCGCGCGCCACGGCGTAGCGCCGCCACGACGCCGGCAGCATGCCGCGCACGAGCGAACCCACCATGGCGCGCGTCTCGTTAGTCTGCTTCATCTCACCCTGACGTGACGAACAACAAACATTAGAATCTATCTAAAGATTAAAAAAACTACCAATATCATAAACCTTTATGACGATATTTGTGACTCAATCACGGATTTAAATGAAATTGACACACTGATGGAATATGTTCTGGATTAACACATAGAATAATTTTTTAAAGTCAACGCAGATGTCGTCGCGGGCAAACACTAACAGAAAATAATAATTAAAAGTTTTCTAATTGGAAATAACCGCAAGAAAAACATAATTTTATAATGAATTTTGACTGTATAATAAATTATTTTCATTGCCATTTCACGTCCATTCTTCAACGACGGCTTCTATAAACGATCGCGGTTTTGGTCGAGTTCACTTTTCGACTTCCCGGGTCACGAGCGAGAAGTTACAATCTGTCAGTGTTGTCAACTTCAGAGCGCTGAGAAGGGGTGGTCAACAAAGCACGTAGAGCAGAAACTGCCATTAACCATGTTTCGGACTGACACTACCAATTTAGTAGATAGTAACAATAAGAGTATATCATTCATAATACCTGACAGATAGAGATAACGTTGCGCAAGTCGTGTAGTACTTGTTGGAGAAGTGACGCTCCAGCCGCCACCTCGCGCTCGAAGAAACGGTACAGCGGGTCTTTTATGTTCTCCACCGTACGACGCAGGGTCTGTTCGGTAAAAAGAATTTGATTGATACCATCCTGCCTGATGTATTCTAAGACAGGCGCCAGACAAAGCCGCAAAGTTTTGTTCAAAGTATAGGTGCCTCTTTCTATTTCCATAAGATAAAATGAGACAATGCTAAACATCGTAGGTATTTGTGTATTTTATCCCGTCTGGCGCCTACCTAACAGGTATTTGAAACGGACTAAACCAACGACGTTACGAACGAGCGTATGTGCAAGTGAATGTGTAACAAAACAAGCACACTTGTATAAATCGGGGGTAAGGAATAAAACTAAATTGGAAGAAGTTCCGATTCTAATTTTTGATGATTATATAAGACGATCATGTTTACTCACTCTTATGATCACAACAGATTATTAGGTTGTTGAACATAAATGAGGCAATTCTTACAGGCAGTTCTTGGGGTAGCTGTTGCAGCCAGCCAGTGGAAGTTTGATGCAAGGTCTTCATCCAGGCTGGCCGTCCGTCACCTTCCACCACGATCGAGTCTACAAACAAAAAGTTAAAATTAGCGCAAAATCATACCGAACTTTGTGACATTACAATGAAGAAATGGAGCTATGCTACCAACAAGATTTGATCGCTCAAAAGTTAAATCCGCTGTCAAACTTTGGGGCGTTTGTTTATAGCTGACTTCATAGCGTTCTCTCTCGAATCTGGCGCGACCTTTAGGTACCTTGTCGCCGTTGTTAAGAAATAGCAAGATGGAACGATAATATCGGAGCATTTCCTTTAAATTCGTCCAGAACATGTCTTGGCAAGATTGCTTACGTGAAAAGGCGCTCAACTGTATTATAAAGTCGAAGAGAGTTAATCGTAAAAACTAATTAGTTACCATGGTCCTGTGTCGCGGCGCTGTAGGCTAGCTCCTCCTCATCTTCCAGCTGCTGCATCTTGAGCAGCTTCGATACTAGGTCGCTTCCTTGAGTTGTTAATAGCACCTGAACAAAAATGTTTAGATATTTGGAATCTATGCAAATCAAATTTAGAATAACACTGACTAAGAATATAGTTTGAGGAATATTGATGTGAAGATATTACATACATACATAAATTCACGAC
Source organism: Agonopterix arenella (assembly GCA_927399405.1). NCBI lineage: Eukaryota > Metazoa > Arthropoda > Insecta > Lepidoptera > Depressariidae > Agonopterix > Agonopterix arenella. The sequence continues at coordinate 10,650,363 of OV656706.1, read as the reverse complement.
CATAATCCCTTTCAGGGTGGTCAGGAATACTGCTACAACTTTCAACTGTATTATCTAATCTCATCATCATCATTGGCCTTTCCTTTTATTCCTTTTCATCTTCGAAAGATGATTTAAGCAGCGTCTTGGCGGCACTTACGCTCGTGACTATAAAGCCCGATACGAGAGCGACAGGTACGGCCGCATGTACGGCAAGTGAAATTTGAGTTTGCGGTGTCAGTTGGGTTTGCTAGCCGATCATGCCTCTTTTCTCGCTTTTCAGCCAAGGAAGCAAACCAGGTCCTGTCGTGAACGACTCATCCCTCCGCTAAATGTTTCCTCCACAAGTCGCGGTTCTTAGCGAGATCCTCCCAGCTGCTGGTGTCGATTGAGAACGTGGACATGTCTCGCTTTACGCAGTCCTTGAATCGGAGACGTGGTCTCCCGACATTTCTTTGGAATGTATCTAATCTTAACTATTATAAAACTGTATCAGAAGCGTGTCTGTACATTGAAGCACAAATTGAAGATATTTACAAGAAAAAAATCACGATATGGTTTTCAGGTATCCCTGACTCTAGAATACACCTTTTTTATTTAGATTTTTTATCTGTCCGTTTGTTCGAGCATAACGCGAAATCTATTGAACTGATTTTGATGAAAATTTGTTAATAGTATATTTTGTTGATCGTTACCTTCTCAGCGTTGTTGGGTAGACCGAGCCACGAGGGGGTCTGCCTGTCGGACAGTTCCTCGATCCACTTGAGGAAGTGGTCGCGACGGTTGCCGTCCGGCATCGTGATGTGGCGCTGGTTGCCGGTTGCCTGTTGTTGGGTTTGACAAGACAATTTAATACACCGACAATAGAACACAATAAAAGAACCGAATAATAGAAGCTCTATCTATAGATGGAGTGCCGATCAAACAATGATAGTAACCAGGTACAGAAGTCTTATCAAGAATGATTGCTGTGCTTGTGTTTGCTAGACAGTTCTAATTTTAAAAATCTGATAATTGTATTCGATAGAGACTTCAAAAATTGGACGGACACAAAAGTGATTCCAGGTTTGTATTAATTTAAATTCCATATTACAACATACATTTGAATGAAGTATAAAAATAAATACAGGATGTAAATGACAGCCGGGCAAATACTGAAACGGTGAATTCAGACAATCATGCTAAACAACTTTCACTATGGAGCAAACCTTCGGAATTGCGAAAGAAATCAGCTGTTTCATACATTTGAGTTATGTAGGTACTGCAGTTTTAAATGTTTCTGCAACAGTAGATTTTTTTTGCTATTGCCCAGCTGTCCTTACACCCTGCAAAGCCTATCTGAATCGGTATAACAAATAAGGCCGAGATTGAGAAAGGTTTTTGAAGTCTGTTGAAAAATCTATACAATTTTGACATACGGGAGTTAGAACTAAGTCTTGATGAAAAAGGTCTCTGATTTTCGACCTAAGAGCTTTGTGAATCATAAAATCCAACTTAAAAACATTAGTAAAACTTACCCCATCAACGTTAGCGACCAACGCGAAGTCAGCCTCGAACGACCTCGGGGTGAACAGTTTGCAGAGGAAGGAATGCAACAGCCGCTGGTCGAACGAGTTGTCGATCTTGCCGCCGTAGATGCACTGCGACAGTAACGTCACTAGCGCTTCCCACGGCACCTTCTCGGGCGGCAGGTTGGTGCGACCCTGGAAACGTATAGAAATTCATAATTAGAACGTGCGTACTTAAAGTACTAGCAGAATAAAATGGACCCCAAACCGGACAAGAGCATTGCTCTTAAATTCATGTGTGTATTCATTCATGGCTGCATGAAGAGAGGACGATTAGGGACATTTTTGCGTATTAGCACACTGGCCAAGTACCCGGGACCCCGCGATTCATGGGGCCCCTTATAATCCCTACTACCGCTCTGTTCTATTGCCTGTGTTATTAACAACCCTCTGTCTTAGGAGCCAAATTTATCTTAAAGTGCTCAGGGCCCCAAATTGGTCTAAGAGGTCTCTGAGGACGAGCAAAGAAAATATGGATGGATTTTGTATTTTTGTGAAGATGAATAAAATTGTGTAAAAAAGGAGTAAGCGCTGAAAAGACGGCTAAAAGAGATGAGTGGATGAAGACGATATATTGCGCCAATCCCAAGTAATAGGATAAGGGCAGGAAGATGATGATGATGTAGATGAGGAGCGAAAGCATATTGCTAACGGGCACCACCGTGCTAAGGTATTGAGTGACGTAACCAAACCAACAAACTTGTATAAATATAAAGTGGCCCAACATTCAAAGGAAAGTTTAGTTAGGAGAGGTGCGTCAGATAGCGATCAATTGACTGTCTACTCCACGGGAACTGTATAAACATGTAGCATCATAAGTCTCTATACGTATTCACTGTTGAGGTACAGGCCTACCCTAATGGTGATTCTTAATGGGCTGTTTGAAATATTGGAATACTAACCATAGCAGTGGAATCTATCCAAGTGTCGAGAGTGTCGCACGCGACGCGCAGGTCTGACTCGTTGAACTCGTAGTATTTAGCCCAGCCGAGAGGCACGTAGCGAAGGCGCTCTTGCACTATGCCTGTGAACACAAATTAGTTGTTACATAACTGTAAATACCCTCCCTGGAGGACGCCTTGCCCCACTGCAAGGGAAAGGCGTCCTCCAGGGAGGGTATATACATCTTCTTCAGGGTATAACTTATGACTGTAACCATGGTATAAGAAGTGAGAGAAAAACAAAAATCTCGGTGTACTTACCATGGAACCAAGCGAGTAGGAAGTAAAGTCTTGCGCGCTCCGATGGAGGTTTCATCATGCGGGCGGCCGGTACCTGTAAAAATAAATTATACGTAACAATCGATTCCGGACAAACAAATATATTTTTTTACGTTCTACTAAAATAAAACTGTTTATGGTAGAATACACTAATTTACTTCTTATTTGTTTGATCCGATGATAATGCTTCATATTTCAGAAGCATTGAGGCGCACGACCATTTAGCGTTGCATTGGATTGACGCACTTATATGTCTAAGTGTTATTAACACAACATAGAAACAACGACAAATTAACGTTGATGATCTAACCCCTTTAGATATTACACAGGGTCACAGTAGTATGTAGTACACATACAAGACGGATACCGTCTGCCTCCCACCAATTTTTTATCTGGTAGGATCATTGCGTAAAATGTAAGCAAATGCGTATTCCTGTCTCGCTCATACTTACTCATTATCGCACATGCTTACCTCTTCTTTTAAATTTTTCCCATTTGTATGAAATGACAGCTAAGTGTCCACGGTGTTCTAGGGTCTTTTGTTCCACCTCGTATAAGTTTGCTCTACGTTACAGTCTATTAGGTCTTTTCAAGTAGGTTACCGTAGCGAATGTCCTCAGCAAGTTGGCCCTGATGCCGGGCGGGGGCTCGAAGACGACGACCCTGCCGGCACGCAGCAGGTTTACGGGCAGCTTGGGGCTGATCTCCGTCGTCAGGAACAGGCGGAAGTTGGGGTGCGGCTGCAGCGAGTGCAGCTTCTTCTCCAGCTGCACCAGCCACACGGGGGCCAGGTGCACGTTCTTCAGCATTACCCAACTGGGAATTAAACTTGTGGTTAACAGTGCTGTTCTATCTTTAAGATTATAGCGCTCTAATGGGAGAGGATTTGTATACAGGGTTTCTTATTACGCTTATTTATTTTTTTTCAAGAGAATGATGATACCATCAAACTGAATATTTTTCGCTATAAAACTAACATCGAAATCGCAAAAAAGGATGTCCCTGATACATTATTTGCAATTTAGTACAGTACATTTTCTTTTCGCGATTTCGATGTTAAAAAATCGTCAGCATAATGAAAAAAAAAACCCTTTACATTGCCTGAGTTTCTTACGCGCCACGCACGCAAAAACCCGGACAAAGTATACTCTTTTTCGGGATCATCAACTAGTTGGAATTGGCGAAGTTTGATCCTGTATAAAACTTGACCAACTGGTTGTACATAAAAGAGAAAATAAAAACAATATAATTTACCGTCCAGTTTTACAAGCAGTATTGATGGCACGCTCCGCCTGGTTGAAACCTTCAGCGGACCCGATGGCGATGCTTGACAACGGCTTGTTTAGCTCAGTTGCCATGTCGTCCACACGACCTGACGAATAATCAAAATTGAAAAACTGTTTCTAAGCAGAGAGTGACGTGACGTTAATAAGAAGGACAATGTCATGGAATTTTCTATGGTTTACCTCATCGTACATTGGCATTGACGTAAAATTACACTTTCACCCTTCAACCCTGCACGCAACGCTGCTCGTTTGACGTATCGTATGGATTCATAAAATGTGGTAATAGCACAGAAAAGCTACTATGTAGTATATAGTAGGAGGTACTATACACAGAATGGCCACTCACTGCCCCACTTCGATGGCAACTTTAAGGGAGCCTGGCAAGAAACACAGAGTGGGCCATCTTGTATCTGTTGCAGTACTATAGAAGTATCTTGAGATCGTTTTAATATGGGTTGCCTATAGTTTATCTCATCGTAGTACTGAAGTAAAATTACACTTTGTTCAACCCCGCACGATTGACCTGTTGAGACCGCCGAGTAGATAACTGTATGGATTCCTAAACGGTGTTAATAGGTAAGTTACCGCTGGCATCGTATCCGGGAACGGAGCACAGCAGCGCCGGCGTGGTGGCGTTGAGCTGAGTCTCTGTGATGGTCGCCAGGTCCAGCTCGGTCTCCGCCTTTGACATGAAGGTTGTTCCCAGCACAGAGGAGACCAGTTGAGTCGCTGCCGCGATCACGCGATCCGGACGGAATGCCTGTGCCATAAGAGAGATGTGTAAGACTTTGCTGTAAGCAAGTTTGCAAGAAAATTTGGTAAATTCTTTAGGAAAATGCGTTATCCTTACAATCGTCGTTTACAGTTGCCATTATGCACGTGTGCCATTAATGAATTGGCATTAGAGGCTTGCTGGTAGCCATGGACTTATGTTTTTGTGCCACTGGGGCAAGCAGAGTCACTTGCAAAACCGTCTTCAATATTGATAAGTCGTTTCATTACAAATGGATAAATAATTTTCCTATTCTTTCTATAGAGGATGAGACGAAAGATGTTTGTCAGAATCGTTGTGTGTGGCAGGCCGTAGTCTGCCTACCCCCGTTGGATAATAGCGTGAGTATATGTTATGTATTTTTTAAACTTTTTATATTCTATTTAAAAAAAATGGCGGCCAATTTGGTTGTGATGATTTTTCCAATGTCTAGTTAATTTTGCAAGTGTGCTTGACGTTGTACGGTAGTTCATGTATTTTGGTGACTTCAAGGATTGTTTTTCGAAAAGAACACTATCTTGAGCCCCCACTGGAGCTTCGTTGTAGGCCCGGAAGGGGCAACCAACAATCGACGAGCGACACGTGACTACCCTATAGCAGACCTACAAGGCGACTCCCTTTAAACTTTTTATATTTTGTTTTATATTTAATTGCTTATTAATTGTTCTGTTGGTACCTGTATGAGCAGCAGGCGGTACATGGCGAGGGAGTGTGGTGCGGGCGGGGCGGCGGGCTCGCAGTCCCACAGCGTGGGCACGCACTGCTCGGGCGCCGCCTGCGACAGCCAGGCCGACAGCTCGGGCAGCTCCGCCGCTTTCTCCAGCAGGCGACGGAATGCTACCAGTCTGTGAGGCAGTAAAACAATTTCATGTTAGAAGAATTTTGATCCTTTTTACGTCGTTTGCATATCTGTACGATAAAAACGAATGCGAAATCGGAAACCAGTTTCTCCATTTAACAAAATGTTTTATGTATCTTTTCAAAATCAAGAAAAAATATGTTACTATACAAATAGTATTTCTTGCGCTGTTTATCCTATATCTTTGAAAAGTTAAAAAAAATATTGCGCCCCTAATGTCAAATGTTGACTTTTTACTTTTATGTCCTTCTTATCCCCAGGAACACTGCATCTTGCTGGACCATCGTATCTTCAGTATCAGGTGTACCCTTGAGACTCACCCTTGTCTTAGACCTATATAACTATAGCACTAAGAGCTAGTTCACCTGGAGCTGAGCCTGGCGGCGTGCTGGTGTTGCTGGTGGGTCAGGGCCTCTAGCGGGGCGGCGTGGGACATGAAGCCCTCCTTTCCTCGCAGGAACACTGCAAACTGTTGGTCGAGCGTGTCTTCGGCCCCGGTGCCTTTGAGATGTATGCGGCACAGTAGGAGCGCGAAGGTGAGACGGTCCGTGTGGAGCATACCACGGGCCACACGCTCGTATACTGCCTGTTGTGGGAAGGATTATAAGGTTAATTGAGATTCAAGAATGATATACTGGTGCTAGTACTTCATAATACGACTGCCAAGCTCAAAGTAACGATGCGACGCGCGTGCTAATGCCGCACAATGCGATACCATCCGGACTCACCAGTCCGGTTGTGCGCACCGCGGGCAGAAACGATAATTGCCGACCTACGACGTAGGTAAGCAGCAGAGAACGTGTTAGCATAAAACTAAATAATGGTTTGGTGTACAGACACACATCAAATGAAGACTTTGATATCTCACTTCAGAATGTGGTTAGAGAGACGACCACAGCCACGGCCGGAATAAAATAATTTTCTTTCTACTTTAGTGACACAAAACAGCATAAACTTAACTAGTAGTTTAAAGAATAATCGATCTGAAGTAAAAAAACAAATCAAGTAAAACCTGATTTCATTTTAATATCCATAAACCCACCGATACAAACAGTACAGAAGACACCATACATAGAGCGAGTTTATATCTAAACAGAATCTTATCAAAAGAGTAAAGTAAAGCATATACAAACCGTGAACAGTTCCTCAGTGATAGTCATCAGCCTAGCCGTGTAGTCAGTAAGACCGTTGAGCGTCGGGCACACCAGCACCGTGCTGAATATATCCAGGAACATCTTCAGAGAGTACTGGTACAGGAAGTGCACCTGGTTGAGGGATTCCATCGTGAAGTAGATACTGCTGCATGCCTGGTTGGATGGAAACAGATTGATTAGGGAAATCCCAATAACGTTATATATGATAAGGGTTGAACCTCATGGGCAGCACGGGATCGCATTTTTTCATGCTCCATCCTTTTCAGTCGCTCAGGAACGACATTTGCTAGAGCTAGAAAGATAGCGAGAAGGCGCGGCAGCACCGGCAGTGCTGCGACCTTTCTCGCTCTAACAAATGACGTTCCTGGGCGACAGAAAAGAGCATGAAAAAAATGCGATTGTGCCGCCAGATGAGGCTCAACCCCAACTAAAAAAGCGGAAAAAAATACAAATAAGATTATTAGTAGATAGAGACAACCCTAGGCCATTAAATAGAGTATAAATTAATAAGCAAATTACGCACCTGGGACAGCGGCAAATATTGCTGGCTGACCGTTTCTATTTCCCCTATAACCTTGTCAGTTTCTTCCACCTGAAAACATCACAATATTTTTAAAAACCTGCCTCTGTATAGAAAACTTATTTAATGTAAAGTACTAGGAACATCCACTGTGGGCACTTAGTGAGACCAGGCGGTGAAGCGTCCGCAGAAACAGCCCAAAACTGGCAAACCTAGGCAACCGGCCTCAAATGGACCGACGAGCATGAACTTATGCTGATGTGGCAATTTGAGATCTTCACACGACTAAACTTGTGAAGAACGCATTAATGCCTACTTGTGATTCGGCGTACACATAAAATTTCTCCAAATCGACGACGAACACAGACATTGGACAGACAACATGGACACCTCCCAAATTTCAGGCGGTGACTACCTAGCAATCATGTGCGGTGTATAGTAATTGCTTGCTATATTACAAGTATGCCGCTTTATAACTTTGCGTTTTCTGTGTAAAGTGCGCCTTATTAACGCATGTTATTACACAGATAATAAAAACAAGAATAACCAGTCTTGTCTAGTATTATAAAAGTTACCTTGAGTCCAATATCGTCAGCTTCCTTCTTGAGTGTTTCGAGAGTGGCGATGACGGAGTCGTCGTCTAGAATCTTACCCTTGGCGTCATTCAGCGCTTGCAGGAGCGACTTCTCCAGTTGACGGAGGCGGAGGTGGAATTCACCTGCATATCATATTACAAGTTAACGAACGAATAACGGAATAATATTTACCTGCAAAAATATGCAGATTAGAATTACGTGTCGAGAGGTAGGTGGCCAACCTTATGTCAATTAAAACACTGTATAGGTAACTGTATCCAATAATCTCGTACGACACCCCCGGAAAGAAATAGGGTGTTTCATACCATCGTTATATAGGCTTGATGGACAGTAGGAATTAAAACACTGCTTTTCCACACTTCAAACTATTTACCTATAATCAGCAACTAACACTGCACTAGACACAGCGAATTTTGGCGAACGACGAATGTGTCCAAAAGTTAGAGAGAGAGTCACAAGCACATGAGTGCTTCTCCATACAGACAAAGCGGACGAGCTCACCCATAGATTGTCTACTGGCCAACCGGCGGCGTATAGGTGAACTCATCGGGGAATGATCACGTACACACCGCTTCGCCTTGTAGTATTGTGAAGCTATGTCTTTGTTTTGCAACACATGTTGTACTTATGTGCCTCGAGGCAAGATCCTATAGCATGATTTCTGTAGTTACGCGAGACCCGGCTTTTTTCCATAATACTTATCGCGGCAAGCCCGATGTTCACTCTCTAAAAAGTACGGGAACAAGACATTTTCTACGAGTATGGAGCGAAGGCGCGCTGGTAGAGAAATCATACTAGAGGGGCAGCATTCTATTAGTTTAACAATAAAGAGTACATCACCTTGCAATTTGAGTAGATCCGAGCGCTTGGTATCAATGTCGGGTCGCTCAGCTTTGAGCACGCGATGCAAGCATTGCGACTGTAGGGAGGAGCGAGTCACAGTGAAATTGACGAATGTGACGCGGGAGCACATGTCAGGCGGGAACTCTACTGTCGGGTCCCTGTCAAGAGGTATACATATAAATGGTTTAGGTGTTTGATAACTATAAGTTTGGATAGTACACTGAAAAGATATAAGTATATGGTTACGATTGTGGGTACGGTCCATAAAATTAATAAATAAATGATTTAATGTAAATTGATCTCTAATTCATGATGAATTAGAGATCATCACCACTGACGAAGTTTGTTGCGGATATAAAGGATAATGTGAGTCTGGTTGTTATGAAGCATATATTGTGGATTGAGAATACTAAATGTAATCATTTTCATCATCTTATTTAAGAGTCACTCTTGTTTATGGAGCAATCGCCGGTCTTCTCTTTGCAAGTATCTTGACGTCATCGTACGATATGACACAGTTTTTCTATGACTTGATCTACTAATTAGTTTCCGTACCTATGTAAAAACCCCGTATGGTATCACTTTACTGTATTTCTGACAGTTTTTGAGGAGTACAGTATATTTCTCTACCTTTTATCTCCTAAATTTGTTCTTCTATTATAGTAGAAATAAATTATTTATGTCAAGTGTCTAATCAAATTATCGCTGTTAGCAAAAACTATTTGTATTTTGTTTTTGGTTGTTTCATTTACTATGTCCTCGGAGTGCAAATAAAGAATATTGCAATATTATTCTAAACTTATTATGTTAATTAATATTTAATGAATAGTTTTACCTGGTGCTGAGGAAGATGACGAACGAGGGGCTAAGATCGATGTCCTGGTCACCGAGGGTGATCAACACGCGGCCGCCAGTGCGACGCAGCTCTCGGTTCAGTACGGGGTTCAGGATGGGGTCGTAGTTCTCTACATCCTATAGTATACACCATTCATGTTAAGACAAGTTTGGAGGACAAGGGGAGATCAGACACAATAACGATAGGATGTACAAGACCGCGGTGTAATTGATTTTAAGTTGGATCTTTTAATTATGCAAACTAATATTGTGATTCGCCTCGTCATCTGATCAGCTGAAACTTATGACGATAACGTGAAGTATGCGTTTGCAATTTGCATATGCAAAGTGTTAGGGTAAACAGTTGCATATCATATTTGATAATATCCTAAGATATCTTAGGGAAAGTTTTTCATTATCATGGGTACAATCACTCCTTAAAGTAATGCAACTGTACTTCCTGTAGAGGGTCCTGCTAAAAAAAGTCTGCCGTTCCAAACAAAACTGCAATCCTACTCAACCCAAATGTATCATAATCATCAGCCAATCATCGTCCACTGCCGAACCTCCCAATCCCCGCAGTTTCGTGATTTCGATGTCGGTTACATAGAGAAAGTTATTCAGTAAGATGGTCTGATCATCCCCTTAATAAACCGTTACCATAAAAAGAAGGGAGGCTTATATCCAGCAGTGGACGTCTGTCGGCTGATATGATGATGATAAAAAGAAGGATCCTATATTATCTGTTCTTTACATTGCTTTGCAACATCGACGATATTACTTAGTCAACTTTATAGTATCTTTATCTCGATGAAATTTTAAACTGCTTTCATCACAGCCAAATACCTTGGAATTATATAAGAGCATTGGTAGTTATGAAATTATAAAAAGTGTTTCTTTTGCGGCGTATGGTTCGATCTTACCTGAACAAGTAGAGGGTTGCCGAAACGTAGCGCAGACTCCAAGTTCTTCCTGAAGGAGTCGTCCAAGAACGATGTTTTGGTGATCTTGCGCTCCTTGAACTCTCGCATTATGAACTCCGTGGCTTGGCCTGAAGGGTCGATGATAAGCGGGTAACGGTTGAAGCGCTGCAAATTAAGAACTCGTAAAGATAGTATATTCATTGAAAAGTTTCGGCCGAGGTCCAAATACTTGGACGGAGCTTGATTTCACAAAAATAGTTTCAAAGGCCAGAAAGGCCTGCAATTCGGTATATCAAGTTTTTTTTAGGGCCGAATCGAAAACCATTTAGAGATAATTGAAATTGGTAGTTGCAGCAAAGTTTCTAGTACGCCGAAATATATCAGACATAGATGTCAACTTGAATCTCGAAGTAAATTAGAAACTTAGCATAGTGATGGAAATGCACATCGTCATAATTCTGTCAATATGCGTAAGTGACGAATTAATACCCCAGTTTAACCCTAGAACTAGCGAAGCGTAAATCTACGCGACGCACAATTGGTTCTCTGTTGTCTGAGATTTTGTTAGTCTATGGGTTAACCTTCGCTTACCTTCAGCATGATGGCGTTCTCAACGCACAGCTCGTCCGTAGGCAGGGCGTTGGCCTGCCAGCGCAGCCTCTCGTCGGGGTTGCTGAGGTACTCGGTGCGGGCTATGTCTGCTCGGTACTTTATGTTGGCCGCTGCCAGGTGGTTCGTCCAGGTTGAGAATAAGTTTTGTCGGTACTGCAATAACATTGGTTAGTTGATAAACGAATTATTTTTTTCAATCATCTACATACCAAAGGGTTACCCTTCATAAAGAAGGACAGAACAGACGGAGCGGACATACTCAATGGTCTTGGTGGTCAAGGAGCTGCCAGAGTATTTTCAAGCCAGCTAATAGTCCTCTGACGTGCCTTTACGAAAATCTACATTAGCCGGCATCAGCCGGCCGCGAAAGCATCGAAAGCATGCTCGTGATGAAAAATCACGATAAGGCACGAGCGTCACGACGAGGACACGACATCTTATCGTATGACATTTTTTGTCTTCCTGCTTGGATCCGGAGAGGGGCGAAGATTTCGAGGTCAAGGTGTTTTAGACAATCTTCCGCTGCCGAGGTCACCCTATGGAGTTCTTCAATTCCACCGTGCAAACGGCGCAGATAACACTCATTTACCACATGGGAGAGGGTTTGGACAGGTAACCCGGAGTCGCAGTCGTTGGTGCTTCCACTAGAGCACTTAAGCCCGTATTCAGGTATTCCTAAGCGCTGCTGGCGAGCTCTAAAGCTCAATGTTTAGTAAACGTCAGACATTGGAGTTTGGTTTATTAATACAAGCATAAAATATTAAACAATAAGTATATGTAATAGACGTACATGTTGATCGAAGTACCCGCCGTACGCAATGAAGGCGGCAGACAACAGCACGTCGCCGACTATCGTGCTCATTTGAGAGCGGAACGTTTCCGAGCTCGACTCCCAACGCTCCCGCTCGATCACTAAGCTCTTCAGCAGGGCTATTGATCTGTCCACCTGTTATTAGAAAGAAATATTTTAAGTACATCAAACCATCGCTATTGACCATTGATTTACCAACTACTGGACGTAAGGTCCACGCTCAAAAGTGTCCCAACAAAAAGAGAAACAATACACATAAAGAGAAACAATTATGCGCTAGTATGGCAATCTTTGCATATCATATTTTAGAAAATAGGCTTGGACACAATATTTCGTAAAATCTCTTTCGGCAGGATGTAAATATGAAACTGGTTCATACATACCTTAGCCTGTACATTCTCCAAGTCAGTCTTAATAGCCTGAGCCTGGCTGATCAGCTGAGCATACTCCTCCTTGTACGAGGCGATGGACTTCTCCAGTTGTTGTATCAAGTCCCGGACTTCGTCTCCAGCCGTCACGTTGGTCTGAGCTTGGTCTTCTAGAGCTTTGAGCTCGTTGCGGAGAGGCTCGACACGTTTCAACATGTCCGCGTATTCGATCTGTTGAATACTTTTAGGTTATTCTTGCTTTTGAAGTTTAGTTTTCATGGGAATGTAAAAAGTACTTATTTTTATAATACACCGAAGACATCTCATCACATATTGAGCTAATTGATAACATTAAAAATAATACTTTTAGTTCATTGACTTTAGAATAAGGTGAAGGGAGATACGAAAACGGCCCATGTCCAGCAGTGGACGTTCATCGGCTGAGATGATGATGATGAGATACGAAAAATAATGGTCGAGCCAACCGCAATTTTGAGCAGATTTCCTAGATATTTTATGCACTGTACTAGAAGAGCATAATAGAAGCAGAATAGAAGAAAAAACTAACTAGGGTAACTTTAAGAGCACTCATATGGCGACACCATTTATTTTTTAATTCTCCTTTTAACCGCCGGAAAATTTTTCATTGAACGTGCCCCCTGCGCCGTGTCAAATGAAAAAAAGTATGAAAACAATAGAAATTATAGTCTTCTTTATGAGACGGCGGCGTTGTGAACTCGATGTGTCTTATATTTCAGACCATGGCGGTTAATAGGTTAAAGATCAATAAGCATATAATAAACGGAACTGTACCTGTGCAATAGCCCATTTGACCATAGGGCCGCAAGCCATACTGGCCCTGTTGACCTTCTCGAAGTTGTAGTCAGGGTTACTGAGGTAACGGGTCCGCATTTTTTCACGCACGTCGTCACTAGGAGGTACATACATGATTTATTAATACTTAGTTTAATATTTATATAGTTCATACTCCCAAAGGCACTTTATATGAGATGGTCTCAGTTCAAATACCATCGTTAGGTGTTAGTTAATAGTCACACAAAGCCAGACTTGGCCTTGTTAAGGCGACTTGAAAATACTCTGGCAGCAAGTTGACTACTAACTTGCTGCCACCCAACCGCGCTGAACCTGTGTGCTAGAGTTGATTATCGACGAGAAGAGACATTTGCCGTGTACTGTGGGACGTGTATACACTGATGACGATGAGATAATTATATTATCAGCTGGATTCTAGAGCTGATATGACAGTTTCTTCATTCAAGGTGAATATAATATACAATTTTGATAAGAAATATTCCTTAGGTACCCATCTTGATACGTGCATATCGTGCAATCCCATTTACCCACTCCCAAATTGATGTTGATCTTTAATCCCATGATGTTTATTGTCATGCAATTTTCACCCTTAAAAAATGTTGGGCAGAACTTTATATGGATATCACTTACCAGAACACAGCACAATCTAGAGATAAACATCTCAATATATTTATGGGTAGGCACTTTAGCAAACAAACAAAACATAAATAAAAAAACAAAAATCAAGCGAGTCTAATCACTGTCGGTGGTGATTTAAATCTGCTTATTAGATGAATTATATTTATTGGCAAACACATTCATGCACCCTGCCTAGATGATTAACCTACCTAGTGGTGACTGCCTTTCCTGTAAAATGCTAAATTTATTCAACTTTACACACATAAACAGTTGTTACCTTTCAATACAAACGATTTTCATGGAGACACTAGACCGAAAAGATACCTCCTGTTAAACAGCCATCACCAAAGTTCAAACAAACACATTTGTACGTCACATATGTTTCTTTACTACTTCTAAATGACGTACGTCCGTGTAAAAGCGTAAGTAAAAGAAAAATGCAGAACAAACATCGTGCAAGAAGCATGCTGCAAGCATCAAAAGTGTGCAATTATAAAAGATGGCATTTGATAAAATCAATTACCTTCTTTACGGTACAATTGCCAAGGCTTCCTGGTTATTTTTGTAAAACGTGGCTATCAAAACCGAACCTTATCTTCTTCTCATTATAGTTGAAAATGTTTTATCATTTCTAGATACTGTTGAAAAAAAAAACCAAAGAAAGTTTTGGCGATAGCACCAACAACCAAAAACAACCACAAGGGAACGAAGGGAACAAGCAATTCTCACGTAATGTCCTCTGTAGAGAAGTTGGAGACGATGCTGTTGATGAAGTTCTCTCGCATGATGACGGCTCGGATCGCCTTCCAGTCGGTCGCGTTCTCTCCCAACAGCAGGCAAATCGATTCGAGGGCAACCTTCACTAGCGCAGGGGGATTGCCCATCGAGCGTACTTCCACCAAATGTTGCTTCTTTATCGATTTCACGGCTGTTTTGCGCAACGGCGTCCAGTCCAGTCACCAGCACGAAGCAAGAGCGAGAGTACAAAAAAGAGAGAAACAAAAAAGGCGTTTAGCGGTCTGTGACGCATGCGGCTGACGTTATTGTACCATTCGTTTCGACCGTCTAGTCTGCGATCTGTTGTGCTTTCTAACAGTTCTTGATTGAATCGAAGTACAGCGCTCGAGCTCTTAGAATGCTAAGTAAAACATTTTTATATTGTGGTCATTCAGTCAGTAATCGACTCGAAACTAAGAAACTAAGAACCAAATAGCATTTCAAGTGCTCGACTCGATTAAGACAACTAAGTTTGTTTATCAACTTTAGTAAAAGACTATAAAGGAATACTAAATATCAAAATAATTTACATGCCAGGTAGTTGCAATTTCAAAAACTTCCATTTGAAGTAAATATGTGACTTCAAATCAGTAAAGAACATGAAAGTAGCCAAAGATCGCTAGATTTAAAACACAGATCAGCTATAATGAGAAACGATCATATTTTCGTCACAAATTGTTAAAACGATTGTTAATATTACAACGTGTATATCACGACGAATGCTTAGCGATGTTAGTCACATACGATTTTGTTATTTATTGTGCCTTACACAGATGCCATTTTACATTACATACAGAGATCAGATTGTAAAGTATTGAATATTAATAACAACAGTCACATATGCAAGCAAGCTTAGCTTATGTACATGAATTAACTTACTCTACGACTTTTCATTCATATCATAGACATTAAAAATAACGAAACTTTTCAACTTAAACTACTTGGAAATACAATAAAGATGCTTCAACAAATTACTAAAAAATTACAAAACAAATTAATGTTTAATGCACATAACATCATTCCATGTGCAACATAATAAATGTTTTTGCCAATAAATAAAAACTACGATTTAATAATCAATGTTAGTGTGCTTTTTCATTGAGTATGTTTTTCTCTAGTATAAGAGAAAACTTGTAAAAATTTAGTCTTAATATTCATAGAGATAGAGCGTTGCAAATTCTGTTCATAATTCAATCAATTCTCACAAATTACGATTCTTTGACCTTTTGAAAATCTAAGTCAAATCCACAACGCTCCATCTCAAAAAGAAACGCAACACTAACGTCAGATTCTCAGTCTCGAAGTTAACAATAGTGGAAATGAAGTTATCCTTCATGACGACGGATCGGATGCCCTTCCAAGTGTCTCCCTTCTCCCCGAGCAGAGTGCAGATGGACTCGAGCGCCATCTTGACGACTGACGGAGGGTTGGCCATGGAACGCACTTCCACGAGCTGCTGCTTCTTGATCGAACGCACGGCTGTGTCGGATCGTCTTCATGTTAATACTAGAGTACGAACATAGACTGGGACTCTCTATAGTTAGTGAGGTTTTTTCTAGTTTTTACGAGAGATATCCCAGACTATGTGACAAATCGTAAACAGATAAAAATAAACTAAAGTTAACAATGACCGCGTACCTTTCGAACGTAGATATGAAATAGTGAAACAATAATACCCTTTTATATGATCTGGTTACGACAATCTAGTTAAATATCAGACCACAAAATTGTATTTTAAAATTTTCAATTTTGTAGTCAGATACTACAGTTAAAAATACAGTATACATTTAACCCTATTGAGGCACCTTTCTAATGTGACTTGATGATCGTAAGATGTTAGATCAAACTACAATGTCCAATGATTTACTATGAATCGAATGGTATTTAATTGCTGCTATGAAGTAGTGACAATACTAAATAGCTTCACACCTTGTTTGTACAGTTCGTCAAGATGCAATATTATAATTTAACGAAAACTGGAAGAGTAATTCCATACTTTAAGTATGGAGAGCGAGAGATTAGAGACTGATTTCACATGACTAGAAAAATTGCATTAAAACAAAACTTCCTGTTACTGACGTAAATCGACAAATAAAGATCTTTATAACGTGCAACTGGAATTTATGTTCACAATTTTTTATTGTAAAACTTTAATCCTTTTCCATTTGCATTCAAACCGACCGTAAGATGTATGGACGGAAGCCACCAAAACGGAGCAGAACGGAGATGTGCAAAATAAACCAATAAAACAGCTTTATTCTGTCAAACGAGGAAAATTGAGCGATTCGATTGGTGGATTTAATACAGCTCTACTCCGCTCTGATGAATTCCGGGCCTTCCTTCCCTTTACAAATAAAGTTTTAAGAATCGGTCCCATTGATCATGCAGCTGTATCTACTGCGCATCCAGTTTCAATTTATAAATCCAGCTCATTTTTGTCTTATTAGTTATTAAGTCAGTAATAAATCATCGAGACAAAGTGTGAAGCTAACAATAAACCGTGCTCTGATATAAATGAAGTAAAAAACCAAACCGTTTTGCGCCTCGATGACAGCCGGCTCCACTTGCGCTAGGTCCGCCATGACGTCCCTGCGTTTCGCTTCTATTTCCTTCGTTTGTTTTTCTAGAGCGACCTGATTCCGGAATAATAATTTTAATAACCGATTTTATATTACTTTGAAAGGACAAGAGAGATTAGTCCAGAAACAGATCATGTACATGTTCAACAAGGTGTTTTTGTCTATAACGACCATGATCAAAATGTCGAAAACACCATAACTGTTTCAGAAGCATAACGCGTTTCTGACCTGAATTTCCTGGCTTTCAACCTTCTTCTTCTCTGCTTCCTGTTGATCTTTGACCATTTGACGAAGCTTGGCGTTGGCAGCTTCGTTCTTTGCTTGCAGCTCCTATTACAAAAAATCTATGCTGTCATAAAGTAAATCAATCGGCACCCAGAATAATACTTAAATGATAGTCTGGACAGGCTCAGAACTTTTGTGAGAAATTGCCATACAAACCTCAAATAAAGTATCTCTAATTTCTCTACGGCACATAGTAGATTGGCCTGATAACATCTATCTCTTACCTGTGACTTGACGGCAAGACTCTTCTGCATCTCCTCGACCTGCTCGACAGTCTCTGCGATCTTGCCGAGACCGACGTTCAAGTGCAACTGTTGCTCCTCCAGATCGGCTCGCTTCTCCGCGTACAGCTTTACCATTTGCTGGATGAAGTCCAGGTAATGTCTGTAAGGAGGTAGGATGTTTTCAGTGTATTCGATCATTGTATGGATTGCAACATAGTTAAAATTGCGACCAAGTTAGAGCAACATACGATTTCAGAAAGTCAGTCTAATATTTGAGTTGTTTGGGATCGCAAACGAAAAATGAAACCAGACAATGGAAAATCCATTGTGTCTGGATTTTATGTCCGTTTTTGATCCCAAACAACTCATTTATCGAACCTAAACTACTTTTTATATGCTGCATTAATTGAATACCCGTTGCCCGATTTTGGAAAAAAATTGACGATTAGAATTATTGCTTTCATAGCAAAATTGTTCAGTTCAACCATCGAACTTCACTTATAACAAATCTTATAGAACTGTTCGAACCGAAACTAAAATTGCATTGCATAACACTATTATATGTTCTTTCGCCCGTGCACCTGCACGCGAATAAGCTTATAATAGACGCTGCCGGTGATGCACTCAGCTACATAGCCAACGATCGATCCAAAATACTAAAGAAACGCGTATCCTGTTAACATGAAGTGACAGAGTATACCTGGGCGTGATGGCCATGGTCCTGTTGGCGCGCTTGGCCAGCCTCGCGTTGGCCTGGTGCAGGGTCTGGTGCACGTAGACGCACGCGTTGACGACGGCCTCGCGGTGCGCCGGCCGGGCCCCCACCTCCCCACACGCCGCCGGGAACAGCTCTGGCGGTATGTACTCCGCGGAGTCCAGGTCCATGCGCGTCGTGAACTCTTTGCCCACCTGAACAACCACGTCATTTTATAAGAGAAGACATTTTGTAAGACCGCACTTTACAGAGTTCAATGGCTTTTTAAGAGGATGATCAGACCACCATACTAAACAACTTACTCTATGGGACCATAATCAATATTGTAAAAAAAAAAAAACAATCTGTTGCCGTTGTCCCATTCATTCGAGTAGGAATGCAGATTATGGAAGAGGACATTATTTTTTCGCTATTTCTACGTTGGTCCTGTAGAGAAAGATGTCCAGTTTGATGGTCTGATAAAAATCGTAAGAAAATTATTGTCTGTGTCTGGAATTGCGACAGTGCATGGTTTAGTGTAGCATCAACACCAATATTATTTTATTTGTTTTTTTTTTTCAACAAAACGTGATGTTGCTTTTTATCCATCGACTGGTTAAAACGAGGCGACACGTTTGAAACTTGCCAAATGACGTGGCGACGCTTTGTTCCTACAAAGCGTAGCTTAATTATTAACACCGCTAGGACCGGTAGATATTCGAAAAAGGATTACAAAATTAAAAGCGTCCCGGCTTCTGTAACCAGCCTAGCGTATTTATTATTTCCAGTAGCCAGATTACATCCAAAAGGCCAATAGACAAACACTAACTTGGAACAAAGCTCCGTCACTCCAGTCACCGAACCAGTTGAGGACGCAACGATTGAAGAGAGCAGGAGAGGTCGCGGCGCGGTCCTTCAGACCCTCCGACGAGGGGTTCATTGTGAACACGACGTGAAGATTGCGCATCACTTGTCCGGTGAACCTGCAAGATTTCCAGTACTGTGTAAAGTTGAGCTCGCTTCGGTGGCTCCAGTATGCCATGGCATACCACCCCAACAAAAAGGGAAAGATCGAGATATGACATTCTTTGTTCTTTTGCGCATCCAAAAATGAGCGCGCATAACCTTTTTCACAATTTGTCTTTGTCGTGTGTGGTATGTCCTAAAGGAGTTAGCATGCATGAGCCGACGAACTTATTATTAATGAAGTAATCGTAATCTTTCCAGCTAGAAAAGAAGACTAAGGAATTTGCAAATGAAATTTTGGATCCATGCCCTGGGTTCAAACCAATTTTTTTCAGTACCGTAATTACGTTTAGGTTTACATTATACTCACCATTTGTACAGCTCGTCATTGGAGTCGAGCATCAACCCCTCTCTCTGCGCACCCTCCTTGCACTGCGTCATTAGGGCGGCGAACTCGTCTCCCTCGAATAATCCAGGCACCTACAAATTAAATCAAGCTTAAAATTACCTGAAACTCCAACAAGTGAAGAGCAAAGAGTCAAAAAAAAAACAGAGAATAGCATTTGAAAGGTTTCGGCAGGTACGAGTAACTCTGATATAATTAATAAGAGGGCCTCCCCGAGAGGCGAACTAAACTTCCGATACGTCCGGCGTACCCTGGCTGGGCAACCAGCAAGCATCTAATGCTGATTGGAATATATCTTCACTACGATAGCAAGTCATGTCATTGACTCGATCATAGAGCCATACAAGGAGGTATATGGGCATCAGCCCACTACGCATGCCTAAAGCTGATTAGTGGACTTTACCTACATATTTCTTCTTCAGCCCATTTGTTTTCTTATCGCTGAGCCAAGGAAGTCTGAGAAATGTTGCCTACTCAGGCAGAAGAAAAAAGCATAGTAGATAAATTGGCCTTAGAAAACAAACCTCTCCGTTAGCCAGTAGGGTGTTCATTCTCTCGAGGAACCCGCTGTCTAGTACGTTGGACTCGTCAAGTATGAAGGCGACCTTCTCATCGCGGCAACCAGCCCTACGCAGAACAGAACGAAGGTCCTCGTCGAAATCTGCGCCCGTGTATTTGTTGTGCACCTGTTGAAGACAACTATTGTTTTAGATCTACTTGTGTATGAGTCCCTTTTTTATTACGTTACGTGACGTGTTCCGAAACAGTACATTTAAGACATAGAGAAACACGTAACTCGTACCCCGAGAGGAGTGGCCTTACGCATAATTTCCTATACTTTCCTCTCCTCTCCTAAAGTTTCACCCCCGCGACGGCCTCCGACCTACTTACTTCGATGCGTTTTACTATTATTGTCATAGCAACGCCCCCCCCCCCCCCCCCCCCAAAAATGGCAGAAAAATGTTCTATGGAGAAATAAACAATACCTACTCCTTAACGTGTTTCTCTATGATTTAAGATGACATAATATGACAGACACATTTTTTTACCTCACATTCCAAATTGTACAATTTTAAAATTAAAATAAAAAATAATATTTTAATATTATAAAGCTGTAACAGGAAGTTTGTCTGTGCATTGAAGATATTAACAAAAAAAAAGTTACGATATGGTTTTTAGGTGTCCCTGATTCCATTTCACCAATTTTTGGATTTTTTGTCTGGCTGTTTGTTTGTGTGTTTGTTTGTTTGATAGCTTATGATCTGACTTAAAATCTGGTATATAATTTGTGCGGACGAAGTCGCGGGTTAACGCTCGTTTTAAAATAAAAGAATCCTTTGAAGCTAGTTTGCCCATTTATTCCAGGGCGAAATTCTGATAATATCTTAGTTTTATTGATGAATAGAGTAGAACATGCCGTCGTAGTTTATAAAAAATATTTAAGTAGAACACGTCGTTCTTTCAAAGATAATTTTTTAACCGTATTTTAGAGTACCGTTTTTTTAAACACACTGATATTACTATACAATCAGAATCATCAGGGGCAATATACAGACAAGCAGAGGGCTGTGGAGAGTTACTATACTCCACAATGATATCAATAGAAGACAAAGCCCTAACCATTATCCCAACAGTTTGAGGATGTCTAATTAATAACATACCTTAATCTGGAAGATGCTAAGTCCGTTCATCCATGCGACGAAGCGACTGAGCGTGGTCTTGCCGGCGCCGGACACTCCGATCAACAATAGATGGCCTTGTGGCTGCCTGAAGATCCGGTCGATACGCAGGACGTGGTCAAGGACTTCATCGAACAGGACTAGAGGCACGTCTAGCTCCTCCTCGTAGAACACCTGCGAATAATTTACTTATAAGGATTGTCGCATGTCATAGAACGCAAAAAATTTTAATCATCATTGTTTCAACCGAAAAATGGTATGGGTACCGGGGGCATGCTGTTAAATAAGCAGGAAAACGTAAAAAGTTATTTGGCAAAGAACGAGTCTGTCTCAGTGACGTGCATTTTTTACTTTTTTAATTTAAATAACCATCTTCGATCTATCGAGGCATGTTGAACTATGGTTTTTACTTTTAAACTAGTTGTTAGAAAATCCCTCACTACCTATGCGTCACGGCAATACCTATGTTCTTTGTTCTTCTACGGGACTCTAGAAAAACTTATTTTAATTCAATTTTTTTTCCAAACAGTTGCTAGAAATATTATTGGTTATGATATGATCCTACCTAAGAAACATTTGACGAGTCGTTTTCGGTTCTTGTTATAAGCTGGATCCAAATCAATGCCAATAAAGTCGCTATAAGATAAAATGTAGCGCGATAGTAGTGACGTACCTTGAGCCTAGCCTTGACGTACTCTCGGAGTTGGTCTCTCTGAACCGGCACATAGTCCTTGCTGAGCCAGTTACTGTACAGGATCGGACGACCGAGGGCTTGTTCGCGGTTGATACCTGTAATATACGGGGAATGAAAGAAATTCCAGATAATATTAATTTAGCATCTAAATACACATATACATAAAGGACAATGGGCAAAAATGTATGAAATGTGGTACCCGCCCCAATAGACATAATATATATCAGATTTTAAAGGTTACTTTATGTACATCAATGTGTACGAGGACGCTTGTCATCATTCGCTGTGGGAACGGAGCTATTCGTGATGATTCTTTAATTATTTTTTTTGGTTTTTCGACATTATTAGGCAATTATTTTTTTAATGTCATTATTACAATTATATATACATATTATATACATAATATGCTTATTATATATTATTTTTTTAATGTATTTTATTTAATATATTAAAAATAATATGTTAAATGTGGAGATTTTTTAAATGGCGTTTAGATTTATATAAGAACGTTTATTAAAATGTAATGCTGTAAATCTTCCTAAAATAAATAAATAAATAAATTTACTATAATATTACACTAATTGCTACGAACTATTAATTAAACTACTATTTTTTTGTAAACTTATGTAATTAACCATGTAACGTCTATTGTCTGTTTTTACCAAATAAATAAAATAGAACTGCATAATATTCTTAAAATAATTCCTATTATATTTATTACATTGACGACAACCGACGGTTATAAGAAGAGGAATGTGAGCGCGCGGCTATATCCCAGCTAGGAGTGGAGGGGAGCGATGCGCTTGGGCAGTTTAGCGCGTCATCGGATCGGCTCCTTCACTCCAGTCGTTCAATCGTACCGTACGAAAGACGACGTCCCGCTGCTGTACATCAGAATACGTTCTCATCTCGCTTTTATCACCGACCCCTGCACCTCTTTTTGGACATTTTCTACCTGCTTTAAACGTTGACCTCGGCTTGTGAAGTGTTTTTGTGAATTTCGTTACCGATTTGGACTGTTGCAATGGAACAACATAGCAATTGTGTGGTGTGCCGGCGAGGCCTACATAATGCAAGATACCAGCGACATGTTTTGACCGATGACCTCCCAAGGACACGACCAGCGTTTGCGGCGTACATACAAGAACATGCTGAATTGGAGGTTAGTACCCACTTCGTTATACTATTTAAATGTGTCACAGGTGATTCTCCTTATTACGAAATTGTTAGCAGTGTTAGAAAATGACGCTCTTTTGAAAAGCGTGTGATTGTCATACCGCATTAACAACGAACGCCATAACGTATCTTCTCTTAGCTTCACTTTTTCATGTTAGAAAATAGCGCTCTTTTGAAAAGCGTATGATTGTCAACTGTCATGCAGCTTGAATGTAATTGGTCTACAAACGCCATACCATATCTTCTCTAAGCTTTACTTTTTCAATGTTTCTAAGCTACGTTTAGCAACATTAAATAACGGATTACAATAAGACTCATGAACATTTCACTGGATAAACACGTATTAACTATTAAGTTTTGGAAGTATGTTCTAGAGTGTTATCAAAAACGTTTCCTAATATAGTGTATGGATAGGGCAATCCGCCTGCGTACGAAACTCCAACCTCGTTTTATCAGTTCACGGAATTCAGGTGTTCTGTCCGTACCAGTAGTGATTCACTAAATAACAAAACATTTTGGCATTTATTGTGCACGTGGACAGTAAAACAAATGAAGGACGGAAATATGCGCCGACCGATGCGTGAACCGGTTCTGATAAGCACTAGAAGGGTCAACATTTTCTACCTGCTTACATTATTGTTTCGAATTATTACGATTATGTGGCATCGTTCTATACTATTATCTCGCTGGAAACTCGGTCATAAATCATCGGAGTATGCACCGAGTAAATAATCCTACTATAGATACCTACTGACCGGACCGAATTAGGTTTTTATGACAAAACGTTATCAAGCCAGAGTAAATAAAAAAACATCTACATCGTATTTTACCCTTTTCAGGTGGCGTTCAACAATACTCGATGTGTCTGTCATCGATGTTGGCAGAGAATTGAGAACGCTGTTAGACACAATGACGACGTGGTACCTGCTATACCAGAAGCAGAACCAAATGCCCAGGAACTTCAGGTTCCAGACTACGTTCGAGCCCCAAACACACCAAGGCATTGTATATTCAACGATTGCCGAAACCCGACCCGTAATCGCATACCTGAGACTATCAAACTTAATATGTTTTGTGAACATAAGTTATATATTCCTGAGGGCGCTAGAGTGTGCAGCCAACACCTTGAGAGCAACATCTGGGATGAACTGCCTCAATCTTGCAATGTCACTCATCATTTCAATGCACAACAATTTACAGACGTCTGTGACATGATGAGAAGGGCTTTAGAACGTGGACCTAGGCTCGACTTTAACACAAGAGGTTCATTGAGCAATGAAGAAATGCATTTTTGGACCGGACGTAATGGCGAACAGTTCGATGCCATACTGGATCAGGTGCCTTCTCTAAGTGAGAGATGCAAGGAACCAAGAACTGAATTAGGTATATACCTTACAAAACTACGTACCGGAGATTCCGATGAGAGATTGGCAACATTATTTAATGTGTCTCGAAGAAAACTGGAGCGTTTATTAGCTATTGTGCGTGAATGCCTAGCTAATGAATATGTAATATTACATTTGGGACTGGACCACATCAATAGAAATGAGGTATTAGAAAGAAACCTCACAATTCCTAAAGCTTTGTTTGGTAACGAAGAAAATGATAAAGTGATACTAATATATGATGGCACTTATATTTACATAAACAAAAGCTCGAACTTTTTATTTCAAAGACAATCATACAGTTTGCACAAATTCCAAAATCTTTTAAAACCTTTTTTGATAGTATGCACTGATGGATACATTCTTGACGTACTGGGTCTATACGCTGCAACAAAGACTGATGCAAATATAATGAGTGATATAATGAACAATGGAGAGAATCCTTTACATTTCTTCCTGCAAGCAAACGATGTGTTTATATTGGACCGAGGATTCAGAGATAGTTTGAACGATATTGAAGCATGTGGCTATGAATCATACATGCCTCCAACAAAAGATAGAAACGAGACACAGCTGACTACTGAGCAGGCCAATGAAGCTAGATCGGTGACGATATGTCGATGGGTTGTGGAAGTAGTGAATGGAAAGTTCAAGCGAGATTTTAAGCTCTTACGGCAAAAATATTTCAATAGAGCTCTTCCACACATGTTCACTGATTTTAAAATCGCCGCTGCTATTATAAATCATTTTCACGAACCCATCGCCGATAGTAATAATGTAGAATCCTATTTAAATATCATCCGAAACAAAATGGATTCCCCAAACCTTCTGCACAATTATGTAGAGAGGAAAAGATTAAACAACAGAAGAGCAGATTTTCTAAGAATAGAAGCAAATAATGTTCAGAATTTCCCACATCTAACAGAAGAGCATGTCATTTTGCTTTCTTTAGGTACATACCAATTAAAGCTTGCGAGATCATATTGCAGTGAGCATTTAAGGAATGGCTTATATTCAATCGAAATATACAGAGAAAACGCTCTGGAAGACTTGCCAGACTACGGCATTAACGAAGATGTTTGGCTGTTACGTGGGCGCGTACAGTCACGCCACAGGAGATCGAAAACGTACTATTGTTATGTTTTAGTAAAAAACAATAACACAAATAATGACAACGATATCGTGCAACATTATTGTACTTGCCTCACTGGACGACGTACAATGGGCACTTGTGCTCATATTATTTCAATTATCTGGTATCTTGGATATGCGAGACATGAAGGTTTTACTGCCCCTGCATCATTTCTAAATGATGTAATTGTAGATGGTCTTGAATGAAAATAAATGTCATTTCGAATTAAATCTTTAGTTTTTTTTTATTTTCAATAATATTACTCGAACATAGTACTGCAACGTATTATTTAGTGTACCACAACAACACGATAATACAATGTTGGTATACCACATAATTAATATATATTACTAGTGGACCCGTGCGGCTTCGCCCGCTGCCCAACTCCCTTTATAATATGTAGCCTATATTCCAAGTTTCATCGAAATCGGTCCAGCCGTTTTCGAGTTATAAGTGTTCGAACCAACCCGGCTGTTTTATATATATATATAAATATATTGATTTTTTATTTTCAATAGTATTACTCGAGCATAGTATTGAGCATAGTATTGCAACGTATTATTTAGAGTACCACAACAACACAATAATACAATGTTAGTATACCACATAATTAATATATATTACTAGTGGACCCGTGCGGCTTCGCCCGCTACCCAGCTCTCTTTATAATATGTAGCCTATATGTTAATCCAGGTAATGAACTATCTTTATTCCAAGTTTCATCGAAATCGGTTCAGCCGTTTTCGAGTTATAAGTGTTCGAACCAACCCGGCTGTTTTATATATATAATAGATTGTTATTAACTATTATTATATATTTTTTATTGTTATCATATTGTTTTATTATTATTATATAACATTCTGGCATAAAAGTATTTTATTACAAATATAAATAGCAATAATAGACACCATGTGCCATTTTAATTAATTTTTTTTTCTATAAAACTTGTCATTTTCATATTGGTATATCTCCGAACTCACAATGATTTGGATCAAGCGGTCTTATTAAACATTGGTGGTCATAAAAAGACCCATCGAACGTAACTACAGTCATTGCTATTGGAGCGGGTACCAAAATGCCCATTCTCCTTTGCTCACGCCATTGTGAAATTTTCCCACGAAGGTAGGCAGAAACTAAGGCCAAACAAACGCAATAATTCTGACATATTTCGACTCAACAGCATTTATTCATGCACTTTCATCGGTTGAGGTTGAAATGTTTTCTCTTTTATTTAATTATAAAAATATTAATTATACAAACTCCATCCACTCCATTCGGAATCAGCTTGAAACATAATTGGTATCTGCACAGCACTGCCGCGACGTCGCAACTGAATCGACGCGATTTTTACTGAGCGTTATCACTGGGATGGGACATCGTCGTGATTCTGCCGTGACACTGATTGATCTCAGAAATATAGCAGCGATATCGTTCCTAACGCCCACGCTCGCTTGTGATATGGCCCTTACTGTTGTAGCTTGTTCACCTTTCGCATGAAAATAAAACTACAAGTCGTATTTACCTGGGAAGAACCTCATGGCGACGTTGTCAATGTTCTCGTCGGTCCACTGCCTCTCCGAGTCTTCGACCAGACGGTCCTGGAACAGACGCAGAGCTTCGTGCGCCCACAGCCGCACCAGACCTTCTACGTTCAGGTTATCTAGAGGCCTGTTATAATGAAAACATGATCTTTTGATAGAATTTACTGGAAAGTAGAATATTAATCGGAATCGGACGACCTTCCCCAACTCAGGAATGTATCTACCGCGTATCTGTATCGTTCGCGCGCAAATAGAAAGAGAGTGAAGACGCGATAGCGCTGTATCACGCTGCCATACTAGCCCAGCAAATGGATGTATGTATAATTATTACACAAATTCTAGTTTGACATCAATTTCGTACCTGATAGCTTCACAAATGCCTCGCACCCATCTCGTCATCTCTCTCGGCGAGTATACGTAGTGGGGCTGCATGTCCTGAGTGAATCGTTCCTGTGACGCCAGGTACAGTTTGACCATGGCTTGTGTTAGCGGCTCCGCGTAGCCTCGAAGCGCGGGTTGCATACGGAGCATTGCACGAGTGAAAGTTCCGTAGATCTGTTGAATTATAAATATGTGATGAATAGAACAGTATTTGTGTGTCTGTCTTTTTGGGTTGTTACCAGAATACCTGACTAAGCTGTATTGGAGCTGACGTTTTGTTTTCAGTCTTTGTATATAGATTTTTCTTGTATTTTAATTATTCGCATTGGCCCCACCTCGTGGCGTGGCTCCCGATAATCTTTGATCTTAAGGACCATAATAACGTTCCCGAGATGCAAGAGACCATATTTGAAGCAGCTTATCGATGTTGAAGAAATCAGAGAGGCATGCCAAAATTGTGCCAGATGGCGAACATAAGACGGTATTAGACAACTATTTAGAACACAAGACAATAAAATCCAGCGAGCCCAGAGTCCATTTGCTTAGAAGTTACTCTATATATTCTTAGATCCCACGGAAACATTTGATCGATATTCAAATTAATACATTTATTGCTATAAGATACATGCATAGGTAGGACCAAAGAGAAATTACGCGCTCCCCTAGGGGTAGGACAAACAAATAATAGTGACTGTGGTTATTCAATTGATATCGTATTTATCGCACTACATAGTATAAATTAGCAGTGTACTCTACGGTCTTAATGTTATTCCATACCTGTTCCAGAGAAGTTTCCCCGGGATAGTCGACGTAGATGACGGGGACGTGTCTCAACAGTCGGTGCGAGAGAGGCTTACGGCCGGGGTCGGTCGGCGGGTTACACGCGCCCACGAACTGAATGCGCTCCAAGTGGACCCACGAGTGGTCTGGAGGGAGGACAACATGTATAAGCTTGTTGTAGTATTAGTAGTGTTGCCTGAACATACAGAGAGCGGACCAGTAATGCCCTGCCAACGTCTGTTTTTCGAAAGTTATAACACAACCAAAAGGTATGTAGACTTCTTCACGGTGAAAACGAATAGACTTTTACTAGACAAGCGCGGTCCACCGTCAACTATATCAACACCTTCCATCAGATGATATTGTGGTCAAGCGCCTTTTGATTTCATATGATAAGACACAGTATATGTTAACTATTCTCAAATAGCTGCCTACTAAATCTTTCATCTATCATTTTGGATGAAAAAGAAGTCTGCTGAGAAACATCAGAGAGATCAGGAATCGTTAATGCTACTCTTTTAACTAGCGAGGGATAGAAGAGTTTTAGGAGCTGACGGCCAACCTCCAGTGTTGGAGAGAAAAGTGCTAAAAGTAATTAACTCACCGCTAGCTCTATAGAATCCTTTATGTTCGAGCAGTTGTCTTAGGAAGGAGATAACACGCTGAGTGCCGTACTGATCCATGTCCGGCAAGTTGATCTCGTCGCAGAATAGCACCAACCATTTGCCCAACTATAAACAAACCAAAAACGGTTATAGCTTGTAGGATCCCACTGCAAAGGCATTCTCTCACGAATAAGTGTGAGAGGGAGTTGGCCATACTCCACCACCTGAGCCCAGTGCGGATTGGTAAAGGAAATTTAGTGGTCTTGCTGTTAGAAAAGCCTCTGACCTGGCTTAATGAATAGTTAGTTACAATGCCATCTGACAGATGGGGCCGAAGAGTTTTCGAGTAGCGACCGCGTACCGGTGAACGCCCCCATCAAGGTGGACCTATGACCCGGTGAAGGAAGCGGGAACTCGTTGGATGGGGGCAGCGCAGAACCCATAGTTGTGGCGATCCTTGGAGGAGTCCTATGTCCAGCAGTGGATGTCTATCGGCTGATATGATGATGATGACTGCTATCTGACGGAAATATCAGGGACCAACTGTTTAATGTGCCTGCCGAGTGACGGAGATGAAATACAACTAAAGGTCTCAGATTTACTATCATAGAAAGAGAAGGCTAGAGTAGTACCTGTACAGGTGCGAGCACAACGCCGTTAGGAGTCTTCCTATACTCGCAGTAATGGTCGAAGGTCTTCAGCAGTAGTTCGGGCGTGGTTGCCGACGAGAAGTTAAGGCCGACGACCTCCATATCGGGCAGAGCGCGGAGTGCGGAGAACAGCGTCATTGTCTTACCGGAACCAGGCGGGCCGCATAGCACTGCCAATTGTTGGTTCGTAAATTTACCTCATAGTTGAGAATAGCGACTTCATGTCACCATTAGCTATGTGAACAGCTCGTTTAAGTTTTACTCTAGTAGCCTATTAGTCGTCTTAAGATTACCGATTCAAAATAAGTGGAAGGATTTTCCGTTAAACTGCCGTGAAAGGGCTTTTACCGTAAAAAAGGCGGCAAAGTTGTATTAGATACCATAGCACTTATCACGGCAGTATACGACATAATAGTTCGTGAAACCATCTATGGCCGGCTTATATGACTATAATAGTTTGAACCGGCCAAAAAGCATCGTCATCACTGCTAACATAGCAGCGCTTATGATGGTACAAAAACAGTTCTACTAGTCAAGACCCGTGCCTATTCTATTAGCCTTGCTAGGTGTCTGACACTATCAAGCATTATTAATTGTATAATTACGATGTGCGGTGCGAAACACTTGACTGTTGATAACATTTCTAGTATGTTTCTACTATCTAGGGTAACATACCCAAAGGCTTATGTTCAGCCAACCATGTGTACAACAAGGCTTCATGCCGCACTGTATCGAGCGTTGGGACGACGACGTCCGGCGCGGCCACCTTGTGCGTCTCCACTTCGATTTGAGGCACCTTGGCCGACCATGGCACCCATTCACCAGTTATTGACACCTAAGATTCAAAATTATATTATAATACAGATATAATAAAATGCTGCTTAACCTAATTAAAAATTTGAATTGTTTATGGTATAATTTACGTTATAAGTATGCAAATAAGTATACGTAGAAATAAAATAGGATAACTTTGTACCTCAAAGTCAATGATGTGTTGGTTAGCACCACAGTTAGGCAGCATCATTGTACTAGCTGATCGAATGAAATCGCCAAGCTCATTGCGATCCTAAAACAAACAGATAAAGCTCAAAATTGCTGATCAAATATCAGACGACGATGATGATGAGATGTGCGTTCATTAAATGAAATAATATTTACCTTCAGTTTAGCATCACCCGCGAAAGACCAGAGCAAAGAATAGACAAGCCATTTTGGCACGTAAGCTTCTAATTGCTCGTTTGTGATTGGGAAGTCAGGATGCTGGCGATTATAGCCGAGAATATTCCTAAAATAAAAGAAATAAACAACGGTTGAAGATCAAAGGAAATTACATCCTAGGCCATAAGATTTAAAGTCGAATGTAAAATTACCTGACTCCACGGTTGAGCATAGAGTGTAAGGAAGACAGAGCCCTGTGACGAGTAAAGTCCATAATGTGATCGAGAGAGACGGCACGCTCGAGGCATTTTACTACTAAACCGTCGCCGAAGAATAGAGGCTGAAGGATCGATGCCACGTCACGCTGGGTCTGAGAAAATTCATACCAATTAAAACCTTAATAGCAGGTTCTTAATAGTATTTTTTTATTAATAAAAAAGGCAACTATAAAGTACCTGTAAAGCTGGCGATAGGATGGTCTCAGTAACATTTTGATCGCCCGATGGAGCGGCCATTACGATACTGAACGAGTCTTCTTCTCCGTCTTCTAGAGGAATGTTTCTCAACCTAGAATACGAAAGATTTGATAAGGGCAATGTTCGACTTGTGTTTAGGCGTTACTTATGTGATGACAAGAATCTAGTCGCTAGATGATATTGATACATACCTCATAAGGTAGTTTTCGAAGATCATCTCGGTGGAAAGCACGTCTTGCGAGAACCAGACCATTCCACAACGTGATACTGTGGCGAGAGTAGCGTATTTCAGGTCTTGTACCTAAAACAGTACAAACAAAAATTTGAAATCTTCGATTTTCCATTCGAATATTAAAAGATTAAATATTTAAACTGATTCATAAATACAATCTACATTATAAAAAACAGTTTGTTCGAGCATTTTTTGTGTTTAATAGCTTATGATTAGACCTAAAACACTGGTAAAAATTTTATTCCAACTAAAATGACGCTCCCGTCATTCTGTCAGTCAGACTTTGCTGACGAACTCGCGGTCAAAATCTTAATAGCGATATAAAAAAACCTGTTGCACAGCAGAGCCATATTTGTTGGTTTCTTTAAGTAAGTTATAAAAAAAAAACTTATGTATAATTAAGTCTCGTTGTTTTCTATAGCATACCTCAAACATAACTCGCACGTTAGGCGGCAGAGACAGACGCTCTCCGTTAGGCAAGGTAAGCAACTTGTTGTCATCAAGCACCGAGTTAAGATTCTCCACCCACTCCGGATCTACGTCTCCGTCGAATATGATCCATTGACGCTTGTTGATCTCACCGCGAACGTTGTCTATTATTTTCCTGTTAAATGGGATATTTTTTAGGTCCCAAAACATTCTTTCCCAAAAGAGTGCCGATTTGACATCTCCTTAAATGAACTCCAGGTAAATAAATAAAGTATGAGGATGTATGAGATTGTGATGAGCGGTGACCTGACTTTAGTCTATATAGCTAGGTACTCGTCGTGCGCCGACATGTAAAAGAGGGACCGTTTTGCATGTTGCCACGACATTGCTAGTTTGCACTAATGATTGTATGTCCACAAGGCAGAATTTTAATATAAAAAGGAACAGCAAGTCTTGATTTTTGCACTTACCTGAGAATGTGCGTGAAAAGACCGTCGGTCCATTCACGCGTGTTGGGATCGAGGACACCGTAAAGCGCCTCCTTTGACATCGCCTTCGGGTCTATCACGTGCGCCACACCTTCTACGCCTTCAAACCTACAAATTTAAAGATAACACTTTAGTTTCATATTATCAAACAGCTAGTTTAACTTTTCTAGAACAGGCCAAATATGTATATAGAAATAATCAAAGCATAAAAAGAACAAAGGTACAATTTTCAAGATTTTTGTTTCTCGAAGCCGAAATCAAACAGTTATTTTATAGACGACAAACCGCAGACCTTTAGAAGTTTTTAGTCTGTAGAGTATTTGATAATCAACTCTCTTTTCCGCAAGTGCCTTGAGTTGCTGATACAATACGACATCAACATTTTCTTTCACTTGTGCTGAAGATAACATTGTGTCTAGGTCTTCTTCTGCCTCGCTACCTTCTTTATTTTCCGGCCCAAAATAGTTTTTAAAAAATTGTCGTGTCGTATCCCGTGGATATTCTAAACTTGCCAGACAAAAAGTTTTAGTCCCATTTTAAACAAGTCCTCTGTAAAAAAGGCTACTCGATGACTATTTGAAGGACCAAAATATCATATTGTATTTTAATTGTACTTTGTATATTTTGTTTTGTTTAAAAGATGTGTGTTGTAGAGTTTCTGGACGCATCTTCTCTCAACGGAACACCTTCCGACACGGTGGTAGAGTCAGAAAATGACGTCAAAAAGCTATCTATGTGATATTATATTGAATAAAAAATTTTGATTTGATTTGATTTGTCTGATAATTTGTCATTTCAGTTCAGTGGTCAAACAAATTGTTACCTTTCCAAAGCCTTGAGGAGAACACGCCATGCGGTAGACTTGCCGCTCCCAGACGGTCCGACCATCATCAGACCATGGTTCAGTTTGCAGATCTGGTACAACTGAAGAACCTACACACACATAATTTTGATAATTAGTCTTATTACTTACCTTCAGTAACAGTGTCCAGTGTATTTTTTAAGATTTGCTATTTGATTAATAATTTTAAATTTACAAATATTATATTTGAAGCGTCAGATTGTCATGTTTACCAAATAAATAAATAATGGAAACTAATTTTGATCGCAATACAAATTCAAAAGTGAGTGATGAATGAAATGAGGGATCGGAATCGGAGTAGGTAGAGTTTTCATCTTTTTTCATGTGTTTGTACTCACTGACGCCTACTAAATTAATATATCTCCACATGAAAGGTTTCTTTAAAGTACTAGTACTCTAAGTACTCTTTAAAGTACGTAGTAAGGACTTTAAGAACTCCCAGATCTTAAATTAGAATATCATTGTGTACAACATTTTTTAATGCTATGATATTGAGATTGGCGTTACAATCTACGGAAATGTAGCTAAAAATTCTACCCATTCCAACACCTGGTGAAGAGACAATGAAAAATAAGACAAATGACTGCAATGAAGATAATGCTGAGTTAGCACGAATGATTGGAAATTATAGTGCTTATGTACATTGCCCGAGCGATTATAATTTGTATAATACTGCTGAAAAAGAGAAAAAGTTAAAAGTAACAAAAGTTTCCTGAAAACGAAAAAGAATGTCGCAAATAAAACAACCTAAAGGGTAAGAAATCAAGACAAGTAACATTAAACTACCAATCAAGCAGTATCGAAAGTAAGCATATAATTGAGCTAGATCGAGATTAATACCAACATGCCTGATGACAGCAATCAGACATACGAGGACTACTACTGCTTGATTCGTTAACTTGGTAAAGAGCTAATATCACACCATTACCGGAACAGAAGATATATAAAACATCTATTAAGGTGGTTTCAGTCCATACAAAAGTTTGACGCACAATACGCGTAGACGGAATTAATAAAAATAATATTTTATATATGGGAAAATAGTTTAGAAAATCTAGTTGCCGCGTAATAAATAACATTTGCAATTTATAATATAATTACGAAGATATAAAGCTTTTAAAATTTTGTATGAAAAATTTCAAAGTTTTAAATCTTCGTAATTATTTTATAAATTGCAAATGTTATTTGTTACGCGGCATCTAGATTTTCTAAACTATTTTTCCATATATACAAAGTTACTTATATTAAAACCGTCTACGCGTATTGTGCGTCAAAGATTTTTATAAAATTGACCCCTCTGCAACCGCCTTAAAAGCTTTAAAACACGAGTCTACTGGTAAAACGTCAAATCCAATCAAAAAGTTATGATATTAACCAGAACTTTATAATTCTATAGCACAAGTTGATCCGATTTCACAAAAAATGTTATTGTTACTCCATTACAATAATTAGATTAAGGCTAAAGTTTTCAATGGTATAAAATTGTCTTCATATTAGGCGGTTGAATTCGCCGAATGTGAAGACAGTATAAGGTTTAACGCCGATCTGTCGAAGTTAATAAGATAATCAACCCTGCACCCGCGGCATGACGGCGCGATACATATCTATCGCACCCTACCTCTCTTTCTTTTTGCGCGCGAACGAACGAGCCAGCAGGCGCGATAAAACGTTTATCGAGGCGTCATGCCGCAGGCGCTCGCTGTAGTAATCGAAATGAGCTCGGAAAACATGGATCGGCGAAGACATTGGACGCGAAGTCAATAGAGCGACTTTTCAAACAAAGTCGATTTGGTTATTGGAAAACATACTGCACTTATGCACTCTAATTCACAAAAGATATATTTATACAGGGTGTAAAAAACCCTGTTGAAGCCTTAAAGGGTTGCTTCAGGACATGAAACTGAACAACTTTCACTATAGAGTCCATACAAAACTGCAAACATAACTCAACCGAAATGTATGGGACAGCAGATTTTTTTCGCGATTTCGATATTGGTCCCAAACAGAAAGTTGTTCAGGTTGATGGTCTGAAGCAACCCTTTGGCTCCAACCGGGTTTTTTTACAGCCTGTAGATAAAATGATAGATAACCCTGATATATGGGTTCCAGCAGCTTCCAGCTTCCGTTCCTTCCGTTCGTTCAGAAAAAGACAATTTTGTGGAGATTCAAACTTATGAATATAATATTGAATTTTGTTTTTTCTTCACACTAGTTATTGAACTAAAAGATTACCATGCGATTTTACTAATTCTCTATTCTGTGCTCTAATTATTGCAATGGAGCAACCCTTTGAACCCCCAACAAGACACAAGTGGACAGACAATCAGCACAAAAGTGTAGATATAAACACACATACACCGGCACCGACTGACCTTCTCGATCCACGTGCTGTGTGTGGCGCGCGATGCCGCGCTGCGCCTCTACGTGCCGTTAGCGGGTTAGCATGGAAACGCATATGCATTCACACTCACGTACTACCGTTACATGGCCACGATGTACGCGGGACTGTACTTTGTGTTACTACTAACTTATGATATATCAACAGTCTATGAAACAAACTTGATAATATACTAATAGCCCGAAGATAAAAATATTAGGCAAAAAAACCTATGATAGATAACAATATTGTATCGAGACCTTTTCTTCGTACCTTCTACCTGTACCTGGTAGACAAAGTTATATTACAGCATAAATACATAGTAGTATTGTATAAGTAGTATACTTTTTCGGTGAAGGAAAACATCGTGAGGAAACCTGCATGCTTCAATTTCGAGGCCTGTATTGTACCTATTGTCCATTACAAGTGGCAACGGGCTCACTCCCCGTCACACTGGACAGAGTTTCGGTACTACTAGTGAAACGTGGATGTTCTGAAGTTTCAGAATATCTCTGACTACCCCCTCGGGGAATATAGTTGTGAGCATATGCTTATGCTATAACTATATAGTCCTTACGGCAACAGATCTACTAGCGCAGAGCAATAGAGGGGGCCTTGCCGGGAAGCGGGCGGCGCGGGTCGCATCCCCAGCTCTGTATGAAGAGGTCGGGATAGCCTTGCATATCTGCGCATGACAGCGTAAGTACACCGGGGCGCGGCGGCGGCATTGCCCGCCATCAAGAGCGTTGCCCTACTGTAAGCCTTACAGTAATACTGTGATTATATTACGTTATGCAATACAACTTGCTCACCAAATAATTTATACTCTGCACGTGTTTCGCTTCACCAAGGAGCATCCTCTGACCGGCGAACGTTCGCAACAGAGTTCTTACTCCACCGAAACACGTGTAGAGTAGAAATTATTTGGTGGGCAGGTTGTATTGCATATTGTCTACTAGGAATTTAGAAGCGGAGATCTCGATACAATCTTGTTACCTACCTATCAGTATTAGTCATTGATTTCCGCAAAGTAACGCCTGATTCAATTAATTAAGTAAAAGTTTACTAAAAAGTTTTTTCAGAGTTAACTAAGCAATTAAGTAACTAATTATTTTTTTAGACATGATTGCAAGTTATCTTTTGTTAGAAGAACGCAAAGTACAGTCCCAAATATCAAAATAAAATAATGATAAAGCATTATGTTATATCCAATTGTTATGTTTTTTGCATGATATTATTTTATAACTGTTAATTATTATTATTTTTTTGTTAAATTTTCAATTTATTGTTCGATTATAAACCTTCACCTTGATGATTAAACCTTTTATTATAATGATTTGTGTCAAAATCTCAAAAACATGTGCAAAGCCTCATCAGAAATATTCAAGATAGAATACAAAAACTATTTCTGATTAGGCCACGAATATCAAATACTGTTTGTGCATATGACAGGGTCACTGATGAAATGAATGTTGTATCAGTATTTATAAATTCTAGCTGTTAATTCCTTCTCCAGATTAAAACTCTAGCCACCTTCAAATTCATTCAGTTGTGGGTTAGTAAAGTTTCGACATACCTTTTCCATCCAAGTGGAGCCCTGTTCGTCTCCCTCGCCGCACACTAAGAACTCTTCAGCGCAAACTGCACGAATTTCGTTCTTCAAGCCTAGGAACAAAAAAAAATGAATGTGTGGCGTTTTTTTCGTCCACTATTGTGACAGAAGATGTCTGCTAGTATGTTTAGGAAAACATGTTTATAGTACATCCGGTGGATATCAGCATCGCTTTCGAAGCTACCAATAATTAGTGTTTATATCTTTGTTTTATTTATCATAAACTAAGTATAAGCCTATTCTTTCTTACGCCATATAAAACCTTTGACTATTTATTATAAGGACAGGCCTTGCGGTAGCATTTCCCCTCTGCCACGGTATAAGAACCATTGATCATGTGCATTTACATTCAATTTTATATCTTATCACTAAACGAGGAAGCCTATAATTCTGACACCAGGGCTCTGCCCACACGATAAGAAGAAGAGAAGCCTATAATTGTGAAACAATAAGTACGAACTTATGACGACGGGGGTACACGAGACTACTTTCCGCTATTTTCAACATTCAAAATTAGAATCTAAAGTTATGGGGAACAAAATCCAAAGTTGCGGATTTCATGTTACCTCGCCCCCCGCATAAAGTGGCAGAAATGTTTGTTAGTAGAATGACACGCGTAACTAGTCCCTATATATAAGTAGTCAAAGTATAAAACGGCTCTGCGCTAGGACATAGTTACTCGCTAGTCTAACCAAACATTGGCTACTATACGAATATGTCATTCGATTATCTGGCAAATCTGCCTACAGATCATGATACTTTTCGTGGCCGCCTTTCTTTCCCTACCTTCTTTGAAGTGCCCAGCCCCTTTATGTCTGTATTAGACTTAGATTCTCGATTGTACACAAAAACATAACTTAAGAAGACTATTCTCTGATAAGATGATCTTTATTGCTTTTATGAAATAAAATGTAAACACTCACCAGTCATTTCAGCCCTTGTGTATCCAACATTGGGGAACACGTCGTTCAAAAGAGAGAAGAGCAGTGGAATGTCTTCCGCCACCAGCTTGGGGACCATGGTCTCGCAGACGGATTGAATGAGGATGTCTTGTTCGGGGAGAGACTCTGCGATGGACGCTTCGTCTGGTACTTCGGTGCCGCGTTCTATCAAGTTTTCCTTGAGAAAAAGTTGTGAGTTTAGTATTACACGTTAATTAAACCAAGATATGGTCACTCTGTAGACACTTGCGGCTTAAAATATGGTCGTAGTTTACAAACGACCCGGATACGTCTAAGTTGTGTTCCATATGTAAAACCATACCGTCTTTTATTAGTTAACAGTGCCGGGGACAGGGAGTAGTAGTTGTACACAGCATATTTATAATATTATTTTTTTATTGCTTATGGGTTTGCTCTTGACCTCAATCCAGTCCTCAGGACGAAGATGGGGTCGAAGATGTAGCGAGCTTACCCAGAAGAAGCCTATTCACTCGTACTTTAAAGGAATTCGGGTTGTAAGCGCTCGGAAATACTGACGCAGGCAGGGCATTCCACTCCTTGGTTGTGCGCATTATAAAAGATTCAAAAATCCAGGCCATATAGTTTTACCAACCACTTTTGAAAAGAACGCTTCTAATGACGAAGACCCTATAATAATGCGGAGGGTTTTTTAAGTGCATGATCATACCATCAAATTAAACAACTTTTACTAATGGGACTAATTCGAAATCGCAAAGAAAAATCTTTATTATACAAAACTGCAATCTTACTCGACCGATTATGTATGGGAAACTGACTTTTTTTCGTAAGAGAATGTATAGAGAAAGTTGTTCAATTTGATGGTCTGGTCATTCTCTTAAAAACCGTCAGCATATTAAGAAGGACCTTATATACTAGCCCGACTTTATTCTTATTTTATTTATTAATTTTTTTTGAAGCAACGAATCAAACTTAATTATAACAGGCCCATATTATAAATACCTTAATCTAGAATATATATAAAACATAGTATAACTTAGATTAAACACTACACTCCCTAGGGTTTCTTTGTTTTCGCTACCCTGTAGCGTCGAAAGACGACTCATGTGATAATGATAACCAATACAACAATCGGATGAAATTATTATTGTAAGTCAACATTTAATTAATGTAGCATGTTTTACCTTGATCTTCTGGATGCGATCACGTTTCACATTACCAGCTGAGACAAGGACAGACTTGAGAGCTCGCAGACCAAAGTCGTAGTGAGATTGGTTTGACAGCTGCTCGTCGCACAACCTGTAACAAAAGTTAAATTATGGATTACGTAGCCGAGTCAAATAACTGAATGAAATATAGTTTGGTTCCACAAAAATATGTACCCAGGTATAGGCATATTTCATAAATCGAGTTACAGGTCGCCCAATGAATCATGAGCGCTGGTGGAAAATGACGTATTTACATAGACCGGCACAAAATTAATTTAATTCAAAAACAGCTGTAGCTATATCAGGCAGGATGGAAAAATGTATTCCTACCACACTAGATGTTGAGATGCGGAATTAACCTTTTCAACACCACATCAAATACAAAAAATCTTTACTCAAACGCCAAGCCCGTTTGTTGCCATTATACAGAGAACAAATTAGGGCTGTAATTACGTTGAAAGTAAACTTTTAATTGAAGAATATTGCTCAAGAACAAGAAAACACGTACCATAGTATTATTTTTATTACGTACGAGATATATTTTCTCATTCCTATTTTATTGATTAATCCATTTTTGGCGGTCAAACTGTTGTTAAGATATATCCGTTGACGTTGAAAAGGTTAATATCCACTCTTACTAACTTGAAGAACGGTACGATCTTGCACGCCAGCTTCTCCGCAGTCCTGAAACCTTGGCTGAACAGCATGACCTCGGCAATCAGCTGCCTGTCAGGCGTGGTCATGGCCAAGCTCCTGAACAACTTCTTGAGGTTATCGGGCAGGTTGGAGCGGCCCGCGTATCCGGGGTTCATTGTTATGAAGATAGCCATGTCCTGGCTCACGCGGACTTGCTTGCCGACTAGTTCGACGGTGATCGAGCGGCCTGTAAGTATGAATGTGTTGTGAGCTATATTTTCTAAATTAAGTGATATTATTGTTGACTGGCTATTGCAAGCAATGATCGTTATGTAACACTGGGACCATTGCTGCTTTATTGTGTTCGTCTCAAGCTCAACAAGAGATAGAGAATTGACTTGATCGTAGAGCAAGAAATATGCGATTCTGAGCATAGTTTTATTATAGAAGGTCCACTAAAATCCTCTAGGGAAATAGACAGAGATGTCCGGATGAAACCACCGCGTGTTCGCAAATAGTTTAGCATGATATCCCACGATATGTATTTGAATTGACTGCTATCATTACATTTATTTGAAATAACTTATAAAACAGAGCTAGTTCAGTCAGTTATAGCTATTGACTACAACGGTTATGTTCGAGGCGTAGCATTATACTCTTTTAATATTAAATTCAACTCCAAATATAACTAAATCCGGTATACGTTATAATTACTTACTAGTATTGTCTCCCTCCTGGTGACTCTTGAGGGCTTCTTGAATAGTCTGCACTTGTTGGGACACGGCTGACAACATTCTCTCTTCCAGACGGTTGAACTCGTCGAAACAACCCCACGCGCCGACCTGATAACATATTATTTTGTGTTTGTTTAGAATTTTATATGATTAGGATTGAGCCTTATCTGGCAGCTTCTTAGCTGGCTACCCTTTTCTGTCGCTCAAAAACGTCATTGTCTAGAGCAAGAAAGGTTGCAGTACCGCCGGTGCTGTCGCATTCCGCTATCTTTATCGCTCTAGCAAATGACGGTCCTGTGCGACAGAAAAGGATGGAGCGTCAAAAATGCGATTCCGTGCTGCCAGATGAGGCTTAACCCTTAACCAGCGAAAAATTGCGGTATTGCCCGATTTCTTCGTCGTCGTTGTAAATTATCGCGTAACTCATAGATGTATTACCTAAGGTCTAACACATACTTCCATTTCAAGAGCAGTTAGTAAGATAGCGTAACCAACATTAGAAAGTCTTAATAAAGTATTTGGTGTGAAAGATTACAGACCTGACAAAGACCGACGAAGATGCGTCCCATGGCCTGGAAGTCAAAGGTCTCGTCGCAGTTGAACACAAGCACGAATCTGCCCAGCTGGTTGCCGAGTGCCTTCACAGATTCCGTCTTACCCGTACCAGCGGGTCCTGTAACATTTACGAAATATTAAAGTGTCCCCAAATATAATTATCTTATAATCAACTTGGACTGCTTTATATTTAATTCGAATACACATGACACGAAGTTAAATATTACTGTCGGTTGTATTCATCCTTTATACACTAAATAAAATTAGAAACAGTAGGTATACTAAGAGACACAACAATCTTTCGACTCTATTGTGATCTTTATACGATCCATGAATAAATAAGTAGCTATTGATTTCGTTGGAACCTGCAAAAGAATGTCAGAGACTCAAACTGTATGGCTGTTTGATATATAATAAGTGCATACCAAACGGAGAGCCACCGAGCCTGGCTTCTAGTGCCTGCGTCATGGTGAGGTAGCAGCGGTCGGTCAGCGGGGTCTGCACCAGGCGGTCCTGCACCCCAAGGTACTCGAAACCGTACAGGAACTTGGCGTTCGCCATGTGGATTGTTAGCTGCTGAAGTACCTGCCGAAAAGAAAAACAGGTTACCAAAACATCACAGTGCCGGTGAACGTTGAACGTCGCATATGTGCGGCCATTCTGAGTAAAAAGTAGGTTGATTGAGTGCAGACACTACAGTCACCTAAATGTTTT
Source organism: Agonopterix arenella (assembly GCA_927399405.1). Classification (NCBI taxonomy): domain Eukaryota; kingdom Metazoa; phylum Arthropoda; class Insecta; order Lepidoptera; family Depressariidae; genus Agonopterix; species Agonopterix arenella. The sequence goes on along the minus strand of OV656706.1, from coordinate 10,608,211 downwards.
AAACAAAATTATATTTATTCTTTATACTGCCAGGGTTCATATTTCTAAACTTTATTTCTTTTTATGCAGCAATAATTTGAACACATTGTCAATGGCGCTACGATACGATACACCATATCTATGTCAAATATCCGCTAGGGTGCTCGCTATGACATAGAGGCATGTTTTCACTATGGCGCTTTCACGACCCAGCGGCTAGGCTTCTTTAATAAAAATCACCGTATTTCCTTTATTTAAGCGCATAAATTGTGGAAATAAAACTAGTCATTATTACGATAAGGACCATTGCGAGCGGAGCGTTCTATTTATTATAAGTAGAATGCGCTGTGCTCAGTTGTCATATAAACGGACATGATAACTTACATCATTGTTCCTGGGGTCGAAGTAGAAACGCATCTCGCAGAGCCATTCGAACGAGCGAGGGCTGTTCACGTCGGATGCGATCAGGCGGCGCGTCACCGTCCTCTTGTGGACGAACTCGTTGATCTATTACACGAAATAAGATTGTTTAGATGAATTTTATACACATACACTATTATAAAACTGTAACAGAAGCGTCAGTAGAAGATATTAACAAAAAAAGGTTACAATATGGTGTTTAGGTGTACCAGACTCCAAATCACCGATTTTTCACAGAGTCTTCAGACCCTCACCCCCGCCACTTGCTAGGGCGAGCGGCTTACACGTGAGTTTATGAATGTATTTATGCTCACCAGGTGTTCGAGCTTCCTCCTCCTGAGCGCGGGTTGCTCCTGCAGCACGGAGTCTGCGAGGATGTTCAGCATGTTCTCCACGTGCAATAGCACCGTCTTCAGACCCTCACCCCCGCCGCTTGCTAGGGCGGCTTCCACATCTTCCGACCAGAGGATTTGAGCTGCTAGCACCACGATTTGAGCCTGAGAAATGGAAGTACAATGGATTATTTTCAAAGTCAGCGATAGTATCGTATAGGTCTTTCTTTCAATTTATCAAACAGTTATATCAGTACAGAACGTGGGCGCAATGTATGGGCGTTTTTTTTTTTACAAATAACAAATACCATGTCCCTAAACGTGTACACAGCCACGTGTACAAATTTAAAACCTTTAAAGAAACAAGATATTGAAGAATTTGAAAGGTATAGACTGAGTGTCGGTAGTCCAAGAATTTTATACTGCTTCTTTAATTCTGCAAATATTTGTTTACCTGATACTTATCACACCAGTCAATAAACTTCTGCGGGTCAACGTTTCCATCCTTGAACTGTTTGACGTCGCCGACGGCGTCCTTGAGCCTGCAGGCTAGAGTAACGCGCATCTCACGCTCCACCATCGACAGCCAGGAGTTGATCTTTGGATTCTCTATGGTCGATACCGGCTGCGTGAAGTACACCTGCAAATAAATTAAGATTAGGATGTAATCAAAGGATATATGGATGCCGCGATGAACGCGCTGTTTTATAGCTGTTTCGTCTGAGTTTAAAGTTAAAAACTAGCTCTCATCGAAATCAATCAATGTAGACCATAGTGTAAATCACACAGACCTGCCATATCCAATTCTAATAATTAACTGACATAGGTCCGCCACACACATACGGAATTTCGAATCACGATTACGATTACGTATGGATTTTTCCCTCCACTATTTCAAATCCTATGACCTAAGTCAGTTAATTATTCCTTATTATCAATGGCTAACGGTGACAATAGATTGTAAGATATCCACCGTTCAGTGCAAGTTCAGTGGCATATTAAGGCCCCGTCTAAAAACATGTGTAAAATCAATCAATCGAATTGGTCAATATTCCTTACTTGACTGAACCAAGCTAATTCTGGCCATAATTAAGAAAAGGGTACTAATTAAGAGAAATTTGGGAGTGTATTTAAAAATGGCGATCAATCATTTCTGCCTTCTCCAAAATTGGATGGGACAGATCTGAGAATAGAAGCGGTAGCATGCGCGTGATAAGGCTATATCACGCCGTGTATCTCGTTCATTCGAGCTATTCAATAAGCTATTTTTAGAGTTACTTACTTCTTCTCCCTCGCGTGACGCAATCCCATTGATAACAGTGTTGTCCTCATTCAGTATGATGGCCGCTACGCCGGCAAACATCTTCTTGAAGTGCTTCTGCAGACGAGCAATGTTCTTGCTGTTACCTATTATTTCTAACAGATCCTCGTCTCCCACAAAGTAGAATCTGAAATACAAAACGTGGTTACTTACACCATACATGGTAAATAAAGTACTGCCTTCAACATGGTCTGCAGCTTTATTGGAAATTAATAATAATAACTCTTACAAGCACATACATTTTATCTGATCCCAAACTGAAGCTTCAGGGCTTTTTATTGAGGAATCCAAACAGCAAAGATTAACATAAGATCCATGACCGAACCGAATCTTTATAAGAACAAAAGGGTTGTGAGTCTTGGCTACTTTTTTACTTGAAATGTTTTGATGGTCATTAGCATCGCATCCTAACAAGAGAGGTTAGTTACCTAGGGAAGCTGGTCCTCTCCCGCTCGAGGTATTCGCCGAGCGCCTTCTGTATCTTGCCGAGCAGATCGGCGAGCCGCTCGAGCGAGCGTTGTACCCCGGGGATGTTCAGCACGTCGGTCACCATCGGCGATTTGCTCACTTTCTTCATTAGACCGAGGAATTCAGAGCTGGTAGACAAAACAATTGGGATTATCAATTTTGATAGTGTTATTTAGAGTATTCCTCTACGCTTTTGTCGGGAAGTAAGCACACAGTTAAGCGGTAAGACCCCCTTTCTTTTACCTTTTTGTCTCTTTCTCTACATTTTAGCTAGACTATTTTTAATTGTTACAAGTTTGAAAAAAAATCGTTCTTTTTCTGAAAACTATTGCATTTAAAAAAAAATAATAATACGTTTTTCTAGTTTCAAATATTATTGATTTTTAAACATGTTACAGCCATGTTGTTAAGGCGCTCACGTCCCCTTAAGACGCAACAGATTGAAAATTTCGTTCTCTGGGTAGTGGGCTCGGTGGCGAAATTGGATAACGCAGTTCCCCGGTTTGGAAAAGTGCGGGTTCATGTCCCGCCCGAGACAAATTTTTCAATCTTTAATTTGATTCGTGTTTCTAGTATTTCAATAAAGTATATGGCGTGGCTGAATGATAAATATAGCAAAACAGATGCCCGGAAAGATGGGCCAACATTCTAACACCGTGGATCCCGGAGAATGGATGTCGCCGCCGACCTCGGTTACCTTCCATGATGGATGGATGAAGCTGACTTTAGACAGGGATGTATGGAGGATAAATGGAGAGGCCTTTTCCCAGCAGTGAGATAAATAAATAGGCTAAAATAATGTACAGTCTGTTCAAATACCTAATGCTCTGGAACCGGCTGGTCTCGACGGGCAGCAAGGTCTTGATATCAGCAGACCCGCTGAAGATCCCCTCCAGGTAGACCCAGCGTCTTTGCACGTCGATCCACACGTCGAACAGAGCGTTGATACGGTTCAACTTCTCCTCCCAAGTCAGGGCTTCCTCTTCGAACACCTTTAAAAAATACGTTTTTTAAATAAAACAGCGCGTGAAGGGTATCCGCGTTAAATACACGCTTTTGCTAGTTTAGATATGTCAATCCGCATGAAAATGACCTTATAGCGGTCGTTATTCTTCTATCGACTCGACGTCATAGTTTGACTTGCCTTCGAGGTAAAGAGATAGCAGTCGTTGCTTTACTACCTCGAATACAACAACCGCATTTATCTTAGTTATTACTTGGCCTGTTTTTACCCCACAAGAGGGCACACCTGACCGACTGTCAAATTAGGGCAGGTTGAAAGCAACTGGTTTACCTTGAGGCAATTGACTCCCTAGTATGTCTATGAAAGTGGCGACGGGCCCACTTCCTGTGACACTAGAAAGAATTTGGGCACTGCTATTCAACTGTGAATATTCTGAACAATATTGTAAGTATAAGAATATCTTTGACTGCCACCTCGGAGAATATAGGCGAGCTAGAATTTTATAATATAAACCAGTAAAGAGGTAAAATATATACCTTGTAATAAGGGGAGAGTTTCATAGCAGCAACACTGTTGATGTGCTCCTTGACTTTGTTGAACAGGTCGTCCCAGCCGCGGATGATCTTGCACTTGTTCTGGTAGTTTATTAAGTCCAGCTCGTAGCTCTGCCATGACTCGCGGACCTGATGAAAATGGTACATATGTTTAGTGTTAGTTCGGAAATCGTGTCCAGATGCTGTTTAAATGGAAATTTTTAGATTTTAGTAACAAGAATGCATTGATACCATTTTTGTCTGTTTGTGCACACATCACTTAAAACCTACTGAACCGATTTGGGTGGGGTTTTCATAAAATTATAGGGATTAGTTTGGATTAACATTTAGGGTTTATTTCATTGCTATCGGTTCATTAATCAAAAGTTATTTAATGTCAGTGGTCTGCGCATGATTTCCTTCGCTTCTTTTATTTGTAATTGATGAGACCGATCGGGCGAAATGGAAGGTTTTTAATCGCGCTGTTTTCTAACTGGTAATATCAAAGAATTGAAGTATCAAGTGAATCAATACCAGTTTGTAGCTCTAGCTGACATTATGCGACAACAATACCTGTTTCAAGAACTCCTCGAGCGCCATCTCTCCCTGTGCCACGGAGACCACATCCTTCACCGTGTGCTCGTTGTGTAGCAGGTCTGCGTCCCACACTTGGCCGAGGGTCAACTCTGAGAGAGACCACTCCACTTTCAGAGCGCGGCATAGCTGTCGCCAATGGCGTTCCTTCAGGGCGTCAGATTTCAGCTCCACGATCAACATGTTGACCTAGAACAAACACAATACCGGTTGATCACAAAATTTACTAGCACCAAATGGATTCATTATGAACTACTAGCCTAGTTCTTCTTCTTATCGTGTAGGCAGCAACTAGCAAGCCTTGGTGTCAGAGTTTTTTCAGACCGCCTTACGGCCTCTGACGTGGTTTTTATGTAACGTCTACTACCATCAGAGATAGTGGCCGGGACCAGCGGCTTAACGTGCCATCCGAAGCACGGAATCATCTAGCCTAGTGTAACAGCAAATAGGTTTAAGGTATAAGCAGTACGCCTGATTTGAGGTAACATATACACGTGTGAACCTCATTCTTACTGAATTACTTTTTGGTAATATTGTTTCGGTTCCGCTAGTTTACAGGGCTAAGCTATTACATTTGCAATGAAAGACTGAAGAAATTGATCAAGATCTGAGATTTCTACGAAAGAGACAATTTGAGAAATATACGTTTTATTACCAGGGATACTAATAGTGAAACTTGGATGTTCTGAGGTTTCAGAATATCTCTGACTACCCCCTCGGGGGATATAGTCGTAAGCATATGTGTGTGTGTGTGTGTGTGTGTGTGTGATGTATTACCAGGGGTTTCTCTATATATATTTTGCTGAAAAGTACATTCTGCGTTGAAGCCCTAAAGGTCTCGACTATTAATAGAAACTTCGTTAAAATAATAATATAACCTTCTTCATAAGGGAGTATAAATGACCCACATTGGATCAAAAGTAGGTACAAACCTTAGTATAAGACTGCAGTAGTTTCCGCACGTACTCGTAACTGTCGTACATGCGCAGACGAGCGGGCAGCTCCTTCAGTTCGTTCAACATCGCTTCCAGTTGTTGCCTACAACAAAGTCGCTAAATTAGTAATCGGACATAAAACATAGTTATTTAAAGCCTACATGAATACCACTGCAGGGCAAAGGTATCCTCTCACTAAACATTCGATGTAATTTCTCATAGTCGACTGCTTATTTAGAAAAGCAGTCAGTTAGGCAGGATATTGTAATGTGTACGAGTGTGTACATTTAACACCGATGCACCCTCTCGTCTTTACCGTTCTGAATATGATGTAACGGGAGACAGTTACGGTCATTGAAGGAGTAGTGACCATATAATTTTATTGTGGCCAGCAGGTGCAGACATCGTAGATGTTAAAGATGCTTGGTGAAATTAATGACCTCTTACAACACCTCTGGGTTAGTGTTATTCGAAGCCGGACACACAGCACTTGACGAATATAGTGAGGGACATATAATATGAAATCTTTTGACGAGTTTTAGACATTATATTGTATGCTTAGCGTCCGTAGTACCTTAGTTTCCTAGGTTGCACAGAGAGCCACGGCTTCTCCCTGATGTCGTCGATCTGGGTCCAGATCTTGCTGAGAGAAGACCACACGCCGCGCAGGTCTTGTAGCTCTTCTAGAGCCACCGTCATGCGCTCGTTGTTTACTGAACTACCTATTGTATTCAATAAAAGATAACATTTAAAACTCATGACAGAAGAAATACTTAAGTAAAAATCAATGTTAATGTCTATAATTCGAAGGGAGATGCGAAACAAGGCTATTATTATTATTATTATATTAGCAGGAGTAGACAATGTAAAAATTACTATGGAGATTATGCATCTTTCTATTTCTTCTTCTATCGAGTCGATGGCATGTCATTTTATATTTTTCCAGCCCAGTATTTTGCCACGCGGATAGCACTACCAGCAGCGTCCATAATCTTTCTACTGCTGATTTGAAAGTGTGATGTTCAAAAATCGCACTCCAGGTGTCATACAGAACTGCAATTCTACTCTACCCGAATGTGTAGGACAACAGATTTTTTTGGCCGATTTAAGTTTTAGTCCTATAGAGAAAGTTTTTCAGTTTGATGGTCTCATGATCCTCTTAAAAAACGGTCAGCAAATTAAGATGGGATATATATCAGTCTTCATAAGCAAAACTTTTGCTTTTTATTTCTTCTTAGTCACAAGGTTGCCTTGCTTGTACCAATATAATTTTTTGCTATATACTGTAAATCACTACATAGTATAAAACAAAGTCGGTTCCAGCTGTCTGTCTGTCTGTCCATATGTATGATTAGATCTTTAAATCTACGCAACTGATTTTGATGCGGTTTTTTTTAAATAGAAAGAGTGATTCAAGGGGAAGATTTATATATCAGCGTGCCTGTGCGAATTTGATATTTCACTAATTTCCCGATAAATATAATCTTACCAGTATCATGTAGCTCAAGCGCTTCCCTGGCTTTAGCCACGTTGTCTCGCTCGTCCTTGAGCCTGGTGTATCTGGTCTCCATGGCTTGCAGCCTGGCGAGAGCATCCTCGGGTCTAGTGGACCCGTCGGTAGGCTTGCTGCGCTCCCATTCGCCGAGGAATTCTAGAGTTCGGGCCTCGACTGCTTTGTCCTCTGCTACGATCTTTTGTTGGAGGGATGCCACCTGTGCCAAGAAAAAGTGGAGATATTTTAGTAAGCACATTTATGTCACCATCATTGGCCAATAAACGTCCCACTGCAGAGCACAGGTGTAGACTCAATCAGGGTGTATGGACGTTAGTCCGCCACGCGTGCCTAATGCAGATAATTAGTAGACTACACATACGAATCAGAATTTCTTTATCAGCGTTCATGTTTCCTCACGATTTTTTTCATATTTTTTGAAATTGTTAGGTTTGACTTATCACATTTCTAAATCAGCTCGACACTACTCTGAATTCAGAGCTTGATTTGGCATCGATTGCCCGATCTATTCTGTTTATTTTTAAAGAGCACCGATCAAAACAAGAAATGGATGCCGAATCAGGTTCTAAATTCAGAATAGTGCATTATGCAACAAAAAGTGTATATCACTTAGAATGGCTACCTATCTAGCTGTTTATATATGCTATTCATGTTTTAGCAGAAACTACTAAGCTGGACTTTTGCTTCTCTTTCCAAAAAGTATAAAGAAACATACCTGAGTTTGAATTGAAGAATCCTTCCTTCGCATTATTTCGTTGAAGGCGCTCCATTCTCCTTCTATGTTGTCAACATGCAACCATTGCGCAGGGAACTGGAATCTAACACAAAACACTATCAGTTCTCTCACTAAACTTTATAAAACAAACTTCTTTGAAAACAAAGACAAATTACGACGGATATAATGCGACAAAATTAAAAGAGTGTTCAAACCTCTGTCGTTCCAAGATGCGTTGGGCCTCTCTGTAGATGTCCACTTGTTTCTCCCAAGCCAAGACTTCTCTCTTCAGCTGTTGCACGTAAGTGATGAGGCAAACTGCATCGCTGGTCGAGGCAGCCTCTGAATAAAATAATTTGAATGTGGAGTCTACAGTTGGAAAGAATTGATCTCTATAATCTATATCCCTTTTTCAATCTTTTCATATCATAAGACGGAAATGATTATTACTATTCATTGCACAAAGGTAATACAAATAATTTCATTTTGTATGTCGCACAACAATATTTCTGAACTAATTCGCACCGGCCGGCCGCGATTCGCAGATTGCTGAAACAAAAATTGGACCCTATTTTTTATGGGTGCACTTGCTGCATTACAAGGTATCCCCTGATCTCTAAAGCATGTAATAAATGTGTCAATCTACAGAATGTATACTTAAATGCGTTACATACTTTTGAATTCCGAAGCATCCAGTTCGATATGTAACGCATACAATTTTACACCCTGTATTTTTGACCACCCACATTGTCATATCATCGTTTTCATTTAACATCATCATCACTTTAGCCGATAGACATCCACTGCTAGACATATGCCTCCCCGAAGGATCGCCACAACGACCGGTCACGACCGGTGCCCTCATCTAATCCCGACACCTTCACCAGGTCGTCAGTCTGCCTTTTCTGCAGTCGGCCTAACCACGCTGCACTTTCTCGTACACGGTTGCCACTCGAGAACACTTTACACTAGACTCTAATCACTACTATAACTCACCGATAGTCTGTTGTTCAAGTTGACTGCGCGACTTAGCGAGCTGAGAATGAAACTGCACCATCTCTCCACCGAGCAGCGCTCCGAACTTGCCAAGAACTTCTTTATGCCACGCGTCATACTTCAACGCGACCTTGCTCTGAACGCGAGCGAAGTCGATGACGACTGGGCCGTACTCGCGACGGGTGTCTGAAGTGTCGAATGTCGTACGAGACTTCTTGATGTCGTTGAGACACTTGATCCACAAAGTTATGTCTTCTCCGAGACGACCGTACAGACTGTCTGGTTGGAGATCCCATAGAGCTTGGTAGCTGTGAATTTAAATTACGATTAGATTGATACAAAAGTGACTACAAAAACTAAGTAAAATAAATAAAAACATGATATAATAACAAAAAATTAAAACCGACTTCAAAACTAAAAAAGTACATAATAATATTGCAGTCGATGAATTTTACGTTCGCATCTATAAGTAACATATTTATTATTTGTTAGTTTATAGACAACATTATAATTGTTTGTTTATCAGTACGTGAACCATAAAGCAAAGGTTTATGTAATTTCAGTCAAACCTACTCAAAAACAATGTCAAGATGCTGTTGCTGCTGATGCTGCTTGCTATTAATTAACCCATAAATGGCAAAGAGGTTTAGATAATCATCGTAATAATCATCCTATATGCGCCCCATTGCAGGGCATCAGAGAATAATTTCCTTGATTTAACAATATTAATTTGGTTTTTATGTGCCTTATGTTAAAAAACAGCGATTTCATAATTCAATGGGTCCAATTTTTACGTCCAAATCTAACTAATTATTATTTTTGTGACATTATCCCCAATGTGAATTCGCTTTGATTTGCTGGTTAAAATTGAGCTCTAATCTTGCTTATTGACGAAACAAAATCTCCTAGATTGATTAAAACTTAAATAAACTTGTTGGAGGTCAAGGTATAAATAAAATGTGATACTAACCGCAGCCACTCGTCGACGTACTCGCGGACCTGCGAGATCTTCTGCTCGATGGCGTCGTACGCATTCTCGACGGGGGACGAGCCTCCGGGCAGCTTCGTCAGCAGGTTCCTGTAGGTCGCCGTCTGCGCACGAGCCACGCCCACTTGATACCTGTTAGTGCGACCGAGGATTAGAAATACAGGGGTGGTAACTGATTCCATGGCCAAATATACTGCTTTTAGTGACTAAAACCCTCTAAAATACTGACTTACTGACAAAATATCTAGAGTACTTGGTCTGTATGGAGCATGTTTGTGAATAAGTAAGAAAAATGTTTTTGTGTTTGGCCTCCACCATCCCCATAGCCAACCTCTATTGTTAAAAATTATTTGTTCTCAAAAATTCATCACTGGGGCATGTGGCCCACATGCTTGTTCTAAAGTGATAGTGTATTGTATATAAAAAAAATACTCAATATACTGACTTTCTAACCATTTTTCGAAAAAAAAAAACCGACTTTCACTGACCTTAGCCAAAAAAACGAACTTAATGACCAGTTAGTAAGTTAGTAGGTAATGTAATACGGTGGCTTACCACGTATACGACTATTTCGCCTCACTAATCCACTTATTGCGCTTATGATCTAGCAGCGTGATAAAGAATAGCTCAGGTAAAGATGCCGAGCGAATTGCGAGATAGAAATACACTGGAGTGGATGTCCAGAGAAACCACGCAGGGTAAAGGCTGCCTACCAGAAAGACAGCTCTAGGATTTTAGTTATAGAAAGGGTCACAGAATAGTCACTTTTATACAACGCGCGCCTCCACTCCTTCTGTATGCTACACGCCTTAGGAGCTTCTTCGCTAATAGGTTTTATGCATTGGTCAAAGCTTTGCTTCAAATCAGCAGTATGATACTGTCACTTTCGTCACTATAGAAAGTGAGTGTGAGCAAGCAAATTTGTGCTTTTAAGTATACGATAGAGAGCTCATAAGAGCGCCCGAGGCTTTGAGATGGGTTGATTAATTTGAACCGAAATTTACGAGCTTGAAGTTGGCCTAGGAGTTGGAAAACTATGTAGCAACCTTGCTAAGACTCGTTGAACAAACCTAGTGCTCTGCAGCCTGTGCTGGCTGGTGACAACCGCCTGCCAGGCGAAATTCTGCCTCATCAGATCAGGTTTTATTGGCTTTCTGCTTTATACTCATGTAACTACCGTATTATAATGCTGTTGGTTTTCCGATAAAATAAAATAAATAAATAAAATCAGCTGGAAGCGCGCCTCCTCCAGCGATCTGCTAAGACTCGTTGCACAAACCTAGTGCTCTGCAGCCGGTGCTGGCTGGTGACGACCGCCTGCCAGGCGAACATCTGCCTCATCAGCTGGAAGCGAGCCTCCTCCAGCGAGGGGAACAGGTACATCTGCTGGTTCGTGATGCGCACCTCGTGGACTACGCGGGCGATCTGCGGAATTTTAGAATCGTTAAAAATTGTGTGAAGATTTTCAGTTCTAATCATGATTTCTGATTTCACAACTTGTTTTAGGCAACAAAAATCAATCATTTTTAAGTTTTGCGTGCGGTCTTGTTTGCAATTACCAAATTAATGCACGCATACATGCATGTATATATTCGTGAATATTCCCAGAGGGGGCAGTCAGAGATTCTTAAAACTCAGAACATTCACGTGTCACTAGTAGTACCGAAACTGTCCAGTTTCACGGATAGTGAGCTCGTCGCCACTTATAAGGGACAATGGGTACAATACACGCCTCGAAATTGAAGCATGAAGATACGATGTTTTCCTTTAGCGAAAAGCCAGTGGTGCCACAAATAGTAAATTAATTCTGTCATTGGTACGAGTCCGCCTGCACGGCAGGCAAGGTTACTCACCACTAGATCACCACGACTTTCTTTACAAAATTAAACATTAAAAATAAAATTAATGGTTAGTGTGATTTGAACCCGCGTCTATAGAACGTACGCTGCACACAGCTGAACTACTGTTCGACACGTATCAAGTAATCAGACAGCAAATCTAAGTTAGCACTAGGCTACTGGCTATAAACAACGTATCGTACCTGTGGCTCTCCCCCGGGTTTGTGCGTAGGTTCAGCGGGCGAGTACGTGTCCATGGATAGATCCATTTCGTTGCTTTTGCCGAGCAACGCTGCGGTCCACGCCTCTACGCCAGCCTGCAGACGTGCTGCGAGGCTCTTCTCTACCTGTAAACATTTATTGACATAAAAACAAATTTGTATAAATGATAACAAAGACCAGTTAGTGTCGCCAAACATACAAGAGGTATTGGTTTGCGATTTAACAAGCATTGACCGGATTTTAGAAATAGCAACATCGTGGCTGTTCCTTGGCACAGTGCGAAATAGTTTCGATCTACATAGATTACACACACTTCCTGCCCCCCACCAATTTTTTACCTCTCGGAAGACGGGGGAAGACGACAGTAAGGCGTTAGAGCATATTTTGACAGTTTAGTTTGCTTCTCTCGGTCGCACTCATTCATTATCATATCCAACATGCTTACCTTTTTTGTTTTCCCAATTTGTATGAATTGACAGCTAAGTACCCTGGGTGTTCTTGGGCCCACAAAGTTTGAGCAGTATCAATTATTAGTTAAATATTGAAGCTATATCTTATTACGAACCTCCTCATCGAGTCGCTGCACCCACAGACGCAGGTTGCTGTACTGGCGCAGCGACAGGTCGTCTATAGCGCGCTGCAGGCGGCTCAGAATGTCGGCCAGGCTCTGCGCAGAGTACGGGCACGTCTCCAACGAGCGCGCGTCCACTGAGATTTGCTCCTCTACTGCTAGGAGGTCCTCGACCTGCGGGTAGTGTAGTGGTTTAGAATATTTATGGGAAGAACGAATACAAGTTTAGGTGTCAGGACAGAATTTGTTAGTTCACAAGATGCTAATTTTAATAAAGGATTTTTATGTTATGTTTATAAGTTCACGACCCTATTCGGCCACGAAAAAACTCGCCACATTTTCGGCTTCGGGAAAAGGGTCAGCGCACATTGGCGTTGAACTGCTCGAGCATTTTCCAGTGCTCAATGAAATGTCATCTTTATCCAATTGGAATAGATTTGTTAATAAGTGTCCAGTTATAATTTTACATAGCGGACGGCAGCGTTTGCTGGCGCACGCTACTTACAACTCTATGTGAATCGGATAAGGACGACATTTCATTGAGCACTGGGAAATGCTCAAACAGTTCTCCGCTAGATGCGCGCTTATCCGAAGGCGTCAAATAAGGTGGTCTATTCTAAATAACGAGGAGAAGGCGAACACAGCAAAGACGTGAGAAGTATATTAGTGAATACAATCATGGAATGTATTTATCTCTGATGGAAGGAGTGGTTATAAATAAATAAACATCATTACACAATTATGCTGAAATTATCATATTTTCAAAGAGGTAATGATATTATAATTTATGGATTGAATAGGAATTATCTTACAATCAGTCTATGAGGTCACTTAAGTCCACAAGAGATAATCGATCTAGAGTGTCTAAAAATACCAATCTCGATTGTAGAGAGCCAAAATTCCTGCTTAACCATAAGTAGAAATTTTTTTATATCGCTTCCATTTTATATTCATGAATTCGATTTTGAATCGCATCGACATTATATGTCATCGAAAATGTCACAAAAAAACAACGTACCTTCTCTTGAAACAGCAGAACGACTTCGCTCAACTTCTGCACGTAGGGATCAAGCTTGTAGGACTCCCACACTAGGGCCATGCCCTCTGACACTTGGTTGAGAACGTCGCGACGTAGGCCGGCCACTAGCGGGATGATTGACGCTTTGTCACGGATCTGTTATGTGGAGAATATGCGTGAAATTGAGAGGAATTTGAAAGTCATTAAGTACCGTTTAGACCTGCAATTTATCGCCGGCTTACGATCAAGGCCAAATTGCACGTGGAGGGTTTGTGATCGTGCCTTTGACTATTTATTACAAGTACTAGCCTTGCGGTAGCATTTCCCCTCTGCCACGGTATGGGATTAATTAATCATGCGCATTTACATTCAATCTTATACCTTATCACTAAACGAGACAGCTTATAATTGCGAAACAATAATTTCGAACTTAGAACGTTTGGGATTCAAACGTTCAAAATTAGATTCTAAAGTTATGAGAATAAAATCCAAACTTGCGGATTTCATGTTACCTCGCCCCCCGCAAAAAGTGGCAGGAATGTTAGTAGAATTACACGCGTAACTAGTCCCTATATACGTAGTCAAAGGATCGTGCCAATTGCTTTTACACTTCCGATTTGGTCTTAAAAAAAAAAAACTGCTATAAATTGTAGGTCTAAAGCCTAATTTAGGGTTGTTCTATAAAGTACCACAAAAACAGGCTGTAATTTTGCATTATCAGTTGGTTGTTATGACGAAGCTGGCGATTGTCTAGCATCTGTAATAGGCCTTGTAGATTATTATAAAAACCTAAGCAATGCGATGTGTTTCATTAGTTTGATTAAATAAACATGAGAAGAGGCCGTAAAGCGCCTAGCAAGCCTGATGGCACTTTTAAGGTCTACCCAGATTTAGTAAAAAGGATTCTTTTAGAGGTGCTGAATGAAATATTAATAGAAAGTTATTTGAAGTAACATAAAAGGGGTTACGCTTTATTGGATTGGATTGTGAATGTTAACTTATGTTTTTTGCTGCCAGTTATAATATGGGCTCGCCAGTAAATTCATGCTAGATACATTTCGGTTTGCAAATTATTTAAATACACATGCTACGGAAAAGCTAAAATAAAGATAGTGAAGCAACACAGGTTTATTTACAAGTTTATCGGTTTATATTCATTCCCGATACCTATAAGTGGCTGCTATTTATTACATAACCAAGCACCATAGTCGCAAAGCAATTACATCAGTTACACAAGATATTTGTTGTTGCAGAAACTAGGTACAGAGGCGTAAGCCTCTAGTATAATGTAGCAGGGAATATTGAAGAGTCAATTTTAACTATACAGGATGTTAGGGTAAACAATTGCATTACTTTAAGAGGTGATTGTACCCATGACACTGAATAACTTTTACAATGTTAAAAATTTTCCTAAACTTAGGAAATTTGCAAAAAAAAAAATTGACTTTCGATACTAAATGCAATCCAGCTGACCGAACGTTTGTATGAAAAGTCGAAAACAAAAATTGCTAATTTCCTGTAGCTTTCTTAGGGAAAGTTGTTCAGTATCATGGGTACAATCACCCATTAGAGTAATGCAACTGTTTACCTTAACACCCTGTAGGTAGGTATACATTAAAAGCGGTGATATCGGAATCATGCAGCTCGTAATAAAACTACCTTTGTATGATTCCTATTATTTAGCTGCACAAATCAAAACGCACTCGTGTTAGTGAACCACACATATATAACATTATTACAGTATTCTTTGTCAGTTTTATTTCGGTATATCAAATGTATACTTTATAATTTATTTTATCTGTGATAGTTGTGTTGTGCCAATGTAGTTTATTGGTGCTTGAAAATGTGAGTAAAATTTTATTATCAATTTTACCAATTGAAAAGATACGTACCTTCTCCAAAGTGCGTTCGTAAGTGCGTACGCTTTCAATAAGTGAGATGGCGAATGGGTACAGCTGATTCGCCTGGTGAGCCTTGTTCACTATTGCTAGTGGAACCCTAGAAATATAAGTAGTTTTACTTCTTTGTAATACACTAGTAATAATACGACTTTGTCCGCACAAATTATATACCAGATTTTAAGTCCGATCATTAGCTATCAAACAAACAAAGTTTCATCAAAATAGGTTCAGTAGTTTTTGCGTGATGCTCGTTCAAACAAACACACAAACCGACAGATAAGAAATCCAAGAATTGGTGATATGGAATCAGGGACACCTAAAAACCATATCGTAACTTTTTTTTTGTTAATATCTTCAATGTGCAGACACACTTTCTGTTACAGTTTTATAATAGTTTAGATACGTATAAACGTGTAAGCAAGTGCACACCGCGATAGATCTACTGGTTGATCTGTCGCCGATTTTTAGCATAAATCCTCAATTAGACATTCGATTAACTAGCCGAAATTACCATGAGAGTCATCATCTCAGCCGATGGACGTCCACTGCTGGACATAGGCCTCCCCCATGAGAGTAAATTTCAGAAAAATACGTTTTACTACATGATAATCGTGTTCCATAAAATTAATAAGTTTTTGGCCATACATATACTTACAGAAATCAAGCATTGTATTTATACCTGAATCCCAAGTTCTTCAAATTGCGCACTTCTTTATAAAGGGTGATGATTTCCGGCAAGAAGTTGACCTTTAGCTTCAGTATGGTACCGGTTTTGCTGGAGCGAGCGCGCACTGACTCTATTGCGAAGATACGCCCTGATACTCCTAGGTTGCGTTGTTGCACCTGTAAAGATAACATGGCTTAACATTGCGCAAATTATATTGAGAATGCTCACTAACGTATACCTTCATTTGATCCCAAACTAAGCATTCGAGGCTTTTGTTAAGGAAACTTGTCCAACTCCAAACTTTTCCGCTGACTTAATCAGGATTCGAACGTAAGCTTTGCTATCATACCACAGGAAATATTCGACTGACAGACATCTGAAGTTCTCTCGCCGCTAGTCTACTCAGGGCGCGGCCAACGATATTGCACTTATCTTGGACCTAAATAGTTTTCAGCAAAAAGTTATCAACAATAGTATGCATACCTTGCGAGCCCAATCATCAAACACCTCCTGCGTGTCCAGCTTGAGGCGGAAGCTGTCACCATCGGCCTTCAACTTTTGACCCTCAATATGGTTCTCCCATCCTTTACCTGCGATTTTACATTTAATCAGTAAGTTTGTTACAATTTGATAAGACCGGTCATTCAAATCATTTAACTGCTCCCAAACTGGTGTAGCCGACCAGCACAGCTAAGCGCTCTTACAGACGAGCGACACTTTGCGGTCACAGAGGATCGTGCGACGGTCGCGCGACAGTTGCGCGGCTCACGGCGACCGTAAAGTCTATGAGCGCTATGTGTCGCTCGTCTGTAAGAGCGCTAAAGTGGAACTGGGCACGATATATCTGCCGCATTCATTCGAAGCAGTGGACCTAATAGCTAAAGGACTTCCACACTATGGATGCCGACGTCGAGGTAGATCCAAAAGATTAAGTGCGTACTCGGATGCCTAGAAGTTTGCGTTGCATAGGGAAGATTGAAGGAGAGCTTTTGCCTAGCAGTGGGACATAGATAATATACTAAATAAAAAAAAGAAATAGTAAGTAACAAATGTCTTACCAAGAACATCCTCGACCCTTTTCAAGTAGGCTGTGAGTTGATGGTCAATCTGCTTAGCCCAGATAATCGAGCCGGCGACGGGCGGTAAGTCGCGCACCAGAGACAAGCGGCTGCATTTTGATTGAGGGTATTGCACCTATTGATAATACAATATTTTAAGTTCTTCAAGCCTACTGTATTAAAGTTGCACGTGAAATGAAAAACACGTGAAGGCACTAAACCTAAGAGAAAGAATTAAATGACAATCCACTGAACGTTTATAAAAGAAACAAACCACGAATCAGGGTCCTATTTCTTAAACATGACAATAGTAATTTACAATGGCAATTCAGGCTACATTGCTGGTTACTTATGGCGTTAAGCAATATGTTTCCTACCTAACATTAGTAATCTATCTGAAATCGTTATTGTAAAATTACAATTTATTGTCACGTTTATGAAAAAGGCCCCTGGTGCCACTACAGTTCTTTCGCTAAGACAAACCAAAAGATCAGGGTACTCTGCCGTACTTTTTCTCGGAGCGATTATGCCTATTTTTGAATCCTCTTAAGTTGAAACTAGTTCTACCCTTACCTTAAACTTTTCGTGCAGCGCCTCGATGTCATCCTTCACCCGCTGTATAAGCTGGGTCTGGTACTCGCGGATGGCGCCGCGTATGTGCGGACGTACGAACAGCGCGTTGAAGCGCGAGAATATGCGGAACATTTCGTTTGCGTTCTTCGCCGTCCCGAGTTGGTCGCGGAGGTGGGCTGTGATGCGGGTCTCCACGCGATCTGACATACATTACGCATTTATAAACTGACGGCCGTATTTGGGATGGTTAACAACTTTGCTACAATTATCAACGATGTTTCAAGAGAGTAGCACCGTGGCGCACAGTTTCGGTGCCAAATGTTAGCTTATATTGAACTTTATACACACAGAGATGAGTTATAATTTCAATTGACGGGATAAAAAGTGTAGCTGATATTCGCACTTTCGTGGTGTACTGGTGTAATATAATTATTATCTAAATTTAAATTATATCTCAGTTTAGATAAAGTTCAATACGAAGGAGCGTAGAATAGTCTAGATTAGAATATACAATTATACAACTCTAATTCTAATTTGTAAGGCTTTAATGGCTCATTTGAATTGCATACCGATTCTGTCTTCATAGCGGCGCACTGCCGCCTCCCACGCGTCGCATCCCTCGCGCGATATATCCAGACAATCGACCTCCTTCACATTCTCGTACGCCAGGTTCACCTAAAGTGGAAAGTATTTGCTTTATTCTTCATGCCTTACGCCAACATCACAAATGACAATCTCAAAAGCACGTTCACAGCTGTTTCCTCAACCTCTTAGTATCTCTAATTCACTAGAAACTTTATATGATACCTCAGCGATAGCATTAGCATCGGCGGCATCCATTGGCAAAGAGAGTGGCTGCTGAGGCTCCCCGCCAGCACCGGGGTCCGCTGCGACTGTCGCACGGGGACGTAGCACCTGTTAATAGACACACACACAAGAAGTCAAAAACACCCAGAATCCGAACAGATCGAGAAGAGACAAGTCATTTACATTTAGAACATTCACAATTAAGAATCGATACTGAAAAGGTTTCAGGTTCTCAAAGCCCCCCATAATGATTTATGTGCTGCCTCTTTAGCTTAAATGTGATCAGATCACAGAGAGAATGTTGCGGCGAGGCCAGTGGCTTTCTGGGCATCCCAGGAAATACCGAACAAGTAGAAAATTTAAATGTGAACTAACTAAAAGGAAAAAATGTTTGGTGTTGAGGTATGTAACGTATTTAATTGTACACCCTGTATATGTCAAATGGACTTACCCTGAGCATGACGGTGCGCAGTTGCTCGTGGTGTCTTCGGAAGCGACGCATGTGCTCCATCCGAGCCTGCAGCCGTTTGTGCGACGGCGACACTCGCCACACCATCTTGAGGTGTTCGTCACGCTTCTTCTTTACTATGTCCCTGTTTATAAAAATTAGTTATAGTACTAATAATAGTAAGTCAAGTGCTAGCTCTAAAGCTAGCAGAGGAAATGACTTACACGCCTACAGTGCGTAAGTTAATGATTTGAAAGATCGAAGATAGACTTTTGCGGCGAGCCGTTGGAGAGTCCACTACTGATCATAGAAGACTATCTTTGATTTTGTGTAGCGAATGGATTTGTATTTCATATTTATTATGCTGCAGTTTTATATTGATGCCAGGGAGCGACTAGAACGTTCGCCAGTTGTTCCAATACCACCGAACCACTAAGTCAAACACGTATCTCTGAATAAAGTGCACTTATTTAAATTTGTGAAATTGTCAAGAAATCTTTGATATAAACCGACACCAACAACATTCGTGACCCCTACAACCTGCATTTACAGATTTGCAAGAAAATAGGTTTACCCAAAAACGTTGTTGATGCTGATCGATCCTGTTTCTAGGCTCTAACTCACCGCAACAATCCCTGTAGTTTCTCATACTCGTCATCCCAACAGGAGAACACTTCGAAGCACTGAGTCATGACGCGCTCGAAGTCATCGAACGGAATATGCATCAGCCGACGAGTTCCCAGGACCTGCACAATTACAACGTTTCTGTAGGATACTGTTTATTCAATAAATTCGGTTCGGATACATGCGGTATGAGTGATAGTGTTAGGTACAGCTCTGGGCACAGCACGAAGTTTGTGTCCGTCTAACTGATACCAAACACACTCCTCTTGACTTTTGTTTACATTACAATTCGTATTGGTTACAGCGACACACAACAACATACAAATTTATCTAACAAACACGATTTCACTAAATAAACTATCCAAGAATACTGAGGTATGACTTTGGTTCCTTGGTTTTGGTAAATTGTATAAATCTAGTCGAAAAATGAAAAATAAAAGATGCGTCTAAGGTGTTTTATCCTACCATCGGGCCTTAACTCAAACCCGACAACTGGACCCTTTTTCCGTTGCCCACATATAATAATAAAATAATTTATTTTCTCCGCAGAGACGCGCAGAGTCGTATAGTCCAACATTAGACGCCTAAGGCACCACTAGTACATGACGAAAGGTAACAAAAATTACTGTGATATAACTTTTATAAAACTCAATAGTCATATAAATATTGGACTATATAACCCAATTGTTTCGTTGGGATGGTACTGTGACTGGAACAATGTTACGATTCTGACACATCTCTCGCCTCTTCAATATCCATAAGTCGTTTCATGCATGCTTGCCGGTTCCTGGCTTAGATCAAATTAAGATTAATGGATAGGCCCAAAGCGCGTTAAGTTAAAGCAAACAACTAGCACACTTGCACTCAGTTACAAAATCGCTCATTAGAGTTAATCCTCCATTAAATCTTTTGCTAGCTTTTACTACGTCAACAAGACAAAAAGTGACAGCAAAAATTTAATGGAGGATTTACTCTAATGAGCGTTTCTGCAACTGAGTGTAAGTCCATACAAACTAGCATACTTGGTCTGTCATCTCGGTACATATTTGAAGTATATCTGTCATTTGTTTTAGCCTCATTTTTCTAGTTTGAAATGTTCGCGTAAGGCCCATCCCTAAGGTTCCTGGTACATATTTGTAGTTAAAAGGGATACTAAACTAATATTAGGATAGGTTAGGTACCTTTAGTAGTTGTTGTCCGAGATCTCTAGAGATAGCCTCGACGAGTCGGAGCCCTCGCTGGATGGGATACTTGGTGGACCTGATCTTACGCAGGTGGGAGAAGATCTGCTGCACTGCCAACCTAAACAAGAGATTTATTCCTTACTAGGGTTCACCCGCGACTTCGTCCACACAAATTATATACCAGATTTTAAGTCAGATAATAAGCTATCAAACAAAAAAAGTTTCAACAAAATCGGTTCGGTAGTTTTTGCGTGATGCTCGATCAAACAAATACACAAACAAACAGACAGACAAAAAATCCAAAAATTGGTTATATGGAATTAGGGACACCTAAAAACCATATCGTATATAACTTACTAACTAACTTTTGTTAATATCTTCAATGTACAGATACACTTTCTGATACAGTTTCATACTAGTTTAGATACATATAAAATTTCCAAAAATTGCGTTACCTTAATACTTGAACGCTTCGTTTGATTTTATGTGCTATGGCTGTAATATGATAATAATCAATAATATATTAAACAAGAAAGATCTACCTGATCCTCTCGAGCTCAGTAGCACTCAACAAGTCATTGATAGGGAAGTCCTTCATCAGGGGGTTATAATCAGAAACGGTAGCCAGTGCTTGTTTCAAACCGGTATCCGTGTCGAACGATACGGTTGCGTGGAAACGCTTGCCGTATTTCAGGATCTCCAGTGTTAAGGCCACCTGGAAATATCATTCACTTGTAAAATTAAAACCGCTTGCATTAATCGCAGGCAGATATCCCAAACAATATTGTGACGTTAAAATACTTGCAATAACCATTGACCAATGAGTTTCATGGTGGTGGTGGGGTGGTTCATGAATGACTACAAAAGATTACACAAAAGAATAAACGGAATAAAATATATTTTAGTTTCATCTTCTAGGTAAAAAAAATGTTTGATAAAAATACTAAACTTACATTGTCACTAAATTTGTAGCTTGAATTCTATAACAGGATAAACTATAAAAAGTACTGAAACGATGACGAAAAACAATGACGTCATTATTTAGTAAAATTTTTCATACAAAGCGCGCTTTTTGACGTTCGATAAAAATATTGGATTCTGAATTGTAGTCTATTACACTTTCTGTAAAGTTTGTAGTACGAACTTTGTACTAAATACCAAAGCATTAGAATTTTGATTTTCCATTACTAACCTCGATACTCTCTCGTTTTTCCTGAATACGATGGAGTGCTCTCTCGAGGTTGAGCCAGAACGAGATCTCCTGCAGAGCAGTGCCGTTTGATGGGTCCCTGTCTAATTTCGTGACCTGTAAACATTTTTATCATCAAGATATTTTGAGAAACATCAATAACGAAATTATGGTTAGGATTTTATTATTTGTACAAGTAATACAATTTTCAAATCAATCAACTCATATTCAGCCACTGTTGGACGTAGGTTTACATTTTATTGCACCCTTTGTCACAATCATGTGCTAGTGTGATCCAACGCAAACCCGTCACCCTCACAATTGTCAGAGCAAAGTCCACCATCTATCTTCCCTTCTATCCAGTTTCTAATCACATGATTAAAATTTGTATACATCTATCTATACTATTATAAAACTGTAACAGGAAGTTTGTCTGTACATTGAAGATATTAACAAAAAAAAAGTTACGATATGGTTTTTAGGTGTCCCTGATTCCATTTCACCAATTTTTGGATTTTTTGTCCGTCTGTTTGTTTGGGTGTTTGTTTGTTTGTTTGAACGAGTATCACGCAAAAACTACTGAACCGATTTTGATGAAACTTTTTTGTTTGATAGCTTATGATCTGACTTAAATTCTGGTATATAATTTGTGCGGACGAAGTCGCGGGTTAACGCTCGTTACATATAAAAATAGAATGAATACAAAGGTAAAAACGAACCTTTTGAATCTCTTTGATCCATCGGTTGACACCATTCTGGAGCTGATTGAGGAATGTGGAGTCTTCCACTTTATCACCGAAATCGGCTACGCGTGGTTTACGTCCTTCGTCTCCAGCCCTAAAAAAATACATTATTTTATACGAAAATTTCGCATTGAGCATTAAAATTAAGAATTAGAAATCCAGCGGTAAAATTTTTCATTACTATTTATTTTATCCTTGCAACCTATTTTTTAAAAATAATTATAATAATTTATTCAAAAAAGGGTACAGTTTCCACCCTCACATATCCAACATAAATCTTTATAAAGTTGTGGATCTCTAACTCCTTATGGTAACTTAAGACCTGTGCATTAGGAGTCAGCGTTCATCTATTGTAACAAACTGTTGATTTCGTCAATAAACAAAATAAAAATAAATCCAAGATTATAAAATAAAATGTAATGATTCTAATGATAAAATAAATTAACATTGTATGGCAGACGAAATCCTCTTTTCTATTGTTATCGCAAATTTTACAACAACAAACTTTTAAGAAACCATAATAAGACTTGTGCCATTTAATTTTGCAAGTATAAAGAAAACAACAATTTAAAGATTGAGGTGACAAAGAGTTTTTTGAGGTCCAATAGTGGTAGACTGATTAAAATAATAATCATACCTCTTAATGACGGCCGCTACCAAAGGATGTACAGGGAGTGTGATCTCAGGTATGTCAATGTTCTGTTGAAGGTGAAGCAGACCCATTTCCAACTCAGCTATCTTCTTCTCCACTGATGGTGCCATCTTGTCTCCATCTCTGTGTTAAGGAACAGTTTGAAGAAGGTCTTAAGGTACTGAATATGATGTCGTTGTTTCAAATATATATTACGGAGCTTATTGACGGTGCCGATAATGCTATCCGTGTGGCGAAATACTGGGCTGGAAAAATTTGAATGACATGCGATCGACTCGATAGAAGAATATATATTTGATGATGATTTTGGTTGATATTTATTATAGCAATAAAAGTAGGCCTACTTTATTCTAATCTATATTAAGGCGGTTGCAGAGGGGTCAATTTTATACAAAACTTTGACGCACAATACACGTAGACGGTATTAATATAAATAACTTTGTATATATGAAAAAATAGTTTAGAAAATCTAGATGCCGCGTAACAAATAACATTTGCAATTTATAAAATAATTACGAAGATATAAAGCTTTGAAATTTTTCATACAAAATTTTAAAAGCTTTATATCTACGTAATTTTAATATAAATTGCAAATGTTATTTGTTACGCGGCAACTAGATTTTCTAAACTGTTTTTCCATATATAAAATATCACTTTTATTAATTCCGTCTACGCGTATTGTGCGTCAAACTTTTGTATGGACTGAAACCACATTAATGAATTCTAAAAGAAAAGAAAATTACTTTCTAGAAGTTTTTGGCCCAGTCTACCAGTAGTAACAGAAAGTGAACAGAAAGATTATAAGTAATAATATAATATCACAATTCACAAGTATAAAAAAATATTATTTCAGAGATTATAAAACTAATATCAAAATAGGTTACCAATAATTTGCTGATTTGCTAATTTAATGATCTATTACATTAATCAGCGTATGCAGGTTTCCTCACAATGTTTTCCTTCACCGTTTGAGAGCAGTTGGTATAACATACATAAGTTAGAAAAACTCATTGGTACATGGCATATGGCCCGTGCAGATTCGAACTAGGACCTCAAGATTGATTCCGATGCGTATGTGAAGTCTACCAATCCGTATTGGGCACGCGTGGTGGACTAACGCCCATACACCCTCCCTGAGAGTAGGCCTGTGCCTTGCAGTGGGACGTATATATAGGCTGTGTTGATGATTACATTAATATGTAACAGATCATTGGCCATATATGGCTCATATATTAGATCATTTCATACGGTGAACCATTAGACTTGGGTAATTCTGAAAACAATAAACTGTCCATTGCAGTTTAAGGTATGGAAATGTTTGATCGGATATATTTTTTATATACGCCTTTATTCAGACATCAGCTTTTATTTTATTCTAGGAGTTGTGCCCTGTTCGTTTTTTGTATGTCTGTTTGCCAATCGGCAAACGCCTCCGATATAACAACTTTGCAGTATTCATTGTCAACATAATTAGAGTCAAAAATCAAGGAATTTTACAGATATTTGTAAATAACAACAAAACCTGAACAGTTCTGATTTCCAAACTTGAACTTCAGTGAACAGCACTGTACCTTATTTGATACAGAATAGAAAAATTACCTATCAGCCCTGCCGCTTTCCTTCACGTAGCTCTTGAAGAATGGAGCCATGGTCTTGCTAATGAAAGCGTGGAGCGTCTCGTAAGGCGAGCCATCCGACAGGTTGATGAGCCGCAGTTGACTGTGGATAGACTTGTCAGCCTCGATGACTGCCCCTCGCTTGATGCAGACGAGAGCAGCCACTCGGGGAGAGGTGAAGTGCACCTGGTGAGGACAGCCGTGATTAATAGAAAAGTTTTGATCAATTGAGTACAAGTATTAAAATATCATCTCCAAAAAAAACTTACAATAATAGTAGATGCTCTGTGGCATGTCACAAATGAAGAAATTCACAATGATCTTAACATACTGACAATAAAGGACAAATAGTGCCAATTTACAAATGTTGGGTACATCACACTATTTTAGTTGTTTGGGATCAAAAACTGACAATGAAAATCCATTGTGTCCTGATTTTATGTCCGTTTTTGATCCCAAACAACTCAATAAGAATTTTATTGTGTCTGTCATTGCGTGAAACTAGCGACTCGCGTTTTGGGTGCATGGCATGGCAGTCAAAAGGTTACTAACACCGAAACCAGAAGGCTGCAGAATTAATAAAAGGCCAAAAAACATTTCCAAGACTAAAAAAAACCCCAAGATCTTAAATATTTGAATATTGGATAAGGATTGAATAGTGGTTCCATTTCTTTGAATGACTTCATAAAGAAAATAACACGAATTATTGCCAAATGTCTCATTTTGGGCGGGATTTCATTATCAAGAAGATGAAAAAAACTAGCATTTGGAAAATGTTTATGCCCCAGCAGCCTTAAATAGTAGATCAATCCAAATGTTAATAATGTTGATGTATCTAGCCACAATTTATAGTTCAGTTTCGATAAATAACAATCTATGCTTCTAGAAAGAGGCAGGTTATTTGCATTTAGCAGATTATGGCATATGGATATTAATATTCTCGTCATGCATGACATCATAACAAGTGTAGGCAGGACGACATAGTATTGATTGATGTGTCACCTATCCAGTATTTCGTAAAACTTTTTGTGTTGTTGAAACTTGTAAATCAACTTCAATTCAAATAATTTTTTTTCAAATTCAATAAACAAATAAGGTGTAGGTACCTACATTAAAAATAAATAAATATATTAATTACTTAACTCCTATAAACAAACTTAACCTAAAATATGGTGCAGGTTTAGACTGTGCGGGAAGTTACCCAAGATGCTGGCAGCGTTCACTCGCTGAACGACTAAACTGATCCTTTAAAAACACTTGGGCGTCGGGACCCCATGGTCCAAGGGTTTGACATCAAATGCTACGATTCTTTATTGGGTGCTAATAGTACCTCATTGCTGATCTGGTAGGTGACGGCTTCCTTCTCCTCCTCACCCTCAGTTGGCTGCTCATTGTCGTCTTCTAAAATATCATGGAAATAAAGTTGCGTGGTTAGCAAAATTGCATTATTTATAACAATTGATCAGAATAGGTAGTGCAATTTAGGGTAAAGTTGCGAATTTTTGTGTGATGAATATTAATATTTGTATTCGATTCATGGGTATTTGTATCTATACAGGGTGAAAATTTTATGCATTGTATATTAAACAGGGTGCACGCCCCATGTAGATACAAACACCCATGAATCGAATACAAATATTAATATTCATCACAGAAATATTTGCAACTTTACCCTAAATTGCACTACCTATTCCGATCACTGTTTATAACGCTGATTATGTTGCATGAATATTGTTCATTTTTATTTATTAACTGAGTTTACCCATGACTTCGTCCACACAAATTATATACAAGATTTTAATTCAGATCATAAGCCAAATTTTCATCAAAATCGGTTCCGTAGTTTTAGGTGTGATGCCCGAACAAAGAAACAAACATTTAGAGTTTTATAATAGTATATAGATTAATGGATTTTGCTTGTGCATTAGCACTGCATTTCTGCCAGTATCAAGTAGTTTGTGGAAGTATTTATCCCGATATCAGGGACTGTTTTTGATCAAGAACAAGAGGAGATTGCTGATTGCGGAGCCTCGTGGCAGGCAGAAACGCGAACCGCGCGAGCCTCCTTGAGACATGCTCGTGTCAGAACTTGCAATGTGACTCATTATTCATTTTAAAAGTAAAAACCGCCCCTAAGACACTCTGACCGCAAGTAGCAATTACAAAGTAATAAATTACTATTTTAGAGAAGAATTTTCAAACTATGCAATTAGTAACACAGGTATTTATGTAGGTATGCGTTTTTTTCATAAGACCATCATAATCATAAGACCCACCTTTAGACGAAAACCGTTGAACATACAAAGAAGACACTTGTGGATCCGTGATGAACTTCCTAATGCAATCTTGGTTCACTTTGTCGTCCAAAGCGGAGTTCAGAGCCGGTGGTACAATGTCATCTTCTGGCAAAAGTACCGTTGCAGCCCGCCGCAGGTAATTTGCGAAGTCTTGAAAATCTACTGCAACCACGTTTTGCGCTTCCGGGGCGTTCTCGCTCCCGTCGAGCGAATCTCCCATGATGTTTTAAGTGGGTTTTACAAGTTTTCTAATAAGAATCAATACATAAATAATTTAAAGAGAAAATCAGCTGCAGCCCTATGACGCAGCCTAGTGAATTAGATTAAGTGTTGCCAGCCGTGTATTGTCAAAAGTAACCAGAAGGTCTCTCGAGTAGACGTCTTTCGTTCGGCTCGCGATTTAAGTAGCCACGCGGCTCCGCCATTTTATGGCGGTTCGGTTTCGGGTGTGTGTTTTTGTATAAAAACAGGGCTTTGAGATCGCCATATCCATTACCGTACAATGTCAAGCACTAATTGCTCCTTAAAATATATTTGGGAAAATCATCACAACCAAGATGGCAGTCAGATAATAAGCTATCAAACCAAAAAAGTTTCATCAAAATCGGTTCAGCAGTTTTTGCGTGATACTCGTTCAAACAAACAAACACACAAACAAACAGACAGACAAAAAAATCCAAAAATTGGTGAAATGGAATCAGGGACACCTAAAAACCATATCGTAACTTTTTTTTGGTAATATCTTCAATGTACAGACAAACTTTCTGCTACAGTTTTATAGTAGTCTAGATTTAGTAGCGTTTTCCATTTTTTTATCCGATTGATTGATTGAAAGAGTATAATGTGAGATGCAACGCAATACCTAGTAATTTGTGATTTGGTCTCAGATTTGGCATAAATTAGTGCAAAAGAAAAAAACGTGTTTTTAGGAGTTGCACTCACTACGTTACGAACGTTTTGTGTTATATAACAATGCAAAAAATATGAAAATGCATTCAGTTTCATGGAAAAATAAGAATTTTAAAATTGAATATACTAATTCCGAAAAATCACCTAAAAGCTTTGACTATTTATTATAAGGACTAGCCTTGCAATAGCATTTCCCCTCTGCCACGGTATAAGATCAATTAATCATGTGCATTTACATTCAATTTTATACCTTATCACTAAACGAGACAGCCTATAATTGCGAAACAATAATTTCGAACTTAGAACGTTTGGGGTTCACACGATACTACTTCTCATGATTTTTAACGTTCAAAATTAGAATCTAAAGTTATGGGGAATAAAATCCAAAGTTGCAGATTTCATGTTACCTCGCCCCCCGCAAAAAGTGGCAGAAATGTTTGTTAGTAGAATTACACGCGTAACTAGTCCCTATATAAGTAGTCAAAGCCTAAAAGTAACCTTTTCAATCGTGTAACCTAAAGGTATCCTGACAGAGCTAGAAATAACCAAAAAGGTTACAAAAGTAACCTTCTGGCAACACTGATTACAATTCTCTTTCTCAGTTCTCTTTGATGCACAGATGACAGAACTTTTTTTTTTTAATTCATTAACTGGCCTGGTTACAAGACCTTTAATACAAATCTTCTAGAATCTGGCTCAAAGAGTAATATAAGTATATTAGAAAAGAGAACCCACTCGTGGCAACACTATGCATCCACCTTATGTCAAATTGAAGGCTAGCTAGCGCCATCTATGTTTCATCGACAATAATTCAACCTATACTATACATACCTACTTATATCTACTCATACCAATGGATATTATTGTTTTTAATGCTAGTTTTCGTTCAATCCCGCACCGATCGAGTGAAATTCCAGTATCCTTACTATTCCTGTAATCTAAACATTGGTAAGTGAACAACAGAAAATCCAGAACATCACTAAATCGACACGAAATTGAACGAAAACTACAAACAACCCATACATTACGCAAGATAGGTAGCAGGCGGAGGACAATCGCCTTTTGGTGGCTTTTTCCGATTCAGTTTGCATAGAATGTGCTGCCATCTATTAAATATTTCGCAGAACTATGAAAAAAAAAGATTTTATTGTCTATGTCAATGTCAAATTGACTAATTCGCAAAATGGCTACCTATCTTGCGTAATGTGCGGGTTGTTTGTAGTTTTCGTTCAATTTCGTGACGATTTAGTGATGTTCTGGAGTTTCTGTTGTTCTCTTACCAATGTTTAGATTACAGGAATAGTAAGGATACTGGAATTTCACTCGATCGGTGCGGGATTGAACGAAAACTAGCATTCAAAAAAATAATATCCATCGGTATGAGTAGATATAAGTAGGTATGTATAGTATAGGTTGAATTATTGTCGTTGAAACATAGATGGCGCTAGCGAGCCTTCAATTTGACATAAGGTGGATGCATAATGTTGCCACGAGTGGGTTCTCTTTTCTTATATACTTATATTACTCTTTGATAGGTAGCCATTTTGTGATTTTGTCAATTTGACATTGACATAGACAATAAAATCTTTTTTTTTCATAGCTCTGCGAAATATTTAATAGATGGCAGCACATTCTATGCAAACTGAATCGGAAAAAGCCACCAAAAGGCGACTGTCCTCCGCCTGATCTGGCTAGCGAATGGTGAACCCATCAATTTTTAAAGTTGCTACACTGAGGGTTTGAGAGATCAGAACACGGAGTTTTTGGCGGGAATTCGTCAGCTACGTTTGGTGTCCACATATTTTATCGAATTTTTATTGCTTATAATGAGTTTTGGTTCATAAAATTGGTGTTGTTTTGCGTAATAAAGTGTCGTAAAAGTGAACAATATGCAGTTCAGTGAAATATGATGGTGTATGGGTCGTAAACAGGAAAAGTGTTCCGTCATTTGTAGAGCGGCAAAGCGCAGCGGTCGGTTCACTTCTTTCCTGTGGACTTCTCTGCGTTTTCTGCGTCTTTCGATTGTCTCCAAAAACTCATTAATCTGAGAAAAACTCCAAAGAAGCGTCAAAACGTTGAACACTAACGTTTTAATGAGGGATTTTCCAAAAGAAAAAGTAGTTCCTAATGGCTCGATAGACTATGGCGTTGACGAGACAGGGTTGAGCGACCTTGCAGATAGTAAACGACAAATAAAACAGTAAGAATTTGTGTTTTTAAGTAAACAGCAAAATATGAACATATATTTCGTCAACGGATGCGTTTGACTCAGTGACATGCATTTTTTTGAAGAATTGTAAGAAGGTTGTATGGGATTTTTAACCCTTTACCTTTAATGAGGGATTTTCCGAAAGCCATTAAAAATGAAAAAGTAGTTCCTAATGGCTCGCACAGATCAATTGGCTCGGGACTTCCATACTAAAAACTGGATATTATTTTTCAATGAAAAAGAAAGTGCTGTAACCACTTTTCCATACAAATATTCGGATTTCTGGGGGGGGGGGGGGGGGGGGGGGGGGGATAAATCCCTCCAATCCCCCCTGGATACGTGCCTGTATTTCGGGTTGTAATTGAACAGTAATAGGTAATAGCTAGACCTTTTCACAGAATGTACACTCATGACAGGTTTTTTTTAATAATTGGGTGGCATGCTATCCATGCTGCTAATTACTTTACGATACACGTCCTCAAAAAGAGTGTAATTATTAGTTGACTCCAGTATTTTAATATAGTAGCAATGATAAAAATCTACTTTTCTAATCTGAATATCTTAATTTTAATTCAATTCCGGCTGCGGCAACAAGAATGAACGTGAAGATTAATGAAAATTCATCTTTATTTTAATTTAACGCTGAAATTAGGGCGGCTTCGAAACCGCAGAAATCTTTGAATTTGCTACAATATTAAATAGATGCTTTATGTAGGTGAAGCGAACCGGGAACCGTGACAAATTAATTTAATAAACGATTCGCTTTGTAGGGCTAAAGCCCTCGGCGACTCAGTCATACATAAATCTGGGTACACTTGCTGAAAAATTCTGTATTCCATTTTTCAGTTAACTTTCAGCCATTTGTTGTAGCTGTTTTTGATATCGAATTGATTTTGCAATAAACATTTTTATCGTCCATTTAGTTAATATTTTAAGATACGAGTCTTTTAAATTTTATTTTACAAATAAGGTACATTTTACATAATTAGGTGTTATCAAATAATAACATTATATTTGCAAAAGTATATACAACTAATGACTATGGTTAAGAGGCTATGTGAAAAAAGTAGGATTCTTCAAAGCGTCATATATCAAGAAGTACTAACAGTAGGAGTATGATTAGCGGATATGTGTAAATTGAACATATAAATGAAGTTTTGACGAGAGCCAAAACACGATTAAGACACATTTTCTTGATAGAAAAACAAGCCAAAGTAGCCTCCGTTTTTATTTATAAACGCTTGGAACTGCTAAACGGTGAATAACAGAAACACGAGACTTGATTTGAAAAAAAAGAGATTGATATTTTACAAATTTTGATAAGAGCAGAATTGAACTTACAAAAATAGTACAATCACAATTAAATAAAGTTTGTTTTACGCTTGCGTCGTTTCAGGCGCGCGCGTCGCCCCATCTCTTTCTCTCGCATCAGGCAGTAATATAAGCTATCACACGCCCATTTCGCTTCAATTATTTCTCGACATAGGCCCTTAAAAATAAGGATATATACATAAACGAAGAAGGGATGAGCAACTATTTGGAAACAACTTCCGTTCGACTTATAAACAGAAGACGCGTTCAAGGTCGCCGTCCTGCGGGAGGGTGCCCAGGCGTGCAATTTTTGAATCTCATACGTTGAACTCAGCAGTTGAAAATGTATGGAGATACGCATCTTTCTACTGCTAATTTGACTTTCACAAATCGCACTCGTGTAGTATGATTTTTGAATGTCAAATCAGCAGTAGAAAGATGCATATCTCCATAGTAATTTTGACATTTTCAACTGCTGACCTCAGCGAATGAGATTCAAAAATCGCACTCCAGGACGCTGCCGCTGGCGGCGTTACCTCGTCGGATGTATACGAGTAGGTAGATTACATACATGATCCAGTGTCGTATAATGGATGTTTCCAATTTAAGTGTGATAGTAATCACGTTCAGTGAAAAAAAGCAACATTCATTTATTTTTTTAAATAAATTTAATTAGAGAAAATAAAACTATGTTATCTGTAAAACTATGTATAGGATAGCTTTCGATTATCGTTGGCTTGGTCACTTAAAACTATAGCGATCACCCTAGTAATACTTAAGGGGGTGCTTCAGACCATCGAACTGAATAACTTTCACTATCGAGCCAACTTAGAAATCACGAAAAAAATCAGCTGTCCCATACATTTGAGTCGAGTTGGTATACAGTTTTGTTTGAAACTGGTGTTTTTTTTCCCGAGATTTTTATGTTGGCTCCATAATGAAAGTTGTTCAGTTTGATGATCTGAAGCACTCCTTAAAGTATTATTAGGGTGTTTTCTTTCACCCTTTACATAAAGCAGGGAAGGTAAAGCACAGAAAAGCTAAGCCTTATCTAGAGATATATTGTTTTATGGTATTTTTAAATTACCTATTGTTTTAGACAATTAATCTATAATAGACCGAGTGTCAAACGGCCGAAGAAAGCAGTGTAAATGAAATAGTAATATTTTTGAAAATGTACATATCAATATTATCAATAAATATAATGTAATCAGTAAATGATTCCGTGCTTCGAATGACACGTTAAGCCGTTGGTCCCGGCTACTATCTCTCTGGTGTCAGTAATCGTTACATAAAAACCACGTCAGAGGCCGTAAGGCGGTTTGAGAAAACTCTGACACCAGGGCTCTGCCCACACGATAAGAAGAAGAAGAATGTCAAACGTCTCGCAAAATGATCTAAGCACATTTTACTTGCGTTTTCTGGGCCGTGTCTACGTCTGTAGGGCTAGCATGCCACGCACGACAAAGCGACGAAACGAGAAAGCCTTCAAGCGCATTCGTTTTCGCATAGGTACACACGGCGACACATCAAGCTATACAAAACCAATATAAGCTGGTTCTTCCTCTTCTTTTCGTGTCAATGGTTCTGCAGTGGTGTTTTTTTTATAAGCTGGTGGCGTGACGTTATACATTACTCGTCCTACGCGCGGCCAGCTTATTTTGGTTTTGTATATAGCTTGATGTGTCGCCGTGTATACATACGCAAAGTAACAGAGGCACGTCTCGATTTTTGTCGTATTCTTGGGATATATTGGGATACATATAGGCCCTCTGGGCGGCACTAGCTTCATTTTAATTTTTTCAAGGACTTTTAGTCATTCACTTTCGTCTAATGTTCTATTTTGTGCGTTTGGAGTCTTAATGTAAACAGACTTACTAGTAATATTATAGTAGACTGTGGTTTTACTTAGCAAAAAAAACAGGGTCGGTCTTGTGTATGATCGAATCTCAAACGGCTTCCAGTCTTTCAAAGACGCTAAAGCACCTCTCCCTTTAACGGGATTTTCAATCAAGTCACCCTTCGCTCCTTCGCTATATCCATCACCGTCGACAAAAAATCTGCCTGTATCAGCCTACATTGCTTTACATATACCAAAAGGGAATCTAAACCTTAAACAGTGAACTTTTAAGTTGAATTTTGTTTGAGAAAGTTTTGAGTAGAAATGTTCGCAAAGGTGAATATCGGGGGCGTAGGCCATAAAGGCAGTGATTCGAGGAGCGTTTCGTCAGTTTACAAGCTCGCTGTAATAAGATATCGGACGGTCTATCGCCCTGGAAAATGTCTTTATTATGCTGGAACAAAGGTACCTCTAAGCGTAAAAAATATAAGTGGCTTCGGCATTTAGTAACAAGTAATTTGATAGGCCAGTTTAGGATCAACATTTTCTATCTAATCTTATATTATCGGGTCCGTGATATTTATTAAATGAATAATTATTCAATTATTACATATAATTTTAGTGGTATTTGTCATGGAGTGAGGTATTTTTTGTCGCAATAATTCCATTCTAATGTACTAGGTATTGAAAAAATATTTAGTATTGAGTAGGTATTGCTTATATTGCTAGATGTTTTCTAGCCGTGTGGTTCCAGCTTAGAATGGACCACCCCAATTCTTCCCGTGGGTGTCGTACGAGGTGACTCAGGGATTAAAGGGTTCTCATGCAGTGTTCATTTCATCCTGAAACTTAAGAGGATAATCTCTCTCTAAGGCTCTCGAAAAATTTTGGAGAATAGGTCACTTTTCGGACTGCATGCCTGTATTTGTCCGATCCGCCCCTCCCACACACCCCGCCGACTAGAGTAAGAAAAAGACAACTGCAGCTCGGACTGATTTTATCTGCATAAAATGGACGAAATCAGCATTTCGTATTCGTGTCGGCATATTAAATCTTTGCCTCTATGTATATTTTCTAGAACTTTACCGTGAGCATCTACCTGGTAGACTTTTGTCTGTCTGACTCATTATATCTTCAGAGCTACACAATAACCCATAAACTATTTCCGATATTCATAAGAATGGAAATATTCATGTAAAAATCCACACAAGAGGACAACCATCCCATGTTACCGACAATTTGCATATTTTTAAAGGTCCAAAGCTTTTACTGCAGAAAGTCCTTTTGAATAGCGACGAGACAAAGAATGAAAAAAAGAAAATAGGGTGGGTACTCGGAAAATGAGACTATAAAGGAAGTATGTAGGTACTGTACATATCTTGAAATACATATGACATATATAGGCATACACGACGACGTCAGAAAGGGTCCGAAAAACTCAAGAGTTACGTTGTTAGTTGTAAGAAACGTTCATGCCGCTTTAGGAAATTGATTCGAAACCTTTGTTTGTATTGCCGCTCTTTCGGTTATACGTATCCTATTTTCACTAGTTTCCAACTTTGCCAGGGAAAGGGTGAAACGTTTTCGGGTGGTAATTTGTCGCTAAAATCCTTATTTATTGCAACTGAGAAGTTGGATCGGCCCAGGGGGCAAATTCGCAAAGTTTGCTCCTTTAACTTCGCTTCACTGAATAGCGACACCTTGAGCACATATTGGGGTTGAATCCTCGTTTTCTTGTTTCACTTGAATTATGGGGGAATACTTTAATATAATTTGAGTGGAACTTTGTCTTCGCTGCTATAGATTTTAGGTCAGGGCACTAGATCATGCATTCTATTGAATAGAGCAGAATCGATTAAACTCTAACCAAGTCTCGTTATATTCGGTTACATTGGCCCAGACACGGTGCTCTGGGCAAAGTTAGATGCCGATAGTTTGTCGATAAGGCAAATGGTGGGAGCTGATTTGTGATTCTGCTTCTATATAACTCGTAAGATAGACGTACGATTTACGACTCTAGTGCAGTAAAAGGGCCGTATTTATTAGAGCCAGCACAGAATAATAATGTGCTCTAAAGATAATTGTGAGAGAAAGTAAGTATTCATTTTCTTTAGATAGAAAACTTTGAGATAAATTTCAGTTATCTTTGAAACTGTGGCCTTTGTGTTCATAAATGAAATATGAGACAACGTGTTTCTAACTCTATAATTTTACAAACAAACCACGATACAGTTCGCTAACTTTACTTGAGACTCTCATAATCTAACAAATCTTACAAATTAGCATCCTCATCATGATGGGATAATGTTTGATATTATTATAATGTGTGTATTTTTTCTGGAAACAACCTTTCTTCGTTTACAGTTTCCTCTACCTTAAGGTTGTCTGAAAGAAACTGATTTGTAGCAATATGATCGCCTTATTTTGTACACGGCGACACATCAAGCTATACAAAACCAAAATAAACTGGCCGCGCGTAGGACGAGCAACGTCGTCTCGCGACCAGCTTATATTGGTTTTGTATAGCTTGATGTGATTCTGCCACGGAATATACAGGGTGAAATTGATATCATTAGCATCCTTTTAAACTAAGAGTCTACCCATCAAAGTGACCAATTTTTACCATGGGAGCAAACCAATCGGAGCACAAAAAAAATCTGCAGTTCCATACATATGAGTCGAGTAGGCATTGCAATTTAGTATGGTATGGTAATAACAGCCGATTTTTTTTGGTGCTCCGATTGGTTTGCTCCCATAGTAAAAATTGGTCAGTTTGATGGGTCTTAGTTTAAAAGGATGCTAATGATATCAATTTCACCCTGTATAAGACTCGTCTGCTCTATATCTTGACTTTGTATTATTTTACTGTTTGTTTTGGGGTAAAATAAAGTATATTTTTTTAATGATTGATAATTTCGTTTTATGTTGCAGCTTAAAATGCTGCAAGGAAAGCCAGTTCACACTATCGATTATATTGGATGGGACAGTTTTTTAAATATTTAATGAACATGTTTTCTTTAAAATGTCAATGTAAGGCACTGTAGGCAAATCAACGTACCTATCATAATTGTCCATTATAAATTATTCACAGATGCTTGCAACGATATTTGCCTTGCTCTGCATTATTGTCAAACACAGCCAGTTAATATCCACAAACAGCAACTACACACGGATACTGACGTGATGTAGGTTTCCGTCCATATGCACTAAACACCTGTCCGAATTCCTAATAATATCTTTGTTGGGTTTAAAGCTCGTAAACGCTTACTGTGCGATAAAAAAGTTAACAACGCGTTCGGGACATTTAAAAACAGTAATGAATACAGTTTTCAGATCATCAGTGGAGCGTTGCGGAGAGGTATGGGCGTCCGAGTTCGAAAACGCACGTACAGTCAAGAGCACATCAAGCTTTACACTTCAAGTTCGATTGTAACGCTTATGCCGCACTAAATAAGAACGGTACAAAGTCCAAAGTGTCTAGCTTGAAGTGCTCTTGACTGTACGAAATGCACACTTTTGAGATTTTCTAACTTATGTAATGTACGTAATACCGACTGCTCTCAAACGGTAAAAGAAAGCTTCGTGAGGAATCCAAAGAAATTCGGATGCATATATTGTGCAGTCCACCAATTCGCATGGGAACGCGTGGTGGACTGACGCCCATACCGTCTTTGAGGCATGTGTCCTATAATGGAACCTTGGACGTATATTTAAACTTTTCATACAATCGTTCGATCAGCAGATTGCATTTAGTATGGAAAGACCAAATTTTTTTTACTATATTAATATAGGTTTCTCAAGGAAAGGAATACCCCTTAAAATAATGCAACTGTTTACTCTAACACCCTGTAGATGATACAATAGCCTTACAGATCATGAAAAAAAAGACAAAATGCGATGTAAGTACTTACCTAGGTATATTTACCTTTAAAAAAACCGCTGTACCTATACATGAACTGTGTAATTGTAATGGCCTAAAAACAAAAAGTGAAATTCATGTAGTGGTTATTCCGTGAATTTGTCCGCGTAAAACATGTGCTTTAAACTAGCCCGTCCCAATTTTTCACCGAAATTGATGTCCAGCCATTTAGGCGTAACAGAGTAACAAATATACATCCATCCTTCCAAATCTCTAGTCTTTCACGTAATAATACATAGTTTGACATGTTAAATCCTAGATCTGTATCTCACTTATCTCGACACCTCGAGACGAGTTCATCTCTTAATTAATGGATGAGTCATATATTTGAACTCGAGTCTGAAAACTTTGTTTGTACCTAATCTTCTGAACTGTTTTTGATATAAATGGAAGTGGAATGACCGAACCTATGGAATCGAAGAGGGATGAATACCTAATTAAATAACATGAACGTTCAGTACAGGGGCACAATTTAAACTGGCGAGATGGCGGTAACCAGTTTAAGGTTAACTTACTGTCGGAGTAGTTTATTTTTAAAGCACATTTCGGTTGGTTTTTGTTTATTTTAAAATAAATAATTAGAGAAGGTAGACTAAAATGTGGCTAAGGGGTACCCGAAAGCGACAACAATTTAAGAAGGCGCAAATCTATATTATTATATTCTGTAACAGGAAGTTTGTCTGTACATTGAAGATATTAACAAAAAAAAAGTTACGATATGGTTTTTAGGTGTCCCTGATTCCATTTCATCAATTTTTGGATTTTTTGTCTGTCTGTTTGTTTGTGTTTGTTTGTTTGTTTGTTTGAACGAGTATCACGCTAAAACTGCTGAACCGATTTTGAGGAAACTTTTTTTGTTTGACAGCTTATGATCTGACTTCAAATCTGGTATATAATTTGTGCGGACGAAGTCGCGGGTTAACGCTCGTGTATTTATAATATCAATAGCGTTTGACATCGTTCTGTTCTTCTGTTTAAACGTCCACAAACGATAAGCCTATTTGTGTAAAACTTGGTCCTAGGTATAAAAAGAGATCTAAATAACATGTTCGCTAAGTTCCGTCCGGGTGCCGGCGGTAAACAAGTGTACACACGTTGCCCTTATAGTCGGGGAAATCTACGAATTTTTGTAAGGAGTAGGTTGCATTAATTGCACTTTAGGTGATAGTTTGAAATATTAGTAGATACATACCTGAAAAACATAAATTCGCAATAATCCCCGATTTTGTATTGTGTGTTATGGAATAATTAAGATATTTACAAAACATTAAATTTAGGTATGAACATTGAACAACACAAAATTTAAAACTGGTGATTTTATACAGGACGGCTTCGTTCAATACGTTTTACTTATAACAATAATAATCCCCGGTTAATATCGTAAATTTGAGTAGATATTTAATAGTTTGTAAGTGTAAAAAAATTATAACCTCAAAACTAATTATTTACTGTTTGTTTGTACACAATAAATTTGCCTTGCGATAATTAACTGTCTCTTTTGCTAGTATGCTGGAAGAAATATGTTTAGAAATACGCTTGCCCTTTGTACATTTATATCGATTTTAAGGTATTTCTCAGGGCCCTCAGCCTATATAACCACGAAATGTCGACAAAAATGTTATAAACTAACATTAATACTAGTTCAAACACAATTTACTAAAGTGTATTTAATACAATTTCAAACCGTATTTTTCCTAGACTATAATCACAACGATGAGGTGAATGCGGAAAGAGATACATGGATGAGCACTATGCTTTATTATCGACTGTGGAATTTTAAACGTCAATATCGAAGGCTCTTGAGAGTTCCAAAACATAAAGAATGAATACAACACAAAGATTAGCAAGTTTATTATTTTATCACCCAAAAATAAGACTGAAAACAGTTAGACATACCTAAACAATTCAACTTATAGAAAATCTTTACTCCTACCTATTGTATCGTTATTGTATCGAATGAAGACTAGAATAAAACATAAGTAATGCAGTTGTACCGAAACAGACAATTTGGATATGAGAATTTGAGCAGCATCTTTTCTTTCTGAATGAACTATTATTGTTATTACACTAAAGTAACTCGAATACGAGTATTACATAAATCTTATTCGTATAATACCTACTACACTTATCGTATCATGTGTGTCCTTGAACAGTTAGAAATAAACGCCCTTACAATACTTATGTACAGCTAAAGTTGACTCTTCAGAGTGAACTGAAATTACACGAGTGCACAATTAGTGAGAATGAAATTATTCTTCAGCGATCAAAGTGTTTACAGACTAATATTAACGTAAAATTGTTTCACTCAATAAAAAGCTTTTTAGAAAATTACGAAAGTTACGGACAATAATAGGTTGAAAGAGCGAATGGCGAACGGCACGCTTCAGCCGGGAGTCGGGAGACAGAAAGAGAATTCTTTAGCTGTTCTAGTGTTAAATGTGATGTGATAGATGATATTGGACTTACAGTTGCCAAACGAAATAACTTTCTGGGAAAGTTATAAGGTTAGAAAATTGTCTTTTTGTAAGGGTCTCGCTGAATACTGAATAATATCTGACTCGGAATGGGTGATTTTCTGACAACCAATTAAAAATAAAATATAGATATAATTGGCTCGATAAATAGCGTTGACGCGAAATATGACTGCCTTACCTTAGATTACTTACATTACCGTGGTAGTCCAGTGGCGAGTAATCTTGCCTGCCGTTCAGGACGCGATGGTTCGATCCCCGTCCCGTCAAGGAGTTTGTAGGACTTTATGTACGAATTGTAACACCAGCGTCTTTTCGGTGAAAGAAAAAATCGTGAGAAAACCTGCATGCTTCAATTTGGAAGCTACGGACGACGGGCTCACTTCACGTCACACTGGACAGAGTTTCAGTACTAGTGAAACGTGGATGTTCTGCGGTTTCAGAATATCTCTGACTACCCCCTCGGGGAATATAGTCGTGAGCATATGCTTATGCTTATGCATGCTATGCTTATCTGCTATGCTACTTACATTACCATCTACGGAACCATGCCACGTCAACGCCATATATCCAGGCTTGTTGAACTACGTTTAAACTAGCTTTCAGAGGATCATCCATTGAGAAAGTACCTATATAAAATTATCTCACATTAAATAAATACAGTTTCTATTTAATTGAGTAAGTTAGTAATGAATGTAAAGTGTTATTAGAGTCGTGTTAGTACTGCAATTGGCTCTAATTACCGGCGTGATTATTTGGGCGTATAATACGCTGGCTGCGGTCATGTTAATTATTGACACACCTACGCTGCACTGTGCTAATGATACACCCTGCAACGAAAGCTGAACAGCTATCGACTCTATTTAATTAGGCATACGGGTGTAACTTTTGCTGTAGGGTGCACAATGTTATACGGCAAAATACAGCCTCATTATCCTGCTGATTTTCAGTAAACAACGGCTCTTAACAATTAGTTAGACTTACGTAAAACGTATTTAACGTGCTGTTCTAGATCCGAATTTAATTAATGCAATTATCACGTTTTGAATGGGAACGGATAATAACTAACCAATAATATTTTGGTAGTTTTGTGAATCCTAGGTATAAATAGTTCACAGGCACATACATTGTAATGATCCCAAACTTAAGCTACCGAACCTATTTTGCTGCCCTCAATCGTATTTTTTAATTTCTAAACAATTAAACAACATTTCCAAAAAACAAGAATGTCACATTGTAGTCCATGGCTTTCAATTTATTGAAATATTATGGATTATTATGTTTCATGCTATTATCGTTAAAACCGCCAAAGTGGTCACTTTTGGCGGTTTTAAAGATAATAACTAACATTATAAAAAACAAATCCGCAGTGACCCGATAAATTGAAAATCAGCAATGACTACAATGCAATGTGACATTCTTGTTTTTTGGAAATATTGTTTAATTATTAAGAAATAAAAAAATACGATTAGGGCAGCACAATAGGCTCGGTGCAGCCTTAAGGCAACTATACAACAACGGCACGACCGAAAGCTGGATTCGAACTCAGAACCTCTGGTTTAGCACTCCTCTCACTGAACTCTCTCTACGGAGAGAACTAGGTTCTCTTTTCTATGACTTATAGTCAAGATACCTAGTGAATTATACTGCAAATTGTCAACGTCATGTTTATCGAAGCTTATCGACCTACAATTCATCCAAATTTGGACAACGCGACGCGGTCGGAAGGATACAACAACAAGCAAAATGTGAAGTAAAATCCACAAGCTTCAACCGTGAAACTTACAAAACAACCACACAAAGGACAGCCTTGTAGTTTTTGACACGAAACATTTTTGAATATACCCGTTATGAAAGTTGGTGGAATCCGGGATTAGTGCGGGAACCCTGAGAAATGGTCCAACGGAATTGGAAAAGTTGAGGCGGGGCTGGCGGGGGATTACTGCCAGCTATATTGGCACAATGCGACATGTACAAACTTTCATTGCTGCCTACATCCGAGGGAGGTCTTCGATACGTGCAAAGAGTTTGCGGTATTCACTTTCGGATATGTTTGAAGACGTGCATTGGGTCGTACCTGCGCTGCGCCACAAGCTATTATTTGAAAAGTTTTCACACGTTCATATGATAGATATATACATTTTTAAAGTGCAAAGATGAATAGTTTTAATTTTAACGAAAATAGGCTTCTGCAAGCAAATTTTGGTATTTAAAGGTCTGACCATTCACACTATTTAGTGAAAATACTGTATTGAATCTGTAGCAACTTTTTTCTGGGAACCCGGGCCGGGTTCAATTCAATTCAATTCAATTCAATTATACTTTATAACCAACCTTTATTATTCTAATAACCATACTATTTTTTTTAATTTATAATTTTATTAATGGAGTCTTGTTAGCACTGCATTTTCGCCAGTGTCAAGTAAGTAGTTATGGAAGAATCTATCCCAATCTCAGGGATTGTTTTTGGTCAAGAACAAGAAGAGATTGAGGATTGCGATTGCGGAGCCTTGTGTAGGCAAAAACGCGACGCGTGATAACCGCGCGAGACAAGTGCTCGGGTCCGAACCTGCAACGTGACTCCATCCATACTATTGTTTGGTTTAGTAACGGTTGTACCATTAGTTCGTTTTTGTCATTAATTTGAAATTAGTGTCTACTTAAATTATAAATTTTGGAATAATTGTGCTGTTTATGTATAGTATACCTAGGTACCTATCGTAGGGTACCTATGTATTTCGATCACATAACACGGCGAATTCAAGCAGTGGCTTGTTTGCTCGTAAATGGAACCAATCGCATTTTCTACGATAACGATATATCTGATATTCTATATCCATTTTGATTTCGAAAAATATGATAAATATTTTATAAGTTCCAAATTATGATGCTTCAAATCCGTCAATATGCTATCTGCTATCTCAATTTGTCTGCTCTTAAAAATCGACCAGTTCCTCAGTCATCCCGTGATCATGGCAGTTGTAACACTGACTGCCGAAATATCGGGAACTCAAATATACCAAAACGCGGTAAAACCCGTTAAAATGTTTAATTCTAGATTA
This sequence comes from Agonopterix arenella, assembly GCA_927399405.1. NCBI lineage: Eukaryota > Metazoa > Arthropoda > Insecta > Lepidoptera > Depressariidae > Agonopterix > Agonopterix arenella. The sequence continues at coordinate 10,565,324 of OV656706.1, read as the reverse complement.
AATAATAAACGCTCTAAAAAACTGCTTCAAATTTCAATGAGGAGACCTGCATGCTTCAATTTCGAGGCATGTATTGTACCTACTGTCCATTACAAGTGGCGACGGGCTCACTCCCCGTCACACTGGTCAGAGTTTCGGTACTACTAGTGAAACGTGGATGTTCTGAAGTTTCAGAATATCTCTGACTACCCCCTCGGGGAATATAGTGATGAGCATATGCTTTGCTATGCTAAATCTCAATTCAATCTCTAACAAACTGTAACCACCTTTTAACCCCCATCTTCAGAATCTTAAATTCATGATAATTAATAGCTGAATAAAAATTCGGTATCATGTGTCATACCTATTAATAAACCATTTTACCTATCATGGCATAGGTAAAATGGTTTATTCTTTTAATCCATGAATCCATTAGTTGCCGAAGGTACCTTTTTTTATCGAATTAGTAAAAGAGTCGATTTATCGTTGTTTACCTAATTGTATTTAGTTTCAAAAACTATGCACTCGCATAAGTTTCCAAGTTGAAAGGTTTTAGACAGTTATGAATAACTTTTGTTTCGCAACTTGTGAGAAATTGCGAACTAAGTACATTATAAGAATGAAAAATAAGTGTAAACTATAATACAGTTGCTTTTCAAGTTGGTCGATGAACTATTGAATATTCAGAGTATAGAAATCCTAAGAAACTTTATTTAATTTAATATGTAATTAAAATATTTTTTTAGGGTACATCCCGGTGAAGTGGGACTGGAATTTTTTTTCGTCTACCCCATAGTGCGGGGTATTGTTAAACAGGTCGTTTAAAAATATAATGTGTGTGGAAACACCATTTTTCGATTTAGGGATCCGTTAGCGAAATATTAAGATTTAACGTAAAAAATTTTGTTAGAGTTAAGTGTCGTTATAATGTGTATAAACCTCCATTATAATTACTTAATTAACATAGAGTTCACAGATAAGCTAAAAGCTGTTGATTTCATGAACAGAATTTGAAGCAATTGCTGAAACTCACAGGTCAACGAATTTATAATTGTTGCTTCTGCTGACGATTACTTTATTAGGTACAGGTGGTTCAAAATTATACTTAGCTCATTTTCATTTTGTTCTTGGACGTTTACGTAGTTAAACTAAACCACTTTTACATGCTTTTATTTAGCTCCACATCTTTTTGACAATCACTTTAAGTTTTAAATATCGCACATTCAGAAACTCTACGACTGTGTTCCTTATTACGGTGCTCATAAACTTGGCTGCAACTATCTCTCTTCTCGGCTTGTAAATCCCGCATATGGTGGTGGGATCAGCCTTCCGCGTCTGTTCTCTCCATCTTGCCCTATTTCTGACGTCGTCTTCGGAGACATTGCACTCAGTTATGTCACTATGATCTGTTTTCATACATCTAGGCATCAAAATTGGGTACAATTAAATCCAACAAGTACTACAGTTTCATTCTTTTTAGTGCTTATTTTTTGGTTAATCCAAAGCAATTTCTTGCCGAAAGAAAATTACAAATTACAAAAACCAATGCAAAATTAAAATGATAGAAGTTTGCTTATTTAATAGAAACGTGTTATTTTACATATTTCACGTAATATCAGTGGTCAAATTCATTTTAACTGAAATTACGTCATTACAGGGTGTTTTATGCTTGTTCCGTGTCGTTGTCTTGCCCACCTCAATAATACAATAAAGACACAAAATATCAAACAACAATCCCATTCCTAAAGCCAGACATCCTTTATAACCAAGCGATTATTCCGCTTCTCCTCAAGGCTCTATTTCTCGGAGATAACTCTGCGGGTTTCTTTATGACTGAATGCGTTACAGAAGGGGCTGTTTAACTGCCTATAGCTTCTCTACATCCAGTAAGGGTTAATTAACCTTAATCATAGGTTTTGTCTGAATCTGTGATAGGCTTTTGGTAGCCATGTGGTTTGTACGGTAAATATAGCAAAGCGGTTGTACAATACAATTAAGAATTTTTAGTGATCCAGAGGATATGGTTATTTCCAACTAACTTGGTAATGTTTCAATTATACGTATTTTTCTTTGGGAGCGATTAATGAAAACGAATAAAAAAAGATTTAAGGTACCTAAGTACCTATTTGTTGTAGTCCGCTGGACAAGGGCTTCTAAGAAAATGTTTTATCTTTTAAATCTCATTTAGATCAGGCGCTTGCCTCGATCTTGTTTGTAAACCGATATTCATCTTTTGATGAAATATAACATCGTCAATAGAGAACTATAAATCCAGTTGGTTGGGTTGATCTATCAAATATTGAAACAAAATGTATAACCTAAACTTTTTTACTACCTCAGCCAACATATTTCCATTGAATCCAGTTCAAAGATAGCAGACGCTATCATTTCTCTGCTGTAAACGTGTTGGGTTATGCCGCTCACGCACGGCTTGGTCGTCCGGTCACGTCTCCCAAAGGGGTGAGGCCGCGAATGCGCCGAATTCCGCCGAATTTCGCCAAATTTCCGTAATGGCCGTCATCAGGCCGTCAGCTATCTCCACGCGCCGGTCTGATCACTTCATTGTTATTCAACCCTCTCTTCAATATACAACTATATTATTTTCTAGATTAAGCTGTGGGTTAAGGTAGTTGCACACAGGTGTTTCCGAAAATCTATCTAGGTAGTAAGATGTTTCTTTGTTTTTAAGTATATTTCGTTGCAAAATTAAATGTACCTAGTTCGTGTAACCAATAATATTGTAAGTAAGGTTTACTGCACTGTGTAGGTCATTCGTAGTTTTGTGACAGACGACCAGGAAGCTGGTCTTGTCCAAATCCATGTAGGCGACACCTGATTGACAGCTCGCTCAGAAATAATTTTTCAGATTTACCGGAGTGTCAATATGATATTCGATGTTTTCGATGAAATAATTAAAAAATAGCACAAAAAGTTATTGATTATTTTCGGCTTTTAAACTCAGAAAAATACATATCTTGGCGTCAGTTATCAACGGACGTCAACATCTGAATAGGTCAGAACAATTTACGGTTTAAATAAAAATTTATAATTCACTTTTACTGCTGCTCAAATTGCATGTCAAAATTGTCGCATTCGATACCTTGATGTTACGAAAATAAAGTTGCTGTATTATTTTTAGTAACTGAGACATTTGTTAACTACCCTGGGGCACAGAAAAGAGATATACAGTAAAGCAACTTCATGTAAGCACACACAGGGGTGGCCAAACTTTTCAAGTAAGCGGTCTACATTGAAGCTCAGGTAGGTATACCTAGCGGTCTACAATTAAAAGACTGTACTTCTGACATATTTATTTAACAAAACAATAGGTACTATATTGGTGGTGGATGTATGGCATTTTTATATACTCGTCTGATAATCGAGCCCGATGTTTCAAAACATAGCCGATTTTATCGTATTTAACACGTTCCGGGACAGTGGCCGCCTATAGCCGTGATAACAATAAAAGTTCTATTGTGTCTCGTTCACTGCCCCGGAACGTGTTAATATGGAAACTTGCCATAATTACGCACTCTCAAAAAGTATGTCGTACATATTCAGAGATTCAATATTTCCTCCTCGACCACTAAAGACTTAGCACAATATGATGTCTTCGATGTCTTCTACAGTTTCAAAATTCAGCCCAAGTATTTAGTGAAATTTTAGAATTTTCGGAATGGAAATAGGAAAATTTACGCGATTATTTAAAAATTTATTTTTTCCTTTTCAATTTATTGAACTCTTCGTGGGCTACCATAAAAGAGGACGCGGTCGACCGGTCGACCGGGTCTTGGCCACCCCTGCCGTAACGAGTATGCTAAAATAAATGCGCTACAAACTGCGAGGCACACAAGTCAATATTAATCTAGCAAATGAGCATGTAGTCCGCATTACCTTTGTGTGTATTCGGCTGGCAGGATTTGCAATACCATATTCGATTACTAATCTAGCCTTGTCGTTGTCAGGCGATACTGCTTTATTTGATTCTGTTAGATGATGCACTTCAGATAGCCACACTGATTGGTTGTATTATTTATTGGCATTTAGGTATACCATACTCGCTGTGCCCAGCATGCTTTGCAACGCCCCTTTGTTTTCCTACACACACTTGGCCGTTTTTTCCCTAAAACCGAATTCAGTTTTAGGTCTAATACAGACACGAAAAGCATGTCTAAGCTAAGAGCAAGAGCAAAAACAGTACAGGAGTGCGATTTTTGAATCTCATACGTTGAACTCAGTAGTAGAAAATGTAAGGAGATATGCATCTTTCTACTGCTGATTTGACTTTAAAAAATCGCACTCCTGGAGTATGAATTTTGAAAGTCAAAATCAGAAGCAGAAAGATGCAGATATCTCCATAGTAATTTTGACATTTTCAACTGCTGAGCTCAGCGAATGAGATTCGAAAATCGCACTCCAGAGCTAGCATCTAATGTCGAAATATATGCTGAGTGTAGTTTGTCTTTTCTTTGTTCAACATGTTCTAATCTCTAATATTTGCAATAATATAATAATTGTAATGATAATGTCCTGTAATTATTTAATTAATGTTATTAAATTTGTGACATGTAATCTCTAATATTTGCATGCTTCCATTGTTATCTTAATGAAGAAACTTTTTATGAACCACTATTATGTTACCTATTTCATAGCAAATAAATATTCATTTCATTTCACTTTAAAAGACGCAGTTGGAAATAGCGTTGGTTTTTGGTTTCAAACAGTAAGTAGCTAGGTATCTCTGTAATCATTACTATACAAGTCCGGGCTAGATTCTGGTACTTTCAATGGGATAATCTGTGTGATCTCTTCTATCCAAGAAGTAAAACCCTTTAAAACTATTATTTGCATTAATTTTCAACAACATTTGGATTGAACTGAATTGTCGAAAGTACATTTATATACCATCATCATATCAGCCATTAAACGTCCACTGCTGGACATAAGCCTCCCATAAAATGGGGGGATTTGCCATAATCGTCACGCTTGGCAGGCGGGTTGGCGATCGCAGTTGGATCGAATCAATGTGTGTACTCAGAGGATGCTACTGCCCATCCTTCAGTAGATTCCTTAGTCGCCTTTTACGACTATGCTATTCATAGCCGACACCACACGGCAAGCATTTATATATATAACAGATTAAATGTTACTTGAATGTCGCAAACCATCTACCTTATTGAATAAAATTAACAACTAATTAAAAACCGTCCATTATACTGTAACAGTTCAAATTGTTAGATCTTTTATTTAATGAATGAAAAACAAATTGTTATTGACAAGATTAATGATAACGATTCGTTTTAAATTAAACGATGAAGATTAATTGCTTAAGTTAACTAAGAATTATGCTAAATGCATTCGCTTTCTTTTTTTATGGGGGTGACTGTGTGACGTTAAAATAAAGTCAGACTACTATTCTCAGTCTATTTTAGTAAACTAAGTCGTTCAGTTTGATGGGTAGAATCTTAGTTTAAAAGGATGCTAATGATATCAATTTCACCCTGTATAATGATGATTATATAATATATATCTTTTAATTATAAGGACTGGCCTTGCGGTAGCATTTCCCCTCTGCCACGGTATAAGAATAATTGATCATGTGCATCATCATTCATCATCATACATTCAATTTTATACCTTATCACTAAACGAGACAGCCTATAATTGCGAAACAATAACTTCGAACTTATGACGTTTGGGGTTCACACGAGACTACTTTTATTTTTTATATTATATATTAGAATCTAAAGTTATGGGGAATAAAATCCAAAGTTGCGGATTTCGTGTTACCTCGCTCCCCGCAAAAAGTGGCAGAAATATTTGTTAGTATAGAATATCACGCGTAAAAAAAATTTAAATCGCGAAAAAAATATCTGCTGTCCCATACATTTAGGTCTAGTAGGTTTGTATGGAACAGCTGATTTTTTTTCGCGATTTCGATTTTGGTCTCATAGAGAAAGTTGTAAGTTGTTGTTGTTGTTGTTGTTCAGTTTGATGGTCTGATCATCCCCTTAAAATAGTTTCACCTAATTTTGTGAGACCTTATATAAGTATGCAAAGCTGTCAGATAACTAACTGGGCAGTGGGCAGTATGGTTGACGGTGCGTAATTAACGCTTTCTTAAACATAATGGTTGAAAAGACTTTGAAAATATCAATTGAACATAACCTTATAAGGTAGCGGTAATCTAAAAGAAAGAACATTTCTGAAATGCAAAATTTCATTTAAAAAATGTTTTGCAGGTTACTATTACTACCTACAGAGTAAATTTCAAGGCAGCTCCATTTATATGTAACTCAATTCTTTATTTACATTTAAATTCTCAAAAACCTAACGCTGGTACACACAACACACTATACATCGTAGGACCAAAAGCGTTCGACAAAATGTAATTCAGAACATCGTAACTTCACAAATTGATTTCCATATGACCTTACTCCTTCTAAAGTGGGCATATAAGCACTTTCTATGAGCGAAGTTATAAATTTTACGATTTCTGTGACTCCGTGACGACGTCGCTCAGCGTAATGTTTATTTGAATAACATTCAACTCTACCGCAGTCGTTTACGAGGGCGGGCCCCGTAATATATTTTCATTATGTCCCATTTATTCGTGGGTTGCCGATATTGACTCTTTATATGCTTACCTTCAAATGTTAACAACGTTTTCCGACGAGCTGGTAGCGAAATGTACGGAGATCCCATTTCATTTACATAATTTATTGCGTAAGAGTTTGCAGTACACGAATGCAATGAATGATATTGTTGCGAAGTTAATATTTTGTACATTTTACATCGAAAAACACACTAACTACGTATACCTACATTTTATTCGACTATTGAAGATATGCTTCTTGCTTATTGTGTCGACTTCAAATTCTAACATGCATATTGCATAAATTATCATTTTAATAATAACATTAGATTAAGTATGTACTAAAAAATCTATGTTACTTGAAATAGATTGGTTGATTGATTGATTTTAGAGTACCCAGCAATACTAATAACACTGTCAATTATCATAAAGTATCAGGTGATGCCAAAAATAGTTTCCCTATACCATTCTGAGGCTCTGATGTGTCGATGTCGTCCAAACGAGATATAATCAAGGCCGCAATGTTATATGTTTAGAGTGTACCTATCTACGTCGGCACACATTACCAGGGTTAGTTTGGCCGCTGACCGCCTTGTTGCGGTTCCAGTCTCGCAAGACCACTGCCTCCGCCAATTAGTGACTCTTTTAAATTAACTTATATTTGACAATTTCATGAGGTTTCTTGTTTTTTTTTTTTTTTTTTTTGTGGTTTTAAGAATTGGTTTTTAAATGTGTTTTTGAAATGGTTTGTTTGGCAAGGAAAACAATTTTAATAGATAATCGTGATTTTTCCAGATGAAAGCGATATAAAAGAGAATAAATTGCGGCATTTTTGTAGCGTGTTTTACTTGTTGTTGTCAAAGTCGACACGATAAGATTTCAACAAGGTTTTTTTTTATGTATTTCACGCTACATTTTTCTGTACCTAGAAATATGCATGGTCATAGCAGTGAAGACAGATATATTCTGAACTCTCAGAACATTCATAATGTGGTGTAATAGTAGGTATCGAAGGTATTGATGCTATACTTTGAGCCGAAATCATAATTATGTCGAAAGAATGCACAAATTAAATGGATGACTACGACTCGACTGGATACAAATATACAAATATTGTAAGAATTTTAATCGTATTAATGTAAGTAAATTGTATAATAGTAATTTATGCTTCGTTAATTATAGTGATTGTCAATTCTTGTGGCATTCAAATAAAGTTTTCCACAGACTTCACGTCGAATACTTGAACACCACGAATTTCGTTGCAATTTATAATTCAATGAAATAAAATGGGTTCCACTAGCTTAGGAATGAATTAAGCAAAAGTAGAATTGCTTGATATTAAAAGCAATGTCTGTCCAGAGCGAATTCAAATGGTAACAATAACCGAGCGATTCCGAAAAACTATTAAAGTTGGCCCATTAGGCCTTTTATACATATAACTATATCAGAAACGCAACGTGCGTACTGCGTACCCACTTTTTCTTAATGATACTGATAGATGAAGAAGAATACTTTTTGGGAGAATGATGGGGCATTGCGGCGAAGACAAATGTCGTGCATTATTCGAGGAGAGATAAACGGACGCTTTCGACGTTTATATCAGATTATATTAGAAGATGTATTGGGTCCGTAGGTATCTAGTGCGAATGCGAACTGGTTTCGAGGAAAACCTAATAGTATTTGGCTATAAACATATTTTGTAAGTGAAATATCTACAGGGTGAAACCTACTCATCGAAATGAACAACTTTTACTATGAGAGCAAACCGATCGGAGCAAATAAAAAATCTGATGTTTCATACTAAACTGCAATGTCGACGCGCGAGTTCGCGACTCAAATGTATGCAACAGCTGATTTTTTGCTCCCGTAGTAAAAGTTGTTCATTTCGATGGGTAGACTCTTAGTTTAAAAGGATGCTAATGATATCAATTTCACCCTGTATAATTGTGTATTCTATAGCACACAGATGAAAAACTGAAAGACAGATGTGAAACTGAAAAGTTCTGAAGAGTGGCCACCGGGTACCGGAAAGCGTAGCGTGGGTAGGCCACACGTTCGACCGTCGCCGACCTGGTGAAGGCGGTGGGAACCCGTTGGATGAGGGCAGCGCAGGACCGGTTGTTATGGCGATCCTTGGGGGAGGTCTATATCCAGCAGTGGACGTCCATCGGCTGAGATGATGATAGCATTGTCTAGTCATCATAATACAAGTCCGGGTTATATAGTCTATTACTTTAAATGGAACTAGACTAGACTAAATTAGATGGATGACGACAGACGATCATGTCATATTATAAAAAAATATAATATATCTTTAAATCTTTGAATAAAGGTAGTCAGACAGATTCTTAGCATGAGTTAAGAATCTTTGTGGTTTGATTCATAACTTCTTATTCCCCGAATTGCGGCCAATATTCAGTCTTGTAGCTAGCTTATTATGATGATGAAAGCGGTACGTTATTCATTACAGCGTGGTTTGATGGAAAAAAATTCCGGTTAGGTGTAACCAGTGTTTTTATACCAAATTTTCTGAGTGTGTAAAAAATTTCCGTCCTCGTGTGAAAATTCCAAAAATTATTTTAATTGTGTCCTTTATAAAAATGCTGTGAATATTTTTAATCTAGCAGACATGAAGTTTTATTATATTTTTTTTCAAAAAGTTTTTGTCCTGATATTAGTTAGTTTTATTATATGCTACTTGCTATGCCCGGCGTGCGTTGCAACGCCCCCTTTTTTTTCCGACACACACTTGACAGTTTTTTATACTTTACGTCCTATTCTCAGACCTACTGAATATACACACAAAATTTTATAAGAATTGGTCGAGCCATTTCGGTGGAGTTTTGTAACGAACACCGGACATGAGAATTTTATTAAAAAATAAAATATGTTTATATAAAGAATAAATAATGTAGATAACGATAACGCAAAGTGAGTTGCAATTTTGTACACAAAAGACGATAAAAGGAAAACGTTATACGGTGTTTTCCATTTATTTGCGTTTATGCAATTCAAAAGGCTGGGGTAGAATTGAGAAACTAAGGGTTCACTGTTGGTTCACCTGTTTGTTCAAGAAACAAACATGATGGTTTTGCATGTAATTGGATTCACAAGGTATTGAGTTCGTGGAAAGATTTAATCGCTGTAATATTAAACAGACTATGAATTGGCAACCATAAATAATATTTGGGCCAAAATTAAGTGGCAATTACAGAAAATTATAAACATAAATCGTATATAAAGAAAAACCAGTCTTCAAAACAGGTTGCGACGACGGTTGTTGATAATACTTTATTACCCTAAGGTGGTAGTCAGAGGTATTCTAAATTATCTATTCGGAATAAATATTCGAATATTTCGCATAATAAGTGAACCACAGATCACAAAAACTAAAAAGAGATGTAAAAAGGAGGCGGGGCCAGTGTCACAGCAATATGCGCAAAAACGGAAAACATTGCTCGCGACAGTAAGAATTCAATATATTATGAGGCTGAAAGCCAGTCGAGATATAATGTGTAAATAGTTTACAATGCTTGCGTAGTACTAAAGATTATTCGAACGTTAAGTTCTGATACCGCATTGGATAATGAGCACTTTCAAGCTAACAAAATATTTTCTATCGCGTGGTACTGGTGGTAATGCGACACTAGGTTTCATACTCAGCGCGTTGGTTGGCATCTCTCTAGATCTCTATGAAGTGAACCCTTAACACTTGCTTTGATATTGGAGCATGTACTTAGGTTTTTAGGATATTTTCTTTGACCGAAAAGCTTGTGGTGTTACAAATCGTACAGTTCCTAATAACTCATTGACACGAGTTTGATCCCAGATGGGATCGAACCACCGAACCCGGCAGGAAAGGCGAGGTCTCTTGCCACTAGATCACCATGTTTATATTACATTCATTTCCAATAAATATGAATTTATTTACGAACAATAGGGTGGCGTTGCAGGTCTGTTACTCCACCATCTTGAACCACTCAAGCGAGTTTTGGTACAAGAACAAGAACAATATTTGAGTTCGCCGAAATATCCATTACGTGGTGAGAAGCAAAATTGAGGCAGGGTATATAGCCTGGAATCCATCCGAAGAGAAATAACTCTGCTCCTGGAAAAGGTTCAGAAAGCCTTCCTCCGCTATTTGTTCAAAAAAAGTACGGCTATTACCCTTTCACAAAATTTCTCCTTAGAGTACTTGGTTTTAACGCCTTGGAAACGAGGAGAAATTTTGAACTGCTGAAGACAGCCTGCCGCAATCTGCGTGGTCATATGAAATGTCCTCAGCTTAAAGGCATTGTGCGACTGCTTGTGCCGAACAGGTACTTAAGTGCGCGAAGCCACCGCTTGCTGGCCATACCTCAGTTTCGCCTCTAGTGCGAGCTCTGCAGTCTGTATGTTCTTACCAAGCTGCTCGAGTCGTCGCCGCACTGCAATCTTTTCGCTGACATGTTGTCTGACCGACTCCGTGAGTGTATGAGGTTTAGTGAGAGTGTTGCAAGAGTTAGCTCTTTATCGGGCCAATGAACAATCTGTCTGTGTGTTGTTGTTGCCTCTCTTTGTTAATTTATGTTTTCATTTAAGTACCTACCTATAAGTTACATTGTGAAAAGGTGTTAGCTGTAATGCAATGTAATACATTCGTTGATAAAATAAAAAAAAATTACTAAAGAGCGTCAAGCACATTTGCTGTACTAGTATTTATTCTGTTCTTATACTGGGAATTTGCAACATCATCAGCTCCACGATGAAGCCACAATTTTAAGATTAAAATTTGAAACAACAATAATATTTCAGAAAGTTATTTAATTCCCAGGAGTCGTATCAAACATTAAATTAATATAGTACATAACCGTAGACTGAACTCATAAATCATAAACATACACACTAATTGTCTTAACAGTGTTATGCATAATGTGCGAGTTAAATGTGTGTGTGTGTACAAAGGTGGTTTGATGTCATCAAGGGTCGCAGGCCAAGGCGCCCGGGTACTTAATAATATGAAGCTTAGTGACGTCCCAATTAAGGGCCCAACTACCTACTTTAAATGTGGCCCGACCTTCATTTGAATGGGTCACATTAAATTTCACCAGGGATATGTATACGAGTATCATAGAGTCTCGGATTACGTAAACATCATAAAACATTTATTAAATGTGAAACGAGTTAATTTTGCACGTGTAGTCATAATGACATAGATTCTCATTACAGTAACACAATTGGAAATGTACCTAGTATTTTATAGTTGCTAATTAAGATTATCAGTCCCACAAGGGACTTATTGTAATAACTGTCATTCACCAAGACACAAATTGGTTTTGTAAGTATTCTATCAGCATTATATCAGACTTATACAACTTTAAGGCTTAATTCACACCAAAATGGCAGCGGCAGGCAACGGCTGGCAGACTGATGGTCGAATGTATGGTAGCTAGACAGCTCGCAGGCGGCCGCGTTAGCACCAACACTTTTACGAGACCCCCAAACGATACTATATAAACATAGATTTACACTCTCACACTGGTACATTAATATCGTTGACTATAAATTAATAAATATCTTGGACATTGTCACAAAGATTCTTTTGTCCCACCGAAAGTGCCATAATTTAGAACGGACAACTATATAAATAATACATATTATAGATACAAACATCCATTATTTCGTTACAAATATTGTTATATTCATCATACAAATCTCATGATTGAACCATTGAAAGTAGGTTCAGCAGGTAGGTTTACTACCAACTGAGCTATCGAGCCGCCAACTTTGTATTTTAGCAATTGGGCAATGACAGCATGAAAAATATAGGATCTATTGATGCCATCCGTATTGAATATGAATTTTAGAACCAGTTACAGTAGTTAAGAAAAATACTGGATGTTTTAAGAGAAAATCGACAAATTACTTTAGTCACGTGATCGTAAACGACTGTGATTGGCCGAATGGTTTATGACGTCAACTGCTTGTAGACAGTTGCGTGTAGACAGTAACGTGTAGAGTGTGAGCAGGTGACGTCATGATGACGTCACCTGCTTGTTGCCACGTATATTGTCAAGAAAAGCGTTTTCGCAGGATATTTAAATAATATTTTTTTGTTTTCGTTTTTTCTTGCACTATAGTATAGGGTCCTTCTTAACTTTTTTAAGTGGATGATTAGACCGCCAATCTGAACAACTTTCTCTATGGCACGAACATCGAAATAGCGAAAAAAAATAACTCTTCCTCACAAAACTGCAAACCTACTCGAGTCAAATGTATGGGACAGCTGATTTTTTTTCGCGATTTCTATGTTGGTGTCATATAGAAAGTGGTTCAGTTTGATGGTCTGATCACCCCTCAAAAAAATGTCAGCATAATTAAGAAGGAACCCGTATGTACTGGAACGTAAAATATACATTTTCTATAGAGTCCTTAGACATCAGTGATTAAAGTAGAACAGTTTTTTAAAACCTGTCAAATACCCTATTAAGCTATCGAGCCGCCAACTTTGTATTTTAGCGATGTAGGTAAAGTTAAAAATGTGTGCGACTGAAACTGCACCGCCGGCCGCTACGATTTTTATGTGACTTGATCCTTAGCGAAACTATCAGATTTCCCTTCTCATTTGAGTTTCATGAATGTTTCAACTTCGCTGTTTCAGTGTTTTGAACAGTTAAAAAGTTTTTTAATACAAGCTTTAGGTCTCCGCGTTGGTTAGCTTCAATGGTATAGACTGAATTAATGACTTCTTTCAACGTTCATGGATGGAAATCTAGGATTAAGTCTAGCTATTGGATTAAATATTTGCTTATTATAGAGAATAATTTTAATAATAGGGAATATAACTATATTTAAGGCTTAGATTTAACGAAGTAATGGACATACTGCACTGGTCCTTATAATCATTGAAAATACTTGGTGTAAAATAAAATGGGACACTTACTTAAAGAGGTGCTTCAGACCATCAAACTGAACAACTTTTACTATGGGACCAACATTGAAATCTCAAAAAAAAAACCGCGCTGTTCCAAACAAAACTGGAAACATAACTCGACTGAAATATATGAGACAGCATATTTTTTTCGCGATTTCGATATTGGTCCCATAGAGAAAGTTGTTCAGCTTTATGGTCTGCAGCACCCCTTTAAGTAAGTGTCCTATTTAATTTTAGACCATGTGTTCAATTAAATGCGTTACAATATCGAAATGGGCCCTTCGGACTATTAATATTGACCTCTCTCTCCATAGTTAAAGTTGTTCAGTTTGATGGTCTCGAGTGGAGGAAAAATATTACTGCGGTGTTTTGTTACACCTTGTATTTTTAAACAATGCTTTTGTTTTCTGAATTAAATCTCGATCCGCTAAGTAGCTGAAAAAACACTTCGGTAAATCTCTAGAATAAAATAGGAACTTTTGCTCCGGGCTTGAAAATAATGTATTTTTGTTATCAGATACTGTTTGTTTTGTTGATGCCATGCTAAGTGAAGTTCCAGGAAACTTTAAGCGACATTTTATTTCCATAAAAAACCCAACACATTTAGTTCATAAAACGAATTGCGACCAAAATAAGGTGCTACTCTTACCGAGAGGTGCTCAAGCGTCATATTAGGAGCAGTGTATGTACTCTTACATAAAATGGAAAGAAATTTATTTTCGAGATTGACCGACGGTTTCGACATAAAGGTCAGGCCCTGTACCAGGACTTTCGATTTTCGCTATATCGCGACCGTTTCGGTCCGAACTTCATTGTATTTGAGTTGAAATTGGAACGAAAACGTTCACGCAATTGCGAAGTTTGAATGTCCGAGTAGATGCCCTGGACTACCGGTCTGGGTCGTATCTCGTCCAAGATATCGCTGGCTATCCTGCGGGGCAATTAAGCATGCATAATGGGCGGGATATGGTGCGGGGGTTTATTTAATTAGATTAATTTGTTTGTCGATACATGTGCACATTTATTTATTGTAATGAAATGACGATGCTTCTTGCAGAATACTCCCGAACTTGTGGGTCGGACGACTCTACTACTGGCAGAAAATATATATTTTCAGTGTGCATGACAATAATTGATGTGGATAATATACAAAATAATAACACGCAAAAGGCGACCGAGGGATCTACTGAAGGATGGGCAGCAGCATCCTCTGAGTACACACATTGAGAACTGCGATCGCCAACCTGCTAAGCGTGGCGATTATGGCAAATCCCCCCATTTTAGGGGAGGCTTATGTCCAGGAGTGGTCGTTAAATGGCTGATATGACGATGATGAATATACAAATTTATTTAATAAATAATTTGTGATTTAAATCCTTAAATATAATCAGAAAAAAAAACAGATAAATAAATGGAAAGTGACATACATACATCATACAGATACCTACATACAACTCACGACTATAATCCCTTTCAGGGAAAGTTCATATAATTATATAGGGTGTAAAACTTTTACTATACAAGGTGTTACAAAAGTAAAAATAAACATTTACATTCTGTATATTAGTCGTAGTCATAAAAAGAGGAAATTACGTCATGAGCACAAAGATTTCTCCATGGCAAACAGAAATTTTATGATGACACCTTTCTACTCGTATTATATGCCGCAGTGGCTGAAATGTGGTTAAAGTAATAAACATTTAAGTACATGCCAAAACTAACTAAATAAATAATCAACTTAAACTAATCTACGAAAGATAAACCAACCGAATATCGGAAACGTTATTAAATTATCACAATCGTAGTTTGCAAACCAAATACAAGCTGATTGGATAGAAGCCGCAGCCACAGGGTGTCCATTGCCGAATCCGCAGTGAGGCAATAAAGTGGTAGGCAATAAATAACTGATACAACGCCGAATACTGCAAGTGGTCTGTGCAGTTTGCTGCGACCTGAAACGTGAAGTGATATCATGGTCAGTTGAATGAATGGACGTCCCACATTGGTGAGATTTAAATCAAGATGTATACAGGAGTGCAATTCTCTAAGCAACACATTGCTGTCAAAAACATCGATGAGCTCACAAATGTAACATTCTTCTTGCATCTTTTAGGTCGTCGGAGTTTTTATATGGGTTTGACACATTACAAGCCATAGTGAATACCGAATTACCAGCTTGCCGATGTTTCAACGACGAATTTAAGGATGATTTAAGGTTGTGGCGATGTTTGTGCTTAGTGAATTGCATTGCAGGATGTAACAGAATACCATAATTATAGTAATATTTAAAAGGGTGGTTTTGACCATTAAACAACATTGAATATGGAGAAAACACAATTACACAATTTACAAAATTGCTCGACTCAAATTTATGAGACTTCTGCGTTTTTTCGACGTTGTTTACGCACAGTGAATGTTGTTCAGTTTGATGATCTAAACTCTAAACCACCCATTTCATTATTTCTAGGGTGTTTTGTTACACATTGCATAAAAGTCTAGAAGGTTCAGTTTAATTATACATCTGAATCATAATGATTAATAGGTATGATATTATTTCATTATCGTGAAATACGGGAATTCACTTGGATCGCTTATTAAGTTTTTTAAATGCGGTCCATGACTAACCCCAGCGAATTCCAACAGATTTTTGAAACAATGAGTAAATTACTTTTAATTTACTCTGCTAAAAGTAAACGAAACAAATGAATTGCCCGTGAATCATTAATATTTTAATTGAGTTTCTTAACTTAAACACTAAAAAATGGAGTTAGGTTAAAAGTTAGATTAGTTTTCTTTTTATTTCCATTGCGAGGTATGTGGGTGCTATGTTGAAGTATACAATGCCAGGTATAGTAGGCAAGGACCTCTTCTCGGACATTCGAACTTCGCAATTGCGGGAACGTTTTCGTTCCAATGTCAACTCTATTACAATGAAGTTTGGACCGAAACAGTCGCGACATCGAAAATTAAAAGTCAGGGTACAGGGCTGTATCACCCCTTATTTCGCGCCTTTATTTCGGACGGCGATTACTTCCATATACCTCACATATTCACAAGGAACATGGTTGTATTGGTAAAGACAAGACAGGGGTCTTAACGTTGACCTAAATGGGCTGGTAATAAGTTAAGTTGAGGTATATATTACTAACTTGTCTGATTTTAAAGCCCCTTGCCAGCGACTGCGACGTAGTCGAGTAACATATACCCACTATCATTCATTATCGTTAGTAAAAGAAGTGGTCTGGTATTGGTATCCTATCTACATATAAACTGTATCATAAGCGTGTCTTTACATTGAAGATATTTACGAAAAAAGGTTACGATATGGCGTTTAGGTGTCTCTGACTCCAAATCACAGTTTTGTGTGTCCGAGCATCACACAAAAAATGATGAATCGATTTTTATGAAAACTTTTGTGTTAAAAAGTGTGTGATTTGACTTAAAAACTGGTGTATATATTTTTTTGCTATGATAACGGAAATCCAAACCGGTGGTACGGACGAAGTCTCGAAAAAGAGCTAGTAGGCATAAAACATTCTTCACAAAAATAAATGTCGATGCTGATTACGTTTTATGCTCGCACTCGCACATTTAAACAAAATTGTAAATAAAATTGTCTAAAAATCCTTGATTTTCCCCCGAAGGAAGATTCGTACGTCCATGATCAGATCCCCTGGCCAAAAGCCAGCCAACGCAGCGGTGGCTACGCAAAATAAGACAAATTGTTCACTATCTAATATCGTTCAACGTATTTCAATAATGTAGAGCTTCCGACTTCTAGAACATTGTCGTTTAAGAAATTACATTTGTTGAAGTGTTCGGCAAGAATCGGAGCTATTTTCAAATGGATGTCGTAAAATAATGAAGTCGGTTTTGTACTGCTTCTTTAAAAATATCATTAAACGATTATCATGAATAATAATTCTTACAAACTAATTTAAACTGTCTTTATTCACAATGATTAATTGAGTTGTCATCTAAAAACATGTAATATTAACTCGTGTCGCTCACCACTTCGTACGCACAGACCACTGACTTTAAATACTCATAAACATAACTTGTGACTGAGTGAATGCCATGATGTAAATGCTAATCCAAACTGAGCCCTATGCTTATGTGCAAACTCCATCCAAATCGGTTGATTCGTTTTTAAGTGATGTGAGACAAAAGTGAGAACCTTGTTGTCAGCATCTGACTATCAATTCGTCTTTGTAGAAATCAAACAATATGTTTAAACATTATGGTTATTCAGCTATAAGTTCTCCAAAAAGGAAATAAATAATTAAATCCTAAAAATAGTCCTAATGCATATCTTCAATATACATCCATGTTAAGAGTTTTATGATAGGTACCTAAATATTTGATTAATGTTTATTTGGAAAGTTTTTTTTTTTTGTTTTTCTTAATTCGTTTGTTTTTTTTATTATGTTGTATATTGTAAGTATCTTAACTATTATAAAACTGTAACAGAAATGTGTCTGTACATTGAAGATATTAACAAAAAAAAGTTACGATATGGTTTTTAGGTGTGATATCACAAATTTTTACCGATTTTGATTAAACTTTTTTGGTTTGATAGGTTTTGATCTGACTCAAAATCTGGTATATAATTTAAGCGGACGAAATCGCGGGTTAACTCTTGTTTATTATAATTATGTAATAAATATAAATTATCACAGATAATTTTGAATCAATCAGAATCCCGTCCAGAAGTTTCGGAACGATACAAAAGTTTCTTCTCAAGGAGGCGGCAAAAGTAATTTATCATTAGGTTAATTAATCGTATTTGCTGTGTATTCTGTGGCGTCACGACTTTAACTAAGATTGTATTCAGGGTATAATATCAGATTTTTTTACATTAGACTGATTTAAAATCATAATATTAATAAAAAGCAAAAGCCTTTTGAACATCACAAATTGCAGCAGATATTATAGAAAGTTTTAGTAATTTGTCTCATGATGTTTAATGATTTGAAAGCCGTAAAACTCCACGGCGCGGCGCGAACACCTAAATATTTTATTAGTGACGCCACAGAAAATAGTACACTAACTAGTTTAGCAAATACCACTTTAAAAAGTTAAATTACTTTTGTCGCGTCTTCGAGAAGAAACTTTAGTAAATATGCATGTCGTAATACTCGTAATGATATGAAAAATCCATAAAACTTAAAGTATAATTTTTTGCTATTATTGGCTATTATAGATAATTTGAATTGAAGTTCCTCCGTTAGGCTTAATAAGGGCTTATTACTTGTCAATCGTCTCCAAAGCAAGAAACACGTTTCAAAAAAATGAAGAGCTACGATATACTGAAAACTCATTGTAAATACTTTTTTTTCACCGGTACCGGTGACTTTTGGTTCGAAAAAGAAGCCACAAGAAATGATAAAAGCGTAATTTACAGAATTTACAGCTTCATCCTATTCTTTCTATATTATTTTATGACTATACTGGAAATATTAGCAGCTGTGATAGGAGATTTTCCAAAGGTGGAAAAAAGCGATTCAGTTACATTTTCCGTTAGCCATACAATTGTCATGATAAAGATTACTTCAGTAATTCTCAACAGGGAATTGATAAAATCATTGAATCGGAGAATGGCGACCGTTTGTGAAATATACGAGGACAGAGACTTGATGACAGAGAAGTATAAGATTATAAGGATTAACATTATTGCTTACTTTGTAGCTGTGTACGTATGTGTTGCGTTCTTTGTGGTTGATGGTCTCAGAAAGATGCATGAAGGTAATTATTTTTTATTTCTTATTCATAATATTAATTTGATTTCTTGGTAATTTGAGGCATAGCATTTTCAGAAATAAATTTCCATAATTCATTAGCAGTGACAATACCATGTGGAGTGCGATTTGTAGTAAAAAGAACATGCTAGCCACTTCGCCATTAAAAACACAACCACGCCACTTAAAAAAAACAGCAGCATAAGCATATGCTCACGATTATATTCCCCGATGGGTAGTCAGAGAAAAAAAATAATTAAGTATTAAGCATAGCATATGCTCACGACTATAATCCCCGAGGGGGTAGTCAGAGATAATCTGAAACCTCAGAACATCCACGTTTCACTATAGTACTGAAACTCTGCCCAGTGTGACGGGGAGTGAGCCCGTCGCCACTTGTAAATGGACAGTAGGTACAATACATTACTCGAATTAAGTATAAATATTCGTTAATTATGTCGATGCTAGCTTTAGGAAGCAAATTTGACCTACCATTATAATATTGGAGTCCAATAATACTAGTTATGCCACTTTAGTTTCAGATATTTTATAATGTACCTTTTGTAATATTTATAACAAGACATAGTAATACTGATCAATTTAATGAATCGATAATATTTGAAGTGTAAAAAATAATAACTTCTCAATATAATGGTCTCAATTTTCTTTCGTAAACTGCGCGCAAATAATGATTTTCAATCTAAAGGTATCTCTTTATTATCGTAGCAAGTAAGCATAGTTGAAATATTTGTACGCCATTACAGCAGACTGTTGTCTCTGTAAGAACATAATATTAACATCCTAAGTTCCACACGCATAGGCGATTTTTAAAACTCATTCGTTGAACTCGGCAGTTGAAAATGTCAAAATTATTATGGAGACATGCATGTTTCTACTGCTGATTTGACTTTCAACAATCGCACTCCTGAAGTATGATTTTTGAAAGACAAATCAGCAGTAGAAAGATGCATATCTCCATAGTAATATTGACAATGGTAAGGTTTGGAAGGTAAGGTTGGATGATGGTAAGGTTTGTAACTCTCTTCCTGCGTCTGTTTTCCCGGGCAAATATAATCAGGATATTTTTAAAAGAAGAGTTAATAGGCTTTTTCTGGGTGAGCGCGCTACATCCTCGGCTTCATCTACACTTTCCATCAGGTGAGCTGAAGCCAAACGCAAACCCATTATAAATTTAAAAAAAAATACATTTTCAACTGCTGAGTTCAAAGTATGAGTTTCGAAAATCGCACTCCAGTTCCCTTAATTTCATTTCATTTCATTCCACACCTACTACTAACATTTACAGGATCCCATTTCAGTACGGTAGTTACATACTATCCGTTGCATGAAGATTACTCTCCCCTGGCCACTGCATTTCGAGTCTTCACCACATTTATTCTCATGTTAATGATGCTGACAATGATTCCGGTAGATTCCTTTGCAATGATGTACCTAATAATGTTAAAATACAAGTTTATTACCCTGAGAAATTATTTTGAAAATTTGAGAAAGGAATTTGATATAATTATTGCGACTGGGGATAATAAACGAGCGGCTGAAACTTTGACATGTGGATTGGTGGAAGGTATCGTGATGCATGCAGACCTTCTCAGGTAAGTTGTTTTTGTGAAGGTAGATCGTCACGGATCGTGCTGCATGCCTGTTATTAATAAATTTATGTGTGCACGAAATGAATTTTGTTTAAAATATGTATAGGATATGGCCACACAGATTATTTAGTCCACTAGACAACGATATAGAAAAACCACTCGAATACAGATATAAACATCCATTATTCGGGTTTAATTATAAACATACAAATTTAATAATTCATTTATTCATTGTTGATTGCATCTGCCTCTTCAAGGCATTCAATGTCATATAATTTTTATTAACATTTTACAATGTCAAACTTAATATTTATCCCTTGCGAGATTCGAACCCGTGACCCGCAGATTAACAAGCTGATTTACTACCCGCTGAGCTATCGGGTCATATAAAAATATTTACATAATTGCATTCATGGCTGATATTATTAAAGCTGCACCGAGCCTATTGTGCTCCAAGCGTATTTTTTTTATTTCTTAACAATTAAACAATATTTCCAAAAAACAAAAATTTCACATTGTAGTCACTGCTGATTTTCAATTTATCGGGTAACTGCGGATTTATTTTTATAATGTTTGTAGTTGTTATCTTAAAAACCACCAAAAGTGGTCACTTTTGGCCTCTTCTGTTTTTAAAGGGATAATCAGACCATCAAACTGAACAACTTTCCTTAAGGGACCAACATCGAAATCGCAAAAAAAAAACAGCTGTCCCATACATTTAAGTCGAGAAGGATTGCAGTTTTGTATGAAACAGGTGAGTTAATTTACGCGATTTCGATGTTGGTCCCTTAAGGAAAGTTGTTCAGTTTGATGGTTTGATCATTCCCTTAAAAACCGTCAGCATATTAAGTTGAACCCTGTATAAGAGAAGTCAAACCACGGTACTTATAACTTACAAACGAAATTCCTCTTGCGGCCTTTGTATACAAATCTATAACAAAACAATATTTTTAGTTTTTAAATGTAGCTTAGCATAGCATTACTCACGACTATATTCACTAAACTAATACTTAACATAATACTTAACATTTCTTAAGTAAATTCCCTTCATATTTTGTGATGAGCATGAACCATGACGAGCCACCTTAATTTAATTAATTTGAGGCGATTGCCTACTTCAATAAAACTTAACCAATTGAAAGTTCGTAATAAATTAAAGTTAAGATATATTGGAGTTTAAGACTACCTCTTGAAATACTAACTCATAATAATAATTTTCTGAAGTTAGCCAATAGACTAGTCTTGCCAGCAAAAAGGTTTGATGAAGGGTAATTAAATGACTAGGTACCTCAATATTTAATAGTGTCTAACATAGAGGTAGGCGTAACTCGTGTCAACGCCCCGAGTGCCTACGAGTTACGCCTACCTCTATGGTGTCTAATGATGAGAAGTGAATGCATGAATTGATGATATGAATTTGATATTGTGTTTCAGGATTGCTAAGGATATCGACTCAGCGTTTGGAATTGTGATGGCTCTACAACTATTGCAAAGTTCTGGTTCTGCCGTGTCGCTTCTGTTACAAATAGCTGTTAGTATAGTTCTGTTACGGACTTTCATATCATAAAATAAACAGGGTGTAACAAGACATCTTAGTAATATTTAAAGCGGCGGTTAAGACCAGCAAACTGAACAACTTTCACTATGGAGCTAAAATTTGAAATCACGAACATAAAACTAACAACTCGACTCAAATGTACGCTTCTTGAACCTTTTATCCTTCTTCAAATGTCTAAATTAGGTTTTGTTCAATTCATACAGCTGTATATTACCGCCGCCGAGCTAGTGATAATGAAAAATACAATAGCTTAATCGAATCCAACTGTACTAAGTGCAAATTTCTTCCCTCTTTTGTTAAATAATGCATTAAAAGTGCTTAATTTAATAGTAAATACTTCATCATTTTCAAATTTCATTCAACATTAAAAACCGCTGTGACTTCTTATGAAAAGCTGAAAAAAAAATTACAGATTTCGTGCCTCACATGACTATTTGAAATGCACATTGGAAATGAATCTACGGAATTCGAATAAATATTGTCTCAAAAAGGTTAGGCTACAGGGCAAACCCTTAATCCGATCGTCTTTGTTTTAGGCTCAAATTGTAGCTGACTAAATTGTCCAGGCGAGTTTTTCTCAAATTTTTGATATCATTCTTCGTTTCCAAAATTTCGAGCGCCAAATTAAAAAATTCTGAAAAAAAAAATGTTTCTCTTTCTGCCATAACTTTTGTCATGTTTGATTTTCTCGAATAATTCTTTTTGCACCTTACAGCTCTTGTAAATGCGTGTCTTTTGAATATCATAGCTTTACAACTCTCCGAGATATAAGGGGATCGCACTTTTTCGTGTTATCGGGGCCTATACTGGAGCGAACGAAAAGACATGTCCAATGTCAAAAGATTTTCTAATGTTTACTAATCAAAGTAGTTTCTATACTGGTTTTGTATTTGTTTTCATTTGTTAAGACCGTTTATTAAATTGGATTCAATAAAATTCAAGTCAGCTAACCCTTTGACTAAAGAGTACACGCCTTTTCTCTTTCAGCTATCAAACGACTTGACATTTGTCGCAGGCATGAAAATAATATTCTTCGTAGTGGCTCTATTCTTTCTACTAGCTTTGTTTCTTTGCAACGCTGGGGAAATAACTTATCAGGTAAATGTATAACTTATACTATGTTTCCTGCTCTCAAACGGTGAAGGAAAACATCGTGAGGAAATCTGGATACGCTGAAGAAGAAATTCCGAAGCGTTTTTGCATGCGTGGTGGACTAACGCTCATGCATCATGCCTAAGGGCAGGCCTGTCCCCTGCAGTGAAAACTTCAGGGTAAACTCCGCCTCCGTATTTTGAGATTATTAATATTTTATTGAGGAAAGATAAGCCCATTAATAAAACAAAATTAAGTAAAATTTTATTGTGAAAAGTGCAATTTTGTTGAATGGTCTGCCGCCGTAGCAGTTGCACGTGAGATGGCTATATCATTCCTTTTATCTCGTTCGTTCACACGCAAATAGAAAGAGAGTTAGTGTGTGATAACGCTATATCACGCTGTCATGCTAGCCATGTAGGTCTGGGTTATTCTGATAACTGTTTCTCATTTGCACTATTGGAAGTCGAGTTCCGGCTTTTCTTCTATCTTTTCAATTTAATTCACTACAGTTTCCAATGCTGGACTTCTTAAAGACTCGTGACTGAAGAGGGAACAGGTAAAATAATTAGCCTATTAATATGATCAGCCTAAAATAATGCCAGCAGACTAATAGCGCATTTAAAATTGTTACGTTAATGCTTATAACAGCTCGATCGATCGACATTGCCACCGTGTTGCCTGTTTTTTTTATTACACGGCAGATTACAGATATCTGATAGAGTAGTTTCCATAAACTTAATATTAACACGTTCCGGGGCAGTGAACGAGACACAATAGAACTTTTATTGTTATCACGTCTATAGCCGGTCACTGTCCCGGAACGTGTTAATAGTGTATTAAGTTTGTGCTAGTTTCAGACAAACATACACATCTATATACTAGTATAAAAGTGTAATAGAAGTGTGTCTGTACATTGAAGATATTAACAAAAAAGGTTCCGATATGGTTTTTAGGTGTCCCTGATTCCATATCACCAATTTTTGGATTTTTTGTCTGTCTGTTTGTTTGTTGGTGTGTTTGTTTGTATGTTTGTATGTGTGTTTGTTTGTTTGAACGAGCATCACGCAAAAACTAGTGAACCGATTTTGATAAAACTTTTTTTGTTTGATAGCTTATGACCTGTGATTTGTGCGGACGAAGTCGCGGGTTAACGCTCGTATCTATATATGTATATATAAAAATTAATCCCTATTTCGCGACATCACACGAGAACGGCTGGACCGATTGCGATGAAAGTTTAGTTTATTATATAATATTTTAAAGTTCACAATTCTTTACAGGCATCGCTGTTATCTGATTCGATATTCTATTGCGGCTGGTACGCTTGCCCAGTGCAGCGACCGCCGCAGCGCAGCGCAAGGAGGCTGGTACTACAGGCATGCGCGCAGGCGCAGCGGCCGCTCGTCATGAAGGCTTTCAAGATGGTCGAGCTTACGTATGGCACTTTCTTACAGGTTAGCAATGTTTCTATCTACGAGATCGTTTATTCCTTGTAGTTCTATGGTAGAAGTTCCGTCGCGTAACTCGGACCCTTAAAAAGGAGGGATGCTATAAAAAAATTGATCTTCTTAATAATCACATTTGTTTTTGGGTTATTATTATCTGACTTCAAGTCAAATTTTGGTTCTATCAATAGAAACAAAAAGGAGCAAAAATGGACGAAACTATTGCTATACAGGATAGTAAAATCACAATCACAAACCTCCTGAAACATGTTTTCTAAATTTTCCAAATTCATTTTCGTTTACGTTATGTTTTTGATCTGCGGCCGTTGTATGGCTGTGTAGTAATAGATAATCTTTCTTATACTGTGGTATGGCAGCGTTATATACGTGTCAAAAAGCTATATTACGTCTTTTATCTCATTCGTTCGCGCGCAAAAAAGAAAGAGAGCGAAGGCGCGATAGCGCTTTATCACGCTGCCATACTTCGGCCCGCTGCAACTAACACATTTTATAATAAAATTTATGTTACAATTTCAGGTGGTGAGGTTAACGTACTCGGTGTTCGCATTGTTTTATACGCAAAATACTTAAATTTACGTTGTAATATCATATACATAAATCTGTACATACAGTTCGGATTTAAATATAGTAGAAGCATTAAGCCCCGACTGCGCCAGAAGGAGGGTTATGTTTTTTATTTAGTAAATTAGATTATAATTATTTTATTGTATATGTTACCAAGCTAGCATTATTTCAGTTAGTTTTACCTTATTGTTACCTATTTATCTTGAATAAAAAACACTATTGTAAAGTAAAAAACTCGAGCAATTTATCTATTGATCTGTAAAAAAATACAGACAATTAATTTGACGTATTTGATACGACGATGACACGCAAGAAAATACAAACTTCGATGTAAGTATAATACAGGGTGTTAGGGTAAACAGTGGCATTACTTTAAGGGGTGATTTTACCCATGACACTGAACAACATTCCCTAAGAAACGTATAGGAAATTCGCAAAAAAAAATCGTCTTTTCATACAAAACTTCGATAAGCTGATTGCATTTAGTATGGGCAGTCCCACATTCTTTTACGAATTTCCTATAGGTTTCTTGGGGAAAGTTGTTCAGTATCATGGGTAAAATCACCCCTTACAGTAATGCAACTGTTTACCCTAACACCATGTATATTTAGTGGGTTAATTCATATTTGTATGATCAAGTAAAATAATAAGGGACTTTTAAAATATCTGACATGGCTGCAATGGAAGAAAGTGCAATACTTTGTTGCATTGAAGCGGTGTCATATATTTTAAAAGCATCTTTTACATTTGAAGGCTGTCCTATCCCTATGCCGCCATGTCTTATGGGAAGGGATGCCTGCGTCCAAGAACGATCACTGAACTGAATGTTGAGAATTTTCCACTTGTGTTTTGAGCGTTTGATCTACTAAAAGGAGTAAACTTTGAAATTTCCATACAGGATAGCAGCGCAGTAGGTACGTAAATTTCGGAACCAAAAGACAGAATTTTAATAGAAAGATAGCCGAGTGTGTATTAATTTTCAGTAACCGGTCAGAATTATTTATGAAGGGTTCTATGGCCTCGTCGAAAATTGGGGAGCCTAGGAGAGTCAGGTTGTTCTTTGAGCGAACTTTAATTTTGGGTGTCAAAACGTTAAACTTATCCACTATTTTGCTTCTGTTGGTTGCCGCGTCAGAGATATATAATTCACACTCAAAATTTAAATCTAAACCGATGGAATGAAATTCGTTTGTTATAAGTGTAAGATCCGATAGAACCGTGTCCGTGTCTCCTCCTAGGGTCCCGTCGTCGAGATACCATAAATTAAATTTTGAGCGGAGAGACTGGATTATTGGATTGATGGCCAAACTGAATATTGCTGGCCCGAGGGGATCGCCTTGCTGACAACCGACACCCGAAAGGATTTCATTGTTTTTATGCATTAATTTTGACAAACATTGAGCCAAATAATTATAAATCTCTGGAGCTTTTGAATTTACCTCTCTAAGTAGGGTGTCCCGGTTGACTGAGTTGAAAGCATTTTTTACATCAATTTTGACGAACACCTCGTGGCTGTTGTCGCTTAGGAAGGTCCGGAGAGCGTGGATGGCAGCTTCGCACCCACCCTTTGTACCGAAACCGAGCTGGACCGGCTGGAATGTGGGTTGTAATTTTGAAACAATATGTTTCACACATATTTTGGATGTCAACCGCCTTAAGGTGGAACCAACCGCTATAGGCCTAACTCCACCGTCTTTTTTTGATAAGGCAATGAGGTTTGCTCCATAAAGTACGCTGGTTACCTCGGGGTTGACGTCGCCGGCCAGCGTCTTGTTTACTAAAAGGGTAAGTGCTGCGGCCACCTGCTTTCCGGACTCCCCTGCGCTGAGCGACGTTAGATCTTTTAAATCTAGTCTAGTCCTGCGGCTGATCCTGTCTGAAAAGATGCAATGGCAGACAGGATATCTTTAACGGAGGCGCGAAGACAGGTCTGGGGAGGAGTTGGTGGGTCCAAAAAAAAAAAATAATAATCCAGTAAAAATTAATAAATTTTTGTAATATTTCATGGTCTTTCCTTAAATTTAAGATGCAATATTTATAGAGATTTTATTCTTATAATTGACCCTATTCATTGGTACCATAAAAGTACAGCATATTACTTTTTCGCAATTTATTCGATTCGGTGACCGATTTTTGAAAAATCTACTAATGCATCTTTACTTATTTACAGCTGCCGTAGTATGGCAACATGACACAGCGCTATCACGCCTTCGTTCCCTTTCCATTAGTGCGCGAATGAACGAGATAAAAGGCGTGATGTAGCCGAATCACGCGCAACATGCTATGGCTTCTGCTAGGCTAGCATGTTGCACGTGATACGGCTATATCAGTGCTTTTATCTCGTTCGTTCGCGCGCGCGCAGAGCAGAAGCGTGATAGCGCTTTATCACGCTGGCATACTAGCCATGCTACGGGGCTAGTACGCCAACCCACGATAGCGAAATTTAACAAATCCATCTGTCAAATTAGTCTTTTATCATGTTCTTTCGCGTGCAAATAGAAAGAAAGCGGAAGTGTGATATCGCTATATCACGCTATCGCGAGTTGGCGTACTAGCCCCGCTGGTGAGGTTTGATTTATCCACCCTGTCTATCTTAATAAATGGTAATTAAACATTAATATTAGGTAAGTTATGAAGACACAATATCAATTAGTTTAATACGAACCCATAAGGTTAATACATTTGTATGAACGCCGCTAATGAACTTTAACGATCTTCGAGTTCTCAGTATATCTGAAGCCTTACTTCGTCAGTTTAATTAAGAAATTCTACATTAATTTAATTTGAGGAGCTTTATTACTGTAATATATCTGATTATTTTAGCATCTTGCTAGCTGCTTTATGTAGCATAGAAATTGTTGAGTAAATATTGTGATGAACTAAGTAT
This sequence comes from Agonopterix arenella, assembly GCA_927399405.1. Lineage (NCBI taxonomy): Eukaryota > Metazoa > Arthropoda > Insecta > Lepidoptera > Depressariidae > Agonopterix > Agonopterix arenella. The sequence continues at coordinate 10,536,919 of OV656706.1, read as the reverse complement.
TGCTCGTAGCCCGTAGCTCGTAGCAAGTAGCGTTTGATGAAATTGGTTTTCAAATTCTATTAAGGCTGCACTGAGCCTATTGTGCTGCCCCCAATCGTTTTTATTTTTTTTAACAATTAAACAATATTAAAAAAAACATGAATGTCATATTGTAGTCATTACTGATTTTCAATTTATCGGATCACTGCGGATTTGTTTTTATAATGTTTGTAGTAATCATCTTTAAAACCGCCAAAAGTGGCTACTTTTGGCGGCTTTAACGATAATAGCTACAAGCATAAAACATAATAATCCGTAATGTTTCGATAAATTGAAAGCCAATCAGGATTACAATGTGACATTCTTGTTTTTTGGAAATGTTGTTTAATTGTTTAGAAATAAAACAATTACGATTGAGGGCGGTACAATAGGCTCGGTAGGCTCTTAACATAGGAAACCTGCATACGTAAGTGACGTATGTGAAATCTACCAATTCGCATTGGGCAAGCGTGGTGTATCGCCCATGTACCCTCCCATGAGGGAAGGCCTGCGCCCCGCAGTGGGACGTATACAGGGTGTAACAAAATACTTAAGGGGATGCTTCGGACCATCAAAATATATAATTTTCACTATGGAGCCGACTTCTAAATCGCGAAATTAGCTATACTGTCCCATACATTTGAGTCGAGTCGTGTCCGGACTGTAGTTTTGTATCAAACAGCTCTTTTTTGGCGATTTTCATGTTGGCTCCATAGCAAAAGTTATTCAGTTTGATGGTCTGAAGCACCTCTTTAAGTTTTGTTACACCCTTTATAGGCTGATGATGACGATGAACATTTGTTAAAGTGTTTGGCAAGAAACAGCTTAATCTGAGTCTTGTCAAATGGATGTCGAAAAATAAAGAACTCGTTTTTAATTACTGCTTCTTCAGAAGTATCACACCAAACAATTTCCATGAATAATTCATACAAACGATGATTAATTGAGTTGTCTTCTAAAAAAAGCATTCAATTATCATTATTAGAGGAAAAAAGAGCAAGAAAATGATAATCAATCAAAATCCCATCCAGAAGGTTCTGAGCGATACAAAAGTTTCTTCTCAAGGAGGCGGCAAAAGTAATTTAACTTTATAAAGCAGTATTTGCTAAACTAGTGTATTTTCTGTGGCGTCACTAATAAAATATTTAGCTGTTCGCGCCGCGGAGTTTCACGGCTTTCAAGTCATTAAACATTATTACACAAATTACTAAAACTTTCTATATAACTGCTACATTAGGGATGTTCAAATGAGTGCTGAAAAGCTTTCCTTTTTTTATGAATAGGATTATAAATCCGCCTAATGTACAGAAATGTGACATTATACCTACCCTCAATAAAATTTTAGTAAAATGTGAATACATAAAAAAGATCAACCAGTCTTTAGGTACGTACTTGTTTTATACTATCACATAATTGCCTACCTCTGCTTTTGGTATATTTGGGTTTGGTTCGTATAGCTATAGGTACATAACCACATATTCTACCCATCAAACTGAACAACTTTTACTATGGAAGCTAACCGATCAGAACAAAAAAAATCTGCTGTTCCATACGTTTCAGTCGAGTATAGGCATTAGGTAGGCATTGCAGTATTTGCAGTTTAGTGCGGAACAACTGATTATTTTTTGTCCTGATCGGTTTGCTCCCATACTAAAAGTTGTTCAGTTTGATGGGTAGAGTATGTGGTTTAAAGGTTAATGATACTTTTTCTTACACCCTGTATACAAGTAAGAAATAATTCTTCTATCGAAGGTAGTTACGTCCGAATAAAAAAAAGTTGTAATTCAAAAGCCTTGAACGTAACTGGATACGAAACTGCAGTTACGATTCTGCTATAATAAACTAGTTAAATATACTTACACGACACAATCGGAAGTCGATAAACGTGCAATCCCTTTGACATATTAAAAGTGCTACCAAAATTCTGGATCCTGGTGATCACGCATAACGTTTTACAGAGTAGTCCAATTTTGATAATAATTTTTTTATTGGAATGAACTGTCGTGTTACGGAGTAGTTTATTTCCTATCTCGTGACGACGTATATGTAAGATGAAAGGACAGAGAGGAAATTGTGGTACGGAGTTCTTTTATTGTCGAAGAAGGCCCTAGTATATAAAAATAAATAAAGGACTAGACATACTACTGGGTATAAAAAACTTCGGTACTAAGAATTTCGGGTACGTTTCCGAAAGTGTGTCCTAAGGTTTATAATCTTAGTTTCCACCGCTCTCAGTACCATCATCAATTAAGTACCAGTACCTAACAAATTATTGCTCCATTTTCGATTTTTTTCCATTTGTTAACATGATGTAGGTATTTAATCGCAGTCAGTAAAGTCCTGCTGTGACTCAGTTAATAATAGCTCTATATTACTTTCAGCTAGCAAATGACTTGACATTCATCGCAAGCATGAAAATAATCTTTTTCGTAGTGGGTTTATTCTTTCTACCTTCTTTGTTTCTTTGTAACTGCTGGATAAATAACTTATCAGGTAAATATCTTATATTAAAACCACGTAAAGTAAAAGTAACTTAACAGCTAATAATTATTATGTTGCATTTTACGACATTCTGAAATTTTTAAATTCTTGAGTCGAGTTATAACTAGGAATAGCTAAAACTTGACAATACGTCACTGTTACAGTAATTCAATATCTTAAAGCGAAACCTTCGTATTGTGTCAAAAGGAAATCGACATAGCTTACTAATATTAGATAACAAATTTGAGATGGCTTTGACTTGTGCAGCTCTTAGGCAACTAGAGTGCATGCTGTGTCTTGCTGACGACTACTCACGACCCCGATCACTAATTTACCTCCTCCTCAGCGGTATCTGTCAAACTTCATCTTAATGCAGCCGGCAAGCTAATTGCCTCTTCATGCATTATTTGTGTATCATTTACATTACGCCTAATCAGTCAAGTTGAAGTCGTACACACAGAATGCCTGACACCTCAATAATTATTGAATAATGAGTTAGAAGAAACAATATAGATAGAACTTATATTAGGAGATGGATATATATCTCATTGACAAAATAAAATATTAGATATACAGGGTGTAATGGAATCGCTTCCGAAAACTCAAAGAGGTGAAAGTACCCTTCAATATGACCAGCTTTTACTAACGGACCAACTACGAGATCTCAAAAAAAAAAAATCTGCTCTATACATTTTGCGCGTTAGCAATTTAATGTTAGAATGAGATAGCATTTTTTTTTAGATTTTATAATTGGTCCCATGTAAAATGGCGTTAAGTACCCTCGCTGCACTCGAGCGCTAACTTCACGCCGTGCAATAATGGACTACTTAAGTCACACGTATCGTAATGTACTATTATCACACCACGGCTACATTACATACTGATGTTCAAACAAACTCTCACTGTTATCTGATTCGATATTCTATTGCGGCTGGTACGCTTGCTCAGTGCAGGGACCGCTGCAGCGCAGCGCAAGGAGGCCGCTCGTCAAGAAGGCTTTCAAGATGGTCGAGCTTACGTATGGCACTTTCATACAGGTAAGCAATGTTTCTATATCTTTCTCTCTGTCAGATTCTGGACCCATAATACAACTTTTGGGTTACAACAATGAATGTACAAACCTGGGAGCTGGAAGTGTTTATTTATTTGCATGTTAATTTATTAGTCTTCATTTATGGAAGAAATTCCGATGCGTATGTGAAGTCTACCAATCCGCATTGAGTCCATCCTAGGCAAGTACCCTGCAGTGGGACGTATAGGTGTAGGTTCCTTCTTAAAATGCTAATGGTTTTGGGGGATGATCACACCATCAAACTGAACAACCTACTCATGGGATCAACTGCCTCCGTGGTCTAATGGTTAAGAGCACTGGGCTCTCGACGCGGAGGTCGTAGGTTCGATTCCACGGGGGACACCTAGTGATATGTCACTTTGTGCATTTTTCCCCAGTTGGTGAGGACGTAGCCGGTTGAATCACCAGATTGTCTGAAAAGAAAAATGATTCTGTGCTTCGGATGGCACGTTAAGCCGTTGGTCTCGGCTACTATCTCTGGTCGTAGCAGTCATTACATAAAAACCACGTCAGAGACCGTAAGGCAGTCTGAAAAACTCTGAAACCAAGGATCTGCCCACACGATAAGAAAGAAAGATGGGGCAACATTAAATTGCGGAAAAAATATCGCTTGTTTTTGATTCATCAAAAACTGAAATCCAAACTCTACAAAATTATATTTCGCGATTTCGATATTGGCCCCATATAGAAAGTTGTTCAGTTTCATGTTCTGATCATGTCCTTAAAAACCGTCAGCATATATATTAAGTTGAACCCTGAATAAGGCTGATGATGATGATGATGGGATAATTTGTACCCTACCAGCTATAGTCACAGAAAAATCTCTCTGGACTCGACCGTTTAAGTATTATTAAGTTGCAAGATAGCGTTAGCTGAAAAGTATTTAGGGTGCTTTTTTGATATTATTTGATCACAGCAGCAAAAATCCTAACATTACACATTTTCTAAATTTTCTAAGTGAATCCTCGTTTAATATTTTGATTTTTATCTGCAACCAAAAATTAATGAATACTTTATAATTTCAGGTGGTGAGGTTAACATACTAGTTGTTCGCATTATTTTATGCGCGAAATACTTAAACTTACATCATAGGTACTATCATAAATTCATAAACCTATCGGAACACGCCTGGAATTAAAATGTTTAGAAATAGTTGTCAATATTTTAACTCCTATATTCTAGAAGCTTAAGCACTGGTTTAAACTATGTCGTAATCGTCTCGAATGCGACATTAGAATGGCCCTGATATCATTGTAAAAATAAAATTTGATAGGATTATGATACATTCGAAAATGCGTAGTTTCTAGACTAATTTACTGTTTTGTATCTTGAAATAAAAGATATTGAAACCATTACGGTACCTGCAATATGTTATGTCTAGAATATCTATAACGTTTCTGTAGCTGAAGTATGCGAAACGAAGTTGCCTATAAATAAATAAAATCGGTCAAGTGTGAGTCGTGCTACTCCGTACCACACCGACACACAACATATTAAAGTACAACATTTTTTTTCTCAGGGTACTTTAGTACTAGACCGACTAACACTTGACCGGTTTTTATTATTTGTTGTTATACTTTTGAGTGTGCTCTATAATCACACCAAGATTGACGCTTGTATGTATTACCGTTTTTACCAAAGAGAGTGAAGAGAAAACGTTGATAAAATCTAGTTCCTTATATGAGGCCCCTTAATTTTTAACTTTTATTATTTGTTAGCAAATCCGCCGTAATAACGCACATTCTGTGAAAATTTCAACCATCTAGCTCTTACGGTTCAAAAGTTATAGCCCTAAATAGGTAGGACAGACGCGGACGGACGAACAACGTAGGCTTAGTAATAGGGTCCCGTTTTCACCCTTTGGGTACGAAACTCTAAAAAAGAAAAAGATTGCATATCAAGATAAGGGGCATCGTTAAGATTTGTACATCAAATCCATATGCAAATGTTTCGCTGAACGTACGCATTGCATGTTAGCTAGTTGTTCATGAATATTATATGGATTAACCTTAGTTTAGAATTGTAGTTCTGTCCAATAAGATTATAGTGAGTGTTGTCATAAAAAAGTTTTCTTTGAATTATTTTTTCGGTTGATGCAAAAACAAAAAATGTGAAATTATATAAACATACATTTACAGGGCGAAATTGATATCATTAGCATCCTTTTAAACTATGAGTCTGTACATCAAACTTAACAACTTTTACCATGGGAGTAAACTGATCGGAGCAACAAAAAAATCTGCTGTTTCATACATTTGAGTCGAGTAGGCATTGTAGTTTAGTATGGAACAGTACATTTTTGTTTGCTCCAATCGGTTTGCTTCCATAGTAAAAGTTGTTCAGTTTGATGGTTAGACTCTTAGTTAAAAGGATGCTAATGATATCAATTTCACCCTGTATAAACTCAGGACCGCGTTCATCTTTCGAAGTGGTCAGAAAGTTTACTGCATCAAACAAACCTGTAGGCATTTAGAATGTAACATGAGAGATGGTATACGTAAGTTCATTTAAAATCAATGCTACGCTAGTAATCTGTTCTTTTTAACTATCGGGTAAAGCACGAACTGAATAAATCCTAAAAATATAGTAGCTATCTATACTATTATAAAACTGTAACAGGAAGTTTGTCTGTACATTGAAGATATGAACAAAAAATATGGTTTTTAGGTATCCCTGATTCCATATCACCAGAGTTTTTGTCTGTCTGTTTGTTTGTGTGTTTGTTTGTGTGTTTGTTTGTGTGTTTGTTTGTGTGTTTGTTTGGGTGTTTGTTTGTTTGTTTGTTTGAACGAGTATCACGCAAAAACTACTGAACCGATTTTGATGAAACTTTTTTTGTTTGATAGCTTGTGATCTGACTTAAAATCTGGTATATAATTTGTGCGGACGAAGTCGCGGGTTATCGCTCGTATTAGAATAAAGTTATTTTTACCACAGACATTAAGCATGCATTCTTGTTTTTTTATTTATTTCTCTGAACAAAAAAAAAATTATAACATTTTAGAATACTGGCTAGCATCGTTAAACCTATCAGGTTTGTCTCGATACTAGGTACTTCACGACATCCGTCTTACACATTGATATACTTACCTACTTATATAATAAACAAATTACACGAATCATAAAAACACAAAGACAGGGCTCAGACGCGCGAACGAGTTGAATCCACAGATCAAACAAGATAGTATACACAAATACTTAGCACCCAACTAACAATTTGGTCGTATAGTCAACCATTTATAAGACTATTCATTCGGTTCTATAAAAGTTATATTACGGTAACTTTTGTTAGTCTTAATTGGGCATGTGCAATATTAGAATAAATTTATTTTTACCACAGACATTAAGCATGTATTCTTAATTGGGCATTCTTATTTATTTAATGATAAAGTATTTATAAAACTGGGTATACGGTTTGTGACCCTTTATAGTATAAATTATAACGCCCACGTTAGTTCTTAGTAGCTTTTAACTGCGCAATTTAAATAATTGAAGTGTTTTTGTAAATAAGCGAGAACTTAAATGTTTGTGCATCAAAAACAATCACCTTTTGTCTACACTAATAATTATTATAATATATGGTTGTTTGTTTTGTATGGAGAGGGTAATCTCTGGAACTTGAATTTGATTATAAAAAATATTTCAATAATAGAAAGCTGCATTATCTATAAAGTGCTATTTTTAAAAGTCGTATGTTAAAATCAGCAGTAGAAAATGTCATAATTGCTATGGATCATCATCATTGGATCGCGATTTTGAACGTGTGACTTAAAAAAACGCACTACTGAGTTATAAAGGCTACTCTTCTTATCGTGTGGGCAGAGCCCTGGTGTCAGAGTTTTTTCAGACCACCTTACGGCCTCTGACGTAGTTTTTATGTAACGACTACTACCACCAGAGATAGGTAGCCGGGAGAACAACGGCTTCACGTGCCATCCGAAGCACGGAATCATCTTTCTTTTCAGACAATCAGGTGATTCAGCCTGCAATGTCCTAACCAACTGGGGAAAAACGCACAAAGTGACATATCACTAGGTGTCCCCCGTGGGAATCGAACTCACGACCTCCGTGTCGAGAGCCCATGCTCTTAACCACGGAGGCAGTTCTATCACGTACTAATAAAGGCTACTTATATCACTTGCTCACGCATCTCTCGAAATATCGTTCAAGAAGATTCATTGATGCCTTCATTGATTTACACAACGATGAAATTCTTGTCAACAAATTTTCCCTCCCTATTCCCGATGTGTGTAACAAAAACACTTAAATATCACATTGAAACTACATCGGCGAGAAAATAAATAAAACATTCCTATAATGTAAATCACCACAAATTGAAGACACACGTCAATTGATCTGTAAATATCGATGTAAACGGTAAAGCAAAATAACGTTCGTGTGCAAAAGTCGAGGTAACCCATATTTGTTTTGTCCGGACGCTGTGCCGGTGTGCAGAACTCGGAAGGGGTAAGATTAAAGTTTTGCCTCAGTGATATATTGGGTGCCGTGTGTCGCTCCCTGAATTTCTGCGTTCGATCATAGAATAAAGAATACCCACAACATAATACATACTACATGCAGGCTGCTCAAGTTAGAGTTATTTCGCGTTTCGTGTACTTCTATCAAATGTGTTGCAACAAATATCCCTATTAAATCCTATCTAATAATATCCTAACCAAGCCAATCCTATCTAATCTTATCTTATCTTATCTTATCCTATCCTACTATCCTATTCTAGTCATTTTATAAATGTGAAAGTTTATGACGGCATTTTGTTGTTTCTGGCTCAATCATGCATGAAAAGCTTAACGTATTTAGATGAACGGAAAACGCCCGATCTGAATCAAGCATAAACGGCTGAACGGATTTGGAAATATTTGGCACACTGATACTTTTTTCAAAGTCAAGGCAGACAAATTTGGAGGCAAAAGCTAGTTTGTAATAAAACAATAATTGTAACCAATACAGGGTGTAAGGTACAGCGCTCCCCAGACTGAAACGGTGAACTCAAACCATTAAACTGAAAAATGTTCACTATAGAGCTAACCTCAGGAAACGCGAAAGAAAAGCCGCTGCTTCATACAAAATTGCTGTACCTACCCAACTCAAATGTTTGGGTAGGTAGGTAGGTTAGGGTCGATAGTGAAAGTTATTCAGTTTGATGGTCTGAGTTCACCGTTTCAGGCTGCAGAGGGCCTGTCCCTTACACCCTGCATTAATTAGTGTTTTTTTTGTTAGTTCCTCTGGGACTACCGCTGATTGAATCGTAGAACAAAAAAATGCACATTTAATTTAATATCGCCATTAAAATAACGACGAATCTGGATTAAGCTCGTAGGAACCTAATTCTATTCTATCAACATAATAATGTGTGTAAATAAGTTTTTTAAGACAAATCAAGAACACTATTCTATTCTAATCAAAGTCGCCATTTGTTTGTGTGCTATTTATTATCTTCATATTGCTATTTTTGTATGTTTTCGGTGTGCAAATAAATAATGTTGTATTATATTTTATTACCTAATCATTAGGTGCTAATGTATTAGCTTCATAGTTCCAGATTTTAATAATACAAATTTATTGGACTGATATTTTTCTGTTTCCGTATCCATCCCTTTCTACAACAACATTTTTAATGCGCCAGTATTAAAGATTTGGTACTTATGATGCCGATGTATTTTAAACTAACTAATGTACCTAAATACACACCAACATATAGCTTTACATTAATAAAAAAAAACACTTTGAATTAAAACTACATTGCGTACTAATCCGTGCCTCTTCTTTTGTCTGTAATCACCTAATTTCGCACACTAGTATAATTACTTAACGGCATTCGATACAATAATTGCGATGGTGTGGCGCTGAGTATGAGCTGATCGCTCTGCACTATCTTTATTCAATGGTTCGGGTCCGCTCCGGTATTACTCTCACTTTCTGCTAAAATAAATTCTGCGGAGGCGGAAATATAAGAAGTGGAAAAGGACCCGAGGAAATAACTTGGCGCCCGAATCGACTCATACCTTTGCGTTTCATTCTTTAATCGTTCGTAAAGAATATTTATTTCTGAATAGATTGTTTGCCTGCTCCGAATACAAAGATTTTGGCTTTCAATGAAATCCAATTTTATTTCCTTAGGCTTTTTGTTATCAGATAAGAGAAAATATGGCAGTAAAAATGTATTTATGTTTAGTTATCTGTACCTCTGTCGTTAACAGAATTGTTAATTTAAAAATTTATTATGTTTTTGTTGCATTTACAAGTATTATGTAGATGTATCTATATGTAGACTAAAGGCACGTGCTTAATTAATTTTACTATTATCTTTACACACCTCATCCACGTTCATACATAGGTAATAATAAAATTGTTATTGTACGAATCTGTCTTAAATTAAAACATAAAAGGGGCATATAAATTTATGAAAAACCAACAACGTTGTGCAAATAAAGAATATTTATGTTATATTATGTTTTACGAGATGCTTGATTATTCTTGATTATTATTATATATGTCTAATAATATCAAGCATAAGTATAAAAATTATTATTATTATACTTATGCTTGATTATTGTTCATGGACGGCATCCGAAACATTAAAGAAATTTCAAATAAAATAAATTCAATTTTAAACATACATTCTTTGATTATTTATGAAATGATTACCTATACTTACTTTTCTTTGTTTTCTGATTTTTTTTCTTTCTTGATAGTTATCTCTACATGTTCCCTGTTTGTAAACCCAAAAAAGTATTAAAAAACATAATTATATTAATACATAACCTCACGATAAACAATCCCATTCGGTATGGTCAGAATCATAGCTACAACTTCCAGCTGTCTTGAATGCAATTGTTACACGGTTAACTTTTAGCATTATTTTAAACAAAATATCGATTAACACCTGCATATTTAAGCTAGATACTATCATAGCATTATTAGCATCAAAAATCATGTAAACGTTACGTTCTTGCATTACATGAATTTGTTTTCTCTTGCCCTCTCTTACGGCCCGTTATTGCCTGAAACACAGTTTCAACTTTTACTGCATTTTATTCATATTACCATATGGCCTGGTAATAATGTTTTCATCTGATCCTTCTATTTATAGATATTCTCATGCGGCTCACACTTGGAGGGTTTGCGGGGATCGCGAATCTTTTCTCTTCTGCCGTGAATAAAAAAACTTTGCCGCCATAAAAGTATATGAGTTCGTCCCAATACTACGCCGATGACTTCCAATCTCTCCGAGCGTGTCCCGACCCAACCCTGGAGATTACTTTTTCTCCTTCATCCAGTAAATTGAATTAAAATGAGAAGCAAACGGATAAAGGAAAGGGTGTGCGTCGATTTTCACAAGAGTTTCGCGTTTAACGTCCTCTACCTACGTGCTTGTTGATTTTCTTTTGTTTTTCCTTTAGGATCACTGTGTGAAATGTACGCGTATAATATTACAACACAAGACTCTGAAGATTTAAAAAAACTCTCCAGAGCATTATATATAGTGTGCAAATTGTGAAATGGTGAATTTAGACCATTGAACTTGAACAACTTTCACAATGCGAAAAGAAATCAGCTGTTTCATACATTTGAGTCTGGTATTGGTAGGTATAGATAGCAATTTTTTTATGTAACAGCTACATTTTTTCGCGTTTCCTAAAAAGTTGTTAGTTGATGATGTTCTAAATGCACCGTTTCAGTATTTGCCAGACTGTCCTTTACACCCTGTTGTGTTTTTCAGAAAGAAAATTCAGTTTCGGATTTTTGGTTTTCCCATCGAGGTATCGAAATATTTATGAGGAAATAGAATAGTCCAACTTACCCTGTACAATCCTAGTTTTGTTTCTCTGCGCCTGCTTCAGCAATCTTGGACAAAAGAGTGGTGGTTTTGACTTTGTTCGCTCGTATTTCCCCACCTAATATGTTGCGCCAAACCTGGTGTTTGTACTTCTTTTGTACGCAATAACGGCGAAGAAAAACATCGTCAAGAAACCTGCATACGCTAAAGTAGAAATTCTGATGCGTATATGTTGTCTACCTTTCCGCAATGGGTAAGCGTGGAGGACAAATAACGCCCATTCCTTCAGGGTAGACAGAGCCCTGCAGTGGGTCGTTTATAAGCTGATGATGATGACGTTGTGAGCACCATAGACTTTCTACACAATGTGCTCATGTTTCAGTGACGACAATTCGAATACCGTCTAAAACTCTTGAAATCAAGGTTGATTCACCTTTAAGAGATTCCAGCATTCTTAACTTGAATCACTCATCCACTTTGCATGTAATCTTCCTATATAATACGTATCTATATGGATGTAGAATTCCAATATTACACGTAGCTCACATTCCAAGAGCAGAGACTAGCGAAAATACAATTTACATCACAGCATATAAGCTATTTCTAACAAAGCTTTACTCCAAAGTTAAGATGGAACATTCTACGTGTTCATCGAAACTTTGATAGTTTATCACAATAGTCTATCAGGTACAAACTAACAAGTAATTTAGAAGTGACTAGTGCCGGTTTCGAATGAGTACAAATTAAAAACAAGATAATCTCTTCCAATTCAGCAGATGTCAGGTAATGCCAATAACATAACAACAATTTTTATTTGTAATTTATGTTTTAGTTTATTATGGTTTTTTTTGTCTGGTGTTCTGTATTTTGTATGCGTTTTTATTAAATAATGTACATTGACCGACTCATATGTAAAAAAAAAATAACATAACATAAATATGATGATGTCAATGGAGTCGCGTTGTAGGTCTGTTATTGGGTAGTCGCGTATCGGTTGCCTGCTCCCCGGTCTACAACGAAGCCCCAATTGTATAGTGGATCAAGTCACTTTATGTTGACTAAAAAAAACAGTCATAGAAAAAACAGTTAAAACCTAGCACCTAAAAGTATTTAGGCTTTAAAATGTTTAAATATAATATGATGCTGTCACTGTCATTAGTACAAGCAATGTAAGTGACAGGTAAGATAAGATAAGATAAATATTCTTTATTTGCACACCAAAATAAACAACAACAAAAAACACAAAAATATGAACAAGAAGGGTACAAAAGGCGGCCTTATCACTAAAAGTGATTTCTTCCAGACAACCAGTGACAGAGCGATCACTAAATACGTTAAAAAAAAAGCCTGATAGCTTTTTTATGCAAATCAGCCAAAGTTATTGAACGCACACTGAGGCCGGATTCGACCAAACTTTGATTTATAGAAGAGTAACTATACAAGGATCAATTTTACTCTTCGCGTATACTCAGAAATAACTTCACTTGTCTTCTACCACACTAAACCCATATTAAAAGAACGAATGTATGATCTACCTAGAGAAAGAGGTCTTTGTATCTGTACTTATTGCAATGTGAGGTTATACAGTTTTAATTTGTTAGGTTTGTTGTTGTTAAAAAAAAGTATTAATTTTTTTAAATTATATGACATTGAAATTTCATTAGTCTCGGTATAAGCTTTACACCGTCAAAATTGGCCGTGTAAAATTTACTCTAAACTTATTCATAGATTAGGGTTAGTAAAACGCAAAATCAGTTCACTCTAGAGTAAACTGATTTTGCGAGAGCGACTTAAGAGCGACTTAATCTAAGAATAAAATTTACTCGCGTTTGGTCGAATCGGGCCTAAAGATTCTTTAATGTACCTACACAAAAACATAATTATGAAAAAAATTACAGTAAGTCGCGATGTAGAAAGGCGAGTTTAACTCTAAATAAAAAGAGTTTCACACTTCGTTCGAACAAATAGAAAGCCAACTCTGTTAGTATTCGTTTAGTTAACTTAGAATATCTACGTAAATTCGAATAAAACAAGGAGCACAATAAGGTGACCCAGAAAGCAATGGCAGTATTTTACGACACGTTGCAAGGCCGCGAGATAGCGAGCATTGCGACCGACGACGCGACGCACGGACTGACACTAGAGACTTTTTTAGCAGCGAAAACAAGAGATGCCTAACTAGCAAGTCGAGTTTTATTCGAAATAGTACACTGACTGTGGTAGTGGTGAGTATTTCATTTGTGTACAGCCTGTGTAATGTCTTTTCGTTCGCTCCAGTATAGGCCCCGATTTCACGAAAAATTGCGATCCCCTCTTATATCTCGGAGAGTTGTGAAGATATGATATTAAAAAAAACGACGCGTATTTACGAGAGCTGTAGGGTGCAAAAAGAATTATTCGAGAAAATCAAACACAAAAAAATGTATGGCCGAAACAGTGAAATTTTTTTTTCCGAATTTTTGATTTTGGCGCTCGATATTTTGGAAACGAAGAATGATATCAAAAATTTAAGTAAAACTGATCTAGACAATTTGGTCAGCTACAATTTAAGCCTAAAACAAAGACGATCGGGTTAAGGGTTTGCACTGTACCCTAACCGTTTTGAGACAATATTTTTTCGGATTCCGTAGATTCATTTCCAATGTGCTCGATAGTCGTGTGAGGCACGAAATTTGTGAATTTTTTTTTGACTGAAAACGGCTTTCATTTCGGTCAGTAACGCTAAATTATTTACTAATTGTACATATTTTTGCACTGCGAAACTTTGTAACGAAATATGTTATGATTAGATCGCTTATTACTTTAGAAACATAGCACCTTTTATTTATATTTAGAGGATAGAAGCAAATACTCGGTACCTACAAGACGTTTCATGTACTTCACTGCTGCTGTGTCCCTGATATAGCCTACCTGATTTTTTTATGACCATGAGTGCGATTTTTTAAAGTCACCGGCTGAGTGAAATGGCCGATATTGACTGAATTCCCAAAGTTCGTATTTTATATTCTCACCGGTGAGTAAAATTTCCAACCCATGAGTTCAATACGAGTGCTCCTTCCCACTCGTATTGAACTCATGGGTATGAGAATGCTTTTGTATGAGATTCAAAAACCGGTCAAGCTCACGGGTGATATTAAAAAATCGAACCCCAGACTGGATTTCAGAACTGAAATAACACACTCGATAAAAGAACTGGAAAGCACAAACAAAATCGCCCATCTTGTAGTATTAGGGGTTAGGTCATTTGTTAGAACTTTTGAACTTTATGGATTTTGCCTGGTTTTCCAATAATCTTTGTTTACGCTACATGAACTGTGAAATTTTTTATAATGTAATTCATCTTTTACCGCGGTGATACTAAGCGACATACCGAATTTCGTAGAAGTCAAAACTCATTATTAAAACGTTTCGGAATCTTGTGATTTCATATTTTATAATTGTATAAATTCACACGTCTTTAGAAAACATAATAACGAATAGAAACCCGCTCATCCGTGTCTCAGATTCATCCCCCGGCCCGAAACGCTTCACGCCCCATATCCCTGCTTAGGCACAGGAAATTGCCTACCGCCAACTCGAATAACTCTTTCGAACTCATTTAAGAAAATTTCCTTATGTAAACGTACCACTCTGACAAGGACATAAAAATACATTTTATTCTGATGTGTATGTGAAGTCTACCAATCCGCATTGGGCACGCGTGGTAGACTAATGCCCATACACTCTCCCTGGGGGTAGGCCTATGCTCTGCAGTGGGACGTTTATAGGCTTATGATGCTGATTATGATGATTCAGATTTCTAAAGAAAATGTAAAAAGTGTTGTAAATTGTTTTTATAATAACCAGTTTCCAGAAGGAGACAATACGGTTACAATACGGAAAGAGAAAAAAAAGGGAAATTTCGTAAAAGCGTATAGATATGTCACGTTTGTTAGCCATAGTAGCTTACGGTCAGGTCCGTGGTCTAACTTCATATAATTAGTGTTCAGAAACAATCGGAAAAAGTTAGTAAAACTGAGCTCAACACTAATTTCCTCGCCCTAAGTATCTGTTAGTTTCGCGGGTTACTTGAAGCTTTGATCGGTTGATTCAGTGTAGACTTATCTGGTTTACACGATAGTTTGTAATAGTACTGTAGTGTAGCCTCGGTACTATTTCATTACCAAAACGGTTGCCGGTGCTCGTTTTGAAATTTTTGTAACGTACGACATTACGAATATAAAAACCCAAAACTTAAAGATAATTAGTGTCACACATACTTAGTGTCACACGCAAAACAAAAACAAAAATTTTAAAATTTTAAGTATTTAAAATTTCGAGGTTACATCTTTATTTCTCTATGTTCTACACCTTAGTTAAATACCCATACGTAATTAGCAAGACTATGAACGTATCCGAACTTAGTCGAACTACGGAAGCTTTTTTACTATTTTCATCCCGTATTAAAATTTCTACCGCAACTTTAGATATAGTCGTACGTACGAAATAAAGTATCAACCTCTAAATTTAAAATTCTTAAAGAAAAAAAAAAGAAAATGTGTTTTCTATATTGTCAGAATAAAATATCAATTTATTTGTATTACCTACCTATCTTCTGTTTTGTGTTGTGTTATTTACAATTTTACGCAGTTATAGGCAGAATGTGTTGAATTTGTAATTATATTATTAAACTTTTGTACCACACTCTGGGAAATCAATGATTCGATTGAATTCTACAGGGTGAAATTGATATCATTAGCATGCTTTTAAACTAAGAGTCTATCCATCAAACTGAACAACTTTTACTACGGGAGCAAACCGATCGGAGCACAAAAAAAAACAGCTATTCTGCTAAACTGAAATCTGCAATGCCTCTTACTCCTTTTCGACTCAAATGTACGCAACAGCTGATTTTTTTTTGCTCCGTTCTGTTTGCTCCCAGTTGTTCAGTTTGATAGGTAGATTCTTAGTTTAAAAGGATGCTAATGATATCAATTTCACCCCGTAGTTTAACATTGGGTTATTATTGTGAGCAGCATTCATAAAGGCGTACCTACTAAGTTATTATTCGTAAGCATTTACTTTGAGTTATGGTTCTATGGCATACTTTGATCATGCTCTGAACACTCATGATGAAATTGTACAGACTGCGCAGTAAACTTAACTCGATAACCCGTAATTGCTTACATTGAAGGGGCTACGTAATATTATACCTAGGTATATGTTTGTGTGTAACTTAACATGCGGGCTTGTACCTGCTATTTGAACTACAAGAAGGAGTCATACTGTAACTAGGGACTTAGTACTCGTTTCTAAAAGGTGTTAACAATAAATGAAAGATAAACTCTAAACCAACTGTCCTGAATCGATTGGAATCGATGAATCATTTAATAGGTATGTAAATTTTGAAGAGCTCGAACTTCTCAGCCTACGTGGGATCATTACAAGTTTATTAAAGCGTTATTTTTTTAATAATTAAAATAAAGTGGAGTCTTGTAATTGCAACTATCTGGTAATTGCAACTATAGATCAATTGCACTTATAAGAATCACGATTCAGTACTCACGATTCAGGTCTAGTCGTCTAGAATGCAGGTGTTGGTATAAAGAGAAGGACTGAATTATGATTCTTATAAGTGCAATTGCTTCATAGTTGCAATTACCAGATAGTTGCAATTACAAGACTCCGCCTTAAAAAACGTAATTATAAACAAAATAACGCTCATAAGCACATACATTGTAATCTAAGGGTGAAGCCAAACGAGCGTAATTTTGTGAGTCGCGTATTTTGAGTCCGTTTAATATAAAATCTGGAAATGCATTGTCTATGACGTTAACCTTTATATGAACGGACTCAAAATACGCGATTCACAACTCACAAAATTACGCTCGTTTGGCTTCACCCTAACAGGCTTTTTGTTGTCGAAACCAGACAACAACGGCACAAACATATAACATCCACATCATAACTATGTCTTTGAAGTCTAACGCAGACAGTGCTATGGAGCCGAGTCATCAGCTATGTTGCCATGAAGCTACGGAGTCAAATACAGGGTGAATTTAATGTCGCTTACGTCAACGACATTTTAATTTCCCTCTGCATACCTACAGAATGTTACAAAAAAGAAAGATGAAATTTAAAAGGGTGCTTCAGCTCAGACCAACAAATTGGACAACATATACTCTGGAGCGAACATCAAAATTGAGAAAGAAAAAAATTGCTGTTTCATACAAAACCGTGGTACCTGCCTGCTAGACTCGAATGTATGGGACATCAGATTTTTAAAATTTTTCGTCGTTCGTTGTCTCCATAGTGAAATATGTTCAGTTTGATGTCCTAAAGTCTAAACTATCCCTTATAGCTAGGGTATTTTGTCACCTTGTATATTTGAAACCTTAAAACTATATTAAACTTTCTGTGCAAAAATATTAAAAAGGACATTTCTCGAGTGAAAAATTCTCATCCATCCTATTTATTGCAAACTCAGAAATTAGACATTGATGAATAGACGTAGAATTTTAATTTAAATACATTGTTCGTCTAGACTCTAGACGTTCACTGACTCTAGATATCAGGGCCAATTGAAACTATAATTTTAATATATCAAAATTATTTAAAATTAAATATTGCAATACTTACCTAGTAATATTGTACGGTACTAGCGACCCGCCCTAGCTTCGCACGGGTAGGTACCACAAATAATACAATCCTTTGTGAATCAGTCTATAGGTACAAGTATAAATAATAATAATAAACTTGATTTGCTTTGTACGCCATGTGGCAGGACATAGCCGAACTATTTTATTTTCTATGTACAACATCTATTAATTTACCTATGATCCACAATAAATACATTTTCAACTATTTATATAAATATTTAGGTGATTTATTAAATACTTTCCAAATTTTCTGGGGTGGTTTCAACCATCAAACTAATTCACAATCACCCAGTAGGTATTAGTGAAAACCGTATTAAAATCCCTATACAGTTGTAGTTTTTGAGATTATCCTACAAAGACAGACAGGAATAAGAGATTTAGCCTTAACAGAAAAAAGCGGCGGTAACTTTTTATAATAATTGTTTGTGAATATTACAATAATAGACGAATAAACTACTATGCAATAGAATCCAAATAAAATACATCATTTTGGTCCAAAATGAAAGTACCGGCCAAAAAAAATTATACAATATTCTGTTAGAACTAGTCCGTCTAAGATTTTATTATTATGGCACTAAAACTGTAGGACCATTGTCTTTTTATCTGGGTTCGAAAAATCGATACTATAGAACTGGTGATGCTCAGTACTAACAGAATACTAGCATCAGTTATTAGTATCAAAATTTTTTTATTCAAAATAATATCACATAGATAGCTTTTTGACGTCATTTTTTGAGTCTACCTCCGCGTCGGAAGGTGTTTCGTTGAGAGAAGATGCGGCCAGAAACTCTACAACACACATCTTTTTAACAAAACAAAATATACAAAGTACAATTAAAATACAATATTGCATTACATAGAGTAACATTGTCAAGACAAGACATTTTGGTCATTCAAATAGTCATCGAGTTTATAGTAGCCTTTTTTACAGAGGACTTGTTTAACATATCATCATCTCAGCCCCCATGGGACGTCCATAAGTCCACTGCTGCATATAGACCTCCTCCATGGATCGCCACAACGACAGGACCTGCGCTGCCCTCATCCAACGGTATTCCGCCGCCTTCAGCAGGTCATGAAAAATTGAAAAAAAAGCTTTTTATATGGAGAAGTTCTACTAAAAAAATATAGCAATAGTTTTTGTTGGCCGGCACTTCCACATTTGGCCCAAAAATGTATGAAACGCGGATCCTTTAAATAGAAGCTATTAATAAAATGTCTAACTCATAAAAAAAATAGTTCCGATAATGACTCAAAAGATCTTATTTGCTGAATTTCGAGCTAAATAGAATGTCGAGCTAAACCTCATTTGGACCAATATAAGAAAATAAAAACAAAATTGCCAAATCTGTCAAGCTGCTGTTCTCAAGTGATGCGATTACCGACGAACAGCATTTCATATTTATTTAAGTATATTGACTATTGTGCTGGTTGAGCTGAGCTGTAGGCTACCAACGGGGTCACAGGTGGCGGATAGTGAACGGCCATCAGATATGGTGGTTAGCTGCGAATAAATCGAATAAGCAGTCCCCGACCAAACAGCGGCAGGATTATCAGGACGTAGTGGGTTGGCCGGTGGAACGGACTCCTCTACAAAAAACTACATAAGTCCTAGGACGATCTTTGTGACGTGGCGAGACAATGCCGCCACTAAATAAGCATTTCTCTGATAATGGGCAGCAGCATTATCAGTACGTCAAGAAGCCAAAGAAATGGATTCCGACAGGGTTCATGACGAAGAAACAGTGGGCGACCCTCGGCCATTGTACTGCGGTGTGGAAGGCAAATGGGAAAACCACCGCACTAGTTTTTCCTAGAATAGGAGTATGAAAATGTCACAATATGAAAATGTAGTTCTTGACAACGGGCTTCCACGATGTAACATGCCGTGGCGGTCTGAGTCCGGCAGGGGCAGACGCAAGGCTGAACCGGTCGTCATCATGCGAAATCCTTGTAAAATCGGAACGTGGAACATGAGAACCATGTTAAAGCCAGGGAAACTGGAAAAACTAAAATCAGAGATGGAGAGACTAGATGTTGATATCCTGGGATTAAGCGAAGTGAGATGGGGAGGAAGTGGGGATTATTGGAGCGATAATTACAGAATAGTTTATGCTGGAGAAAAACAGGGAGCTAACGGCACAGCAATAATACTAAACAAGAAATGGGGTACACAAGTTGAAAATACAATACATCATAGTGACAGATTAACAGCAGTAAAAATAAAAGCTAATCCTACAGATATAATAGTTATCCAAGTGTACATGCCGACTTCAACACATAAAGAAGACGAAATAGAAGATATGTATAACCATATTGATTCAATATTAGATACAGTAAAGGATAAAGATAGTTTAATTGTAATGGGGGATTTTAACGCAGTGGTCGGAGAGGGCAAAGAAGAAAATATAGTTGGTAATTTTGGGTTGGGCAGGAGAAATGCAAGAGGCGACAGATTAGTTCAATTTTGTAAAGAGAATAGCTTATTTATTACAAACACATATTTCAAACTACCAAAGAGAAGGCTGTACACTTGGGTAAATCCAGGTGACAGAGGCCGATTTCAAATAGACTATATATTGGTGAAGAATAAGTACAGGAACCATGTCAAATCGTGCAAAACCCTTCCAGGAGCCAACGTTGACACTGACCATAACATGCTAATTAGTAATTGTAATATCAGTATTAAGAAATCCGGAAGGAGAATTAAGCCAAAATTTATCGATCTCACTAAACTTAAGGACATGAAGTGCAATTATAGAGTGCAATATAGTAATAAACTAGGGGATAAGTTAATAGAATATAGAGAAAATAAAGAGAGTAATGATATTGTGGAAAATATAGAAGATAGATGGAATAATGTAAGGGATATATTAAGAACGAGTGCAGAAGATTGCCTGAAGAAGGAAAAAATTGTGCCAAGGAAGAAATGGTTGACACCAGAAATAATTGATTTGATGCTAGAAAGGAGAAAATATAGGAGAAAAAGTGATGATATAAGTAAGAAGGAATATAGGAGATTAACCAATAAAATTACCACAAAATGTAGGGAAAGTAAAGAGAAAGACACTATTAAAATTTGCAATGATATAGAAGAACACATGGTAAAAGGAAGAATGGATCAAGCATATAACATCATAAGACAGTTAGATAAAAAACATAAGACCAAAAGTGCAACTATATTAGACGATAACGGGAAAATACTGTTTGATA
Organism: Agonopterix arenella; assembly: GCA_927399405.1. NCBI lineage: Eukaryota > Metazoa > Arthropoda > Insecta > Lepidoptera > Depressariidae > Agonopterix > Agonopterix arenella. Next base: position 10,515,699 of record OV656706.1, on the reverse strand, counting down.
ATAAAGATATAGTAAAACGCTGGAAAAGTTACATAGAAGGTTTATATGAAGGAAATGGAATGCAAGAACATGAACTAGAAAGTGAGCATGAAATAGAAGAAGATGACCGAGGCCCACCCATTCTTAGAGGAGAGTTTAATAAAGCATTAAATTGTATTCAAAACGGAAAAGCAGCAGGAAATGACAAATTATACATAGAAATGATTAAATATGCCAATTGTGACCCAATGACGGACGAAATTTTTAACCTCATCAAGGAAATGTATGAAACAGGTAATATACCGAAAGATTTTCAAATTACTAAAACAGTACTGCTACCAAAAAAGCTCAACACCCTTAAATGTGAAGAACACAGGACCTTAAGTCTTATTTCACAGGCGTCAAAGATTCTTCTCAAGATCATTCAAAATAGAATAAGGCCGAGAACCGAATATTATTTAGGACCGGATCAATATGGTTTTAGGCAAAAGAAGGGCACAAGAGAAGCCATCCTCGCTCTCAGGCTTGTAATAGATCGACGTATGGACCTGGGCCTCGAAACACATATTGCATTCATAGATCTGGAGAAGGCGTTTGATAGGGTGAATTGGGAAAGAATGATGAGAATTATGAAAGAAGCAGGGCTTGACTACAGAGACAGAAGGATAGTTTACCAACTTTACAAGGAACAGGAAACAGTAATAGAGGTGGGGGAGGAAAAGGGCACGGCAAAGATAAGACAAGGTGTACGGCAGGGTTGTCCACTGTCCCCATTAATTTTTAATATATTCATAGAATCAGCAATCAGAAAAATATTAGATTCAGACAGAGGGGGTATCAAAAGTAACGGGGAAAAGATACATTTCATTAGGTTTGCGGATGATATTGCTGCTCTGGCAGAAGACACACAACAACTAGAAAAACTATTGAAAATAATGGACACTGTCTTCGGAGAATTTGGGTTGAACATAAACATCAATAAAACAAAAATAATGGTAACAGCAAAAAATGGACCAGTTATTAGTTCCGTCAAAATCAACAACACTCCAATAGAACAAGTAAATACATTTAGATATTTGGGTAGTCTCATTACAAATGACTCCAGATGCACCCCTGACATCGTTGCAAGGATTGCTATGGCAAAAAGAGCTTTCAACGACAAAAAACACCTTCTGAAAGCAAAAATATCGAGCAAAATCCGAAAACGCCTAATCAAAGTGTACATCTGGAGCATTGCATTGTACGGTAGCGAGACGTGGACATTGACTAAACGAGATCGAGATAGGCTGGAAGCTTTTGAGATGTGGTGTTGGAGGCGAATGGAGGGGATAAGTTGGACGGAACGCATAACAAATGAAGAGGTGCTAAGAATGGTTAAAGAAAAGAGAAACATTTTAAAAACAATCGAAAACCGGAGAGGAAAAATGATTGGACACTTGATACGAAACGACAATTTCTTTAAAACCATACTGGAAGGGAAGATAGAGGGGAAGAGAGGCAGAGGAAGACCTAGACAGAGTTATCTGGCCCAAGTGAAGGAAAAGGTTGATGTCGTATCGTATCAAGAACTCAAGAGACTAGCGGAAAGGAGACAGGATTGGCGAAAACTCCACCGACAAGAGCGCAGCTCTTAAATAAGATGATGATGATGATGACTATTGTTCCATACAAAGCAGTAATTATAGTACTCTGTGATACAAGTATCTTTTTTTGAACATGCTCAAATTAATATCTGCAACAATTTTTTGTTTTCAGAGTTATGTAATTTTATTCTAAACTCAAAGCATATTGAAAAATAAAATACGTACCACAACTCAAACTGAATTTGCCCGAACACCCAATGCTCCAGTATTTTCTCACTTCACGCCTATAATTCAATAGATGGAGCAAATTAAAAGCTATGTAATAGGTTGTAATTTGGGGGGTCGTTAAAAGTTTTACGAGCGATCACTGTCCCGCCCCGCTCGATTTATCAGGTCGCGGGCCATTAGTGACATTTCCTACTTCTTTGCACGACGATACTGGGAATATGTAAGGAAAACCTCGCACTGGGTGTTTCTAAAACAGGGTGTTGTTAAAAACATCGTCAGGAAACCAATAGTGGCGATGGGCTCACTCTACTTCTTCCTTCTAGACTACTTTAGGTCGAGGTCTGCCATCCTTGTCCTCTCTACTCCACTGAACATGGTTTTGTGCTAAGTCTGTGTCGAGATGAGTTTCTTTTAGGTCTTTTTGGACCGTCGGCTACCAGGTCGACGAGACTTCCACGGGAATGTTTCGTCGTTCGCAAGTCTAGGGCAAGCTTCAGCATTAGGATCATCTGGACGTCCCTGGGCGTGACACCACCACCGTACCACCGTAGGGTTTCTTTTCTTTATCGACTATTGGGTCGACTTTAAATGGGCGATAGGCTGATGGGCGATAGGCTGATGGGCTCACTATCTGTTACATTGAACTGAGATACCTATACAGAATATCCACATTTCACAAGATTGCGTGCTTGTGTTATAGATATTCTGTAAATGGTATTTTTTGAATATCCCTCGGGGAATAAAGTCTTGAGAGTCATTATGCTACGTTGTTGACAACAATTTTACCAACTTGTTTATGTATTTCAATTTCGAATATTATTTTGTCGATTATGAAAAGTAAAGTAGGTAATGTAGACCAGGATGTTTATCATAATTATGTTTCGAAAATATTGAGCAAGAAGGTGTGGGGTCAGTTAGATAACTATTAATAGTACATTATGGTACAAGTGTGTAATGTTGGTGATTACCGCTGAGGCGCCATTGAGACCCGAGCCGTAGGCGAGGGTCTTAAGAGAGCCGAGGACGGTAATCATCAATACACACGTGTATCATACGACGTTTTTCAACACACTTGTGAAGAAAATAATAATAAAAAATCATTTTATTTAGTAAATAAAAAGTTTATTTAGAGAATTTATTTGTACTATTGAATATGATCTTTTTTGTATCGAAACTTTTTTAAGAACAAAGCAACTCAAGAACTCAACCAAGAAGTTTAGATATACTCACTTGTGAATAATAGTAATGAAAAAGTCACAGTTTGATTATAGGTGTTATTATGTGCCTAATTGCGGTGAAATAAGGGCCATTTTATGAGCAACTGTGTTGAAAAATATATTTTTTTTATTATTATGGACTATCACAAAGATTATCTAGTCCCATTACAAGAATCTACAGACTATACAACGATATAGAATAAGTAAATTATAGATATACACATCCATGACTCAGGTACAAATATTCATATTCATCATATAAATATTTGCCCCTTACAGGATTCGAACCAGCGATCCTTGGTACAGCAGGCAGGTTGACTACCAACTGAGCTATTGAACCGATATTGAGCTATCGAACAGTTTTTTCAACTAATGTTTTGTCAGAAATAAATAAGGAAAGATACAATTTTAACTCGACCATCCAAACCATTACAAAACCACACTTTATTATTTAAGGTAGGTACTATATTTGTAGAGTAAATAAATATTTGAATTGTAACAATTCTGGGAAATGTTTTTCTCTTTAGTAGGTACTTTCGTACATTTCCAACGAAATTGTTTCATATAGAAATTAGAATTTTCAGCCTTTGATGTTTTAAATGTCATTTTTTCTTTACCAGAAAAATAAATATAACACATCAAAAGGAATATTGTTGGAAAATGATTTAAAAACATAAAGTAGAATCCATGACCGAACCAGGATCTCTGGTTTTATGAAATATACCTATTAGGGTAACTATTAATTAATAATCTGTGCTATAGGTATACAATGTTCTTGGGTTTGACAGTCCGATGTGGTAACCATCCAAGTAATTAAATAAACAGCGAACGTGGTGTAATCAAATCATTTAGATATACCTTATTGCTTAGACAAAAATATATAATAGAACTTACTACAATTGTCGTAAGTGCTTGTCAGAGATAACGCATAATGTAGGGTTTCAGAGCCGCCTCACCTCTACTAAACTACATCAATTAAGTAGGTACACCTATTTTTGACTGGCTTGTCCTTCATTATGTCACTGTGGTGCCTTCTTATCCAAGAAATCAAAATCGAAAAACATAGGAATTCGCACCAAATTTTAAAATTATCCCATTAACTCCTTAAATATTGGTCTTAAAAAAATTACTTAATAGCAATTTTAGATCTTTACGAGCGTTAACCCGCGACTTCGTCCGCACAAATTATATACCAGATTTTAAGTCAGATCATAAGCTATCAAACAAAAAAAGTTTCATAAAAATCGGTTCAGTAGTTTTTGCGTGATACTCGTTCAAACAAACAAACAGACAGACAAAAAATCCAAAAATTGGTGAAATGGAATCAGGGACACCTAAAAACCATATCATAACTTTTTTTTTGTTAATATCTTCAATGTACAGACAAACTTCCTGTTACAGTTTTATAATAGTATAGATTGTCTACACAACATTGTGTGTCGCAAGTAAAAGTGATTTCAACTTATAAAGTAGATGTGCATATAATATGAGTTGTTTGGGAGACCGAAGGTGTGATAGTGCTGTATCACAGTGGCATGCTAGCCATGCAGCGCGGGAACGCAGCTGGTGTGATGGGATCCTTTGTGCCGGGTACGATTAATGACGAAAGGCCCGTTTAGTGTGTGTGATTTTTTAATTTTTTGTTATCTCGCTGACGAAACGTATTGTGGATTTTTATGTATATTTTTGATTAATTTGTATGGCTTTCAAATAACGGGAAGATAGCTTCTAAAAACCAGCAAAATAAGGCCCGGCCGGCCCAGCGTTTACATGGTATTGTTGTGGGGGCTGGCAAGCCAGCAACACTTCGACCCAATGGGATCTTTTGTGTTAGCCCCAATACTATTTGTTGTCTTCACCCTTCAAATACATGGTCAATGAAGGAGGCAACACCATTGAGGGGAAGAAACCTAAGATCTCCCGGTTTCGGGTATCCATCTCCGAGGAGGCACATGCGTTTTACCGCCAGGACATCACAGTCGCAAAGAACATGCTCCATAGTCTCTTCATCCTCTCCGCACGCTCTGCAGCTAGGATCCAGGGTGAGTTTCATTTTGTGCATCATTGCGCCTGTAGCGTAGTGCCCAGTGAGGGCTCCGACTATGGCACGAGCCTTGCTCCTGCTATTATTCAGTATGAATCTTGAGACGCGAGTTGTCACATTGCTGATAAAGTTTTTGGAGTGTTGTAGGCCTACGAGGCTAGACCACTCCAGTTTGTGTGCTTTATCAGCCCAATCCCTAATGGCCATTCTTATACTGCATGCCGGGATTCCCACACTTGGTTCTGGGCCAACCATCTTTCGTTCTGACCCGGCCCTCGCCAGCTCGTCAGCATTCTCATTACCCTGGACGCCGGTATGTCCCGGAACCCAAACTAATCTTACGGTATTGTGAAGACCAAGCTTGTTGAGGGTCTTCACTCCGTTCAGAATTAGCCTGGAATTCACATAGTAGGAGTTCAAGGCCTTGAGAGCTGCTTGGCTGTCACTGAGGATATATATAGTCTTGTTGGTTACCTTCCTGTATATATTCTCCTGCGCACATGCTATGATAGCATATGTCTCTGTTTGAAAGACAGTTGCAAATTCTCCTAGACTAACACTTTCGTTATAGTCTTTGGAGTGTATGCCTGCACCCGTACCTGATTCGGTTTTTGAACCATCAGTGTACCAAACAAGAGTGTTCGCGTCCGGGGTACGCATTCCACGTTTCCATTCATCCCTTGTTGGGACATATATTTTGTAGTTTCTTTTGAAGATTCGTATGCTCGGCATTGTGTCACCGATCATGTTGAACCCTCTCTCAAGTTCACTGCTCAGTCTCAGTGCAGTGTGCCTTATCTTGGGCATGTCATTGTGCCAGATTTGGGTCACCTTCATTCTATAAAGAGCCTTCGTCGCTTCAGCTTGTATGAATATATGAAGCGGTTTGAGGTCCAGTATAGTGTTTAGGGCCGCGGTGGGTGTGGACCTGAATGCACCAGTCATTGCCATACACGCTATGCGTTGTAGTTTTCCAAGTTCTTTCTCACATGTTTGCATTTTTGTTCTCGTCCACCAAACAATGCTGCCGTAAGAAAGTATTGGTCTAACCATCGTTGTGTAGATCCAGTAAATCACCTTTGGGTTTAGGCCCCAGGTTTTACCGTAGGCTGATCTGCACATATTGAAAGCCATTGCAGCTTTCCTTGTAACCATTTCGGCATGTGATTTCCACGTCAGTTCTTTATCTAGTATCATCCCCAGATATTTAACCTCTGTGGACCATGTTAATTCTTTATTATAGAGGTATAGATTCCTAAGCCTTGTCAGGTTTCTCATCCTCGTGAACGGCACAATTGTCGTTTTCTCTGGATTTATAGATAAATGATGTTCATTGCACCATTCCTCTACATCATCCAAAGCTTTCTGCAGAAATCCAGACACTGTATCTGGAAATTTGCCGTTGATTAAAATGACAATGTCATCTGCATATCCCACTGTGTATAGTGACTTTTTATTGAGCTTTTCCAGGAGCGAGTTTACCACCAGACACCAGAGAGTCGGTGATAGCACCCCTCCTTGTGGACAACCCTTACTTGTCGTGACCTGCACCTCGTCTCCTAGGAGAGTAGACGCAATTTTTCTGCCCTTCAGCATGCAATCGATCCATCTGCACAGAGTCCGGTCAATACCGTGCTCGACAGCGTTTACATAGTGGTAGCCTCTCCCGACGTCGCCCCGCAATGTTTTACAAAGTGTAGATCAGGGATGTCAAACTCAAATTAATTGGTGGGCCACATGCATAAAGATAGTAGAATCTGTGGGCCGCAAAGAACTCAGAGAATTTGTATCGATCATTGAAAAGGAATATTAATCGTTTATTTAATAGTAGAAAAAAAAAATCATTCTCTTCCCAGGAATGTGTCTTTTATTGTTGTTTGTTGGTCGTTGTTGTTTATTTCAAGTTGGGGGTAGTTAAATCTGCAGAAATCAACTTCTAAACTAGGGGATCGGGCCGCAAGAAAGCGCAGTGTGGGCTGCATGTTTGACTGGTGACCAATGCCAGGTGTAGATATAATACGATAATCACAATTTAATAGTTTTCTAATTAAACAAATCCTCAGCAGGAAAGTTAAACGGTTTGCTTACACAGCTAATACTTGCAAGCCTCATAATAATATTTCGTATCCCAAACGCAAATTCTGCTTGTTCCAAACTATCCTGAACTTACAAGACCCAAATTAATGTGAGCATGAAATTATAGTGTAACCATAGATAAAATGTGTATTTACACTGTAACAATCAACTAAAAATCTTCACGCGTTGCTATGTACTTTTATATTTATTGTGTAGCTAACAAAAGTATAATCTACAAGTTATAAAAAATAGATCTAATACGGCAGAATAGTGTCATTTGTTTGGTTTAGTAAAGGATCGTGATAAAAGGGCAAAAAGTATACTGAGTCCTGAAAAGCCCCCAGTCTCTTTGTGTGTGGGTAAACCAATGAAATTCTTGTCATTGGGGTCATACTCATACTGTAATATGAATTTTTGTAGTGTGACAACTTTATAATTGTAGCGTTTACAAAACGAGCTGTCATCACATATAATATAAAGCAATAAAATATAATCTATGAAAATATTGTAACAATCTTGTTACACATACCATAATATTTTTTCAGCGACGCGGTTATACAATTACCTATCCTACCTATACGACTCAAATGTGTGGAATCGTAGACATTTCATTCGCAATTTCAGATTTGATGCCATTGTAAAGTGATCGTTAATTTTTTACTGACCATTAAAAATCAGTAACGAACAATCCGACCGGAGTTATGCAGGCAGACCTGGTCCATCCCCATCACAGAGATGCTCAACACCCCATAAACTCTGAATCAGCCTTGCAGCTGATGGTTGCAAAAAGGACACTTATCTCTTAATCTAATAGTAGCATAGTTTTGTGAGACAGGTGATTGAGATACTAGTCAGAACCCAGCGGAACGTCTGTGCTCGATAACAATTGTTTATGTATAAGTATTGTGTCTGGTGTATTAAGACAGGCTTCATGATGGACCTTTGATTAACAAATGAGGCAGATAGGTATATCCATGGAGAAATTGACTAACAGACTGTTAACACAGTACTGTAAGGAGGTTGTACAGCCATAGCTTGCTGGCTGGTTTTTATTTCAATTAAATTTGGAACGTCGTGGAATCCCGTGGCGGAATTCATTTATTATGAGTGTCGAAGATATGAAGATCGGTCTCAGGGCGAAAAGCAAACAAAATAAATAAGTAAAAGAATTTATAAAGCTTTATTTTTATTACCATCTGAATTACGCCTCCACAGTACCTACCTACAATGATATTAAGTGGATTTCCCATTAGGCCATTAAATAAAACTACTAGAAAATGCTGGACTTTAAGGTAAAGACATTTACGGGTTATAACTTACTTAGGTACTAATATATGGAACCCTGTATATTACTTACATATGTGAGTAATTACACGTTGCACGAAAGGATTGCTAAAACGATCTTTTAAGTTCCCTAAAAGCTTTCAAAAATGTTTACATTTGAATAAATAAAGAAACAAAATTAGAATTCTTGGAAACTGCTTTCGTCATGCTACTTACTGGTGTTTTATTTTTAAACCTATACGTAAGTAAGTTATTACATCAAGTTTTAGTTTCTTTGAAAAATATTGGCAATAATATAATACCTTTTCATAAAGAAGAATTTTACTATAATTAAGTAGGATAGTACATTTTTTAAAGTACAAGAAAAACAGATTTGTTTACGGAACATCCCAAGTAGTTATATCTATTATCGCATCCTACCTACTAGTTATTATTAATTTATTATCATCGTTAGCAGGCTACATTCGTCACCCACTACACAGGCTTCTTCGCATGAAATGATGAGAGGGCGTGGGCCGTAAGCCACCACGCAAGCTCAATTGCATCCATATTTTCGAAGACTAACTTGGTCCACAGTATTGGCATGCTTGTAGATGTCAGTATTTATTAAATAGTCGAGGAGGCTTGAAAACACTCTGACAGGACGACTTTTGAAATTGTGGCTCCATAGTGGTGTCGGTAATTTTTTCAATATCCAGTAAAATAGCAAATGCGCTTGACGTCGTTCGGTAATAGATATTTGAGTTAAGAATAATTCCTAAATTTCCTAAAAATGGTGGAATTTTGCGGCAGGCCGGAGAGACGGTAAACGACACGCGACCGCACACAAACAGACCTTAAAGCAACAAAATATAGAACTTATTAAATACGTATGATTTCAACAGTTTTTTTATCAAATCAAAACTCTGTGTATAGAATCATCTCATTGAATTTCACTACAATTTTATATGATTAATCAATGACTGTTCGGAGGCGACCGAATTTGTCCTGTTTTATTTAGTTGCGTTTTAGTTCAATATCGGCATCCAGCGTGTACCTAATTTTATGTGAAGGATAATCCGGCTAGTAACGCATGCACCAGCATGCAAGCTGCATTTCAATTTGGAAAACAAATTACATCCGAGATTGTATTCTATTACTCTCTCCATATTTCATGTGTTATTTTGTGTCAGAGTGCGATGGATTTTATAAAATTCAAAGCGTGTCGTGAAAGGGTTATTTTATTTCAATAAAATATTGGGAAAAACTTTGGGGATGCAATATTCAACCTAGTTAGCTTATTCAGCTTTTTACTAGCTTCTCCGCTGGCATTAAGAGTTATTGTTCAGCTTTCGTTTATACTTTATAGCATGGCACCATATTTGTGTAAGACGATAGCTTTCGTACAGAAATGTTCATGCCTGTAAGTGAAAACTTGATCAAACTCTACTCGTGGATCTCTAGGTATAAGTGAATTTACAAAGTTACAGACATTCCATTCCCAGAGAATATTCCAACTTATTTGCGTGGAGAGGACGTTGAGCTAAGCATTAGCCAGCTAAGTTTAGTTCGCATTCGCATACGAACGTACATATTTAGTAGTAATTTTCTGAAAATCAATCTAATCATTACAAAAAGTGTTTTGTCCGTTTTAACAAATATTATGTTCAATTTTAAATGTCCGAGGGTAACTTTGTTCAAGAGGATAATACCCATTAGCGTGAACCATAAAAACGAAGTTTACTTCTATTTTGAATATTTTCAATTTGAACACGATCTGAAAAATATTGTCTGTGTTTGAGGTCTGTCAGATTTTTTCAGATATACAGGATCCTTCTTAATATTATGCTGATACTTTTTTAAGGACCAGAACATCAAATTGAACAACATTCTCTATGGGATCAATATCGAAATCTCGAAAATAATCTGCTACCAGGCCCACATTTGGCTCGAGTAGGTTTACAGTTTTGTATGGAACAGCTGACTTTTTTCGCGATTATTATGTTGGTCCCATATACATAGAGAACTTTGTTCAGTTCATGGGTTGATCATCCCATTAAAATCCATGATTTTAAGAGACATACACACAGATTAGTTTCTAAATATTGTTTAAAAATGGAATTTACTTTAACCATAGGAATATTAATTTATTTTACCAATTAAAGAATTGGTTAAAATTGAAAATAGGAACAAACTTCGTTTATGCAGCGCGGTCGGGCGCTGACGTGACGATTAATCAATATAGATAAATAACTACATTTGTGATTATGGTAAATGAGGTTTAAAATTACTTCAATCATTTTGTTGGCGTAATCACGGAGTAATGTAAACTAAAGCGGATTACTCAGAGTTGTTACACAGTTGCATAGAAGTTCATTGGAATGAAAATACGAATTTAATTGAAACTCTGCTAATGAAAAGGTTTGATGGTCCATGCATTGCAATGTTGCGATTTGTTAAGTATTTGTACAATGTATTTGCAATTTAGAAACGTTATACTTTATGATGCTAAAAGTTTTTTCTGTGATGTTGTGTTTAGTAGTTCATGTAATTGAGTGACCCCCAATATATTTCTCAAATAAATTAAATTAATAGTAAAATAGTTGCAATTCAGTATTTTGATTAATTTAATTTCTTCTTCTTATCGTGTAGGCAGAGCCCTGGTGTCATAGTTTTTTCAGACCACCTTACGGCCTCTGACGTGGTTTTTTTATGTAACGACTACCACCAGAGATAGTTGCAGGGACTAACGCCTTAACGTGCCATCTGAAGCACGGAATCTTTTTTCTTTTCATACAATCAGGTGATTCAGCTTCCAATGTGGAACCAACTGGGGAAAAACGCACAAAGTTACATATCACTAGGTGTGCCCCGTGGGAACCGTACCCACGACCTCCGTGACGAGATGCTCTTAACCATTAGACCACAGAGGTATTAATTTAACTGAAATAGCGGAATTGGATCACACAAGATTTTACTGACGACAATTAAAATAACGTATTATGTTATTTAATGTATAGAACATTTAAATGACAATCCCTTTTAAACTCTTTGACAACATCGTCCTTTGCCCATGTTTACTTTGTTATTGTATTTTATTGTGTACAATAAAGTATTTAAATAATTAATAGGCTTTTGTTAAAATTTATTTACAACATCAATATAATGTGAGAATACATGCCTTTTGAACTGGTCAGAATCTTTGCGACAACAACCTGCTGTTTTTAAGCGCATCTATACTATTATAAAACTGTAACAGGAAGTTTGTCTGTACATTGAAGATATTAACAAAAAAAAAGTTACGATATGGTTTTTAGGTGTCCCTGATTGCAATTCACCAATTTTTGGATTTTTTGTCTGTCTGTTTGTTTGTTTGGGTGTTTGTTTGTTTGTTTGAACGAGTATCACGCAAAAACTACTGAACCGATTTTGATGAAACTTTTTTTGTTTGATAGCTTATGATCTGACTTAAAATCTGGTATATAATTTGTGCGGACGAAGTTGCGGGTTAACGCTCGTTAATTATATAATAATTACAATGTGCTAAATACCGCAGCGTCACATAAAATCTTCGACCAGTGTGTACAGTCACCATCAGATATATCGTAGCATACAAGTTGTTCAAATATTTCTGAGCAATGCTAATTTTCAATAAATTAATTACAGTAAATGTTACCAATTATATCTAAACGTGTATTTTGTCATAAATATCTGAACAGCTAATTTTCAATAATTTCTTTACAATGCTATTAAAAATTGAAATGTAAAACAACGGAGGAAGGTCTTTTTTCCTAAACTGTTCAGATGTTTATGATCGCCCTGACTGCGTAGATAAATTTGATGTTCTAGACGTTCAGATATTTTTGATTGTTATATGTATAGAAGTTATTGAACATCGAGTCACTCACGAGTGGTCCATGGAACTCTAACTAACATAGATATAAAAACGTCTATAAAAACTGTCATTGCATACCTACATTTCATGGACGAAGAATTTTTCTCCTTTTTTAACTAGAGCGAATTTGCTATGTTCATCTCTTATTCAGTGAATATAACAAGACACGTGCTTCCTTCTACTACCTTCTATTTCTACGTCTACATTTAATTCTAGGGGCACTCAGGGGTGGCGCTTCAAATTGACACAAAGAATTAGCTATCATTTGTACTGGACAGCTTGTGTCCAGTGGTAATAATATAAAGTGGTCTAAATAGTTATAGAAGGGCAAAGCTACAATAAAAGCTTGTTAAAATCAGCGAACCAAATAAAAGCCTCCAAGCGTCAGTTAAAGGGTCATACCAAAGTATGTTTATGTTAAGAGATTCCAATTGACCTCTAGTTAGGTACTTCGTACAACACTAAAATAGTAATAACATTTCTGAAACATTTTATAACAAAAGCAAAGCATTTATGTCTAAAATCGTTTAACAAGTTTACTCGGTAACCATGCAGGTTCGAGTCAGTAAAGTAATATTTCAACCTAGCGCGACGGTAACGGTTAAGCGGAGTTTTTCTGCACTTAACATCTGCATTACCAGTTAGGTACCAACTACAGCTAAGATTCTCAAACTGAGTAACGTTTACGATTAGTGGTGGTGGGTAACGCTTTTAATAGAAACATGCAAATATAGAGAGTGTTAGGTTAAACAGTTGCATTACTTTGGTTGCATTACTTTGGGGGTGATTTTACCCATGATACTGATAAACTTTTCCTAAGAAACATATAGGAAATTCTCAACAAAAAAATTGTTCTTTCTATAATAAATGCCATCAGCCGATCGACCATTTGTATGAAAAGAAGAATTTTATGTTTGGGAATTTCTTATAGGTTTCTGTAGGAAAGTTGATCAGTATCATGGGTACAATCACCCCTTAAAGTAATTAAACTGTTTACCCTGACACTCTGTAGACAGATAAATACTTTATTCGCATAAGTAACACACACATTATATTTCAGTTTACAGATACAAGTTCTCAAAATAAGAATACTACCACCAGAATAAACCATAATAAAAAAAAACGGTTGGAGCAAAAGACAACATTATTTTAAGTGACAATCAACTTGGATCTTCGCGTAACGATATATTATGACTCTACATTAATATTACTCTTACATTTGGAATGATTCAAGATGACTCTACATTCAAATTAACTCTACATTGGAAGAGGCTCTACCTTATAAGACTCTACATTCGATATGACTTTTACATTCGATATGGCTCTACATTTGAGATGGACCTACGAAACGACAATGACACAAGACTAAAATGCATATTGGTAATGATTATTGAAGATCTTTATTGTATGCTACAGCAGCAAATAGGTCCCAGCTTAATAGGCCTTACCCGAAAGCAAGGCATTGACCAAAAAGTGATAATAAATAAAACTATAGGTATAAGTTTAAATTAAATAATAGTTGAGGAAGAAAGTTATGTGACCTATAAGTACTAGCCATGTGGTTCCTGCTTAGAATGGACCATCCTAATTATTCCCGTGGGTGTCTTACGAAGGGTTATTATACAGTATATTTGTGGGCGAAAAACTTAACTAAACACTTAACACATTATTCCATCTTGAAGCCTTTAATACGCTAAAAGTGAGCCTTGTTACAAATGCATGCAAGACAGTTGGTAGTTGTATCATTGTTTCTGATCACCCCGAAAGGGATTATCGTCGTGATTTCATCTATGTATACGTACTACTTACCTACAGGTTAAAATAATGATGTTAACGTTACTAGGTATACACACTTCACTCTTTTCGTCTGATTTAATTAAAACTTGTTCAAATGGGTATGAGCAAATGTATTGTCTTTTCTTTGCGGCCACCAATGAATTAAAATACTATAAATAATAAACATGTTTTGTTTGAACACTTATGGCCTAGCGCGCATCGGAGCTGAGATATTTGACTCTAAAGGTTCATGAAAAAGTAACCAAAACCTTTAATAATCAACTCATTTTCAATTAATCAATCGAAACATATTACCTACTCAGCAAAATATACTGTAAAGAAATACAGAAGATACAAAACAAGGTGGTCTTCAGGCTAAAAGGTTATTTCTTCCATACAACCTTTAGTAGTTATTGGGTACCTTAATATTAATAGCACAGCTTCGATGCGGCCTAGCAATGAATGTGATGTGCCCTATAAGGAGCATTAGTTTTTCGAGTTTTACCATACTTATCATCGCGTGCACTCTTGTCGGCTGAAAAATCTGTAGACCAATTTTCTTCCATTGTTTGGACCTGGTGCAATACAAGACCGACTTTTTCCATCTCTTGTACTAAATGATTTCGATTCGTTCTCTCTTTTCCATTATTTTTCATTAAATTATAGTTACAACTCATAAAGTGGGAGTATTTACCAATCCTGTCTTCTTTCTGCAAGTGCCTTGCCCATTAGAAACGATACTAATTCTTTCGTCGGTGCTAAATAAAGGTCCATTCTCTACCTCTTTTTTCATATATTTTTTATCTATTTTAGTGTTAATTTTTAAAAGCATTCTAGCAACCCGTTAAAGGTGATCACTTGCATTCTGGGCCTAGTATGCTGCCCCCAAGAAAACTAGAAAGATCGAGATTTGCTTCTGTCTTTGTTACTTTCAGCACAGAGTACTATTATTACTACCGTAATTTTCAGCATGCTAAAATGAGAGCGCATGACGTTTTTCTCGTTTGATCGTTCGTGGTACCTAGTATGCTAGCTCGGCAAAGTTCGGCTGTCTAGAATTGGTCTGTACAGGGTGTAAAATTAAATGTGATACATAATTAAGGCGGTGCTTCAGACCATCAAACAGAACAGCATTAACTATAGGACCAACTACTATAAATGTATGGGATAGCTGATTTTTTGTCGCGATTTCAGTGATAGTGAAAAGTTGAAGTGAAAGTTGTTAAGTAGTGAAAGTCTTTAGTTTGGGGGCCCGAACAGTTTACAGAAAGCAGTTTACATCCTATATTTTCTGTTTTAGTAGTACATACAATGAGGTGCGAAAGTGGAAGGTACGCGTTAAAAAAACGTTGAGAAGCCATGACTAAAGCATTTTGTTTAACACGAAGGGGTTGGGGAGGTCATCGTTCGGTGGCGTGCCGGGGAAGTGTTAACAACGGGGCGGGCCTGTGCTATCTCGTATCTCGCCAGGGCAATTGCACTTG
Source organism: Agonopterix arenella (assembly GCA_927399405.1). Lineage (NCBI taxonomy): Eukaryota > Metazoa > Arthropoda > Insecta > Lepidoptera > Depressariidae > Agonopterix > Agonopterix arenella. The sequence continues at coordinate 10,500,154 of OV656706.1, read as the reverse complement.
TCAGCCTTCGCCTTCGCTTCCTTATCCAGTGCACCCTTAGGTGAAACCAAGAAGAGAAAGATGCGGTAAGCAAAATACTCCTTTATATTATAAGTTGTTAAGGATGACATTTCTGTACTTTTCTTTTAAGTGTTAGATAGAAACCTCTAACCTCTACAGTGTCAGTAGTGGGACAATTTTATGACCCAGGAAAACCATTTTATAGTATAGTCGTGAGTATAATAAAATTATACTATGATACTTTATGCTATTCTATGAATCTATTCTTTTGTTTCTATGTAGGTATTGAATTACTTGTCAATTTTAAAAATAACAAATCGGACTCAAATATGAGACATTTTACATTATTATGGGCATAGACAATCGTGAAAGAGTGATTGTGTCTCCCTCCTCTCCCTTGCCCGATGAGATCGATTGATGAGATTGACCACTGGCTTAGGCGAAGGAAAACATAGTGAGGAAACCTGCATGCTTCAATTTAGAGGCATGTATCGTACCCACCGTCCATTACCTATATAACTGGACAGAGTTTCGGTAGTACTTAGAGAAACGTAGATGTTCTAAGTTTTCAGAATATCTCTGACTACCTCGGGAATATAATTGCAATATGCTAATGCTTAAGAGGCTCCCCATAGGTAAACGCAGGGCCGGGCCATATTTTGCTGGTTTAGAAGCATCTTCTCGTTATTTGGAAGACATACAAATTAATGACAAATATAGCAAAGATTTTCAACATCTCGGCTTTATTTGCTATGAAGTATATTTCTTATTTTTCTATAAAATACATATGAAACCTGTGTTCAAAGAAAAGCCTAAATATCGGAAAAGTTTGTATTATTTACATCTACCTACATTATAAGTTGAAATCACTTTTACTTGCGACACACACCATTGTGTAGACAATATTAAGATCTAAAAATGCTATGAAATATTTAATGAGTTAATTATATAATTGTAAAATTTAGTGCGAATTCTTACGGTTTTCGAATTGGATTTCCTTGGATTAGAAGGCACCACAGTGACATAATAAAGGACAAGCCAGTCAAAAATAGGTGTACCTATTAAAATGATGTAGTTTAGTAGAGGTCAGGGAAATCTCATAAATGAAGTAGGGTTCAAATGACTCATTATGTAGACGAATGTGCACTGAGTGCCGCATCTTCCCCTTTAGTTCATTCAAGAGTGCACCGATATACAACAGTGCCACACTGCGCTTTCTAGAGCTTCCAGTGTTACAAGTGCTAAGACTTAACAATTGTAAGTGCTAGTCTTGTAATGTATTGTTTTGTTAGAACAGTTGTTCTTTTAGGTCAATCGCATTTCGAAATAGAAATGTTTCGGTTGTACTTTTTCGCTTGTATCTGGAATTTAATTTTTTGTTTTAGCCATTAAAGTGATAACGCTATTATTAAGTTTGAATTGATTGGAAGTAATTTAAACAGCAGCATGGCTACATATAAGAATATATAAGCTTTTATATTACCCACTACTAAAGAGTGTAGCAAACAAACCAAATACCACTTAAATATAGAAATGTTAACCTACCTACCAATTGTGTAGCGATTTGAGTGTAATATCAGGATACGAAAAGTATACGAAAACATAAAGCACCAAAAAAGTCAAAGAACTATAGTTCAAAGACTTTTCCAAACAAACTTCAATAAGAAAAGAATTTGTTCTTTATACTTACAGTATCGTTTTTTTAGTTGATGTGGAAGTTTGTCAAGAATTTGTTTTAAATGTATTATTTTAATAAAACTAGGAAAGGGAGTGTTTCCTAGTTTTATTAAAATAATACATTATATAAAACTATATTATGTATTATTTTAATAAAACTAGGAAACACTCCCTTTCCTAGTTTTATTAAAATAATACATTTTCGTTTTTCAGAATTTTCGATTTATCTTCAATCACCATATACGCCTATACACGCTGTATATTCAAGATTGTGTAAAAATTTGAAAAATATATTATTTTGTTTATAAAGTTACATATCAAATCGGTCAATAGTCTTGCGTTAATTCTTTAACATGTTGTATATTAGTAATCAGCGGATCCTTATTTCTTGTTACAAAACTAGAACTAGAACAAGAATTTTAAGTTTTAAATACTAATAACACAGAGTTATCCTATGCAAATCAATTCAACTGAATCGATATTAATGATTTGACATGACTGTACCTAAGTGACTTTTTGTATTAACCCTGATTTGAAACTAGAAATATTCGATTTAACTAGTTTCGAGTTTGTATGAAAAACAAAAACAAAGTACAGTTTATTAATCAAATATGGTTTAGTTACTACTATTATTATTCGTATGGCTTTATAATTTTCATTCCTGCGGACATTACAAATTTATGTCTTGACTGATGCTTACTGATTCTGGACTATGGCGGTTATTTTCTAACACCTTGTTTACACACTGTTGCCAAGGCATCATCAATAAGTGAATGACTTCTATTCCTCCGTCAACCCCAAACGCCCCCTTCCCTTTCCTCTCAACTCCTCAGTCGCGACCTCATTAGTGCAGCCACAAGACTTCCTTAATTCCATCAACACTCAACGCCCACACTTTTTCACAACACCTCTGAATGCTTCAGTCAAAAGGCTCTTTCGTATTAAGTTAATTTATTGTTATTCGGCTGTGCTGTTTATTGAACTAAAGTAGTTTTTATGTAGATTTTCTTATCTTTTATTTTGATCATGAGAAACACTATTATAATGTCAAGTCAACAATCCGAAAACTTTTCTTGTTAAAAATATAACTACCAAATCATTGATTACTTTAGAGACTTTCCATAATAAATAAATGAGATGTAAATGTATCGAATCTCTTATTACTGTAATTAAAAATAGCCTTAAAATTCGAATGCTATAAGACACAAACTAGCCCAAATATGAGAAGTATCATAGTCAATTTTGACTAAAGCCACAGAATAGGTACCTAATAGTATACAAGTGGTTAATGACCAATATCAAAATCGCGAAAAAAAAATCTGATGTTCCATCATCATCATATCAACCGTCCACTGCTGGACATAGGCCTCCCCTAAAATGGGGAGATTTGCCATAATCGCCATTATGCGATGCGTTTGCGATGTTCCATACTAAACTACAGATCTACTCGAGCTAAATGTACGGGACAAAAGATTTTTTTTCCGCGATTTCGATGTTGATCCCATAGTGAAAGTTATTCAGTTTTATGGTCTCAACCCTCTTAAAAATTTGAAATGTAAGGATACGTAAAAAAAGCAGTCAGGTTTGCGGGATATTTTTAAGTGCATAAGTGTACGCTAAACACACATGCACACTCTCGTCCTTAAACCTGCTGAATCTGATGGAACGAGAAACCGATACCTAACACAGATAAACTAAGTCAGACACGATCAGACGAAGCCCGGATGCAGTGGCTATAATTGGCAGCCACACGGTGAGGGCATCACGGATGCTGATGATGCCTAAAGGAATAAGTTTCCTACTACTACACGTTTAAGTTGATGCTATTCAAAGTCGGATACCATTATGTCAATATAAAGTGCTCTACATACCGTAATACCTGACTAACATACATACTAATACTATAGTCTACACAATATCCTATAGCAATAAATTAAACTTACTGTACTGGACATCGTTTACCACCTACCGTACTACCACAACCTGATAGTAAAACAGAGGTATTCAGCTCTAATTATGGAGTAGGAATAGCGGCGGCGTGATGGATTGCGACAGTGGCGTGCAGCGCCTCGCGTGTTTACTTTATCTTTGGAGACGTTTGTCTACGTGGAGCGATGTTTAAACTATTATCTTTTGTCGTTCCCTCGCAAGATCATTGGTTAACACCGTTGTTTGATTTACAAATTAAACGATGAGTTAATATGTTTAGAATTCTATTCAATTTAAATTATAAGTATTCAATGTCCACCAAAGGGGATTATTATTATTGAATCTCTTATGGTATTTCTCGGGCCGTAGCCCGGACCTTTAGAAGGTTTGCGTGGGGACACATTTCCAACACGTAGAGGTCCCTTTGTGATACTTTTATCTGAATGCGATGGGATGCACCAACCGTGGTCTATCTCTGAATGCATTATAAAAATGCGCCAGAAGACATACCACGTTATTATTATTATAACCAAAAATCTAGAATAATAATGTTGAACATAGGATGTAGTGTAGGGGTGCACTAAGAAACAATTTTTTGAAACTCAACTCCTAACAGGGTTAAATGTAAAATAGTATTCTCTGTTTGTATCAGAAATCCACACTAATAGTAGAAGGGTAGTTTATTATTACTTCGTTCTTAATTGCGTTCCCGATATTTAGGCAGTGTTGACACTGTCATGAGATGACTGAAGAATTGGAGAAAAATCTTAAGAGTAAAGTCTACTCTTCTATATCCATATCCATATACCTTACACATCCATACCCTTGATCGCTGGTTCCGTCTACTATCGGAAACTCACTCAAATGTCATTGTCACTTTGCTAACTTTGACCAGCACGATAAAATAAATGCACTTACTGTATCAGGACGTCTGTTCGAACACGAATGTGACGGGTTAACACTTTTACGCACGTTTATCACCAGAATCTACGTAATAGACCAATCTGAAGTCATCTCCTCTTCTCTGTTGAAAATCGGCAACTGGTAGGTATAATGAAGAATGTGGCGAGAAGTTTTAGAGACTCAGAAACGAAATGTGAATTTGAGTTCGAACTCCCGAATGACTAAAATCCATACATTTTCGACCCTGCTCACACTGAAAAAATACTCACGCTCAAAAGAAGTCCCAGAATCTCGCCTTTAGGGTGAAGCCAAACGAGCGTAATTTTGTGAGTTGTGAGACGCGTATTTGGAGTCCGTTTCATATAAAATCCGGGAATGCATTGTCTATGACGTCAGCCTTTATATGAACACAAAATTATGCTCGTTTGTCTTCACCTTTAGAGTCAGAATAAAGTAAGATCAAGTAAATCTGTTTGGCGTTAAAGTTAAAACTTATCATGTTTCATAGAGGCGTGTACCTCAAAGCGAAAAGTTAGGTACTTTTAACTTGTAAATTTCTTCTAAAATATTTTAGTAAAATAATATTAAAATTTTCAATAAGTTTATCAACACTAAAACAAATAAAGGTAGGTGTAGGTACATTAAAAATAAATACAAATAGTAAGACCTTAAAACTAACTGAACCTAAAATATGGTGCAGGTTTGGGTACCCAAAATTCTTACTGCACGGCTAAACTGATCCGTTGAGCGAGGAAAGCGCCAGCCCTTGAATCCTTCAGTCGAGTCTACCATGCTCTTTGAAAGATCGTTAAAAAGCGTCAAGACCCCACGGTCCAAGGGTTTTGACAACGAATGATTCGAATTTACATTGGATGCCGAAAAGGCAGAAGAGCCAAAAAAGGTAGAGAAGGAGGAGATACCCTTTTATTTTAGATTCCGCCGGCGAATCAACTCTTTTGCTCGTTCCGTGTAGATTGGACGGGGCCAGAGTGTCCACATATGTGACATCCCACACCAACTCCCGACCAATCTTCCAAGAAACGAGAGACATCCCGGCTAGTCTCTTGCCATCGTCCCTACATATACATACATTAATAATGACATTACTAATCTCATAGATATTACAATACATTTAAGATTATAGTGTCAAATCTAAATGCTGTTTTGAAATAGAGCAATAATTAAAATCGAGCAATTACCACCTACCCCATGTAATCTAAGTTAACGTGGCCATAAACCTAAAAGAATTATGTTAGCAATAATAATATGAAACAAATTATTGCCCTATGTTACAGCTTATACGAGGAAACGGATGATAACATCGATACTTATCCCGTTGACTAATGCCGCGGGCGCACGGAATATTAATTGCTACATATTTACGGATTTGCATTCTCCACATTTTTTCTAAAGAGTTTCCATTGTGATATGAATTTTTTAACCTTCGCAAAATATCTTTTCAGAACAACGATTGCATTGCACGAAGGATGGCAAACAATCAGCGACAAATCAACAAAAACCGCATAGAAGCCGCGTGGTTCCGGCTTAGAATGGACCACCCCAATTCTTCCCGTGGGTGTCGTACGAGGCGACTAAGGGATTCAAGGTTTCTTATGCAGTGTTTATGTGGGCGAAAGGCTAGCCACTTCTTACCACTTGACACGTGATTCCATACTGAAACTTAAATCGCTAAATGTTAGCATTTTTACAACTACATTCTTAAACAGAAAGTTGGTAGTTGTAGCGATGTTTCTGACCACCCCGAAAGGGATTACGGGCGTGAGTTTATGTATTTATGTGACATCTTCACGGCAATATATCTCAAAACGTTAATGTCATTGATATTATAAATGTTATTTGCCTAAATTCAAAATATCTAAACATTTTTGTTCAGGTGCTATTGACAACTCAAGGAAGCGACCTGGTATCGAAGCTGCTCAAGATGCAGCAGCTTGAAGACGAGGAGGAGCTAGCCTACAGCGTCGTGATACAGGACTATGGTAACCTTTGACTACTTATACAGGGACTGTTACGCGTGTCAGTAGGAATGTAAATCGGTTGATCCGTATAACACAAAACACACGATACAATCAATACCTACCTACACGGATATAGACCTCTTTTGGATAGAGCGTCAAAACCAGTACCGACAAGGTACCATCACGAGTGGCCTGCGAGACATAAGTCAACTTTACGCTAGTTCAAAACGACTTTAGTGTACGTAGCGTAGGTGTTCAACCGTACTAACATTTGATTCAAGAGTATTATGTTATTTAACACACCTACTGGAACTTACAAGAGCACTGTAAGAATAGCGATCACGCACACACTTGGAAAGTTCAGGGCACGACTCTGTGAACAATTTGCAATTTATCTGGAACTGTTGCTTCTGTAACTCATGCCGGTCGCATTGAAATTGTACTAACACAGATATATTATATAAGCTCACAATCGTATTGCCTTTTCTGGTGATTAGAAATTTTCTTAACTCTATTATATTCCCTAAGGAGGTAGTCAGAAATATGTTTCAGAATTAAACTATGCTAAAAGTACAATACCTAATTACAAAACCTGCTGCTATTGTCTAAGGAATGATCTATGCATATTTTGTATAATAAAAATATTGACACTATCAGATCTGCGAGCTCGCATCCTTCAGATCGTCGAAGATTTTATATGAGTTTGACACATGAAATTGAAAGCTCGCCGGCATTTCAACGACGAAATTAAGGTTGTGACGATGTTTGCACTTAGTGAATTGCATTGCTGTTCTACTTAAAATAACAATGTTTTGCCTGAAATGTTAGGTCGACACGTTTGTGTTACTATAACTTATAAATAAATTATATTTGTTTTGGTTGCTTGCTTTTGCTTGATTTTTTGCAGATTATTATTATCATATATTAGCACCTTGTAACCTATTTTAATGCATCTAATTTGTAACATGTGTTTGCTGCTTTAGGTTGAATAAAGTTTTTTCTCCCATTTTTTGACAGTTTTCCATTAAAATCTACTTTTATGTTTTCTTAAAATTGTTGTACCTACATTTAAATAGACACAGACCTTTCAAGTGAAATCGGTTAGGTTAGTTAGTTTTGCTTGTTTTTCCTGTTTTTACTGTGGTGGAAAAAGACCATTAACGTACTCTTAACACCTACTATAGCACTTACAACTTGAGAGTTTGAGACCTCAGAGTAGATAAGTACAAATAGTTAATAGTAAAAAGTTTTTCCTCTCTACCGCCCAGAGTTCCAACTACTGGGTCTCTCTTCAAGTTTTCCTGCGGTCCTCTTTAAGTTTGAAGAACACAATTATTCAGTACCGTCTAAAAAACAAGCGAAGAGTTAATTAAATTGATATGGCATTTAAATATATTCAACGATACCTAATTAGATCGGTGCACGACCCAATTGGAAGACAAAAGGTTAATGAACTACAATCCGCAAGAAGTTTAAGGTAAATATTAATCAGAATATTTCAGAAGCACGCTCTAATGAAGCCGTGGCCGCGCCCGAGGGCACGGCAAACATTTTTAATCCGCGGCGCATCTCATAAATTTCAGAGCGGGGGATGAAGTCGCTTTTGTTTTTCTTCGCGAAAGAAATATTTTTCGCTAAATTTACGGCGCTTAGTTGCAGCGCGATAGCGGTCGACGGTCGGGCGCAAGTTCGCGGTTGTAAGATTTCTTTTTATTGTCCAACTTCATTGTCGTTGAAGCATAGTGCGAGGCTCCAGTGATATATGACTGCGATATTGAATACGGATAGCGTGCTACTCGTTATCACTGGCTATGTTGAGCTTTACCTGCTCCGAAGACTATAAATTTGAACGAGCGCACGCCTCCTTTGCGTTGGTGAACTGTTTCATTCCCACTTTATTTACTTTGGACAGATGGACGCGCAAAACGACCTCATCCCTTTAAATTATAAAATTGAGCCTTGCTCTTAAATCGTAGTCATCCCCCAATATCTTATTAAAATTTAAATGTTATTTTTATATCCACATATTTAGTATGTATTATAAACGACGTCAGTCGGCCAACATTTGGCTACACCAGAACAAAAAATATTCGAGTTTCGATCTCGTAAATTATTCACACGAAACGAAAGCAATGTGCTTAACCTTATTTTTTTAATGTAGTTTGTACTGTGTTAGCTATGAGAAACAACATCGTTACATAAAAACCACGTCAGAGGCCGTAAGGTGGTCTGAAAAAACTCAGACACCAGGGCTCTGCCCACACGATAAGAAGAAGAAGCTATGAGAAATGCTACTTATAAGTAGTTTATCATTTCTATTATAAAGAAAATATAAAATAATTATTATTTATTGTTGACGAGAGGTTTGCTTAATTAGTTTGGGCGGAATTAATATCTCAGGTGTCCCGCTCAACTCAAACTTTGCCAATAACTTTGATTTATTAAAGCTCCCCCTCCTGTATCTGTTCAAAGTTATCCTATATTAGGTTAATTTTACATAGATTCTGGTATATATTTCACTTAGAAATAGTTGTACCTAAATTGGTAAAGGTAATACCTACAAGGTCGTTATTATATTACTACAAGGTATACTAGGTGTTAGGTGAACTGTTGCATTTACTTTAAGGGGTGATTGTATCCATGATATTGAACAACTTTCCCTGAGAAAGGAAAACAACAGGAAATAAAAATAAAAATTGTACTTTCCATACTAAATGCAATCAGCTGATCGAACGTTTGTATGAAAAGTAGAAAAAAAGTCTTGCGAATTTCCTTAGGGAAAGTTGCCAGTATCATGGGTACAATAATCCTTTAACGTAATGCCACTGTTTACCCTAACATCCTGTATTATACTATAAGATAAAAAGGCTGGAAAGATGTGCAAAATGGAGGATTTTCTGGTTATCGTTAGGTTATTAATTTCTGACGTAACATCATAAATAACAAATAATGAAAAAAATACAACTAAAACGGTTAAAAACGTATAACTTAACATAAGAAATAAAAAGAATGTTCCTACCAGGAACTAGACTAGAAAGCGACTACAACACTTTTTTTTGTAATTTTTGTCTGTTGATTGCTTTTTATTTTTACTATAACGGTTTTTACAATTGTGAGGATATTAAGCAAACAGTTATCGAACCGAAAGTTTCGATATCCATAATTTACTATTAGCGCAAAATTTTTCATTTTTCCATTGCTTTTGGATATGATAGATCCAGTAAACTCGTACACATCAGTCTCAGCCACTTATTTTTCCGATATAACGTTAGTCATTGCTTAGTTACGATCAAAACGAATTTGCAGAAATTGCTCCGCCTTCGCTTACGCTAAGGTCTATATTATGACAATAAAACAACTTTGTTTGGTAAATTGTGCTGCAGAGCTAATCTCAACACTGCAGTGCAAGGAATATGTAGTTTGTGATACAACTGTTCTGTATTTTGGAAAAAGATTAAAGGAAACAATAATTAAAACCGACATTAAAACTAAAAAGTTCACATCTTCAAGAACTTCGAGAAAGAGGACAACCGTCGAATCCATCGGCTAGCCAGCGTTCGGGAAGCTACGAAGTATCTTCACGTCCTAAATACCGTTCCTCAAGAAGAAAGTCTTTGACCAGTATGGACACATGGAACTGAGATGCCGTCGCTCATCAATGCCCTATAAATAGGCTGACAGGGGAATGGAGAGGCTATGCTCGGAGATCGAATTAGAGATGAAGAGTTTCGCAGAAGAACCAGAGTTGTCGACGTAACCCAAAGAATTGCTAAACTAAAGTGGCAATGGCGCATTGCTAGCAGAAACGATGACCGATAGGGCCGAAGTGGTCGAGTGGAGACCGCGTACTTAGTACAGTCCTAATTTCGTACCGATCTTCAATCGGAAACTTACAGCCCTACTACTGATCAGAAGACATTTCTCTATTTTTCCTCGTTTAAATAGCCACGTGTGTCTCATGGTTTATTTTCTTGACAGCGTATAGGACTGTTGATATGATAGTAAAAATGGTAGCGTGACTTGTTACAATGTACCCATTCAAGGCTTGAAAAGGATTCAGGCGGTCGCGTGTTACTTCATACAATGTAGGCGTTTTAAAGACACTTCTCCACGTTTTACTTGTTTTAAGTAACTTATCAACTGTTAGTGCAGCTTTAGCTGGATGCAGTTATAAACTTTTGAAATCACAGTTTTTATTGCACTTTCGAAAAATATTTTCTTTGTTTCCGGCTTGATTTAGGATTATAGAGCTTGAGTGAGCTATTTATACATAACAAATGTCCTGTTATATAATTTACTTCCTGTTAGATACTTTATTTACATAAATAAACAAACGCGTGTACCAACGATTTAAATTAAAAATCACTTACTAGCCCACAACAAAAGTATATTTTAGAACATTAGTACCGCAAACGAGCGACAAAATTTCTTTGTATCGACAAAGTGGCCGGCCAGAATTCCCATTTTCCCGATAAAGATCTGTCCCACCTTGTAACCATTAAGGGTCAGGCGATGGTCAGATAGGGGGCAATTTATGCAGTGCACACTCAAGCCGCGGTTTCGCTGTATTTACTTCTTTTTATGAGCCGAGATCCCTATCTGTCTGTGCGAAATGTTTCGTAGAACTTTGAGAACCCCTTTTGTGGTTTTCCATGCGGCTATTGTGTGGAACCGCGTCTTTACAGAATGAGCTAACGAGGAAATTTGTTTTAGAACATTAGCAGTCAGTTTTGTGTGAACGGTGTGAACCCGAATTCAAACAACGATTAGTGAGTTTCGTGTATACTCGTTGTTCTTGTTACTTTATTGTTGTTAGTTTTATTAATAAACCAGACGAGTTTGTGTTTGTTGACATGACAATTTTAGTTTGATACTGATGTCGATAGAATACATATAAGGTCTGACAAAATTAGGTGAAACTATTTTAAGGGGATGATGAGACCATCAAACTGAACAACTTTCTCTATAGGACTGATATCGAAATCGCGAAAAAAAATCAGTTGTTCCATGCAAACCTACTCGACCTAAATGTATGGGACAGCAGATTTTTTTTTCGCGATTTCGATATTGGTCCCATAGAGAAAGTTGTTCAGTTTGATGGTCTGATCATCCCCTTAAAATAGTTTCAGCGAATTTTGTTAGACCTTATATATCAAGGTCACTTTTTAAAATCAAGGTTAATATTGTCAATCATAAATGTGTTTTTTTACATCGTGAGGAAACCTAATGATTAAATTTCGAGGCATGTATTGTACTCACTGTCTATTATAATTATAAGTGGCCACGGACTCACTTCCCGTCACACTGGACAGAATTTGGTACTAGTGAAACGTGGATATTCTGACTACCCCTTATTAGAAATGAAGTAGCGCAGCAGTGAGACTACACAAACACACTGCAGTGAAAAAAACTTTAAGTTTCATTACTAATTGGATACCTTAAGTTAAATGTTAACCAACCAGTTTCCATATGCATTAAATATTAATAAAGTTCCGCTTCTGTATCTAGAATTCTGCAGCATGTGCTAGATAGCGTAAAATTATTTTACTTTTATGGTCTCTGGCGTTTGTTTAATGCAAGCATTGCGACTGTCGCGGTGTCTGTGTCAGAAAATAAGTAGAAAGCAATTTCACATTGTGTCAGTTCTTACTTAGCCACTTTCTTTGTTTCAGAAGACAGCCGATAAAGTACCGAACAGCTTTGACATTTTGCGAAATCAGTTTCGTACAAAACAGTAAAGCTGGTTTCAATGCTGCACAACATCTTCTCAACTAGCTTTCTACCAAATAATTTGGTCTGAAAATTCGCCGCTTTGATGGAATTAGTGGATATACTTAGATTAAACGTTTAAACTGTTACTTCACCAAGTCTCAGTTATTAAATTTTGACTACTTAATCAATTCAATACTTACTCGTACACATTTTCGATGATAATGACAACAGAAATTAAAAGCTTACGTATTTAAAACGACAAAATGGACGTTAAAACGGGAAAATGCAAAAATATCGAATCATCGATGCAGCAGCTGAATCGCAAATTGTTTATGGTAATGTTCCACGGGCGATACGTGAAATATTCCCGTTTTATTAGCGGGAACGCTGAAATGTGCCAATAATGATGCAATAACTCTTGCGATGCTTGCCCAGCGACCAGCGAACTTTCGCATTCAAAATGATATAAATTATCTTTAGGCAGCGTTGTTGTAAGATTGTATTCTTGGTGAAATACTGTCAATTTCGATATTTTCAAGCGTTAGGTAGAAATGAATGATACGTAATGTTTCGTGGTTAGTGCTCGCAATCAGGACTAGACAATCCCTTACATTGAACTTAACACTGTGTGTACGAGAGGCTAGTAGCTAGGCACACACTGCAACACATAGGTGCATAACTGCGAGTACATAATAAGGTCCGCCACACACAGACGGAATTGCGACCCGAAATCCTGATTCAGGATTCAGTGTTGTCAACTATGGTTACAAAAAATACTAGTGTTGTTTAAAAAATGTATGAAATGCCAAATAAAATGACAATTGCATTTTTAGGTATTTATTAAAACGAAACAAACAATTTCTATAGATGATAATTACTATCATGTGATGATGTCATGACGTTACGATGATGATTTGTTAATTGTATTTCAATATTATGCAACTACACTGACCTGCAAAACAAAGTACTACACTTTTGATAGTAATTTTTTGCTAAACTATAGAAATTAGATATTTAAAATAAAAAACGTTATAGAAAATGTTATCAGCTTTCTTTGTAACTATAGTAAACAATAATACATACTCTTTTTCGAGTCCTTTTTATTTCGAAAATATATCTTGTGTACTTGAAAAGTTATTGCAATTTTAAAAGTGTGATACTTAGTTTTGCAGGCCAGTGTATATCAAAATACTATCTACAGTTTTAGTATTAGACATAATCTGCATACAAAATGGCATGAACCATTATCACACAAACGGTTTTTGAGCGTAGGCGATTTCGCAACTATATCGCAACGACGTCGCAACTGTACCGTCACGATACGGTATCGTTCCATCAACGCCTACGCTCAAAAATCACTTTAAAATATGCCACCTAAGACATCAAAAAATCACTAGTTCGAGTGAAAAAATCTCTGAAAGCGGCAACACTCCATACGGAACAAATTCCGAATCAGGTTTATTCCGGATGTATGTGGTGGGCCTTGTACTTCGACCGTTTTCCCTTTCGGGACAGGGAGTGTGTCACATCGCTGCCAAAAACATCGACGAGCTCGCATCCTTCAGATCGTCGGAGATTTTATATGAGTTTGACCTGAGCATAGATATAATATATCTATGAGTTTGACACATGAAATTGAAAGCTCGCCGACGTTTCAACGACGAATATAAGGTTGTGACGATGTTTGCGCTTAGTGAATTGCATTGCAGAAACAAATAACACGAGCCCACCCACAAATAACCCACGACTTCGTCCGTACAAATTATATACCAGATTCTAAGTCAAATCATAAGCTTTCAAACAAAAAAAGTTTCATCAAAATTGGTTTTTGCGTGATGCTTGAACAAACAAACAAACAGACAAAAAATTCAAAATTTTGTGATTTTCAGTCAGGAACAACTTAAAACCATATCGTGTTTTTTTTTTTAATATCTTCAATGTCACACAGGTATCGATAGCAAGGCACCGATCATATCAGCGGAGACTCGAATGTAATTAAAAAGACTAATGATAATGCAAATAATGTAAATGAAACCATCAAAGTTCTACAAACAGGTCCACACTTGTTGAAAGGTAACAAGAGTGATGTTTAATAATGTAGTTGGACACATCTTTGGTTGGACACATCTTTGGTTGGACACAACGTAAACTTGAGTGATTGTGTGAGATCGCAGCAAGTGTCCCGGGTAATGGTCCGCGCACACTCGATTACTCGCCTAATGCTGCCATTCGTATAATTGTCAAATGCTCTCAGCTCCAGTCGCGGCAGTTTTAACTTCACTCTTGAGATGTTTTTGTTTGAAACATGTTGACTTAATCTAATTAATTACTAGGTTTTTATCGACCTCTTATTAATGTTTTTAAAATCGACCTGATAGGTATATAGAGTCCTTCTTAATAATAATGTGCTGACACTTTTTAAAGGGATCAGATGATCAGACCGTCAAACTGAACAACTTTTTCAATAGCACCAACATCGAAATCGCGAAAAAAAGTCTGCTGTTCTATACAAAACTGCAATCATACTCGAGCCAAATGTATAACCTACTATCAATGCCTACTATAGTACTCCTGTATTACGCGTTATCAAAAATCCTTTGTGAACAATATTTGAAATTCACATAAACAATTTCTCGAATTTTTATAAATATTTGCCTGTCTCTTGAAAAATTATACTTTGGAAAACAGAAAAGAATTCAAAATCTAACCATAGTGGTTCAAAGTAGTGTAAAGTTACTTAAATGTATTACAGCACGACCAAGAAAATAATTCCGCTTGTCGATCGTTGTTTGCGCAGAGCAGACCCCAGTCCCCGTCAAAACCCGAAGCCATTTAGTAATCCAAGGGTGCAAAGTCGGATAGCAGCAACAACAATTAGCGAATAGCGGCAAGGGATTGCAGGAAGCACATCTTGATTCGTAAATATAACCTAGTACTACTGTACTTACATGATAATTTTGAATTAAACTAAAAACACGATCTTATCCATAAAAGAATTCAAAAAAGAAAAAACGTATTTATCTTCTCAGAGATTAGCGCTAATTTGTTTAACACATACTCATAAAGTTGGGCGTAAGGCCGCGGGCAAGAACCTCAGAGATTTAATGGTTTAATTAAGTAAAGCTGAGGCCGCCTACTCCATCTCCTTGATAAAATTACGATTTCTGTGATGAGTGGGGTCAAGTTGATCACGATGATATTACAGTTTATATTACGTGCTGAATTGACACTTGATTGTATCTCTAAAATCTTCAATGCTAAATGTTAAAGGTAGTATTAGAAACAATATAACTCTTGTTGTTAGCGATTTAGTTATGTTTATGACCACCCAAAGATTTAAGGTGAAATAAAATAGCCGCCCGGCCGTTTCGTCGATCGTTTGGTTCTAGCAAATATATTTTTTTCGTAGTTTTCTAAATATGTCTGATTTATTTTCTTCATTCTCTCTCAATTACACTGGACTATACCTGGTACCTATCATGATCAGGAATTACGAAAGCTGTGGTCTTGCAAATTATTAATTTTCTTTCATCGGTGTTTCGTATTCCTCTCACTTATTTGAATGAATTTTGCATTGAATTTTTTACTGTGTAAATTTCCATAAAGGATTACGAATATGAATCATACAGCGCGCTAAGCTGCCGGCCGATAATTTATGTTCACTACTATAAAGCGTATGAATAGCAACGACGCAAAAGCCAAAAGAGTGGATGTTCAATACAAGCAAATCAAAAAAACCTTTTTAAAATGAAATGATTTTAAAACATAATTGATCTTTACCAGGAAGAAGGTAGGAACCGCGTATTTTATTCACAGGAAAAGATATAAAATCTCTTCAGAAAAGGCCTTCCGAAGCGACAGCCCGTGTCCTTTGTATGAAGCGCACATTTTATTTTTCTATATAAAAAGACTTCGAGATGGGAGTTTAGATGAAGCCACAAAAAAAACATTAGTAAATAGGGTGTAAAATTAAATACGTTACATATTAAACAGGGTGCTTCAGACCATCAAACTGAACAAATGCGGAGCCAACATCGAAACCACAAAAAAATCAGCCTTTCGATAGAAAATGTCACAAAAATGTGTATAAAATTGCTGATATTTTATTCGCAATTTCCAAATTGGTCCGGTAGCAAAATTTGTTCAGTTTGTTGGTCTGCAGTACCCACAGAACATTATTATAGGGGTTAGAAGTGCAAAGCAGGCGTGGAATGTGTCGCAACATGTTATGCAATGATTTGCATAACACCATTAGGCGCGTGGCGTGGTGCAAGCGAGAGGGCATGAGTAATTGTAGTTGCGTGAGCGGGAAGACAAGTGGCGAAAGCCGTCTCCGAAGCAAAAGCGCTACTTTCCATTTCTAACCCCTCTTATAGTATTCTGTGGAAGCACCCCATAAAGTAATTTTAAACCCTGTATAATTTGTTTCAGTCGTCGTCTAATCAAGGTCGATGTTATCGTTCTCGTATTGACTTAAATAGCAAACAGAAAAAAGTTCTATCAAAACACCGTTTAGGATATAAAGTTTAGATCGTGTTTAGAATATAAACATAAGATACAATCGCCTCGATCGAATCGATAGTGATTATGATCCGTTGGGTGATTCTGTTTATAAATTGCAACTGCCTCCGTGGTCTAATGGTTAAGAGCATTGGCTCTCGACACGGAGGTCGTGGGTTCGATTCCCACGGGGGACACCTAGTGAAATGTCACTTTGTGCATTTTCCCCCAGTTAGTTAGGACATTGTAGGCTGAATCGCCTGATCCTCTGAAAAGAGAAATGATTCCGTTTCGGATAGCACGTTAAGCCATTGGTCCCGTCTACTATCTCTGGTGGTAGTAGTCGTTACATAAAAACCACGTCAGAGGCCATAAGGCCCACACGTTAAGAAGAAGAAGATTTATAAATTTTTAGGAGTACTTAATCAGTAGCATGTAGTAGATAATTAGAGCAGTAACAACAATTGGATTTTGAATATTAAATGATTTGACTCATTACCATGCAAAGGGTTACACGTAGAGTACATTATGTAATACAAGATATTGCCGTATTGGGGCAAATATTTGCATTTGAGGATAAGTGTTTGTGTCGGGCGTGAGATCCAAATATTTGGATCTTTGTTTCGATGTTGTTTTTGGAACAAGGAGTCCTTGTTTGTTCTCAAAACATCGTTTACGCTGCGTGCCTTAGAGTAACATGTATATGTAATTTATGACCAAAAACAGGACAAAGGAAGGCAAAAGCTATGAACCAGCAAGAAAAACTGTGTATGAAGAAACGGTAGAGTACTTATACAGGGTGTAAGGAAAAGTATCATTAACCTTTAAACCTCATACTCTACCCATCAAACTGAACAATTTTTACTATGGGAGCAAACCGATCGGAGCAAAAAAAAAAATCTGCTGTTGCATACATTTGAGTCGAGCAGTTTAGTATAGGACAGCAGATTTTTTTTTGCTCCGATCGGTTTATTCCCATAGTAAAAGTTGTTCAGTTTGATGGGTAGAGTATGAGATGTAAAGGTTAATGATACTTTTCCTTACTCCCTGTATAAGTAAATGGAATCAAGAGATTAATTCTCTGAAGTAAGATATTCTGCTGATGATCTTAAAACGTAATCTACAGAAAGCAAAAACATTACCCTCCTACAGATGCAGTCAGGTAAGAAGTAAAGACAATACTAGTTAAAGCTAGCATGCTGAATTTGCCTTTTAAAGCACGGAGGTGCAAGGGATGAAATACTACTAAAACGGTCACCCATTCAAAGACTGACCTGGGGGTCTACCCGGACTTTCGATCTTCGCAATTGCGTGAACGTTTTCGTTCCAATGTCAACTGTGTTACAATGAAATTCGGACCAAAACGGTCGCGATATATCGAAAATCGAAAGTCCGGGTACAGGGCCTGAATTGGTCGTTGATAGTTTCCAATATCGAAGCAACTCTACGTCAATCAGCTCTACGTCAATCAGCTCTACTTATATTGTTAGTATTTTAAAACGAGACAATATGATATGATGGTTACGCAGACCACTTCCGCCTGCGGCCTCTTAAGGGAGTATGATCCGGCTGAGGTCGCGCTCACTAGTTTTTTGAAAACGAACGAAACATGAAAAACTGTGTTTTTAAATTCTGAAAAAAAAACAATGCCTTATTTTTATTTATGAATTATCTCTAAAAGTGTAAGCTTAGAAGGAAGGTCGCCGCCGTTGAAGCATGTTGAAGTTCGGTGTAGGTCTAGGCTAGATATTATATACCTATTCTGTCGTCTACGGTAAGACAAAACCTAGAAGTATTCACGTTATTTTTATCTGAAGTAACATATATTTATTTCGTCTTTGATATTCTATTATGTAACGAGCGTTAACCCGCGACTTCGTCCGCACAAATTATATACCAGATTTTAAGTCAGATCATAAGCTATCAAACAAAAAAAGTTTCATCAAAATCGGTTCAGTGGTTTTTGCGTGATACTCGTTCAAACAAACAAACACACAAACAAACAGACAGACAAAAAATCCAAAAATTGGTGAAATGGAATCAGGGACACCTAAAAACCATATCGTAACTTTTTTTTTGTTAATATCTTCAATGTACAGACAAACTTCCTGTTACAGTTTTATAATAGTATAGATATAGATGACAAATAAATAATGTCTTCAATTTTATTTATCTATCCACTTATTTATAAGCCTACCTACATATATCTGTTCTTTCAAGAAGTAAACTCGTAAACAAAACACTGTCAAATAAATCTAAAACTTAGCGATCGAATAGTTTCCCGGCAAGTGTATTTTTATTCGGCCCATGCAAGCGATGCGATGCGATGGTCAAGTTAGAAGTGCAACTAAATTAATGGCCTTGTATACCGCTACTATTGGAATTGGAAAATATTGGTGCGCCCATAGTTTATAGGGCGTTTGTTACTGTGGGATGGAAAAAGTCCTTTTACATGGACACTGGTAAATTAGAAGCTTTTGTGTTCAGTTCCGAACGAAGCGAAGGTCCGTGCATAAAATAAACGTCCGTGAATTTTTCTCCTTTTTCGACCTATGTTTCTTAGGGAATGTTGTTTAGTTTCATTATCTGAATACCCTCTTAAATAGCAGGTGGATAGCATATTCAGAAGAAGCATTTATCCCTATTTTGCTCAGTGTGATAAGTAATCGCGGTGGATACAATACATATCCGTAATTTAAACTTTGTAGGTTTCAATATGATGTTTTTTAATTCGATAAAATTGCATTGCACTCTTTGATTCGTTCTTTGATCAAATACATCCATTAAAAAAAACAATTTAGATTACGATGTAGTTTATTTTTGCAAGTAAATAGTCAATCAAATGTAAATCGAAACGGGAAATTGTTGAATATTTCGTAGCTAGCTACGTCACATTAGCGTAGCGCGTACTACGGCGTAGCTTCAGCGTAGTCATAAAAGTAGTTTTAAATGCTCTAGTCCCGAACCATCAAACCGCCCTGCCTCATCCTCCACATTTTGACTCTCATACAGGATGATATCTATTTAGACCATGATAGGACTTAGTTATAAATATGGTGTTTTTTTTTTAATTCATAATTATACCAGGGGTCTCTACTACATTTTTAACACGTTTGTGGATAGTGACCGGCCACAGCAGTGATAACAATATAAGTTCTATTGTGTCTCGTTCACTGCCCACGAACGTGTTAAACAGAAAGTTGTTATTTGACCACCCCGACAGGGATTATGATGGTGAGTGGTTATGTATGTATGGATGCTTTCTAAGTCATTTCAATCAATCAATCAATTATACTTTATTTGACACCAAAAAAACAGAGTATACAGAGAGCAATCAATCAGGAAATACAAAAGGCACAAAAACAGGCGGTCATTTTTGGGGATTTATATCCTTATCTGTCGTTGTTTCCACATGCCGTTGTTCCCTTCCACCAGGGTTCCACCATCGTAAAGGTCGAGGATTTTTCCCAGGTCATCTTTCCCCATAACGAGTACTCCACCTATTTCACCCTATACTTAAACTTTCGCAATAAAATACGATAGAGGACCGTTTCGCTATCTCGTCGCCCGACAAAACTAACAAAACACAAAAGACAACTCGCCCAACTAAAACAGAACAGTAAGTACAAAGTAGCTCTATCCATTTCATATGCAATTGAGGTCAAAGCTCGGATGTGGATTGAATCGACTTGGCTGACATCTGGGGACGAAGTTGTACGTAACGGCTTGTTGTTGAATCCTGAACATTGATTGGTCGGTTGATAAACAAAACTCGCTTGAGCTGTGAATTCGCTTTTGTCTCTAAAATGGCAATGTTTAAAATGTTAGGTATAGATAACAAGGTGTACAATTCAATTTGGGGGTCCGGGTTCGAATCCGCACCGACAACATGCCATGTACCAATGAGTTTTCCTAACTTATATAGGTAATACCGACTGCTCTCAAACGGTGAAGGAAAATATCGTGAGGAAACCTGCATGCACTGAAGATGAAAATTCTGATGTGTATGTGAAGTCTACCAATCCGCATTAACACTAATGCCCATTCACCCTCCCTGAGGGTAGGCCTGTGCCCTGCAGTGGGACGTTTATACGCTGATGATGATGATGACAATTAAATTTGTTACATACTTTAGCGGGACTTCAGACCAATTAAACTGAACAACTTTCACTATGGAGTCGACCTCGAAAACTTTTGTTTTTTTTTTTGAAAAAAAAAAAAATGTTTGTTCCTATTTCAATGGCCACTCGTTCCAAATGTATGAAACAACTGTATTTTTATCGCGGTTTCAATGCCCCACCCATGGCGAACGTCCTTCAGTTTGATGTTCTTAAGCACCCCTTAAGATATGTATCCATTAAATTCTACACCCTGATTGGCAAGGTGTTGTTATTCGTAAGCTACGTAAGTAAGTTACCCATTTCATCTCATCCTCTGAAGCCTTTGCCCTACAGTAGGATCGAACAGGTTATTTCTAAAAATTCTTACATGGAAGCTTTTTACTACAGTCTAACCGCAAGGGCTGTGTCGTTCCTTGGGTAGTTGCGTGGCGAGAAGTCGGAGCAGAGCAGCCCGGTTCGCTCTGCTATTCCATCTCGTAGAGTTACGCAGCACGCTGTGGTGGCAACTTGTGTTATTTGCATGGGACTGTCCACTGTACGGCCACAGCCGTAAAAAATTAAAATTGACAAGATGACGTCAGCACATGCGAAACCAAAGAAATTGAATCTTAAGTCTTCTTCTTAGGCAACTGCCGGGTAACCAGAGGGCAATAGAGGGTGTGAGGTAAAAGGTTGGTGGGAGAAAGGGAGTGTCTGTACTGTATGTAGTAATAGATACTCTTTCATATACTGTGGTACGGCCAAGAACGGCATACAATAATATGAGATAAACTATCCAGCAGACCGTCGATCACTATGCGCGGCATCACCCTTTTGGTCAGACTATTACAATAATATATACAATAAACTACTTTACTTTATATCCTGTTTTATATAGACTTTTTTTAGCCTTTCTTTAATTATTTTGCCTGTTCGTTAGTGTAGAATTAATTTTTGAAAGCATATTTTCGGCATAACAATAACCTATGTTAACAAAAGGCTTTCTACTAAATTTCACTAAAATTAGTTATGTACCTAGTTAAAACGTAAAAAGGAAATATTTAATCTGTAGGATTTATAATACAGGGTGTTAAGGCAAACAGTTTCATACCTTTAAAGGGTGATTGTACCCATGATACTGAATAAACTTTTCCTAAAAAACCTATAGGAAATTCTAAAAAAAAAATCACATTCCATACTAAATGCAATCAGCTGATCGAACAATTTGTATGAAAAGCCGAATATATTTTTAACGAATTTCCTGTAGGTTTCTTTGGGAAAGTTGATCAGTATCATGTGTACAATCACCCCTAAAAGTAATGAAACTGGTTACCTGAACACCCTGTATATATTTTTCTGGTATTCTTCTTTATTTTGCGTATCATACGACGTCTTTAACAATTAAGTATTCAAAAAATACTAAGTATTCAAAAAATACAACTATACACAGCCTAGCAATTACTGAAACGGTGAACTCAGACCATCAAACTGAACAACTTTCACTATGGAGCCTACCTCAGGAAACGCGAAAAAAAATCAGCTGTCCCATACAAAACTCCTGTACCAACCCGATTAAAATGTATGGGACAGTTGATTTTTTTTCGCGTTTCCTAAGGTAGGCTTCATAGAGAAAGTTGTTCAGTTTGATGGTCTGATTTCACCGTTTCAGTATTTGCTCGGCTGTCACTTACACCCTGTATAGGTTGTTTTTTTTGTAATCGTATTAAATATATAAAACCCGCGACTTTGTCCGCACAAATTATATACCAGATTTTAAGTCAGATCATAAGCTATCAAACAAAAAAAGTTTCATCAAAATTGGTTCAGTAGTTTTTGCGTGATGCTCGTTCAAACAAACAAACACACAAACAAACAGACAGACAAAAAATCCAAAAATTGGTGATATGGAATCAGGGATACCTAAAAACCATATCGTAACTTTTTTTTGTTAATATCTTCAATGTACAGACAAACTTCCTGTTACAGTTTTATAATAGTTTAGATTCGAGATTCAATCACTTATTTATATATTATTGGTGTAAAAGTGAAAAGCGGTATATTTAATTCCCTGTGCGGTTGAAACCGTTCAGTTGTGATGGTCTTTGTAATTTACGCAAACGGCTGTAAAACGTTTTGGATTCAACGGTTCGTAGTGAAAATCAATTTACGTAACCTATTTTACAAAAATCTCTCATTCTTTTAAGGTGGTTGCAGAGGGGTCAATTTTATACAAAACTCTGACGCACAATACGCGTAGATGGTATTAATATAAGTAACTTTGTATCTATGGAAAAATAGTTTTGAAAATCTAGATGCCGCGTCACAAATAATATTTGCAATTTATAAAATAATTACGAAGATATAAAGCTTTGAAATTTTTCATACAAAATTTAAAAAGCTTTTTATCTTCGTAATTATACTATAAATTGCAAATGTTATTTGTGGCGCAGCAACTAGATTTTCTAAACTATTTTACCATATTATGTAAAATGTTCGTCAAACTTTTGTATGGACTGAAACCACCTAAATTTAACACTATAAATAAAAGTAGATTTTTACATCAATGTTCAATAATATTGAATGAAGTGGATTTGGTAAATTAGACTAGTAGTTAACCTCGCTACGAGTACGTTGCGAGTACTGTACGAAAATCCTATTTCTGTTCCACATGTTACGTTCCTATGTCACGATTTCTAGTTCCATAACTCTCTCTGTCATGTTAGAGGACATACGAGACAATAAATCAAGAAAATGTCTTTTCGATTATACCTCCTATTACTATATTCCAGAAGGAAATCATTATCTCATGGCTGTGAATGTTAAAACGTTACAAAGTATGACATATTTTCTTTATTCCCGCTTTCTTTATGAATTTATGTTTCTAAAATTATACCCGAAAGCAGATTTTCCTTTGAAATCAAAGGACCTACCTATTAGGACTAGGACATAAAATAGCATTGAAAGAGAAGCGATTGAACATTCGTTCTTATTTAATGTTCCTAATACCTATACGACGAGGGTTGGAAAGTGTTACCAGATCCAACTTTTAAAAATCCGTAAGTCAAGGTGGAAAATCAGGAGAAATCCGTAGATGACCTCTTGAAAAATCCGTAGATATTCGGACTTTTTTAAATTCTTTACCTGACTATTTAGCCCGGAACATCTATCTAATTTGGCGAAGAAAATGGAAACTTAAAATTTAAGCGAGAATAATGCCCAGACAACGTGAAAATCAATCTGTGTCAGTCCTTTCGTCATATATGTTATAGTTAAATATTTTTGTTGTGACTTTATAACGACAGAAAGTAGAAGGAAGGAGATGAAAAAGAGCAGGAACGAGCCATATTTTATGAAACACAGTCCAATATACAATGAATTGAGTTATTTGCGGCTGGGTACCATTGAAATCCGTAGATCCATAGGTCAGGCCAAAAATCCGTAGATCTACGGATAAATCCATAGGTCTGGCAACGCTGTGGAAACAGTTTCACTTAAGCTTATAAGGTCTTCTTACAAAGTTATTTTGGAATGTAAAAATTGCTGTGTAATTTTACCACCCCTTAATAAGGTGTAATAAGGTCACCTTTGACAGCCTCTATTGTTGTGATAATATTTTCGAAGTACTTTACCATACCCTCGATGTTCCTGAAATTTGAATAATTTATTTTGATAGTCTTGTTGTGGCTATGTAAATGGTTTTAACCTTTTGTGGGACAACATAGTTAGGCACTGTAAATATTATCTTCTGTGTCTTTATTTGACAAAAAAAATTATAATAGACTTAATTAAGAATTTTTTTTTTGAAGGCAGATTGTAATTATGTTATATTATAGTATAACATACAATACACTATTATAGTATAGTATAGTTAAGTAGATTTTTTGACATTTATAATTTATTAACACTTAGTTGCAGAAATACTTAATAGAGTTAATTCTCCTTTAAATCTCTTGCTAGCTTTTGCTATGTCAACAAAACAAAAAGTGACAGCAAAAGATTTAATGGAGGATTTAATTAATAAGCGTTTCTCTGCAACTGAGTGTAAGAATCTCAAATGTAGATACATTTTTAAATTAGATGTTTTAAGATTATTACGCACTTTGAGGAATTCTATAAATAAATAAATATGATCAAGACTTAAACTCTCCGAGGGGT
Organism: Agonopterix arenella; assembly: GCA_927399405.1. Taxonomy (NCBI): domain Eukaryota; kingdom Metazoa; phylum Arthropoda; class Insecta; order Lepidoptera; family Depressariidae; genus Agonopterix; species Agonopterix arenella. Next base: position 10,475,199 of record OV656706.1, on the reverse strand, counting down.
GTTGGCATTTTAAATATAACATAGAATTATTCATATTTCCCTAGCAGTCCATAAACTCTGTTTAGTTAGATAGTTAGTGAGTAATTCGATTTTTCTATGGACCTGATTAAAGCTAAACTGGAAGCTGCCAGGTTTGCCGAATCAACAATAACAATGGACTCGAATTAGAAGCATGTTACCAACTTGGAATCGATTATGGTAAATAAAGAAAGCGTAATAATATGAGAAAAAAAAGCAAAAATTTATTTTTCAGTTTTTCGGAAAAAATAGCCTATGCAAAAAATGCATAAGCAGCTAATAACTCCCACTCAAGGTTCCCCAAACAAAATCCCATGATAAATCTGCCTCAACACACCGGTTCATTTTGTCCCCTACTGTAAAGTTCATCATGTTATAATTATTGCCTAGATATAATTTTAATTTAGAGAAATATATAATTGAATAACAAAACAAGTAACGGAACTTTGGATCTCTTATATAATTCAAATGTGTTTTTAAATCTCAAACAATACTTCCTTAAATCTATAAAGTGTCCTTTTACCTAAACGAAAGCTCGTCTCAAGCCAGTCAGTGGTATCACGTGGTATCTATATAAATGCTATATACAGCTACATATAGATGACAAAAAGAAATCCATAGGTATAAGAAGAGGATAAAAGTTTTAGGGGGCATAAAAAGACACACGTCGAAAATCTGCGGTCATAAAACATGGGAACGTCTTTACGGATCGCCTACGTGCGAAAAGGTTATGGTTTACTTGGCCGTCATAATCAAAATACCGTTGCAATTCGAACCTTATGTGCAAGACGATAATTTATGAACAGTTGTGTTTATTTGTAAAGGAATACTTAAACTGTAACTAACAACATTCGTATGATTGTGTTGCTTTGAATGTACAATATTACACAGAGAAAAAGAAATGTGACTAAATTAACATGGTTAAAATTAATAATATGTAGATAGCAATTTACAGATCGTACTTTGATCTACCAGTATTACGCTGGCTGGCACCAAAAAGTGTTTAGGCTTAAGGTGGTTGCAGAAGGGTCAATTTTATACAAAACTTTGACGCACAATACGCGTAGACGGTATTAACATAAGTAACTTAGTATATATGGAAAGAAGATATAAAGCTTTTAAAATTTTGTATGAAAAATTTCAAAGCTTCATATCTTCTTAATTATTTTATAAATTGCAAATGTCATTTGTGACGCGGCATCTAGATTTTCTAAACAATTTTTCCGTATATAAAATATTACTTTTAATAATTCCGTCTACGCGTATTGTGCGTCAAACGTTTGTATGGACTGAAACCACCTTAATCGTTATTATACTTAGATAGAAACAGCATCATATTTAAACATGTCGTAAATAGTTTTTGGTGTAAGCTAGCCTTAGATTTCAAGCCTAAGTGAATAGTTGTCACAATATTTTATGAAATATTTTTTAGTAAAAAAAGTGGTAAAAGCGACCATTTCGCTCCGTGTATTCAGAAACATGGAGGATTCACTGGTCACAATGGAATATTTAGAATATCTCTGAGTATACCTCCTCGGTGAATATCTGTCGTGAGCATTCTTTGTGTATCTTATACAAGATGTAATCTTCTTAGTTAAAATTTTGGAAACATAAGAAATGCTCACGACTATATTCAATTGACCTAGGGGGTAGTCAGAGATATTCTAAATAGACCCAAATGTATTTCAAAGCTGTTTTTGTAACCCACCAGGCAAACGAAAGAAATAACCTGGCGCCGCTCTATGGAAGTAAAGGCTAAAAGCCTCAACATGACCTGGGAGGATATTGTATACAGGGCTGTCCAAGATCGCAACCGCGACCTATTATCCGAGCCCTATACCCCACGTAGGGGTAACAGAAGAAGAAAATATGTAACACATTTAAGTTTAAATATATTAGCCCAGTCATTTTACGGAGTTTTGTTAGGTAGGGTAGGGAGTAATTATTAATTGGACTTTTGAACTGTAACCAGTACCATTTAGTGACAAAAAGACTATCTTAAAACATATTTAAAAAAAATCGCTACGCTTCATAGAAATCAAAATTGTGTGTTTCTGGGACACACAATTTCACAAGGGCTTTTCAATTAATAATGTTAATACCAATGACTTAGATTTAACAATATAAATTATTTTTGAGCAATAAAATAGGCATTGAAATTTAAAAAAAGGTATTTATTAGAAAATACGAATGTATTTTTCAAAACCTTCTAAGTAGACAAAAATATTTACACCATGTTTGAAGGTTGGTAAAGCCTTAAATATGTGTAAAAAAAAAATTACCGTCAGGTTTTTTAGAACGAGATAATAGCTAAATTTTAAAATTGGAACTGTTGCTGACGTCATTTTCTTTTAATTTTGGTACATTTTTAGGCTCAAATTGGCTCTTCAAAATTATACCGAAAAAAATTCAATTATTGATTAGTCCCGGCTTAAACCGTAAAATGACTGGGCTATATGGAGATTTCTTCAATGTCTTTGCTGCACTAAAATCGGGTTCGTCGGTTTTCTTTCAATGTTTTTTTTTAACATTACGTTTATTGGTATAATTATATTCTGTTGCAGATTGTGTACACACCTAATGTTATGTTTGACTTGTCGTGAGTACCTACCTATCTGCCATTTATGTTAATACGACATTGTGTACCTAGTCATGTTATTGAGGAGAAACTGTTCAATACTCAATTAAGGTGGTTTCAGTCCATACAAAAGTTTGACGTACAATACGCGTAGACGGAATTAATAAAAGTAATATTTTATATATGGAAAAATAGTTTAGAAAATCTAGTTGCCGCGTAACAAATAAGATTTGCAATTTATAATATAATTACGAAGATATAAAGCTTTTAAAATTTTGTATGAAAAATTTCAAAGCTTTATATCTTCGTAATTATTTTATAAATTGCAAATGTTATTTGTTACGCGGCATCTATATTTTCTAAACTATTTTTCCATATATACAAAGTTACTTATACTAATACCGTCTACGCGTATTGTGCGTCAAAGTTTTGTATAAAATTGACCCCTCTGCAACCGCCTTAAGTACTCAGGTGTACGCATCTTGTTTGTTTTAATATATGCTTACGACTATATTCCCCGAGGGGGTAGTCAGAGATATTCTGAAACCTCAGAACATCCACGTTTCACTAGTAGTACCGAAACTCTGTCCAGTGTGACCCGTGCCCGTCGCCACTTGTAATGGACAGTGGGTACAACAATACATGCCTCAAAATTGAGACATGCAGGTTTCCTCGCGATGTTTTCCGTTTGTTACGAGTTGGCTTGGATGAGGATCGAACCATCAATCGCCTCCTGCACGGCAGGCAAGGTTACTCGCCACTAGACCACTACGGCTATTTTGATGGCTCAATAACCTGGTTGCCTAGTGAACCTGACTGCGTAGCCGAAGGTTGCCGGTCCGCGTCCCGCGAGGGACAACCTGGGTCGGTAACGCAAAACTATTGATCCGTTTGGAAGGAACTAATAACAAATAATGAAATGTAACTTTTAAATTACACAAAACAAGCTTTTATGACTTTTCATCTAGACTGCTTCCTATCAATTACTGCTCAAGTTCTTGATTCTATACAAATAAATGCCTTCTAATTGGTTTGCCCAAATTTGCGTATTATGGGAGGAGGAGAGGGGAGGTCTTAGCCCAGTAGTGGGAAAGATCACTCATAGTATATTTTTATACCATGTACCTATTAGTTATTAACATTATTATTTCGTCAATTAACGAGGAATTTTGCGTTTAAAAAAAGGTACGTATATCGCTATTTTTTTTGGGGCCAGTACAGCTTATATTATTATATAGGTACGGCTATGGTACTGTAAATAATGCAGATATGATGTGCGCATCGTTTCCTGCTTATCCATTCCGCTAATGAGTGCAGATTCAGTTAAACGCGAGGTTTCATGTGGAATTAAATTTTTACTCTGAATTTTCTTTTCGTTCTGCATATTTAATTACTGAAAATAGGTTATTTCGTTGCATGTTATTAAAAACGCGTATAAATATTATGCCTTATTTGATGCTGAAAGTTATGCCAACATAATTGTAAGAGAGAGTACCTAACTGAAGTTCGAAATAAAAAAGGGCGTAGAATTTTAGGTTCTTTAAGTTCAGTTAAGGTTCAGTTGCAAGTGTGCTACTGGGCAGTCGCGTGTGGCGGGTTCCTTGCCTCCGGCTTGCCACACGTTTGTGGTCGCTCAAGTGTGTGCTTTTGTACATAAAACAATCCTTTAGTTCACAAAATATTTATTTCCGAACAACGTCAAGCCAATTTGCTATTTATACCTACTAGAGATTGGCTTAATAATCCTCGCGAAAATGGAGCCACAATTTTAAGATTCGATTTCGAATAAGTTAGTCGACCGCTTCTGCGATTAATGATAATCCGCACCTAGAATACTACTTCTTCGAAGAACGCTAGTGAGAAATTATAAATTTTTTGGTCAAGTCGATCGATTTCTTAGCACTAAAACCACTTTAACTAAAAACTTAAATAAGAGAATACTTTACTAAAAGTAAGCAAACAAAATTGAACTCTGTAACCAAGCAATGTGACCCAAAAATAAATTTGAGGACATTCAAGTGCTCGTATTATTGAATTCCGGGATTGAAAATTTAAGTTAAATGCCCGTTCCTTGAATGCCACTTGATGGCATAAATTTAATATCGTGGCCGAGGGCCATTGAATAGAACTTTTGTAACAAATTTCATTTATCTCCTTCTGCCAGGAGATTTTCATAAAAACAATTACTGAAGACGATTGAGAGTCGAATTTGATTGAATTATTTTGGTTGAACTTGATTAATATGTTTATGATATTTTATAGACAGCTGTTTGATATTGATATTGACTGCGTACCCAATTAATAAAATGTTTTTGTGTTGGTACTTTTTTCTTAAATATAGGTCACGTAGATTGCATGATTGGATTAAAAAGTTCACGCACGATATCCAAAACGCAGACCATTTTATGAGAGGTTAACAAAGTAAAAACTGAAAGTACACTTTGAGGACAATAGATACGTTCCTTACATTGTGATTATAAACATGTTTGATTAAAATTCGTCCTACATTGTATTTTTATAGGCAAAATATCTTTACTTGGCCGAAGGTAGAAAAATTAATACCTAAACTCTGGCGCATCGTAAACGATGCGATTGCTTGATTTCTGCCACTCGCTACAGACGGCAACGTCGCATACGTCGCGCGCTGTACGAAGTAATAACAACGCTGTGGCAAACTTTTCTAGGTCCATTATTGCGCGAACCGTCTGGCAGTAGATAATTGACATGATGATTGACGTGACAATTTATTGTTTTCTAAGGTATTCATGTATCTGTTACGAAGTTACTAGTAACATGTGTACAGAATGATATAATTGAAATGGATTTGTGGATATTGGGCATCATCATCATCATCACCTCAGCCGATAAACGTCCACTGCTGGACATATTCCGCCTCCCCCAAAATGGGGGGGGGGGGGGGGGATTTGCCATAATCGCCACGCTTGGCAGGCTGGTTGGCAATCGCAGTTGGATCGAATCAATGTGTGTACTCAGAGGATGCTGCTGCCCATCCTTCAGTAGATCCCTTAGTCGCCTTGTACGACACCCACGGCAGGAAATGGGATGGTGCTATTCTTAGCCGACACCACACGGACAATTGATTGATTGACACGGATATTGGGCACATACCTAGAAAAATAGGCAGATACCTCGGACTACCTTCTCGGGGAGTATATTCGTGAGCAAATTCTTATATAAAATATAATAATTTTAACACTAAATTGAGGGAGATAAAGTATTTTCATCTTGTAGAAGAAAAATGAGGTTGGTTTATTACAAATCACTACACTCTAGAAGTCGATCATTATATCTACAATGTCAAAGAGATCTCAGAAAAGGTGGATCATTGGCCGCAAGCCCGTGTATTGTGATATCGACACGAGTAATCGGTTTGCTAGGTCATAAATCTCTTTGGTAATTAATCATGGCCCTGACCATGATGGCCGACGCCGGTCCGCGTCGCTCTGGGACCTTAGAGACAACGTTTTTCCCGCCTTTTGTCTTTTCCTTTCACAAACTTCGGTAGGTATACTCGCATCTTTCTTATTTGAAAGTAAAATATTGAAAATCTTCTGTTCTCATTTGTTTTCATAAGTAGATGAATTTAATATTACTTTGAGCATGCATATGCGCACGAATATATTTTCCGAGAGAGTAGTCAGAGATATTTTGAAATCTCAGAAAATTCACGTTTCACTAGTAGTAACGAAACCTGTCCAGTGTGACGGGGAGTGAGACCGTCGCGACTTGTAATGGACACTGGGTACAATATATGCCTCAAAATTGAAGCAGGCAGGTTTCCTCGCGATCGATGTTTTCTTTCCCGGCAAACTTATTTATTTATTAGGTACTCAAACAAGTCACAATCAATTTTATAACCTATAGTAACATGAATGAAATGTTTTAAGTCTAGACTGTGACTCAATTAAATGAGTACACAACATGAGTATAAAAAAAAGTGAGACATGCTTAAAATTACAAATACAATTTTTAAAAGACCAAATATCTAGAACCAAACATACGATTATAAAAAATAAAAATAAAAAATTAATAATACACTTGTCACCAACACAGAAGGCCACGACCGCGCCAGACTCCTAGCATCGACCACAAAGGAGTCCGGGTATTGGCTACACGCCTATCCTTCGGTCAACACAGGAACCTACCTGGACTCCAACACCTTGCGCGTGGCAATCGGGCTTCGAGTCGGCGCAGAAATTTGCATCCGCCACCAATGTCCTTGTGGTGCGGCCGTCGATAGCTTGGGTCACCACGGACTCTCGTGTCAAAAGAGTGCCGGCAGATTCCCTCGCCATGTACCCTTAACGACATCATACGTAGGTCTCTTGCCACAGTCAACGTTCCTGCCATTCTCGAGCCGACTGGCATCATACGGAGCGATGGCAAGAGACCAGACGGGATGTCTCTCGTCCCCTGGAAGATGGGTCGGGCGCTAGTGTGGGACGCTACCTGCGTGGACACACTGGCCCCGTCTCACTTACAGGGCACGAGTCGAAGGGCTGGCGCAGCGGCGGAGGCGGCCGAAAAACGAAAGGCCTACTGGTACCGGGATATCGGCCCCCAATACCATTTTATGGGTTTTGGTGTCGAAACTCTTGGGCCGTGGGGACCTAATGCGCAGGCGCTTTTTAAAGACCTGTCAAAGCGCCTGATAGACTCGACAGGGGACCCAAGAGCTGGTACTTTCCTCGCTCAACGGATCAGCATAGCCATTCAGCGAGGAAATGCGGCCAGCGTTCTGGGTACCCTCCCACAAGGACCGAACCTGCACCACATCCTAGGTTAGTTTAGTTTTAAGTCTCTTTATTTATAATTTTATTTAATGTTACTATTTTATGGATCTTTCGAATAAACAATTCTGACACATAATACAATATATGCTACAAGTTAAACAATTACAGAAAAATTGGCCAATTATGAGTACTTACTTAATTATTACGAAGTATATGTACAAGTTATGTACCGTGAGGAGAGGAGGAGAGGAGGATTGTACGGACACATCTTTTGAAAGTGTTTAGTCTGTTATTAAAAACATCAAGTTCTGTATGCATTCCACTTAACTCGTTGTATTCCCGGCACATTCTTGAAATTGGGTTGAAAAAGGAGGTGCTATTTAAGTGTACGTTTAGTGTGAATGTCCGAGGAACACGAGTCCTGTAGAAAGTGTTGATGTCCAGCGAGTTGAGCAGTGTGGGAGAGTCAATAACGGAGTGCAGTATTTTATGTAAGGTTACTAGAAGGTGTTGTTTACGACGTGATTCGAGCGAATTCAGTTTGTACGTGCTGCATCTCTGAGCGTAACTGATCTGTGATCTTCTTTGATTGAGGCGGAAAGACAGGATTTTTAGACACTTCTGTACTCGTTCGATATTCTTCGTATGTACTGTATAGTATGGAGACCACACCGGACTGCAGTATTCAACAACACTTCTTACAAGGCTACAATAGAGCGTAATAAAGCTATGGGGTTTTTTAAAGCCTTTTGTGGTTCGCGTAATGAAGCCCATCAATTGGTTGCCTTTCTTTATTATATGTTCAAAGTGCGAACGTATTGGTACGAGTCGGCCTGGACGGGGATCGAACCATCGCCTCCTGCACGGCAGGCAAAGTTATCCGCCACTGTCGCCACTGGACAACCACGACTTTTTAAATATTTCTTTGAGTTCATTTTAAAATAGCAGAAAAAATTGAAGAGCAGTTCTTTTGCTGAAAAATTTAATAAATAAAACAGTCAGTATCCATAAATTGTTTCGCAAAAAACCTAAGCACAGCGGAATAAAAATACGAAACCTTTTTAAAAGTGTCCAGGAAAATAAATGAACAAATGGAACATGAACCTTTGTGAAAAACCACAGAGTCACAGGTACGTTTGGATAAAATATGTCCGGATTGAGTTACAAAGTCAAATTTTTTCATTGGTTCCAAACTTCTGGCGACCGATATCTGTTTTACGATTTACCATTAATAAAAAAGTCGTGTATATAGAAATACATTACTCGTTTTGTTTTAAAATCATGACCGCATTGGTTATATGTGGGAGGCAATGTATGCAGGAAAGGCGTATTGATTGTCTAAAACATTTAGAATGCTTGGCCGTGCATATATCACCGCAATTCAGATAAATCACGCTATGATCGCTGATCAAAAGTTAGGAAAGTTTAGCTTTTTGGGATATACGAATAAATCGGTTCTCTCGCCCGTGAAATTAAAACGAGATCAAAGTTGCAATACGAGTGTACAACCTATAGGTGTAGGTTTTTATCGAGAACTAAAATAGTTGCTATATGCGAATTTTAGGTTGAGTTTTATTCGTAGCATGAAAATTACGAATGTGCATTGTTTGTTGTGTTGAAAACATGAACATGATTTCATTTCATCCTGTATCATAAGTTCAATATCGAATGGTTTTTGTTCCTGCTACGTGAACTTAAAACAAATAAGAATTTGTAATTTATTTATTTATTATTAATGCTTTTGTCTTCGATATGTTATATGTCAACATAGACAGTCGAAGCTACAAAAGCGTAGAAAAAAATTGCAACCAGTACTGGCCTCTAAACCCTATCTATATACACGCATACAGACATAATTTGTATGGCGCCTCACGCACACTACCCTAAGAAAGTTGGTCACTTTTGTTTTATTCGGTAGAAGCATGAGGCTCTTTCTTATACTTTTTCTAAGGCTTTTGTATTGATTGCTGAAATGACAGCTAGAGGAATTGAAGAGGATGAAAAATTGCGAAGACCCAAATAATGGGAAATGGGCAAGAGAATGATATTACTTTTGTATTGAGATACTAGATAAAGTGTTGGTCTATGACCATCATTCATTTCATATCGTGTTAGAATTTTAAAAATATGTATTTACCGAAGTCCGAAGAAGACTGCGTTTTTGTTATTGGTGTAAATAAAGCATTCATTCATCCATTCATTCTGATTTGTTTAAGAGTATTTTTATTGGTCAATTCTGTTTTGTTATAAAATCACTATGCTAAATTGTATCGAATTCATATCGATTGTAACGACGTGTTTTGAGTGAGTGGTTTGAGTGGTTTGAGGGTACTTAAGTTTCTCTGTCATTCGCGCGCGAGCTGTGAAGCGAGCGGCTGCAATTGTTTTTGTGTGATTCAAGAAAGTTATTATTAAAAATCAAGTACATAGACGTGAGTATCATTTGCCCACACCTTCCCTGGAAAGGTAGATAATAATCGAGTGTAGTAAATAATAATTGATGCGAACCGTGCGAGCGCCTAGAAGATAGTTTGACTTGAATAATCTAATTTTCATTTGTATGTTAATTTTTCCCTAACACCTTTCTAAACCTTTACAAAAGTTGTTATGCAGATAGCAATGGTGTGGTGTCTATGCTGTGTGGTATCCGGTTTGGAGTAGCTCCAACCCAGGGTGTTGCAAGTCACACTCGTACACTTGAATATACCCTGAGTACATATCTGACTGAAATCGGCTGTATGTTATATGAGAAATGAAAAAAGATTTTGGAGACAGACATATGATAATTTTTAAGCCAAAAGTCGAGTCCCAAGAAATAAATTCTAAGCGGGTGAAAGCTGGTTTCATACTACTAAATAACTGGAAGATAAATTTCATTGAAAAGGTATGACCGAAGAAATAAGCCACCGTGAACAAACATTCTGAAAATCTATTGTTCCCAGAATCCCAGGTAGTTTTAGCTAAAGACTTACGGACTATAAAGGGCTGAAGGGGGATGGGGTAAGGTGACAGCGGGAGATTTATGCGCGCCTCTTCATCGCTAGGCGTCTGACTAACGATTATTATGCAGGTTGCTCACTTTAGCACGCATTCCAGTCTTGATTATGCTTTCTAGTCTGAGATATTTGAGACGCTTTGTATTTAAATATAAGGCATATTTTATGTTAGGTCAGGTCGGTGACACAACGGTACTATCTGTTAAATTATTAAGAGGGTAGACGGGCTGAAATGGAAATTTGTCACTTTTCCGACTGTATATGTATTTATCTGATCCCTCCCACCCATACACCCCGCCGAATAGAGTCTGAAAGAGACAACTGCTGCTCGGACCAATTTTATCTACTTAAAATCGACGAAATCAGCATTTTGTATTCCCCTGTTTCCTCCTTCAAAACATTCACGAATAATATAAGAAAGACTGGCTATATCTATATGTTCTGCTTTTTTTTATATTCGTCAAATTTTTTTGCTGGATGTCTAAAAACGGTCGGTAAAACAGGTCATTTTCGAAGGTCCCTAGTTCTTACAGCAATTAATCAATGCAATAAAGCAAAACATAGGGATATAGCAGAGGTAAATAAATGTTTGCTCTAGTGTCATTATCCAGAGAGGACACGTTTTATAACAGGGGAATACGGTTATATGGAAAAAACCGCCTATCCTCTTAAACAATTCAGAAATTATATTAGATACCGAAGATTTATGATGATTTATGAAATTCGAAAAGCCAAGGTGGAGTTGAGCATCATTGCAAAAAGCAGACTGAAATTTTAGAAATATTTTCTTGATCTCTTTTAGGTATTTGGAATAGTTCACTGTCTGAAAATGACTTAGCAATAAATAATTCTTGGTATCAGTTTTATTCAAAACTTTGATGTTTCTCGTGTAATTAACATAAATCTTTTTAATGCGTTCTTTACATTTAAGGCCAGGCCACACAGAGGCAGTTTTGCGGGAAAGCGGGCCGGAGGCGTACCTGCGGGGAGCGAATATCTCCGGACCCGCTCGGTTTTCTGTGTTTTTTGTTGTGTATGGTGTTCGAGTTTGTATGTACCCGACCACACAGAAATACGCGTGGGTCCGGAGATATTTGCTTCCCGCAGGTCCGCCTCCGGCCCGCTTTCCCGCAAAACCGCCTCTGTGTGGCCTGGCCTTTACACATACATTTTTACAAGGCTACGTGTAAAATCAATTAAATAATCAAATCAACCTAAATCCTACCTACTGCAGGGTATAAATATAGTTCTCCTTTTTGTTGAGTCATTCCTCAACTTCTGCCAATTTGATCAATTTCTGACCCGTAAGGCCAAAAAACTATGGATATTTTGCCGCCACCGTCTACTTACAAAATTTTTGTGCACATATGTCAATGCGCTATGCTAGGAAGCCTTATGGGTCCGAAACAGTTTTCGTAACTGAGAGAATTAATTGTTGGGACTGACCAAATTTCCTTCATAGAATTGCCAAATCTTGCGTGCTACTGAATGAAACTTAACAGCGAATATAATCCACGTGTTTGCTAACTATTCTGCCAATTTTCGTACTTCCTGTTTTCCTGTTAGCAAAGTACGTGAATTTTGAACTAGGGTTATTTGTAATCCACATCTATAGTTATAAATAGTTTACTATACAAGTATACAGCAAACATCCAACAGAGACTTATCATGATTTACACTCCTGTAAAAACCACAAAGTATTTAACTGCCTAATTATCATTCTACACCAGTTAAGGACTTTACAGTTCGTTTTACGACAAAATAAATTTAACTTGTTTTTAGCTTACGCATTTAAATCACATACATTACATCAGCTATAACCCCAGGGGCTAGAGTCGATGGAAATTCAAAATAGCTGATCAATTTTACGTTTATAGACAGTTCTTTAAATATAACATACCTGTACTTTCTTAGTCTTTGCAAGATAAACTTCTAGGTCTTGACTCGATGAACTTCTAAAAGTTAGATATTTAGTGTTCTCTAAAATATGTTAAACTGTGCCTCCAGTCTCTATATTTGGGTTACAAAGTCTTACTGCTTCACATAACTTTATAAGTAAAAAATAAAATATTCCGGTTGAGAGATCAGTTATCTATACATTAAAAATCTCGTATTTAATAGAACTGAATAGAACTAATTTAAAAAATCTGATTGCCTTTTTAATAAAATGTATGTACATATTCCGGAAAAATCCAGGTTTAACAATTCACAGAAGAATCAGTAAGTCTGTAGATTAATATTTTCTTCATTGTACTCAAAGCCTTAAGGAATATTATAGTGTAATAAAGAGATGTCTAATAATATTATATTATCCTTCTACTTCCCAATGCTCTTTCATCAGATTAGACATAGTAATTGTAACGAGCACCAGAACGGAGTAGAATTGGGTATTTGACTACATACAATATATTTTATTTTTATCTTCTCAATAAAAAAAAGGTAACTCCCATTTTCATTGAGTTTTTAGCTTGAATACTATTTTTAATAACTAAATAAACTTTAAAAAGTAATGAAATATTGATGACGTCAAAACTCATTGTTTAATACAAATGTTCATACAAAGCGCACGTTTTGACGTCTCATAAAGAATAGCTGATTTGACTAGTTGTCAAGTAGCCAATTATTTTCGGCTGTAACAATAATATTATGCTTAGTTCTAAACAAAATAGGTTTGAGGTTTTAAATCAATCAATTAATTATACTATATTTGACACAAAACAAAGTATATAGAGAGCAAACAATCAGGAAATACAAAAGGCACAAAAACTGGCGGTCTTATCGCTAAAAAGCGATTTCTATGGATTTTCTATGTTTTCTATGGAACAGTCGATTTTTTTTTCGCCATTTCGATATTAGTCCCTTTGAGAAATTTGTTTAGTTTGATAGTCTGGTAATCCACTTAATAAACCATAAGTGTATTAAAAAGGACCATGTATCGATAAGGTATTGGAAACTTATCTAATATAAGTTAATAACTTATTAACTTATGTGTAAGAGCTTTGTGTGGTATTTGCCCATATGATTCCTGTAAACCGTTGTTTCCTAAACTAGGTCTACTAACGCTGCCTAGCATGTATATCTAAGTATGTAAATTTGTTAAGAAACACCAGCAGTTTTTCAGATTCAATCGGAATGTTGGTAAAAGAGCTATAAGAGACCCCGAAAGGATTGTCTTTGACCACTGCCCCAGTCTATACAGAAATAATTGTTATCACATGTTTATAAAAATTGATAATAAATTACCAAACACTATTAAAGCATACAATTGCAAGCAATTTTCAAATAAACTCAAAATATGGCTTACTTCTAAGTGCTACTATAAGTTAAACGATTATTTTGATGAATAATAACCACATGTTGTTAGAGCCTACCTACTATATGTAATAGTTTCATAGTCATAGAGATCGTAGTCTAAATACATTGTATTGTAATATTATTATTTAGCATAGTTGGTGACGTTCAAATATTTTATTTTGGTTTTAAGCCACCTAAATATTGTACGTCCGTGCTGCGGACCAAACTGTTGATTCTGTTTTATTTTATTGTAACATCTTTTGTTCACAGTTTGATCAATAAATATTCTTATTCTTAATCTTATCCTGTAGGTAAACTGTAATAATAGTTTATCACACATAGGATGAAGATTCTTAGGTACTATATTGCGGATTGAAATTGATGATGATGACGAATAAAAATAATTAAAAATTACATTTTTATTTAAAGTTACATTTACTTTCCTCTAATTTACAAATCCGACAAAGAAATTTGAAATTTTTACAGAATTTGAAATTTCGTCGTCGGATTTGGATCTCTGGAATATTTCCATGCCAAAATATTTTCGTTCCAATAGGTCTGCACTTTGTCAAACAACGGATAAAGACACAAATGAAAATTTTTACGACGACTTTTAAAAGGCCAGTCAGCATAAATCCACGAACATGACTCGTGCGCGAATTTACAGCGCAGCCGAAGTAAAGTTAGTCTAGGAGCTCAGCTCACGTCCCATTTATATTGTTTTATGGTTTCTTTCCTTCCCCACAGAGGTTCCAGCTCAGCTAGAAAATGTGGATCCGTTTTTCTCACAGTGTTTTTTATTATCCAGTGTATTCTTTGACGAATCTATCACGGACGGTCTGTTTAGAAAGGGTGGGACTGAATAATACGAACGATTGTTAGTTATCACTTTGGATTGAAGATTGAATATAGTTGTGCGTATAAACGATTTTACGACGATTGGTTTTTTCTAAATGTGAAAATTTATTAAAATTAAAAAAAATATATCGATAACATCTAAATCAAAGACAGGTTACTAAACCGAGAAACTAGAATATAATGCCAGCACAAAATAGTGAACAAAATATTTCTGGCCGAAATAAATATTTTCAGTATTCTTTACTATATAAATATAAAAGTTGCTTTCTTTTCAAAGTTACCCGTAGGTAAGATTCGAAAGTAGAGAATGGTAAAAACTTTAAAAAACACAGTTTGCGATCACAACGGCACAGTTCTGCTTGGTTTCTCACTGAAGAACTCTATCTTTTAAAGAAATATATTCATCCTAAATATAAAGCATACAATTAAAAATGATGTACATAAGCATAGGCATAATATACTCTCGACTATATTCCCCGACGATACTCTCAGAGATATTCGGAAAACTCAGAACATCCCCGTTCTACCATATGTACCGAAAGTCTGTCCAGTGTGACGGGTATAAGGTCTAACAAAATTAGCTGAAACTATTTTAAGGGGATGATCAGACCATCAAACTGAGCAACTTTCTCTATGGGACTAATATCGAAATCGCGAAAAAAAATCAGCTGTCCCATACAAAACACTCGAGTCAAATGTATGGGACAGCTGTTTTTTTTTCGCGATTTTGATATTGGTCCCATACAGAAAGTTGTTCAGTTTGGTAGTCTGATCATCCCCTTAAAATAGTTTCAGCTAATTTTGTTAAACCTTATACAACGTGTTAATGAATTAGCACAAAATCTCATACACCTAAACTGATTTATATCAAAATAATTAGATGGAAACAATAATTTCATTATTTTGATAGTTAACATTTAAAGTTATTCGCATTTTAAGTTATGACGCAAAAATGATTTGTTATCATTTCAGCAATAAATGAAAGCGTTAACGTACTCACGGATACATTTTAATAATCTTGTTTTGGTAGTAAGTAGGGTGAGTGTGCCCGTGCGGTGTGTTGACATCGGGTTCAGTAAATTTTAAAATTAAGTAACAAATCATTTAATATTATGAAAAAAATTACCTATGTTGAAACCATGATAATTCGATTCAGCTCTCGATTCTAAACAAACTACTTTCTAGTTTTGCGTTAATTCATTAACACGTTGTATATAAGATAGTGGGTAAAATGACAATACCGTGAACTGAGCTGCTTCAAAATTGAAGCCTGCACGTAGGAAAAACTATTTAGGATTCACAAAGATAAAAATGTCTTAAAATATTATGTTTCTTGAAATAAAAGCGATCGCACCGAGAAGGCGACCGCAAGCCTCGTTGGTTTGATTCGTACCTTAAAGTTTCGACTCCGCTTGTCTATTCTTTTCAACTCGAATTGATTTGATCGGATTCGCGCGGAGTTTTGATAAAGTTGGTAGAAGTCAGAGCATGCTAGCGGTACGGAAATAGGTCTGAGTAAAGACTGAGGCAGTTATGAAAAGGAATCATTCTTCGAAAAAGTTTGGTCAGGTCGGAAAAATTATGGCGTTGATTCATAGCGTGGGTTTCAGTGGTTTCTACGTTATCTTAGTTTTATTTTAGGTATACCGACTGGGTTTAGAGTAGTTTTAGGTCATATCAGTTTGTATCTTTAATTCAAAATTCTTTGTTGTTTTTCAGATATTAGAGACATTATGTCTTGCTTAAACTGGGAAATAAGTGTGACGTATAGAAGAATATGGAGGTCACTATATGGGTCACTATATTGGTCACTGTATGGAATATGGGTATAGCCAGGCCTCCGTCACATAGTAAGTACCTTTGTAAGTACTTTGGCGCATCGTAAGCGATAAGCTTGCTTGATTTCTGCCATTCACTCCAGACGGCAACGTCGCACATGTCGTGCGCTGTACAAAGTAATAATAACGCTGTGGCAAGCTTCACTAAGTATATAGGGTGTAAGTGACTGCCTAGCAAATACTGAAACGGTGAACTCAGAACGTCAAACTGAACAACTTTCACTATGGAGCCTATCTTAGGAAACATACAAGACATTTTAGTCGGGTAGGTACAGCAGTTTTGTATGGGACAGCAGATTTTTTTTGCGTTTCCTGAGCTGGCTCCATAGTGAAAATTGTTCAGTTTGATGGTCTGAGTTCACCGTTTCAGTATTCGCTAGGCTGTCACTTACACCCTGTATTTTTGCATGTACGGTCTGGCGGTAGGTAATTAAAGCCTGAGAATGTATTGTTTTCTAAGGAAGCGATGCATCTGTTACGAAGTAACTAGTAATCTGTTGTATAGTCCTATCTTGGCTACACTGCATAGGGTTAGTCAAGAAATGAGTCTTCTTAAATACATGTATGGAACCGTTCTCTCTCACCACTTACGTAAATATTTATATGGCAAGTAAGCAAACAAAGCAAGCTGATCTCTTACATCTACCAACCCGCACTGGGTTTACGTGGCGCACTCCTCCTTATTCAACCGAGGAGGCCTTTGTGGTGGAATCTTATAGACTATAACTAGTTTTATACATTTCTGTAATTTACTTAGTTTTGAACTAGTCTAAGACCGTAAAAAGTGTGGTAAAGAAAGCACCCTCATAAAGAAAATCTTTAGAAAATATACTACCAGTTCGTAAGTATACTATTTTCTTTGTTTAACCCAAGATTTTATTTTTTTGTCTCTGAACCCTTAGACCCATGTGTGGAGTGAACGATAAATCAAAGCCCTCTCAATAAATCTTGACTCGCTGAGAACTTGCTGAAGACGAATAAGGTAAGGGTCGACAAAAGTTCACGCTCTAACCTAGTATAGTCTCTGTGGTTATATTTTCATGAATAATATGAAATGGCTGGACAGTTAGTCATGTCAAAAATTAATTTTACTTCGTAAAAAATTTGTTTCAAATGTAATTTTACTTAAGACAGATAGATACAATATTCCAAATATAATTCTTGGCATACCTATATAAGGTCTAACATCGACCTAAATGTATGGGACAGCAGATTTTTTTTCGCGATTTCGATGTTCGTCCCTTAGAGAAAGTTGTTCAGTTTGATGGTCTGATCATCCCCTTAAAATAGTTTCACCTAATTTTGTTATATAGGATAGCAATAGCACCCTGTATACACCGTGCAATCGGGTTCATTTTGAAACCGGAACAGAGTGCTTCAGACCATCAAACTTCACAACATTCAGTATAGAGCCAACATCGAAATCGCGACAAAAAATCAGCTGTTCTATATGACAAATATGTACGAAACAGTTCAATTTTTCGCTATTTCAATGTTAGTCCCATAGTAAAAGTTGTTCAGATAGTCTACACCCTGTTCCGGCTTCAAAACAACCCTGATTTCACGGTGTAGAGTATCGGCATGAGTCCAAACTTTCTTTTTAGAATTTTCGTAAATGTTTTTGATGTGGTGTATACCGTTTAAAGGCCTATGGTTCAACAAAAACAGTGGCTAAAACTGCAATACTTGTTAATCCAGAAATCCGCCAAGTTTGGATAGAAAAAAATAGGATAGACTGAACCAAAATAGGTATCCAACTATTGTCATAATTAACACAATCTTTGAATGATAAAAAAAGGGTTTTGATTTTAAGTAATAAAACTAATAACAGCAATACAGTTTTTGATAGTTACGCGGTTATTATTTAATCTAGAAATAAACATTTTAACGGGTTCTTACCGCGTTGTGGTATATTTGAGTTCCCGATATTACCACAACGCGGTAAGAACCCGTTAAAATGTTTATTTCTAGATTATAATAACAGCAAACATTTTCTTTGGCCGGTCACCAATTTGCAAGCTCAACTTCTGATAAAAGTAAAACTCGTAAAATGATTTTTTATATTTGCAAAGAATAGTTGATTTGCTTTGAATAAACTTGGTCAAATATACCTAATTATCTCGAAATGTGTTGATAATATATCGTTATCATTTTCTTTGTAATATTAAAGACTATTGAAAGTTTTAGATAAAAGGCATTTGAAATCCAAATAATTTTAACAAAGGTCTCGTTGCAAAAATAGAATATGATCTTGACTCATTATAGAATGAGATATTACAACTAAAGCCAATGATTTTCTGAAGACAGCGTGTGTGTCTATTATGTGACGAAAAAAAGCGCTTATATATAATAAAAGGAGACCTCTTGAAAAGACAATTGGTTAGCGCTTGAATACATTCATACATTCAAAGATCTAGCCAGAGCAGATGTTAGCGAAAAGAAGCCTAATGATTTTACAGTTGATATGTTACTTTTAGTTAAAGAATTATAGAGAAAATGCTAAAGGAATCCCATAAAAGCTTTTATGTACTTAATTTATAAATAAAAATGTACATGGCTATACAAAATATGAACTCTGTAAATTGAAGGCTATTTTATTAAAATTCTAAGACAACATTCTCAAATTCATTAACTTCGCTTCATAAGTACGAAATACGAAAACACTTGAAGACATCCAATCAGAAAATTAGGATTGGTTTTGACAGACAATTGCTGGAACGGCACGATCGAGGACATCTGTTTTCAAATCAAAAATTTTCAGTATTTTAGAACGGCCCCCTAATATAATTTCAGGCCGAAGCTTTTAGGAGAGCTTGTAATAGATGAGTCGATTCGATAATATCCGGTCTCTTTCTTTGAGGTAGAACAAAATTATTTAGTTCAAGACTACCAATTTTTGTATTTAATTTCGGAACAAAGTATTTGGCAATAGGGCTCAACTGTGAAAATTATGAGAAAAACTTTTTTTTTTATTAGAAAACAAGGAATCGATGTTTCACGAAATTTTAATACTATATAATAGACGATTTTGTATTGGCTCTTCTTTTTTTTTTATTATTGCCATAATCATTTAGGCAAGCTAGGTCTTTTTCTATGCACGTCATCTTGTGTAGTTGTGTTATTAATCCTAATCGCCATGCTTATCGTGAATAACGAATTTGGTAGTTATTTTAGTGCTGTAAATGTTGGCACACAATTCGCTTGTCTAATTAGTTCAAAGCTCGAATTTAGTTATGACCCTTGTCATTTTCCAGGAGGAGACAGAATTGGAAAGCGGGACTGTCCCGTCTACTGGCAACTTCACTAATCTTTCGCAGTGAAATTAAACCATTTGTAAACGAATCCCGACTACGACGGCGAGGAGTAAATCAATCTATACATTGAATTAGTTGATGTTGAACGGGCGATTTCGGCAATATTTTAGAGGTGGCGGGGAGAATGGGGTATTTTGCACCCGAACCACGTCCTCGCCTATTCATCAAGTCGGCGAACCCATTACGGAGCCCGCCACCTGCACGAGCCCTAGTTTGTATTATGCGAGATTATTCTCGGCTTTCATTCACTAACAATAACTTGTTGAGTTATAACTTGAATCGCATTCGATTAGAGGTTATTACTACTTGTACGAATGACTTCGAAGGCTGCCGGCCGATAGAGTGTAGTTTCGTTATTATACAGGGTGTAAATTTAAATGGGACATTTACTTAAAGGGGTGCTTCAGACCATAAAACTGAACAACTTTATGTATGGGATCAACATCGAAATCGCGAATAAAATATCTGCTGTCCCATACATTGATTAGGTTTGCAGTTTTGTATGGAAGAGCTGATTCTTTTTTTCGATTTCGATGTTGGTGCCATAGAGAAAGTTGTTCAGTTTGACGGTCTGTTCATCCCCTTAAAGAAGTATCAGCATATTAAGAAAGGCCGTATATTTTACTTAGATATCTAATGGTTACATGGTATTCTCATTAGTATTGGTATCTATGGTACTATGGTTCCAAACATGGTAGGAAACGAATTAATTAAATTTTAATTATGTAATGTAGTTTAAATTTCAATTATATTATTATTTGATTCAGCATTCTTTCCCTTATTTAACTCTTTGTTGAAATCAGTGAAGTATAAAATCAGGATAATAAATTGTCACATTTAAAATATTTTACATTTTGCTGAAAAATAAAACAGCATAATAACTAATTGCTCGTTCTGTTCGGCCAGACGAATAATTACAGTTAATGATCATATTCTGACTGTTTTGGACAGACTCAGCTCGAAATCTGAGAGGAACCTGCAAATGATTTTCATTTGTTAAAGTAGTAATTATAGTACTCTGTGTTAAAACGTAGCTGAAGTAAGTATCTACCTATTATGGACACAGTAAACTCAAATTCAGAATAATTTATGGAAGCAAATAGATGCTGTATTTCGTTCGTCTAACTAATACATCCGTCAGTCTAATGATACGATTATTAGATTAGATATAAGTAGATTACATGCAGAGAAGAAAAGCGAAAAGAGAGGCGGTGGGGTGTCAGGGTTCTGGAGTGGAGATCGCGAACTGGTAGACGTAGTGTGGGACGTCCTGCTGCCCGCTGGACAGAGGACCTAAAAAAGGTAGCGGGGAGCGACTGGATGAGGAAGGTCGTGGACAGAGTTTTGTGACTCGCCTTGGGACAGGCCTATGTCCAGCAGTGGACGATGATAGGCTGATGATGATGATGATGACAAGCAGAGAAGATTCAGAAACCTATGCATGGATAAGAATTCGATAAAATTGTTTATGGATTGTACACTGTGAAAACCTGTGAAAATAATACGACAATAGGTACTTTAGAAATACGGTGGTTTGAAAGGCAGCAGACCATAAATTGTTTCAATATTCAAGAATATACAAACTTTGTTGTTTTTACATGCTAATATTATCATAAGAAGCAGCAACATACCTATGTAAGTACCGTCGCATGCACCTGGCAATAGATCATTCAGCGGCAATAGAATGCTCGCCTGCATCCGGCCGCTCCCCCGGCTCTGCACGGCTCCGCACCGCTCCGCTATTTATCACCGTGCGGCGAGGCCATTAGCGGGCCCCTAACATGCCAGATTAAAATGTTAACTAACCACCCTTTGTCTTCGCTGCATTTACAAAGGGAAATGGTTGCTTTAGCATCTTACAGACAATGATCTCAGTTGCTATATTGCTTAAATTGTGCAAGTTCTTCGCTCTTTAAATTGGAATGTTCTAAAAAGTTATTTATTTGAAATAAAACATCAAAGAAAATTGTATAAGTATCCATCAAAGTAAATTTAAAAGTTTTTCAAATATTCTTTGCGTTCACATTAATTTAGAAAATTACTTTCAATCAAATTGTAAGTGTCAAGAATGTCTCAAGACTTTATGATTATTGATTCATTCAATCATATTTAAGATCTCCTTTGGACTCAATTAAATTAACTTGAAATAATAATTGGCTTATGGGTGTTGAAAAGGCAAAGGAATGTTTTAGGATTCAGGATTGTAGCAAGGTGCGATCAATTACTTCTGCTGTCTACTCCAATGTTAACATAAATATGATCATCTCAGCCGATAGACGTCTACTGCTGGATATGGCCTCCCCCTTAGGATCGCAGCAACCGACAGATCCTGCCCTCCAACGGGTTTTCGCCGGCCGCCTTCACCAGGGTGTTGGTTCACCTTCTAACACAGATGTAAAATAAGTTTACTCTCGTTGGCCGAAGAGTTCTCGCGTGGCGACAGCGTACCGGGAAGCGCAGCATGGAGGCCCCCTATGGACCAACGACCTTGTGAATGCGTCTGGAACCCTTTAGATGAGGGCAGCGAAGGACCGGTCTTTATGGCGATCCTTGTGGGAGGCCTATGCCTAGCAGTGGAAGTCTATCGGCTGATATGATGATGATACTCTCGTAGTTGTTAATTCATGTTTTTAAAGCAACAAAGTGAACTTTGCTACCAAAAAGTGTCGCACAGAATCGACCGCACCATTGTATCATGTGAATAAAGTTGAGTTATCTAGTCTATGACGAATGCAGCTATTTTCCAAGCACTATCATGTATGCACGTCCAATTTTTATTGCTTTTTGTGCGGCAGTTACGAATCGATTTGGCTTTAAGCCAATCGCGTCATTTTAATAGTTCCAATGTGAAACCGGCAAAGCATCCTCATCTTTTAACATTACGCCGCATTATTATCGTTTAATTGATACGACTATGTATAGCATTAGGTTGTAGAATTCGTCTAAGTCAACCTTGCTACTATTGTACCTTTTATGTAGTGGTTGGTAGCTGTGGAAAACTTTCTCATCTCTGAAAGTAATTATAGGTCGTCTGTTAGTGTGTAGGAACGTAAATTGAATAGATATAATTATTTTCATTATATGCGGGCGTCGTAGATGATGGCCCTCTCTCATCTCTGAGAGGAGGCCTAAACCTTGCAGTTAAGGGTTGCAATATTCTTCTGCTTTAGGTTACTCCGTTACTGGAGGTACATAAATTACAAAAAAAATTAAAATTTATAAATTATATACATAATAATATGTAATACATAATATTGCGTATTTAAATAAATGTTCCTATATCGGAAGAATCAAACGAACATACGTATCGTTATTGTAACAAGATTATTACCAGTAGAAGCAGAACATCTTCCGACTGCAAATTTCATACTAAAAGCCTGCCCTAAAGCTTTGATCTTTTACATTCCAAACGAGAGAAAACTCATAATTGAGCTACTATACAAATATCTAGCTTCTAGATAGCTATAAACTATACGCTTTATAATACAATTCAAAGAAAAAATATAAGCGTTTGAACTTATTATAGCTTAGGGCATGTTCTGACTGAGCTTCCCGTGAATCCCGGGTAGGTACAAAGTATACCCCGGTCCCACCAGTTATTGAGGAATTTAAAATTAAATATCTAAGAGCAGCATAATTTAACAAGAAAGATTGTTGAAATTTTTAGAATTATTATTGGAATAAATTAGGTTTACCTTAGAACGGAGGAATTTCGCTTCAGATTTTTAATGTTGTTCGTTTATTCTTGAAAATGTTGATCTATTTAAATTGTTCAAAAAATAGTGAGCCCTTTTCTAAGACCCGAATAACTACGAAAAAATTCTTATTTTCCTTAAAATATAAGTATAATCTATCTATCTATCTATCTATACTATTATAAAACTGTAACAGGAAATTTGTCTGTACATTGAAGATATTGACAAAAAAAAGTTACGATATGGTTTTTAGGTGTCCCTGATTCCATTTCACCAATTTTTGGATTTTTTGTCTGTCTGTTTGTTTGTGTGTTTGTTTGTTTGAACGAGTATCACGCAAAAACTACAGAACCGATTTTGATGAAACTTTTTTTGTTTGATAGCTTATGATCTGACTTAAAATCTGGTATATAATTTGTGCGGACGAAGACGCGGGTTAACGGTACGCGGGTCGCGTAATAAATAAATATAAATAGTAGTCTAGTACCTAAGCTCGCAACAATCCTACCAAAGAAAACTCTAATTACGCAACCTTATGAAAAATGGTTACAATGAAGTAAGATTGTTAATTGACTAAAGGACAAGAGACTCATCATCATCATTACCATCAATGACAAGAAGCCCACTGCTGGGCAAAGGTCTTTCTTTTCATAATCTCGACGCTTGACAGTCGGATTGGAAATAGCATTTAGATGATAGTACGCCCAGCCTCAGAAATATGTGTATACTTTGGTACTATGATATGGACCGAAATTATATGTATAAATAGATGCTTAAGGCACGAGAACTTAAAAGTGAGATGTGCCTCACTAATTTTACATGTCACTTCCAGTTTCAGACATTTCACTTTCGTGTCCACGTACGATGCTTTATGGAATGTCAGTGCTGTTACTGCTGATTTAGAAAATTCTTCATCATACGCTAACTGAGACAATTAGTTGCCAATTAATAGGAAATATGCAAAGTTCAATTTATTCTGAAGAAAACATTAATAACTTACGTTAGTCATCCGTAAAGAAATATTGTTACAAGAAATGTTTCTACATTATTCACTGAGTCTCAATATTAACCGTTCCTTGTGCTCGCTAAGTACCTAAGACTTTTGATTTTCTCTTTTAACGAAGAGTAGGTACTGTAAATAGAAATGAAAGGGGTGAATTGTGAGAAAGGATACAATAAAGGAATAAAAAGGAGCTCGTTTACAATATCATCTCTATTCGTTGGTATAATTTTCCGCTTTAACAGGAAAATTTTTGCAAAAAGCCAAGGTAGAAGATTCACGGAGTATCTTAGTGTATTGTTTACAATAATGTTTTGATGATTTATATTTTGTAATTGTTTTAATAATCTTATCGATCTTTGATTGGGTTCGCGTGAACTGTGGAAATAAACCACACTCTAGTACTCATCTAGGTAGATAAGTTTTAGCGCCAAATAAGATACAAACCCTTCCTATTAAAAATCTACTGCCGATTCCTGATTGTAGTTGGGAACCAGCCTATCAAATCCAACTGCAGGGTACATGCCTACTCCAGGAAGTCTGTGTGCATATTGGACCACCATGCGAGCCTAATACGGATTCGGAGACAGTTCACATAAGCATTCGAATTTCTTCTTCAGCGTATTCAGGTTTCCTTCATCGTTTGAAAGCAATCGGTATAACGTACATAAATGAGAAAAACTCATTGGTATATAGCATGTCGTCCGTGCGGATTCGAACCTGAACGCCTTTGATTGAGTGTGCATACCTCTCCGTGACGTGCCACTAGCGCTCACAAACAGATCAAAGATGGTCGCAGTGGCACAGGCGCCTGGCTGTCAAGGCCTCCAATTTCCAATAATAATTAGTAATTACCTATACTTATGCTTTTGTAGCATTATACAATATAAGTTTCAGAAAGTACCATTCGAAATTTATAGTTTATTTTGTGGTCCTTCCATAAACTTGCAATTTTATTTCCCATTTGGTTGGGTTCGAAAAATTACTAACTTTTTCAAGTTTCTGAGGATAAATATACGAAAGACAAATTATTCAACAAACTCAGACCAGGCATTTACATACCCAACTGGGTCAAATTTGACAAGACATAAGGTATATAGAGTTTGTAGGTTTGCGGCTTTGGATTCCTTATATACAAGGTACCTATTAGGTACTAGGCTAACAGAGGGCTTAGAAGTGTCTGCTCCGGCGGGCCTCGTCTGGTCCGAATGAACAACAAAGAGCCGGTTAAGGGATAAGAGACCCGTCACAAACACAAGCCTTCGGGCTTACTGCCTCTCTGCAATGTTTTTTATTTTGTTTGTTGCTCTTTCCTATAAAGTATGAAACACTATTCCTGTTTCCGCTTAACGAGGTAGGTTTTGTTTTATTTTGAAACAAAGAAATGGTTTTTAAAATAATGTTGGAAACCATTTGTACAGAGAAGATAATTGAGCTACATTTAGTGGGAAACTTAAAAAAAATATTTGTAGACTTTTCGTACAAACTAAAGAACAAATGCAAAAATAATGCGAATGTTGCATAATGTTGCAAATTTTATGATTAATTAGTTAGTAAAATGAAATATACTTTATCTACACCAAACCAAACATAAAATAATGGATGTAGCAATAGATACTCTTTTTTATACTCTGAGTAAGGTAAATATTAGTAATGGTTTTTAAGATTTGCATGGAAATCTTTGAGCAACTTTGAAATTATAGATTTTAACGGAAACCTGACAAACCAAAAGCACAGAGATTTAGTTTCTAAATCATGTAAGTTTAAAAAAGAGATCCTCAATCTTAGTGTGAGAAATAGGCTAACATAAAAAGTGTAATACCATCAATAAACGTAACCGTTTGTGGGCCTACAATAAATTGACTCCTTTCATTGAACGTTCGAACATGCAGTGCAACAACACAAGTATCGTAATAACTTAAAAGTATATTTTGTTGTGTTACGAAATTATGTACTAACGAAATTGTCATAAAAGTAATCATAATAAAAGGTACATTAAAATAAAAGCCGAGTAAGAGGGGAAATGGAATTTTTGCTAACGTTTTATTTGTCTTTTATATGGCAACGTTACTTATGTTTGCGGAATAACAAGCGTTTAACTGCCCATAAAGTGCGATTTATTGTCGAGTCGACATATGCAATATCTTGTCGAGTCGTTTTAAGACTCATTCGTTGTAATATTGTTACAGACAATGCTAGGTGCATTATTGTAGAATGCGATGCAAATAATAACTACTTATTTGATTACGAAGTTTGCACACTTGAATGTATCTTTCTTATGAGTAGAAAAGTATTCTCAAACAAGAGCGTTTCAAAAAAATAAATAAAAGTTGTTTATTTCAGGCACAGAAAAACCAATACAGGCGACCCATATAAATCATTGCAAAGCAAATGGTTAATTATTATAATAATTCATTCTATACAATCAATGTATATAATGGTTACATCAATTTGAGACCCGCTATGGTACATAAGTAGCATAGCCTATCTCAAACTGATATATGTGTCTAAACACAACTTGTACAATTGGGTTTGTCGAGGAGTACAGCCGTTTATGAAAAGAGAATCTTATCCTTTTTAATAACACGTTAATGTCAATGACCCCATTCTCAGAGAACATGCCAGACGCACTACACCGCCATGGTAGACCGAGCATAGCTCTGAGGGAGTTGTTGTACTGTACTGAAGGTACCCCTCGTGTAGCTACTCCACAGCTGGCTGGTGTAGAAAGCCTGGCAGTACGCCTTGAATAGGGTCACCTTTACTTGAGTGGAGCAGTGTGTAAACCGCCTCGCCAACATGTTGCTTCTGATGACTAGGGCAAGCTAAGTTACAGCACAGTAAATTGTGCAAATGGCTAAATTGTACCGATGCCACAACTGTACCAATCGATCATTGTACGAATTGATAATTTGTATAAACAGAGAATTGTACGAATGGCTAAATTGTACCGATGCCAGAATTGTACCAATCGATCATTCTACCAATTGGTAATTTTTGTAAACAGACAAATATACAAATCGCGAAACTGTACTGATGGCAATGCTTATGGTGTTTTCTGACACTCATTGCAATTTTCTCTACAGCATCCGATATAATTTTTATTTGAAAATACTTGCCGAGTGTTACATTCCTGAATATTTTGTTTAATGATTATTCTATTTAAAACCTCAGTATTATAAAAGTTAGATGGGGCGGGGAATATATAAATGTTTTTGGATCATTTTTATATATCTTAGTGCTAAATTTTGTTTTAATAGTTGCTAAAATGAAGACAGAATAGACGGAAAGTATTAGGGTTCCTTGTTTGGCTAAGAAAATCCTAACAATAGACTACACGAGACCCAAACAAGATATATACACGATTTATGATTTTTATAACTATTTTAGAAGGATAATTATGGGAAAAGAGAAAAGAAGACCTAGAAGATTGCATAATGTTGCAAACATTACATTTCAGAAGCAAAATAAGTCTAATTAAAACTTAATTTATATAAACTTGAGGCCTACACTTTCATTTCCTAAATTTAGAGCCAGTTATAATTTGACACGAGAAATGAAAGGCGCAGATGAGTGAAACATGTATCCCGAAATAATTTAGTGTAGTGGTTAAAAATAATTTGAGTAGACCCATGAGAGTGTTTATGAGGCTGTTCTTTGTTCAGCTAGCTTCTTACATAGGGTTTGTTATCTTTA
Source organism: Agonopterix arenella (assembly GCA_927399405.1). Lineage (NCBI taxonomy): Eukaryota > Metazoa > Arthropoda > Insecta > Lepidoptera > Depressariidae > Agonopterix > Agonopterix arenella. Next base: position 10,447,158 of record OV656706.1, on the reverse strand, counting down.
ATTTTTTTAATTTGGAAAATTACAGCGCTATAAATATGATTATGGTAACTTACAATACTAAGAGAATGGTAAATTACAGATTTTCACTTTTAAACAGTAAAAAATTCTCGGTCTCGGTAATGGTATGTAGTAAGAGTTATATAATCTGTTATTGCGCTAATAATTTTACATTTCATAAACCAAATTATCTAAAAAAAACGTGTATGTGTGTGGGTGTGTGTGTGTGTGTGTTTGTGTGCGTATGTTTTTTGTTGGCAGTGAGGGAAACAGGAAATGGAGAGGGATGTGAGAAAGGGTAGATTATGGTTATTTTTCGTCCAGTACAACCTTAATTTTAGATTTAAAATTTTGCTTAGAGTCCGAGAAAATATCTTCATTTTCGAAAACATTTTTATAGAATTTTGTGCGTAAGTAGTGCGGCAAAAAGGTACATGAAACAGCTTAGTTCACTGTGTAAGGCGTCCAGATGTTAGAAACGCAAGCTCAATGAAGTCTAGTAACTATTAAGAATATTGTGAAGCTAAAAGACTCCATACAAAAAGCGAAAATGTTTTTACACCACTTAAAAAGTCGATAATAGTTTTCCAGTGAAAAATGTTCTGCGCTGCGCTTCACCAGGTGTGTACCGTACCGGCCCTAACGATATCTAATGGAAATCAATGGTCTTATTCAATTCCGCGTATTAATTCCTAAGGTTAATAGGTTTCAATTTTACTTAAAAGTTGCTGTGTTTTTGTGAAATCATATATAGGTTCCTTCTTAATATGCTGACACTTTTTTAATGGGACGATCAGACTGTCAAACTGAACAACTTTCTCTTTGGCACCAACATCGAAATCGTGAAAAAATATTTTGCTCTTCCAGACAAAACTGTAAACCTACTCGAGCGAAATGTTTTTTTTCGCGATTTCGATGTTGGTCCCATAGAGAAAGTTTTTCAGTTTGATGGTTTGATCATACCCTTAAAAAAGTGTCAGCATATTAAGAAGGACCCTGTATGTATTTTGTGTTACTGAGCAAACAAGGCTTTATCACGCCGCATATCTCGTTCGTTGGCATGCAAATAGAAAGAGAGCTAAGACGCGATAGCGCTATATCAAGCTACCATGTTACAACAGCTGTAAAAAAAAAAAATAATTATAATATAATTAGTATGATAAACAAACCTTTTTTTTATCACGCTAATAATGTTATTAGAAATTTAATGGTTTTTAATATGTATTAAAAATCGTCAAAAATATTTCCGCTCTTTCGTATGGAGACTGTTAAGCTTCACAATCCTCTTAAGATGCGTAGCGCTACGCGAATGTCCGTACCGCTACGTGGATGTCCGTAGCCTTACGTCTCGCTCTCGGTGAAGTAAAATATTGCTTCACACTTATTGGTTAGCTTAACTACAGAAAGGTTGAACCTGTATATTTATTCTTCAGAATCCATGGAAATTGTACTAAAACTGGGCTATAATATTACAAATGAACGCAAAAGCTATAAAGCGTTATTGCAGAATCGTAATTTATTATCTTAACTTTTCATATCATACAAACTTGATATATAACCACAGCGGTCAATTAGTATATGTTAAAAAAATCTACATTAGGTTTTTGATATCCTCAAAAAGCTACATTTGATATGTTGTTCATTTGAGATGGTGTCGAAACGGCAGAGGATAGACCAGTACAGTTTAGACCATACAAACGTATTCCCCTGTTTACTCCCTGGATAATGACACTAGAGCAAATATTTTTTTACCATACAATCTATGCCACCTCTGCCATGTCCCAATGTTTTACTTTTTTGCATTAATTAATTACTGTAACTAGGGACCTTCGAAAAGGACCAATTTTACCGCCCGGTTTCAGACATCTTGTAAACAAATTTGACGAATATAAACAAAAAAGCAAAACCTACGGACATAGCTAAAGTCTTTCTCATATTATTTTAGAAAGAATTATTTAAATCAGTTTAGTTTTGGAGGAGGAAACAGGGGAACACGAAATGCTGATTTCGTCTATTTTTTAACCGACTTCAAAAAAGGAGGAGATTTCTCAATAGAGTATATAAAATCGGTCCGAGCTGCAGTTGTCTTTTTCGCACTCCAGTCTGCGGGTTGTATGGGTGGGGCGGATCTGACAAATAGCAATAGCATTTCATCCCGCCTATCCTCTTAAGGTTATTGCGACTAAGTATTAGGTAGGTACTAACTAAATTTTCCTCTAACGGGATTATAGTCATCGGCTTACAAAACAGCTTCCGAGCACCTACACTGGGGCCGCATATAAATCCGTGCTAACAGGTAAACACAACACTTAACGTGTAATCATTATCAACCTTGTAGGAACATCACGCCTTTGCACCGCTAGTGTGAGGAGGAATCAGGCAAGAAATGTGCAAACGGAGCAGGAATATTCATGTGCGTTAATATTCATGGCCGCGGCACCTGCTGCTGCACTTCGGGTAAAGCTGGTTGCATATGATTCTTTTAGAAGTATATCTAAATATGTATCCACATCATAAAATTTCGCAAAGAACGAAGAAATTGGCACTTATATGTATAAAGTTAAATCTAATTAGTTGGCGAAACTTAACAAACGCATTTGGTATCTGTTACTAAGTACACACGGCGACACATCAAGCTACACAAAACCAACATAAGCTGGCCGCGCGCAGGTCGAGTAGCGTATAACCTCGCGCGGCCAGCTTATGTTGGTTTTGTATAGCTTGATGTGTCGCCGTGCGTACAATAGGTTATTTGAAAGGTTTTTAAAAACTGTTCTGTGTGAAAAAAAAATCGTCTATGGATCTACTTTAATCACTGATGTCTAAGGACTCTATAGAAAATGTATATTTTACGTTCCATTACAAAAAAAACGAAAGCAAAAAATATTGTTTAAATATCCCGTTAAAACGCGTTTCTTGACAATTATATACGTGTCTACATGTGACCCTTATACCCTACACGCAACTGTCTACATTCAGTTGACGTCATCAACCATTCGGCCAATCACAGTCGTTTACGATCACGTGACTAAAGTAGATATAAACAGTATTTTCTTTGTCGATTTTCTCTTAAAATATCCGGTATTGTTCTTAACTGACTAAATTGTTGGTTTCCAAAATTCATATTCAATACGGATGCCATCAATAGATCCTATATTTTTACATGCTGTCAAACCCTATTGCATGATAATATTATTTGTAATAACTTTCGGCACGAGCGGCAGCGGTGCCGGCTGCGTTGCGATTTTATTTAAGAACGAGCGTTAACCCGCGACTTTGTCCGCACAAATTATATACCAGATTTTAAGTCAGATAATAAGCTATCAAACAAAAAAGTTTTATTAAAATCGGTTCAGTAGTTTTTGCGTGATGCTCGTTCAAACAAACAAGCACCCAAACAAACACACAAACAAGAAAGACAAAAAATCCAAAAATTGGTGAACAAACTTTCTGCTACAGTTTTATAATAGTCTAGATAGATAATAATTGTGTCAATCATCAATACGCATTATAAACATTGATAATGCAATCCTTTATCATTAGCAAGTGCCCTGGTTCAGTTTCGCCAACTAATTTGAAATAACCTTTTATATCTGTGTCTTCTACCTAGAAGAGAGGATTTTTTAAGACTCTATGTAAAAGGAATAATAATAAATCAATCAATCAATCATACAACGTGTTAATGAATAAGCGCAACACCTCATACATCCCAACTGATTTATAACAAAATAATTAGATTGAAACAATAATTTCATTATTTTGATAGTTAAAATTTAAAGTTATTCGCATTTTATGTTTTGAGGCAAAAATAATTTGTTATCATTTCAGCAATGAATGAAAGTGCAAACGTACTCATCGATACATTATAAAAAGCTTGTTTTGGTAGTAAGCAGGGTGAGTGTGCCTGTGCGATGGGTGGATATCAGGTTCAGTAAATTTTAAATTTTACGAACAAATTATTTAATATTTTGAATAAATTACCTATATTAAAACCATGATAATTCGATTCTGCTCTCGATTCTAAACAAACTACTTTCTAGTTTGGCGTTAATTCATTAACACGTTGTATATTAATGGTATATACATGGGAATTTTGTAACAATTTACGGGAATCCAAAACAAAAGTTCGTACAACAGAGAAACTGAAATAAAAGTTTTTTTTAAATTGTTTGAATGTTGTTCCTCTAATAAAGGTACGAACCCCTTTATTCCCTTTTTCGGTGGACAGAAACTGCTAGAACTATCTTAACACAGAATGCAGTTGTAGCAACGACAACCCAGCATAAATGTAATAAATAAGCCATGTTAAATATAAAATAGAGGGAATGCAACGCATCTGGATGGAATGCAAAGTCTCTCGCGCAGGTGGATCGTTAGTCGCACTTACTTGCCTATTCCCTTGATCGCTTTCCTATTTTTTGACCCAGTTTCAACAGTGCCACAGCTTAGTGACTTCCAGTCAAAATTGGATCGTATAATAGGAAACTGGGACATGGAAAATGAAAGAATCCAATTCGCTGTTGAAACATCAACGTTTTCAAAGCAAGGGAAAATGTAGGACTAGAGACCGAATAACTAACCAGAATATTATGTATGTAACTCTGGAGGATTGAAGAGGACGAAGATTAAATAAATAATAAATAAATATAAATAGCGCTCACAAGCAAGCACTACAGGCTGTTTATTATGGAAACCATACAACAACGGCACAAACATATAAACATCCATGATCGAACCGGGATATCATCATCGTTCTGAATGTATCATATTATGTTTCATGCTTAAATTGTCACAAAATTGACATCTCATACACCACGTACCGATTAGTTAAATTTGGTAACAAAAAATACAATTCCTAATCAGTGTCACAGTCATCATCATCATCTTCTGCTCAGCCGATGGATGGACTGCTGGACATAGGCCTCTCCCAAGGATCGCCATGACGATCGGTCCTGCGCTGCCCACATCCAACGGGTTCCCGCCGCCTCCACCAGGTCGTCGGTACACAGTGTGAGAGGCCTACCAACGCTGCGCTTTCCGGTACGCGGTCGCCACTCGGGAATTTTTCGGCCCCATCGGCCATCGATTCTGCGAGCAATGTGCCCCGCCCACTGCCACTTTAGTTTAGCAATCCTTGGGCTATGTCAGTTACTCTGGTTCTTCTGCGGATCTCTTCATTTCTGATTCGATCTCGCAGGGAAACTCCGAGCATAGCCCTCTCAGTGTCACAGTATAAGACAATTAAACATCTTCATACAATGATACCAAACGCGGCTTGTATGTGTGCTCGCCAGTACGTACGCCTCTTAGCACGCACACACTGACGATATCTAAGGCAGCCAAGGCAGCGCCAGACGGGGCTACGCGGAGATATTGTCAGTGTGTGCGTGCTGCGAGGCGTACGCTGCGTTTGGTACCATTGAATTGAGATGTTTTACTGTGCCAGTGTCTTGAGCAGACACCGACCGGCCTGCACCACCCCGGCCTAATCGTCATAGGTATAATTAATTATCAGGTAAGTCGGAGGCCGAAGACAAGCCCATTATAAACAAAAATATAAGTCGTTACTACCTCTGTGACAGTGAGTACCTGCCCATGTTTTCTAATACGCTTTTATAAAACTTTGACGAACGTGTTTAGCATTTTAATACGTTAGGAAGAGCTATGAGAGAATAAAGTAGTTTTAAAGAGTTAAACATCCTTCATCGGTTTTCAACCTCCTACAGGTTTTAAATAAAACCGGTCAAGTGCGAGTCGGGTTACTCACGCATTGAGGGTTCCGTACCACACCACTACACAACATATTATCTTACAAAACAGTTTTGTTTTCTCCGGGATCTTTAGCGCAAGATCGAATCACACTTGGCTGGTTTTTATTATTTGTTGTTATACTGTAGAGTTTGCTCTATAATCATACCAAGTTTGTCGTTTGTATGTATTACCGTTTTTACGATAGGGCGAGAAGAAAAACACGTTGATAAAAACTAGTTTCTTGTTTGAAGACTGGGGGTCTTCAAATTCTTGACATTTTAACAGAATGTGTGTCATTAAGGCGCATTTGCACATTCTGTGAAAATTTCAACATTCTAGCTATAACGGTACATAAGTTACAGCCCTTAATAGGTAGCACAGACAGATGGACGGACGGATGGACGGACGGATGGACGGACGGATGGACGGACGGATGGACGGACGGATAGACGGACGGATGGACGGACGGATGGACGGACGGATGGACGGACGGATGGACGGACGGATGGACGGACGGATGGACGGACGGATGGACGGACGGATGGACGGACGGATGGACGGACGGATGGACGGACGGATGGACGGACGGATGGACGGACGGATGGACGGACGGATGGACGGACGGATGGACGGACGGATGGACGGACGGATGGACGGACGGATGGACGGACGGATGGACGGACGGATGGACGGACGGATGGACGGACGGATGGACGGACGGATGGACGGACGGATGGACGGACGGATGGACGGACGGATGGACGGACGGATGGACGGACGGATGGATGGACGGATGGACGGACGGATGGACGGACGGATGGACGGACGGATGGACGGATGGACGGATGGACGGATGGACGGATGGACGGATGGACGGATGGACGGATGGACGGATGGACGGATGGACGGATGGACGGATGGACGGATGGACGGACGGGCGGACCACGTAGGCTTAGTAATATGGTCCCATTCTCACCCTTTGGATACGGAACCCTTAAAAAAAGAATTGATTTAATTATAATGACAATCTATTAATTACAATTTGTGTTTCGAGAGAGCAGCATTTTAGCGAAACGGAGAGCAGCACTACTCGTATCTGTTTAGTTATTCCTAAAACTAATTGGGTGATCTGATCTCATTATAATCATTGTTTATGTTTATGACAGGTGTTTTGCTAAAGTACCCATCAAATAAAAAATTTTATAGTTGCGTTGTTTGATTAGCTTCATAAACAGTAACTAGCTCTAGTTAACAGTAAGTTTGTTAGTATATTCAAATGCAACTGGTTTCATTGAAAAAAGAAATGACATGAAAAAACTAGGTACCAGAACTAATTTACTTGTTTATTTTTAGGTGAAATTAGATGACAATAAATAAATAATAAAGATGAATTCTGTTTATTTTAGCTGACAATAGATGAGAATAAAAGTTTATACAATCTAAACTATTACAAAACTGTAACAGGAAGTTTGTCTGTACATTGAAGATATTAACAAAAAATAAGTTATGGTTATTAGGTATCCCTGATTACATATCACCAATTTTTGGATTTTTTGTCTGTCTGTTTGTTTGTTTGTGTGTTTGTTTGTTTGAACGAGCATCACGCAAAATCTACTGAACCGATTTTGATGAAACTTTTTTTATTTGATAGGTTATTATCTGACTTAAAATCTGGTATATAATTTGTGCGGACAAAGTCGCGGGTTAACGCTCGTTTTTTATAATTATGATATTTACGGATAAATAAAGAGTCTTTATTTCTCACCACAAACCAGTACTTACAATTTAATAAATTATATCTTTAGCTGAAAGTATATGTAAAAAAAAATGATCTTGAATCGCTGGTGCATATGCAATATTTTTTGTAACACTCGTTAAGCTCATTGGCTTAACCTTACTTAGAACGTGCGGGGCGCGTGCTGCCCCGCACTGCTGATCGTGGTGCACAGATTTTGTTCGCGTTTTCTGTTCTTATATATAATTATTCAATGGCTACAGGACATCAGGCCCTAACCGAAGTGGTAAGTGACTATACTTAATGCAATATTCACTATAATGCAGTGTTTAAATATTCAGATTAGCAAAGCTATATTTGAGGGGATTTATTGGAGCGTCTCAGCTCCGTTAAAGTCCGTGTACATTGAGCTTAACCCGTAGGTGGGAATTCACACTAGCATGGTTTGCTACCTTTAGGCCACGTTATACAAAACTCGTGTACAACAGAGTTTATGCAGACAGGTCCCTATAGTTGGCGTTCTTTAAACTTTTAAATAAGCTATACTTATTCTGTTTTTGAATTCAATTTTTTTCTGTGGCATATTTTTGTTTTATTTCGCCACAAAAGCACTTGAGTTAGTGGTAAGCTCATTTGCAGTATTTTTTTTTGCCAAAGGAAGTTATCTATATTATCAACTGAAAAGTCACGCTCTATTTGAAGTCCCATATACGCTAAAATAAAAGATTAGGTACCTTAAAGTCGAAGATAGCCGGTGGTTTGTCTATTCTTGGTGTGCAAATAAAGAATATGTATGTAATGTTATGTTAAATCCCCCTGAAAGAGAAAAAGGCTTATACAGGGTATTAAGGCAAACAGCTGCATTACTTTGAGGGGTGATTGTACCCATGATACTGAGAAACTATCCCTAAGAAACCTACAGCAAATTCGAAAAAAAACATTTGGCTTTTCATACAAACGTTCGATCAGCTAATTGCATTTAATAATTATGTTTATAGGTTTCTTTGGGAAAGTTGTTCAATATCATGGGTACAATCACCCCTTAAAGTAATACAACTGTTTACCCTAACACACTGTATAAAGCCTACTATGTTTAGATACCAACATCAATACAATTTTTTTAGAATAATTTCGTTGTTGCAACGATTTTTCGATTGCCTAATAAACTGCGAAGCGATTTCTCGGCGTTTTTCATATTGTTGCAGTTTCAATATTTGTGCTTTTCTAGCGAAACACGAGTGTTAGTACTTCCAGGTATTTTGTTCAAATATTGTAACCCAATTTTCGCACCGGTGCGATAGTTTCAATGTTGTTTCAACAATTCGTTTGTGAATAGAGGATTGGATATTTGTCAGTGAAAAATATTATTCTAATATTATACAATATTTTCCAGTTCAGAATTAAACGTTTTAACAGTTTCGGTTCAAAAACCGTAATATTTTTCAGTACCTATGTTTTTAAAAATCAAGTAAGACTTACAACTAGTGACAGAATTTTTAGAGACATAAATGACATGACAAGATTTTCTAATAAAATTCTGTTTGCAAGATAATTTATTCGTCTTGGGGTTTTCACATAAAACATCATTACATCAATGTCATTAAAATGAGCAAAGCCCATGTCGGTAAAATGATCGCCAGTCCTGTCTCGTTTCTGCAATAGTACCTTAGTACCTTGATTTCCTGATGAATCTCACTCTCTTCTATCTCCTGTGCTATAGAATTTTGTCTAGGTAGGTCTTTTAATACCTTCTTAAACCTCTATAAATGTCGCGGAGGACGTCCAGCACTTATTAGTGGAATGTGCACGGAATAAATAAGTCACAGAGGTTGAATAACAATAAAACATTAACAATGTTTTCAAATATGTAAAGAATCCAACTGAATTTGCAACGACGCGGCCCTGGAGAGAATGAACAAGAGAGTAGAAAAGAAATCCTGAAAACCATAAAATATTGGAAACTTCAGTACCTCGGTCACATTATGAGATGTGAAAAATACCAACTTCTCCAAATCTTTCCAAAATTGTCCCCTGTATGATGATTATCATACAAAATTTTGGGAAGACGAATGCATGAAAAAAGAAGGACGTCCTGGCTTAAGAACCTGTATGAATGGTTCGATATGAACTCGACCTCACTATTTAGGGCTGCAGTCTCCAGGGTCCGAATAGCCCCAATGATAGCCAATCTCCGATAGGAGATGTCACTACAAGAAGAAAAAGAAAGAATCCATCCGGGTTTCTATTGAAATTTCAGATTACAAGTAATCATTATCATTGTCTAACTGTTAACTGTTAAAAAGGTTTTACGGCACGAGTAAGATCAAAAGAACAATAACAAAACCCAATAATTACTTATATATCTTCTTGTTCTCTTGTTTACCGCTAAAACAAGAGAACAAGAAGATATTCAATTTTGTTGAAGGTTGTCTACCGTAGTATAGTACTCTGTGGTTATATTAAGTGGCCATAGGTTCAAACGAATATTTTCTATGAGAAACGCGATTGCCCAGCCCTCCGAAAAGTGCGTGCGTGTGCCGTATTTTCGATTAAAAAAAGAATTATCAAAAGTATTTTTTATAGATTTTTTTTTATCATTTCGCTTGATAAACTAATGGTGAATATGTGAGTAGAAATACCTAGAAACTATTTTAAGTTGTTCTAAAACGAGAAAAATGTTTAAAAATACAAGAAAATTCGTCATCTTTGTGACGATTTTCAATCTAGTGAAGTAATTACAATCGTGTATTCAATTCATGATTTCACTAGATAAACTATCCAAAAATACTAAGTATGACTTTGGGTCCGATAAATTGTATAAATCTAGTCAAAAATGAAAAATTAAAGATGCTTCCAAGGTGTTTCGTCCTACTATAGAGTCTTAGAGTATGTTTTATATATCATTATCACTTACGTTCACGACTATATTCTTTGATAGACAACGATATTCGAAATATGAAAATGTCCAGAATATTTCACTAGTCTTGCTCGAACTGTGCCCAATATGACAGGTAGTGAGCCCATTGCTACTTTTAATGGGCAGTGGGCACAATACATGCATCGCAAATTAGGTGTAACAAAATTATCTCAAACTATTTTTAGCGGATGATCGGACCAACAAACAGAACAACTTTTTGTATTGGACCAATGGTGACCAATTTCTAATTGGGAAAAAAACCGACTGTTCACTTGCTGTTCCATACAAAACTGCAAACCTACTCGTCTCAAATGTTTGACATCGATGTTAAGTAAGTCTCTTAGAAAAAGTTTTTCAGATTGATGATCTGATTTGAGTGTTCCCTTAAAATAGTTTTAGCTAATTTTGTTGGACATAACATATCATAGCAGAGGCACAGAATAGTATAATATGAAACGGTATCGTACTACATTCGAGGTAATATAATATTATTAAGTATATTTAGTCAATCTTTTTGTGTATATTAATAAACCTCACGAAAAGACATCCACTGAAGTATTCAGATAACCCTAAAAGTAATCTTCCACCAAATGTAGAAGATAGGTAGTACGAATGCACTAAATTCTGCAAGATTCATTTTTAAGTTGCAGCGAAGAACATGTCTCAACTCAAACTAGCTACTAGTTCAAAGTAAACGAGCACACGTGCTACGAGATGGAAAATTTAGCATTTTACTTGCAGAATGTCAGCAGATACTTTATTAGACAATGAGGAATCAACCAACAAAGAAAAGTAAAGCTAAGCAGAACGTTGAATACGGAACGTTAGTAGGGGAAGGTAGTCTATATCGTACCACTTAACTTTGAGCCAATTTTGTGAAGAATGTTGAAAGGCTACCTTGTTGGTGATCTGATTAAAATGTTAGGAATTTAATATGTTTTAACATTCAAGACCAAATATTCAATAAAACACCTTAATTTATTCCCAAAAGTAAGTTTTTTAAAAAACGTCTATCGGTACGATATAGAAACCTGGTTGTTTAATTGTACCACCTGGTTCCTTAATCGTACTTAAGGATTTTTCATATAAATATTAAAGAAAATAAAATTCAATTTTTTAGTTTAGTTTAGATCTTTATATGTTTACAATATTACCAAAAAAGTAGTTTATGAGGAACATTTAAAGAATTATACTCGTTTTAAGGTACTCAGGGTTAAGAAAATGAAAAATAATAAATTTCTTCCCAAAAGTAATTTTTTAAAAAAAGGTCTATCGGTACGATATAGAAACCAGGTAGTTTAATTGTACCACCTGGATCTTTAATCGTACTCAAGGATTTGTCACATAAATATTAAAGGAAATAAATTAAAAATACTCAATTTTAGCTGTACTCTAAGTTATGAAAATGAAATATAATATTATTCTCACGGTACGATTTAAAAGCTTGTTTAAAAGCTCTTGCCGGTACAATTTAGGGACCTGTTCTTTTAAATCGTACCTAGTGGTGGTATAAAATATATTAACGATGATAAATACTGGTGTTTGATGGAATAGAAAAGAAAACGTATTATTATACATATAACTGTTCTTTATTGTAATAAAAATTAAGGCACATTTAGAACACAATGAGTTATTCAATTATGAATTTTAGATGAAGATAAGGTTTAAAATACCTCCGTTTGCATTAAACAAAAAAACTACTTGTGTACAAAAGACTAAAATTCTCTTATTCTAAGCTTAAGTTTTCAATAATGGGTAGTCATTGATGAATGAATCAACACGTAAGACGTAGATGTTTTGAACAAACAAAAATAGTCCCCTATAACTTAATTAATTACAGTCCTTTGATTTGAGATCCATTATTATTTAATACCTACAGTTATTTATTGTTCTATCAAGTAAAATAGTATCAAATACTTAGTATCTATGTTTTGTTACTTATTTAATCACAGTCTTCTGATTTGAGATCAATAATAACCTAAAAAGATTTATTACAAAATTTGTATCGAATACCTAGTCAATACGTTTATTCACTTATTTAATCACAGTCGTCTGATTTGAGATCAATTAACACTAAATTTATAATAAGTAATTAAAGTTTTATCCATCTGTTACTTTTAGTTATTGTCTGAAATCATTAAAATCTCTGAGTTCTACTTAATAATCTTACTCTAATTATTTCAACATTATTATCAATAATAATATGATCTATGAATCGTAAAATATAACGAAATATAAAATTTGTATTGTTTCTTCAAAATAAAGGCACTTCTGTTTCTATCAAAAAAGTAAAATTAAAAGAGAGAGAACCAAAAAAGACAACAAAAATAATATGAGTTAGTTGCCTAATACTTCAGACACTTAGGGCAGATATCAGGATTATCGCTACAGGTTGAATGCAACCAATTTTTGCATCTAACACATTCAATCCAGTCTACTTGAGGGCCTTTTTTATTATAAAAATAGCCGTTGCAAATATAGCAATAGTCATCAGAATTTTGGTCATCTTGATCCATGTCTGAATCATCATCCAAGACAATCTCTTCAATGGATGATTCTGATGAGTCTTCTTTTTGTTTTTTATTATATTTTTTTCCTTTTCCCTTATTGTCTTTTGTTTTTTTCTTTATTGTTTTTATTGATTTTGTTTCAGTTTCTTGTTTCTTTCCTTTAGAAGTAGATGCGCTATTTTTAGAAGTTCCAGTTTTTTTAGGTTCGGTCTTTGTATCTTTGATATTTTTCTTTTGTTTTGTAAATTCTTCTTTGATTTTTGGTATATTTATTGTTCGCTTTTGGATTGAGTCTTCTAAATCGATTTTATAAAGACTTGCAGTTTCTTGTTTCTTTCCTTTGGAAGTAGATGCGCTATTTTTAGAAGTTCCAGGTTTTTTAGTTTTCGTCTTTGTATCTTTGATATTTTTCTTTTGTTTTGTTTGAAATTCTTCTTTGATTTTTGGTATATTTCTTGTTCGCTTTTGGATTGACTCTTCTAAATCGATTTTATAAGGACTTGATGTCAAAATTTTTGTTTTTTGTATGTTATTTTTTTTGTGTTATTACATTTAGGTCTTGGCGAAATAATACTGATAGGAACCTTGAGGCCATTTTCGATATGCGTGACTTCACCTTCGGTGACAGTTGAAGGTTTAGTTTTTTGTTCAATATTCAAGAAGACTTTCAAGGCTAAAGTCAGCAGCTTATCAGGTTGATTCAAATTTTCAACGTTTCCTAGTTCAGTGGGCTCGATTAATTCACAAATGAGTGATGGCGACTCGCACATCGTGACATCCGATTCATTGGACATGATTTCCAAAGAGTCTAAAACTCCATCATTGCTACTTGATGGCCCTGGGTTTGCAGTACTGGGATTTTTCACATTAGATAAAACTGAAGTTGCTGGATGGCTCAAATCATTGGCTTCGTTTTGGCAAAATATCTCGGATGCTGCAAAGTCTGTGTCTTTAAAAACGTGTCTATTAACTGGCCATATGCCTGTCGCTTGAAAGCCACTGATTGCATTGCCAATAGTGGCCGCTTTTTGATAAGCATTGCTGAACAATTGTGTGACTTCGTATTGGGTCACTGCTTGACCAGAATGAGCTCGCATCCAAGTTTCCACAGCCTGTATGTAATAGGTACTCAAGGGGCCAAAAATACTCACATCGAGAGGCTGCAGTCTGTGTGTCGTGTGCCCAGGCAATTGAAGCATAATTATGCCATTGTCTCGTGCTAATCGTATGGCATCTAAATTTTTTGAATGGGTTGTATGGCCATCCAAAAGCAGTACAACTGCTTTTTCATGACAAGGTTTCACAACGTCAATGAAATGTTTTAGCCATTTAACAAATAGTTCAGTGTTGATATAACCTGAATCTGAAACTGTCACGATGCTACCGGGTGGAGCTCCATTTTCCAGTAAAGGGCTCATGCGTTTTCTCTTGAATATCAACATCGGAGGTATGTATTGTCCACTGGCACTAACCGCACAAACCGCTGTTGTATTTACACCTCTCTCACCACTGGAAATAGAACCAACCTGTTTTTTTCCCTTTTGTCCAATAACTTTCTGTGGTTTTTTTTGCACGGTAGAAATGCCGGTCTCGTCTACATTAAAAATGTTATTTGGGGCTATTTTCTTTTCGTCTACCAACTTTTCAAGTTTGTCAAAGAAATCATAAACATTTTCTTTGTTGAAACCTTTTGCTCTATTAATTGATGTCGCTTCTGGGCGCCTTAAGCTTAAGTCTGGGTGACGACTCAAAAATTTGTAAAACCATGTCTTGCCTGCCATTCCTGTCCTGTTACTAAAATTATGTTGCAACCCATTTCTCTCTGCAACTTGATACGCCAGACGACGGACATCATTTGTAGTTAAACCAAACATGCAACTTTCCATAAACAGAAGGTGTTCCACGAGTTGATGTTCAATGTTTTCCGCAAATATGGTAGGTCGACCCTTAAAAATTTCTTCATCATTAGAAAATTTATTCTGCTTTAAAAGATGCCGCTTTAAAGTTGGTTTTGGAATCATGTAGCGCCTTGAGCACTCGTTCAGACCTAGTGACTTTTGTTTTAATGCTCGTAAAGCTTGTCTCATATTCTCTTGAGTCCACGAGTAGTATTTTCTTTTGGCCACATCATCATTTTCCGCACTCATCCTGACAAACAAAAACAAAGTATTTAAATTATAACACTTTTTTTTATTCAACACTAGATGTTATCAATTACGCGTGACTTCGTGTGTTTACATTTTTCTTGGATAAAAATTTGCCTAATGTGCCAGATCCGTTCTAGCGTGACCCATCCAAAATTTCGCAATTATAATATTGATATAGATATTAGGCATAATATGCATAAAAGTTAATTTTGATAAAGAACATAGGTACCTAAGCTAACATAGCATTAACCTTGGTTTACTATAATAATAATATTTACGAGTATATAAGGCAAACACAATAAGTACTTACAATAATTTATTAGAATTTACTATTGCAAGTTCGTTAAATTGTACCGGTACGATTTAAAAACCGAATAAAAGTACGATTTACCAAACTCGTTATTAAGACAAAAAAACATTGATAAATTATAACCTCAAAGAAAACAAGCCAGCTATTTTGCACAGATCGAAGGGGAATTAGCTCGAGTTCAATATCATGCAATAGCAATTTCTTGTAAGCTTTCCTTGAATCCAATATACGTTAGTTCAAACACCTGAAAAATTACTACAAACTCACCTTTTTTAATAAAATTGTCACTATCACAAAACGACACACAGGAATCACGCCAACAAGTAATGGCGATCGTTTTGTGTTGCCATAAACAGGTTAGGGTTACCAAAACAAAAAAATCTGTCACGCTTGGTAGAAATTTAAAAACGGTACAAATTACGGACCGGTACAATATATCCTACCTTCCCCTATGTAATTCACAATGCTAAGAGTTATGTGTCAGTCATTTGTTTTCGCGGGGTAATCTTCGCCTCGAGAGGTGCTTCGCCCCACTGATTACGAGCTCAAATTAAGTCGTAAACTCGCAACACTCAAATTACTGAGAATTAACTGACACATTGCTTTGTCAAACATCAGAATCTTTTTGCATTTAGAAAACGTTGGATTTTCTTTCTCCTAGAATGTTTTAAGGCCAAACAAAGTTGCTCAATTTTGTAAGTCCTGTGCTATACCAGGATGAAATTGACATCATTAGCATCCTTTTAAACTAAGAGTCTACCCATCAAGCTGAACTACTTTTACTATGGAAGCAAACAGTTCGGAGCAAAAAAAAATCTGCTGTTGCATACATTTGAGGCGGGTGCAGTTTAGTACCGAACAACAGATTTTTTTTGCTCCGATCTGTTTGCTCCCATAGTAAAAGTTGTTCCCATAGTAAAAAGGATGCTAATGATATCAATTTCACCTTGTATTTAACGTCTTAAATTGGCTTAACATCGAAGAATAGGATTATACAACAGCGTTTGAACTTCGTTCGTGTTCTAGCATCTGTTTTGAAATAATGATGATTTAAATAAATTACAATTTCCATTGCAGCATACAGGTTTCCTCTCACTATTCGTAGCGAGAAGAAATGGCGATTGGCCCAGTTATATTTGATTAAAAGTTCATTTCTGCTTTATACTCATGTAACTACTGCAGGTATTATATTGCTGTTGGTTTTCCAATAAAATGAAAATAAAATAATTAATTCTCAGAGCAATGGTAACTAACACAAAAACCGTTCAAGAGCGTGTCGGAAACACCTATTAATAGGGTCCTTAGCAATTGTATAAGTTACGGTTTTAAACTGCTCATCTTACAGCATCTGATGTAGTTTTCTTTGAAAGAACCCTGAAAAGAAAAAATGAAATAAAACTTGCGACGACTGAACCCATGTATGTTTGAACATGTGTATTTTTGTTTCAATTCTAGTAATCATAGTAAGTATATTTCTTACTTTCAATAAAACAAAACAAAAAAACACAACAAAAATAACTTTAATAACAACTTCAATTTAATATAATCATTACTTTTTTCGTTTCTTTAGCATTAATAGCATTTCTTTCTCAGCCCCGATTAAATTGTGCTTTCTAACATAAGAACGATACGCCTTTGTCTCGAACTGGGGCGTTTTTAGAATTACTTCTGGAAAAATTTAAAGTTCACGTATTTTTCTGTGGAACAATTCTTCGGACAGAGTGGGTTTTAATAAAATCGTGTTTGTAGCACAAAAGAGAGACTCGTTTATCCTGTGTGCGAGGAAATTCTGCTCTAATGGCCGCAAGAGGGTTCCAATTCTTTTAAAGGATGGTTCCAATTTATTTTATTCGCACTCTCGTTGAATGCTTTATTGTTTAACAGTCTCGCGGGCAAGTAAATATAAAATTCATTGCAGTTTTGTTACAATCCAGTCATAGTGTCTTTAACATTTTAGAAGACAATTACAGGGTGTAACGAAACACACTAGTAAGTAATTATTTCTTTTTATCTTATTTTTCCTAAATACGAAACTTGTACTAGATTTTTAGATTTTCATGCTACATGGGTACTGTACTGAAAGGACTAAATTATAAATTTATAATTTAGAACAAGCTCTCCGATGTCCTGGTGACTTGACTGACAGGTTTTTTATACCATATAAAAAACCCAACTCTGGCACCAGTCTCCACCCACAGACAATTCTATGTGTAATGATTATAAAAAATTATGTATGAATTTGTGGTGCTGAAAATAGAAACTTTTTTTTGTACAGGGTGTAAGTGACAGCCTAGCAAATACTGAAACGGTGAACTCAGCCCATCAAACTGAACCACTTTCACCATGGAGCCTACCTCAGGAGACGCGAAAAAAAATCAGCTCTCCCATACATTTAAGTCGGGTAGGTACAGCAGTTTTGTATGGGACAGCTGATTTTTTTCGCGTTTCCTGAGGTAGGCTCCATAATGAAAGTTGTTCAGTTTGATGATCTGAGTTCACCGTTTCAGTATTTGCTAGGTTGTCACCTACACCCTATATAGAGTTATTTAAAGGGGTGGTTAAGACCATCAAACTGAACAACTTTCACTATAGAGATAATGTCAAAAAAAAAAAAATCAACAATCCCATATATTTTGAGTGGAGTCAGTACTGCAGTTTCTTATATTAACATATTCTATTATGAAACAGCGGAGATTTTTTTTCTACTTCGACGTTGGCTCCATAGACAGTTGTTCAGTTTGAGTATTAGGTACTAGGGTGTTTTGTTAAAGTTGTGTAAAAATACTAAATGTTGCGATTTAATTACCTAAATGTCTCTATACAAAAACCATAACATATTATAATAAACAAGAAATACCTTAAAGATGTTTCAGGGTTCATAAAAAGTGTAAAGACTTCCGTCAGAAGACTATAAAGCTGTGAAGTGTAAGTAGACGTCGATAAAGCAAAGTTGTAATAAAATCTTATTTATAGTGAACAACAGAGGCCGGCAGTATAGTTGCCCGGCGGCGGCGGCGACGTTGCCTGCTCCACAAATGGATCCGGCTGGTCTGTTTGCGCCACTACTATCTAATAAAATTATATTTTGTGTTTGGTTAATAACATTTGCTGTTTCCTTCCTTTAAAGTAATTGGCGTTGTTTTTTGTAACGAATTTTAATAATAGTGAACACAGCGACCTCATCACAAGCTTTATGTTTCTAATTGTATCGTTTCTTGTCGATTGGAACAATAAAATGGACAAAAGAGGCTTTGCTCGAATCGGCTATTTTACAACTAGTCAAATCCAAGTCAAATCAGTAACGCTATCGGACGTCAAAACGTGCGCTTTTTATGTGTATTAACTTAATATTACTACCGTTAAGTAGACCAACACAGTGTGCGAATGAGATTCCGACCTTACCGAAAAGCCTACTCGTGCGAAAGAGTAAAACCACTTTTAAACAATGAAGTCTCGGATGGTATCCTGACAAAAAATTATCGCTTATTATTTTATAATTTTCTTTATAATTAATTTTGTGTTATCAGAAAAATGATTACAGTATCATATTCTGTGTTGGAATGTAGTATAACTTGTACCAGCAAATCAAATACAGAGAAGTTTCAAAGGTAAATACCATTAGTACAGTACTACTTTCATAATACTTTTTTTCATATATATTATTCTTAAAATTATTCATAATTCTTTCATAACATGCAGTAAACGTCCTATTTTCTAGATACTATATTATTTCAAATAATTATGTGTAAGATCAAAAAATATTGTAAACGTGGAAAAGAAACAGTTTCGCATATAGATTGATTTCCAAAATCTATCACTAAAACTGACACACGTATCAATCTCGCACTTATTGACATTTCGGTTTCGGTGATGCGAGTATGAGGAGATGGTTGGTCTATTACGATTGTATATTAAGTTTATGGTTTGTACATAATACTGAGTTGAATACCTGCCCAGTGAGATATAGAAATACCATCGTAGAACTATTGACAAGAAAAGAAGTTAATACTTGCTGCTTGCTATACAAAGTATAACACAAATTCACGATCATAATCCCTATTAGGGCGGTCAGATTGTAGTAATGTTTTAAATGGTAGATCAAGACGAATCAATCAATCAATCAATCAATTATACTTTATTTGACACAAAAAAAACAGTATGCAGAGAGAAATGTGAATCAATGTGATAGAGTTAGGCATTTTATCGACAGAAACACAGCCAGTAAGAAACTTTTATATGAAAATTATATTAAAATTATAAAACTAGTAATTTTGGTTGATTTGATATTTTCGGTTGTACCAACCGTAATATGAAAATGTATCTACGAGTAAGTTTTCACATGAGCTTGTGTTAGTAGCTTTTAAAGTAGAAGTCGACTTGTAATGAAATGACCCAGATTTCAGGAGGCAGGGGTGTCGGTTGAAAACTATTAATCTCACTTTGTCATACGTCTGTTACAGCAAAATTTCGTCAGCTGCTGAAACCACAAACACGAAATTTCAGCGTCGTAATACTTCACTTGTGAACGTTAGGAAAATATTTTAAATTTGTTTAGGGTATCTATTTACTGCAGGGCAACTTAGATTGTTAGTTTGCGTAAAGGCTTTTGTGATGACTGATGTGATGATACATTTTAATTAAGACTTCGAGGTGTAAACGAAAATTTTAGGCAAACAAACAAATCCACTTTACACGTAATTTCACCATGAAACTTTCACCATATAAAAGTGAACCTTCAATATGTAAAAGTGAGCCTTATTACAGAAAGCATGTAAGACATATTATGGTGGTTGTAGCAGTGTTTCTGATCATACTGAAAGGGATAACAGTCATGAGTTTATTCTATTCCTATCTTATAATTGTGGCTCCATCGTAAGGTTGATGATTTTCCCAATATAAAGTCATCATCATCATCTTAGCAGATGGACGTCCACTGCTGGACATAGGCCTCCCCCAAGGATCGCCATAACGACCGGTCCTGTACTGCCCTCATCCAACGGGGTCCCGCCGCCTTCACCAGGTCGCGGTCGTCGGTCCACCGTGTGGGGGGCCTACCCACGCTGCACTTCCCAGTACGCGCAATATAAAGTAAAAACAGCAAATGCACTTGACGTTATTCGGTAATAAAAACTTGGTGGCTGTGGTGGATTGTTTTATGCACAAAACACACACTTGAGCCACCACAAAATTGTGGAGCTTCGTGGCAAAGAAAAGTTTTTCAGTTTGATAGTGTAAACCACCCTATTCCCGGTTTCAAAACGATCCTGATTCCACGGTGTATTTAAACAAAATAATTAAAATATGAAATCGACATTGAAATTAAACGATTTCCATAACGCTGCATGAACTTAGCTCAGTAATGTTAATGTAGCATTCAATTGTGAGAGACAATTATGTGCCCACTGTCCCGAGTCCTATTATCATATAGATTACCTCGAGTCGACGTAACGAATACAAATGTTCAGCGGATGGAAACTGTTACCTATTTGTCGCTTTCTCGCTTCCTATATGTATTTGATTGTTGTAGAATAACCTTTGTTCTGTTTACATAAAGCAAAATTCACTGCTTTTGATATCAAACTAGCGAAAATCTGTGCTAAAATAAGCTTTGTAACGTTTTGATAACACGATTAAATCAAACGGTATAAAGTTGAACTTTATTTGTGACAATTTAGTGCTTTTCAGCTTTGTTCCACTAGAATCTAACTAATTGTAGGCTCGAAAGCTCTATGTTTCACAAGGAAAAAAGTGCTTCGACTTGTATTCTCCTGGTACCTATTTCTGGTTCTTTTTTCAAGGCAACGTTTAGACATGCTGACAAAATTCGACGTACGCACGGCGACACATCAAGCTATACAAAACCAACATAAACAACATAACCAGCATAAGCAGCGCGACGTTGTACGTTACTCGACCTACGCGCGGCCAGCTTATGTTGGTTTTCTGTAGCTTGATGTGTCGCCGTGTGTACAAGATTTCTGTATATGCAAAAACGTTTGCCACTGTTTGTTTTTCCGCTTTTATGAGTGTTACAAAAACATTCAAATTATTGTTACAAAGTTTCAATCCCTGAATAATTCAACGAAGCCTTTTAAATATTCCATCAACAATGATCTCGCCTAGTGTTAATATTAAATATTTGAACTGTAAAGGTGGATAAAAATGTTATGGCATGAATAAAGAGAAGTTGCAGCTATAGGGGAACAATGCGAACCGAAGGCTTTGTCGCCGCAACAAGCCTTTATTAAAACCTACTTTGTTCTTATAACGCTATGCTATAAATTGCTCGGTATATCATTTTATTTGGCAATCGCTGCACTATTATTTGGCACTTAATTTTTAGGTTTACAAGATTAATTCATATTCTACTTTTTAAAATTAGGTACTGTCTAGGTATAATTGATCAAAAACATTTTCTCCTAGTTTTTGCAGAAGCCATTAGCAACATTTTCCATTTTAATTCGTTATTTTTGTCTACAAATAATGTATTGGCGCTCAATCAATATAAATGATACTTCAAACGATATATCTTTTCAAGCAGATATTATAGTACAAAGAGACTTTCTCCATTAGAAAAATTCTCGTCAAAGCATCAAAGCTTTATTGATCCTCATGAATTGAAACCATCAAAACACGACTAAATTACGCGACATTCCCTTTCTGTCCTTATAGACTTATCTGAATACGTAAAAAATACAAAAATCGTAGCTTAAAATCACAGCTTTGAAAAGGGACCTCTTTTTCTATGCCAGTATCTTTATGTGTAAAAAGTTACCATTAGGTATACCTACAGTTTTCAAGAAGTAGGTAGGTACACAGATATCTACTCCGATTGGGTAAACGTATATAGTTGATTGGTCTGAGTGTTTTGGTCAAGAAGAAAGTGCTAGAAGAAATCTCTTCAGAGATAAGCTCGCCCTTTGTACAAACATGTCTTTTCGATTATTTTATATCAAAATCAATATGTCTGCGTGTACAATAAAGTATTTAAGAAATAAGCTCTTAGGAAAGTTTCATAAATAAAATAATGAAGAGTTTAAATTGTTCTTATTAGGTTCAAAGTGAAACGTCTACAATTTTGTTTGATCGCGTTCTTGTGCTTTCATTAAATCCTATGTCTGTAATTAAGAAAAGGGCATTTCGAAGTAGGGCTGTAAACTGATTATGCTTAAAATGAAACGGTAATACCTACCTCCCTAATTTGCATAAATAAATGTTATTTCAGTACAGGGTTGAAAGTGTATTTCCATTTTCACAAAACGAATGCTAGTGACTGTTAAACCATGAATTGAATGTTCAAATATAGTATACAAGCGTTAACCCGCGACTTCGTCCGCACAAATTATATACCAGATTTTAAGTCAGATCATAAGCTATCAAACAAAAAAAGTTTCATCAAAATCGGTTCAGTAGTTTTTGCGTGATACTCGTTCAAACAAACAAACAAACAAACACCCAAACAAACACACAAACAAACACACAAAAAAACAGACAGACAAAAAATCCAAAAATTGGTGAAATGGAATCAGGGACACCTAAAAACCATATCGTAACTTTTTTTTTGTTAATATCTTCAATGTACAGACAAACTTCCTGTTACAGTTTTATAATAGTTTAGATTAGATTTATCAACGGGCAAAATTATGTATTATAAATAATTCCTCTAGGAATAATTAATACTCTATAGAAACGAAATTCACGTGCTAGACGCGTTCAAGGTTATCAGCAGCAAGGCTGATTCAGTGTTTATGGGGTATTCAGTAGAGCATCTCTGTGATGGGGTCTGCCTGCATAACTTCAGTCGGTTTAGAAG
Organism: Agonopterix arenella; assembly: GCA_927399405.1. NCBI lineage: Eukaryota > Metazoa > Arthropoda > Insecta > Lepidoptera > Depressariidae > Agonopterix > Agonopterix arenella. The sequence goes on along the minus strand of OV656706.1, from coordinate 10,423,978 downwards.
TTGCTGATGTTTAAAGACCAGTAAAAAATTAACGATCAGCTGCAAGGCTCATATTACATTATGCCTACACTTCGAGCCATGACAAAAAACAACAATAATCTATATACTATTATAAAACTGTAACAGGAAGTTTGTCTGTACATTGAAGATATTAACAAACAAAAAGTTACGATATGGTTTTAGGTGTCCCTGATTCCATTTCACCAATTTTTGGATTTTTTGTCTGTCTGTTTGTTTGTGTGTTTGTTTGTGTGTTTGTTTGTTTGTTTGAACGAGTATCACGCAAAAACTACTGAACCGATTTTGATGAAACTTTTTTTGTTTGATAGCTTATGATCTGACTTAAAATCTGGTATATAATTTGTGCGGACGAAGTCGCGGGTTAACGCTCGTTTTATATATTTTTCCATTGTTTGATCCATCGCAGAGGTTAAGTTGTTTTGTTGAGTTGAGACATAAACATTTAAAAGTTTTTGCTGTCATGTCAGGCAGAATATTCAAGCAATTAGTCCGTTATCTTTTTGATGTATTATGTAGATAGATATTATGGGGTCGTTCACTCCGTCTGCTATCTTAAAGAATATTTATAACAAGGTTAGCAATTTATATAAAAATCATATTCCTTGCTTTGGTAGTTATATGCGTTGAATATATTATATGTAGAAGCGACTTTGTTTCTTTGTTCCATTTTCAAGCCATATATATCATCAATAATCTATGATGTATGGAGAAGGATATAGGACACATTTTACCTCGAAAATGACGAAGAGAAGGATTCTACCAAATTGTGTTATCTCAATGATTAGTTTTTTAGGTGTACATACAGACTTTACACACACTTTTATTTTCCTCTAACTCAATGGTTTGCTGGAAGAAAAGTATTTTAGAGTTAAGCTTGAAGTATAATATACTATAAGTAAAATATTTTTATTTTATGTTTTTGCGTACAGTAAAGAATCTCATATATTCTACCAAATTGTATTCGTAGGGGTACGCCACGAAACTAGCTAGTATTTATCACAAGAGACCATTAAAATGGCAAATTAGACTCCAAATTGTAGCTACTATCTTATTTTTATGTAAATAGGGGGTTGTTGTCTGTAAGAAAGCTATCGATATACCGATAACTAGTTTACTTCAATGAATTTATGAAACAAAATGCATTTTTAAAAAAGCGTTAGGTTAGAATGGCACAAGTTACACCTGGTACAGCCGTTAAGCGACCCCAATGCAAAAGAGAAAGATCATTCTGAAACGCCCTGCAATCCGCTTAGAGAGCAAATCTGCCGCCACATTACGCTCGTGCCACTAACGATATTATAAACGTTCAGCTTTGTTGCTAATTCAGCTTTCACTGTTTATTTATTTTTATTTTTAATATGCATAGTTTGTTAGAAAGATTTACTTATGTGTGTATGCATTTCATATTAAGCAGGCAATACACTCTCACAAGAACTTCTCGGCAAGAAATCTAGGCAAGAACGTGCCAGAAAAAAAAAGGAGAAAAGAATCGTCAAACACTCTCTAAACTAGAGGGGTTTACTAGTAGCTATTGAAAAGTAACACTATCTATCTACCTCCCGGCTCAATCTTCAAATCAAATCCGGGAAGAATTACTATTGCTTACGAAGTTGCGGGAACAATGAAGGGCAACTACACTTCTCATTTCGTTCTCTGGTTAGTGGGCTCGGTGGCGAAATTTGATAAGGCAGTTCCCCGGTTTGGAAGAGTGCGGGTTCAAGTCCCACCTGAGACAAATTTTTCAATCTTTAATTTCATCTACACTTTCGTTCTTGACCTTTCTCGTCTGTCGGCGAAAATGTAGGGCGGGCTTTAAAATGGTAGTGTAATCTTGGTTGCTAGAAGTTGTTGCTTGAAGCTGATATGAAAAAAAAATCAAAACAAAAGTATGTGAGTAGTTTATTTCACGTAGAATTCACTGAGATAGCTGGAGTTGATTACGAATATTATAAATGATTAAGCACCGTACCTTTTCATCTAAAATTGAAATACTTAGATGTCTTTCATAAAGCCCGCAGACTTAAAAATTAATGAACTCAGAAACCGATATGACATTCCAATTCAAATATCTAGTCATTATCGCTACGATAATATTCGATAAATGCGACGCTAAATTCAAATCTTTCATTACAGCACGTATCTTTAAAATAATGTGCGTTAATCCTTTAGCCCTCCTTTGATGGCTCGATTAATAGAGGTGAGGATCAGTCACAGTAACCAGAGATAGGTGAGTATATATAGGATGTTCATTATCATATAGATTAGTCTGCGATCCGTGACGAATGCGGAGCTGTGCCTCACGTTAGATACGCCAGGTTTGAGACTGAAATTAGTAATAAAGTGCACATCTCTCTCACAGATCCAACGCCAATATCTGAATAATCGCAATATTATTACTTTAATACCTCCTTTATTTATAGCAAAGCCGACGTCAAATAAGTGATGAACCGGTGAAGTGTTTTTCATTAGAAAATACGACATTGCTTCTATAATAAAAAAAAATCGTTTATTTCAGACATCTTAATAGATAGTCCATACAAAAATGTTAGTAGGTATTGGAGAACTTATAAAATATGTTAGTAGATTCATCATATCAGCCGACAGACGTCCACTGCTGGACATAAGCCTCCCCCAAAATGGGGGGATTTGCCATAATCGCCACGCTTGGCAGGCGGGTTGGCGATCGCAGTTGGATTGAATGTGTGTACTCAGAGGATGCTGCTGCCCATCCTCCGGTAGATCCTTTTACAACACCCACGGGAGGAAATGGGATGGTGCTATTCTTAGCCGACACCACACGGAAATAATAATAAATAGTAGATTACAATATAAATAAATAAATAAAATTAACATCAAGGGTAGGCAGAGGTGGCTAACTACTTCCCTACCTGGCAGATCTACCGCATGCCCAAGACATGTAATTCAGTAAATCTGCCAAGCAGGGTAGTCCTTTCCGTCACCAATCATCCTCTATCACCTTCAGAAATTATTGTTCAAATTGATGGCACGGTTTTTACTTTTATACATATGATTTTAATGTATTCTAGACAGGCAAATAAAACTGAAGATGTAGGTTAAACTTATATTTAAAACATCAACCGTCGTAAAAGATACTCGTCCAATGTACTCGTCCAATTTCCGTAATGTAAAGTAGGTACCTGGAAAATACATTTTATGTGAACATTTATTTAGTTCTAGCTTCTCTAGTGGAATACAGAAGAAAACTATTATACAGGCTATATCCTTAAATGAGTTACATACTTTAGGTGGTGCTTCAGACTAAAAAACTGAACAATTTTCACTATAGGACCAACTTTCTTTTGAAATCGCGAAAAAATCTGTTCCATAGAAACAGTCAATCGCTGTCTATTGAATATGTAACGAATTTAATTTTACACCCTGTACATGTAATAAAAAATAAAGGAGACCTTTTTTGTCATTCTAATTTCGATTTGGAAAGTAAGTGACAATCATTATACAAACACAATACATTTAAAACTATATTATAGTTTTAAATGTATTATGTGTTTGTATATCTTTCGCGGCGGTCAGTGACATGGATACTACTACCAGACTTCAATCATCAAGGCATGAAATTGCTATTGTTCTAGAACTATTTTATGTTTCATAAAAAAAAGTATATTAGGTGTTAAAAGAACGGATCGTGTCAGGAACACTACACTGCGCTCCAAAACACAACTCGCCGACGTCAGGGAGAAAACAGCAAAACTAAAGTGAGAATGGGCCGTCAAGTCTGTCGAATGCACCAGAAGAGGTGGGGAAAAATTGTTACGCCCTAAATCCCAGAAAATGGTCGTCGGCGCCCGGGTCGTCCTAAAAAGCGGTGGCTGGATGATCATCCAGATCATCCAGCTTTTGATGAAAAATGGCTAGAGCTTGCCCAGGATAGAGATGGTTGGAAGACTAAAGGGGAGGCCTTTGCCCAGCAAAGAGATGAAATAGGCTAAAGGAAAAAAAATCTTTTTCATACAAATCACACCTTTCTGGTTGGTTGAATCTAGTTGTAGATTGATCTACAATTTTTTACGCCTTTGCGGAAGTTTGTTTGAGGAAATGTTCTGTATAAGAAATTAGTTTACCGTTTTTGTATTCGAAAAAACTCGCCGTATTTTAAAGGAAAGTACTGAGGAAAGTTTTTGGTCCTGTTAGAGAAGGTAGAAGATTTTGGATAGGACGAATCATGAACTGAATAAACCTGATGAAACAGAAGAGCTTAGTAAGATTCATCAAATTGAAACGTTTTAGGTGAGCCGGACACGTTGAAAGAATCAGGGCGCACAAATTAGTGACCTATTGGAAACCACAGCAGAAAAAACCGCGCGGAAGGCCGAACAAGAGGTGGATCGATTGTGTTGAGGATGACCTGAGTACCGTGGGCAACTTTACCATCTGGAAAAGGAAAGCCACAAATCGTTACAGATGGCATTTAATTTCTGAGGAAACCAGGTGGCCCGGCCTGGACCCACAGAGGGTTGAAGCTCTGCAGAAAGTAAAAAGTAAAAGTAAAGTGTAACGTTTTTGTGACAGCTTTGTTTTTACAAGCTTTAATTTATTTTTGTAATAAACAATAAAACTTTTAGTTCTCGGTCAAATCGTCTAGCGAAAGGGTAGCTGACATAACAACATTCGCTTGTTATTAATAGCATTATATTGCATTCTACACTAAATAATACACTACTTATTTTTTATTTTTATGCATTAAAACTAAACCTACAGGCGGCTATACCGTGGAATCGTAGTCAATTTGGAGGTTATATGCCATAAATAGTACAATCGATTGACACGAAAAAAATAAAAAGATTTAAAATGTTAAATTAAAAAAAAAATCGAGGGAGACTCGAATGTTTGAGAACCATTATTAAGATATACTTAATCAAGCCGACAAAAGAAGCCGACTCGACGTGTCGGAATCGCACTCGGCTCGCGTACTGTGGTAGGTACAACGGGTTCGAGACGTTTTCGACGGCTTTCTCGCATAACATATTTTTATTTAACGTCTTTTGTAAAATGTTATCATCGTAATTAATTCTTCTACGTTCTAATGGCATAAAACCTCTTCGTAAATACCTACAGTTTGTTAGGGTAAGCAGTTGCATTACTTTAAGAGGTCATTGTACCCATGAAACTGAAAAAAAATTTGGCCTTCCCATACTTAATGCAATCAGCTGATCGAATTTTTTTATGATAAGCCAAAATATATTTTTACGAATTTCCTGTCGGTTTCTTATGGAAAGTTGTTCAGTATCATCGGTACTATCACCCGTTAAAGTAATGCAACTGTTTACCCTAACACCCTGTATTTTAGCATAATAAATGTTAATATCAATCTCAAACGACACCTGCTGCTAGTTCCTGAGCTAATGTGTCAGCGAGCTAAACTCGAATTAGCTTTAGTTAACCGACTTCGGAAGTCGAGATGCCTCCCTACATACTTGATGAGCACTTTACCAAAATCTGATATTAATAGCAACAGATTTTAGTACGGTAGACTTCGATGTAATGTATGATATAGGACAGAGCTTCCCAAACTTACACTGCAGTTAGTTTTACTGTCTATTTTTTTTCTCGGTGATCTGCAGTAAAAAACGCATGACGCCACAGGACGGTCGCAATTCTGATAAAAAGAAGTAACGATATTATTAACATTTCAATGTGGTATTCTTTCTATCAACATTTTCAGTAGACTATTATAGAAAGATCAGAAATCTGACTGAAGTTTGGCCCTGCGACCGTACTTTTAGCGAATACCTGTCTACCTGATTTTATCTGGTGACGTTATAAGAAACATTTCAAGGTATTACGGTCAGTGGCAGAAACGCTCATTAAAGTTAATCCTCCATTTAATCTCTTGCTGTCACTTTTTGTCTTGTTGACGTAGTAAAAGCAAGCAAGAGATTTAATGGAGGATTAACTCTAATGAGCGTTTCTGCAACTGAGTGTTAGACGCATAATAATAATAGTAATCTACGAGCATCTTCATATAACCATAGTAAAAAATATAACTGAGGAAAGTACTGACATAAGGCTACAGATTGAGAGCTGCTGAGATCTAGGATGTAGGTCACGTTAGCATTCTGTATCTAAAACTAGTACCACGGGATTAGCAGTAAACATGGAAGAGTACTCTGCCAACACTTTTCGCTCTTGTCTTATCAGTAGGAAATACGAAAGCAAGAATTGAAGGAAATAATTGTCCCTTGTTATTCTCGCCTCATTGTAGTCCATACAAACATTATAAAAACTTTATTTATGGAGCAATTTTTTAAAAATCAGTCTTTATAATTATGGAAGCGGTCCCACTGCTTATAATTTCCGTATGAATAACCTTCCTAAAATATCTTCAACACAACACAATACAATTATAAACAACAAAAAAGTTCACGAGCGCATTCAAAGAACCTGTAAAACGTGAGTTCCAAACAAATTCAGATCTTATTGGAACCTTGAGCCTTTGATACGTCGAGGACTTAAGTGAGTCCTTCGCCTGAGGGCCCGATTCTGCTCTCTCATCGAGCCTCTTTTCTGAGCAAATGAACGCGATTAAGTATCCTACCTCAAAGATGTATAACAGCACTTAAGTCAGGCCCTGACGTTTGAACTTTCTTCCTTCAGTTGAAAGTTCGGTTTTGAAAGCATAGATATTTTTTTTTTAAATTGTATTTCGAACAAAGATTATGTTATGTAATCGAAAGTAATATCGTTTTGCAGTTTGGAACATAATTAACGCATAAATTAATGTTCTCTTTCTGTTTGTACAGGTTTATACATATTATGACAATTAATAAAATATGATAATATCAAACCGATTCACGTGCAAGTGAAATGAGTTTTGCTTAAAATGAATTGATTATGGAAATAAAATAATTTCTATTTCAATGATTTGATTCAAACGACATATTGTCTCTTTTATTTATTTATTTCATCATCCTTGAAGCACTACAGGGTGTAATTGAAATTTTTCGAAAAATTTTTAGGAGTGGTTTAGACCATCAAACTGAACAACTTTTACTGTAGGGGCAAACCAGAAACTGAAAAAAAAACAGCTGTTCATATATTAGAGTCGAGTAGGCATTGCAATTTAGTAAAGAACTGTTGTTTTTTTTTGGAAATACCCCAGGTCCCCCCGTGGGTTTCATAAGAGTCGACTAAGGGATGGTAGTTTATAGATGGATGTTTGTTACTCTTTCACGTAAAAACTGCTGAATGGATTTAAATGAAACTTTACAATAATATAGCTTATACACCAGAATAACACATAGGCTACAATTTATAAAGATATTGTGTGAATTGTCCAGACGAAGCGCAGACGAAGTCGCGGGCACCAGCTAGTGAAAACATATAGCTCTAACTCCAAATGAAGGTATACAAGCAAGCAAGAAGAAGATAAATTCATCCTGAAGCTACACAGTTGTAAAAGCATTGAAAGACAAAGACTCGTTAAAGTCTACGTTCGATCACAATACAAGATATTACCTGAATCAATACTCATGTTATGTCAGCGTACATATGAGAAGTAGGTCCGATCGTAGCAACAGACGGTCCCGTGTTCCGGATTATCGTTTCCAATAAACCAATGTGCCCTGCAAGTGTACAAAGCACATAAACTAGCTACAAAGGCGATTGCCTACACGCCTGTCGTGTGCCCAACGTAGAAAAGCCCTATTGTTGTTGGCACTCCTTTTGTGCCACGATCGCTTGTTTGTCTCTATTCCTGGATTATATCTACAGGGCAAATTGTAGTTTGTGATTGGTTTTATTAGTCGTCAATTTGTGATGAAATTATTGCTTTCATCTCTATCCGTGAATTGTATTTATTTTCTTAAGTTTACATGACTGTTGTTATGTGATTGATAAAGAACGTGATAAAGTTTATTAGTGTTCTTGTATCTTCATTTTGTTATCGATTGCCATCATACTTATTATTTCTATGATGGCCATAAGTTTTGCCAAGACTAGTTAATAAATAATTCACTTTAGCAATTTAATTCCCGTTTTACAAGAAATTCGTTTCGTATCCCACATTAAGAATTTTCATTCATTTTTAGCGGTAATTTTTTCTCACGAATGTATTCGACTTACTTATACAGGGTGTTAGGGTAAACGGTTGCATTACTTTAAGGGGTGATTGAAACCATGAAATATGAACAACTTTCCCAAAGAAACCTATAGGAAATTCGTAAAAATATTTTTGGACTTTCCATATTAAATGCAATAAGCTGATCAAACGTTTCCATGAAATCGTTTTCTTAGGGAAAGATGTTCATGGGTATGATCATCCCTTAAAGTAATACCACTGTTTACCCTAAGACCCCATAGATGAAAAATACTGCCCAAGTAATGTCCAAGCTTTAAAATCTTACGAACTTTACTTAAAATATTACTCGAATCGAACGAATGATCATTTAGGTAATAAGCTTCTAACGATAGAGCCTTTTTTATTGAAAATTCGTCTAAATCGAGATTAATGAGAATCTTATTAGGTACCATTTTGCTTCTCAGCATCAAACAAGTCGGCGAAAAGAAGATTATTAGCTTTATTAATTTGGTGGGAAGAGATTAGTATGCCTTGTGGGGAGAGATATGAAAGCCGTTTTATTTCTGGAACATTGGTAATTAAGATACAAACCTCGATATCATGGCCGCCCAATAGATCCATTATCGTCTCTAACGGCCTATAATTGCCGGAAACAGTATTATGTGAGCTTTGCGAGAAAAATATATAGTTATTTCGAAATATTGCCGGCCTTTTGTTTTCGACATTTTGTGTAGGTCGTTATTGCAGAGGTCTGTTCGCTTTTGATAAGTAATCGCTTAAACATTTACCGGTCCTGAAGAACTGTGTTAATAAATTTTAATAAAATAAATTCGTGATGCATTTTAAATGTATTTTACGACTGCGCGCTTCAAAGGGTGTAGTTGTTTGTGCACTTCCCAAAACGGGATACGGTCGATAATATATACAGGATGTAAAATTAATTGCGTTACATTGCTAAATAACAAATAAATAACGCTCACAGCGTTAATACGCTCAAGCACTAATAGGCTGTTTATTATGGAAACCATACAACAACGGCACATACATATAAACATCCATGACCGAACCGGGATTCGAACCCAGGACCCTGGTTTGGCAGTCCGGCGTGGTAACCATTACAGCAACCGGGACGTCAAATGAAATTTTCTATGGAACAGTTTGCTTTCTACTACCTACTCGAGACCGGCGTGAAGGTATGGAGAGACTTGTGGAAGAAAGAGTGGCCTCGGAGCATACGGCTTTCTCTACTAGGATATAGAATAGATTATCTTTGTGTGTTTTATGTAAAAATTAACCTAGCTTAATTTAATGTTAAGTAAAAAGTTTTTCATAAAAAATGTTTTGAATCAACTCGTCATTTCAATTTGGAGTTGTTTTAGAATTCATGAAGCCGGCGTGCATGTGTTTGGTATTGTCAGCACGTTACGTACCCGGCAACTTGAGGTTCTTTGTCATGGCTGCCAAGGGACTGTTTACATAAAGCTACTGGCAGACTATGAACTTGAATGTAGAAACACTTGTGTCAAGATCTGAGGGAGATAGGACTGAACCATATACATAGCTGAACGGTGTTTAAAATTTTTACTTTTGAGGAGTATTTCGTTTTCTTGTTTTGAGGTCCAAAGATTATACTCCTAACTTTAAACCAAATTCAAAACGGACTTTTTCTTTCTATGTCGATATACAGGGTGTTCCCTTTCAGCCCTTTGCAAACTGAAACTGTTAACTCAGACCATCAAACTGAACAACTTTCACTATGGAGCCTTTCCTGACGATATTTTTTGCGCGTTTCCTGAGGTAAGCTCAATAGTAAAAGTTGTTCAGTTTGGTTGTCTGAGTTCACCGTTTCAGTTTGGACCGGAGGGCTGTCCCTTACACCCAGTATAATACCTATTTATATAATGTTTTCAATAAAAAGAGTGGGCGCCTGCCTGCACAGAAGAACGCACGCTAATTTCATATGGTGATTTTATAGACATGTATGTTTGGCGATCTCGGACCTCGACATTGCAGTTTAGTATGGAGCAGCTGATTTTTTATTTGCTCCGATCGGTTTGGTCCCATAGTAAAAGTTGTTCAGTTTGATGGATAGACTCTTAGTTTAAAAGGATGCTAATGATATCAATTTCACCCTGTGTAGAAAAGGTACCTCTCGTTAAATATTGTTGCTGTAGGTAGGTATCAAAGCTTCTTGATACCTACCTACAGCAACACACGGCAGACATAACGTACCCCTACGTAGCTCATGAATATTCGCTTACATGTGTCTTCATTTACATGATAGTAAGGATGTATGTAATGCACTGCTATGCACATATAGCTGCCACCAATTTATTTCCTAAGCTTAATATCATTTAAGTGCTAAGCTAGCTAGCCAAGTTATTTGAGAGAAAATATCAGTTTACCTTGAGATTTCTTTAAAGATGCTTTTCATGTCAATGAGATAGGAATGTTAAGATTTTTCAAGTTGCATATTCCTATTCGCTAGTTTAGTTTTACGTTCTTTTAGGGTTCCGTACCTCGAAAGGAAAAAGAAATTAAAACCGCCTTATAAAAAAACTAAAACGTTAAAAAATAATATTGCAGCCGATGACTTTTTCGTTCGCAACATAAGAACATTAATTTGTTTTATCGAAGTCGCTGTCAAGCCGGTACGATTCGACAGGGCTTGCATTAGTTTTTTGGCTTGGCCTGACACCGACTTCGATAAATCAAATTAATGTTCTTATGATGCGAACGAAAAAGTCATCGACTGCAATATTATTTTTTTACTTTTTAGTTTTTTTGAAGGCGGTTTTAATTTTATTTCACAGTTTTCAGTGGTGAATTCATTGGTTCGACTCAAATATCAGTTATACACGCAAAGGGTACATCGATATGAAGCTAATTTTTCAATCGCCGATGATTTGCTGTCAACTATTGAGGAGTTCTATTTTGTAGATCCGGGATGCCATTATCAGATCCGGGTTTCCTTATCACGGTACCAGCCTTGGGATATCTCCTTTCCAACAAAAAAAGAATCATCAAAATCGGTTCATAAACGACGAAGTTATCCGCGAACACACATAAAAAAAAATACGGTCGAATTGAGAAACCTCCTTTTTTGAAATCGGTTAAAAACGGAACCATTATAGGATCACTTTGTTGTCCGTCCGTCTGTCAAGAACCTTTATCGTAGGAACGAATGAGTAGAGATATCAATTTCAAATTAATAGGTATCAAATGTGGTCAAGTAATTGAGAATGTCGGTGGCGCGTTGCGGAGAGGTATGGACACCCAATTATGGGGATCCGGGTTCAAATCCGCACGGACAACATGCCATGTACCAATGAGTTTTTCTAACTTATGTACGTAATACCAACTGCTCTCAAACGGTGAAGGTAAACATCGTGAGGAAACCTGCATACGCTGAAGAAGAAATTCTGATGTGTATGTGAAGTCTACCAATCCGCATTGGGTACGCGTGGTGGACTAATGCCCATTCACCCTCCCTGAGGGTAGGCCGTGGGACGTTTATAGGCTGATGATAATGAGGAATATCTACGGTCCGGTACGAAAGTATAAAAATTGAAGACAACGCGATCAAAAGATACGGCCATTTATTCTATACCTAGTGTTTCAATAACATTTTACTTTATGATAATTCAATATAGTAGGGTTTTACTACATTCTCTATGACGTATTAGGTCGGTAAATACGGCCTTCGTTTACCCTTTCAGCCAGCATAATAAAATTTGTACCAATCTGTGCATATACGGACTTACGTAATAAGTTTTCGAGAAAAATCGGCGTATTTTCGGCTGAGGCCTAAGTATAAATATGTAGACTTATTCAGTACACTTTAGATAAATCGTACACACACACCCGACACAAAAACAGAAGTTTTTAGGAGAAATAAAACTAAAATTGTTCGATTATTATTATTAGTACAAGGACTAAATTTCTGTTTTTACTAGTATTTTAGTAAGCCTAGTTGATCCTGTTTTGATCTGATATGAAAGTTAAGGTGGTTTCGCGTAATTAATAAAAGTAATATTTTATATATGAAAAAATAGTTTAGAAAATCTAGTTACCGCGTCACAAATAACATTTGCAATTTATAATATGATTACGAAGATATAAAGCTTTTAAAGTTTGTATGAAAAATTTCATTTCTTTCTATCTTTTAAATGTTATTTGTGACGCAGCATCTAGATTTTCTAAACTATTTTTCCATATATACAAAGTTACTTATAGTAATACCGTCTACGCGTATTGTGCGTCAAAGTTTTGTATAAAATTGACCCCTCTGCAACCACCTTAAGATGCCGCAATCGGGGTCCATTGCATCTATCATGTGAGCTTACTTTTTCTGTGTGTTCATAAAGATCTATATATTATTGTATTTGCCACGTGGGAAAAGCCTTAATTTGGATTCAACATTACATTCATTACAGAAAAGCGGGTCTAATTTATGGTATTTCTAATGAAGAGATTTTTGGAATTCCTCATAATTTAGTTAATTCGACCACCTAAAGTTCCTTTCGTCCCATTCATAGGGGCTGATACATTATTAATATAACACACGGACCCTTCGTGAATGACTGAGTATGAACAGGGTAAAGCCCTTAGTGAATAATTATTGGCTCATTAATCGAATTTACACACTTCGGGTCGAATTCGCAAGCTATTATTTAGGGTCTACTTGTTCGAACTGAAATGGGTAGTTTTATTGTCGTCCTTCAGGAGGCTGAAGGTTGGGCGTTCTGTTTTCTTGGGCACTCGCACTAGCGAGCAACTGGATTATATATTTGTTCTAAATAAAATAGAATCCTAAAAAAAACATTAAAACGATTTTATTAAAAAAAACTTTTACTGAAAGGTATAAATATAACTTTCTTACCTTAACTCTACTGTGATAATTTATTTTGGTTGTAACATCGTGGGCACTGGCATTCCAATACCTTTACTTAAATATAAATGGTCAATATTTATACAATGTTCTTATACCTACATGGCATCATAGTCATCGAAACTGCGCACGTGTGTAAAATAAATTCTATTACAATATTTTATTACAATTTTTGCTGGTTAGTTAGACGTTAAATAGGATGAAGCTTCCAAGTTGAAAAAGATAGTAAAATAATAAAGATTGATTTAATTTGAAATGCTCTTTGCAAATTATATCCTGCTACACAAATTTTTTTATTATGTTCACCACGAGAATAGAAGAAAACAACAACTCTGTGGTAACATAATATTTTTTTGATTTCCGTTTATTCAACAAATTTAATATATTTTATATTAAAAAGATTTTTTAAAATTTGAACGGAATTCAGTATGTCTAGAGGACGCACTTTTAAAGAAAAGCAAGAACTTAGTGAACAATTTCGCAAAGAGCTGCAATATTCAAGTCCTTGGTGCACTCCCGCTGAGCTGGCCTCGGGCGTTGTATAATATTCACCGAGGAGTCTACCCGAACTGACGGGAACCCACTGAAGACAACCCTTCCAGCTATTTTAGGGTGCGTCATTCGAAAACGTCTAGTTATTTACTCGAGTTATGAAAAGACGAGAATATTTTTGCTGCATAAAGATTCTCATATAAACGTTTCACTTTTTTATCGTTTTGGCACGGTTGCAGAAAAATCAAGTTTTAAGTCACGTCACGAAATTGTTCGTGCATTGTTCACGAAAATAATATGTAAAGGTTATATTGATATATTTTCATAAAAATTGGCACTAAAACATAAAACTTTTGAACATGTTTAAAGGTCCAGCAGTATTCCAAAATAATCATACAAACAGTCAATCGTTTACATGGATTATATCAATTAAAAAATAAAAGAGACGCAGTTACATAAAATATAGTCTCATTCGGTACGGATCAGTAGTGATAGTAACCAAAATCTTAAGTAGAGTAGTAGTAAAATATGCCTGTTAGACACTAAGATGTTTTATAATATGTAAAACGTCATTGGTTAGACATTACCATTGCCATTACGGTGCGGCGCCGGCGCCACCGCCGTGATACCGTGCATGTGGCGCCGTCATTGTTAATACGTGTGAAATTTGCCCTAATCGAACACCCTTCACCACTCGATGGAAGGACTATTAATTAGTTCAAAAATCGAAGACTAAACAGAGCATCGCACCGGAACTTTTCACGACGGCGGCGGCGCCGCGCCATAGGCTTCAACGGCACGGCATCGTTCCGTGGTCCGGCCTGACGGCGTGAATTACCACCACAGAACATTATATGATTACCACAGTTTGGCGCCGCACCGTGGTGATGTGGCTTAGCCCCTAGTCCTCAAACATACTTACATTGATGACGGTAAAATATGACTAGAACTAACATCAAAGTTTAATGCAAAATGTGTAACAGTTTGCTGGTTCTACACTCTAAAATTCTGTAGAGAGTGAGGTGCGATCTTCCTACAGTGAAAAGGGTAAGTCTTCCAGTCTAGGGACCGGTTGTGGTTTAGCAATTGTTGGACGGAACTTTTGCAAAACGTAGTAATATTGTTGAAAAATGTTCATAGCTCGGTGTTGGAGTGTTTCTAGGTGAAAGATTTGTCATTAACTGTATGCGATCCAAATTTTTCTGGATTTATAATTACCATATTTCCTTGAGCTGTAGAAATTATTTCTAAGTCTTAATTCTCTTTATTGTAGTTTCTACCTGTCACAATACTGTTAGTAAACTTTGAACAATTCATAAAGTTTAATGGATAGGCAAGGTTATTAAAACCAGTAAGGCATCTCAAAAGTGAGAATATTTTAACAAGGAACCTAAAGAGCATCGCTTTTTTTCATATTTTGGCAGGAAAAGGCACTTAAGACGTAGTCGGCTTAGATAAAGTTTATGAAAGCGGAGTTCATAAGGCGGCTTTATTAGATAATTTCCAGGTGCGGAGCAGCTGACGTCTCGGATATTAATTTCTGATGGCTCTCACTGAATTTCCCACCGTGATCCCGAATTTTAATGACCGAAGTGTGGTACCTAGAAGGTTTTCGTTGACTGTCACATTCCTAGTTAGTAAATAATTGATGCGAGGGTTTAGAGAGAGTGTGATTCAAACTATAACTACCTTAGTCTAACCCAGTCATTACTCATTTAGATACCTCGGCGATTACGACTTTGTTCATTCAAAGTGATTCTGTCCCTCGATAACACTCGTACTAGTTTGCCAAGTTTGAGGATGAATGGATTATTATCATAATTTCGTTATGAGGAACGAGAACTATTTGTCATTGTAGATAAGTTGGATGGAGGAATGTTTATTAAGAGCCTAACGAGCAACGAGCATTGTGCTGCCCTCAATCGTATTTTTTTATTCCTAAACAATTAAACAACATTTCCAAAAAACAAGAATGTCACATTGTAGTACTGATTGACTTTCTATTTATCGAAGTTTTATGCTAGTAGCTATTATCGTTAAAACCGCCAAAAGTGGCCACTTTTAAAGATAAAAACTACAAAAATTATAAAAAGAAATTTGCAGCGACCCGGTAAATTGAAAATCAGCAATGACTACAATGTGACATTATAGTTTTTTGGAAATATTGTTTAATTGTTAAGAAATAAAAAAAATACAATTGGGGGCAGCACAATAGGCTCGGTGCAGCCTTAATAAACTTGTTTGTTTAAGAATGCTTACTTATCGACCTAACTAACATTAATCAGTCCCTTCACAAGCCCCGCCTACTTAAATTGTAGGCGGGCGATAGAAAAATTAGATGCCTTCAGAAAATAACAAATTGGTGATTGGTTAGAGTGGTCCGTTAATTAACCACCGCTCTATAACCTTACATTATCGAAATAAGTGATAAATTTTCACGGAAACTAACGAAGAAATGCTAAAAGGTGTGGTTCTGGAAATACCCGCTAGGGCACACCTCCGGCTATCCTGGTAGTGGAATTTCGTTTTCGTTGTACGGGCTTAAATTGCATTTTTAATACGACCTAGATTGTTTTGGGTCCAATGGAACGATTATCTTTCTATGCAGAAGGAAAACTTTTTCTATTCTAATTTTCTATTCTCATTTCTATTCTAATTTTCTATTCTTAAATGGCTGCCATCTTGTGGTTATGATGATTTTGCTAATGTCTAGTTTTTGTAGCACGTCACGTCACGTCACGTCAAGCACTCTGCTTGACGTTGTACGGTAGTTTATGTAATTTTGATGACTTTAAGGATTGTTTTTCGAAAAGAACACTATCTTGAGCCACCACTGGAGTTTCGTCGTAGGCCTGTGAGGCAACCAACAATCGAAGAGCGACGTGACTACCCAATAGCAGACCTACAACTCAACTGCAGGAAAACTGCTAAAAACATGTTATTATGAGACAAATGACGGCTGCTTTTTTATGATAAAAGCAAAATAAAAGTAACCTGAAACGGAAGGACGTCTTCGAAAAAATCCTTCTAAGAATAATCATAAAATACAATTTCAACTAAGACTAACTTCTACCGTATCAGTTACTTATATTTCCACATAAAACTGTAAGGCAAACTTTGTCCATCTCACTAACGACCAAGGAGTGTTTATCTCGGAATCAGTTTCTGTGTACCTAAGGGGTTTGCGACCCAAATAACAGGGTTGGCACAAAGGTGTCCTGCTAAGCAGATTGAGGGCGACGTGACCTGAGAAGCAAGTGGTAAAGCGCTAATCATCGGGTTAAGTTTCCTTTTACTTTATATTGACTCACCTAACCTTTGCTTATTGGGGACTTTATTACGATGTTGATTTTTAATAAAGGTTTGTGTTTTTGGTTGAGAAAATCTTTTTAGGACAGGCCTTAGATAATTTTATGTTCTTAATTCCTAAACAAGGTGGAAAATAAACCCTGTTCTTGGATGTCGAAACTGGAACTTGCTAAAATTTGCAATAAACTGTAAATTATTCGTAAAGAAACCCTTTTATTTCTATGAAACTAGAGTGAAAAAGATTATTTTAGAAGCAATAACGAAAAAAGTGGCTTACGCTTCTTGGAAATTTTACACAAAGGAATTTTACTTAGGTAGGTATTTACGTGAAAAAATTGCGCAGCGTTCATAGCATAGCAGTATAATAATGGCATAAAAATCTGTATAAGTTTTCTTCAAAGGGTACCTAGCAACACGATGTCTTGTTACAATATGATGTACCTACCTATAGCATCGGACCACAACAGCATTTAAGGCTGCACCGAGCTTATTGTGCTGCCCCCAATCTTATTTTTTTATTTCTTTACAATTAAACTATATTTCCAAAAAACAAGAACGTCTCATTGTAGTCACTGCTGATTTTCAGTTTCTTGGGTCACTGCGGATTTGTTTATACAATGTTTGTAGTTATTATCGTTACAACCAAA
Organism: Agonopterix arenella; assembly: GCA_927399405.1. Taxonomy (NCBI): domain Eukaryota; kingdom Metazoa; phylum Arthropoda; class Insecta; order Lepidoptera; family Depressariidae; genus Agonopterix; species Agonopterix arenella. The sequence goes on along the minus strand of OV656706.1, from coordinate 10,406,562 downwards.
AGTGGCCCCTTTTGGGGTTTTGACAATAATAGCTACAAGCATAAAACATAATAATCCGTAATGTTTTCAATAATCCCAATCAGACTAAAATTTTACATTCTTGTTTTTTTTGGAAATGTTCATAGATTCTTTATTGTATACAAAAACATAATTATGAAAAAAATTACAATAAGTCGTGATGTACAAAGGCAAGCTTAACTCTACAAGAGTTTTCTTCCAGCAAACCGTTGAGTGAGAGGAAAACTAATATGTTTGGGTAAAATCAGTGTGCACACAAATAAAAATCTACTTAATTATGAGATAGTAAAATGAATACCTATAAAATAAAAAATAATATAAGATATACCTATACAAATAAATAAATATACTTACAAAAATAATAATATCAAATCTTTGTTTTATTTTCAATATAATAGGCAGCACAATAGGCTCGGTGCAGCCTTAAACGTTCGAATGAATTGTCATAATTAATGAAAAGTTTCATTTATTGGCATAAAAATGTCGTAGCAACCAAGTTTGCAATTAATGATGCAAAATGCAATATTTTATTTATTGAAATTGTATTTCGATGAAAATAAATACCAATGTCTGATTCTTAGTACCTAATTGAAAAAAAAAACTTTTATTAATTTTAGCTTGAATTTGAACTAACTACATAAATAGCCTCATAAATAACTAATTTTATTTTAGTTAGGAATGTAAATAATGCAGAATGGAACATTTTGCAATGTAATCTAATTTCGTTTAGACGTATTAAACTCAACTCTTTGTACAGGAACGCGAAGTTTGAAATCACAAACAAATTCCTAAAAGTTTTCTGACAAGAAATTCAAAGTTGAAGTAAAATTGTCTGCATAATTTTCATTCTAAAGGCCATTTAAGTTAAAATCGTGTTACACCTCCCGTGTTTGTCCTGTTTATAGTCGACATAATGTTTGTTTACTCGTGTAGTTTGTATAAATATTTACGTAGTCGGTGCGGGGACATTAAAATTTTGTTTCGCGAAGCAAACAGTCCTTAGACCCTCGTCATCCGCGGTCTCATGTGCACACACTGACACTTCGATCTATTTTAAATAGTTGTACATTATTTTGACAAATTCGAGGAAATAATTCACGCTGTTTGAAGACAAAGGCGCTATTACGTTGGACAATAAATCTGTACAAAGTTTAACATTCAGCTGTGCAAAAAGTGTTTTCGTTGTTTTGTAACGGTACTGATGTTATAGTGAAACGGTTATGTAAATTTTAGTTCTTTCATGGGTGAACTGAAAAGAAAAAGATTTGGCGCGTGTGTGCTTTTAAAAGGGAGTCCAACGGACCTGGAATTCTCTAAGGTAACATCGTACTTGCATCCTTCAGATCGTCGAAGATTTCATATTATGTTTGACGCATACCAAATTGACAGCTCGCCGATGGTTTCATCCGATGTTTGGGCTTAGAGAATTGCACTCCTGCTGCTAGTGTGCCTGTCCGAACAAACACAACTCGCAATCGCAAAGTCACACAACCGACCGGTAAAGTGAGAAGGTTCAGAATACGTAATGGATTAGACCATTTTTAGAATATTTGTCTGTTTGTTTCTGCACTTGAAAATGACAGAACCTATTTTGATGGGGTTTTTACAAAAGCTTAGGGCTTAGTTTGGATAATATCATTTAGACTTTATTTCATCGCAATCGATTCCTTCAATCAAAAGTTATAAGTATTTAAAGTCAGTGGTTCGCGCGTACGAAGTCGTGGACGCCGCGCGCCGCTAGGTAGCTCAGTCATTTTACGGTTTGAGCCGGGACTAATTAATAATTGATATTTTTTTTCGGTATAATATTGAAGAACCAATTTGAGCCTCGAAATGTACCAAAATTAAAAAAAAAAATCACTTCAGCAACAGTTCCAATTTTAAAATTTATCTATGTTCTCGTTCTATTAAACAGATGCAAAATTTTTTTGCACATATTTAAGGCTTTACCATTATACATACTTCAAACATAGTGTGAATATTTTTTCTACTTAGAAGGTTTAAAAAAGTACATTCGTATTCTATTTTCTGATAAATACCTCATTTTTTAAATTTCAATGCCTATTTTATTGCTCAAAAATAATTTATATTGTTATACCTAAGTCAATTATTAATTTAAAAGCCTTCTGGGACACACAATTTTGATTTCTATGTTGCGTAGCGATTTTTTTTAAATATGTTTTAAGATTGTCTTTTTGTCACTAAATGATGCCGGTTACAGTTTAAAAGTCCAATTAATAATTACTCCCTGCCCCGCCTAACAAAACTCCGTAAAATGACCGAATTTCGTACTAAAATTAATTTCAATTAAATGCAATGGTCTTTATAAAAGTTGTGAAAGGAATACGGTCGTGGGTTCAGCGTAAAGTTTTGTCCTCAAGTCGCTTCAAATGCGTCAAATTAAGCATCTTTTCAACATTTATGAAAAAACAAATTGACGGAGTCGATACAGTGACGATACGACTAAAAATTGGTGATTTACCTACAATATAATTATTATAAAATTTCTCAATCGCTTTTAACTTTGTACAGAAGAATCTAGAAGCACATACATAATATTCCAAAGTGTGGTGAAATGAAAAGTCGCTCAACATCCGTTTACGTAAGTAGAAAAGAGTAAGGGGCTCTTTATAAAGCAGTTTCATGAATATTTAGCAAGATTTGAGGATAGTGTAGAACCGTTGTGTAAATAATTGCGGTTGTTTGAGATCCTGAGTTTAAATTGTCTTCTATTTAAATTATCTGATGTTGAGTTCTATTAGCAGAGACTTACGAGTGTTTTACTAAAACTGTTTGTTTTGTTTTACTACCTACTTATATTGGATCATTTGTATCTCGATGGCGCATTTCAAGTATAAGTTCTGTAGGTTTTTAGTAGGGATGCAACGATTCGGCCATTACGATTACGATTACGATATTAATCGTTATTTATTACGATAACCGATGCATTACGATTATTTAAACAAATTTAGTTGAGATTATACTCAGAATGAGTTCTCATAGTGTTTCTTTGCATTCCAATGAAAGATAAATTATTATTATTTTTTTTTTAATTCCAAGCCTTCGAAACTTTTTCTACTAATTTGAGATCGAAGTCAAAAGTACACCTGGTTAGGATTCAGATTTTTGGATGCGTAGACGCTAATTTGCTTTCATGAACATGATTCTGTATAATCTCGTTAATAAAGCGATATCTCGCCGATTTTTGTGGGAGATTAATCTTTTGAAATGTGGTGTGGTGGTATCGCAAAATTGAGAATGTATGTAATACTTCAAACCGAAAATCAAATCAAAGAACTCAGTAGAATTTAAAAAAAAATTATAAAATGAGAGGAAAATCTGCCCAAAAAAGTCAGATTTAGCTCAAAATGAGCTAAAATGGCACCGAAAGTACCGATTTTTTTTAAATTGTGTTTCCGCTCTAGAATCTAGTATTCAGGCCTGGTATTTGTCGGCAAGTACAATCTGATTGAAGTTTTTAATTCATTTTCTTTTTCTTCTTGTAGAAGAAGATCTGACTGACGTTTTTAATTCATTTTAATAATCGTACGATTCTTACTACGGTGCATTGCATCGTTATTAATCGTGATTATTACGATTACAGATGCAAAACGATGCACCGCTTCGTAATCGTTGCAACCCTACTTTTTAGGGATAAATATTTGTATGAATAATATGAATATTTGTATCCCGAGTATTCCCGAGACATGATGATAGGTATCTATGTCTAGTCATCATAATACAAGTCCAGGCTAGATTGTGGTACTTTAAATGTAACTAGATAATTTGTGTGACAATGTCCTATATATTTATTTCTTTAAAGCACTCACGTTATGTAAATGCATAAAACATTTATTTTTTTCAGTTAAATTTTTCTTACTAAAGATATCTGGTCTGAGAAGAATGGTCCGCGCCGCGACTCAAAAAGCAAGGTAACGTAGCGCAGAATTTCACAAAGGTGTAAGAAAGTAGGAAGCAATGGAGAGACAATTTAGCGGAAAGTCGTCCCAGATATCTCGCCTCGCTTGTCCTTAATGACTTTATTTAATTGACTGTACTTTGTACGGTCCGCAAACAACTTGAAAATAAAAAAGGAGAGCGCCAATTAAGATAGTCTTGTAGTTGACAGCCTAGCAAATACTGAAACGGTGAGGTCAGATCATCAAACTGAGCAACTTTCACTATGGAGCCTACCTCAGGAATCGCGAAATCAGCTTGCCCATACTTTTTAGACGGGTATTTTTTTTTTTTGGAGATGACTATCACAGCTCTGCTCAGGGAGCAACTATTGCTTTTTACTGCGGACTATTGGAGGGACGACGAAGGGTCTACCGAGCCAAATGAATGAACTTAAGCAACCGACCAAGGCACCCAGAGGGGTACGGACCTCGGCATAGGACGTTACTGGGGCTACGCGGCGGATTCGGTAGCGGGGATCGTCGTGAAGTTAGTCGGGTAGGTACAGCAGTTTTGTATGGGACATCTAATTTTTTTTTCACTTTTCCTGATATAAGCCCCATAGTGAAAGTTGTTCAGTTTGATGGTCTGAGTTCACCGTTTCAGTATTTTCTATGATAATTATAAGTTATCATGAACTTGTAGCGTTAAAAGGGTGATTAGAAATCTAAATTGGAATACCAAAGAAACAAAACTTACTTTAGTAGAATTCTCGATGAATTAAAGTGGTGGGATTATTGTTGTAGTCTTATTCGTGGAATCACACTAGCTTGGCACCATGACCATGACCATGATAAGTATAAATCATAGAAAACTAAACAGAAATAAATCTGTCCATACATTGTCGAGACTCGAACCAAAAAGACAAGCTGTACTTTAATCGGCTTGAAAATTCAGTTATTTTTTTTTTCAGAACCGGATTTCTGGTGATTGCGAACCAATGCCGCCGTAGTTGGCGATACGAAACTCTAAATCCTCTTCGAGACGAGGATAAACTTGACATTCGATACAATTTGTACGGAATCTTTCTTTTCTTTTGATTCTGTTTTTAGTTCACGACTTCCACTTTAAAAATAACGTTTTGAGCCAGAGCGTTAATACTTCTGACTCGAGTGTAAAATTTTCAGTACATTTTTTGCTATTCATAAGATAGTGCCGTTATACTCATTTTACATAGTGAATCTAGTGGGATACATCAGAAAGAAGAGTTTCTTGATCATAAATACTTTATAAACAAGTTCCATATCAAAGTTTGGATGTTTAGATGTTTGTCACTCAATCAAGAATAAGCGGCAGAACGGACTACGATGAAATTTGGCTCACAGATAGAATATGTTCTGGATTAAAAAATAGGATACTTTTTAAAAGTCCACGCAGACGGAGTCACGGGCAACAGCTAGTTACGAAATAAATGCACATAGGAGTTTTGTTTTGTTATGACACTCTTCAAGAAAGCGATAGCGGCACATGCTAGCGTTATTGCAATGTGACTATTGCTCAGTTGCAGCAACGCTCATTAAAGTTAATCCTCCATTAAATCTCTTGCTCTCACTTTTTGTCTTGTTGACGTAGTAAAAGCTAGCAAGAGATTTAATGGAGGATTAACTCTAATGAGCGTTTCTGCAACTGAGTGTAAACGAAGCAAATTCATTGGACTCAGTTTATGTTGCCACATATAGATAATATGTACCTACCTTAAGCTAAAGACATTTATGCATTTTCCGTCCGGGCGAACGCAGTATTCCTTGTCTATCCGTGGTCTCAACTGTCTGCCTTCAAATAGATTCAATCCTTTCAGAGAAACTGTAACATTTTAAAGTATAATAAAGAATCGCCAGCAATAAAGCTTTTCAAACCGATATATGGCGGTGACACTTTCAAAGAGAGCTCTCTCTCATTGTGGTTTTACTATTATTTCGTTAGAAAAATGTGGAGCCTGTAAAATAACAGTTTAGTTGATCAAAGATTTCAAATGAACCGTTTAATGGTACCTACTACATTTTTAAGGGGTAGGTGCTAATGAAGATAATGTATGCTGATGCTTAACGTATACTTATACTTAACGACATTCTTAGTAACTATGCCGTTTATTAATTTAGGACTATTATTGTTTTGTATGAAATGGAAGACTTTTTTATTTTTTCTCCATGTTGGCCCCATAGTGAAAGTTGTTCAGTTTGATAGCCTAAACGACCCCGACGTGAACTAAACAACTTTCCCTAAGGAACATGGGTCGAATAATTATTTTTTTTGGACTTCCCATAGAAAATAGATGGTCAAATAATCCAAAAAAAAATTATATTTCTCTTTTGTTTTGTTGAGATTTCTGAAAATAATGTATATGCAATTACGATCAAACGTTGAAATGTATGACAAAAGTACTTTAAGTAAGTAGGTACCAAGGCCTTAAACAACCCGTTGTATCAAGTAGTTGGTTATATTTATAAACAAAGCTTCTGTCAGTCCTGAGACAGCAGACAGGCCAGTAACAAGATAAGCGCCGCTGTCTGGGGCACGCTGGCCCTTCTCTAATCTCCTTACAAGACGGAAACGCCATGCCTGGCCTACACTGGCTTTGATATGAATGATATTGTCAAAATGCAAGACATTTCTAGGAAGATATTTCTTGATGATAGAGATATCTAATTTGAAAAAACATGCTGTGATCTTTTTTAACCGACTTCAAAAAAGGACGAGGTTTTTTGCATGGATTTTGTGAACATGCGGATCGAAAAAAGAGTAAAAAGTACGAGTGAATAAGCTTCTTCTGGGTAAGCTCGCTATATCTTCGACCCCATCTTTGTCCTGAGGACTGGATTGAGGTCAAGAGCAAACCCATCTATAATTAAAAAAATATATATAAAAGCTCTAACAAAATTAGCTGAAACTATTTTAAGGAGATGATCAGACCATTAAACTGAACCACTTTCTCTATGGGACCAATAACGAAATCTCTCCCCTTAAATAGTTTCAGCTAATTTTGTTAGACCTTCTACAGGACGTAAGTGACAGCCTAGCAAATACTGAAGCGGTGAACTCATTTCATCAAACTGAACAACTTTCACTATGGAGCCTACCTCAGAAAACGTAAAAAAAAAACAGCTGTCCCATACAAAACTGTTGTACCCACCTACTCGATTAAAATGTATGGGACAGTAGATTTTTTTTCAATAGGCTCCTTAGTGAAAGTTGTTCAGTTTGATGGTCTGAGTTCACCGTTTTAGTATTTGCTAGGCTGTCACTTACCCCATGTATATATTTTTTAAACAAATAATTAGACCATCAAACTCAACAACTTTCTCTATGGGACCAAGATCGAAATAGTGAAACAAAAATTTGAGTTGAGTAAGTTTTGTATGGCATAGCTGATTTATTTTCGTGTTGTGAGTTGATCAGTTTGATGGTCTGATCAGCCCCTTAAATAAAAAGACCCAATATAATTGTCAAACGAACGATGTATATTAATAATGATAATTAAGTGCAGATCTTTACAATGTAAACTCAACAAATGTTTATGCATAGAGTTAATAAATTTCATAATTTTTAATACCAACTTAATGAAAAGTGTAATAATTCTCATTTGTTAAAATATTATTTCTATGTTTCTAAGGTACTAATTAATTTTAAGTTTGACATTCTTCCGTATCATATCAATAATGCTTTGACTATAGTCTAAGTATCAATGCAAAAAGATATTTTAGAAAAATGTTACGATGATCATCTATACTATTTTATTATAAAACTGTAACAGGAAGTGTATCTGTAGGTACATTGAAGATATTAACAAAAAAAAAGTTACGATATGGTTTTTAGGTGTCCCTGATTCCATTTCACCAATTTTTGGATTTTTTGTCTGTCTGTTTGTTTGTTTGAACGAGTATCACGCAAAAACTACTGAACCGATTTTGATGAAACTTTTTTTGTTTGATAGCTTATGATCTGACTTAAAATCTGGTATATAATTTGTGCGGACGAAGTCGCAGGTTAACGCTCGTTTAAAATAAAACTAAATCGTTTAAAGTAAATCTTGCATAGTGTATGTGCCTGTAAGATACTAATTTGGGAATAATGTAATGTTTTTTTTTTGTTTAATTCCCTAGTTGATACACAACAAAAATTTGTACGCCTGATGGGCCAAATGTATCAGAACTTTTAAATAATATTGATACCAACTGTAATGCACTAAATTTTGACAAATAAATGAATCTGAATCTGAAAAACCAACAACAATTTGTGTAACAGATAAAACAAACCAGATCCTCAGAGAGATCAGTAAAGTTAGTAGAGGGGACTATTATCGTAATATCTTATTTTATGGATGTAAACAGAACGCGTTTGGAGTACCAAATACCGGAAAATGGGCTGAGACTGTCGTAATAATGTACCGCTACTTATGTACTATACATATTATGTTATTAATGTGAGCCCTACATATTGGTTACACCATTGTTATGCCATTGATTCCGTGCCTATGAAGATGCTTATTGCTTAGCGCAGGACCGGTTTTTATGGGGTCCGATCCTTGGGGGAGGCCTATGTCCAGCAGTGGACGTCCATCGGCTGAGATGATGATGATGAATATGCTTATTTAGGGTTTTAGTCATCATCATCATTCTCTTACCCATTTTCCATTATTTGGGGTCGGCGCAATATGTCATCCTCTTCCATTCATCTCTCTTAGCCGTCGTTTCAACACTGACCCCTTTTTTACACATATCATCCTTCAAACAATCCATCCATCTTTTCTTCGGCCTGCCTCTCCTACCACAGCCATCCACATTCATACTTAGGGATTTAGTATCCAATTAGAATTCTTAGGTAGCACGAAGTGTGGAGCTAAGGTAAATAAATTAGCATAATGACATTATTATTTGGTCATAAACATATTAATATTTATTTATTAGTTGATTCCATGGGTAATATTTCTTTTTCCAAATATATAGGGTGTAAAAAAAACCCTGTTGGAGCCTTAAAGGTTTGCTTCAGTCCATCAACCTGAGCAACTTTTTCTATGGGATTAATATCGAAATCGCGAAAAAAATCAGCTGTCTGCAGCTGTCCCATACATTTGGCTCGAGTAGGTTTGCAGTTTAGTATGGAACATCTGATTTGAATTGGTTAGCCCATTGGTTGGCCCGTGTTATTGTTTCAAATTAAATTGAAGGCGCAATATATTGAGTGGCACTAACAGAAGTGTCGGTAGCTAAGTTGGACGAGAGTCTAGAACGAATCTAGTTCCGAGATTAAATTTTTCAATATAAATTACCTGGTTTAAACTTTTTAATGTACTTATTAATGGCTTAAAATAGTTCCTGGCAATAAATAATGATAAAACATTTTGATTATAACAATAAGAATCATAAAACTGTTACGCACAAGCTAATTAAGTAATTTGTTAGTAAACAACGTTTAAAATGGCGCATTTAAGTAATAAATAACCACGACGATGGCACTAGAAATCCTAGTTCAGAACTGGGTTAACAAAATGTAGAACTCCGCTAACAGTGTTAACTTCATTAGACTTCGTTTCAGTGACATAGCCAAGGAGACGGCTGTAGTATCGTAACTAAGTCTTCGCCGAGATATTCCATAGTGGCACGCAATTATGAGTCGTATGCACGATGCATATTATACAGGGTCCAACTTAAGAGGATATATGAAAAAAAATAGATTCTTCAAAGCGTTATATATATGATGAAGTACTAACAGTAGGCATAACACGATTAAGACACATTATCTCGATAGAAAAACAAGCCAAAGTAGCCTCCGTTTTTATTTATAAACGCTTGGAACTGCTAAACGGTGAATAATAGAAACACGAGACTTGATTTAAAAAAAAGAGATTGATATTTTACAAATTTTGATTAGAGCAAAATTGAACTTACGTAAATAGTACAATCACAATTAAATAAAGTGTGTTTTACGCTAGCGTCGTTTCAGTCGCGCGCGCCGCCCCATCTCTTTCTCTCGCATCAGGCAGTAATATAAGCTATCACACGCCCATTTCGCTTCAATTATTTTACGACATAGGCCCTTAATATTCAGACGGTTTTTAAGGGGATGGGCTCTTTATCTATCAAAATCGCGAGAAAAAAAATCTGTTATCCCATACATTTGGGTCAAAATGGATTGCATTTTTTAGATTCTTTATTGTACACAAAAAGAACATAATTATGAATTAAAAAACCTACAATATTGCAATAATTAAAAACAATTGTTTTTATTACCTCTCTTTTTTGAATCGCAAACGCCTATTGTCACTCCAACAAGATATTAATCTTGTTAACAGGGTGAAATTGATATCATTTGCATCCTTTTAAACTAAGAGTCTACCCATCAAACTGAACAACTTGTACTATGGGAGGCAAACCAATAAAAGGACGCTAATGTTTTTGATCGAAGCTAATGATATTAATTAAACCTGTATATATAAATATATATATATACATACATTACACTCGAAAAACTTGTTCTCCTTCTAGCGCAGTCGGTCGGGTGAAACCACTATAAGTTTGTAGTTTTGTATGGAGCTACAGATTTTTTTTCTTCACGATTTCGACGTTTGTTTCGTAGAGAACGTTTTCCAGTTTAATGGTCTGATCACAGGACCCTATATTATAACAATATCAGTGAGGACAATATTCGTATTTGAATGAAAATCTCTACGACGCGATTCTAAACAAACAAAAAATCGACGAAGTCAATTTTAATCAAACGTCAAACGCACAAAACTGGTTTTCCGTATTTAAAAAGTTATCAGTTGTTTTCGGCGCTACGAATATTCGTAGTTTCGGGGTATGAGTTTGTTTTACAAAAACGGTAGGCACTCACTTGATGAATGCTTTTACGCTCTGTTAAACAAATTGTATGAACTATGTTAGATATCAATTTATAGATGAAAAGGTACTCAGATACATTGTATTGATGCACTCGATATGATGGCGACCCGTTTAAACTATGTGTCGAGTTATAGAGTACGACCTAAAATAAATTGGTACCTATATGTGGAGGCAACCGACGCCATATTTATGCTAAATTGAAAGTGAAAGTAATATATTTTCTTAACAAACTATGAACGTGTATTCTGAAGGCTTTGCTTAACACGATAAAGTCAAGTAAAGGAATCGAAGTGCCGCGACGTAGATTGAATGAAAATATCGTGTAGAGCGTAGACTAGATAAGTCATGCAAGAGGTATTTCAAGTTAATATAAAATGTTTAACGGTACTAGGTACAAAGAAACTGATTCATATTGCATCATTGACTTACTAAGGAGGAGAATAACCTATTGTGCCGACCCCAAGTAATGGGATATGGGCAAGAGAATGATGATGATTGTCTTAATAACATACAAAACAAAATTCTCAAATAAGTGTCCGAGACTGACAAACATCAATGAAAGTAATCCAACTAAAAACACTGAATCTGATGACACTTTAATTTTATTTTTACACGAGCGTTAACCCGCGACTTCGTCCGCACAAATTATATACCAGATTTTAAGTCAGATCATAAGCTATCAAACAAAAAAAGTTTCATCAAAATCGGTTCAGTACTTTTTGCGTGATGCTCGTTCAAACAAACAAACAAACACACAAACAGACAGACAAAAAATCCAAAAATTGGTGATATGGAATCAGGGATACCTAAAAACCATATCGTAACTTATTTTTTGTTAATATCTTCAATGTACAGACACACTTCTGTTACAGCTTTATAATATTACGAGCGTTAACCCGCGACTTTGTCCGCACAAATTATATACCAGATTTTATGTCAGATCATAAGCTATCAAACAAAAAAAATTTTCATCAAAATCGGTTCAGTAGTTTTTGCGTGATACTCGTTCAAACAAACAAACAAACACACAAACAAACAGACAGACAAAAAATCCAAAAATTAGTGAAATGGAATCAGGGACACCTAAAAACCATATCGTAACTTTTTTTTTGTTAATATCTTCAATGTACAGACAAACTTCCTGTTACAGTTTTATAATAGTATAGATAGTATAGAAGATAGATATTCCAGCACAGCTGCACGGCATGCAGACGTGCGCGTAGTCTAGAGTCTGTCAATCAAACGAAGACTCGACTGGCGCGTAATTTTTTCTCTTTGTGATGTTTCTCTTTCTGTTCAGACACTTTTGACACTTTGAGCTCTGACCCTTGGATAAGTTATATACTTATATGTCAAGATTGATAGTCGAAGCTACGAAAACGTAGAAAAAAATTGCAACCAGTACTGGCCGCTAAACCCTATCCATATACACGCACACAGAAATAATTTGTATGACGCCTCACGCACACCAACCTAAGAAAGTTGGCCCCTTTTGTTTTATACGGAAGAAACGTGATGCTCATTCTAGACACATACTTTTTCTAAACTCTGACCCTATGTCCAGTAGTTCGTAAGTCAATGCATATCATCAATAATTTCATTCTTTGACTTAATGAAAATTATATTATGCTTATTTAACACCACAAAAATTGACTTAAAAGACCCATAAGTAGCAAATATTTTATATGAGATGAGAGAGTATAAACCGTTATGAAATATGGCGTCCTAGAAGGGCTCTCGCTAACATTAGGTTACTTATGCGGAGAGATTGGATTATAAGTTTAGCAGAAATGTGCGGTTTATAGGGGCTTAGACTGTTAGGTGTTCTCATAATTATATACTGGGATACCCAGTTTGGAAGCTGACCAAAAAAATCGGTCGGTTCAGTTTACAAGATTAAACAATATTTCATAATTGTATAGGGTGCGGTGTATAGTCTACAGGTTGTAACCAGACACACTATAGTAATATTTAAAGAGGTAGTTTAGGCCATCAAACTAAACAACTTTAAATATGGAACCAACAAAATAAACAACTTCTGGAGGAGGATGTAGGTTGTATATGTAAGCCAAAGCTTTCTGGCTGGTTTTTATTTGAAATAAATTTGGAACGTCGAAGAACCCCGACGCGCTTCAATTATTAGGAATTCAGAAGAAGATCGTTTTTCGGGCTACAGAGCAAACGTCTCACTTTATCTAAATAAAATGAAAAATTATCGCTAAAGCTTTGTTTAATTAACCACTAGACTAGACCGACTCAGATGTGTGGGACAACCTATTTTTTTCGACTTCGTCTCCTTTGATAATTTATGTCAAGATAGACAGTCGAAATATCACCAAACTCTGGGGTGATAAACCGTGTCGGTATTGCACGCACACAGAGATAAGTTGTATGACGCCTCACGCACACCAACTAAGAAAGGTGGCCACTTCTGTTTTATACGGTAGAAGCGTGAGGCTCTATCTAGACATATATTTTATCTGAGTTGTTTCGATAATGAAAGTTTTTTAGACACTGAACCACCCTTTAAATAGTACTAGGGTGTTTTGTTACACCTTGTATAATGATTTTACGTATAAACCTTCCGCTTAAACTCTTACAATAGCTACAAATTGTGTAGGCGTCGAGTACCGATGGTGACATGACCACAAAAGTGCTAAAACAATACACTGATGAGCACAATGTACAATCTGGCTTCAGTTCCGGCAACATGCATGGCTTGGTTAATTCGAAATTCAATCTTCGGCGCTCCATGAGTACGCAAACAACACTCAGTGATACGCAAACAACGCGGCGTGCGATGAAGCGAGAGCGCGAATCCGATTACAAAAGCGATTTTTAAATCCAGCCTGCATTTTAAATGTTAAAAATTTTACTATTTTTTCTGGTTTGAATTTAGAATCGCACTTTTATCGTGACCCGCCCATAAATGAATCAAAGTAAAATTAATGGATAGGCCCAAAGCGCGTTAAGTTGAAGCACGCAGTTGCGTACTAGTTACTACACTTGGTCCATACAAACTAGAACACTAGTCTGTCATCTCGGTACATATTTGATGTAAAACGGTCAGTTGTTTTGCCTCATTTTTCTGGTTTGAAATTTTCGCGCCTATTCACACGCCCAAGTCACCCTAAGTTTCGATTTTGCTTTATTAATATACTTCTTTTTATAGGCTCTTTAAATTAATGTTCTATTCACTTAAGCTTAGAGAGCATCTTTACACTATTAATGGTACAAAGTTAAAAGAGGATAGAGTCTGCAAAGTCTTCAATAATGAAGATAAGGTGATAAAGGTGACCAGATTATATTTCAGCAATTTAAACTTTTAAGAAAGTGTCTGGATCAAGTCAAACTTTACTCACAACGCATTTATCGATAGTATTTTTGAATTATTTTTATTTATTTAATTTCTACAAATACATTAACATTATCATCACAGGTACCAAATACATCATACCCATGTATTTATTGATGAAACGAGTTGTGGATCTGAGTGATGTATTTTCTTTGACGAAGCCTGTTGTGGATATGAGTGAGGTATTTTGTTTAATAAATAATTGAATATAATTATTGATCATAATAGTCAAACCCAATATATTGTTAGTCAATAGCTGTGATTTAATTAGAATAGCAAGATAGGTGACTAGCCTATAGCACATGGACCGCATAAATTGAGCCCCCGTCGCCTGATTTACTAAGAGCGGCATTGATTGAGATACTTTTTTATTTTAGGCGGGATAACGGTACCACAATGCCTTCGCGTGCTTAAAACTCGTTGTACAAATCATTCAAAAAGAAAAAACAAATCAAACGGCATTACTTTTCACTCATAAGTGCATGGAAATATAAATTCAAATTAGATCGATTTTGAATTTCATTCGAATAAATCGTATAAGCGTCACAAAGTAGTTTCAACTGAAGCATAGCTGAAGGTACTTTGCATGCAACCACTATTTATTCTTCGACTTTCTCCTAGCTGGAGTATCAACATGCATGTTTTGGTGAAGTGTGAAGTTCCTCGGATTTTCTTAGAAAATATTTGCTACTTTCAGTGCAAACATGACAACGGGGTGTTGACTAGCTGTGTGTTGTCTAGAGTGTAATGTAACTATACTATTTGCTTTATGTATGGGCTGGCCCTGTTGCATTCAAGTTTTACAAATTAATAAGGTAGCAAAGTCAAATTCTATGACAAAAATGTCTTCGACTCGGGAAATTGTCTACTTCTAGTCAAGTAAGAGTGAAGGAAAGAAACATCAAACTCTAGGTAGCTCGGGATCTACTAAGTTACCTCGAAATGCGATAATAGATTTTATGGAATATTGTTTTTTGCTAATTTAAAAACCACCTTAAAATAACAAGAGGACTTAAATACGATGATTACTAATTCATCGACTCAGCCCCAGTGAAAGAAATTTGAGATTATGACAGAATTCGAGAAAGAGTCGAGGAATTTTTTATTCGAGTCGAGGCAGAGAGTTCCAAGAAGCAACTGAGAATACGAAATATCGGAACGAAATTCTTATCAAGATTACTTCGATAAGTTATATGTCAAGATAGACGGTCGAAGCTACTAACGCGTAGAAAAAAATTGCAACCAGTACTGGCCTCTTAACCCTATCCATATCATTTTAGACCAATTTCTAGACATATATTTTTTCTAAGCAAGAGTATTAAATGCTAATCACTCACAATACTGAAGTTACTAATAACATTAATTTAGGTAATATAAAACGAAACGAGCTGTTTAATGCCATGAAATAGTCGAAAACTGCTGCCAATTTCTTTGCGTGCCGCCGTCGGTCGACTAGGCGTTGGCTAATAAAATAGCTGAGTATGAGCGATTCAAGAAAAGTCAACCAAGACGCCGATCCAAACGGTTAATGGACGAGTTAACCTAATAGCCAAAAGCACTCAATGCTTACAAAGTCGCCGCTGCCGCTTTATGGGCCAACTAACTGTTAATTTCCTACATAGCGTCAAAAGAAATTCGTCTCTAAGGAAAATATTACCCTGTTTCTACAGAAGCATTGTTTTGTACGCAGTCTATTCCATTTTCATTGTTCGATAGTTCCTTTGTGAGGCCACCGCGCGTTTAATAAATACCTTTTAACGCGCCTTCATTCACGGTGGCTTCCGAGCTTTTATTGCAATCGGCGGTTGGAGTCTTGGGTGTTCTATAAGCTACGTCATGACGACCCACTTTATTGTACTGAAAACAAAAAAAACATTACTGTGTTAAATATCCTAATTGCAGGAACTAAACAGATTCCTATTTGAATACAAAAATATTTAAGACTAGTTAGTTAAAAGGAAACCGAGCCTATAGTACTGCCATGAATAGTTTTTTTTTTATTTCAAAACGATTAAATAACATTTCCAAAAAACAAGAATGCCACATTGTACTCTTGATTGGCTTTCAATTTATCGAAACATTGCGGATTATTATGTTTTATGCTTGAAGCTATTATCGTTAAACCGCCAAAAGTTGTCGGTTTTAAAGATAATAACTACAAACACAATAAAAACAAATTCGCAGGGACCCGTTAAATTGAAAATCAGCAATGATTACAATATGACATTCTTGTTTTTTAGAAATATTGTTTAATTTAAAAAAAAAAAACGATTGGGGGCAGCACAATAGGCTCGGTGCAGCCTTAAGTAACGTATATTCTTGATGTCACCTAATGTTGATTTTTCGTAAACTTTTCCACGATAACATCTCCCTTCAATCACGTGGATTGCGTGGGCTTACATTATCTAATGTATTTGTTGACATCCCAGGAAGTATTTCTTTTGTGAAAGCACCTATTTCCCGGTGATATTGCGTAACTCTGGTACGGTTTTGCGGAGCGGAAAATCGAGGCAGGAGGCTAACAGTGCCGTTGCTTTGACTATTTAGGTTCCGCCAATTTTTGTAGGTCCCCCTATTATGTTTGATTTTTTTTCATGTCATGAAATAATCATAATTTAAAACTAATAATACAGGGTGCCGGACTGCCGTTATTAAATATCGCATTACATAGTAAACAATAAAACAAAGATGTACACAATACAAGGGTTTACCTCGTCAAGATATACAACGTGTTAATGAATTAACGCAAAACTAGAAAGTAGTTTGTTTAGAATCGAGAGCAGAATCGAATTATCATGGTTTCAGCATAGGTAATTTTTTTCAAAATATTTAATAATTTGTTTGTAAAATTTAAAATTTACTGAACCCGACGTCAACCCATCGCACGGGCACACTCACCCTACTTACTACCAAAACAAGATTATTAAAATGTATCCATGAGTACGTTAGCGCTTTCATTCATTGCTGAAATGATACCAAATAATTTGTGCCTCAAAACTTAAAATGCGAATAACTTAACTATCAAAATAATGAAATTATTGTTTCAGTCTAATTATTTTGTTATAAATCAGTTGGGGTGTATGAGGTTTTGCGCTTATTCATTAACACGTCGTATATAGAGAACACAACACAGAAAATAGTTTGTATGTATGGACTATATTTTAAAATTTATTGAACTCGATGTCAACCCACACCGCACTTCCTACCAAAACAAGATCCTAAAAATATATTCATGTGGCCGATAGCGCTTTTATTCATTGGTGAAATAATAACAAATCATGTTCGCATGGAAACTTAAAATGCGAATGATTTTTAATTGGATTAATATAAAATAATTAAATTATTGTTACAATGCAATTATCGAACAATGTAATCAGTAGGAGTTTATGAGGTTTTGCGCTTATTCATTAACACGTTATATCAGGCCTGTCTTACTCCACAGCTCAGGTACGTTTGACAACCGGACCCCACCATGGGGTGCATCGTCGCTCATTGAAATAAGGCGCTTTTTATTTTTCGTTTCTGAAGCGCGCGTTCGAAATTCGAAATATCGGGTTGAGTAAACTATCTGTTAAGGTAGTAACTATTAAATAGAACAATTGTTATCAGGCACAGGCACGTTCTACTGTGGTCTGACTAGTCACACGGTACCTAAAAAAGATACCTTACACTTACAGAGTAATGTTGTCAAATAAATATACGTTTATTATTATTGGGCCCTATTTCTGACCACGGTCCTGTACGAATAGTAGAGTTACGCCGAAAAATGAGAAAATCCAGCCCACTCGGAACGTGACGTTGTCTACGTTAAGCTTTTCTGGATTTAGACAGTTTACAGAATGTAGCCAAAAACTTGTCTTAATCTTCGTTTAACTTTCGTCCTCTTACCTTATATACGTATTTTTAATTACTCTTGAAGTAGGTTTGGTTGATTTTTTTTATATATTTTATTTTGTATTTTTTTATGTTTTTGTGAATAAAATATTCAATATTAACTTAGTACCTTCATGAAGCTGTCATACTTTCGCTTAGCCGTATTGTGATTCGAAAAAAACAATCATAAGTAGAAAAAATAAATCTGTTCTGTAAAGCCATTGACTTACCAACTAATGGACGTAGGATCCGCGCTCAAAATTATCCGAACCAAAAGAGCACCAAAACGTTAAAAGAGAACCAATTACGCGACAGTCTTCGTTTGTGTGCCCCGAGTGGAGTCCGAAAAATATTAAATGCACATTCAAAACATACACATTTCACTGGCGGTGCCCAAACTGTCCAGTGTGACAGGTAGTGAGCCCGTAGCGTTGCCACACTGGATGGCTAGAAAAATCTTTGAAACCAAATAAGGATCCACGAAACCGAATAAAGATGTTTTGGTGTAAAATAAAGTATATTTGATTGATTGATCCTATGCGGGGACCGTTTCCTCGCTCAGCTAACTTCCTTCCATCACTCTCAGCGTCAACTTTCCAGAAACCAGACGTCTCTGCTGCAGCTAACAACAGAACAAAAATGCAATGTGACTTCTTTCGAATTTCATAAAGTTGTATTAGTCTAAAGCCTACCTATCGAACGATGATTTCTTAATGATTTTTCAAGTATACGGTTTTACGTTTATTTGTTGGAACAGCTATACTATTACTGCTAAAAGTGGCATTCTCTTCGTACATTCTGAACACAGAGAGGAGACGCGTTTTCCTGTTTTACGACTTGTAATATTAGGGGATGCGTTTAATAAATTTTACCGCCTCGCTTAGAGCTCCCACATAAATTAAAATGTAACGACATGAATGCTAATGCTGTTTTCTGACTCACTTCATGCCCTTTTACAAGCAAAGGTTTAATAGCTTTTGGGTTTCGTACATTTATTGATATTTAGCCTTTTATCCCAACATGTTAATTGTTCTTTGTTTTTAATCATTTTTTTATTTGTTTTTATATAATAGTATTTTAAAAGTTTGTTTTGCTTTATTATAAAAATAGGAGAAACTATTTGAAAATATAGAATTTTAAAATAAAGATATTTTTAAATACCGAAATCTGATTGGACTAAATTTTAGTTTTCCGAGTATTGTATTCACGAAGGTACTTACTTATTTCTTAATAAATAATATATTTTTTACTGCTCTCAAATATGTGGTTGTAACAATGTTTTTCCTAATATTATTTGTACGAATGCTGAAAATTCCCATTTACCGTTTCGAAAATCGTGAACTCGATTTCGAAATTCGGAATTGTATAAATTATGATTCGGGTTTTTAAACAGGAATATTAAAAATCGTGACTTTAAAATTCGGAAAAACATTTTTCAAGATGTGTATCCAATTATATGCTATGTACACAACTAGCATAAAGATAACGACGACTTTGTAACTTATGAACGTAGTCAAAAATTACAAATAGCAGATTTAGAAACAATAGATAACGCAATTTTGTAAAATTTTCCGAAACTAAGCATACCACATATTTTATGCTCGGATACGATCGAGAAATCAACCACCGGTCGTGAGGAAATCTATCAACAGGAAACCATCAATTCAATTTCAATGTCACTCAAGATATAGTGGGTAGGTACTTAGGACTGCTAGTGAAATTTTATATTCTGAGCATGTTATATTTAGCATAACCTGACTCGAGGAATATAATGGTGCAATCTAAATGTGAACTTTATTAGAACTGCACTCAAGTAGTAGTTTGTAGTTATAACAATGTTTTTGACCAGCCCGAATTATGGTCGTGTGTTTATCTATGTACCTAAGTAGGTAACAACACAACTTCCATGGATATAATTTAAAGTGTTCTGTATTTCTTTGTACTGAAAAGAGTCTTCGTAGCCGAACATAAATAGGTATAAGTTTCGTCTTTCTATTCGGTACAATTTACTTTTAAAAGAATATCTCGAAGTCCTAGTTTACATTTCAACCTAAACTAAACAAAGAACAGAATTGCTGTCGAAACTTTTCAATAAAGATCAATGAAGTCATCGTTTTGAAGCACAGTTGCCTGTTCTAAGGGCCATTAACGTTGTTTTATAGCAGTACTCGGGTTCTGCACGTTAGATACACGCTCCCGAGCTATTTGAGCGGAGAACTGATGCGCGAATAAGTGGCGAAGTTTCATACTCCTCGGTGTACCATCCCGTGCTCTCTGGGGTTTCCTTGTTCGTAAAAGAATTCTTCATGAGCTATTTCGGTCGGGAACGTAAGCGGTTATATTCCTTGAGGAATTTTAAAGTATACGTTTCACGGCTTGTGTTATGCTTGTGGCGTGGAGTCTGGATGTTTCTAGTGGAGTAATCTCGACTTAAATGTTTGAGTGTGATGTAAAATTTGTCTAAGTATATAAATTTTATGGATGTTATGATTTTATGATCTCAGATATGATTACAGATAGTTTCCTTCGAAAACAGGCAAGACAAGGAAGTCGCACGCCGTGTCAATAACGCCTGGAAGAGCTACTGGTCCATGAAGGAGTTAATGAAGGGTAAACTCCCGCTATCCCTCAAACGAAAACTCATCGACATGTGTATCCTGCCTATCCTAACCCGTGCCCAGACCTGGTCTCTCACTGAGTCTCAAAAATCCAAACTCAAGGTTTGCAAAAGGGCAATGGAGCGTAGTATACTGCGTGTTAAAAGATCAGATCGTGTCAGAAACACTACACTGCGCTCCAAAACACAAAAAGCCGATGTTGGAGAAAAAACCGTCGAAACCGTCAGATTAAAGTGGGATTGGGCCGGCCATGTCTGTCGAATGCACCAGAAAAGGTGGGCAAGAATTGTAACGCCCTGGATCCCAGAAAACGGTCATCGGTGTCCAGGTCGTCCTAGGAAGAGGTGGGACGATGTGGATGCTATCGATGACGCGTGGACCGAGCATGCCAAGGACAGAGATGGTTGGAGGATGAAAGGGAGGCCTTTGCCCAGCAGTGGGATGAAGTTGGCTGGTAAAAAAAAGATTTTATCTAGGGGAGCGCGTAATTTCTCTATGGATTTTATGGACTTTATAATATAACATTATGTATTTTTGGCATTGATATACCAAATGGTCAAAATGGACGCCGGTCGAATACAAAATTCTCGAAAAAGTGTCCGAGACTAACCTAGACAAACCTAAGTACGTGTTATAAAATAAACAAACTAAAAAAAAATGAAAATGCTGAAATTCTTTTTCATTTTTATGCTTGGGTAGTTTTTACCCCATTCCGGCACGGCGCCGGCGCGTGCGCGTAGTCGGTCGCAGACATTACGTCCAGTTAGTTGGAAAGTCAATGATTTTTGGTGAGAAAATGAAGAATAAATATCTATTTTTTTCGAAAAATAAACAATTCAGAATTTAAATGTTCCTTATTGAGATATCAACTGGGTCACCTGTGTGGGGTGCAAGGAATAAAAGGGCTAATCTGTCCAATAGGTACAGCATGAGTATCATGCGATATAACTCATGCCACGGAATATATATACACACACACACACACACTCATGCTGACACGAAAAGAAGCAAATATTGAGGAAATGAGATACTGTATTTAGTGCAGTACAGTGTCCCTACGATACAACATGACATTTTGTTTTGTTTAAGAAGCCAAACATAAATTAAAATGATAATCCTTAATTAGGCTTCACTGTCATGAAAACACTCTTCATAGATTATGGCATCAAATTTATTAAGTCAAGAAACAATATAGCGGGAGTAGAGCGCGGTTCGTAGCGTTCAGCAAATTGGTTAATAAATTAAAAGCGGCAGTCTCAGTGCCGTCGCCGACAGATGGCGCTTGAAATACGACAGGTATTTAGCGTGTTGCAACACCGTCCGCCACGAGCCACGTTTTAATTTTATGCTTTACGAGCAATTTTTATATCAATTTTCCCGCGTCGTATTCTACATAATTCAGGCGCCCGCTTTTGACTGCGGCATTCTGGAGGTCGATACGGCAATTTGCTCTCGCCGAAACAATGTTGTTGTTGCTTGAAAAATTATAAAGTTTTCTGAAGTTTTGATGTTACACATTAATTAATCAAAAATATTGTCATCGTCTCCGTTACATGTCTGCAGACATTTTATTATAATATTTTGTGGTGTAAGGATTGGTGTAAGGTTTAAAGGCTTTTTGGACTAACCATAACCTTTTTTATTTTATTTTATTTTATTTTATTTATTGATTTACCAACAGTTGTTACAATAATACATACACATGATATATCATAGAATAAAGGGCTTAATGTCTAATTGCACAACCAATTACAGGTAAATACCACATGCGCATACTAAGTAGCATCAAGTGACGACATAAATTAAAAAACATAATAAGAAAACTTAAACTAGTTACAAAATGCGTTTTGGAATTAAGTACCAGCTTACTGCAGCCAAACATTATCTAGATTAAGGTTTTATTTTATTTTGATAGCGGGATGTGGTCAATGAGCGTTTTACTTTTGGTTTTCTAGGAGATCGATAGATCTGTACGGTCTCTACGGTCTGTGCTAATAAAGTTCAAAATTTCAAAAAAGATTTCTTTAAAATAATTAAGAGGGAAAAGATGATCAATAAGATACCAACGCATCTTTTGATGAAATATTTCATTATTTGCGAATCATTTTGGTCGAAAATTTGAAACTGTTTACTACTGATATGGTTGTATAGGGTCGATCCCTTGGCTTTAAAAAAAATGGCAGGCACAGTCTTGACATGATTTTAACAGAATCGCACGAAAGTCTCTATGGAGCAATAAACATGTCATCTGTTGAGTTATTTAGGAACTAAAATTAAAAAAAGAAAAGAAAAAAACCCTCATTGTCTCTGCTTTACCCAAGCGTAGTAGGTAAAGCCTGACCAGAAATATAAAAAACCTGGTTTGGGGGCGCTGCAAACGACTATAATCTGTGTTATACATACACCAACCAAAGAAAGTTGGCCCCTATTGTTTTATACGGCAGAAACGTGAGGCTCATTCTAGACATATACTTTTTCTAAGCATTTTACATAAATATTTATATTGATGTTGATGATTAGTTGACGACCCGGTTGGTGTAATGGTTACCACGACGGACTGCCAATCCAGGGTCCGCGTTCGAATCCCGGTTCGTTCATGGATGTTATATATTTGTGCCGTTGTTTTATGGTTTCCATAATAAAAAGCCTGTAGTGCTTGCTTGGGATCATTACAATGTATGTGCCTGTGAGCGTTATTTATTTATAGATAAAATAAATTCAATGGATTTAAATTGTTGGTTTCTAAAAATAGAATAAACAGCCCTTGCCGATGATTGGTCAACCCGTTCCTACAATGGAACTGCAAATAATGGACGAAACTAGAGTTTCTTGTTTGACTATGGAACCCTAAAAAGCGAGCACACTTTAACTCAACAATATCCAATAACATATTTTAGCAAAGCTTTACGTCTTTATTGTTAAAACAGTTCCACAGTAGCGCTAAAAATCATTTACAGAACGGCAAAGCGATATGTAAGAAGCAATAATTCAAAGCATACAAGTTTCCCCAAGAGGTTCCACGTTGCTTCTACTCAGCATACGATCGAAGCACGATACGGAGAGGAACGAGATTTATTCAGACATTAACATAAACCTGAAACAAATGCGTACATAGAACTCTTAACATATTCTTAACAATGAGAGCTCTCCAATGACGTTTTATTTTAATAGAAAACTCCACGAGCACTTGTGTGGTGTGGTATACCTACTTAGCTTCTACAAGTGTGTGTCTGAACGTAAATGATGTAAGCACCTATAAGGTCGCGTATATTCCGCGTATATTCCATCTTTGCCATGCCCCCCTGAGATGACATGAATTGGAGACGCTATAAAAGCCTAAACATCAGAAATCACCTACCCTGGCTTAAATCCTCTCTGCCCTGCCCCTTAATTAGCAGGTCCCCGCGAGGCGAGACGTATCGTATAAATTTCGGACCCAAATATTCAAACTCCTAGCAGAAATTCATTAGACGCGACGGTGGCCACACACAAAAAATTAATAATGTTCGCCGATTGTGGTTATCGTAGCGTGACTGACCTGTATTTTGCGGGACTTAGCCTGGCTTGCACCAAAAAGTATTTACGCTTAAATGTATTAAAAGATATAAACTTATTATTATAACACTTTATTGTACACACGGACATAATAATACACAAAGTTGAGAAAACATGTACAAAGGGCGAGCTTATCTCTGAAGAGATTTCTTCCAGCAGACCCGTAGAAGAGACAGTTAACAATAAACAGTTAACTTAAATAAATTACAAATTAAAGGGGATGCTTTAGGCCATCAAAATGAACTATTAGCTTTATTTAAAAAAAAATTCTATGGAGCCAAAATCGCAATCGCGAAAAAAATCTGCTGTAAATAGCATATAATAAATTTATTAATAGGTATCACATATTCTGCTGTTAATTAAATAGTTTTTTCCGAATTCCAGAAAATTATTCAGTTTGTTGGTATGGCATTGAATTTTACACCCTGTATACCTACTACTACTTTATCTCTCACACTGCTCTTATACTGAGGACAGTCTCTTCTCTTATCGTGTGGGCATAGCTTGAGCAGAGCCCTGGTGTCAGAATTTTTTCAGACCGCCTTACGGCCTCTGACGTGGTTTTTATGTAACGACTACTTCCACCAGAGATAGTAGCCGGGACCAACGGCTTAACGTGCCATCCGAAGCACAGAATCATTTTCCTTTTCAGACAATCAGGTGATTCAGCCTGCAATGTCCTAACCGACTGGGGGAAAACGCACAAAGTGACATATCACTAGGTGCCCCCCGTGGGAATCGAACCCACGACCTCCGAGTCGAGAGCCAGTGCTCTTAACCATTAGACCACGGAGGCAGTTGACAGAGGACAGTGATAGTAGGTATCATATTTGAACTACTTTCTGAGCACAAGCCACCCTTAGTTACTTAGTATAATACTAATTTTGTTTACTCTGCTTGAATGTTAGAGTAAATAAGATTTTTGAGACGTGTCAGCACGTTTCTTTAGATTTACGAGTTAAAATACAGCAAAGATAACCTAAGGATGTACGTGGCTGTCTTACACTTTATCCCAGAACATTTAGCATAAGAGCCTAAACGCTGTCTTTGCAGAAACTCTGTGAAAACAAAACTCAAACAGACTGTCACTCTGCCTACTTTACTTTTGTACTTGTTCATCATTATTTAATAGTGAAAAATTTTACAAAAAAATAAAACTTCTATTGCATCGTCTTGGACTTCCGATTGTCATACTCTTTTATATCTGCTACAAAGTACCTACTCCAATAGCCAATAGCCTTTAATCTATTGGCGTCTCCCCTCCATCCCGCACCATTTCGTTGTGTGAAAAAAATTCCTAATATCACCGCTAGTTACGAGAGACTGACCAAGTTATAGAATCAGCGAGCTGATAAATCAACAATCTAATTTAAATACAACACTGACAGCACATCATTAACTTCTAACACACACATGACAAGAGATTTTAATAAGATCCAATAAAAAATTGTCGGACCATTTTTTCCCGGACACACAAATGTGAAATATTTTTATTTTCACTGCAGTTTCTCAGTATAAATATTGAAAGAAAAAGTTCAGATTTGAAATGAAATAATTTTTTGATGTAAATTAGTTTGAAATAAACATATTTTATCTCCCTACAGTTTCTTTTAGCGTTTAATTTTACTCCTGCGCCAATGTGCACTTGGCCTGCTTTGTTTCCCATGAGGATACTTAGTCAGTTTGCGGTATATATGCCATAATATACCGCATATCATAATATACCTAATAGTAATAGAAAGAACTATGATAGTGGTATATGCTACTAAGAACTGCTAATGTTTCAAGCTTAATTATTTCACATATACGTGGTTCAATACATTTTCCCTTTCAAATGCATCGCAGTGCTGTAGCATCAAAACTTTGTCCTCTCGCAATTAAAAGCTGTTTTTAATTATAATTATATTATAATCTAGTTAATTCGCAATCACGATTACCGCAGTTTTGTTTATCGTGGTAATGAGACTTCAACTAATTTTAAAGGGAATAAGTTTATAATTTACAATGACTTTCATGACTCGTTAAATCATGTGGCGTTTTGTGAATGAATGAAAGCTCTAAAAGCCTCAATAAATAATACTTAGAACTATGAAAAACTATTCCAAACAAGGAGTTAGCAGTGTTTTGTCACGTCCAGAGTACGCATCGACCGTAGTACGTGACGTCACGCGCCCTCCGCCTGATTTATGAAAGGAAAGTCGGCAGACTCTGACCCAGGGAAAAATGTACACCCGATAGCCCTCGAGCGACGTGAGCCGCGAAACCTACAAATGAACCGTATTTTGTTTTAAAACAGAGATGCGTTTTTTGGGATGAGTAACTGAAGAAGTATAGCAATTATTGTATTGAATGGCTTTCATGAAAATTAAATAGGTAACTTTTTGAAACTATAGGTATACAATAGGTATAAAAATTCCAGTTACAGCATTCGCTCGTAAAGCCATTTTTTCTTCTCGCATCTTCAGTTTTGCAGAATAACTCGAATAGGTGTCAGTCATGCGGTTGTGTGTCATAATTAAATCGCATAAAGTTCAGTCACGGGGTTATAGAGTCACATCACATGAAAACTTCATATGAAATGGGCTCGAACTGACAGGAAGAGGTAAGCACGTGCGATACTGAGTGAATGAGAATGAGAAAAAACTACACTACTGCTTACTGTTGACTACCTCACGGACAATCGAGAGGGGTGGTCGAATCTGGTGGGAGGCAGGAAATGTTTTCTTTATTGTAATACTTAAATACTCATTCGTAAACTGCGGAGTTAAGAGGAGTAGGGGTAGATATAAAATAAGATGTTGCAGATATAGACCAATCGGAGTGAATAAATTTCAAATCTCATCATTCTGATTGGTCTATACCTATGCGTCGCATCCTCGCTTTATTTATATATTTAGTAAGTATAAGATACTCTTTCTTATACTATTCTTGAGTAGGGTCTAACCCGAAGCCATACGGCAACATCGCAAAACAACCTACTAGTATATTTATAGGTATATCACGTATATCACCCTTGTAACACAAATTGAAATAGCAACATATTTTATCTAAAAGAGACCCTACTGCTTACGAGGGATCACGGGACATCTATCGCGTCCGTGCTCATAGAACATTGTTCCGAACATCGATTAATCAAACGTCCATTCCGTACCTCTAGAATCCTTGATAAACGATGCGAGAGGCACTCAGTATCATTCATATTATATCTGATTAATATGGTACATTCATTTTGTATTAGTTTCGGTGATTAGTAAGGCTTTTTAATTGATTAGGTGTAGCCCAGTCATTTGACGGAGTTTTGTTAGGCGGGGTAGGGAGTAATTACTAATTGGACTTTTAAACTGTAACCGGAACCATTAAGTGACAAAAGGCCTGCATATTAAAAAAAATATTACAATAAAGTACGCAAAATTATATGTCCCAGAAGGATTTTAATTTATTAATACCAACAATGCACTCATTTGACTAAGATTTAACAATATACATTATTTTTGAGCAATAAAATAGGCAATGAAATTTAAAAAATGAGGTATTTATTAGAAAATACGAATGTATTTTTCAAAACCTTCTAAGTAGACAAAAATATTCACACTATATTTATAGTATGTATACTGGTAAAGCCTTAAAATATGTGCAAAAAAAATTTACCATCAGGTTTTTTAGAACGAGATAATAGTTAAATTTTAAAATTGGAACGGTTGCTGACGTGACTTTTTTTTAATTTTGGTAGATTTCTAGGTTCAAATTGGCTCTTCAATATATTACCGAAAAACAATTTCAATTACTAATTAGTAGCTCAAACCGTAAAATGTCTGGGCTAGTATGATAGTTTTGTGAACTGGTTTAAAATACTCATATCGTCATTGTAAAAACGTTGATAAAGTCCCCACAAAATTATCTTTTTTCTAATAGCTGAATGGATATTTTATATCCATCATGATCATTTATGTTTTAAAGAGGAAATGAAAAGGGAAAAATCCTTTTTAGTCCAATCTAAACAATTTTTATTTCAATAATTCAACGTATTATTTCAAGAAACATCCTTCTATTTATTAATCATCTATTCTGTGATCTTTCAATTTCATTTGTGATTAGCAACCAAATTCCGTCATAATTAATTTCATTTTCAACCTTTTCGTTAGGAAACTCTACAAAGGGTAACGTTATTATCATTAAAAGTTCAGTAATTTTCTCTGAGGCATGCAAAATTGCTACTCTGTGAGGCGGACCTTGGAGGCTTCTTAAGCCCATAATAGGCTATGGAGTAATCTACGGGTGGAGAGAATTAGCCAAGCTTACCGCTTAATCTAGATCCAAGCAAGACACTCCCGCACAGGAAAAACAATTTACTCCCCTAATGACAAAAGGACTTGGAGAAAATCGAGTAAATAAGATTTTTACTCGCGGTTAGAGGAAATTCCTGCAAGTGCTCGGTGTTGTTTGTTCGTTATCTAATTACAAGAAGAGTTGGAAAATTGTATCCGTTAGGAAGTTTTCTATCGTTTACAAAATAAACGTTTACTTACTCAAATAAATAAAATATTTGTATATCTACAAAATCTAGCTATTCAATTGGGACTGGATAATCGGAGTGAAAAAACAATGTTAAATAAGGCAGCCTATCTATCTGTGTGCCAAATTTTATCCAAATCCGTTCAGCCTTGTAGCTATGCGTGATTGAGTCACAAAGCTCCAAATAGTCTTTCACAATTAAAATATCTTATCCTATTAGGATAGGGTTGTCCATTATTTTACTGTATATTAGAAAAGAATTTGGGTTAAAGATACAGAATCAAATTACATTTTCGTATCGTTAATTCTCCTCTGTTATGTTTTTGGAACAATAAAGCGGAAGAATTACGTAGAAATTGTAAATAAATTGGAAATGGAACAGACAAACAATATTAACACGTTTGCTGATGAACTTGGTCACGAATTAAATCGTGTTTTGTATTTATTGGGGACTTCATTTGAACGAGAAACGAAGTGGCAGATTGGCACTGTTATTGACAGCGTCTGCTATAGAATCTGTATTTTTTTCTCGATTGAACATCAATTTTATAAATCACTTGAGTTTACACGCGACTTCGTTCGCACGGGCTCCCATCATCGTAGCGACAATCGACATACATAATATACTAGATTTTAAGTCTAAACATAAGCTAATACCAACAAAAAGTTTCATCAAAATCGGTCCCCTAATTTTCCCGTAGGTTTTAGCGTGATGCGCGAACAAACAAACAAGCAGATAGACAAAAAATAAAAAAATATATATAATAATTTTTAGCACTTTGTATAACTTATGATGGGAAACTAAGTCAAACACTCCCAACAACCTCATTCTACACCGTAACTCACTAATCTATCTATCTATACTATTATAAAACTGTAACAGGAAGTTTGTCTGTACATTGAAGATATTAACAAAAAAAAAGTTACGATATGGTTTTTAGGTGTCCCTGATTCCATTTCACCAATTTTTGGATTTTTTGTCTGTCTGTTTGTTTGTATGTTTGTTTGAACGAGTATCACGCAAAAACTACTGAACCGATTTTGATGAAACTTTTTTTGTTTGATAGCTTATGATCTGACTTAAAATCTGGTACATAATTTGTGCGGACGAAGTCGCGGGTTAACGCTCGTACTATTATAAAACTGTAACAGGAAGTTTGTCTGTACATTGAAGATATTAACAAAAAAAAGTTACGATATGGTTTTTAGGTGTCCCTGATTCCATTTCACCAATTTTTGGATTTTTTGTCTGTCTGTTTGTTTGTTTGTTTGAACGAGTATCACGCAAAAACTACTGAACCGATTTTGATGAAACTTTTTTTGTTTGATAGCTTACGATCTGACTTAAAATCTGGTATATAATTTGTGCGGACGAAGTCGCGGATTAACGCTCGTATTAAATAAACTTCTAAACCTATTAATTTTGCACTTTCCTCTTAAATCCCAGAATACCAGTCCAACTTTAGCATTCAAGAATTTAATTTAGAATACATCAATTACGTAAAATCTCTTTGTTTCAAAAGAAAATTGGATGGAAAAAAGAGGTCTTCCACAATGTGATTGTGCTTCACACTAGCTTGTGATTAACATTCACCGAGCGCAGGGACGCTCTTTAATGGTTTCAATTGTGCAGAAAATTTTATTGCATTCAATAGGTCTGCGGAGAAATTTAGCCCCGAGCTGGCTGGCTTTTAAACCGCACCTTTGAATCGGTTCTATGCCAACTCAAGTCGCTACTTTCGTAGGTAGGTTTGCAATTTTCAAATAGTAAACGATGGAAATCAAATGCTTATTGCTTTTATTGAACGTCGAGATTTACCTTTGTAATATAGGATACCTTTGTCATACTTTTTTTATTAATTAATTAGTGGACTCTTGCTTAGCACTGCATTTCTGCCAGTGTCAAGTATTTTGTGCGAGTCTCTATTCCAATCTTAAGGATTGTTTTGAAAAAACACTGCTGAGAAGAAATTTCAAAGCCTCGTGGTAAGCAAAAACGCAGACCGCGCGAACACCACGCGAAAGACAACCGTTCGCGACAAACAAAACTTGTAACGTGACTGCATCTAATACCTAATTAGGTTCTCGTCTGTGAGATGGCAACAATCAGCCCAACTGTCAAGTGCGACATCTGTAAGCGGGCTACAAGTAGCCCTCAAAACATTAATTTTTAAATTTTACATGGAAATCAAAACAAATATAGGTAACCTCATATTGAAAGTCGTATATCAGCTTTATTGTAGCATTGCATTTGGAATAAATAATAGAAATAGGTAGACAAACTAATCTATAGTAATAATTAAAGTAAAAACCCATAATTCATAATAGAATTGGTAATTTTACAGTTTTTAAAAACTTAGGACCAAAGGTAACCCCTGTGAGGTTGGCAGAATTCAGCCCTCACAGGAGGAGGGGGGGGGGGGGGGGGGGGAGAGTCGCAGTTCATCAAACGTCACATACGAGAGGTTAAGAACCTTTTGTGTTATCTTTATCTGTGTCAAATGAATTTATAGCTCATAGAATTCCATTTCCGGCAAAGGAATTTCCTCTTACAAATAAGGGTGAGAGGAAGTTGGCTATCCTACTTCACCAAGAGTGCCCAGTGTCGATTGGAGAAAGTAAGTTAGTGGGCATGAACTATTTATAGACCACGGCGTTTCATTAAGATCGATTTACCTACTCGTGTAAATATGGGTCATTATCAATGAGTTTTGTAAGTCATTACCTACTCATTATTAACGAATGACACATTACATTTTTTTATTCTTTGCTGACGTCATCTTATAATCACCCACGAAATTGCCAGGCCCCTGGAGCCTGCCGGACCCATAATATTGACTTGGTTTTCAATCTTAGTTCGTTCTAAGAGATGTCAATCATTTACAGTCATTGTGGTGCTTGTATATAGGTAGGTAAGTCCAGCATTATTAATGTAAGTATTCTTAGTTTTTGAAGAATGATTCTTTATTGAAAATAGATACAATAACATTAGATTAGATTACTATGTATTAAATTAACTATTACAATTTTGAACTAGTATGTACTATATTAATAAAGTACACCTATACCGACCGTTGGAGTCATACACCAAGAATTTTCGCTTACGCTGAGTTGAAGTTAAGTAAAATTGAATGAAAGCCCCAACAGAGAGAAATAAAGAACCTCGCGATGTTGCGGAAAATCATTGACACTAATTTCTTTTGAAACACTAATGCCATCTATAGATTGCGCCAATGTAGGATTCATATTTTCTTATCTTTCATGAAATATAAAAACATTTTTATAATAATATAAAACCGCCTTCAAAGAAAACTAAAAATTTAAAAAATAATATTGCAGTCGATTACTTTTTCGTTCGCATCATTAGAACATTAATTTGTTTTATCGAAGTTGCTGTCAAGCTGGTACGATTCGCGTCAGGGCTTGCATTAGTATTTTGGCTTGGCTTGACACCGACTTCTATAAAACAAATTAATGTTCTTATGATGCGAACGAAAAAGGAATCGGCTGCAAAATTTTTAAAATTTTTAGTTTTTTTGAAAGAATTTCTTAATGAGTATGTGAAGTCTACCAATCCGCATTGGACACGCGTGGTGGACTAACGCCCGTGCACCCTCCCTGAGGGTAGGCCTGTGCCCTGTAGTGGGTGTATGGATGATGATGGTCACTCTTATTGCGTTTTACAAACATTTATATTTCAATTTTGTTTAGTATTGGAAACCCAAACCTATGATCGTATAGATACATATATTATTATGTAATTAATTAATTAATAGATATACACATAATTCATAATATGGGTTTGTTTTAGAATATTAAAGTTTCAGAGCAAATCGGACGGTTTTATTCGCTATTAATTAATCCGTCTAGAAGCGTCAGGTCAATATTTGAATTCCAACTTCGACAATAGTTCTGTTTTCTCTTGGTGGAGCATAGATATACCTTTAAACCTAGTTATGTTACATTATTATATAATTTATCTGTCACATACGATGACTATGTAATGTATGCAAAGGAATACATACCCTTGATACACAATCATAATAGGCAGTTTATATAAATATCAAACTCCGCAAAGAGCAATCTAAGACCTCAAAACTCAAAATTTTTTATTCAAAATTATATAACATAGATAGCTTTTTGACGTCAATTTTTGACTCTAACACCGTGTCGGAAGGTGTTCCGTTGAGAGAAGATGCGGCCAGAAACTCTACAACACACATCTTTTAAACAAAATAAAATATACAAAGTACAATTAAAATACAAAAGAAAATTGCATTACATAGTGTAACATTGTCAAGACCAAACATTTTGTTCATTCAAATAATCATCGAGTTTATAGTAGCCTTTTTTACAGAGGACTTTAACATGGGACTTTTTGTCTGGCAAGTTTAGAACATCCTCTGGTATCTTATTATAATAGCGTATACAGTGCCCCAGTATTTTTATTATATGATATGTAATTATGAACCTCATTACAGGGCAGACGCCACTTACCAATATTGAGGCTGTGGTGAATTGATTATGGCATTTTTTATTCATAGTCATCTACCCTGCCGACGTGGCATACGGTATTGTATTGCCTCCACACACTCACGCGATCTTAGGTAACCCCGCTGTACATAGACTAGTCTATAAGGTATAAGGTAATTGTTACTATTTAAGGTCCGCCACATACATACGGAATAAATCTGATTCGGAATTGGCTCCGCATGGAGTGTTGCCGCTTTCAGAGACTTTTTCACTAGATCTAGTGATTTTTTTATGTCTTAGGTGGCATTTTTCAAAGATTTACAGTCATATCACACAAGTGATTTTTGAGCGTAGGTGTTGATGGAACGATACCGTATCGTGATGGTGCAGTTGCGACGTCGTTGCGGTAAAGTTGCGAAATGCTACGCTCAAAAATAGCTTGTGTGATAATGGTTCATGCCATTTTGTATGCAGATTATGTCTAATGTTAAAACTATGGATATTCTTTGGATATAGTTGCATAATATTGAAATACAATTTACAAATCATCATCGTAACGTCATGACATCATCACATGATAGAAATTATCATGTATTGAAGTTGTTTGTTTTGCTTTAATAAATACTTAAAAATGCAATTGTCAGTCTTTTGGCGTTTCATACATTTTTATTTTAGGCATTTTTTGAACAGCACTCTGTCTGTTTGTGGCTGACCTTACTTAATAGAAGAGTCGAGGTACAGCGTAGGATTATAGTAGGGTTGTCAAATGCATAACGAAAAGGTTTACGAACAACTATTTATTTTTAAAACCTTGAATAAAACTAAGTATATAACAACCATTTCTATTAGAGGATCGGACGGAAAGATTCCGGTTTAAAAATAGTTCTATACCACAGAGCATTATTAGAACAAAAGTATCTGTATCAATGATAGAAGCTTTATAACAGCTAGAAAAGCATTAAAATAAATAAAAATACTAAAAATAACTAATGAACTTTCCCCTTTTCGTTAAATAACTAATAATTTAATATTATGAAAGCAACACTGTTTCCTAGAATTTAAGCCGAACTGCAATTTCCGACTTTAAAACAACGGTGAACATTTGCTTTAGCTATTTAATATTGAGGAATAAGCCAACGCTTTTGAGTCAACTTGTTCAGCTGCATTAAAATTAATAGTTATGCCACAAAATTACCGTTTCCGAATGAGCATAATTTAATCTACAGAATTCTTCTGCAATAAAAAAATTAATAAAAAAACTATTAATAGGTATCTTGGACAAGGGGGAATAAGGGGAATAATAGGATAAAGATTTGAATAGGGGGATAATCAGACCATTGGAGAAAAATAATTCGCATAATTATTGCCATCAAATTAAAACATAAAGTCAGCAACATGCTTTGTCAAAACCTTAGGGTGCGTCCACATCTGGCGAACGCGCGACGATTGTGCATTCGCCGCGCGTTTGCCAGATGTAGACGCATCCTTAGATAAACAGTTAGAGATCAGCAACATGTTTCGTCAACTTACCAGTCTAAAATCTAACACAGGCTTCGTCAGTAACAAAAGAAAAACCAACTTAAACG
This sequence comes from Agonopterix arenella, assembly GCA_927399405.1. Classification (NCBI taxonomy): domain Eukaryota; kingdom Metazoa; phylum Arthropoda; class Insecta; order Lepidoptera; family Depressariidae; genus Agonopterix; species Agonopterix arenella. Next base: position 10,371,776 of record OV656706.1, on the reverse strand, counting down.
CCCTCCGCAACCACCATTAAATTAACTAACTTATCTATGGGACGAAAGGGGTTCACCTACTACAGTCATCCATGCAACGCTCATTACACGCCCCGTCGATGCCCAAGTCCGGTCACTTCAACCAAATCAAAGACGTTCTGTTTATAATAATTCAAGAAAATACATTATAATTAATAAAAAAATACTTAAGTGATCATATTCGATGCAAACGACTTTCGACCAAGTAAGCACTATAGGCTGTTTAATATGGAAACTGTTTAATATCGAACCCAGGACCATGGTTTCGCAGTCCGGCGTGGTAACCATTACACCAACCGGGTCGTATATGTATTCCGTGCTAAGACTATGTTATTCTGTTAGAACTAGTCCGTCTCAGCATTTTTTAGTATGGCACCAAAGCTGTAGGGCCATTTTCCTTGGTTTTAGTATTAAGGTTTTTGAAAATATTATTTTCGTACATTTTTGATGAAATAAAACTTACAGCTACAGCTTTTGTGCCATAATAATAAATGCTTAGATTGATAAGTCCTAACAGAATATAGCATATATTTTTTGTTGGCCGGCACTTTCACATTTGGAACAAAAATGTATGAAACGCCGATGATGTCCTTTCCGACCCTGAATGAGTTGGTTTTTGTTATTAAAAAAATAAAGTAGCAAAACGCGCGTTATCATTTCGCTAATGACGGAACTCGAAACTTTGTAAAATAATACACTTCGTAGAATTTTTACACAAAACAATTATTTTTAAAATATAGTCGTTTGTTTTTTAAAAAAGACAAATATTTTTAGGGTTCCGTGCCTACCCCAATAGAACAAAACGGTACCTTTATAGGATCACTGTCTATCTGTCTGTCCGTCCGTCTGGCAAGACCTTTTTTCTCAAGAACGGGTAGAGGTTATCAAGTTGAAATTAAAATCAAATACCTACTTGAAGGTGTAAAAAGTTCAAGCTTTTAAGTCAATGCACATTTATTTTAATACTCGCAAACTCACTCAATAAATCCTATATACGTACTTCCTGTTGCCCTAGAAGTCATATTCGTACTTGTCAGGGTTTTTTTACTTTAGTTTGCTTTCTCCATTTCATTCCTTTCTCTAGATCACTATGAAGGGCTTCGTAGAAGATACAATAATGGAATTCGGGTCGATTCAAGATTCGAGAGACCCTATAATATTGGCCATTTACAAGGGCCTTTACGACAGTTCACAACTGATTGCTATTGAAGATATCTTGTCGGTTACTTCTATTGTACTTCAAGAATAGATACTCTCCAATACTTTCCTTTTTCCATCAACTGATTCAATTTCACTTAAGAAGTGTTTTTGTTATAGTTCCATTGATTGATTGAGTCTTAGAAGCTTATGTACTTCCAGAAATAAAACAATCTTTCAATAAAGCGTTGTTCATCCGTGCTTGTTTTTAGGGATCCGTACCCAAAGGGTGACAACGGGACTCTGTTACCAGAAAATTGGTCCTATCCTAGAAGAGCGGCTCTCTATGCAAGGAGCGAAACAGGTGAAAATAGACTCGCACGTAAGGACAAAAAATTTATAGATAGGGATAGTTCTAGCGTTCTTCTGTACTACGCTGTCCATCCGTCTTAACTCTAAATCAACTCCACTGCCATGGCTTCCTGTTCTCTCGCACGTCCCTCCACCGGAGCTCCGCAGGAATAAAGCAGCTGGCAAAGAATGGAAAAAGTGCTTTCAACAGAATCACCAAATACCCATGCCTATAAGGAAAACGCTGGAGACTATTCCTACTTACCGTCTCCCGTCCAGATCACCTATCTGGACCGACGATTGAATTCACTCCCAGTACGATATTAATAGTGCATGGCGGTCAGATTGGGGCCTTTTTGATCATCTGCATGCAAGCCTCGTGCGAGACCCGACTGTCAAACCGGCTGGTTTTGATAAGGACCGGAAGACATGGGCTAAGCTAAACCAGTTCAGAACTAACCACGGATGGACCAACCACCATCTCTACAAGTGGGGCCTGAAGGAGTCACCGATGTGCGACTGCGGGGCACCTGACCAAACCCTCACCCATGTGGTAAATGAGTACACCTTGCGCCGTTTCCCCGGTGGAATTAAGGAACTCCATAGATTAACCCCGGCAGCAGAAGACTGGCTCCAAGCAGGAAGATAAAAAAAAATGCCATCCGATATGATGATGATGAGGTAGCCCAGTCATTTTACGGTTTGAGCCGGGACTAATTAATAATAGATTTTTTTTCGGTATAATATTGGGGAGCCAATTTGAGCTTAGAAATGTACCAAAATAAAAATAAAAATCACGTCAGCAACAGTTCCAATTTTAAAATTTAGCTATTATCTCGTTCTAAAAAACCTGAGGCTTTACTATTATAATTATATAAATATATTCGTATTTTCTAATAAATACTTGTTTTTTTTTATTTCAATGCCTATTTTATTGCTCAAAAATAATTTATATTGTTAAATCTAAGTCAGATGAGTGCATTGGTAATATAAATTATTAATTTAAAAGCCTTCTGGGACACACAATTTCGATTTAAATATTGCGTAGCGATTTTTTTTTAATATGTTTTAAGATAGTCTTTTTGTCACTAAATGGTGCCGGTTACAGTTTAAAAGTCCAATTAATAATTACTCCCTACCCCGCCTAATAAAACTCCGTAACATGACTGGGCTAAGGGCTGTATCTTTTGAACCGTAATAGGTAGCTGGTTGAAATGTTCACGGGACATGTGTCATTATTTTGGATTTGCTATCAAATAATTCTAATTACAAAATTAAGAGGCTTCCCCGTATAAGAAAGGTTTTTTTTATTGATCCGTAAAAAACAATACATACAACTTCATAAAGCCTGATCAGAAAAATAAAAATCCTGCTTTGGAGGCGCTACAATCGACTATAACCTTTAATTACAATGTTTCATGTACAAAAGTTAGTTCCAATAATTTTCCGCAACATGGCGGGTTTGGAAGCGTTACATTTGGTCTGACTCAAAGATAAAACAACAAATAGTAAAAACTGGTCTAGTTTTTTTTTTATTTATTTAATTATAAATTCTTTATTGTACACAAAAACATAATTATAAAAAAAATTACAGTAAATCGTGATGCACAAAGATGAGCTTATCTCTAAAAAAAGAGTTTTTATTATAAGAAAAATGACAAAAGATTTAAATAAATAAATAAAATAAATAAATTCACTTTATTGCCACACAAAAATACAAAAAAGGTACAGAAACAATAAACAGATTCATCAAACAGAAAAATTGAACAACTGAAATTTCATAAACCATCGGAGGTTTATCCGGAAGTGCAATATAAAGTTCGTGTCAGGCTTGCGCTAAGAATCCCGGAGAGAACAAATTTTTTTGGTAATATTGTATGGCAGAACGGAACCCTCAGTGCGCGAGTCCGACTCGTACTTGGCCGTTTTTTTACTTAACTTCACTATTAGTATGCGAAAACATAAATAGTGAAGTTAAGTAAATGTTTCTCTATTCCTATAAATAGGTACGTAACTAAGTAGGTACCTATAGAGAAACATTTTCCGTTTTTGTCAAAAGTCTTATAACTATAAATGAAAGGGGTACGTAGGTACAAATTCCAAGCGCGGAACGAAGCATCTTACTAGTATTAAAGGCTCGTTAATGAGGCTCGGTGCCGCTCTTGAATTTTTTCCCCTCTTCCTTTCCTTAACATCAAAAGTTTCCCTTTGCGAAACGCTAACGAGAATTTCCATGTTAATTGCCCTCCGCTCCCGGAATATATAATTGCATATATTGTTTCTCTTGTTCCAACGACGGGAAGTGGGAAGAGATTTTGTGATTATTTGTACTCTCTAATTAGAGTTCTGATAAGAAAACTCCTTTAACACAATTCAGTAAAGTTAATTTTGCTTCGTACGCGACCGAAACCCGAGAAGAGTGGCGTTATTGTTATTTCTTTATTAAACGTGTTTGTAATTTTCTTGAACAATGTCACAATGTCGAAGCTCTTATATTAGATTAATTTAACTCCCTGATGTATTGCCAACATGAATATTTAATAAACAAGCTTTACTGCTTATTCTTACTCCTTTATATGAAGACATCATTAAACATTCCATTTGATCGTTCAAAATATGTTTGCTAAATTGACAAAAAACACAGGTGTTATAGAATAAACATACCTACCCAACAAAATAACTATACTATCCCATGCTATGTTATCTTAGTACAAACTAAGTGGAACGCTGATTTTCCATAGATAGCTGCCGCCATCTATCGGATATGTTTCGAAGCATTGTGTATTGAACTAGGGTTCATATCGGAGCGACAGCGCGCTACACCTCACCGCTGCGCTGTACAAGTGAGAGATTTTGCCAATATCAATCGCTGTCTTATTGGTCTAGCGGTCTAGACAAACGGCTCACGATTCGGGTGCTATGGTTCGATCCTCGTGTCGGCCGATCGTCTTTTTCAATTTAATTTTATAATGTGGCTCCCCCCTGTGCTAATAAGCGACAACGCTAATAATTAGGGTGCCCTAAAATTCAAGGCGACTTACCTATCTATATCCAATATACATATCAATTATCAGGCTCTACAATTTGATTGCTGAATTGAATGACGTGGATATATACTCAGACTCATTGTACAAGTTCCGGAAAAATATCTAAACTATTATAAAACTGTAACAGGAAGTTTGTCTGTACATTGAAGATATTAACAAAAAAAAAGTTACGATATGGTTTTTAGGTGTCCCTGATTCCATATCACCAATTTTTGGATTTTTTGTCTGTCTGTTTGTTTGTTTGAACGAGTATCACGCAAAAACTACTGAACCGATTTTGATGAAACTTTTTTGTTTGATAGCTTATGATCTGACTTAAAATCTGGTATATAATTTGTGCGGACGAAGTCGCGGGTTAACGCTCGTATTAAATAAAACTACCTGCAGTCAATGCCCTTATTTGTTTTACATTACATTAAATTATAATAATTATAGTACATAATCATCATTATCACATGTAAGTTTGTATTTTGTAAGTTTGAACTGTTTATTTTAATACCCTATTATATCTCACTTAATATTGTTTTCGCCACTTTTTTGGATAGATATCTTGAGACCTTGTTGCTTCATATTTTTTGTACTTAGTTTAAGTTGCAATTTATAAGTCACGCTGTGTTTACTTGTAAGTAGTTATGCAATAAGATAGATATTATTGTGTTATTTTTGGTCATGCAACATTGTAATAACTGTAAGTAAACCTTTCAAAATAAACAAAAATAAATAAATTAATCTATGTACTATCCCACTTGTAGCCTGCTACCACAGATTATTTAATAATTATTTTGTAACTGCTATGCATAGAAATAGGAAGTACTAAGCGTACTATGTATATTGGAAAAACTCATTGATATTGGATATCTATGCTGCAACGTCATATGTCGTAGACACTTGCTACGGTAAAACAAATTGTCATTTTTGTTCAGAAACATGCCACAAACAGTTCCTATGCAGTTCTATGAGAATGTTGTTTCTGATTAACATGATCAACCAATAAAACGTCCCACTGGAAAGGCAAAGTCCTCATTACAAAATATAGGAGGCAATGAACGGATTGGTAAGGGTCCTCGAGCTAGATGTGACCTCTGGGGAAAAAAGAGCACGCTTCCCGACCCGTTTGCCCCCCCTCGGACAGCCTTCCCCCAGGATATGAACTACCCAGGCCGATTTGGAGGTCTTTAAATAGGCTCCGAACTCAAGTCGGCCGGAGTAAGGAGAACCTGTCCAAATGGGGTTTTATCAATGGATCAGACATGAGGTATGAATGTGGGGTTGCCCCTCAGACTATGGCCCATCTCATATCTTGCCCTTCCTGCCCGCAAACTTCCACGCGAATGGAGCTTATGGACGCTGCTGGTAGTGTTATCCGTGTGGCAAAATACTGGGCTGCCACATGACATGCCATCGACTCGATAGAAGAAGAAGAAGAACGGATCAATAATTAATATTCTCCAACACGCGGGCGCAGCGTGGAGTGATGGCAGCATAGGTTATTCTATTTCATTACAGACGCATTATAAACTACTCTTCTCTGTAACTAGACGCACTCTGAGGATGGAAAGGGTACGCCCACCAGCTGAGTTCATTTACCCACAGGAAGTTCTACCTCCCGGCTACAATCTGGCCAATGTGGAAGTCATTAAATCGGCTTTGCACTCAAGTTGGTCGTTGCGGACAACATTTATGCAATTAAGGGTACTGAGATCATGGCCTAACACAGTGTAAATGCCGCGAACCTATCCAGTCGATGGTACACCTGCTAGAATATCCCTTGTGCCCTAACATCTCCATGAGAGAGGACCTCAATAAAGCTATCACTGGATGCTGTCAGACTCGCAGAAGCGGCAATAAAATATAGAAACACAATAGTATAACAGGTGACATGAAAAGAAGAAGACCACAAACTTACTAACCTACATTTTCTATTATATTTTTCTAATCTAAGTGCCGAATGTTAAATTTCTAAATTACTCTAGTACTTACCTAAATCTTAGACGTCACGCCGATAAGCCGAAAAGTTTACTCGTTTATCAAGTAAAACATTCTAAGCAGTATTGCGGTGAAAGTACTTAAAATGTGCCCTTACAAAGTAAGTATTATACGTGAATTAGACGTTATTCTTAGAAAAGTATTATAGCTTTATTCATTCTAATTTCTGATTCTTTTTCGAATCTTAACTTGAATAAAATTGTTTTTAATGTTTATTTGTATGAGATTGAAATAGCAAACGTAAAATTGCAAAAGTTTTATAACTAAAACTGTTTAAAAACGTAGCTGGGCTTAAAAGAGTTTATTTTGCGAAATTGATTGTTTTATTTGCCATTCTCGTTTGTGATATTCTTATCAGGTTGTTATTCAAAATCGGTGCTCGTCGTGGAAATAACTTTGTATGGCGGTATAGAAGAAATTTAAAATGTTGGGCTAGTCCGGCTTAGTTCACTAACACGTTATGAGGACACCGCGCCTCCAGCGCTGGTCTCAATCGTATTTTTTTTAATTTTTCCATAAAACAAGAATGCCACATTGTAGTCACAGCTGGTTTTAAATTTATCGGTTCATTTCGGATTTGTGTCTCATAGTAAAAGTTGTTCAGTTTGTCTAAAGAACAATGTTGATTTCCACTGTGTGTAAGAGCTTGACAGGTTAAAAAAATCTCATTTTTAGGGTTCCCTACCCAAAGGGTAAAACATCCTACCTATTTAGGGCTGTAACTTTTGAACCGTAATAGCTAGACAGTCAACATTTTCACAAAATATGCGTTATTACAGCGGATTTGTTAAAAAATAATAAAATGTCAAAAAGATAAAAATTAAGGGGGGTCCTCATATAAGAAACCAGTTTTTAGCAACGTTTTTCTTTTCGCTTTATCGTAAAAACGGTAATACATACAAGCGTCAAACTTGGTGTGATTATAGAACAATATCTACACTATAACAACAAATAATAAAAACCGGCCAGGTGTGAGTCGGTCTTGCGCTAAAGCTCCCGTAGAAAACAAAGCTTTGTTGTATATTAATATTTTGTGTGGTGGTGTGGTACGGAACCCTCGGCGCACGAGTAGCCCGACTCGCACTTGACCGGTTTTTTTACTTTGATCTAAGCTTATAATGTACAAATTGATATGTTGAGTTCCAAAGCCAGTTGGTGACATCGATTAAACATGAAGGTTATTTAGAAACACGGAACCCTAATATCGTTAAGTGACAACGTGCCATCGGAAGCGTGTTTACGACTCTATGTTACATGATCGTAAACTGTTTAAGTTCATGTGATAAAAATGTACAACCGGTTTTACGGTCGATACCTATGTAAATATACACCCTTTTATTTTAGTTACGTACCAAAAAGTATTTAGGGTTAAATGTTTAATGATCGAAGTTTCTCTCACACTGGTCATAGTGATATGACTGCATCATTATTTAAATATGTTCAACTTTAATACATTTTGGTGCAAACCATCAAGTAAAGTAAGTAAAGTAAAGTAAAAGTATAAAGTAAAGTATTCCATAAAGGTTATGAATTTTATTAAACAAAATACATCACTCATATTCACAACAGGCTTCGTCATAGGTATATACATCACTCACATCCACAACAGGCTTCGTCAAAGAAAGTACATCACTCAGATCCACAACTCGTTTCATCAATAAATACATCCTGAATATCTGCAACAAGCTTCGTCAGGGAAGTCTTCCATAAAGTATATTTCATTCATTCATCATTAAGAGGCTTGTTTACTAATGTCATTGGCTCCCACTATGTAAACGCTGCGCTGGGCCGGGCAATATTTTGCTGGTTTTTAGGAGCTATCTTCTCGTTATTTAGAAGACATACAAATTAATGAAATGTATATCTAACAAATATATTTATCAAAAAAACATTTAAAAAAAAGTAAAAAAGTGGAAAAAAAAGAAAAGAAGAGGTAGAGAGAGAGATAGAGAGAGAGAGGGAGAGAGTGGTAGTAAAAAGAAATAATAAACATTTTAATTATTTTTTTTAACGTCACGGCTTTATTTGCTATGAAGCATATTTCTTATTTTTCTATAAAATACATATGAAACCTGTGTTCAAAGGTTAGCTTAAATATTTTAAAAATTCTGTATTATGTGCATGTACTTTATAAGTTGAAGTCACTGTCACTTGCGACACACACCGTTGTGTAGCCAATATTAAGATCTACAATTGCCATCAAGTAAATTTTTATAAGACCAATATTTAATGAGTTAATTAGATAATTGTAAATTTTGGGGCAAATTCTTAGGATTTTCAAATTTGGTTTCCTTGGATTAGAAGGCACCATAGTTTTACAATGAAGGACCAGCCAGACAAAAATAAGTATACCTACTAAAATGACGTAGTTTAGAAGAGGTGAGGCGGCTTTGAAAGGGTCAAGATCGTTCGGTCAGGGAAACCTCTTAAGAGTCCGTTTAAGGTTCAGTGGCACACTTATCACAATATTAAAGATTTCTCAATAATGAAAACCTAAATTAAAAAGTGCTACTCCACTAACTACAAAAGCCTTAAAGCTATTTTTATACAATACTTTCAACGGCCAAAAACGGCCACTCCTACATTCATTTCGATATTATCTAAAGTGGAATGTTTAGAACCTTTTAGGGTTTTGTAGCAAGTTGGACTAGCAAAATATTTAATATTGTGATGAAAGCGTCACTGAACGGTTAAAGGACTCCTAAATAATGTGTACAGATTTTGTATAATATGACTCACAGTTTCATTCTTGATAACATTTACTTTTTTTTTTAATAAATATTTACTTAACTTCTTTATTTATACAGATAGAGTTTAAAGTGACGATTTCGAATATGCCTACTACTCCCTGCCTCTCCCAAACTGCAGATACCGCACCGCACCCTGCACTTCAAGGGCGATTTTACAGGTGCCGAGTAAGAAGAACGTACAGTAGGCCCGCGTGTGCCATCGCGCCATCTTGTTTCTGTAGCAGTTTCGAGATCGTTCCATGGAGTACCCGGGATGTGGGAACGATTATATAGCTTATAACAGGTAGGATGTGTCAAAAAGAGATACCTTAATTTATGATCATTTGTAGGGTGTCATGTCCTTAAACTCAACATCGAACCAGCAAGAGCAGAAGACAGGTCAGTTCATGATGTTTTAGAAAAAAAAAGAAACAGATCCTACAGATTATTTTTTGGCGTCAAATAAATCAAATTTCGTCTTCCAAAGGTATTGTAATTTTTGTTTTAATTTCGACTAAAGAAAATGATCAATTACAGAGTTATTCAGCATTGCTCTACAAAAACACGGAAAGTACATATAATTTTAGTGAATATCACGTTTAAAAAATACAAGCCCTTCTATTTCTTTTGCTAGTGACCGTCATAAACCGACCAATTCTCTGTTCCTCTGCCAAGACATTGAGTTTTGGGACATTCTATATTTATGTTACGTGTTCCTCCTATGTTTTGTCTGCATATTACATGTGTTGAAACTAAATTCATAGCTGCACAGGACCATGTCCAATTTCACACCAATTAGTTGGCTTCTACCAAGACAGTGGCATGTACAGGGGTTCTGTTGCTATGGTAATGGAGTTTAACCGCAATTTTGATGATTTAAAGTATGATACCAGTGGCAAAAGATAAGGAGTGCGATTTTTTAACACGTTATAATCAGCAGTAGAAAATGTCAAAATTACTCTAGAGATTATGCATCTTTCTACTGCTGATTTGAAGAGTGATGTTCATAAATCGCATTCCAGTGTTTTGGAAGAAGACGGTAAATATGATTTTTATTCCAATTGCAAGCCTCAACCGTTCAACGTAGGTCTGTAGATGGCGACTGTGATTGCTATGATATAAATAAGCTACTGTAATTATAAAAATGTTAACATATTCTTGTTTTTGCGATTTGTAGCACGACTGGTTTATCAGTGAAGGAAACATAACGAGGAAACCTGCATGCTTCAATTTCGAGGCATGTATTGTACCCATTGTCCATCATAAGTGGCGACGACAGGCTTACTACTCGTCACATTGGACAGATAAAGTTTCGGTACTACTAGTGAAACATGGATTTTCTTAGATTCTTTATTGTACACAAAAAAACAACATAATTATGAATTAAATTTCAATAAGTCATGGTGTATGGTGTAAAGAGCGTCGGTGGCGCGTTGCGCAGAGGTATGGACACCCAATTATGGGGGTCCGGGTTCAAACCCGCACGGACAACATGCCATGTACCAATGAGTTTTTCTAACTTATGTACGTAATACCGACTGCTCTCAGACGGTGAAGGAAAACATCGGGAGGAAACCTGCATACGCTGAAGAAGAAATTCTGATGTGTATGAGAAGTCTACCAATCCGCATTGGGCACGCGTGGTGGACTAATGCCCATACACCCTCCCTGAGGGTAGGCCTGTGCCCTGCAGTGGGACGTTTATAGGCTGATGATGATGATGATGATGGTGTACAAAGGCGAGCTTAACTCTGTGGTTCTCAGTTGAGTTGAGATGTTCTGAGTTTTCAGAAAATCAATGACTAGCTGCTCTGGTAATATAGTAGCGAGCATATGCATCATAGACTTACCAACTACTGGACGTAGGGTCCGCGCACAAAAGTGACCGAACCAAAAGAGCACCAAAATGTATAAAGAGAACCAATAACGCGACATTCTTCGTTTGACCGGCTGGTTACGCGCAAGGGTGCGTACCGCGATGGGATCAAAACTACGCAAGCAAAATGAAAAAGAATTTTCAATGTTTATATTACTTTACACGTAGTTAGGTTTGTGTAGGTTAGTCTCGGACCCTTTTTACGAGAATTTTGTACGACCCGGCGTCCCTTATACAACGTGTTAATGAATAAGCGCAAAACCTCATACTACTAATACTCGTTCAGTAAATTTAAAATTTTACAAACCAATTTTTTTTAATTTTGAAAAAAATTACCTATGTTGAAACTATGATAATTCGATTCTGCTCTCGATTCTAAACAAACTACTTTCCAGTTTTGCGTTAATTCATTAACACGTTGTATTGTATGTCAATGATAATGAATGCATCTTTTTGCTCGTGACAGTGCATAGCCTAATGATGATTGTGATGTCATTATTTAAGTGGTAAGCATCATTGTTTAGGAACATCATTATTATATTACACAAAAAAGTTAAGAATTTTTTCTTTAGTATAATCTGATAAAACTTCAAATAAATTACTCTCTAAAGAAAATAAGTTTGATATAAAATCATTAAGCACAAAACTTAGCAGCTTAAGAGAAGCAAGGCAAATTGATGGGAAAATCTCTCAATCTGATGTCTTATCAAAAGTTTATTAATTAATTGCTCCAGCTTTTACCTTTCACTGAAATTATTGTTCGAAATTTTAATGTGAAGAATGGTTGAAGTAGAAAATAATCCAATTACGAGATCCCCTTGATGTTGTAAAGCTTCCTGCTTGTAAATTAGTCGAACTGGGGTCAAAATCCGTCCAAAAATAGCAACTTGTATAGGTACTGAAAATGTAAAGACCCGCATTTAGGTCACGGATTTCCGTTACCTAAGTAGTCCATTATAACACCGTTCGAAAATGAATCTTCTTATTGCATATATGCATAATAATAATAATAAACAAAAGAAGGTACTTTTAAATTAAATGTGTTTTGACACTTTTAAATTCGGCTTTATTTTATTTTATTGTAAACTTATCCCTACCTATACATCCTACTTACCCATATTTACCCCTACTTACACCCTACGTACCCCCTACTTACACCTACTCATACTTACCCCCTACTCACCCCCGTACTCACAACATACTCACCCACTACCTACTTATTTTTCGAGGTCCCGATAGTATGGGGTAGGAGTAGGTGTTGATTAAGGGTGAGTAGGGGGTGCGTAGGGGGTGATTAAGAGGTGAGTATCACCTATTGATTGTGATTAGTTTGATTGCGATATATTAACAAAGCTTTTAATTTTAAGGTGATTTATTTATTTTTTATTTTTTTATTCATGGAATGTCTTTCGAGGGGCTCAGCCCCCCGCTCCCTGGGGAAGATTTCACGCCGTGCAATAATAGACTACTAAAGTTGCACGTATCGTAATGTGGTATTATATGAAGTCGTTTAAAAAACCATGCACAATTTCATTCATTTGGTGTAATTCAGAGCCTATAATGGGAGTTTAACGTTATGAAATGAAATAAGGTCACAATGATTATTATGTAAATAAGGCATGGGTTACACGCATGTTGCGTGGAGGCAAACACACATTTTTCCTAATAAACATTATTCGCACTGGAGGCTTACGGGGCAATGTTTTGTAAATCCAGAGCGCAGACTAAATGGCCCATTGCGGGGTGAATGCGGATTTCTGCTGAATTAACCTAATAGCTGCCTACTCCTTGAATTCACATTTATTGCGCATTTTTAACAATCAATTAAATTTCCATTAAACTTTTCTAATTTAATTTTCATTTAACTTATCTACATTATTATAAAGAGATAAAATTGGATTGTTTGTTTGTATTGGATAGGCTCCGAAACTACTATACCGATCTGAATAATTCTTTCAGCATTAGAATGCTACATTATCCGTGATGAAATTAGGCTATGAAAAAAACGGCCAAGTGTGTGTCGGGGAAAAAAGGGGCATTGCAACGCATTCCACGCAACAGCTAGTATAAATTTAATGTAAGTACCTATTATACAGGGTCCAAGTTAATATGCTGACGGTTTTTTAAGAGGATGGACCATCAAACTGAACAACTTTAGGTATCTATGGGACCAACATCGAAATTGAGAAGAAAAATCTGCTGTCTATTTAGATTTGGCTCGAGTAGGTTTGAATGGTTGTATGGAGTAGTTGATTTTACTTTCGCGATTTCGATGTTGGTTCTATAGAAAAAGTTGTTCAGTTTGTTGGTCCGAACCTCAAGCCTAATATTAAGAAGGACCCTATACAGGGTGTTACAGAAGTAAAAATAAAAATTTAAAACTTTTAAGGGAGTTGTTGAGACCATCAAAATCATAGAGAAAAGAAAGGAGCGGAGTTGAGGCAAGGCAGTGAGGTCAGTCGCCATTCGATGAGGTCATGACGTCACAGTGGGCGTGGCCTATGCTGCTCAGTTCGAATCGGACCGCCATTGTAATCGTACGTCATTATTTTGTTTTCTGAGAAGTGTTTTGTCAATAAAAAACATCTAGAACGATGAAGTGCGCTGTTCCTGGATGTAAAAATTGTTCAGGATCACAGACAAAGCTTGCAGATGGCATAACTTTTCATAGGTAAGTCTAATATAATTTAATAAGAGTTGTTTTTTGAAAATAATTCTGGAATTAGAAGGAAAATTGGTTTTGCTACTACCCGTAAGATGCCGCTCTTTAAGATGGTAAAGAATTGGAATGGAATGGACGATTTTAGAAATTTAAAGTGAAAATGATAGATGAAAATAACGATAAAAACAAAGTGTTTTACTCGTTTATATCGATTTAACTTTTATTTCTTTGTTGAATTGGTCAATTACTAAAAAAATCGTTCAAATCCAAGACGACATCTACCGGCGAGTAGATAACGGTCACAACAGAAGGCACTAGTTGGTTGTCATGTTACTGTGCATTTGTTGTAGTTACTCCTTTCGCCGCTAGATGGATTTGGGTTTTTGGGGCGGAGCCTACGCCCATCTCGTACCTCGTCCCCCGCATTTTGGCGACACTTACTTGAATACAAAAATTGCCTTGCCTCACCTCCGCTCCCTTCTTTTCTTCGTGATCAAAATGAACAACTTTCACTATGGGACCAACATCGAAATCGCGAAAAAAAATATCTCTTGTCCCATACATTTAGCTCGAGTAGATCTGTAGTTTAGTATGGAACATCGCAAACGCATCGAATCATGGCGATTATGGCAAATTTTCCCATTTTGGGGGAAACTTATGTCCAGCAGACGATCTGCCCAATTCTTCGATTGGACTACGACATTCATAACGTATATATAAATATTATTATAATAATTATTCATTCATAATATATAATGTTGATAACGTGACAACATACTAAATATACCTACTACATTTAAAAACTTTGCTGCACTAACTTTATTTTAGGTATAATAATATGTTGTCTTGGTTGGATAACCCCAATCCCTATTATTGTATATGATATTGTTCATAATTTTATACTTCTTTATGTCTAATAATATGCATCTTCTGAATAAATGTTTTTATTCTATTCAAATAGTACGATACTCAGCAAGTGCTTCGTTTGTGATTTCTACGTTGACTTTGCAAATAGATTTGTTGCCCTTGAGTTCGTCAAACTCTCTAAGAAATGCTTATCTAAAACTGTATTTTCGTAGACTCTGTCCCATCACGTTTTATGAGCTTTTAGGGATAACAAATCTTATGTTAAACTCATCTTATTTTACCCAAAACCATCTTAGTTTACCAGTTTTTCCATAAAACATTTTTGAGAAAGAAACAAGCTCATCATTAGCGTACTATTAAACCACAGTCCAGACTTTATTGGAACTGGGCTTTAGGATGAGAAGAGAAAATAATTTCACTTCAGTCACATATATCTTTCACTTCATCATCATGAGGTCTATACATATATTTCTCACTGCAGAGCAAGGGTAGGCGTAGGTTTGTAGGCATTAGTAATTTAGATTTGTATTGTAAATTGTAATAATAATCGTCTTGGGGAAACGGTAAAATTTAGCGGTGCTTTCGAACAGACTGAATGATAGATAGATTCATATCAATCGCTTTTCTAATGAATAATTTATTGTTAGATATTAATGGCTAAATTACAATTGATTATGCTAGTATTGCTAATGATAATGAATGATATTCTCGCTTTGTTTTCTCTTCCTCCACCACTGGCCGTCATCTGCGTTCCTCTGAAAACCTCTCCCTCAATATGCCCATCCACTCCACTAATTTCTACACCTATTCCTTCTCCGTGCATGCCGTTCGGCTTTGGAACTTATTGCCAGAGTCGATCAGACGTGCACCTTCCTTGAATGTTTTTAAGTCGAAAGTTAAGTCTCATTCCCTTGATAACTGAACTGACCCTCGATCTGTTTTCATAGGTACATCTTTTCCTATGTCTGTGGTTCATGTTTTCCTATAGTATTTTGTTGTGTAGTACGCGTATTTATGTATGATGTATGTGTGTATATATATATATATATATATATATTTATATGAGTATGTATATTATAATATATGTATTTATAATAGGTTTATTTTGTATATTTACTTTTTGTTTTTACTAATAACTGCTGATTCTTGATATTTTTTTCTGGAAACACCGCCTACCTTTCTTCTTTTCACCGTTTCCTCTACCCTAAGGTTGTCTGGAAGAAATCGCTTCTTAGCGATAAGACCGCCTTATTTTGTGCCTCTTGTATTTTATTTCTGTATTTTACTTTTTATGTTTTTGGTGTAAAATAAAGTATATTTGATTGATTGATTGATATTCGTATATTGATTTATGCACGACGACGAAACAATGTACGCTCTTTGCACCGTACAGTAATTACTAATTGGACAAATAGGTACAATTTTTATTTATGGTTCGTTGGCATTTGCTTTGCTGTAATCACCAAGGGTGCAATTGCAGAAAGGTTGAGACGGAACGGTAAAGTATTTTTCACTAATTTTGTCAAAATAAAATCAACCAACCGTACTATGGAGATAGAACACATTTTAAAGAAATTTTGAACTAGACACTATTAACATAAACATTTGATCTGGCAAAGAATACCTTTCTCATAATTACAAACTATAGTCGTTTCTCGGATAGGGTTTGGAATGAAGCGCGTCATTAGACTCCATCCTTTAATGAGCGTCCTGACCTGCTCCAGACAAGAGTTCATTGCAGTTGCATTCACTTTTTCTGTCAGTATATTTTCCAGGTTTGATGAAAGAATAATAGAAACGCGTAAACTTCCTCATATTTTTTTAGCTTTGCAGAGATAAAGAAATACGTATTGTTTATGCTTTACTTTTTAACACATTTTATTTTTGCCCATGTGAGTTTTTGGTTTCGCTATTTTAAAACAGAAAACATTTTTAATTACTGGTTAATGTTTTTAACGCAAAAACAAATGGAGGTAGGTGTGTATTTTATTGAAATTGCTTTCACTTCCCTCAATCCTACCCATTTCGGTCTTGTTTATGTTAAAAGGTAATTTTTTTGTGGTTTTCAGATGAATATTGTATTGATCTTTTAGTTTCAACATGCATTTAAGTAAATAGCTTGCCATATTATAACATTTATACAATACTAGAGTTAGCCCGCGACTTTGTCCGCATAAATTATATACCAGATTTTAAGTCAGATCATGAACTATCAAACAAAAAAAGTTTCAATAAAATCAGTTGAGTAGTTTTTGCGCGATGCTCGATCTAACAAACAAACAAATACACAAATAAACAGACAGGCAAAAAATCCAAAATTTGGTGATATGGAATCAGGGACACCTAAAAACCACATCGTAACTTTTTTTTTGTTAATATCTTCAATGTACAGACACACTTCAGTTACAGTTTTATAATAGTTATAAGATAAGACAACTTTACATTTCTGATGGGTTTACATTACTGAAAACTGAACTTTAAATTAATGAGAAATAACCCAATTCGGGGTCAAAAACTGGAATTTTAAATGAGTTCGGCATAGAGTTAGAAGAGAACTAAAATTCACAAAAAAAAAATAACAAAAAAATCAAAACAATAAAAAATCTATACTTAATTGAAATTATCATGAAACATAATATATTTTACAAACCGAGGCGCTAGTAGCTTTCATTTGAATTTATTTACCTTGGAATTTAACATAATGCATAAAATGTTGCTATTTTAAAGATCCACGTACTTAATGACCTCTTAAAAATTTTATCATTCTAAGAAACTCACTGATGTCAGTTCAATTTTTTAATGTAACAAAACAAGAAAACAAAAACTGTCTCTTTAACTTTTATTGAGATGTGCTTATACGTTTTTTTATCATAACGAGCGTTAACCCGCGACTTCGTCCGTACAAATTATATACCAGATTTTAAGTCAGATCATAAGCTATCAAACAAAATGAGTTTCATCGAAATCGGTTCAGTAGTTTTTGCGTGATACTCATTCAAACAAACAAACACACAAACAAACAGACAGACAAAAAATCAAAAAATTGGTGAAATGGAATCAGGAACACCTAAAAACCATATCGTAACTTTTTTTTGTTACTATCTTCAATGTACAGACAAACTTCCTGTTACAGTTTTATAATAGTATAGATTATCGCCTGATGTAATAGATATGATGGAGGTATTATAGCGCATTGGTGTACGATTATGTAATCCCGTATATACCTTGCATTTTCTTAGTACTCCGCACGGTGACCGATTTGGAGTTTAATTTGGTTACCTCTACATCTGCATCCGGTATATAAATCAGATTATGCCGAACGTTCGTATGTGCCGCTAATCCCGCTTGGGTAGCAGCTGCCAAATTTGCAAGCAAACTATTCTGATCGATGTCGCCGCAATCTGCCACCGTGACGTATGGGTACTAGTTTATTGATCGTTACTAATGTCTGTGCTAATGTACTGTGATTGAAATTGTTATTATTATTATAAACGAGCGTTAACCCGCGACTTCTTCCGCACAAATTATATACCAGATTTTAAGACAGATCATAAGCTATCAAACAAAAAAAGTTTCATCAAAATCGGTTCAGTAGTTTTTGCGTGATACTCGTTCAAACAAACAAACAAACACCCAAACAAACACACAAACAAAGAGACAGACAAAAAATCCAAAAATTGGTGATATGGAATCAGGGATCCCTAAAAACCATATCGTAACTTATTTTTTGTAAATATCTTCAATGTACAGATACACTTCTGTTACAGCTTTGTAATAGTACGAGCGTTAACCCGCGACTTCGTCCGCACAAATTATATACCAGATCATAAGCTATCAAACAAAAAAAGTTTCATCAAAATCGGTTCAGTAGTTTTTGCGTGATACTCGTTCAAACAAACAAACAAACAAACAAACACCCAAACAAACACACAAACAAACAGACAGACAAAAAATCCAAAAATTGGTGAAATGGAATCAGGGACAACTAAAAACCATATAGTAACTTTTTTTTTGTTAATATCTTCAATGTACAGACAAACTTCCTGTTACAGTTTTTTAATAGTAAAGATAGATAGATTAGTTATTTATTGATTCGAGAAAGATAAGGAGTGTCCGACAACCCTAGACCGTCTGTCTTGGCGCCGCCAAATTAGGAGAGCCGACCATACCTAAAGTGGGATGGAGCAAAGGGAAAGAAGAAGAAGAGAAAGATAAGGAGTTAGGGGAAAAGTGACGCACAGACGCAGAGGTGTGATAGCCGGTGCGAAGCGAATGACGTTGCAGTCTTAGTTCAAAATTAGTCGAATACTAAATATACTTAAATTGTTCTTCATCGTTGTTCCTAAACTTTTCGTATGTTTGTTTTTTGCAAGTTTCGTAGATATCTAAGGAAACTACACAAACAAAAAGAAAAATGAAATGATAAATTCAGTATCAATCCGGTTCTTCTCTGGTCGCTTTTGATTTTCTCAACCTATTTCGTCTTTTAGGGACGTAGGCGTAGTGGCAATAAGGTTCACACGGCGACACATCAAGCTATACAAAACCAGAATAAGCTGGCCCCGCGTAGGACGAGTAACGTATAACGTCGCGCGGCCAGCTTATATTGGTTTTGTATAGCTTGATGTGTCGCCGTGTGTACATAAGTATAACAATTGTTCAGTTGTAAATTCTTTAGATATGTATTTTCGGTTTTCTGTTAAAATCTTTTATATAAATTTTTGTCCCATATCGGATTCAGTTATGCATAGACTGAATAACTTGTAATTTTGTTGGGTAATATAAAAAACTTTCCCATTTGAATAGGTATTTCATAAAACTGTACTAACTAATAGGTACTGTTGTAAAATGATTCGAACTAAAATTTCCCCAAGTACCTACCGCTTAGAGAAATTCTAGTTCGAACCAGAACCGTGTTTAGGGTGTTTGATGTAGGATGCAGCTTTCGAACATACTAACGGATGTGAAACGAGAGGGCTTTATAATGAAACGCTACATTGTGCTATAAGCTACACAGTACAGAAAGTCTTCTTTATAGGAAGACACAATCGAGGCGAACTTCTTCTTGCTGAGTTTTCTAAAGTGAAACTTAAGTGCTATCCATTTTCTTGACCTTTCTCTTTTATACGTCTCGGTTTGACCAGTACATAAATGATATGTAGAGCACCGTTTACTTTGTTTCCCGCTGTTACTCGCCTATGAACACCACCCTCACATTTCCCATCTCTAGTAAACATGCATCCTAAATATACAAACTCATTCACTTGTTGCACTTTTTCATTCAAATATAAGTATTTCATTTATGTTTGTATGATAACTTTAACTTTAATAGTAATCTAGAAACTTCATCATCATCTTATTTAAGAGCTACGCTCTTGTCGGTGGAGTTTTCGCCAATCCTGTCTCCTTTCCGCTAGTCTCTTGAGTTCTTGATACGATACGACATCAACCTTTTCCTTCACTTGGGTCAGATAACTCTGTAACTCTCTAGAAACTTACTTAACTTAAATTACTGACTGGCGTAATGCGAAAAACAACTGCAACTTACTTATATCGGTTTTATTGAGCACGCGGATAAATGAAGTGGCCCTTCTGAATCTACCCTATTTTGTGGCCGTTCGAGCGGCCGGTTGCTGTCAAAACTTTACCAACCGCACTAAATCCACAGGCGATGGAAAACTTTCAGGTAAAGTTATCAAACTCCAAATTCTACAATTAACGTAGCGTGCGCGGAACAGACTTCCATATTTTAGCATAGGTGAGAGCCAGTTTCTAATATGGCCGAAAATATATGGGCCCTCCGTTTCCTACGGAGAGTTTTACTCAAACTTGCAATGAGACCCACGGGTGCGATCAACTATACTTACATTAGGTTAATTTTGCTCTTTCGGTGTCAAGGTTTATTGGATGGAGGTAAAATTCACAGGAATTATTATAGTTGCTCGGACTTTGTGGGATTTTCATTTCATTTAAGTGCCAAGTGGGGTTGAGATTTTATTTAAAAAGATTTACGGTTCAAATGGCGTTCAAAACACGACTGCATGCAGCTGCGAGATGCGAATGTTGAGATGGATGTGTGGTGTAACTAGAAAGTACAGGATTAGGAATGAGTATATTAGAGAAATTTTGAAAGCAGCCTCTATAATGGAAATACTTTCAGAGTAATAGATTATCGTGGTATGGGTTGTGATGCGGAGAAAAGAGTGTCATATTAGAAGACTAATGCTCAGTATGAATGTGGATAGCTGTGGCCTAAGAAGAAGAAGGCTGATAAAACGATGGATAGATTGTGTGAAGGGCTACACATATTAATGTGTAAGAAAGGAGTGAGTGCTGAAATGACGGCTAAGAGAGATGAATGGAAGAGGATGACATATTGCGTCGACCCCAGATAATGGGAAATTGGCAAGAGAATAATGATGACGGTTCAAATAGTTGCCAAACCGAAAAGTAAACAGAACCGTTAATAAAATTGTGCTTCATAAAATTCATACAGAGCTCACTGTCTCAGAAAAAGCAATAAACGAAAAACATTGACATTTTCTCCTTACACAGCCGAGGCATTATTATTACCTATTAAAATATTCAAGTATTCGAAATGCTATTGAAGCGTAAATCTCGCCGACGATCGTAAAAACTGTTCCCCAGAGCGACGAAAGTAACAGTGTTTCATTCGATCCGGGGCCCACCATTGTCCTCATACGCACTCGGAGAAAAAAGACCAATTTCTTAGATTTCCGAAGGGCTTAGCTTCATTTCCTTTTATATCTCCCCAGATACTAAATTCGTTCAGCCAATAATAAAAAATCGTCGGGGACACTCGAAATGGACTAGACGTAAAATTTACTCGCAATCCCTCTTCGAATTGGATATTATAACGCACTTACGGGACGGAGATCTCAGGTGAATCACTTAATTGTAAAATTTTTATATAAATATAAAATAAATTGCAAATAAAACCATTGATCCTTTATTTAAATTTATCGTATCATATTTTATATAGAATCACAAAACGATTTCGCAAATAGAGAACGAAATATAAAAGCGGCCAAGTGCGAGTTGGACTACTCCTGCACCGAAGATTCCGTACCACCACACAATATTACTCAATTTAAAAAAGAACCCTTGGCGTGATCCGGACTCACACTTGGCCAGTTTTTATAATTTGTTATTATGTAGAGTTTACACTATAATCACACCATGTTTGACGTTTGTATATGTATTTTTTACCGTTTTTATGATAGTGCTAGAAGAAAAAACGTTAAATAAAACTTAACTAGTTTCAAGCAAAATTTTAAAATGTTTGTTTTTTTTTATTTATTTGTCATCAAATCTAATAATTTTCATAGAATATGTATACATATTCTGTGAAAATTGCAGTCAGTTACCTTTTCGTTTTAAAAAAACGGCCATCTGAAGTTCGGACGGAAGGACGGATAACGTAGGCTTAGTAAGACGGCCCCATTTTCACCCTTTGGGTACGGAACACTAAATCATTTTAGTGAAGATGTAAGGATTTGCCCTGTTCATACATTATTTAAATGTTACCAAAAACAAAGCTGTTAAATTTTATTAGGTACATAAGAAAGCCAGATATTTTAGCAATAAGAGAGCTGCACAATAAAATATAGCTGTAAACGTGAGATAAAACTAGGTACTCGTAAGTGTGAACAATGAACAGTTCAATTGTTTTCTGGTTCGCTTCCGTTGACGACCTCGTTGGCCTAAAAGGGTCACGGGTTCAATTCTGAGACGAGATAAGGGTTTCGGCTTGATTGGATTGTTGTGTCTTCATTATTACTTATTTCAGAATACATACCGTGATTTGATTACCTACGTTTCTAAAGCCGCACAACTTTGTACAGCCACAGTACATTTTCAGTCAATATATTTACGAAAATATTTTATACGTTCGGAAAAATTTGTATCTCTTTCCTAAAAACAGTGACGTTCATAATTACAATACAAGAAATAAAAATAAATCAGTATACCCACATTTTCGACTCAGTAAGGTCAACACATCTTTCATGGGGCACTGTATACGTTATTATAATAAGATACCAGAGGATATTCTAAACTTGCCAGACATAAAGTTTAAGTCTGTAAAAAAAGGCTACTATAAACTCGATGACTATTTGAATGACCATGATGTGCTGGTCTTAACAATGTTACTCTATGTAATGCGATATTGTATTTTAATTGTACTTTGTATATTTTATTTTGTGTGTGTTGTAGAGTTTCCGACGCGGTGGTAGAGTCAAAAAATGACGTCAAAAAGCTATCTATGCGATATTATTTTGAATAAAAAATTTTGATTTGATTTGAGTATAAGAAAGAAACAAATTAAAGATTGAAAAATTTGTCTCGGGCGGGACTTGCACCCGCACTCTTCCAAACCAGGGATTTGATTCGAAATAGCACAACATGGCTGTAACATGTTTAAAAATCAATAATATTAAGAAAGAGAATCTATTACTGTAGATTACTGCCGACGAATCTACGATCGGCATTCCATCTGCAGGCTGAACTCCCATCACCTTACCCTGACCTGGCCCGTCTACCCCTTTCCCTGCCCTTTTTTGTTTTGTTTTTGTTTCAATTTCTTTTTTATTTTTTTGTTCCTTACCTATGATGTTAATTAATCTTCTATTACTACATACAGTACGGACACTCCTTGCCTCCCACCAACTTTTTACCTAACCCCCTCTATCGCCAGGTTCAATTTCTTTATTTCTTTCTTTTCTTTGGTTTCGCATATGCTGACGTCATCTTGTTAATTCCAATTTTTTGTATGCAGTGTTCGGGTTGTGGTACAGCGTCGGTTTTTTGTCAAAGCCAATTCAAAGCAAATTTAGCAATGAAATATCGATCCCTTCCGATTTTTTCATTGGTATTGAAGTTAGATGTTATATTATTACATAGACTGTATATTGAACCTGTCATACCCATATCAACGTTCATACAAGTTGTAAGACAAGGCGACAGGGAATGTTTGAAAGAACATCATATTGCGGCTGCTTTCATAACGTGTTGACGTCATTTCATTATGTCATAAAAGAATTCGGCGATGGTTCAAAGTTTGCCCGTAGCTACCTATTTTATTTATATACATATCGTTTCCGTTTCTAAGTGCTAAAAGATATATGATTGGGATATTGTTTAGAGGATATAACATTCTTTAAGGATATTACCATTAGCGCGCTCCATTCAAACGAAGTTTAACTCATCATCATCATCGCAGCCGATGGACGTTCACTGCTGGACATAGGCCTCCCCCATAGATCGCTATAACGACCGGTCCTGCGCTGCCCTCATCCAACGGGTTCCCGCCACCTTCACCAGGTCGTCGGTCAACCGTGTGGGGGGCCTACCCACGCTGCGCTTTCCGGTACGCGGTCGCCACTCGCGAACTTTTTGGCCTCTTCGGCTATTGGTACTGCGAGCAATGTGCCCCGTCCACTGCCACTTTAATGTAGCTATTCTTTAGGCTATGTCAACTACTCTGGTTCTTCTGCGGATCTCTTCATTTCTGATTCGAACTCGCAGGGAAACTCAAAGCATAGCCCTCTTCATTGCCCTTTGCCATTGAAATTTGTCATTGTCATCAGCCTTTTTATAAGGCCTTGAGTGAGCGACCACGTCTCTGTTCCATAATTATGTCATCACTGGCAACACACACTGATCGAAGACTTTCGTTTTAAGACACTGCGGTATTTAGGATGTGAAGATACTGCGTAGCTTCCCGAACGCTGCCCAGTCATCACTGACTTTTATTAGTCAATAATTCAGAAGTATTGAAAATTGGATCTATAAGTATGTTTGTTTGTTTAGTATGTTTGTAGCGGGCTAGGTCGCTCGGCAAGGATTCTTCTATATAGACTTATCTCAGTCAGTCTAATGGTAGAGGTACTAATAATTATAGCAAATCGGTATCATAAGGCAAAAATAGAATGGCGGAGCAAATAAAACATATAATATATGATAAAGTACTTAACTTATTCTATTTTATTTTTATTTATTTGTTACAGTAACAAAGAACAAACTAATATAGAAAGTACAAACCAATACAATTGACTTGTAAAGTATACAATAAACAGGATTAGTATTTGATCATCTCAAGAGCCTTTTTACCGTTCATGGTGCCCTCATCACAAATTATTGAAGATTTCTCAATAATGAAAACCTAACTCTAACTAACCTACTACAAAAGCGGAAAAGCTATACCTATTTATCGTTACCTTGAATAAATGCTTACTAATTTTAATCCTTATTTTTAGGTAAATAAATTTTCCACTTTTAAGAATATCGAAATAAATGTAAAAGTGGACGTTTTTTTTTCTTTCTAAAATAGTTACACTCAAACCTTTGTATTTTTATTTATTTGAACCTATAAAAGTATTGTATAAAAATAGCTTTAAGACTTTTGTAGTAAGTTGGAGCGGCACTTTTTTAATGTAAGTTTTCTTGATTGAGAAAACTTTAATATTGTGATCACCACTTAACAGTAAAAGAACTCTTAAAGTACAGTATAATAGACGTAGTCTCTCGTTATTCAGGCCAACACAGTTTGATATACCCGTACAAACATTTTGTGAATGTTTTTTTACTATGTTGCTAAGCTATCGGATCTGTTTGTAGTCAACGTAAATAGTAGTTACATTATCGACATTGTACTGATATGAGTAGTTCATTTGTTCGTTTCAACCTAAGTCCACAGAGATCTAATATTGCGGACATTGTTCAGATTATATTGAGCATTGTCAACACTGCTATGCTGGTACAAACTGCCTAGTCTGTACCACAGATTAATAATAAGTTACTACGTACCAGATAAATCACTTCAAACAAAACCTTCAATTACACCAAAGGTTCAACTATCCCCTAGAAAGTAAAGACGCCGAATAAAATATCAAATCTTTCAATAAAATCATTCAAGTAACAACAAACGTTCTCCCCATACAGTTATCGTTGAAAAGAAAGTCGGTAAACCAATTTCAATGAGACTAAAAGTTATTGAAGCAATAAGAAGGAGATTTTCTTCGTCGTGACAGCGTGGTGTCGTCTGCAGACGTCGGAACTTCTCCCGGCAAACTTAGACCACATATTTCACGGTCAACTTAGAAAAGTTTTCGTAGCTTCTAAACTTTTCAAACAAGAGATAAGTAGATTGATAAAGTTGGTTTACTCACGTGGGTGCTTTGTATATAAATTATCTTAAAGTAAAATGATGAATAAGTATTATTTTAACAAAATTATTCATGTTTTAAAGAAGACTTCACGTTTCTAAATAGTCTTAAACTTCCTATAACATGTTTTTTTTTAAATTAGAATTATAAGTTTGTAGCACTGAATAATTATGTATAGAACAGACAACGCGAACAAAATCTGTGCACCACGATCATCAGTGCGGGGCACGCACTGAGGGCGTCGCGGTGCAGCACGCACCCGGCACATGCTAAGTAAGATTGAGCCAATTAGCTTAAACGAGTGTTACAAAAAATTTACACTGGGTGTCGCCTCTAGTAGGAACCTCAGTGGTTTGTAGCAACTTGAATTATAGCTGAATGGAAAAATTATTAATAAGTTTTAACCCACGAATAAGGTTTTAACTATTTAATTTTACTTTTAGTTAATCCTAACTAAAAGTAAAATTAAATAGTATGGTACTTACATAGTTTGAGTTTTTCTCTGTATTTTTCAACACAAATATCTTCAAAATTGCCAGAGAGATTATCTATAGTCCCAATTACTCCAAATCAATCGGAGTACCAGAATCTCGTCCATTGTTTCTTTGTTTGTCCCTTATGCGTTTCTATACCGTTCGTCTGATTGCAATGAAACTTTGACGGGTTGTTGTGCCTTATATATATAAGGTCTAACAAAATTAGCTGAAACTATACTAAGGGGATGATCAGACCATCAAACTGAACAAAAAAAATCTGCTGTCCCATACAAAACTGCAAACATACCCAAAAAAAAAAAAATATTTCAGTTGAGTTATGTTTGCAGTTTTTTGCAAACATAGTTTTTTGCAAACAGTAGTTTTTTATTGCGATTTGATATTGGTCCCATAGAGAAAGTTGTTCAGTTTGTTGGTCTAATCATCCCCTTAAAATATACTGGCCTTCAAAACTCAGTACCACACTTTTAAAATTGCAATAAGAAACAAAAACAATATGATTTTTTTTTATTTGTTTTATATGAAAACTTCATAGACGATTATCTTATTCTAAGGAATGCCTGAAAAAAACGTTATTTATAAACAAAACACTCCTTTTTAAATTGCCTTCCAACTAAAGTGTGATACTTGTTTTGCAGGCCAGTGCGTGTAGTTTCAACTAATTTTGTTAGACCTTATTTAATATAATTAACATTTTAAAATATTACTTACTATAATTATACCCTTATTATAAGTACTATTTTACTTTAATCTAAGACTAAAGAGCTTATTACCTAAGTCACGGAATATCTAAGAGTAGTTTGAATTTGTAAACCTATACTTACCTGTCTGCTACATAGATAAATTAAAAATTGAGGTCGCGTTATTATTAACACGTCTTGTTTGTCACTTATAGGCAAGACAATGAAGTGGTTGCGTCACCTTTATGTGAATGTTCTGTTGACAGTATAGAGTTCGAACAGACCGCTCATCATATTCTTTGGGAGTGTGAGCTCTGGTACGCCGAGCGCCAGACCATGCTTGACTCAATAAAATCGTTTTCCGGTGTCCCTTACTACATGGATCTTGTTGCAACTAGGGATAACTTCCGTGCGTTCAGATGTTTTTGTCATACTTATTACTGGAAGCAAAATAGGTCATAGTTTCGGTACAATGTTAGATTCCAATTGCTTTATTTTTTATTTTTGGAGCTTTTCCGGTAGGGTCTTCAACACTGCCATAAATGACCTCTGGAATCTGGACCTCTATTTCTTTTTCTTACTCCTCCTATCTTCTTTGATTAATTCCGTGCGGGTTCCAAGACAGATTAGAGTCATCCCCCGGGCACGCTGGACTTCATTGTCTAGTGTTGTGAATGATCGCCGCTGTTGATCTTGGCTTACAGGAGTTACAGCAGTGGGAATATGTGGTAAAAAAAAAAAAATAAAAACTATTCTAAAGGATTGGAGCAAAAACCAATTATTTCTGTTAAGATGAAATAGTTCATTCTTATATCATATAATTAACGTCATCAAATACTTAGTAACGTAACTAGAGCTCAGAGCTCAACCTGATCGTAATTAGAGCTCAGATGCTCACAGGTTTTTATTCAATCTACGTTCCTAATCACAAAATGAAGCGTCTAAACTCGTATCAAAATATATCTTAGAGATAGTCCAAAAAGCTCGTCAAACAAACTTTATACAGCGCTGAGCAGACGCTGCGGCTTTTAGCGGGGAAAGTTTTAACTGCACGACGTTTACTCAAAATGCAAATTACAGGCTCTATATAGGCGGGGCGTTAGACACCCCGCTGAATGTGATACACAGGACCCCAATATTAAACCACACGATCGCGCCATAAATTTAAACCTCCTGTATTATAACGTGTAATTTTAGACTTACGTGCTGTTTACACGTTTATAAGTGGCGCTTTGAAGTCTAGGTGGAATGTGCTAAGAATATGTCTTTAGTTCCAGCTTTAATTAAAGATAAAACGATTACCAATTTTAACAAGATTCATATTAGGTATAGGTAGGTAAGGAACTATTAACTTTTGTTTAATGGACCTGTGTACTGAAATGAAATCGTAAATTGGACTCCGGCTCCGTTCAAAATAATGACAATAATTGACGACCTTGCTACCACCACATGTATCATTTTCAATAAAAGCTGGTCTACCGTTATCTATATCTAAACTATTATAAAACTGTAACAGGAAGTTTATCTGTACATTGAAGACATTAACAAAAAATAATTACGATATGGTTTTTAGGTATCCCTGATTCTATATCAACAATTTTTGGATTTTTTATCTGTCTGTTTGTTTGTTTTTTTGTTTGAACGAGCATCACGCAAAAACTACTGAACCGATTTTGATGAAACTTTTTTTGTTTGATAGCTAATGATCTGACTTAAAATCGGGTATAAAATTTGTGCGGACAAAGTCGCGGGTCAACGCTTGTATATCTATATATGTATATATAAAAATTAATCCCTATTTCCCTTGGTCACGACATCACACGAGAACGGCAGGACCGATTACGATGAAACTTTGGTGGGTGGTTGTGCACATGCCAGGCTAGGTTTATAACAAAAAAATGGCCAAGTGTGTGTCGGGTAAAACTGATTCTGAAGCTGTACGAAGTTCGCCGGGTCAGCTAGTTACTTATGATTTCAAAACATCTTTTTTTATAATTAATACTTGTGCGTTAGCACTGCGTTTTCGTCAGTGTCAAGTACCTAGTTTGTGGGAGTAGGTGTCTATCCAATCTCAAGTTTGTTTTTGAGTAAGAACACAGCTGAGAAGGATTGCGGAGCATCGTGGAAGGCTGAAACGAAAACGTCGCGAACACCACGCGAACGACAAGTCCTCGTGGAAAATACTGCATAGTGGCTTCCACAACATCTTACTATCATTTTAATGATTCTCAGGTTAGGTACACTGACAGCAACTGTCAGTAAATCTGCGTCGTCACTCCATAATTAACTTGCGTTCTATTATTACTATCATTATGCTACACTATACCACTCGATCCACTCCCTCTCCACCTCATTCCTAAGAGTACGCCTTTGTTCTGCAGTGGGATCTTACATGCTATATATACCATAACATTGATTTTCTAAGCGACTACCTCGTATATTAGAACAGCCGTTCCCTTTGAATGCCAAAGCATTCTTAAATTTTATAAATAAATTATAAATAATTAAAAAATTTAAATACGTTTCAAATTGCCCAAAGAAACCTTCAAAGCCAAATGTATTACCTACTTAATTATGTTAAAAGGTTTCATGAGTTAAGTACATATTATAAAATTTTATTTAACTAGATAGAGTTGAAAATATATAAAGCCCATCACAAGTTTCCCGACAACACAGGCCTTGAGTGCAATCAAAGTTATATCAAGAAGATAGCTACAAGAGTTCGTGGCTTCATATGTCGCACTTTAATTTACTTTGGACTTCACCATTTTGTAACCGATTGTATCGAATTGAACGTTTAATTTATTTTTTATTCACATTAGCAGAGTAAGGCCGGATTCGACCAAACTTTGATTTATAGAAGATTTATACAAGGATCAATTTTACTCTTCGTGTTTACTCCGAAATAACTTCACTTATCTTCTACCACACTAAACCCATACTAAAAGAACGAATGTATAATCCCCCTAAAGAAAGAGGTCTTTGTACAGACAAATACATTTGTAGTACTTATTGCTAATGTGAGGTTACAATTTTAATTTCTTAGGTTTCTTTTTTCTTTAATTTTATTAATTATGTGATAATGACATTTCATTAGTCTTGGTATAAGCTTTACACCGTGTAAAATTTACTCTCAACTCATTCATAGATTAGGGTTGGTAAAACGCAAAATCAGTTTACTCTAGAGTAACCGACGACTTAATCTAAGAATAAAATTTATTCGCGTTTGGTCGAATCTGGCCTAAGCCGTATTTTGTAATTTATAAGCAGTTTTAAGGTTCCCTAAGAGCGATGATAGACTATACGGAAGAGAACTAGCGACCCAATAACGAGGCGGCGGTTTGATTCCTGGCGTGTACCACTAAGTTCTACGGAATTTATGTACGTTTGTATTTATCATTATTACAAGCTCGGCGGTGAAGGAAACACATCGTGAGGAAACCTGCATACGCAAGAAAGGAAAAAAAACATAGTTCGGATGTATGTGTTACATATGGGTGAGCTTGGGGCGAACACAATAGATCAGCAATGGTCACAGTTTTATGCAACGTTTTAATGAATAAGCGCAAAACTAGAAACTTGTTTGTTAGGATCGAGAGCGTAATCGAATTATTAAGGTTTCAACATATATATATTTTTTTCAAAATATCAAATAATTTGTTAGTGTAATTTAAAATTTACTGAACTCGATGTCAACCCACCGCACTGCACTGGCACACTCACCCAACTTACTACCAAATAAGATTCTTAAAATATATTCATCAGCACGCTAGCGCTTTCATTCATTGTTGAAATAATAATTAATCATTTTTCCATGAAAACTTAAAATGCGATTAAATTAAAATTAATTATATAATAAAATTTTTGTTTCAATGCAATTATTATTATTTCGATGTAAATCAGTTGGGGTGTATGAGGTTTTGCACTTATTCATTAACACATTGTATAATTAACCTTGTTTGGAATAGCCCAGCCAACAATAATGAATATATACGGTCCCGTCAGCAAACGGTGCCAATAGGACCCTATAACTTTGCCTTCGCCATTCGTTCGTCGGTCTTTCCTATAGTTCAGAATAAATAGAACCAATCTAGACGGGTGTGGTAAGACGTGATTAATCCCTTTAAGCATAATCAACATCTCCGAGGCTCATAACGCTTGGCTATCTGTGCAGAGGCTTTAGTCAAAATCAGCTAAGAATAAACGTTAAATTCGTAGCTAGTGACTTTTTAAAGTTTATTTCGAGATACCTAAACGAAAACGGGGTATAACATCTGAGACGTTAAAGTGACTGGTTTATTTCGGATACAACTAAACTAAGCTACATTTTAGTCTATTCCGTAACAGGTACTGAAAGATAAAAAAAATGTATTCAATAATTTGTATACTCTTTAAATTATTACGTTATTACAGCAATACACTATTATGACTATGAATATACCTATGCCAGCTTCCTGATGGTTATCATAGTAGTTATGGTTCCTAATTTGAGTGAAACTGCTCGCTTGCTTGCGTTGTTTTGTTTTTATTCTTTAGGGGCTGATTGTGCACAAGGGAGTAATATAAACACAATTATTATAACATTAACTTTTGACCCGCGACTTCGTCACAAAGGAAACAGTTAACAGGGAATACGGTATACCATATAAAGGTTTACACCTCATTTCACCCCCTAAGCATGTTTCCCATAACATATTCTGTAGAATATTCAATTCCTTTGATCCTCCCAGTCAGTCAAGGAACTATGTTATGTATACTATTATAAAACTGTAATAGAAGTGTGTCTGTACATTGAAGATATTAACAAAAAAAAAAGTTACGATATGGTTTTTAGGTGTCCCTGGTTCCATATGAGCAATTTTAGGATTTTTTGTCTGTCTGTTTGTTTGTGTGTTTGTTTGTTTGAATGAGCATCACACAAAAACTACTGAACCGATTTTGAATAAACTTTTTTGTTTGATAGCTAATGATCTGACTTAAAATCTGATATATAATTTGTGCGGACGAAGTCGCGGGTTAATGCTATATGATATATAATATAAGTGTTATATTAGTCAACTTAAAGCAATGTCTTATATTACGTGGTAACTACACATTTATCTTTATCATGTACTAAAGATAATTTACAAATAAATTACGGTAATTAACAAAAGTCGGTAGATCGAGGATTAAAAATAAATTTAGTGGTCAGGTGAGTCAGGGGAATGATGTGTGCGTAAATTGCCTTTGCGTGACAAAGAGTGAAAGTGAGTTTCAAGACCTCATTTGTCGTCAGAAACGGCTACACTATGTAAGTTTAAGGTGGCTGAAATATTAAGGGGGTTAGAGTAAACCCCTCGTTTGCTGAATATCTTTTTTGTGGAGTGTTTTTATCTCTTGACACGTAAGAAGAAATAATAATCTTCGTCCAAGTTTGAGGAATATGGTTTAAATAATTCTAAGGCGTCGAATTGTCTGAGATAAAGTACGCTACGAAAATTATAACCAAATCGTAACTTGTGTGGAGTAATTGAAAGAAATCTTTCGAATCTTGGGTATATCAATCAGATATGTGAATGTGTGACCGCAGCGAAGGTGCTTTTTTGGCTGAAGGTGGTCGAAACTGAAGCCAACGCTTCGGTCGAATGCTATACGTGTCAAATGGTGATAGGTGGCTAGCCTTTCACCCCAAAAACACTATATAAAAAACCTTATTCCTGATAAATATTTATGTATTATTCAGTAAAAATAAGTAGGTAACTAGTAGTATACTACTAGCAGGTAGCACAGTCCGTAGTGAACCTGATTGATTTGCCAAGTTCGCGGGTTCGAATCCCGTAAGGGACAAATATTCATCATATAAATATTTATATGATGAATATGAATATTTGTACCCGAGTCATGGATGTTTGTATCTATATATGTATTCTATAATATATCTTTGTCTAGTCATCATAATACAAGTCCAGGTACTTTAAATGTGACTAGATAATTTGTGTAACAATGTCCAAGATATTTATTTATTATTTATTACCTTAAACAAAACAGGCACCTTATCAAAATCAATAACTAAACAATCGATAATTTAACGATTATTTTATAAACTATACAACGATATATCCAGTAGAAATAAAATTTTACATCGCACACGATCTCCGAGAGGGGTGGCTGCTATTTTCATTAGAGCATTAAGTCAAGCTGCCGAGGGGGTCGGGGAGGTATTAATCTGTTTACGAGATATCAAGTTATGTAACCAGCCTACCTGGAATCACCGTGTACCAAAATTATTACTCCACTCCAGTACCCTGTAAACATTCCAGGGAAATGATTAAATTACGAATTTGATCAAAATCTTCGAGCTTAATAACGTTGATCTGACATATTGAGTAATATTATTAGTTAACAGTATATGAAATGAAATTGACGATTTTTTTTGTACAAGAAAAGAAAGGAAACACTGTCGTGAATAATTGATAGTATGCTCGAAGTCGATTAAGATTAGGGCGACTATTTGAACTGTCTGAACATGATCGCTAGCAGGCTTGACTGTACGTACATAAACCGATGCTGTATCATGCATAGTGCTACATAAGTCATGCCGGCCCAACACACACGACTCGAAATCGCAAACTCACACACAACACGACCATTAACACTAACAATGCGTCCCTGCGTGCGGAGACAGCCACGATCTGTGCCTACCCACTTATTTTTTTAACGTCTACAGATGCTATATCCCAGGCAGCTTCTCACCGATCCCCGTTGCCCGCAATTTGCCGCGTAGTCCCAGCAACGTTCTGAGCCGAGGTTCGTTTTCCTCTGGGTGCCTCTGATGCCTCGGATGCGACTGGCACAGGACCGAGAAGGATGGCAAAATAGGGAGGAGGCTTATTCCCTGTCTTGCCCTGTAAATGAAAATGATGATGAATGCTGTGTAGTTATTATATTATTAATGTATTGTGCTGATTTTACTCACATAAAATAAGCTGCTAACATTACGAATCTTGTTAGTTTAATGAATGATTATATTATTAATTACAAAAGCAGTCAGGTATGCATGATTTATTACAGTGCAGAAGTGTGCGCGCTAAACACAAATGTAGGTACCTACTCTCTCATCCTAGTATCCTGCATAACGACCATTATGATGGGATTACGATCAGAGAAGAGTTGAAAATGAGATCAGCAGTTGAAAATGTCAAAATTACTATGGAGATATGCATCTTTCTACTATAGATTTGACTTTCAAAAATCGTACTCCAGGAGTGCGATTTTTGAAAGTCAAATTAGCAGTAGAAAGATGCGTATCTCCATAAATTTTAACTGCTGAGTTCAACGTATGAGATTCAAGAATCGCACTCCTGACGGTGGGATGACTGTATCCACAGTGTGGGCATCAGAGATGTTGACGATACCAGAAGGGACAAGTAGCCTTTTACTACACCCGTCTAGGTTGATAATATTATTCTAAACCAGAAAACAGACGAATAACCTGGTAGGTACCGTGATATCGTATCATAGTTTTATTAGAAAAAATTGGGATATTCCAAGCTGGCCTCCGCTCTTTCGTCCTGAATCGCAGAATAGGAGACGGATTTTAACGTCCCGGATTTAAATAAAATATTTCAAGGTTTTAAAACTTGACTCGAATTTCCGACTACCTACTATTTCATAGAATTTTTCTCGTTCATACCTCTATTTGCTAATCACAATTTTTATTTAGTGATGATATAATTTGTCTGCTCTGCCTAAAATTTAAATTTCTTAAGAGTCCTTTTACCGTTCAATGGCGTCCCAATTAATTGATTCCGCGGTCTAGAAAAACCTATATTTAAAAGTGATATTATTACTTACTACAAAAGCCATAGAGATATTTTGTATCCAATCTTTTATAGGTTAAAATTCAAACTTACTTTGAAAAACGAAAAGAAAACGGCCACTTCCTTTGATATTCTTAAAAGTTGAATGTTTAAGATTCTATAAAAGTATTAAAAATTGCATTTTAGTCTTTTGTTGTGTTGGAAATGGAGAAGCACTTATTTAATTTGGGTTTTCATTATTCAGAAATCTTAAATATAGCGCTACTGAAAAAGGACTAGGCCACATTACAGTACAGACTAGGCCCGCCACATACATGCGGAATTATTCCAGACAGAATTACGACTTCGTATAGATTTGAAATTCCTTACGATGCTGGAGGGTAAAAATCCGGATACGAAATCGTAATTCTGATTCAGAATTCCGTATAATGTGTTGCAGGGCAGGCGATTGTACCGTGAAAGATAATGTGTTTGATATTTTAGATGAAATTTAAGACGGATCACAGACGATGACGCATTGACGGAGCGGCAGACGTTAGTCCGTTATTTGTGAAGCAAGGAGCAGGTTCTACGTGCAGTTTCATACAACTCCTTGCTTCACAAATGATGGACTGACGTCTGCCGCTCCGACATGCGTCATCGTATGTGAGCATAAGCATCCTAATAGTTATACTTCGATTTTATTATCTGTAGAGTTAAACTTTCTATTAATTAGAAGCAGCACCTGGTTCAGAACATACACTGCAGTTAGATGCAGGTAAATATTTATTTCAGAGCACGATTAAATAAGTCAAGTCACGTACATTCTAAAAAGATATTCGCTGAGAACAGCGTCTGTCGTCCGAACGTAAAATCGAGAGAAAATCTATAAAACGAAATCCCAAATAACTCTGACTCTGAGCTGAAGTACATTGCAAGCTAACGAAAACAATAAAACCATCTACACACTATCCCGAAAAAGGTTTATCTTCAGCTAATGCGGGAGAGGAGCGTTTACAGACGCGTAAATTCACAATGGCTTCAAAGGAAAGGATTGTAAGTGCGCATGCACGGTGGCGCGGCACATCGCTAGCCGGCTGAAGCAATCCACTCCAGTCCGCTTAGACAGCCCGCGAGCGCGCGCGTTCCACTGCACCTGTCTGACCTAACCGCTAACGATACGTAAACACAATTTCATAAAAGTGCAAAGGAAAACTTGTGTGAGCTCAGTGTGAAAGTTCATTTGATTAAAGGAGCGCTTGACGCGTATATAGTTATCACCAAAGGAACTGTGTACGTACTTTTTGATCACTTTTTAATGACCTAGCATTATTTATAAAATAATTGAATCATTAAAGCTATTTTAGAATTTAAGT
The DNA here is from genome assembly GCA_927399405.1 of Agonopterix arenella. Taxonomy (NCBI): domain Eukaryota; kingdom Metazoa; phylum Arthropoda; class Insecta; order Lepidoptera; family Depressariidae; genus Agonopterix; species Agonopterix arenella. The sequence goes on along the minus strand of OV656706.1, from coordinate 10,335,589 downwards.
TATGTAATCTTAAAATACATAGCATTAAACTAACAAATGTTATGAAAATGTCAAATAAAAATTATATTTAATGTGATTTGTAGACATTAATCTGGAACCTTATCACGCGACCATACTACAGCCTTGTTTTTGGTAGGCTCGTTAAACGTTAATTTTAATTTTATCTGCTACGAATATTTTCTTGTTTAAAATAATAGCTTTGATAAGGATTGGGTTATGAATAAATACCAAAAACAAAATGTGTTTTCTTACATGCTTATAAATTTTGCTCAAGATTACGATCGAATCGAAATACGAAATCTGAATTATTAAGAATAATCTTAAATCATAAAGAAATGGGTATAATACTTATATGGTATATGCATTGAATAAAGAGGACAACGGAACACAAAGGCATTTGCAAATATTTCCAATTAGTTGTGACTTTTTTATTTCATATATAAATAAAAGATCAGTTTATTCCTTGTTTGTCAAAGATCACATAGGCTGTTACAGACTATACTAATTATTATATTTTTAGTAAAAAGCATTTCTGACCGACATAAAAAGGAGGTTAACTTTGTTTGACCCCTGTGTATGTTCGCAATTTACTCGAAAACTACTGCACTGATTTCAAATATTACGGGAAAAGCATCAACCTGTAGTATAGCTTGCGGAGTAGTCACAAAAGGAACTCAGGAATGAGTGGTACATAAGAGAACTAAAGATGTTAACATTATAGGCTCTGAAGATTGGCAAGCTGAAGTGACAATGGACTGGCCATATCTGCAGAAGAACTTATAACCGTTGGGGAGTCAAGAGTTTAAAATTGAGACTATGAATTGGCAGGCCTCCGGCCCACTGAACCATCCACCTAGAACATGTAGCTGAAAGCGACTGTATGAGGAAGGCTGAAGACAGCTTTGCGGCTCACCTTAGGTGAGGCCTGTACTGTTCAGCAGTAACAGACTGATAATGATTGTAACTGTTTGTGATTTTTGTAATGGTTTTTAATGTCATTACAGTTAACGAGAAACAAGTTATAAACGTGACAAGAACCCGATAGATAAAATGATAAAACTTTATCATGCAACTTCATAATATATGGTCAAACTGTTCAAATCGCTGTTCTGCATACGGACGTGCACAAAAAAATAGCATAGAACGAGATAATAAATACAATTCAATCCCCACAAATTAGTTGATGTCGTTAAAATTGAGTCTTAAAATACGCCAACGGGATCGTCTAACTAAACCGAATCTGCAATTAAATTCAATCTAATCTCCGAAGTTGTCCCAGTCTTTGTCTATAGATAACTTTTATCACGAGGTTTTGCGGGAAAAAACGAAGAGAGAAAGCAACCAAGAAGTTTTATTCTGGTACCTAAATCGAATCCGAAATAGATACTTGCATTACAGGGCATGACCACGAGACAACTTAAGAAGCGCTTTTGTGGTTCGTAAATTGGTCCGAAACTATAAGTTTGTATACTAATTGTCTTAATACTTTCGATGCGGTGATACTACCTACACTATCAATAGACATTACTAATAATTACTTTACTGTTATTTACTATTATCGGAATTTATTCTGAAGTTGTACCAACAGAAATTATTAAAAAGACTAGGGGTTATAAATGGAGAGACAGTTTATTATATTTCCTTTGAGTCTAATCTTACAATTTAACCGATATTATTTAAAATATTTTCGGAAACAATCGACATAATGATCGTTTACTGGCCAGAAGTTTGGTTGCAATCTCAGCCAAGAAATGTCTTTTACATTCGCTTGCCAAACTTTTAGCGTAATTTATTTATCATTTTGGTTGCTTCTGATTCACAACGTGCAACGATTTCTATAGGTAGTAATGTAATGTCTAAAACAAATAGGTATTGTGATTAGTCAAAAAGTATTTAAAATGATAAGTTCGAAATTATCATGATAATCGAGCGTCAAAAAACAAAAGCCAATGCCCAAAAAATGGCGCCTTTTGTTATTTTGCTTATTTTTTTGACGCGACCAGCAACTAAACTCAAATATTTTAATTTACAATAAAGTAACAAACAAAACTAGTTATTGCATGTATCTCTAAACTCAGTCCGAACAGAGATATAAAGGCTTGAAGTAAACGTTATAAATAAATTTTCAACTTCAAGCTTTTTATATCTCTGTTCGGACTGAGCTTAGTATGTACATGTACTTACATGTATTAACAAGTTTTGTTTGTTTCTTTATTCTGTACTAAAAGATTCAAGTTTGCCGCACCAAAAAAATTTGGGAAAATTAAGGCGCCAACTTCCATAGAACAATCTCCTTATTATCTAACTGAAAACTACGAGTGTGTTGGGGCTATGCACACACTAATTAGCACTCCAACAACATTGTAGTTGTGAATGTCAGATCGATGCCGCGGTAACTATATTCAGGCGGCTCGAAAGCTTTGTCGATTGTAATGACGTGAAAAATTATGGTTGGCATACATATACTAGGTTTCTTTCAAGAATTTTGTCTCGCTGTAAATGTTACTAAAGTGAATTTAAAAAGCCTCTTCTTTTATAAAATCATATTGACTAACGCTGTAAAATCATATTAGTAACTTCTTATGCCAACTCATTTAATCATCATCATGATCTCAGCCGTATCGGAAAGCTCGGCGTGGGTAGGCCCCCCACAAAGTGAACCAACGACCTGGTGAAGGCGGTGGTATCCCGTTAGATGAGGGTAGCGCAGGACAGCTCGTTATGGCGATCCTTGGGGGAGGCCTTTCTCCAACAGTAGACGTTCATCGGCTGAGATAATGATGATCTCAGCCGATACACGTCCACTGCTGGACATAGATCGCCACAACGACCGGTCCTGCGCTGCCCTCGTTCAACGAGTTTCCGTCGCCTTCACCAGGTCGTCGGTCTAAGTACGCTGCACTACACACTCATTTAATACAAACATAATTTAAAAAAAATAGTCCTTTTACAGTCCTGGTGGTCTAATGGCAATTAGCCTCGCCCTTCCGTGCCCAGTTTCGATCTCTCCCCAGGTCGTTCGTACCAATTAGTTTTCAGGAACTTATGCACGATTTGTAGCACCATTGAGTTTTTTCGGTCAAGGAAAACATTATTGGAAAACGTCCATGAGGCGTTTGAGGCGAGTAATTGGTCCTCTGTTCATTAAAAAGTTGCGACAGGCTCACTACCTGTCACACTCGATAGAATTCGCGTATTGGTACTGAAGTGTGGATATTTTGAATAGTTAGGTGAATTTTCCGAGCGTTTGGACGCTAATTTATTTAGCCGAATATTTTTAATTTTTATCTTGTTTATAAGAAAACACAATAAATTTTAGGTCGTCTGTCTAGCGGGCAGCAGGGCTACGCCTGCCAGTTCGCGGTCTCCACTTTAGAACTCTGACACCCCACCGGTTGTCAGTTCTTCGGCAGATATGACCAGGCCATTGCCACTTCAGCTTGCTAATTTTCAATAGCTTGGCTATTTTTCTGTTTAGTTAGCAGGGAGCGACTGGATGACGAAGGCCGAGGACAGAGTCTTGTGACTTGTTCAGACCAGGTACTTCCTCGGGATATACAGGATGTAAATTTTAATGCGTAACATACTTTAGGGAGTGGTTCAGATCATCTAACTGAACAACTTTTACTATGAAACTAACTTTGAAATCGCGACAAAAAAACCAACCGTTCCCTGTTAATCAACCAAAATGTATGAAACTCTCTATTTTAACTTAACTCTCATATTTAATGCCCCTGTAATTTCAGTATGACATTAGGTCAGTTGCAGAAACGGTTATTAGAGTTAATCCTCCATTAAATCTCTTGCTGTCACTTTTTGTCTTGTTGACGTAGTAAAAGCTAGCAAGAGATTTAATGGAGGATTAACTCTAATGAGCGTTTCTGCAACTGAGTGTTAGAAATCTTTCTCAGATAAAAAACTATATTAGGAAATTCCCATTTCGCACGGGGTTAAAATATTATATCTCATTTAAAAGCGTAAAAGTTGTTGAAACTTTCGCTTTCCATCCTGCGAGGAAGACAAAGACGTTTTTGTTTTTTCTCTCGGGAACAACACTTTTATCTTAAAAGGATAAAACATTGACGTGTAGATAGGGAAAATGAGAAATAGGTACTATGTTGCGTTTCATCATGAACACGGTGTATGAGATTTTAGGTACAAGCATATTACATTATGTCATTTAGGTGTTATAAGGTGGAACAGAATCTTATGGCTCTAAGCGTATATACTTAGGACTATATTCTGCGAAGGGGTAGTCAGAGATATTCTGAAACCTCAGAACATCCACGTTTCACTAAGTACCGAAACTCTGTCCAGTGTGACGTTGAATCAAAGTCACATTAAATCTAATTTAGCAGGGACGAAATACGAATCAAAATCACATTGCATAAGACTTTCTTCTTCAGCGTATGCAGGTTTCCTCACGATGTTTTCCTTGACCGTTGGAGAGCAAAGAACTCAAATAAAAGAAGGTATTTGTTTTAAGCGATCATTAATAAACCGACGCTACGAATTAAGGAATACATTGGATTTTATAAAATATGTAATGTATTTTAATATTAATTATGTTTCTTTTACGTTTAAAATAATTATATCGCTACAAAATAACAGTAAAATAGACTATAAGTTGACATAGAGCCTTTTCCCATGCAGCGCTTTCTTCATTGCGTCTCGGCGACGAGGCGTGTTGCCACATTAATAAATATCCCTACAGAACGAAAGCTTCATACAAGCGGCCGCACTCACAAATACCAACAGCACATACCCCCGCGGCTGAGTGTACCTGTTTGTACGTCCCTTTAACGCGCACTATGTATGTGTGCACTGAGAGCTGCCGCTTGCATGAAGCTTTAGTTCTGTACATAGAAAAAAAAGGTTTACTTGAACCAAGAAAAACATTCTTGACCCAAGAAGATTTTAAGGAAGACCAAAATTAACAAAGGAAATTTTTACATAGCCCAAGCCCGGTCTTCCCGCAGATTCTCTTGGGCCAAGAATTTTTTTCTTCGTTCAAGTAAACCTTTTTTCTGGGTACTGATATTTTTTATGTGGTTATTGCCATTGCATACAAAATGCATGATTCACTTAAAACCTTTCACACGTTCCCAAAGCGCAGCGCGCTACGTAGCCAAAGCGATGCAGAAAGTGTTGTTTGGCTACGGTTGTAGGCTCATAGACTGTAAAATTATTAACCTTTCCTTTGTTTCACCGTAGTCGGGCAAAACAATTTACACAATGAATCTGATATGATATTGCTCATTATCACTTTACATCCACTTTACCATACTATGAAAATATTAATAACCAGCTGTGCCCGCGACTTCGAACCTGCAGACGACAGAAATAATATAAAGAAAAAAAATTCGCATAACATCTTCACAAAACGTTGATTGGCGCTACTGCTTTGTCTGTTGCTGCTGAAAACAGCATCAGCTGCTGCAAGCTGTAAATGTGCAGGTCTTGGGTAGAGTTAAATATTTGCGCCTTTTTGTATAAGCCACAGAACATTATAAGAGGGGTTAGAAATGCAAAGTAGCGCTTTTGCTTCGGAGACGGCTGTCGCCACTTGACATCCCGCTCACGCTGCTACAATTACTCATGCCTTCTCGCTCGCACCACGTCGCGCGCCTTATAGAGTTACGCAAATCATTGCATAACCTGTGGCGACACGTTCCACGTCTACTTTGCACTTCTAACCCTTCTTATAATTTTCTGTGATATAAGCCTTTAGCTCGTGGGGTCCAGATGCCCGGAAGTTATTTCAAGAAATTAGCTTCGAGATTGGTCGACGCAAAAAATTACTAGATCGCTGGCACGTACACACAGCGACACATCAAGCTATACAAAACCAATGTAAGCTGGTCGCGAGACGTTATACGTTACTCGCCCTACGCGCGGCCAGCTTATTTTGGTTTTGTTTAGTTTGACGTGTCGCCGTGCGTACCTCGGACAACGTATAAACATTTCAAAGAAAAAACGCATTATGAGCACCTTCGACATGACATTGCATCTATCTTGACAGGGTGTTGTAGGTATATGTTGTGGTTCAAAGATCGATGTCCCATCTGTAGTTAGACTCCGATCTTTCGGTTTAGTTGTCTTGTATTAATAATAAAGCCAATGTTTAAAAACAATTTCTATTTGATTACAGGTACAAATAAATAATAACAGAACTCAGTAATAAAAATGTGGAAAAATAATACGAACTGAACAGAGGGATCATCTAAGTGAGTGCAGTGGTTGCTGGTTCAATCAGTGAAGTGTAGTGGTCAACACATAATGTGAAAGGACAAAACCTACATGATGTGGGCGGCGGAGCTGAGCTGTATCTTCATATTGTTCGGTAAGTTTTACTGCTTCTTACGTCTTAAGTTATACAAAACTAAGTGTTGACTTAGTGGTGGCGAGAATTTTAAGTTTTTACAAAGTTTGAAAACAGAATAACTGTAAAAAATCTATATTTAAAGAAAAAAATTTTTAATCAAATTAAGGAATGAAAAATTTTTCTCGGGCGGGACTTGAACCCGCACTCTTCCAAACCGGGGAACTGCGTTATCCAATTTTTTAATCTTTAATTTGATTCGAAATAGCACAACATGGCTGTAACATGTTTAAAAATAAATAATATTTGAAAAAAATTTTTGTTCCCGAATTCTCACATAAGACGAAAAAATTAACTAAAACGCAAAGAAAGATTCAGGCCCAGAGGAGTGTACATCAAACTAGATTTACTAAGAATTGATAAAATACTTTTTTAATAATTTCTCGCACTATTCATTTATTTATTTAACACTTTATTGTACACATAACATTACATAAAAAACAATTCACGTTTCTGTATGATTTCTATGTAATTTTGTATAGTAGAATTGCAAACCACAAACTTTCGATTAAATGATAATTATTTCCATATAGTAATATAATTATATAGTAATATGTGTACACTGCTGGTGTCCTACATTTCTCCGGAAACCGGAAATAAGTATACCTTCCTACTGAACCAATACGTATAATAAACAGGCCCTTTAAAAGTCCTTATGGCGTGCCTTTCATCTAGAAATTAGAATGTAGGTATAATGATTAAAGATTAAATTATAAATCGAAAAGAAATTGCCAAAATTGGCTGACAGTTACCAAGCGCTATTCAAACACTACCTTTGCATTTGCTAAAATCCTTACTCCATAATTAATTAGTCTATCGTAGGCCGAGTTCACATTTGTAACATCTGGATGTATTTTGATCAGTACTTATTTCTAAGCGTGAACACTCATTTTTGCCATAATAATATGGTATCACTCGTATCATGTTATAAAACGCGTCCATACTTAACCGATTTCGTATGGTGTCAGCGTATCCCCTTTGATGATCAGGCAGAAACCGACTAGAGATGGGAAGCGACGATCGTATCGCAACGTCACATCATGACAGAGTATCAAAATATGTCCACACTACTGATTACGGTACGAGTGTCCGATACAAGGTGTATCAGCTATACGGTGTAGTGTCTGTATCAGATACGGTATCACAGCGTGTCACATAAATTTTGCGTCCAAACTAGCGATCATGATACACATCGGTGCTTGACGGGGATGCGATGCACCACAATTCTATAAATGTGGACCGGGCCTTACATTTACCGTTTTCCATCTCAACTGCCACAACAAATCGCAGTGGGCCCGCATAGCATGGTGATTTATGGCTTGATTGAGAATCCTTGTTCGCGAGAAAACGTCTGTACCTCGAAGCCTATCTATGATGACGAATCACTCACACATCTGTATCTAAATATTCTATTCTTCTATATTACGTTACATTAAATTATACACAACATAACATGTATAATAATAAAATTGTAACTTGGGGGGGGGGGGGGGGGACATAATCTCACCTATCCCAACCCCTGGATACGTGCCTGAGAGTAGGTACGTCATGTAATACATTAGGACTATTTTTTTAGAATTTTTGTCTGTTTGTTTGTGCACGCATCACTTAAAAACTACTGAACCGATTTGGATGAAGATTCACAAAAGCATAGTTTTAATTAACATTTAGGCTTTGATTTATTGCAATCGGTTACTCAATAATTTTTTTTTGTTTTTACTTGACTTAATTATGACTATTTAAAGTCAGTGGTCTGCGCGTACGAAGTCGCGGTCGCGCCGCTTTCATAAATAAAATTAAAACCTTTATGAAGTGTGAAGTAAAAATAATATTGAAAAAAAACAACAAAGCAACAAACACAGCTCCATGACTAAACAATTTTATTGCTAATACAAACAAATGAATCTCTTTTATCTTAGCAAAAACAGAGTTTTTCTTTTCAATAGGCCGACTACGTAATGAAATATTTACAAAATACCGGGTTAATGCTCAAAAATGGGTGAATAAAAAATAACGGGACGTGACGGGAAACAAAGTACGTTTTTATCGCAGAAAGGGATCGGTCTAATGGAGGCGGTGTTTGGATGAACTCGGCTCAATTTTGGAATGGTATCCCTGTGGATTTATTGCTCTCGCGAAATTTATACAACTTAAAAAGATTAGTCGGAGTTGGATGACCTACTACTGATCCGTAATAAAGAGAAATCTCGATTTAAATTTTCAAATTGGAATTCTCTTCTATTCCATCTGAACACTTAATGTAACTACCTACTATCACTTAACATCAATATTTTATTATCTGTAAATCTTGGAGAATTGCATTATTCATATTAATATTATAAATGCGAAAAGCTATATTTTTGAACACATAACTTGCACTATCAAAATCATGATTGAATGACGATACATAATCTCCATAACAATGTTGTCATTCTTTTCTGCTGATTTGAACGTGTGTCTTTCAAAAATACCACTCCTTGTCTAGGTATTACGTTTACGTGGCTAAACCGCTTAACCGATTTCTATGTAATTTTGTATAGAGATAGCTTAAACCGTGAAGAACAAAGGCATACAAATTTGACGAAGAAGAAGTCGCGAGAAACAACAAAACTAGTATTATATTTTAAGGTAAAACAGTATTGACTGTCATATTATGTGTGTGTTTCTTATGCAAATAAATTGTTTATCTATCTATCTATCTATCAATATAATATACCTGATGTAACTGATAGCCGCTTATCTCTACCAATACAAATATTTAATTTCCCTGGGTAGTAAAATTTGATCATACATTGTATTTCAGTAAAAGTCAATTGAATAAATTATTATGTTCATTCACGATTTTTATCGCTTGTTTTGATGTCCCTAAGTAACTTATAATAGTTTTATGGATTATTAAAAATTGTTCACTTTTGTAGTTTGACGTGGTGTCGACACAGTGAGCTTAATAGCATTATATTGAATAAAATCGATCTTGACTAATAGTAAATTATAAGACTATTTGATTAACTGAGAACAATTTTCAATGTTGGTTTGATAATGCTTGTTGCGTCATCAGGCCAACAAAGACTATTCAAACTCTTCTCTGCAAAACTCGTGAGTTAATTAAAAAATTGAAAAATTTTGTGACCAACGGACTCGACTCAACGGAATGGGATCCAGGCTAGAACGAAAATCATCCTACGATCCAGGGCATCATCATGCACACCATTGAATCCACCCACTGCTGGGTATACTCCTCCATTTGTTTATGCCACCTTCCTCTGTACTTAGCATCTCGCACCCACGTAGGTCCCGCGACTCTGTCTATAACGTCAACCCATCATGGCGCCGGATCACCCATACTTCGCTTCCCTTCCCTCGGCCACGGAATATGATTATAAAAGTGCAACCTTGGCCACCACTCAAACAATGCCTTGCTCTATCTGCCGTCAGCTTGCCTTGCCATGTGTCCTGCCCATTTCCATTTGAGTTCCATGACTCTCTCAGCGCCATCTTGGACCTTAGTAAGGCGTCGGATTTCCGTATTCCGGAACCTTGTCTAGGAGCTTTATGCCAAGCATATCCAGGGCATACTTTAAAGCTATTAAAAGTTAATGTTTAATTTTGTACAAAAAGCACAACATAAATAACCTAGTCTGTTATATATAATGAAAAGTATTTTAACGGTTGCCGATTATAAAATAATGTAAATTAAAATTAAACGCTACAAATATGTAATTTTAATACAATTCAAAATAGCCTTTTCCCATGCAGCGCTTTCAGCGTCGCGTTGGCAACACAAAGTAGCCCGATGCTTTGTTGTTCCCATAAAGTGACTTTACGTTGTTCCATACTGGGGCCTGTTTCATAAACATGACAATTGTAATTTATAATGTTAATTTGAGATACATTACTGAGAATGTTAGGATAGATGTTCTTTAACGCCATAAATAAACCGCAATAGAAATTTTGTTAAAGATACGAATCTCATTTTGTCCTCATTTTTAATGGCGCCAAAATCTGTTTACTTATTCATTGTAGAAGTCTGTCTGTAAATCAGTATTTTATGTACTTAACAGTTTCAAAGTTTTGATCGTAAAAACCATGACGCCGAACGCTGAAATATTAAAATAATTTCAAGTACCTTTCACTTCGAATTATTTGTTCAAGTTAGCATCTCTATCATTTATGTTTCATGAATGTTTGATGGGAACATTAATTTATCAAGATGTTTGTATTATTTAGGAGAATAAAAGAGATAAAGATCGGCCGGAATTGATTATCGTTTCGTTAAACTAATCTTATGTAATGTTAAAGAAACTGTTTGTGTTTCTCATCTATTCTCTGAAAGGTTTTGAACACTGAACCACAGTATAAAAAAGAGTATCTATTACACTGAACACAAAATAATTCACGTTCGATTCTTACTGTTAATGTGTTTATTTTATTGACGATCATAGTTGCCAATGGCAATTACTAAAATCTCAAACTAACTATACTGTTTCCTTGTTCATAATATGTGTTTTGCCCACAGAAATTTCACGCTCCCCTTGGTTTTGCCACAGCTCCATACAAACGGAGTTTGATTATATTTTCAATACTAACCCATTAAAGTCAATAACGTTTTTAAAACACGATCTAGAAACTAATTTCTGTACCTATGGTTTGTCAGATTTTTCATAGTTGCAATGGCTCAAAGATTTCCATACTTAATTGATCCTAGTATTGAAACTGGATATTTTAACGGAAATCTGTATAACCACAGGCACATTACATTAGTTTCGTGTTTAAAACCTTTCGTTGACTTTTATTGGTTGGTATTGAAAATATAGGACTATCCTCCAATTATTCATCACATAATTGTTGCTGTCTTGCATAATTGTGTTGTTGACATTGATTAACGTATTTCATAATTTCTTTGTCTCTAAAGATATTTCTTTCTGCAGGAGTATCAGCCGGCGGCGGGGGCTGGGAGCCTCTAGGGCAGCCGTACTTCGACAACAGCACGAAGCGCGAAGCCACCGCCGCCGTCGGGCAGCCCGCGTACCTGCACTGCCGAGTGCGGAACCTCGCCGACAGAGCGGTCAGTATTTAGTTCTCATCATTTTCAACAACAGCACGAAGTGCGAGGATACCGCCACCGTGGGGCAGCCCCCATACCTGCACTGCCAAGTGCGGAACCTCGCCGATAAAGCGGTCAGTATTTAGTTCTCATCATCTTCAACAACAGCATGATGTGCGAGACTACCACCACCGTGGGGCAGCCCCCATACCTGCACTGCCGAGTACGGAACCTCGCCGATAGAGCGGTCTGTATTTAGTTCTCATTATCTTCAACAACAGCTCGAAGTGCGAGGCCACCGCCGCCGCCACCGCGGGGCAACCCGCCTACCTGCACTGCCAAGTGCGAAACTTTGCCGACAGAGCGGTCAGTATTAAGTTCTCATCATCTTCGACAACAGCACGAAGCGCGAGGCCACCGCCGCCGTCGGGCATCCCGCGTACCTGCAGTACCACAGAACATTATAAGAGGTATAATGTTCTATGTGCATTGTGCAGTGCCAAGTGCGGAAACTCGCTGATAGAGCGGCCAATATTTAGTTTTCCTCATCTTCGACAAAAGCACGAAGCACGAGGCCAACGCCGCGCCGCCGTGGGGCAACCCGCACCCTGCACTGCCAAGTGCCATACCACAACATAACTACAGGGTCTTCAGTTAAAAGCGTGTTGCCGCCAGTGCAGCATTATTCGTCAGCCCATATACCTATTTACCCTTAGAATTCAGTATTTACCTAACATAGCAGTTAATTTGGATCCTTCCTGTAAGAGCAGGCAGTTAGTATCTACCACAAGGCATTCCATACCTATATTATGTTATACAATTATCGAACTTTAAGCGAACTTTCTAGCAGATACTATAAAGTGATCAATGTTCGTACTTGTATTTCTGACTCTAAAAGGATAGACTTAAACATTGAACCTGAATTATAAAATTGGCTATATTACTACACCATTCTCAAAGCTGTAGCTAACAAGGTATTGAGTCATTAATATTGACTAAATATGATAAACTTTAGAAAGGTATTTCTTTCGGTTATACTAGAGTACGTAACGATGTCTCTGTTGCGTTTTTAGATGATTTTAGTAACATGGATTGAAATTTTACACATATTCTATATTATATATTGGTTTAAACCTTCTTTGACGAAGGCTACCCATTTTCCTTTGGCTTTTCAGCTATAAAGAGCCTATTAGAGAAGGTGATCTTTTATGTGGTTTCCGATTCGAGCGAAACTTGAATGGGGGCCAAATTGCTAGTGAAGAGGCTGAGTCATTCGCGCCGCAGATTGCGCCGATTCACTATAACTCGACACATATTTTGACCGGTAATTTTTTTGATAAAAGCCTCAATATCGGCGATCAAATCTTGAGTGGTCGTTTACTTTAGCCGTTTTCTTTAATAAAACGAAAGCAAAGATTGTGTTTACTTTTCGTTCCTTTCCTGTGACTCATCAAATTTTTCATTCATCGGTTATATTATTTGGATAACTAATGAGAATTTGTGCTAAAGCACTTTATACATTATATATGTACATATATGAACAGATTCGAGTTAAAAATCGAATGTTTTCAAATACAAATGGTTTTGTAAAACCATCAAACCATTATTCGTGATCTAGTAATTATAATAGCCACGTCATCAGCTGTCTTAGACTTCGATGAAAGTAAAATTTACTTTGATCGAAGGTCGTATAGGTTTACTTTTGAAGTCTAATAAGTACCTACTGAATTTAACATCTATCAAACGGAATCCCTTTTAGAATCAGAACTAGGAACCACTCAACTAGGTCCACTCTGATTACGCGATCCAAATTTGTAACGTTACAGAAAAGTATCACCACAGATTTAGGTTTTTTTAACCAAAAGCCCTTGCCTCAAGCTGATCTAGGCTTGACCCATAAAAACTTCAACGGCGGGAGAAGTCTGTTCTGTGAATATCCAGTTAGTTTTGTCTCTGCAAGCTTTAAACCGTGTCGCGAGAAAAGTTTTTAAACCTCGAAGCGAATTGTACGGAATACAAATCCGCATAAACTCTTTTTATGCGACCACATTAAATGGGCATAAGAGGCGAGTAGGCGCGCAATTACTGTGCAGTGGGAATGGCTGAATGTCCCGCAAATTGTTGCCAGTACCATGTGCTACTTAATTTTCTTTTTATAACTAACAGCACAGATTCTCGGCTCGACACTCCGGATTTATGCTATAGAACGAAATTCGAAATTCAAAATATATTTTAGTGTTATTTCGTAAGAACATTTTGAATAACTCAATTATAAAATCACAAAATTCTTTTTTTTTTTCTTTTGCTAATAAAAATTGTTGTATTCAAATTAAAAAATAATTAATATTCCTTACACAAATTAGAGTAGTTTTAAAAACGGTAAGCTACATTGTAATGGCTAGAATAACAAATTAGCTACTGTATAAAAGTTGTGTAATTTAGTCCAATACAATAGCTGGTTCTGGCTAACGAAAATGAAACATTTTTGTGTTTTCCACACCACAGTTTTCAATAAACAATATAAATTTTAATTCAAATTCCCATATACTACAGTTATGTATTTAATTTCATTTAAATTAAATAAACAAACTGTGGTATCTATATGGGAATTTAAAATTTCCATTTCCATTTCATTTGAATTCATTAAACGTTTTTTTTTAATTGAATTTATAGTGTGAGATTTAACTTCTCTTTTCTATTTATTACAATGTGTGTATACCTGCAAAGGTAGGGTTTGGAGGACCTAACAAAAAATGTAACTATCTAATATTATAAATTATTAGATATTTACATTACATTTTTTACAATTAAATATATTATGTAATCTTATTGTATTACACGAATTCGACATACAATAAATCATTTTAATTTTTTTTTTCATTTTCATGTTATTCAACATTGGGCAGATTCACGAGAATTCCCGAAATCGCCGCAATGAAATCTCTACTTTTAAAATAAAAACTAAGAGTTTAACGTTCTAGTTCCTCTGTGAGGCTAGGCTAGGCTACGTTCATCCATAGTAAATTGTTCAACCAAGTTAGTCGGCTGTGCGAACGACAGTTACCAATACCAATTATTTTCCAGGCAGGGCTGTTATTACAAGTCGAATGACAGATCGTTCATGTGAAATTTCCTAAAGTGTTATGTTGTACTATGTTATTTTATAACCTACTATAATGGTATAGTGTTAAAGATAAGCGACAACCTTCGATATTATAAATTTATTATGATGTAATTTTTTCAATGAGGCGTTTTTAAAAACAATTTTTTTCATAGACACTGGAATGATGGTGTACTGTCTTACAAAGAAGATCCTTCCTCTTAGTTTGGGAAATAGGCTATCAAAAAAAATTTTGCGTATACTTAGCGTACAGTTATGGAACTCATGTCGATTTGTTTCTCATAATCCCTAAATTAAAGTAGTAATATTAGCTTTACCTCATCTTAACGGAGTGTCGCGAAATCGCAGTTGGCTACTTGTAATTCTTTATGTATTCAAATGTATGTTCTGTTTTAATTTGCAATAAAGTATAATTGTTGATTAATTGATTGGGGCACATCTTGTCTTTGTAAAATATGTTTGTTTTTATTTTCGTATGAACATCTAAGACGTTCCTATACACGCATTGCTTTACATGTGCCGTTTAAATATGAAAAAAAGAATCATAGCAAAAGAAGTCTAAATGGCTCATTTTTTATATTGGTTTCATAATTCCGTTTGCATTTTTACATAATCTCTCGTCCAATTACTATAATAAATTAAATTATGTTTCATTGCTATATTTACTAACGTTTATTGATGGTATTACACTCTAAAAACATTAGTTTATTGTAGTAATCGGACGAAAGATTAGGTAAAAATGCAAATGGAATTATGAAATCAATATAAAAATGCACCGTTTTAATTTTTTTTCTCCTATTAAAACGGCATATGTAGCAATGCGTGTATAGGAACATCTTAGATGTTAATACGAAAATAAAAATAAAAACCAACATATTTTACCAAGACAAGATGTGCGCCAACTGCGATTACGCGACACTCCCTTTAGATGGGGTATACCTAATATTACCACTACAATCTAGAGTTTATGAGAAACCAATCGACATGAGTTATAATTACGTTCCAACATTGTGCTAACATTTTTTGGGGGGCCTTTTTCCCATAGCTAGAGAAATTTTATTCTACAATTGATCCTTAGTCGATGGCATTTTCGGTGAAACTCAATAAGAAGTTGAGCCTATCATTATTTAGATCGGACACGTCCGAATTTTCTAATATTATAAATTATTAGATATTTACATTACATTTTTTACAATTAAATATATTATGTAATCTTATTGTATTACACGAATTCGACATACAATAAATCATTTTAATTTTTTTTTTCATTTTCATGTTATTCAACATTGGGCAGATTCACGAGAATTCCCGAAATCGCCGCAATGAAATCTCTACTTTTAAAATAAAAACTAAGAGTTTAACGTTCTAGTTCCTCTGTGAGGCTAGGCTAGGCTACGTTCATCCATAGTAAATTGTTCAACCAAGTTAGTCGGCTGTGCGAACGACAGTTACCAATACCAATTATTTTCCAGGCAGGGCTGTTATTACAAGTCGAATGACAGATCGTTCATGTGAAATTTCCTAAAGTGTTATGTTGTACTATGTTATTTTATAACCTACTATAATGGTATAGTGTTAAAGATAAGCGACAACCTTCGATATTATAAATTTATTATGATGTAATTTTTTCAATGAGGCGTTTTTAAAAACAATTTTTTTCATAGACACTGGAATGATGGTGTACTGTCTTACAAAGAAGATCCTTCCTCTTAGTTTGGGAAATAGGCTATCAAAAAAAATTTTGCGTATACTTAGCGTACAGTTATGGAACTCATGTCGATTTGTTTCTCATAATCCCTAAATTAAAGTAGTAATATTAGCTTTACCTCATCTTAACGGAGTGTCGCGAAATCGCAGTTGGCTACTTGTAATTCTTTATGTATTCAAATGTATGTTCTGTTTTAATTTGCAATAAAGTATAATTGTTGATTAATTGATTGGGGCACATCTTGTCTTTGTAAAATATGTTTGTTTTTATTTTCGTATGAACATCTAAGACGTTCCTATACACGCATTGCTTTACATGTGCCGTTTAAATATGAAAAAAAGAATCATAGCAAAAGAAGTCTAAATGGCTCATTTTTTATATTGGTTTCATAATTCCGTTTGCATTTTTACATAATCTCTCGTCCAATTACTATAATAAATTAAATTATGTTTCATTGCTATATTTACTAACGTTTATTGATGGTATTACACTCTAAAAACATTAGTTTATTGTAGTAATCGGACGAAAGATTAGGTAAAAATGCAAATGGAATTATGAAATCAATATAAAAATGCACCGTTTTAATTTTTTTTCTCCTATTAAAACGGCATATGTAGCAATGCGTGTATAGGAACATCTTAGATGTTAATACGAAAATAAAAATAAAAACCAACATATTTTACCAAGACAAGATGTGCGCCAACTGCGATTACGCGACACTCCCTTTAGATGGGGTATACCTAATATTACCACTACAATCTAGAGTTTATGAGAAACCAATCGACATGAGTTATAATTACGTTCCAACATTGTGCTAACATTTTTTGGGGGGCCTTTTTCCCATAGCTAGAGAAATTTTATTCTACAATTGATCCTTAGTCGATGGCATTTTCGGTGAAACTCAATAAGAAGTTGAGCCTATCATTATTTAGATCGGACACGTCCGAATTTTCTGCTCTTCGCTTAAGCAAATTGCTGCTAATGCCTAGATTACCATATATTTTGTCCCGTAGGCAACCTAGATAAGAAATCGTGACCTGCATGTATTAGTGGTGAGGATCCACCATTGATATCTTATATTGGCCCATAGATAAAGTAATGGCTGGGGTATACCTAGTGGGCCCGTCAGTACTGCCTTCGCTGCTGTCATACGTATTTATAAAACCTTCTCTCAAAATATATCCTCCAGGTAAGAGTGAAATACAGTTACAATTCGTCTTACAACTTGAGCTATAAGCAAACCTATGTACATTCGGGTAGACAGCGGTTGAAATATATTAGTACAGAGTCACGTTCACCAATCTGTACACAATTTAGAGCTATCGATACCGTACATACATATAGAGGAAGAGAGGAGATGCACAGATAATTGAATGAAATAACAGCACCGTATTATTTTAAGAGGCTCTAGTCAACTGAAAAATGACCAGTTTTCTCATTTTCCTGCAAGTTCTTTGACCGGGAGGTAAGACAAAAACACGTAGAGCTTTACCTTCCCTTGGGTCTTCCTCTCTTTTTCTCCCTCTATCTATACTCTCTTTTCTTCCAAACTTTTAATAAATAAATAAATAAATTTAATAAATTTTTATTCGGGAAACCAACAGTCAAATTACAAACGAATAGAAAAAAAAGGAAAATTTTTTTTTTTAAAAAGAAATACATTCATACATACTACTCACGCCTCTTCTCAGAGAGGTAAGCAGAGACTCCACTTTGGGCTGTTCTCTCTTGCATCCTCTAGATCCATACATCTTGTCATACATTCCCGTCGATTCCGGCTCCTTTTAACTTGGAATTTTTAGAAAAGAATTCGGTATAAAAAATGCATAAAAATAAAAATAAGTTGGGCACCTACCTTCTTATAAAAAGTAACATGTGTTTCTCTATTTCCATCGATGGCTTTCATACAACTTCTCTCCTCTTTCCAACATACCTATATAACTCAATTCTTGTGGGGTAGAAACCCTAGGTCCATGGGGACCACAAGCAAAAGAGCTGTCTGCGCGCTTGTCGAGTGCACAGGAGAGCTGGCAGCATCCTCCGGTAGCGGATAAGCCTTAGCAATCCAGAGGGGGAATGCTGCCAGCCTCCGGGGTACTGATGCTTAAATGAGGTGTTTTGTTTATATGGTTTTTACTTACTTTATTCATTGTTTTTTTTTAACTTATATTAATATTTTATGTACCCAACATTCATATTGAATAAATACTTGTCTTATTGTAATGTACGAAATATTTCATTTATAAACGTATTTTTGTTCCTTAGGTATCCTGGATCAGAAAACGTGACCTGCATATCTTAACAGTGGGGGTCCACACATACAGCAGTGATGCGCGTTTCGCTGCGCTTCACGCAGATGGATCTGATGAGTGGACGCTGAGGGTGGCGCCTGCGCAGCCGCGAGACTCCGGCGCTTACGAGTGTCAAGTCTCCACCGAGCCTAAGATCAGTTTGTCGTTTCGACTTACTGTTGTGGGTGAGTACTTTTTGTATTTTCTAGTGTTTTCCTATGCAATCTACCTGTGACCATAAAATTGTATATTTGTCATCCTATCTTATCTTATTATGGGGGCTGGCATGCTAGCAACGCTTCGTTCCAATGGGATCTTTTATGTTGACCCATACAAATATGGAGTCATTTACCACGTTTTTGAAGTGAGAAGAAATGAATATATTTCTTCACACTTCAAAAACGTTGTAAATCAGGGAAGCAATACCGTTCAGGGGACGAAATCTGTTATCTCACGGATTTGGATATCCCATGTCCCAGGAGACACACCCTTAAGAGGGTACTGAGCCTATTGTGTTGCCTTCAATCGTATTTTTTTTATT
This sequence comes from Agonopterix arenella, assembly GCA_927399405.1. Taxonomy (NCBI): domain Eukaryota; kingdom Metazoa; phylum Arthropoda; class Insecta; order Lepidoptera; family Depressariidae; genus Agonopterix; species Agonopterix arenella. The sequence continues at coordinate 10,316,502 of OV656706.1, read as the reverse complement.
TCTAAACTATTAAATAACATTTCAAAAAAACTAGAAAGTCACATTGTAGTCCTGATAGGCTTTCAATTTATCGAAACATTATGGATTATTATGTTTTATGCTTGTTGCTATTATCGTTAAAACCGCCAAAAAAGGCCACTTTTTAAAGATAATAACTACAAACATTATAAAAACAAATCCGCAGCAATAAATTTAAGATTAGCAATGACTACAATGTGACATTCTTGTTTTTTGGAATATTGTTTAATTGTTAAGAATAAAAAAAATACGATTGGGGGCAGCACAAAAGGCTCGGTGCAGCCTTAACCTTGTCATGGTCGTAACATTTTAATTTAACTGTTGGAGGGGTATTTTGTGGTATGGTTTTTAATTAGGAGAACTATTATATGCATAAAAAGTTGTTAAAAGGCTCAAACCCCAATCTTACATTAACATAAAATACAAATACCTAATAAATAAAGGCGAATAATAGCTATTCTTTAAAGTTTTAATTATTCTTTTCATGATTTGATATTTATACTTTTATTTGAAATAAGACTTTCAGATTCACATAAAATTGTTTTAATGTATGCTAGCTAAGGATAAGCTAGAAATCTAGTAAGTAACTACTGGAAGAAGCTCCCGAGAATACCCCATTAATTTGTTCTCACAAACGTGTAGATATTGTGTAAACTGCACACACATCATGATTCGCGTTTAAAGTAATTAAGTTAAGCTCGAGAAACGATTCAGCACTCATTAAACGTAAGTACGTATTGTTCCACCCAGTGCCCCATTTTAAATGACCAAGTCTTTCCAATATAAACTTTATGACAATGCAGTAAGGCCGCCTAGTTGCCCAGAGGTAATTCGACGTTAATAATATGGCAGGCAATAGGTAAACTTTATGGAAACCTTATTTACATGCACTCCTGGGTTTAAAACAATTTCCGGTAATATTCCGAAATGAGAATTAATAAGTTATTTCAAAATACAGGAATTTATGTACGAGTAATTACCTAGAATTGTAGTAATTTGCGATATGGTGAATATTTAAGTAAATCTTATAGGTACTTTATAATTATTATAAAACAGTTCCGCGACTGACTAACCTGTTAGTCAATTAGTCTGCAATTTTGCGTTTTTATCATTATCCTGATAATGATAAAAATTTTTTCAAATATACAGGGTGTATGTGATAGCCTAGCAAATACTGAAATGATGAACTCAGACCACCAAACTGAACAACTTTCACAATAAAGCCTACCTCAGGAAATGCGAAAAAAATACAGTTGTCCGATACATTTGAGTCGGGTAGGAACGGCAGTTTTGTATGACAGCTGATTTTTTTCGCGTTTCCTGAGGTAGGCTCTATAGTGAAAGTTGTTCAGTTTGATGGTCTGAGTTCACCGTTTCAGTATTGCTAGGCTGTCACTTACACCCTGTATTCTACAGAGGATGTAGGGGTACAAATTAAGAAAGGATTCAAAAATCCACCCCTAAAAGTGTACTTAACCTACAAATGGAGTTTGAAGTTTACTGCGAAATCCACGCGACGAAGTCGCTGGCAAAGGCTAGCTAATACACGTCACTAACGTAACAAACTACACATTCAGACTAACTACCATATTTTTTCGAGGTGTTCAGAATCTTTCTACAACTACAGATGCTGTAGCAAGATACATTTTTGGATGGATTGACTTATCAAGTGATATCGTCTAACTGACATTTCGCCCATATCTGATAGGTGTAAAATTAAACGCATTCTTCTTCTTCTTCTGGTTCCTCTCCATTGCTGGAGGTTGGCAGTCAGCTCTGCATATCCCTGTATACCTCTCGCCAAACGAAACAGCTCTTCGACGCTGGCAATGTCTGTCCACTCTTTTAGGTTCGCGAGCCATGACATTCGTGGTCTACCGACGCTTCTTTTGACCTCTACTTTGCCCATTATTACAGTCTGGTGCAGTTGGTATCGCTCATTCCTCAAAATATGACAAAGGTAGGCGACTTTCCTCCTTTTAATGGTTTGCAACAGCTCCCGGGACTTCCTGACACGTCGTAGAACTTCCATATTGGTGACTCGTTGAACCCAACTAATTCGCAGCATTCCTCGATAAAACCACATTTCTATAGCCTCTAGTTTCTGGCGAGTAGCTTCCTTAATGGTCCATGCCTCGCAACCGTATAAAACTATTGGCCATATGTAACACTGGAGCATTCTTACTCGGAGTTGTATATCCAGTTTTCGATTAGTTAGTAGAGTAGTACCTTTTTCATTTTTGTGAACGACGCGCGGGCTATTTCTATCTGGGTTTTAATCTCGTCGTCTGATTCCCATGTTTCATTCGCCCATGTGCCGAGGTACTTGTAACGAGAAACTCGCTCTATGATAGTATTATCCACAGATATTGTAGGATTCAAGCCACTATTTCGGGAGACAAGCATGAACTTTGTCTTTGTGAGATTCATTGACAGACCAGCATTTTTACTACAATCGTGGATTCTATTAACTATGATTTGCAAATCTTCCGGCTTAGAGGCAATAAGAATGGTATCGTCGGCATATCGGATGTTGCTTTTTATTTGTCCTTACCCCCCATTCTTGATCTTCAAGCGCTTCAGCAATGATAGCCTCCGAGTAAACATTAAACAGTATGGGCAATATCATACAGCCCTGTCTTACCCCCCGACAAATCGCCACCTCTTCGGTCTCTTCACCATCCACTCTAACCGTTCCAGTTTGACTCCAGTATAGATTTTGAATGATTTGCACGTCCATTCCATCGAGCCCTATGTTATTCAGAAGACGTATAAGGACATCATGCCGGACTTGGACAATGCTTTCTCGTAATCCATGAAACATAAAAATACGTATTTTTGCATATCCCGGCATTTTGTGTCACATATCACTCGGATCCTGTCTTGAATTATGGAAAGAAACAGTTTCAGTACCTGGCTTATCAAACTTATTGTTCGGTATTCCGTACATTTCTTGGCATTAGGCTTTTTCGGAAAGGTTATGAATGTGGATTTCAACCACTCTCTTGGCAGAATTTCTGTACTTGTTGTTGAAAAGAGATGTCAAAGAGTCTACGTATTCATATTCTATTAGTTTTAGGATCTCTACATGAATATTGTCTGGTCCTGGAGGTTTATCGGTTTTTGCTCTTTTCAGTGCACTAACTACCTCAGATCTCATTATTGGAGGATCATCCTGATTTTGTGGAGCGATGATTTCACCTCTAGTGGAGTCCGCAAATATGTTTTCTATGTAGTTTTTCCAAATTCGATGTTTTGCCTTAGCATCTAGAAGCAACTTTCCGTTTTCGTCCACCAACATATTCTGCTTTGAACCCACTTTAAATCCAACCATTTCTTTTATTTCTTTATGTAATTTAAAACTATCAAATTTTCTATCTAATTCTTCTATTTTGGCACATTTCTGGTCATAGAATTGTATCCGTGCTTTCCGAATTTCTATTATATATAAAGTTGATGCCATAGTGAAAGATGTTCTGTTATATGGTCTGAAGCACCCCATAAAGTATGTAACGTATTTAAGTTATCACTCTGTATACGTGTCTATAATTAAGTGTTACGACAAACTCGAACTCTTTTGTTAAATAAAATAGCTTCCAAATAAAGGTCTTGACCTTTGTAGTTGTAAGTGTGTACCTTGGTAAGCGTGTAACGATTAATGAATGATCCCTAAATATTGATTAAATGATTTCTAGTCGACTATGGTGACTGCTAATCTTTATAGAACAGCGGTAGGTACGCGGGATATATTGAAGTGCACAAGTGTACGCGCTAAACACATAATGCACTCTCTCGTCCTTACACTCCTATGTCTGATGGAACGGGAGACCGTAGCTATAACCGGCAAACACACGGTTGGGGGTGTTTTGTGTGTCAAAGACGTTACGACACCCGACTATAATATTCGAAGCCTGCCACACCACACCCCACAACAAAAATAGACTGTTAGTGTAATAAGTATCTTCTTCTTCTTCTTCTCGTTAGCCCTGCAGAAGGCAGCTAGCCCTGGTGTCAGAGTTAGTAATAAGTATTTTAACCTATGCTATTTGTGGGTTATTTTCTACACATTTGATAGTAAGACTAGAACGGCATCTACGCTTAAAAATGTAGATATACAGGGTGAAATCGATATCATTAGCATACTTTTAAACTAAGAGTCTACCCATCAAACTGAACATCTTTTACTATGGGAGCAAACCGATCGGAGCAAAAAAAAAGTCAGCTGTTGCATACATTTGAGTCGAGTTGGCTGCGGCGGCGGGTGCAGTTTAGTATGCAACAGCGGACTTTTTTGTTGCTCCGATGGGTTTGCTCCCATAGTAAAAGTTATTCAGTTTGATGGGTAGACTCTTAGTTTAAGAGGATGCTATGATATCAATTTCACCCTGTAGTATTAATATTAGTTAATATACAGCTTGTGACTACTCCGAAATAATTGCAGTCGTAAGATTACATAATAGTTGCTTTAAATTTCTTTTCACAGAAATATCCCAAAAAGAAATCTTTTTCTTTTAAAAAAATATTTTTCCTTCTTAGTATGTTTAAATTATAATTTATTTTATTACTCATCGTATTCTCAAAATACAGGGTGTAAGTGACAACCTAGCAAATACTGAAACGGAGAGCTCAGACCATCAAACTAAACCTAAAGTATGGGACAGCTGATTTTTTTTCGCGTTTCCTGAGGTAGGCTCCATAGTGAAAGTTGTTCAGTTTGATGGTCTTAGTTCACCGTTTCAGTATTTGCTAGGCTGTCAATTACAACCTGTATATATTTCAAATGATACGAAAAATTTACCTACATTCAGCTCTTAATTTTACCTTTACTTTAACTTATTCAATAGTACAATGACTGCTATTTGAATAAAAAGAAGGGGCTTGTTAAAAACATTATTCATCGTTCTTTAAAGTTCTTACAATGTAAAGCCAAATGGAAATTCAATTTAATTCCGAACAAAGTTGTCTTCTCGAGTTAAGTTTTTAAGGAATCAATACGAAACGTGCCTCTTGTATAAAAAAAATCTGGTAAGAGCTTAAACTTGGGCAAAATTTTCGCACCTAGAACGACGCGCGGCACCTCGCGTCTAGATAGAATTTCCTTCTGCACATAAGCACGCACCGGCATCGGCATCTGAAAATGTATGACAATGTCCAAGATATTTATTTATTTTGAGGATAAATACCCGACAGAGCGCCTAAGCGCGCTACATACAAACTAATTTTAATCATATTTTGTTCGTCTGAGTATACTATATTTTAATATTATTGAGTTAAACTGATAAATATTTAAATAGAATTAAACTCCATTTGTATGGAGCTAACAGGTATATCCTCTTAAGTAACAAGGTTTACTTTTAGCTTTGAGGTCTCTAGCGATCGGTGGCTACTCCACTAAAGTACTTGAGACCAATCGCGCTAAATAAATCTCCACGGAACCGTGATTGAACCGCGTACGAACCACAACTTTTAACACATTCGGTATCGCGCTAATCATTTGACAGCCGTTAGAATACAGAATTCAGCACAGTTAGGTAGTAATTGGATTGCAATGTGATTAGAGCTGAAAATGGATTAGGATGAACTTATTTTAAATAAATAATAAAAAGTAGGAGAGCGAACGTCGCACTCATTTCAAATCGTTCCAAATGAAAGAGCACGTTCCTTTTCTCGTTGACGTCTTTAGGGATAACTCTCTGCCGGGACATTTGCGTCAAACGTGACGTGTATGTAATGAGATCATCAGTAGGTATGATTTAAGAACCTTTCTTTCTCATGTCTTCATCACTGGATTTATTCGGTTAAGTTACAATTGTGTTCATGCGTGATAAAGTATTTGGAAATCAAGAGGCTAATAAATCTACTCACGTCAAATGTCATATTTCAAGACCAAGTTTGCTTTAATAAAATACGGGTATGAAATGGAACGGAATACAACTTCTTATATCGATCGGGGTGTTAAAAAAAACGTATCCCTTCGTCGCCTTGTCCGTCACCCAATGAAAAGAAATGGATTATTAGCCCTTTCGAAGCCGAGAACCGCGGAGAAATTTACTTTTCGTAGCACAAAAATTGGGTAGCAAAAGGAGTGTAATACAATGTTTATGGGTCGTAATGCCACACGCTTTGTCTTCCTTTCTTATTACTATGAGACTGAAGTTATGTAATACGATACCCATATTATTTTGGTACTCTTATACAGGATGTATAAAAACGCTCTAGTAACATTTAATGGCGTGGTTAGACCAAACTGAATAACATACACCCTGGAGACGTGGAAAACCAATCAGCTGTCCCATTTTGAGTCGCGTAATACGTTTAGTTTGAAATAGCAGATTTTGTGTCCCACTGCTGGGCAAAGACCTCCCCTCTTCTAAAATGAAATGGCAAATAATTTAAAAAATTTTCATTTTCACTTTAGAGTGAAAGTTGTTCAGTTTGATTATCTAAATATTACAGGGGTATTTTGTTACACCCTGTATAACACGTCAGCCGCCTACGAACCCCATGGTACCTACTCAATCAATTTCGTTTCGTATGTACATATACATAGGTCCTTTTCAAAATGCTGACGGTTTTTTGTGGAGATGGTCAGACTATCAAACTGAACAACTTTTTATATGGGAACAAAGACGGATTCGCGAAAAAAATTAGCTATTCCATACAAAACTGCAATCCTCCCGACCAAAATGTATGGTACGGCAGATTTTTATTTCGCGATTTCGATGTTGATCCCATACGTAAAGTTGTTGAGTTTTATAATCTGACCATCCTCTTAAAAAATCTTCAACATAATTCTTAAGTTGGACACTGTATAAACTAACTCTCGTGTCCCCAAGGTTGATTATAGGTCATACCGTAGTCTACCTCCTGGTCCTAGAAAGAGAAGGTAATAGAAGGAAGCACGTGTCTTGTCATATACACTCAATAAGAGATGCACATATCAAATTAGCTCTAGTTCGTTTACCTTATTGCTGTCCTTATCGACCACCAAGTAATAACTTTTTTGTACTTCGACGGCTGTCTGACTCCGGAGTCACTTCCTAAGCTTTCATATAAATTGTACAGGATTTAATTACTATCGCTATATCATACGCGGTTACATTGATATTACGTTTACCAGCGTAAGTGAAAACAATGTTGTCTATGCTCCTGGTTTTCCTACTCTCATTCGTCTCGATCAAACAACATTTGCGGAATATTTAACTTAAATTTTAACATGTTGTTCTCAGTATCAAAAGCGGAGATCCTGTCTGGGCCTGAGTTGTTCGTCAGGGCGGGCTCGGACATCAATCTCACTTGCGTTGCCAAGTACGCGCCGGACCCACCGAGGTGAGTGAGGTGTTACAATAATTACTTTAGACAGGTCCTAACGAATGGATTGCTGCCAGAGACCGGCAGGGTCGGGGCGGCGTCTCAGTTGTTAGATGGGCATGAGTGATTTTTCAATGTGAGATTGATCGAAATATTTTGCATACTAAATATGACTGTATGTCTAATCAAACCACTGTTTTGGGTGGAATTGATATCATTGGCATCTTTTCAAACTAAGAGTCTTCATCAAACTGAACAACTTTTTCTTTGAGAGCAAACCGATCTTCGCAAAAAAAAAATCAGCTGTTGCATACATATTCATCGAGTAGGCATTGCAGTTTAGCATAGAACTGCTTATTTTATTTTTGCTACGATCGGTTTGCTCCCATAATAAAAGTTATTAGTTTGTTCGATTGGTAGACTACGATTTCACTTATAATTATAAGATAAAAATAACAAAATATTTCAAATGCATAAATACAATTATTTGTGTTATCGGAGTCGGTGTCAACTGCCAACCAAACTCCAAATTTTACCACACCTATTCATGACGCAGGTTGGCAACGACTAATAAAAACGTTATCCCACGATTTCGTCCGCGCAAATTATATATCAGTTCTCAGTTAATCAAATAGTCTTATAATTTACTATTAGTCAAGATCGATTTTATTCAATACGAGCGTTAACCCGCGACTTCGTCCGCACAAATTATATACCAGATTTTAAGACAGATCATAAGCTATCAAACAATAAAAATTTCATCAAAATCGGTTCAGTAGTTTTTGCGCGATGCTCGATCAAACAAACAAACAAACACACGAACAAAAAACACACAGACAAAAAATCCAAAAATTGGTGATATGGAATAAGGGACACCTAAAAACCATATCGTAACTTTTTTTTTGTCAATATCTTCAACACACTTCTGTTACAGTTTTATAATAGTTTAGATTGTGAACATTTGTAGTACGAATGCATATCTATTTTTTAAATTTGTTACAGTATATCAAGCTAAATAAAAGCATGAAAGGTTATAACAATAAGTCATGGTCTAATCGCCAGTTGCTCATTAACTAAAATAATAATTAATTAATATTCGTGAATCAAGCGTAGTGTAGTACCTACTGTGTACGTAATTAATACCGGCGGTCCTTCAGGGATTAAACTACGGCCAACATTGATCAATTGTTTCACACAAGATTTCGCAATGGCGTGACCAGAGAGCAATTTACCGAGTCTATAGTCAACTATAACATATTATGTTTTTGTATCATAAACTTAATATTACGAATAGTATATTAAGTTTATGGTTTGTATTCTATTAATCAAATTGAAGAGACTGCAATCAGCGGTGAGTGTTAAAAAAATAGCCACTCGAAAATCTCATTATAAAAAGTAGGAGAGCGAACGTCGCACTCATTTCAAATCGTTCCAAATGAAAGAGCACGTTCCTTTTCTCGTTGACGTCTTTAGGGATAACTCTCTGCCGGGACATTTGCGTCAAACGTGACGTGTATGTAATGAGATCATCAGTAGGTATGATTTAAGAACCTTTCTTTCTCATGTCTTCATCACTGGATTTATTCGGTTAAGTTACAATTGTGTTCATGCGTGATAAAGTATTTGGAAATCAAGAGGCTAATAAATCTACTCACGTCAAATGTCATATTTCAAGACCAAGTTTGCTTTAATTAAATACGGGTATGAAATGGAACGGAATACAACTTCTTAGTTGTCCAATTACAAACGTAGAATTTTTATTCCATAACCAAGACAGTCTTAAAAGTACGTTAGTATTCAACAATAACACATTAGTTTTATTACTTCTGAAAAGGAAGTGAAACTTTAAGTTTCTTAGAAAATTAAATACACTTTTTCCAATTCCGATGAGTACGGTCTTAATTAATTAGTTTTCCCTTGAAAATCGATTTCAATTCAAAGTAGCCCTTATTCCCTTCCACTCCCACGCTCAGGTACAAATAAATATCCTTTGTAAGTGGTGTGAATAGACTGAAAATCACCTTATGATCTTCTAATGGAAGTGTGTTATCGTGTACCTTTTCACACCTCGCACCTATAATATGTTTAGGTTTCGCATCCATAAACATGATAAGCTTATTTTCAGATAAAAGGGTTGGCAGGGCCCTTAAGTGAGGCATTCTTTGCCTATCGCCATTTAATGGTACCCTGTGTCTGAGATCTCGGCGAGGGACCCCCAATTTGAATATTGATAGGATACTCTTTGTAGAAAGATGATATTTTTTATTCAGGTCACCTCATGAGTTATGTATATGGCAGTTTCAGTTAATAACCATTAAATGTGTGAGTAGTGTATGACATTTAACTTTAGTAAGATTTTTCTAACGTATGTACGTAATACCAGTCGGCTCTCAAACGGAAAAGAGAAACATTGTGAGGAAGAAAAAATTCTGATGCGTAGGTATTGGAAGTCCACCATAGCATTGGGTACGCGTGATGGACTAACACTCTACACTCCTTAAGGGTAGGCCTCGAAAAACCAGTACACAGTACACCTAATTTCGTAGAAAATAAATAATAGGATGGACAATGTCACACAGATTGTCGCATTCAAACTGAAACTATTATTCAAAATAATTAATTAAATATAGGATCTTGAAACCCACTTATTAAACGTCAAATTCAATATGACCGTAATTTCATGGTTCGTGTAGGTAGATAAGGTAGCACAGAATAACTCGCTTACGGGTGGTATGATTACAATAATGGTTTTATGTTTAATTTTGTCGCTATGTAAATATTAAACGAATTATAATGACAACCAAATTAATTAATTTAATTATCAGTCACTCTGTATATAAAATACACAAGCTATTTTATGACTTAGAATATGTAGGCTCTTTTGTCACCATTTTAGCCGCCCCTACGTCGGGAGAGGCTAAAATGGTGTACCTTTTTATTTATAGTACTAGTGTTTAATATGACTGTGTGTTTGTTTGTATATTCGTTAGGTAGTGTCAGGTTTTTATTTCATTGTAAAATTGTTTCATTTTGTAGAGTCTTAAGGGTTAAGGCACGATGGGGCTGACGTAACCTCAGGGTTAAAAATTCCAAAAAAAACAAAAGAATTAAAAAAAAACATATTTTTGACTATGCTTTGCCTTACAAATCAAGACCATCTCCTTCAATTGTACTACGTCGCGATGGATAGGAATCTGTGTGAAGGCACAGTATAAGAAAGAGTGAAGGTTAAGATGAAAGAGCAGTGTGAAGGTTAGTTGGCCGTCGCTATGAAATAGTTTACTATTCTAGCAATATTCTAGTGACAGTTATATTTGAATCTAATAAATGTAACACTCAGACAACTGTCTCTAATGGGGTGGACAGAGACAACAGAGTTTCTGGCCGCGGCTTTTCTCCAACGGAACACCTCTCGACGCGGTGGTAGAGTTACGTTAAAAAGCTATCTGTGTGATATAATATTATTGTAAATAATTTGGAATTTGGATCGCCATCTGCTGCAATTTTGACGCTATGTTTTTTTTTTTAGAAATCAAATTATTTATTTGATGATTATTCGAGTTTATCAATAAATTTTACTAATTATTATATTTAATATAAAATATAAATAACAATATAATAACAATATAAGTAACAATATAAATTAATATGAAGATGACTTAACTAACTTAATAGAACAAGAAAAAACAAAACAAACAGAAAAAAGACATACACCTAGGCTACTTAAAGGTAAAAAATGACCTCTAAAGCTCCTACTCGGGGCAGAGTGCCTAGGAGGCTGGCAGCGTTGCCTCTTTGGATCGCAAGGCTGACCCTTTGCGCAAAATAGCTGCCAGCCCTCCTGTCGCCTGTAGCCTCGAATAGGCGCTTTGAGAGGCATTTGAGAAACATTTTCCCCTCAGGACCCCAGCACCCTAGGGTCTCCACTATTTTCGTTACTTCGTCATTCATTAGCCGTTGTATGAAGCTTATGAAGTTTTCAGGTCCAATTTTGACAGACTTGGACTGTGTATTTGTACCTCAAGGGGATACGAGCTGGCTACGTTTTTCTTATGCCCTAAAGATCTAAAACATTTTACTAATGAGTAAAATTCAATTCGTCGCCTCGAGGGAATATATTCCCGAATTGGAGACACACTTTCAACCACCATCATTAGTAAATTACATTTAATACATCCACGGCTCTTAGAAAATGGTACCCACTACCCAGCTCATCACTCCTTGGGGATGTACTGAAAATGGAAAACCAACGGGTTCGGACTGGAAATACATTTGATGTCTAAGGCACTCATAGTCTATACTATTATAAAACTGTAACAGGAAGTTTGTCTGTACATTGAAGATATTAACAAAATAAAGTTACGATATGGTTTTTAGGTGTCCCTGATTCCATTTCACCTATTTTTGGATTTTTTGTCTGTCTGTTTGTTTGTGTGTTTGTTTGTTTGAACGAGTATCACGCAAAAACTACTGAACCGATTTTGATGAAACTTTTTTTGTTTGATAGCTTATGATCTGACTTAAAATCTGGTATATAATTTGTGCGGACGAAGTCGCGGGTTAACGCTCGTAACCTATAAGAGCGCTGTATATTTTCTTTGGTTGTATGAAATTCTATACAAAAAATGGGCGTTAAACAAAACTGTAGTATCTACCTATATAATTAGATTCTTATCTAGTGCCAATTCGAGGTAGGCCTACAATTTCAATCTGGTAAATAAGTACCAAAACGCCCTTTGATGATTGTGCACGCGTCTTTGTGTGTGTGTGTATGTGTGATTGCTCGTAGATAGATAGATAACTATATTTCTCATTTATGGACGTAAGAAACGAAGGAAGGAACGATTTCAATTATCGTGCATAGTCCGGTTTTCGTTTTTCGTTCCAAAGCGTCCATGGGCCCGTTTCTGACGTGCAATTGTATGATAAAATACCAAAGACAACATTTTCTTTTGAAACTAAATTCACTAAATTTAACTAAAAGTACAATATTTAACCAAAAAATATGGTTTTCGTATTCAATCAACTCAAATTGATTCACTTTCAATCACGCTGAGTAAACTCATTTTCGATTACGTTCCACAGGTAAATCTGCTGCTTTATTTACTTTTATAGAAAACGAATAATGAAATACAAAATCCTTTTGAGATAACATACCTAGTTAATTTAATGAAAATGTTTCTTCGGTCTTCTCTATAGTACGACGCTTCGTTCATTAAACAATAATGTACAATATCTGTAATTAAATAAATTTACTTTCGATTACCTAGAGGGTGGCGTAATATCTGAACCTGTTCACTGTGGCGCAGATCTGCATGAAGAACAATGTATTTTCTATTGTGCCTCGACGTGTCGCATATAAGGGGTTAAATGACCTTTCTCTAGTATAAACTCTCATGGTCTTAGTCTTGGACATATTCCATTTTTGGGTGAAGGCGCAATATCTTCTTCCATTTCAGCGCTAACACTTTCTTACACATACAGTCATGCTATCTTTCACACAATCCATCTTCTCACATCACTGCGAATAAACCCATCATAGTAAAGATAGGAAAACAGAAACGTTTCTTTATGCAGTCCACTATTTTGTAAAGTTAGTCATCATCATCATCATATCAGCCGACAGACATCCACTGCTGGACATAAGCCTCCCCCAAAATGGGGGGATTTGCCATAATCGCCACGCTTGGCAGGCGGGTTGGCGATCGCAGTTGAATTGAATGTGTATACTCAGAGGATGCTGCTGCCCATCCTCCGGTAGATCCCTTAGTCGCCTTTTACGACACCCACGGGAGGAAATGGGAAAGTTTGTAAGTTGATTAAAATCTTAGCCCCAAACGTAACCCCAAAACGAAGAATTGTAAGAGTACGGTGATATGAAAAAGTAAATATACAACATGGTCGAAGTGTTTATGTGTCTCACAAGGAAAACCATTTGGTACAACATAAACATGGTGTCACTGAACAAAACTGTACCGTGTTCCGGGTTGCTATTCGGATGTTCGCTTGGATATGATACGCTTTCGATACGACACTAAAGTACTTCCCGTATTGTTGAAGCTAGTTTGATTAATTTTATTCATCCGGGAAGTACGGACACAGAATAAACATATGTCTCAAAAAATCCAATAAGCTTGTCTAATATAATTATTTTTCAAAAAAGATATTGGATAATTGTTTTACATTGTACATTCATCTTGACGCCCTACAAATATTTAATTCTGTTACGATCAACTTTTAGCCAAATTCCTATAAATGTATATCTTACAGCTTCATCTACTGGTATCGAGGAGAGCAAGTTGTGAACTACGCACAACGCGGTGGAATCAGTGTGGAGACAGAGCAAAGGACGAGGACCAGTCGCCTGCTGATCGCACGTGCCGCTCCGCACGACTCCGGCAATTACACGTGCGCTCCGAGCAGCTCGGGTAAGGCAATATAATATGTAGTACTAAAATTAGAGCAAGTTGTGAACTATGCACAACGCCGTGGAATCATTGTGGAGACAGAGCAAAGGACGAGGACCAGTCGCCTGCTGATCGCACATGCCGCTCCGCACGACTCCAGCAATAACACGTGCGCTCTGAGCAGCTCAGGTAAGGCAATATAATATGTAGTACTAAAACTAGAGCAAGTTGTGAACCACGCACAACGCCGTGGAATCAGTGTGGAGACAGAGCAAAGAACGAGGACAAGAGTAGTTATAACAACTAGGCCCCCAGGGCATAATGAGTCGTAAGCCAATTCAGTTGTCGCTTAATTATCAAAAAACATATTTTGTACACACAACGAGTTAAGTACATTAATTTATCACATCAGGGTTTTGTTGACGGGATATTTACACAATACTATAGGTGTCATGTATAGGTGAAAGTTCACCTAGCAGATAAAGAGTGGAGATCTCCACTCTTTATCTCTTCGCTCTTGCCTTTACTTAACTTTACTCAATTTATGTATCTATCTTAAAATGTGAATGATGTTACGTAACGCGATATGCCTCACGGCGTATTTTGGTAGAAAATCGATACAAGCAAAAGCTTTGACAATGAAATTGAAATATAAACAATACTTTGGAAGTATTTTGATCAATGTTCAGGGACACGCGCACACGTACAATCAGCCTCAAAAAGATGTATTCGTGGACAGAAGATCATCACGACGTATACAGCTTTTGATTCAAAATATTATAAACATTTACAGTTACATAACGTAATACACATAATGCTATACAGGGTCCTTCTTAATATGCTGACATTTTTTTAAGGGGATAATCAAACTGAACAACTTTCTCTATGGTCCCATACATTTGGCTCGAGTAGGTTCGCAGACTTGTTTGGAAGAGTTGATTTATTTTTTTCGCGATTTCGATGTTGGTGCCTTAGAGAAAGTTGTTCAGTTTGACGGTCTGATCATCCCCTTAAACAGTGTCGGCATATTAAGAAGGACCCTAATACATGAACTGTATAGAAGGATTTGGGTTGAAAATACAATGACATTTAGTAAACTAATGTCACATATCATTGAATGTCACAGTATAAGAAAGAGTATCTATTACTACATACAGTACGGACACTCCCTTCCTCCCACCAACTTTTTACCTCAACCCCTCTATCGCCCTCTGGTTACCCGGCAGTTTCCTAAGAAGAAGACTTAAGGTTTAATTTCTTTGGTTTCGCATCTTCTTCTTATCGTGTCGACAAAACGTGTTCTTAACGTGTCAAATTCTGAACAAAGTCTCTAAATAGTAACTTGCCAGAATCGGGCATCCGATCTGACGTCATCTTGTCAATTTCCGGGCTGTGCTAATGTCATCGCAAATATATTTTTTCGATCTCGTTTCCACGTTTGCTTATTTTTGAGCTGACTGTACTAACAATTAACTAATATGTTTTTTAAAGTTATATATTGTCTTAGTACATTCCACCAAAGTCTATTCTGAATATCTATGGTAATTATTTTAGTACAAAAATAAAATTACCCAATTGCGTGACTCAATTACACCTAAAAATTTGTACAGCTAGCCAAATAAATTTAACAACCTGTTAATGTTGGCACTGTTAAATATTTCTGTGTTACGTCTATTGATTAAAAATCTCATTTGTTAATTACAAACAAAATGAATGCACGCACATACATCGCGCGTACATCGGTAATAATGAAACGTAAAACGAATTATACACAGAATTAATGAATATGACTGTGTTTGCTCAATTGAGCTTCAACGTTCGGCCTAAATTGAAATTTGGGACTTGAATGTTTTATGAACATAATTTTCCATTGAAGGTAGTTACTGAAATGTGCTAAAATGCGAATTATATGAACACTTAGGTATTTTGGTTTAAAAATAAATACGGTCAGAAAAAGTAAAGTAGGTACTCGGTAATAAATTAATAATAATGAGGTCTTTAAACCGGAAGATAATCTTTCTTTAATTAAAGGTAATTATAAAAAAAAGTTTAAAATGTATAATTATTACCTATTAAATAAGTTAATTGTAGCTACTTACCATTAATTACAAAACTTGTCTTACAAAAAACTTATATTCTGTCTATTATAGTTTTTTAGTCCTTGAATACATTTGCAATGTTTTTTTTATATTATTTATCGATATACACCACTTTTTTCAAATTACTACAATATTTTTAAGGGTGTATTCAGACAATGAAACTAAACAACTTTCCCTAAGGAACAAGGGGTCGAAAAACAATATTTTTTTAACCTTACATACAAAAGTGAGGATCAGCCAATCGATTTCATTCAAAATTTTCTCGTTTTTTGATTCATGGGCATACGAGTCCTGCAGATCTAAGGTCATTTCCCCTCTCCAGTGCCTTCTAGATAATGCAGTAGGTTAGGTAATTAAACAACAATGCTATATATCTCATAGCAGATTATAACTGACTTGGTATCTAACCTTGTATAAAACAATTACTGAGAGTTGCCGGGAAACGACTTTCCTATTGATTTGTGCTTGCGGGTATGGTAGGTTACATTGTAGTTCGCGGAGCCATGGTATTCTCAAGGATTTGCTACATTATAACAATAAATAAAGACGTTGAAATTATATGTATACTTCACGTTGATTTATACATTCTCATCATCATCAGCATATAAACGTCCCACTGCAGGGCACATTAACGGAAATCTGAAAAAATACAGACATAGAGATTAGTTCTAGATCGTGTATAAAAATGTAATTGTCTTTTATTGGTTAATATTGAAAATAAAACCAAACTTAATTTGTTTGGCGCTGCAAGGGCTATCCTCTTAGGCATCAAACCGTAATATGGATTTAATGTAATGATTAAATATTTGACTACAGAATCAGCGTCAGTCATAGTGCACGTACTGAGCGGAGAGAGACCAGCAGCCATGCAGAGCTCCGGTTCCACGCCTCCTCGCCTCAACCGCGCCATCCTGACCTCCCTGGCGACCATCTCCACAGTCAACCAGCCCCGACCCTGGCTCATCATAAGTCTGCCTGTCATCGCCCATTATATCTCCACGCTTACATTACTAGTCATCATTATACTCTCTAATGTCGCCATGGATTTCCTCTCAAAGGTTTTTTGCTGCAGACGTGAACTGTCCGCAAGATGACCAATTTTAACTGAATAAACTTCCTTTAGTTTTGAACAGAGAGGAAGTAAATAGGTATGTAGTTGTTAGTGCTACTTGATCAAGAAATGTATAGTTTGATTGGTATCGAAATAATGAGTATAATATAATGCGTTGGATTTATTTTTAACGTATTTTGAATACAACGATATAGATATCTATGTGAGTTTTAAACCGATTAAATCATTAGTGTAATCGTCAATTTTAGATAAAAATATTTTTGTTGATTTTGAGAATTAAATAAAGATATATTAAACATTAGGTTATGCTGATGGAACCGTGATTTCTTTTTAAATAATTTATAATCTAAACTATTATAAAACTGTAACATGAAGTTTGTCTGTAAATTGAAGATATTAACAAAAAAAAAGTTACGATATGGTTTTTAGGTATCCCTGATTCCATATCATCAATTTTTGTATTTTTTGTCTGTCTGTTTGTTTGTTTGTTTGTGTGTTTGTTTGTTTTTCTTGATGTTGGCTCCATAGTGGAAATTGTTCAGTTCGATAGTCTGAAGCACCTCCTAATAAGTATTACTAGGGCGTTTTGTTACACCCTGTATAAAAAAATTATATAATTCGTTTATTTTTGTATCTTCCATATTTCTAGAGGATTTGGATATTTTAAACCAAACTATTAGTGTGAGCAAGAAACGACGGTTAAATAATTGTTTCAAAATCGACAGTTGTTTCGTCTTGTGTATCATTAACTCATTAAAATGTCATTCATTCTTAATTTGAAACAGAAAGGTTTATTATACTTCCTTGAATCCGTGAAAGAATGTATAATATATTTGTAGGTAAGTGTTATATCTTTAATACAATATTGTTTGTAAAGAAAATGAAATAACGTGGCAAAGAGAGAGACTGCCGGCTTACTTGTGGCCACGTAACGCATAGATAAGCTTCCCACTTTGATTGAATTTCAGTTTATCCCTGATACCTACAACGAAATAGATTTTCTCTTAATCTTAACATGGATTAAGACGGAGGCCGTAGTTAGCTTAAAACAAAACAATCAGCTTAGTGTTGTAGATCGGCTTGTTAAGTTAAGCGTTTTATTTCTCCACGAGCCTTAACCCGCGACTTTGTCCGCACAAATTATATACAAGATTTTAAGTTAGATCATAAGCTATCAAACAAAAAAAGTTTCATCAAAATCGGTTCAGTAGTTTTTGCGTGATACTCGTTCAAACAAACAAACACACAAACAAACAGACAGACAAAAAATCCAAAAATTGGTGAAATGGAATCAGGGACACCTAAAAACCATATCGTAACTTTTTTTTTGTTAATATCTTCAATGTACAGACAAACTTCCTGTTACAGTTTTATAATAGTATAGATACGCGTACCTAACAAGGTTTTTGAATCACATCAGACAATTTGATTACTTAATGTTTTACACAAGAATTTACTTTGATTTCTTCTTTTTCCCCGAGTAAAAAGGGACATAAAGCTGATTCATTTTCTTAATTCATATTTAAACGTAAAAGGTTGCAACTTAGTTGATTGTTTGAGAAATGTTTATTAAAAATTTTACTGTCAAAGACAAGTAAATAAAGTAAAAATTTGTATAGTATTGTTAATCTGTCTTTGTTTCTAGAATAATAATATTATAGATCAATGTACGTATTCATAAAATATAATATGTTGATTAAAATACAATATTTAATTGTAAGAGCGTTAGAAGTAATGTAAATATAGAAAATGCTATGTAAATAAACAAAGATGTAAATAGTTACAAGATGTAAACTTCTTTAATTGTAATTTCTTGACAGCCAAAAATAGTTTATTTTAAAGCCTGACCAGAAATATAGAAAACCTGAAATATAAAAGACCTTTAAACGTAGAAAGAGAAGGTACTAGAAGGAAGCACGAATCTTGTCATATTCTCTCAATAAGAGATGCACATAGCAAATTCGCTCTAGTTAAAAAAGGAGATCGCTACCTTATTGCTGTCCTTATCGGCGTAACCACTTTTTTGTACTGACTCCACCTGACTGCGACATGTCACTTCATATAAATTGTACAGGATTTTATGACTATCAGTATCTCATACCCGGTTATACATCAGTGTACGCTGGTAGACGGAATATCAGTTCCGTCTACCAACGTAAGCGTAAAATTCTTCGTCTATGCCTTTAAATGTCAGTGTTCCAAGTACAAAAATTAGTTCCAATTATTTTCCGTAACATGGCGTGGTTTTTTATTTTTCTGGTCGGGTTATAATTTGTATTTTGAACGAGCAAGTTTTATGAAACATAGCTGTCATCTTAATAACAAGTAGATAACGAAAGGGTTGTGTAATAAACTATCAGAATATAGATGTATTTAATGATGTTATTAAACGATTTATAAGAATACAATATAGTAATAAAGCTGATGGGAAAATTTTTGAGGTTTTGTTATTGTTTTGTGCAAATTATATTGTAGCTTTAGTTAACTACCCTAAATTCGAGCTTGTTTTTATGTACCTGATGAGGACTGACGTGCGTGGGGATGATGTAACCAGACATTAGGTAGGTCAATAACGTTTTACAAATAGACGCGTTAAACGCTAACATCACTGCACTTTAAAATGTCACGTGTATCCCGTACACTAGACGGCGCGTGACTATGTGAAAGCCGGGCAATTACCTTGATTTTTTGTTGCCGTTTTGGAGATTGCCATTTTTTTTCACTACATAAACGAAACTGAGAATATTCTGACAGTAGTAGGGTACAAATTAAAATTTAAAAAAATTCCGTATCGGACGGAATTCAACGCGCAAACCGCAACATAGTACAATACATGATTACATACATACATCATTGTAACATGTTGGCCATAACCAAATTTTAAAGCTGTTGAACTAGTCTGAAACCAATAAAAAAATGGTATGTAGGATATTATTATTTCATTATATACCTAATATTTGTAGCTACCTGGATAATTATAAATCTTTTTTTTTAATCTTTAGTAAAGAGCTTGGCCTGAGACCATGTCGCTCTGCGGATTTTTCTATTGGGTAAGTTCATAAGACATTATGATATTAATAAAAAAAACTAGTTACTACACAGTGACGAAATAGAAAAATTAAAAAAAAACTACAAATTTAAGTTTTTTTTTTAAATGGATTAAGTGCCTTGGGTGTAGCCGACGCAACGTAGGTACAGCCAAGGCGTAATAATTAGATCGTCCTAGCGTAATAACAACGCCATATTAAGAAACGGCAAGCCGTCAAACACCTGTCTCCTAAAGGCCTCGAAACACCTGTCTCCTAAAGGCCTCGAAACACCTGTCTCCTAAAGGCCTCGAAACACCTGTCTCCTAAAGGCCTCGCCCTGCACACACTCCATAACTGTCATAGTCATAGTCATATCATTTATTGCAACCATGGGTTTAAAAGATGTTATACAATATTTATTCCAGTACACATGGACCCTGCTAGGGCACTGCAAAACTTAAATCTAGAATTAAAATTAAAATTATTTCATACATTATAATTTGTTAATTCTGCATATTGAATCGAATTTAATTCCGGGAAAAGACCGGACGGCCTGTCCCTCATACCCTGGTCCCGTGGAAAGTGTTTGGTTTGGGACGCCACCTGTGTCGACACTCTGGCACCCTCACATGTTCGTGCGTCTTCCTGCCGCGCAGGTGTAGCTGCTGCCTTAGCGGAATCAGAAAAAAAAAGGATCTACCAGGGATTGGGTGACAGCTATATTTTCCTGCCCTTCGCCGTGGAGACCCTAGGTTACTGGGGTCCTGAGGGGAAAATGTTCCTTAAATGCCTCTCAAAGCGCCTATTCGAGGCTACAGGCGACAGGAGGGCTGGCGCAAAGGATCAGCCTTGCAATCCAGAGGCAACGCTGCCAGCCTCCTAGGCACTCTGCCCCGAGTAGGGGCTTTAGAGGACATTTTTTACCTTTAAGTAGCCTAGGTGTTTTTCTTTTTTCTGTTTGTTTTGTTTTTTCTTGTTCTATTAATATTAATTTATATTGTTACTTATTAAAGTCCATTTAATTTATACTTACAAAAACTTAAATCTAATTACTAATTAAAATTTAATTAAAATAAAAATTATTTCATATATTACATTTTATTAATCTTGTCTGTAAATTTTGTCATTGAACTACACCGCAGTCTTCACAATTGGGGGATGCGGTAATCCCGATCAGGTATGTAAACTTTTTGGATGGAATGTGACCGAAGCGAAGTCTCAGCCACAGTATAAGAAAGAGTAAACTACTACTACTGCCTCAGCGCTGTTACCATATCAGGTTACCATTGGGCAGTTGTCAATCCAGGGGATTGTAAGCAGTTCCGGTTGTATAAATGTTGAAAACAATAATTTTGTTTTAATTTACAAAAGCGTACCTATAGATACAAATTCAATTCAAATTTTTTTTATTCAAAAAAAATTTTTTTTTTTTAATTCTTTTTTTTTTTTTGAATATAACATAGATAGCTTTTTGACGTCATTTTTTGACTCTACCTCCGCGTCGGAAGGTGTTCCGTTGAGAGAAGATGCGGCCAGAAACTCTACAACACACATCTTTTAAACAAAACAAAATATACAAAGTACAATTAAAATACAATATTGCATTACATAGAGTAACATTGTCAAGACCAGACATTGTGGTCATTCAAATAGTCATCGAGTTTATAGTAGCCTTTTTTACAGAGGACTTGTTTAACATGGGACTTAAACTTTTTGTCTGGCAAGTTTAGAATATTCTCTGGTATCTTATTATAATAGCGTATACAGTACATATACATTTAATATAGGCTCTATACTATCTTCTCCCACGCAATGTTTTTGTTACAGATCTATATTTAGCTAACATTCTGATTTATTGCCGTCAACAGTTTACCCAATTACCGTTCCAATAAAGATATTTTATTTCAGTGAGGAATTGTGTATTGTACCTACTTTAAGGGCCTATGTCGAAAAATAATTGAAGCGAAATGGGCGTGTAATAGCTTATATTACTGCCTGATGCGAGAAAAAGAGATGGGGCCGCGCGCGCGGATGAAACAACCCAAGCGTAAAACAAATTTATTTAATTGTGATTGTACTATTTATGTAAGTTCAATTCGGCTCTAATCAAAATTTGTCAAATATCAGTCTCTTTTTTAAATCAAGTCTCGTGTTTCTATTATTCACCGTTTAGCAGTTCCAAGCGTTTATAAATAAAAACGGAGGCTACTTTGGCTTGTTTTTCTATCGAGAAAATGTGTCTCAATCGTGTTTCGGCTCTAATCCAAACTTTCTTTTTATTGTTAGTACTTCATGATATATGACGCTTTGAAGAATCCATTTTTTTCACATAGCCTCTTAAATACTGTTTTCGGAACAAGATTACTTATACAGGGTGAAATCGATATCATTGGCACATTTTAAACTAGAATCTACCCATCAAACTAAACAATTTTTACCGGGAGCAAACCGATCGGATCAGTACGAGTCGGGACTCGGGCAATTATTGTTCCGTACTACCAGTGTTTAATATGGGTCATTGATGACAACCACTATCAATTGACACTTACTCAGTATACTGTCAAATAGTAACTGAAGATCATTTTACAATGGTGGTAGTTTTTTGGGTATAGAAAAAAAACTATCCATGTTAATGCCACCCTGATAATTTTCCCGCTCATCATCATCATCATCATCTCAGCCGATGGACGTCCACTGCTGGACATAGGCCTCCCCCAAGGATCGCCACAACGACCGGTCCCGCGCCGCCCTCATCCAACGGGTTCCCGCCGCCGCCTTCACAAGGTCGTCGGTCCACCGTGTGCGGCGCCTACCCACGCTGCGCTTCCCGGTATGCGGTCGCAACTCGAGAACTTTTCGGCCCCATCGGCCATCGGTTCTGCGAGCAATATGCCCCGCCCACTGCCACTTCAATTTAGCAACTCTTTGGGCTATGTCAGTTACTCTGGTTCTTCTGCGGATCTCTTCATTTCTGATTCGATCTCGCAGGGAAACTCCGAGCATAGCCCTCTCCATTGCTCTTTGGGTGACTTTCAGCCTTTTTATGAGGCCTTGAGTGAACGACCACGTCTCTGTTCCATATGTCATCACTGGCAACACACACTGATCGAAGACTATCGTTTTAAGACACTGCGGTATTTGGAACGTGAAGATACTACGTAGCTTCCCGAACGCTGCCCAACCGAATTTTCCCGCTATCTACACGTTATTTCTGATGTTCATGATTTTTTGCTGATTGTATACGGCTATATTTTTTTGAAATAGAGGTGGGAACAGCAATTTCTTGGATATAATTGAAAACTTTTTTAAGCAATGTTTTAATTAAGAACTTGAAAAACATATTTATAGACTCGTTTTTTTTTAATTCTTTTGTTTTTTTAGGAGCTTTTAACCTTGAGGTTATGTCAGCCCTTTACACTCGTCCTTTCATTAGCTTTCAATTGATACCCTACACCATAGGGTAAGGAAAAAATTTTTTTTTTATTTATATTTAGAAACTAAGCGTTTTTTACTTCATTTATGATATTGGACCAGCAATCGGCCTCTAAGAAAAATGCCTGTGACAGACGGACGGACAGACACCGAGCTGATTCCATAAGTGTTCCGTTAGTCTAATTTTTGTACGGAACACTAAAACAGCTGTTCCATACTACACTGCACTTTTTTTTTACTCGACTACAACAGTATGAAACAGCAGTATTTTTTTGCTACGATCGATTTGCACCCATAGTAAAAGTTGTTAAGTTTGATATATATTTTTCACCATGTAGATATAATTTCATATTTTTATTATTATTTTGGTGAAGGCGGCGGGAACCCGTTGGATGAGGATCCTTGGGGGAGGTCTATGTCCTGCAGTGGACGTCCATCGGCTGAGATAATGATGATTATTTATGAGAAGAGATTATGGTTGTCAATTTCTGTATTTCATATGGATACCTAAGTTTTACAAATAAATCATTGAGAATCTGAAGGTGTGACAAAACGGAACTGAAATTAGCCATCTAAAGATAAAAATAAACAAACAGATTCGTGCAAAGGTTACGGAGAAAAGGGATCGCTCGACTGAACAGAAGACAAAAAAATCTTACTGTATTAAGTAATGTGGCCCTGGAACGGCGGCGTAGAAAGATGAAGTTGGAACGAGGGAAGGGGATAAAAGGCCCAAACGGTGCGTATCTAAATGAAAGGAAGCGGGGAAACGCGACGTTCTGTGTATCTCACTAGATACCGCAGTGTGAGTTCGCGTGGGATAATGATTTTATTTGATGTATGTGCTCTCTCTCAATACTCAGCCGCTTGTTTTTATATCAAACTACTTACTTATTCTACCGAATAATTTTTATATACCTTTGATATTTTGTTTGCCATTTTCGTTTACTTACATAATTTTCTTTACCTCACTTATTTTGATTGTTTATCTTGCTAAAAAGAAGTTATTGGCAATTCGAAATATGTACGAAAAATGTATTAAGATAACTGCATACCTACCTGATTTTATTCACAGTAAGTATTATTGTAACCTCTCAGCAAACAATTTGGTCGTATTATGCCCACATTTATATGACTATTTTGACTTATAAAAGTTATATTACGGTAATTTCGTCATATGCTGGTGCTTTATGCGTCTGATGTTCGACTATACGACACCTATACGACCAAATTGTTAGTTGGGCTACTTATTTACCTGTATCCCAAATAATTCCACTGCAGGATAAAGCGACTTCCTTTTACTAAAAAGGGGGAAGTTGACTATACACTATCAAAGGGACTAACATCATGTAAGTAACTCTGTCAAGTTAGAATATTACATAGAATCCTAAAACACATATATTAGGTTATACACATCATGTTAATTATCATCATCATCATATTCATCATCCGCCTGTTTTTGTGCCTTTTGTATTTCCTGATTGATTGCTCTCTGTATACTCTCGTTTTTTTTGGTGTCAAACAAAGTATAATTGATTGATTGATTGATCATCTTACATTTTAAGAGCTTATCGGTGGAGTTTTCACTAATCTAGTCTTTCATACTGTGACATTCTTCTTATTGTGTGGGCAGAGCCCTGGTGTCAGAGTTTTTTCTGACCGCCTTACGGCCCAGAGACCCGACCAGAGGCCGTAAGGCGGTCTTAAAAAACTCTGACACCTAAGAAGAAGAAGTTATGGATGTTCTTTAGTTAGCTAAATTAATTGCCCCTAAATATTCCCCTAGCACCGTGTTTCGGTTCCAATTAGTCCGTAATTTAGTTACCGATAAACTTTAACAGTGTTTTAATGGGCGAAAGACTTTCCTCCTATCACCACTTGACAGGCCCAGAGGCCGTAAGGCGATCTGAAAAAACTGATTGAGTGACGTGATTGTGACATTGACGTACTCCATACTCCTTCTAGGAATAGTGCAGAGTGTAATAAAAATGAGTCGAAAAATGTTCAGGGGTGGTTCAGACCATTAAACTGAACAACTTTTTTTAAACCTGAAATCACAAAAAAAATGTACACCCCGTAGTGTGGTGGTTTTCCCATTTGCCTTCCCCACCGCAGTCCATGTTAGTTAAGTTTGAATTTGATTAAATTAATTTCAGTTTAAATCTAATTCCTGAATACCAAAAACTAAAGAGCAGATGAAGTAGTATAATGAAAACGCTAATGAAGTAATAATTTTCATTTAACAATATCAAATAGTCTAAGACTCCACTGCTATAATTAAAACATTAAAATTGAGTCTCCGAAGCATCTTAATTATAACAGGAGCCAGATCGTTAGCAAGTTAGCAGTGTAAATGTTTTTAAGACGAAATATTTCATTGCTCTCGCAATTTGGCGAATCAACAACACAAATACTTGTTATTTCAGTGGGAGATTCTGAAATCAACTGTTTAATTTAATTTGTAGGTAGAGTTATAGAAATTTTTAAATGTGTTGATTGTCTAGCATCTATGTTTAAGACATACAAAACAAAGTTTTATAATATAATGTTTTAAGTAGTTACATTTAACTAGTATTATACAGGGTGTAAAATTAAATGGGACAGTCACTTAAAGGGGTGCTTCAGACCATCAAACTGAACAACTTTCTCTATGGGACCAATATCGAAATCGCGAAAAAAAATCTGCTGTCTCATACATTTCAGTCGAGTTATGTTTGCAGTTTTGTATGTGAGAGCGGATTTTTTTTTCGCGATTTCAGTATTGGTCTCATAGTAAAAGTTGTTCAGTTTGATGGTCTGAAGCACCCCTTTAAGCAAGTGTCCCATTTAATTTTACACCCTGTAGATGCTCTTACAGATTATGATATTTTAGCGATGCAAGCACACTGGTGGTCCTCTGATCCTCTTGCGGTCCAATCCGGCCAACAAAGGTAAATCAGAGACGAAGATTATGAACTTCTTGATCTTCGTGAAGTCGCCGCGTACGCAGTTTATATTTCAAATTATTTCAATAGTTAAAAAAAAAAACAAAAAAAAAGAGGAGTAATGAAAGGACAATTAATTTGTTTACTTATAAATAATTCGAAACAAACTGCGTCATATACAAGTCGATCCAAACCATATTTTGGTTTAGTCCTTTTTCGCCGGATTCCTTATTGGACGGATAATCTTTTTAGTCGCCTAACTGATGGTACAATTTAATTGATTGATATGTATCATGAGTAAAAATCAAATACCTTTGCCAGCTTCCTGATATGTATACGTTTCCGATGATTAATAAATTTGTCAAATGGAATCACTAGCATTTCCACCAAACAAAAATCTGGCCAAAACGGAATTCGTCCAATTAGGAATCCGGCGAAAAAGGACTAAAAAGGACTAACCCATATTTTTCTGTTAGTACCTACTTCACAATACAAAAATTTCGCGGACGCTACACATAACTAGGAGGTATTTTGTTTGACGCATCACAAAAGCCAGCTTTTCTTGAATGCATGCTGCACCATATATCTTGAATGTTCTTTCATTTCGTTGGATGTACACAGTATCCTAAGACTAACTACTACTAAAAGAACAAACAAAGCAATCAAACCTGACAACTGTCTAGTCCAATAGCCCACCCCTGGTCGAGCCAAACGTACCCATTATGCTCGCAGCATTTCCACGTTGGACGGTCAATGAGATACGTTGGACGAAAAAAGACCCGGAGCGGGGGTCCAGTCCAGAGTGTCGCGTAAATGCAGTTGGCGCACATCTTGTCTTGGTAAGATATGTTGGTTTTTAAAATTTTATTTTCGTATGAACATCTAAGACGTTCATATATACAAGCATTGCTTTACATGTGCCGTTTTAACAGGAAAAAAAAGAAGGAATTAGCAAAAAAAGCCAAAACGGCTTATTTTTTATATAGATTTCATATTACGTTTACTTGTGATCTTAGATGTTATCTAAGACGTTCCTATATACGCGCACTTTACATGTGCCGTAAAAATAATCTTGGCAAAAAAAGTCAAAACGGTGCATTTTTTATATTTATTTCATAATTTCGTTTGCATTTTTACCTAATCTTTAGTCCGATTAGTAAAGGAAATTAAATTATGTTTTTAAAGTGTAATACCATCAATAAACGTAGCCGTTTGTGAGCCTACAATAAATTGACTCCTTTTGGAGATCTATTTTCTTTTGTTTCACCAAACTACACTAAATAATATCAACTACTTGTACCTATATAAAATCTAACAAAACTAGCTGAAACTATTTTAAGGGGATGATCAGACCATCAAACTGAACAACTTTCTGTATGGGACCAATATCGAAATCGCGAAACAAAAATCAGCTGTCCCATACATTTAGGTCGAGTACGTTTGTACGGAACAGCAGATTTTTTTTTTTCGCCATTTCGATAATGGTTCCGTAGAGAAAGTTGTTCAGTTTGATGGTCTGCTCATCCCCTTTAAATAGTTTTAGCTAAATTTTGTTAGACCTTATATAATTATTTACGTCTACGAAATCCAAGGTATTGGCAACTCGACGTGTCAACCCCATCACTTATAAAACTTCGAAACCATATACATAATTAAACGTATTCTACCCGTAACGTAAGAATACACTTGACATTATTTTGTAAGCTCGTTTCTGTGCTATATCGCTTATCTGTATCTCGATAACAAGCCGGATGTTTCTAGCTAGCCAGTGAAGACAGTGAGGAGCGGCTTGCCGTGACCGATGACTTCCCGACCGGGGACAGAGTGCGGTCAAGCCAACTCTTACTTACTTACATCCATCAAAGTTACCGAATAGTTCAACTAAATAACGCCCTAGTCTCTAGTCTATTGTTGCCACGCAACCTACCACGCAACTAAACAAATAGCTACTGAAAATGGAAACGAAAATCACTTGTTTTATCTTCTTTTGTAGACAACGAGTGTTGATAGCATAGAAACACAATTGCAACTTTTTTTTAGGCACAACCGTTGTCAATAAAGAGAAAAAAAATACAACATTCATATCGCAGTCGGACGGAAACTGCGTTTAAAGTTTAAACTGAAATTCACAGACTAAAATGTTAAATTTATGTGGCCAATGGCGTAAAATTCGTAGCTACATTTTTCTGGCTTCAGATGGCATTTTCGTTTGTATGTCAGTTTGGTCCGGGCTCCCAAGGGCAGGCAAAGTTACGGTCACGTTTAGATGTATTTTTACTATTCGCTCGGCGACCTCCCCTACATTCAAGCCTCTTTTGCTAAATTGGAAAAATCTTTTGGGTTGAAATCACACAAAACTTTTGTGTAAACACTTTATGTGTCCGCGGTCCGTCTAGTCCCTACTCTCGTGCCATGAATAAATGAAATCCATTTACGAAATTTTTTGACACGGACTCTTGCGTACTATAAAGTTCTTAGAAAAATCCACTTAATCATCAAGCTAAATGAACAAGTATAGTGTAGCTTTTCTTTGGTGTGTAACGACTTAAAAGTTTCAAACGCCTCATTGTAATTGGCCAATTATAGTACTTTTAAACACGTTTTACATAATATTGTATAATCAAAAGATACTTTACTGAAAACTAAGTTAGGTTTAGATAACCTGGTCTAAAATAATAGTCTATACCTAAATATTTCCATAATTATTCATAACAGTTGCCAGGACTCACAAAAGTATACAAAACCATTGCGTAGTAAATATCTAGAAGTCTATAATCCGACAAAATAACAGAAAAACCTCTCAATTCCACGATACGACATAGAGAAATAATATTTCCGTCACTTATTGTTCGAATGATGCATGAAGTATGGCGAGCCGCAAGATTTATAGAATAAAAAGCAACGTCTAAGTCGGGCGTCCCACGGGTCCCGCAGGGAACATCTATTTCGTTAGTTTCCGCACAGTCACGAAGATGCTCGTTTGTCATCCCTGCCCATGGGCGAAACATACCAATTTTATTATCAAGGGAGAAACGCGTTCTATTAAACATTGCTTCGTGAAACTAGTATTGAAAATATTAAATACACATTTTTTGTTGGTGTATGAACAATGTTTATCATGAATAGGTACATCATCACGGGAAGATGAAGGAAGGATGGAAGGGAAGATAGAGGGAAAGAGAGGCAGAGGAAGACCTGGACAGAGTTATCTAAGTGAAAGAAAGGGTTGATGTCGTTTCGTATCAAGAACTCAAGGTACATATATCTTCGAATTATTTGTTTTACATACTTTTACCTACTTTATCAATCTAGCACTTAGCCTGGCTTGTACCAACTAGTATTTAGAGTTAAATCTATTCAATGAACGTCTTTCACACTCTTCATAATTGTAACTGTGTCATCTTTAAATAAATAAATTGATGTATGAACAGTGGGAGAGACAGAGCGTGGAATTTGTACCTTATATGTATACAGAGTGTTACAGAAGTAAGAATACAAATTGAAAACTTTTAAGGGGTGGTTTAGACCAACAAACTGAACAACTTTCACTAACTTTCACCAACATCGGAACCGAAAAAAAAATTTGTTTTCTCATACATTTAGGTCGAGTAGATCTATAGTTTAGTATGGAACATCGAAAACGCATCGCATCATGACGATTATGGCAAATCTCCTCATTTTGGGGGAGACCTTTGTCCAGCAGTGGACGTCTATCGGCTGATGTGATGTTGATGATAATGGAACATCCAATTTTTTTCGCGATTTCAATATTGGTCCTATAGTGAAAGTTAAATGTTTATTTGTATTTTTGTAACACTCTGTATAGGATACAAAGACGAATATACTATTATTGTTAAATGTGTATTGTGTTAATTATTCCACATTAATTAATAATTTCATCAAATTATAATGCAGGTAATCCTCTATTAGATTTTTTTGCTCCATGCCATACCCTTATTGAGGAGCAAATTTCGGTGACCGCGCCTGCCTCCTGTTATCCGGCTGACATTTTCATAATCCACCAACAGACATGTTTGGGGGCTTGATGTCTGTGCTAGTCGTTTGTTATGCTAGGCGAAATGATCTTATCTGTTCACTTTCTTTTTGAATAGCTAGATTTGTTTAAAAAAGAAAACAATGAAGAGCCGACGGTGAAAACATTGGCAAAGTAGTCCTAGAAGGACTTACTTAACTAACTGGTATTAGGAATTGTAGAGACGGACGAGAATGTATGACAAGGTGTATTGTTTTGGAGGAGACGAGAGAAGTATGTCAGAACCGGCTTAAGTAGTAGGTACTCTTATCATTATGTGCATAAGTGGAGAGGAGATCCGTTGTTGCCTACCCCTCTAGGACAGAATGTTTGTGTATCTCTGTATGTATTCAGGGTCCAACTTAATATGCTGACAGATTTTTTAGGGGATGACCAGACCATCAAACCGAACAACTTTCTCTTTGGGACCAACATCGAAATCGCGAATAAAAAATCTGCTGTCCCATACATTTGGCTCGAGTAGGTTTGCAGTTTTGTATGGAACAGCTGATTTTTTTTCGCTATTTCGGTTCGACGTTTATGCCATAGAGGACAGTCTGATCATCGCCTTAAAATAGTGTCAGCATATTAAGAAGGACCCAATATTGTTACCGGTCAAACCCGATTTCAGCCCAAACTAGTTTGTCCTAGGCCAAACAAGTTTATCCTACGCGTGTCAATGTTTGCAGCTATATTCATTTTAACAAATATGATATCAATTAAGTTATGTACATAAATCTAGAGAATTGATTACCTGTAGGAAATTAGATTCTCATTAGCCTATCTACCTACTATAAAGTAGTTTAAGAAGACATTATTTTCAATGATCTGAATCTTAGAATAATTTATTAGATAGTAGCATTATTAGAAATCTAGAGTCATCATCATGATCATATCAGCCGTCAGACGTCCACTGCTCGACATAAGCCTCCCCCAAAATTGTGGGGATTTGCCATAATCGCCACGCTTGGCAGGCGGGTTGGCGATCGCAGTTGGATTGAATGTGTGTACTCAGAGGATGCTGCTGCCCATCCTCCGGTAGATGCCTTAGTCACCTTTTACGACACCCACGGGATGAAATGGGATGGTGCTATTCTTAGCCGACACCACACGGAACAAATCTAGAGTAAAAGTCGTTAAATACTCAGTTTGAAGCAAGTTATAGATTATTAAATGTAATAAATTCAACAACGAAAAACTAATTAAAGAAAATATTTTTATAAACATAGTTTTTCTGAAGTGCACACGAGATTAGGATTTTCCTTTATATTGTGGTTTGAGAACCTAACCTCCATTTAACTTAACTAATAAACTTACCAAGCTGGGCCCAATTAACGTATACGCTCCGACATATTATATTATATATTGTTAACATACAACTGAGTATTACCTGTCTTAATGAAGGAAACCACATTGTCGTAAATCAATACGATATGCAAACTTGCCTATCGAGACAATTGATCTGAATTGACTTCTAATATCCAACGATTATGTTATCAGAACTACTGTTCCAAGTATTATTACGGCTAAGTTTAGAGTAATAATGCTTAGCAAACCTCTGCTGAAGGTTTGATCAAAGGAAGGTTATAACAAGGTTTTAAGCCAATCTGATTAGTGGCGCTGTCACACTTAACAGGAGTTAAGGGGAGACCTTAGCCCAACAGTGGAGTAAAACACGTTAGAAAAAGAACTTTAAATATTGACATAGTGTGGTAAGGGTTGCCAGGACTTTTTAAAAGCCCAGTACTATTGGTAAAAGAGAACAAAAAGTTACTTAAAAAACAGTTGGTCTTTCAGAGTAAAAAGTTGGCCGGTTTTTTATTGCCAGGAAAAATGGACGGTCTCAAGAAGCTGCCAGGCTGAGAACAGTTCAGGTGATATATTATTAGATTGTTTTATGCTGTGGTATTCTAGCATAAAACAACGTACGTGCGTACGTACGTGCCTACGTATCCAGGGTGTGGGATAGGTGGGATTTATCCCCCCCCCCCCCGAAATCCGAAAATTTGTATGGGACAGTGATTGCAGCTATATTTTTTTTATCAGTTTTCAATGAAAATCCCCCCAGAAACCAAAGTCTGGATACGTGCTTGCACGTTGGTTTCATACTGGTAGGATGACGTGAAATCCGTTTTTAAAACCAACCGGTAATTTGGATTTTGGTTCTCTCAGTCTACCAGACTCTAAGCAATTTAGATAAAATTTGTTGCACACCGAAAAACAATGTTTACTAGAGGTAAACATTGTTTTAACAGCACAATTCATTTATGTTTTAACAGGAAAATGAATTGTGCACAATTATTTTCCGAATTGCAGGAACCTCACGCGAATTGCAGGAACTTAAGAGTCGTTTTTGAAATAATAACACTGACTTTTACGACTTTTTATGCTAAATGCACCAGGTTAAAACAATACACACATAGTTGTTAACAGTATGATATGTATACCGAAAGTCTTCTTCTTATCGTGTGGGCAGAGCCCTGGTGTCAGAGTTTTTTCAGACCGCCTTACGGCCTCTGACGTGGTTTTGATGTAACGACTACTACCACCAGAGATAGTAGCCGGACCAACGGCTTAACGTGCCAACGCACGCACCGAAAGTAAGACCGTGTTTGTTGCGACGACGGTCCTAGAGTAGAATCAGCATATTCTAATCTGGTAGAAATATGCCTTAATCCATAACACGCGAGTGAAACACTAACAGGATGTGTAATAAAACATTACTTAAAAGAAGTAACGAAAAAAAATTAAATTAAAGATAATCGCGGCTTTCACCTCAACGGCTAAAAATGTTATTAAAGCTGAACAGAGAGCGTCAAACGTAATTCGGCTTGCGTAAGCGATACTTCCATTAACATTGCGCTCATTCTGGTCTGCAAACGGTTTGTTCTCCGCACTTTTTTAGGGTTCGTTCGTCTTGATATATTACACGTTGTCTGTAGTTTTTATTTCCTTTTTGGTTTATTTAACTTTGTAAAAGGTTTACTGACCCGAATCTTTGGAAGGCTTGCTGGGACACAGGCCCAACATGTAGAGGCCCCTTCGAGACACTTTTATCTAAATGCGATAGAATATCTATCTCTGAATCGTTTATTATTATTAGTAACAGGCTATTTAGATATAGGGTATAAATTTATATGCGGAGCCCGAACGGCGAAAATCGAAATCACGAACAAAAAAATCTGCTGTTACATACATTTAGATCGAGTAGTCATTGGCGTTTTCAATGGAGCAACCAATTTTTTTTTTGCGCTTTTTATATTGGTCCCAATATTAAAATTGTTCAGTTTGATTGTCTGAAGAACCTACTAAAGTATGAAACGTATTAAATTTGACACCCTGTACAGTACTGGAAGACAATAAATATATTTTTATTTATTTAGAGTCTGTAAGCAATCTTCATTCCTTTTTCGTTTAAAAGCGATTTATTAGAACAAAAATTAAATTAATCTAGTTTATAGGAAAAAGAAAGACGAATATAATATTAATGTTTTTGATGTATTTCTAAATAAGAGAGACAAGTCTAAATAAAAAAGGGCAGAAAAACTCGCGTTCATTAGCAAGTGATCCTGCGGAATCCTTCATGTATGAACAACTTTCCGCTCGGCCAGTTTTTATCCTACAACGTCTCTCACATAAAATTGGGCTGAGCACGCCGCGCCCGCCCGACCGCCGCTCATTTTGCGTTTGCTAGAAAAGGCGAAACGCTCCCATGTTTCATTTCTCGTCTATCACAGTACCTATCTCCAAAATTCCGACCCGCAGTAGTGTTTTGATTAATCTAGGCCCGCATTTACTCGTAAGTCCTTTTGTTGAACAACTTTACGACTCGCTTTGCTTTGGATGCCAAGTTACAAGTCATTGAGGCGATTGTTTGCCTGTTTTATTTCGACTCTGATATATTTTGAAAGAAACATGACACTTAGCAAATCTCTTCTCTGACCATCGAAAGTGGGAACCTTTTTTACATACTTTTTCATGAGTTGCATTGTGGGGAATGATGTTTATACAAAAAGTGAGAGGTCCTGCATTATTATAATCTAAGACTACTGTAAATTCATATTAAACTGTGCATTCTATTTCCAACACACACGGTTCAGTTTTGTATTACAATGGACAGTTCATCATTTTTATCCGAAATAAAAGTTTTTTTTTTAATTATTGTGTTCGAGCCGTGCGACAAAGGAACGTAAGCTCATTTTTATAAATTTCATATAACGCACCGTGACGAGACGCATTACGCCAAACAGCCACTCATTGTTGTTTTCATTCAGATGTTTTATAAATTTTAAAGCTATTCCAAATAGAAATGGCGAAAGAAATTGCTGCTTCATATTTTTAAAGTTTTCTATGGAACATTTTCTTTCGCGATTTGATATTGGCTCTACAGTGAAAGTTGTTCTATTTGATGGTCTAAATATGAAACGCTTTTAATTTGACGTTCTGTAGAGACGTAGGTCTGTTTACTTTTTCACATTTGTGGTTATTCTTCCACCAACAAAAAAACACAAAAGCGCAGAGAGCTTTTAAAATGTGGAGTATCTAATTGTAAATGTATAAAGCGTACTTTTAGCTTCTGATGAAAGTGGAATCACTCTAGTGTCTACTGTGGCTTGCCACTCAACGCAAATTAACAGTTAATGAACCTCTTTTTAGATTGGCTGCAAATATATCTCCGAGCTTGGAATTACGATAAAAAGTTATTGTTTGATCGGATCTCGGTCGGATTTAAAGTTAATTTTAATTATAAAATTTTTGATTGATAAGGCACACAATTTCATATTCACAGAATGTCCATTTAAAAAAAAAGGCATCTCTGTATTGAATACAATTCGCGACTAGGCTTGGCGTTAGTGTTTGGGCTTGGCTTGACACAGACTCCAATAAAACAAAGTAATGTTGGATGACGTAAAAGACTTTGGCTGTAATATTTTTTATTACTTTTTTAATTTAGTTTTGAAACCGGCTTTAATTTTTACCCGACTTCAAAAAAGGAGGAGATGAAGCGCGTCGGTTGCGTGTTGCGTAGAGCCATGGAAGCTGAATCTTGAGGTTCAGATTCGAATCCGCACGGATCACATGCCATATACCAATGAGTTTTTCTAACTTAAGTACCTACTGCTTTCAAACGGTGAACATCGTGAGGAAACGTGCATACGCTAAAGAAGAAATTCCGATGCGTATGTGAAGTCTTCAGTTCGCATTGGGCACGCGTGGTGGACTAACCCACATACACCACAGGTTGTGATGATGACTCAAGGGGTACATCGATGCGAAGCAAGATATGTTTCAATCGCCTATGGTTTTCCGCCAACTTTAGAGGAGTTCCAAAGCGCGTCATTAGATATTTAGAAAATTAAAATGGGACCACCTCTGGAGTAGGTATGTTGGAATGGAGTGGAGCAAATTAAAAATATTTTTTTCAATATTGGTTCGCAATTAAAATAAATACGAAAAAAAAACATACAGATAAACATAGAACCTCCTCCATTTTTGAAGTAGGTTAATTAATTATTTAATAATTTTATGTCAATCTTAGTTATAACTGCGGACTAAATTACTACACCACTGGCATACTAACATAATATCAATGACCTGACCTGATAGTTCGGGGTCGAAAATTCTTCATTTTATGCGTTAAACTTTTACGAGCTATATTTTAAACACAGTTAAAAGTATTAACATAGTTCCTCGGGGAAAAATATGGCACGAAGGCAACAAAATATTAAGTTTTCGGGATGGTGCCTGTGTTCGTTTTCGAAAAAGCTTGAGAAGGAGCGGAACGCACCTCTATTCAATTCCATTTAATTCACTCCTGTTAATATAAAAGATTTTCTGTGCTATTTTGAAAGAATGGATTTTATTTTTCCCTAAGGTGGTTGCAGACGGTTGAATTCTATCTATATATGTATTCTATATCGTTGTCTAGTCATCATAATACAAGTCCAGGTACTTTAAATGTGACTAGATAATTTGTGTAACAATGTCCGAGATATTTTAATTGTTTACAACGCTTTGACGCACAATACGCGTAACTTTGTAATATGGAAAAATAGTTTAGAAAATCTAGATGCCGCGTCACAGATAACATTTGCAAATTTATAAAATAATTACGAAGATATGAAGCTTTAACAAATATTTTGTTTTTTTTTTATTATTATTTTAGCACCATCCAAATTTTGGTTGAAAAAATGGTTCAAACCATCAAATCGAAAGAGCAAACCGGAAATCGCAAAACACTGCTGTTTCATACATTTGAGTCGAGTAGCCTTGCAGTTAAGAACAGCAGATTTTTTATATCATTTCAGGTTTGCTTCTATACAGGGTTTTAGGTTAAACAGTTTCATTACTTTACGGGGTCATTGTATCCATGATACTGAACTTTCCCTAAGAAACTAGTAGGAAATTCGCGATTTTTTTTTGCCTTTTCCGACTAAACGAATGATCAGCGGATTGCATTTAGTTAGATAGAATTGAACCACACCTAAAAATTTGGAAAGTGTTTACAATCACCCAGTATAACAAAAAATATCTTTAGTTAGTTATTATGGCCTAACACAATACCTACTGTTGTTTGCAAAATTTAAAAACGTATTTAGGCAAGAGCGTAACATTTACTACATAATCCTATTGTAAGCACTAGTGCTATTAGCATGAAACGGCCGTTAGAACCTCGGTACACTGACCCCCCTCCCCCCTCCGCTGCCCACACACCCCTCGAGTGAGTTACTTTTTATTTCCCGCTACCCCTCATAAATTGAGCTCAACGTCCGGCCCGCGAATAATTCACGATTTGCTTTCCTTACCTAACCACTTGTTATGGTGTTTACAAAAATCTTATAAACGGTACATAAATATATAAACACACGACAGTGTCTGCTTTCGAATTGGTCACAAACGTTGCTCAAACTATCGGTCACTTTTGGGTGCAATGGTCAACTTCAAACTAGCAAATTTTAACTACTGCACCTACTCTCTACTTTATCTACTTGGTATCAACTTTCAATATAATATTGAAGATTTCATAATAGACTAAGAGATGAGTGTACTTTTGGCAACCATCAGCTGCAAGGGTGATTCAGTGTTTATGGCGTGTAGAGCATCTCTGTGATGGGGATGGACCAGGTCTGCCTGCATAAGTCCAGTTGGTTTAGAAGTCATGTGTCAGTGGCAGTTCATGTCAGTTTTTGTACTGTTCACATAGCTACAGTGCATACTACAATAATATCATACGATCAGCTGCATTCTCAGTCACTTCTACTTCAGTTACTTCTAAACCGACTGGAGTTATGCAGGCAGACCTGGTCCATCCCCATCACAGTGATTCTCCACACCCCATAAACAATGAATCAGCCTTGCTGCTGATGGTTGCAAAAAGTACACTTATCTTTTATAATATAATGAGAATCATTATTATGTTAAGTAAAACTAAACGGCTAGCCTTTTGCCCACAAACCAATTCTATGCCACAAACACACCGCAAAAGAAACTTATCTCTTATTCACCTTGTACGGCGAAAATGGGCTGATAAGCTAGAACTAAACGGGAAATACAAATGTTTAAAAATTAAAACCGAATCGGTTTAGTTTAATAACTGTAATATACATCAGATGTCTTTAACGTTCGAATCGATTGGGTTAGAACAGTAATTTGTTTTGATTCAATCTTTGATGTCAGTTTGAATCTATACTATTATAAAACTGTAACAGGAAGTTTGTCTGTACATTGAATATATTAACAAAAAAAAAGTTACGATATGGTTTTTAGGTGTCCCTGATTCCATTTCACCAATTTTTGGATTTTTTGCCTGTCTGTTTGTTTGTTTGTTTGTTTGAACGAGTATCACTCAAAAACTACTGAACCGATTTTTATGAAACTTTTTTTGTTTGATAGCTTATGATCTGACTTAAAATCTGGTATATAATTTGTGCGGACGAAGTCGCGGGTTAACGCTCGTTTTTTATAAAATTAAACCCTTTTGCACCATTTTCAGTATTTTAATATATTACTTTGACTCTAATATAATGTTGTTTTTTATGACTATTTCGTCAAGGGATCCATCGACATTAAATTATTACTTTAGTTCCAGAAAGTTTGTTGACATCCGTTTAGGAGTTACTTTGTCAATCTTCAAAGCGCTTCATCAAGTCGAATAAACCTAGTAAAGTTTGCTGTATAAGAAGGAGCCCACTGTATAAGAAAAAAAAACCACTCTAGTGATGAGCTTTTCAAACAGAAAGATAATTTTCCAAATCGATTTAATAATGCTGGAGCTATGCGCCGTAACAAACATAAAAGAATTGAGAATCTTCTTTTTCGAAGTGAAATTAAAAGTGTTCGAAGCACAAATTATCCTTAAAAGTCGGTGATGAAATGAATAAGGGCGGAAGAATCGACTTAACGATAAATGACAGCGATTAGCCGATCGCCGCTGGATTGCCAGCAATTTTACGCCACAATTATTAGGAATGAAAATATTGATAGGAATATCAGTCAATTTCGTCGCTAAGATGAACAATTGGACGGCAGCGGTTGCCATGGCGGCTAAAACATTATAGCCAGAAGAGTCGAAGATTGCTCGTAAAACTTTTAACGATCGCACTAAATTACAATTGGGGGTCGAATAAGTTTTTCGACCTTTTTAATTTATTGTTAGAGCCGGCGGCGACGTCTGATATCTGTTACATAGATTTGTTCTGTCGACTTATTTAGGTCACGGTCGGGTACTAACAGGGAATTTATTATCACCAAGATATTTGTCAAAGACTACAAGAGAAGAATGTTGCGTACCGATTCCTTTGTTCCAGACCTCCTACGCTATTTAGGTAAAACGGTTTAAATTTTCTAATAATTAAAATAATTAAATTTTCTATAAAGGTCACATGAAATACTACCTACTGTAGGTATTGTAAATTTTTGTTTTGTCTCTCTCCGTATTTTTTACTGCTTTTGTCTTTGGTGTAAATAATAGATATTTAATTGAATATAGGGTCCTTCTCAATTATGCTGAAATTTTTTCATAGGGATGATCAGATTGTCAAACAGAAAAACAACGAAATCGCGAAAAAAAACTGCTGTCCCATACAAATCTGCAACTTGAGCCAAATGTATGGGACTGCAGATTTTTTTTTTCGCGATTTCGATGTTGGTCCAATAGAGAAAGTTGTCAGTTTGATGGTCTGATCATTACCTTAAAAAAATGTCAGCATATTAAGAAGGACCTTGTATTGCCTGTATAAGTAGGTATGATTTCCTTGAATTTACGAACGTGGCTCATTACAAATTGTAATATTTGGGGCGCATATGTTTGAAAAGGATTCTCTCTCAATACGTTTGTCTTATGGAGTTCAGTTACTTGGGTGTTCTTAACCGAAATCATTTTGATGGGAAAAGTTATAAGTAGACGAGATGTTGAAAGAGTACATAACTCTTCGCCAATACGATCAAAGAAAAGAGATATACAGGACAGCAACATCATGCAAGCGCTCGAATCGACGCACGTACTAGTCTAAAAGATAAGAGGCATTTTGGTAACCATCAGCTGCAAGGCTGATTCAATATTCATAGGGTGTAGAGCGTCTCTTTGATGGGGATGGACCAGGTCTTATTTTAATATGCACTCTAGCTATGCGAACAGTACAAAGACGGGCATGGTCTATCAGTTGGTTTAGGAGATAAAACCGTTCAAAGGTCGGAACTTTGAATGGCTGTATCTCCAAAATCGACTGACAGAACCTGACATTTTTTTGTACCGTTCACAGAGCTATGTACACTGTACAGTGGATATTATAATAATAATCTATGGTCAGCCTTGCAGCTGATCGTTTATTTGATACAAAAACTCCTAAACCGACTGGAGTTATGCAGGCAGACCTGGTCGATCCCCATCACAGAGATGATATACACCCTTTATATTTGTTTTGCGTTGCTTGATGTTTCGCCGTGTGTACACGGCCTGCCAAGATATAGTACGACCAGGAAAATAATTCCGCTCGTCAATCTTCGTTCGTGCAGGGCAGACCCGAGTCCCCGTCAAAACCTGAAGTCAGTAATCAAAGGGTGCAAAATCAGATAGCAGTGAAAAAGGTGCGAAAACAATTAGCCAATCGCGGCAAGGGATTTCGAGCCAATATAATTTCACGCGCTTTTAAAATTTGTCATCTGCGCAGGTACAATCGTTGAGACTGTAATTCAGTACTGTTGCGCCCCGAAGTACCTTACACTGCCCGTACGTGGCGTCGTCTGCATGTGTGAGTGCGTCGATTCAAGCGCTTGCATGAAGTTACTGTACTGTATATGCCTTTCTTTTCCTGTTATTCGATTTTACAAACATTTGTTTAAAATTCTGCGGGAATATAAATAAGGTATACTTATGCTAAAACATTATTATGCCTTGTTTTGAATACAAAAGAATTAAGTACCTGTGCCTTTGTAACTTTTAATTCTTCTTTTCCATATTTAAAAAAAAATACGAAAGTCTTTTTAAACAGAGCCAAAATGGAGCCCCTCACAATGATTGCCGTTTCGTGTTTTCGAGATAAAACAAAGTTGTTAAAACAAAAAGTAAACACTCGCCTCACCCAGTTCAATTTGTTTGGTTGAAACTTTCTCTTGACAATTTTACGTAATTCAATCTGGATTTTGCTAAATTTAATTTTTTTCTTAAAAAGCGTAGGCAGCTGGTAGTAGGCGTCCCTGCAAACCTTATAGCCGTTAGCATAATATGTTTGGAACACCTCTTATTAGTTTATAATATAAACTAATACAAGGTGTTACAAAAGTAAAAATAAACATTTAAAACTTTTAAGGGCAACCCCCTTAAAACTTTTACGGGGGTTGTTTGGACCATCAAACTGAACAACTTTCACTTTGGGACCAACATCGAAATTCCCAAAAAAAATATCCGCTATCCTATACATTCAGCTTGAGTAGCTTAGTATGGAACATCAATTTAATTTTTCGCGATTTCGATATTGGTCCGATAGTGAAAGTTGTTCAGTTTGATGGTCTAAACTACCCCCTTAAACGTTTTTTTCGTATTTTTGAAATACCTTGTATCTAGAGGAATAGGTGGACAAAATACTAGCTTTTAAATTATAATTGAATGGGAAACTAGCAAGCACTTGAAAAAAAAAATTACACCAGTTTTTGAAATGGCCATCGTTGGCCGACTGCAGATAAAATTTGTGAAAAACAAAAAATGTTTTTGAAACGTTTCTATGTTTTTGCTCTATCGTTAAAACGGTAATACATGCAAGCGTTAAACTGTGTTATTATAGTTCAAACTATATCATGGTAAAATAAAAAAATATAAAAACCGGCCAAGTGTGAGTTGGGCTTGCGCTAAAGATCCAGGAGAAAACAATTTTTTTGGTAAATATATTATTGTAGTGGTACAGAACTCTCCGTACGCGAGTCCGACTTGCACTTGGAACTTTTTTTTTAAAATGAAAGTCTCCTTTCACAGATTTTTTTTAATTAAGTAAACCCAAGATACAAAGTCTCTGAACCCAAGTAACTTACAAACTGTTTTGTGTAGCATATAATCAAAGCCAAAAAAAATCTTACTACCTTTTTTTTTTGTAGCAAAAAGTTTTGTAATTCATAACCAAACGTTTGTTTATGTTCACAACAGTTTAGAAGTCACTAAAGTTTGATAATATTTAACCTTTGACTATTTATTATAAGGACTGGTCTTGCATTAACATTAACATTCAATTTTATATCTTATCACTAAACGAGACAGCCTATAATTGCGAAACAATAATTACGAACTTATGACGTTTGGGGTACACACGAGACTACTCTTCATGATTTTTAACATTCAAAATTAGAATCTAAAGTTATAGGGAATACAATCCAAAGATGCTGATTTCATGTTACCTCGCCCCCCGCAAAAATTGGAAGAAATGTTTGTTAGTAGAATATCACGCGTAACTAGTCCCTATATAAGTAGTCAAAGTATTTAACAAAACATTTTTTTCAGTGTTGAAGCAATTTAATTAGATTTCTATGCTGTATGTATGAAGTAGTTCTATAGACGAGTCCAGGAAACAATTCACAGTAGTTGCACATAATTTGTCATGTTGCACTATTCATTATGCAGCGCCCGCTCCGCGCTGCACTGTGCACTAATTGAGTAATTGCATGTATACTGAGCTTACTACTGTCTTATGTTGTATTAGTGGGTAATCTATACTATTATAAAACTGTAACAGGAAGTTTGTCTGTACATTGAAGATATTAACAAAAAAAAAGTTACGATATGGTTTTTAGGTGTCCCTGATTCCATTTCACCAATTTTTGGATTTTTGTATGTCTGTTTGTTTGTGTGTTTGTTTGTTTGTTTGTTTGTT
Source organism: Agonopterix arenella (assembly GCA_927399405.1). NCBI lineage: Eukaryota > Metazoa > Arthropoda > Insecta > Lepidoptera > Depressariidae > Agonopterix > Agonopterix arenella. Next base: position 10,273,821 of record OV656706.1, on the reverse strand, counting down.
TGAACGAGTATCACGCAAAAACTACTGAACCGATTTTGATGGAACTTTTTTTGTTTGATAGCTTATGATCTGACTTAAAATCTGGTATATAATTTGTGCGGACGAAGTCGCGGGTTAACGCTCGTTATAAATATCAGCTTAAGACTGGAACAAACTGATTTTACTGATGTTTGTGTTAAAAAAAAGCATACCGACTTTTTAATCGATTTCAATAAAAAGGATGAGGTTCTCAATTCGGTATTATTTGTAAGAACTCGCTGAAAATGTTTAGAAGGTACTTCTAAATGACAGTATTGAAAGATTATATTTGATACCTTGCACATAATAATTATTGGATTCATTTATTTATATATATATATATATATATATATATATACTAGAGTTAACCCACAACTTCGTCCGCACAAATTATATACCAGATTTTAAGTCAGATCATAAGCTATCATCAAAATCGGTTTAGTAGTTTTTACGTGATGTTCGTTCAAACAAACAAACAAACAGACAAAAAATCCAAAAATTGGTGATATGGAATCAGGGACACCTAAAAACCATATAGTAATTTTTTTTTTGTTAATATCTTCAATGTACAGACAATCTTCTGTTACAGTTTTATAATAGTACGAGCGTTAACCCGCGACTTTGTCCGCACAAATTATATACCAGATTTTAAGTCAGATAATAAGCTATCAATCAAAAAAAGTGTCATCAAAATCGGTTCAGTAGTTTTTGCGTGATGCTCGTTCAAACAAACAAACACACAAACAAACAAACAGACAGACAAAAAATCCAAAAATTAGTGATATGGAATCAGGGATACTTTTACTTAATAAACATATAATAATAAATAATAAACTTTTTTTTTGTTAATATCTTCAATGTACAGACAAACTTCTTGTTACAGTTTTATAATAGTTTAGATTAGATAGATATAGATAGATTAAGTATTGAAGTTTCTTCGAAATAACGTTATTAAATTAGTCAGTAAGGCGTGAATTATAAAAGGGCAGGTTAATGTGCGCATTTACAAACTTTTTGATTTATTCAGATTCAGAACAGTAATTGGTGTTACTTTCCAGTCATGGTTTGGAACTCTGAATTTTAAGCAGAAATCCCTTTTTCCGTAAATTCGAAAGTATTATAAATAACTCATGAATGTCACTTAATCTGAGCTTAAGCCAAAATAAGCACAGAGCTTGATAAGGGTTCCAGTGTGATTTTTAAATTAAGTTATAAAACATTTTCCTTTGTTTAGTACCTATCCGTCATGTATTCATTCCCTCCTTTTAATATTAAATACATGAAAACATTTGCAATTTGAAATTTTCCCGTCTAAAATTAATCGGAAATGATTGTAGTATACATTTCTTTTAATCTTTTAGAAAGTGTCAAAAATGTTTTTTTTATTTATCACTTCGACGTTTAAGTTATGTACGATATGCTTAAGAGTATTTTAACAGTTCAGTCGCACCCTCATCACAATATTAAAGATTTCAAAATAACGAAAACCTAAATTAGGTAAATGTTGAGGTATTTAGAGTGACGTGTGACGTTTTTAGCGTTTAGTGACTTTTTACCGTCACTGGAGTGCGATTTTTGAAACTCATTTATTGAACTCAGCATTTGAAATTGTCGATATTACTATGGAGATATGCATCTTTCTACTGCTGATGTGACATTCAAAAATCATACTCCAGGAGTGCGTACATTTTTAACTGCTGAGTTCAACGTATGAGATTCAAAAACCTCACTCCTGAATGGTAAAAAGATTCATAAAAGTGTCAGCTATTTTAAAATAATTATAAAATTAAGAAATATAAATGTTTAATATTGATTACAATAAAAGTATTTTTGTTGATTTAAAAGTGCAAAAGTCAACGATGGACTGTCAATGGAAAAGATGGCGCCACTTTACTCAACGACTTCCGTTTAAAAGCTAATATGTAATAGACGTTACGCCATTTTTCGAACAGTCCATCTTTGATCGTCGAAGTGAACAGAAGTGTAACTGTGGTGTTATTGTCAGTGTATATTTTGTGCAAGTGTGTGGATCGAATATATTGTGAGTATATTTCATATCTTGTTTTTATTCTAAATGCCCATTCTATTAAAGCGAAAACTTATATTCTATCGCTCTGAACCCGAACTGAAATCAGACCACTAGAGGACCATTTCTAACATCTCAGAAGTGGAATTGGCCCATGAAAACTCGTGCTGAACGTTAAAATTAGTACTACAGGGTTTTTATTTGAATTTTTCTTTTTTTGCTTTCTACTAAAGTATATAACATATTTTTTTTTCTCTCTCAATCTATTGATTCAATACTGGACGTTATGTACATGGTCCTTTATATGCATAGAAATTATTAAATGTAATTTGCTTGTTTAATTATTTTTTTTTTTTTATATAGAAAGTTTGTAGCTGTGGCAATGTTTCAGACCACCGTGTCTGGATTACGGTCGTGAGTTTATGTATGTACACAGGATTAAAAATAAAATCACCCAATCAATCTAATATCTATTGTTTTGCTATTGCCTACACCTTAACGCATGCCGTTGTAACTATTTCCGCCGATATTGAGCAGTTCTCTGTGCGATTTATGGTCCACTATGTTTCAGATGGATGCTAACCGTGATTGTGGTACTAAACGCTACACGCCTTCGCACCCTACTGGAGCGGAGCATCAGCCACGCAGCCGGGAAAGGAGTTTCGTGCTCGGAACCTCGAGCCGCCGCCTTCGCAGCGGATCGAATCGTCGGGATATGCTGAGTGCCGTCAGGGAGACATCTCCTTGCCGATCTGAGCGCCGCCCACGCAGCCGGGTGAGTCGTCGGTCGCGCAGCCGGGTGAGTTGCCGTTCACGCAGCCGCATGGCCGGCCGACATCGAGACCGGGCACGCAGTCCATCACGAAGCCGTGTAAGCTGTCAATCTCGTGGTCGTACGGACTGCCGGACGAGTGGCAGGTCTCGCTGTCCAGAGGAAAATCGTACCAGGGACCGAGCTATTGACCGGATGAAGACCAGGTCTCGTAGCCGGCTGCGCAGTCCGTCACATAACAATGAGACAGGTCGATCACGCAGTCGGGTAAGCCATCGGGCACGCAAACCTAGCCATCGTGCAGAATCTCGAGCTACTGATAATAACTTTTTGTCTAATACCGGCTTAAATCAATTCTTAGAGGCAATAAAATCATTAGGACGTGCAGATAGTTTTGATAAGCTAGGTAATATGCATAATACCATTCCTGAGTTTGACCCATCAAGGAAAGAACAGACGATGATTATGTGGCTTCATAAGGTGAACGAGTGTGCATCCATATACGGATGGACAGAAAAGCATATTATTCATTTTTCATTGCCCAAGTTACGTGGTGTGGCCCAGCGTTGGTATGAAGGTTTGTCGTCTGTTCTCTTCTCGTGGGAAGAATGGCAAACAAAATTACTGGCAGCATTTCCTTCCGAAGAGAATTACGGGCAGATGCTCAGTGATATGTTGGCCAAACGAGCTCGTTTCGGAGATTCATTGGAGGATTACTATTACGACAAATTAGCTATGGTAAATAGGTGCGGCATTATTGGTAGACGGGCTGTAGAATGTGTGCTACATGGAATAGACGATCGATCGGTCAGACTGGGAGCCGAAGCAGTTCAATATGATAATCCTGACAAGTTGTTGGCATTCTTAAGAAATGCTAGGAATAGCAAACCATTGGCTGATCGTAGACCAATTAAAAACGTGACTAATAATAATAGGACACACGAAAATCCCCTTAAAAATGGTAGTAAGGGGGGGCGCTGCTTTAATTGTAAACAAGAAGGTCACCTGGCCACTCAATGTCCGCAGCCTATCAAAAAGTGTACCAAATGCGGCAAGGTGGGTCATGACACAGAAAATTGTTTTACCAAGGTACAGCCACCCGAAAAAAAGGTTTTGACGATTTTAAATAATAATAAGCCTGGGGAGAAATATTTTAAATCTGCCTTGATTGAGGGGATCCCCTTCGAGGCTTTTATCGATTTTGGTAGCGAATGTTGCATGATAAGGTTATCTGAATTTCACAAAATCTATGATCACTATGACATCGAGGCATTACCTACCCTCAAAGGTTTTGGGAACTCCATTGTAAAAGTTCTAGGCCGAAAGCAAGTGGATTTAACAATTGATCAGGTAACAGCAAACATAGATCTATTAGTGGTACCTGATGATTCTATGCATGTTCCACTTCTAATAGGGCAGACTTTTACTGAACTGCCTCAGATAGTTGTACATAAGACTAGTGACAAACTTGAAATATTAGAAGCTGGCGAGACCAAGGAGAGGAACAATTCGAAAATAAAATTGTTTTGCAAAACAGAGGTTTCGACCTCGGGAATATCTGTTGTTGAAGTTTATTCAGACCCGATTTACGAGGGCGAGCTCTACGTTGAAGGAGGCTTCCGACTCAATAACGATGTCGATTTCACTGTCCATTCCGGATTGTTTTCCTTGCTTGGTGGAGTAGGAGCAGTTATTGTGAGTGTCCCAACTGGCAGATCAATAACAATCAACAAAGATTATCTGATTGCTCGTGGTCGTATAGCAAAAGCGGATGCTACCTTAATGGTTATGCAGCTTTCTGAGATGAATGATCAATCTTTGTTGCCAATTGATGTGCTGGATGTGAAGGTTGGCAATGGGGTATCACCTACTGAGAAGGAACGATTAATTTTACTTTTAAATAAATATAGGAAGTGCTTTGCGTTCAATTTATCCGAGCTAGGAGCTACGTCAGTAGGAGAGATGGAGATAAATCTTAACGACAATGAACCCGTCGTATATCGACCATACAGGCTGGCTGTTAAGGAGAAAGAAGTAGTGAGAGACATGGTATCGGAACTATTAGACCATAGCATTGTTCGCCCTTCCACCTCCCCATACGCGAGTCCCATTGTTTTGGTTAAAAAGAAAACGGGTGAATATCGTTTATGCATAGACTATAGGGCGTTGAATAAGCGGACGGTGAAGGAAAACTACCCGATGCCACTCATCGATGACCAACTGGATGTTCTAGCCGGTCATCAGTTTTATACCACCCTCGATCTGGCATCAGGGTATTATCAGCTCCCTATCCGGGAAGATGATAAGTATAAGACCGCGTTTGTTACTCCAGATGGGCATTTCGAATTTAATCGAATGCCCTTTGGCCTCGCCAATGCGCCAGCAACGTTCCAGCGAATCATGAATCAGGTGCTAGGTTCTCTACGCCATAAGGAAGCTCTGGCGTACTTAGATGATGTGATCGTGCCTTCTAAGGACTTCTCAGAAGGTATGGCACGACTAGAGCATATTCTACAACTGTTTTTGGATGCTGGTCTAACTTTGAAACTCTCGAAGTGTGTTTTCTTCGGTGAAATAGTTGATTATTTAGGATTCGAGGTATCTAAGAATGGAATTCGCCCTGGATCTAGGAAAATAGAGGCCGTAGAGAAGTTCCCTGTACCCGAAAATCAACACAATGTCCGCCAATTCCTGGGGTTAGCTAGTTTCTTTAGGAGATTCATACCCGGGTTTTCCATTATTGCTAAACCTCTGACAAACCTTTTAAAGAAGGATGTGGTCTGGTTTTGGGGTGTTGAACAGGAGAACGCTTTTAGGTTATTGCAAGAAAAGCTAGTTCAAAAACCTACGTTAGCTTTATATTGCCCGCAAGCCGAAACTGAACTGCACACAGATGCGTGTAAGCTGGGCGTAGGAGGCATCTTGTTGCAGCGTGATGAAAATGGTATGTTTAGGCCGGTCGCATACTTCAGCAGACAGACCACCCCTGAAGAGCAGAATTATTGTTCCTACGACCTAGAGACTCTTGCTGTCGTAGCTGCCCTTCAGAAGTTTCGAGTATATCTTGTCGGAGTTCCTTTCAAAATTCTAACAGATTGCAACTCTCTCCGTGCGACATTTCAAAAACGGGATATGATTCCACGCGTTGCCCGGTGGTGGGAACAGATGCAAGAGTTTAATTTCTGCATCCGATAGAGAAAGTCGATACCCCTTTCGATACTGTGCACATTGACCATGTAGGTCCTTTTGTGCGTAGCAGTAGGGGCAACATTCATATTCTGGTGATGATAGACGCGTACACACGTTACATATATTTAAAATCGGTGAGGAATACAAAGTCGCATACCTCTATCAAGGTCCTTCGGGAGTACTTTGGTATTTTTGGCGTTCCTAGAAGGATCATCTCAGACCGAGGGACATCGTTCACCAGTACTTCTTTCAAAAAGTTTGTGGAGGACAAGGGTATTAAGCATGTACTGAATGCTGTAGCCACCCCAAGAGCCAACGGACAGGTAGAAAGATACAACAAGGTTATAGTAGACGCTCTTACTACCAAGTCCGTTGGCACATCAGATAACAAATGGGACGATCACCTACCCGACGTTCAGTGGGGCATGAACAACACATTCAATAAAGGCATAGGTCGTACTCCTTCTGAAGCTCTTTTTGGCATCCGACTAACAGGCACTACTGAAGGCAGAATAATGTCCGAAATATCTACAGATGTATCAGATAGTACGCATAGTACTGATGTAGCTGAGATAAGAGACGAAATGAACTCCCACATCAGAGCCTGTCAGGAAAATCAAAAGAATGCGTTTGACAAACGGCGTTGTCAACCTTTGGAGTTCAAGGTAGGCGACTTGGTACGAATCGAAAGGCAAATTCCCGCTACTGGTCAGAGTAAAAAGTTAGTGCCCAAGTACCAGGGTCCTTATAAAATCACTGCAGTCCTAGATCACGATCGGTTCCAAGTGGAAGACACCCCTCTGACCAAAAAGGGGAACAGACGTTACAATAACATAGTTGCAATAGATAAAATCAAACCCTGGACGACTTTTAATAGACCCCACGATGAATTCTCCAGCGAATCAAATGATGAGGATTAGCAACGATTGTGTCAAAATCAAAGTACTTAAACAAAATAAAAAAAAAATATGTATATGCCATAAATTAGAAATACATTTAGTAAAATATATAACCCGGTTAAAAATAGTATATCAATGTATATTAAATTAAATGATTCAATCAGATTTGTTATTCTAACTAAAAGACATTCAGGACGTTTGGGGCCTGTTGTCCAAACTACATCTAACAAGAACATTCAGAACGTATGGGGCCTGTTGTTCAATTTAAATCGAAAGAACATTCAGGATGTTTGAGGCCTGTTGTCCGACTTAAATCTAAACAACATTCAGGACATTAGGGGCCTGTTGTTGTTCAAACAAAACAAAAAAAAAACAAAAAAAAACATTCAGGACGTATGGGGCCTGTTGTTGCCTTTTTTATTTATTGTGATCTATGTGAAAATTTTACTTTTAATCACTTAAAGGATAATACTTTTTATGGCTGCTCATTAATGTGTTGTTTCAAATTTTGTATCTGTTGTAGTGATTTGACATGTTAACGTACGAGGTCGTACTTATATAATTCAGATGGCCGACTGTCAGCTATTTTAAAATAATTATAAAATTAAGAAATATAAATGTTTAATATTGATTACAATAAAAGTATTTTTGTTGATTTAAAAGTGCAAAAGTCAACGATGGACTGTCAATGGAAAAGATGGCGCCACTTTACTCAACGACTTCCGTTTAAAAGCTAATATGTAATAGACGTTACGCCATTTTTCGAACAGTCCATCTTTGATCGTCGAAGTGAACAGAAGTGTAACTGTGGTGTTATTGTCAGTGTATATTTTGTGCAAGTGTGTGGATCGAATATATTGTGAGTATATTTCATATCTTGTTTTTATTCTAAATGCCCATTCTATTAAAGCGAAAACTTATATTCTATCGCTCTGAACCCGAACTGAAATCAGACCACTAGAGGACCATTTCTAACAAAAGATCAAAACATTTTGGATTTGGTCTGTGCTCACTCTGATCAGAACTACAATGAAAACTCTGCACTTTTTCACTATCAAATAAACCACCTGCAAAAGAAACCTTTTTACCCAACAAAACTACACATAATTCATGTTTTCGCGATTCACAATATAAGGCAGTATTTTTTCGAGTCAATAATTCAACCTTTCTTTCAATGCATGAAAATAATTCAAAGGTTCCGCGGGTTGGCGTAGGTGTAAGATACAGATACTGAATCACGTACGTTTCGTCAGTTAAAAAGTCACAAGAATCGAGCTATTCTCAAACTTGCATCACCGGCATAAGAGTTCTATCTTGTGGTTTCTTACATAGAATGGACTGTAGGCCCCCCATTTATCATCGAAGGAGTTCCAGGGAGTGGCGACATGTCCAGATAAGAGATGTGCTTTTGTGTTTGTCGGAGAAATCAGAGAGAAGCAATACCTGGATGTTGGAGGAACTCGTACATCCGTATTGGTTTTTAGCAATTTATCTTGCTCAGAGTAGGGTGATATTTACTGTATTGTTAAGTTTTTAATAAGTAAGTTACTGTAACGCAACCTTAGTAGTACCTATTAGCTCGTATTTTTGTCGCGTATGGCGCCACGTTTTTCTCTGCCGTCCGCTCTCTATGATTTTGCTATTTGTGCTAAAACAAGTAAACTAAATACAAATAAATAAAATAAAAATAAATAAATAACGCTCACAGGTACATACATTGTAATGATACCAAGCAAGCACTATAGGCTTTTTATTATGGAAACCATATAAAGAAAAGTACGATCTTTATTATTTCCATCCAAAAACCGTTGTGGGGACTTGCTACAGATTTCAGCACCCACAAGTTATAGCAAAGATGCCAACAGATGGCGATATCGTCGCTCTCGGAAATATGCTCCATACATAGACAACGTTCACCGTGAATACGTAACTCGTAACCTACTACAAATATGGTTCACAATCGAATGCAAGACATACATCGCGCAAGAGTATATATATCTCAGATATATATACTATAAATATATAATAATCACAGAGATTCGATACATATACTAGGTCCAACTAAGAACTGTTGGACCACGGCCGGTCCCCAGGCTTCACACATAGCCTGGTGGAAGATCTTCCCTTTTCAATGGAGGAACATTCCCAGTAGCACCTCCATACTGTCAGTTAAGTACATTTGATTTTAATTATTCGAATTTATATTCACGATTAATGGTTTGGTCATCTCTTCTTTGGTGTCAGCATGAGCCATATCACATGTCAACTACTCATGCTGTAGTGGCAAAATTAAAATGTGTTTGATAAATGATTCATGAAGATTTCTATTTTATATTCTACAATTTTTATAACTAGAACCTTTTTGCACGCAGCGCTTTCATCGGCGCGTTAGCAATACTGAAAGCGCTGCGTGGGAAAATTTTATAAATAGAAACCATTTCACAGTAAAAGTGTCTAAATAAGAGGGTAACAATTTGTAAAGCTTTTTCGACCACATATTGTAGCCAGCAATATGAATCTAACTCATCAATGCCTTTTCCAGCTTCCTGGTCCAACTAGACAATAAGTACTTTACAAGCTTTTCTATTTTATATTCTACGATTTTTATAACTAGAACCTTTTTGCACGCAGCGCTTTCATCGGTGCGTTAGCAACACTGAAAGCGCTGCGTGGGAAATCTTTATAAATAGAAACCATAACACAGTAAAAAGTGTCTGAAATAAGAAGGTAACAATTTGTAAAGCGTTTTCGACCACATTTTGTAGCCAGCAATATGAATCTAACTCATCAATGCCTTTTCCAGCTTCCTGGTCCAACTAGACAATAGGTACTTTACAAGCTTCTTGGTCCAACTTAATATCCTGATGGTTTTTTAATCGAATGGCCAGACCATCAAACTGAACAACTTTCTTTATGGGACATAATATCGAAATCGCGAAAAATAAAATAGAAGTCCTATGCATTTGGTTCGAGTAGGTTAAGTGGTTTTGTTTAGAACTGCTGATATTATATACGCTATTTCGATGTTGGTCCTATAGAAAACCATCTTCATATTAAGGCGGTTGCAGAGGGGTCAATTTTATACAAAACTTTGACGCACAATACACGTAGACGGTATTTATATAAGTAACTTTGTATCTATGGAAAAATAGTTTAGAAAATCTAGATGCCGCGTAAAAAATAACATTTGCAATTTATAAAATAATTACGAATATATATAGCTTTGAAATTTTTCATACAAAATTTTAAACGCTTTATATCTTCGTAATTATATTATAAATTGCAAATGTTATTTGTTACGCGGCAACTAGATTTTCTAAACTATTTTTCCATATATAAAATATTACTTTTATTAATTCTGTCTACGCGTATTGTGCGTCAAGCTTTTGTATGGACTGAAACCACCTTAAGTAACACCCTTGATAGAACTGTCTCTGTATTCCTCCCTGCGCAAAGCTCATTTGCATTTGTAAATATACAATAAAATTCGGCCAAAAAACGTGACGAGGGTCTCGTTTGGAACACAGTAAAAGTAGGTAATCAGCTCGCTTTACTGACTTTTACTTCAAAGTACACGTTTTTCTTTCTTATAATTTCATGCTCAAAAACACAAAGAGTTTTAAACTCTTTATTTTATTCAGTAAGTTAATTTATAAAAGTTACAGTTCCCAAGAAATTTAAAATGTAGTTCAGAGTGAATGACGCGACGGTATCAAGCAGAAGTTTGCGAAGCTTGTTAATGTTTTTACCTAGTTTAGAAATAACGAAGTAAAACATCTTCTTGTTTACACGATTTTTATATGAATCAAGAAAACTACACACACACACGCACTCACACACTACATTATACACTACACTTTTTTAAATACGACTATATTTTTAATTATTTGTGTTAAAGCCTAAGGTTAAAGCTATAGAGAGATGTGTTGACGATATGAAAACAACGCAAGATCACATCGGTAACTGTTTATTACTTGACAATAATACACTTCTTATTGTCTACTAGCTGTTGCCCGCGACTTCGTACGCGTGAGTATGAAAAATTGTTAACGTACTATTGTCAGACCTACTGAATATACACACAAAATTTCATAAGAATCGGTCAAGCCGTTTCTGCGGAGTTTTGTTACAAATACCGCGACCGAGAATTTAATATATTAGATAAGTCTTAAATGTAGGTCATTAGTCCTTACATCTAGATCTAGCTAAGGTTATCAGATTAGGGCTACGGGTTATGATAATCTAAAGCATCTACTATGTTCTTCTATTTACTTACTACAAAGCTGTAAGCTCCCCAAATATAATAAAAGAATAAATTAACCAAAACTTTTGTTATGTTAACGCTGCGTATCTTATACTAGAAACTAGCGAACCGCTCTGGCTTTGCACGGGTGCAATGCTGAATTATTATATACATATAAACCTTCCTCTTGAATCACTCTATCTATTTAAAAAAACCGCATCAAAATCCGTTGCGTAGTTTTAAAGATCTATGTATAAAGGGACAGACCGCGGGAAGCGACTTTGTTTTATACTATGTAGTGATCATAGAATAGAACCTAATATAGATATGCCTATACTTCCTTGAATAAAACCCAGATATTCTGGGCTGGTTTTTGAAGATGACACAGATTAAAACATAAACCATTATCAATCAACCATTTACCTCTGCTCTTGAAAATAGCTGCAACTGCAATCAAAATTAGTAATTTTTATGTGGTCAATATCCAAGTTTTTGCTAGAGATAGCACAAAATGTAAAATGGAAAGTTTAGTTTAGCTTACCATTACATAACCATTATGTAATGGTATTTAACGATCGTGTGTGGTCACGATCTCAAGTTTTCACACCTTACACCACATAATGTGTAAAGCTGTGTATTAGGCAAGACAATGGTACAAGACAAGGGCCCATTCAACCATCTGGCGCGTCGTCGCATGACAAATTGTCGCACCGGACATGGCCAGAACAATTGCGCTAACGACCCCACCACGCGTACATAACGATGAATAGCGTGTTTCATCTAAACAATAACAGCCATTAGGTAGTGATATCTCGGTACTTTTGTGTCACTAGGTAGGTAAGTAGGTAGTAATATTTGACTACTTATATAAAAGACTAGTTACGCGTGATATTCTACTAACAAACATTTCTGCCACTTTTTGAGGGGGGCGGGGTAACATGGAATCCGCAACTTTGGATTTTGTTTCCCATAACTTTAGATACTAATTTTGAATGTTAAAAACCATGAAAAGTAGTGTCGTGTGAACCCCAAACGTCAATCAAATATACTTTATTTTACACCAAAACATAAACAGTAAAAATACAGAAATAAAAATACAAGAGGCACAAAATAAGGCGGTCTTATCGCTAAGAAGCGATTCGTCATAAGTTCGTAGTTATTGTTTCGCAATTATAGGCTGTCTCGATTAGTGATAAGGTATAAAATTGAATGTAAATGCACATGATCAATTGTTCTTATACCGTGGCAGAGGGAAAATGCTACCGCAAGGCCAGTCCTTATAATATATAATCAAAGGTAGTAATTTACTTGCTTCAACTTTTCTAATTTGCACTAGCTTTACTGTATAACAGATTTTTTTTTAATTTAATACGAGTTGTCTTTTGTCCGCGATTTCGTCTGCGTGGTATCGACTCCAGTGCAGTTCCTTTCCGCAATTTCTTTAAAATGAACCATAGGTTTTTGAACAGTTAAAACTGCGGCATAATCGGTGCAGTAGTTTCAATATGAGTATTGATATATTTTGTAGACACTAAATATTATATGGCACTTCATAATGATGATTTGATTTAGATGTATGCTTCTGCATATATGGATACTAACAAAATATAGATAATTGAAGTCTGAAACATTTATTTGAAAAAATACAAAAAAACTACTAAAGAACAATGGGCAGTTTCACCCACCAACCACCAGGCAACACCCACCACCCACTACCCAACACCCACCACCCACCACCCAAAACTCACCAACCAACACCCACCATCCACCAGGCAACACCCACTAGCTAGCTAGCTCCTAGAGTAGTAGAGTAGAGTACTCTTTCTTCTACTGTATGGGCATTATTAGGACAAAAATATAAGCACTCATATGGGTAATTAATTGAATTTTTAAACGGCTGTAACTTTTTTATTTAACGCATTACAGTTATGCTGCCGTATAATAAAATGTTGTTCTTATTCAGGCCTTTCATTTAAAGTAGATAAAAAAGTGCTACAGTGCTGGGCCCATTCTGCCCCTTGTTCTTTACAAAATGCTGAATCCTCAACATAGACGGAAGCCTTGAGGAATCAAAACAGTAAAACATTATCAACGCATCCGCAACATGAAGTATGTTGTATGATGTCAAAGGCACTATTTTAAAAAAAAAATTATCCGCTTGCCAGCTTTGGAAAATCACAGAGTAAATAAATAAATACAACAATAGGCATCCGCAACATGCTTCGTCATCGAAATAAACTATTTTTATACTTTTTATTTTTTGTTAATTATACAGATTTTAACATATAATTAATGGACATCTGTTAATATAATTGCATAGTTAGTTTAGCTTATGCATGCTAACTATCCAATGTAGCTTATATGCTTGATCCAGAAAACTTGAAAAGCTTCGCGTACCTACATTACGGTAAATGTTTGTTCTCATTTGTAAATGAAAATGAAATGAAAAATGTTTTATTGTGCAAACAACCGCCGCATTCAGCCGCTTATGTTACTGGGTTTTTAACCAGCATAAGAATAAATATTATAGCAGCGGCGAGTTCCTGTTCAAGAAATATTAAATAAGACCTAATTCATATAAAATTTCCAAGAAGTTACAAAAAAAATTGTTTTTAATTCGGGACGTTGACATTGATTATGAAATCAAACATGGTACATAAACAAAAAAAATATGACTTAATACAATTTTTTTGGACTACAAAACAGCAACATCATAACATCTCATCATTGTAACCTCAAGAATACATTTATTATCACCATAGCAGCCGTTAGACGTCTCCGGTTTTTAGACATATGCCTCCCCCAACGATCGCCACAACGACCGGTCCCGCAATGCAACATCGTCACAACCTTAAATTCGTCGTTGAAACATCGGCGAGCGGACAATTCGGTATTCACTATGGTTATGCCGTTTGTGTATGTCACACTCATATAAAAACTTCGACGATCTGAAGGATGCAAGAAGGATGTTACATTTGTGAGCTCATCGAAGTTTTTGACAGCGATGAGACGTTTAATGAATTGCACTCCTACGCTCTCTCATCCAACGTATTCTCGCCGCCTTTTCCAGATCGTATTTCAACCCAAGAATACAGAAGTCAAACAAAGTCAATGTCAAGTCGAAAAAGTCAAAATCATTTATTAAATATAGCAGCTTGAAGCCCACTTATTAACGTCAAATATTTTTTTGAAGCTACCGCCCGCCTCGTCGGAACGTTTTGTCGCTGTAGAGAAGATGCGGCCAGAAACTCTACAACATAACATAACACGACTATTACGATTTTATAAATTACGAGCGTCAACCCGCGACTTTGTCGGCACAAATTATATACCAGATTTTAAGTCAGATAATAAGCTATCAAACAAAAAAAGTTTCATCAAAATCGGTTCAGTAGTTTTTGCGTAATGCTCGTTCAAACAAACAAACAAACACACAAACAAACAAACAAACAGACAAACAAAAAATCTAAAAATTGGTGATATGGAATCAGGGACACCTAAAAACCATATCGTAACTTTTTTTGTTCAGACAAACTTCCTGTTACAGTTTTATAATAGTTTAGATTAAGCTAAGGTTATGTATAAAATACAATGCATTAAAATACACAACCACAATACGCATATTTTGCTAACGAAATCCGACATGCCACCTGCTCTAAAATGACCTTGTAGCTTCTGACATTTAAGATACCCAACAACTACTACATTTTCTAAGTTCTTAAGCTTTTCCATTAAAGGCCCGAAGCGTTATGGATGTTTTTTAGTTAGCTAAATTAATTGCCCCTAAATATTCCCCTAGCACCGTGTTTCGGTTCCAATTAGTCCGTAATTTAGTTTCCGATAAACTTTAACAGTGTTTTAATGGGCGAAAGACTTTCCTCCTATCACAACTTGACACGTCATTTCATCCTGAATCCTTGAACATTCTAAAGGTGAACGTGAACAGTAGCAAAGTTGCTGACCACCGGAACGCCGGTCGTGAGTTTGTGTTTAGTATATTTATATTATACTAGCGTTAACCCGCGACTTCGTCCGCAAAAATTATGTACCAGATTTCAATTCAGATCTTAAGCTATCAAACAAAAAAGTTTCATCTAAATCGGTTCAGTAGTTTTTGCGTGATGCTCGTTTAAATAAACAAACAAACAAACAGACAGACAAAAAATCCAAAAGTTGGTGATATGGAATCAGGGACACCTAAAAACCAAATCGTAACTTTTTTTTTGTTAATATCTTCAATGTACAGACAAACTTCCTGTTACAGTTTTATAATAGTACGAGCGTTAACCCGCGACTTCGTCCGCACAAATTATATACCCGATTTTAAGTCAGATCATAAGCTATCAAACAAAAAAAGTTTCATCAAAATCGGTTCAGTAGTTTTTGCGTGATGCTCGTTTAAATAAACAAACAAACAAACAGACAGACAAAATATCCAAAAATTGGTGAAATGGAATCAGGGACACCTAAAAACCAAATCGTAATTTTTTTTTGTTAATATCTTCAATGTACAGACACACTTCTGTTACAGTTTTATAATAGTTTAGATAGATGTGTGGCCGAAGAGTTCTCGAGTGGAGACTGCATCCGGCACAGCGTGGATGCACAACGTAGACCGGCGACCTGGTGAAGGCGGCGGGAACTCGTTGGATGAGGGCAGCGCAGGACCGGTCGTTGTGGTGATCCATGGGGGAGGCCTATGTCAAGCAGTGGACGTCTATCGGTTGAGATGATGATGATGTTGAAATTATATCTATGGCAAAGCTGAAGAGTATTCTGTATAATTCTGGTGGAAGAGTTTTAACGTTTTTTGTTTAATTTCAGCTTTTCAGAGAAAAACTTTATATTATGGTAATTCTTGCAAACTTTATAATACGATTTAAAATAATAACGAAGCTTTAACATTTAATGCCTGAATAAAAACGGGTAGTTTCTGTCATATTTTAGTGTTCAAAAAGTGGTTTTAAGTGTTATTTTACTTTTGCCTTTTGAATTTTAGAGTTACAACAAAGTTAGACAGTTTGTTTGGTTGTTTGTGTGTTTGTTAGTTTTAACAAACATAGTTTGAAGCGTTTAATATCTTAAATTACAATTAACCTTGGTACTTCTCAGCATTGAACATTTATTGCACTAGAGTGTAAAATTTAATGCGTTAGGTACGTCTTAGGGGGAAGTTCAGTACATCAAACTGAACAACTTTTACTTTGGAACCAACTTTGAAATCGCGAAAAAAAAACTGCTGTTCCATAGAAAATGTCAATATAGCTATTCGACTAAAATAAATATAAAACAGCAGATTTTTTTTTCGCTGTCTGTCCCATAGTAAAAATTGTCAGGTCTGAAGCACCCCCTATAGTAGGTATGTAGCGCATTTACCCCTGTATAAAAAAAAAATGTTTTATTTCAGTTTCCTTAAATCGAATACAAAGATCAGTTTCCGGAACCTAGCCCAGTCATTTTACGGTTTGAGCTTTGACTAATTAATAATTGGTATTTTTTTTCGGTATAATATTGAAGAGCCAATTTGAGCTTCGAAATGAACCAAAATTAAAAAAAAATCACGTCAGCAACAGTTCCAATTTTAAAATTAAGTTATTATCTCGATTTAAAAAACCTGATGGTATATTTTTTTGCACATATTTAAGGCTTTACCATTATACATACTTGAAACATGGTGTAAACATTTTTGTCTGCTTAGAACGTTTTGAAAAATACATTCGAATTTTCTAATAAAATATACCTCATTTTTAAATTTCAATGCTTATTTTATTTCTAAAAATAATTTATATCGTTAAATCTAAGTCAAATGAGTGCATTGGTATTAATATTATTAATTTAAAAGCCTTCTGGGACATACAATTTCGATTTCATGTTGCGTAGCGAATTTTTTTTTTTTAATATGTTTTGAGATAGTCTTTTTGTCACTAAATGATGCCGGTTACAGTTTAAAAGTCCAATTAATAATTTCTCCATACCCCGCCTAACAAACTCCGTAAAATGAATGGACTAACCTTCTTTTGAGCAGCATGAGTTACTCCAAGTAAGAGCAAGGTCCTTAGGAATACGTCGTTTAAACTCCACCTATATGTGTGGTTGACATTAATGTGCTCACAAGGCAGGTGTTCCAAAATTCGTCCGCGCGTCATCGCCAGGCAGCGTTTCCGCTTCCGACTTGGCGTCCGCTTCACCCGTTATTATTTTTATGACCCCTAAATAAACATAATATAATGGCACGAGGAAAAATAACCACCCAAGGTGAAGAGACTCTTAAGGATAATACTTTTTGCTAAATGGAATGGAACAGTAGGGCGCACATATCGTAAAAGCGTAAAACAAATGAAAACTTTTAATGACAATTCGAAGAAAGCACCAGATGCATGATGGCCTTGTGGAATAGAGCGTTTAAACATTCAATGGTTTCCTTGCTAACGTAAGGCCACGTGAGTCTAGCGCTTAATGTCTATAGGTTGGAATTGTATTAATTAAAGTATTAATAATGTAAAGTAAACAAAAAAGACCTATGTGCACAGCTTTGGTTATGACCGAGCGAGATAATAGAAGTATGATTTTTTTTGCGTAGAGTTTTTTTTAGAGCTACTAGTTCCAATCTTGTACTTTTTCTTCTTATCGTGTGGGCACAACCCTGGTGTCCAGAGATCTTGTTCTGAATAACTTTCATGACTAGGAAATAATGTGATACATATTTTATTCAAATCGAAATTGTAAAATTTTCGAAGAAAATGAGCTTAGTCTTAGCTTATTATTTTGTCTATCACGTTACCTTTAAAATAATTTAAAGGAATAAAAACAGGATTTCTTGAGAAGAGTGGGATACTAATAATTTTCAATTTGAGTACTGTGTAGTATGAAAAACGAATTTTCCTCGTCATCATGCATTTGACATGAACTGTTCTTGACGCATAATGCATGTATACGCACGGATTCCAATAAGCCAAATTCCTACACCATAATTTCCGAGCAACATTATTTTTAATTTTAGAACCGGAAGGTAGAGTTTTTTTTTTACTGAAATATCTTCCAGAAAAAGTGTAAGAGTCAGTAGGTAAGTGGAATATTAAATGTTTCGTCTTCACTTCCCCGGTCGTTTGTCACTCTGAATGGTATTGAATCTTCGCTAGACTGCGACGAGCGCCGACTCGCTAACTGCCACGAAAACGATCGCGGCTTTGACATTAATATATCTCTAGGATTTAATTTGTGAGCTGTCACAATATTTAGTCAGTAATTAAATGGATTTTGGAAATTTACAAATGGTATTTAGCAATTCAGTAGGCTAACATTAACTGTAGAATATGCTATGTGCATCTATTTAAGTGAATAGGACAAATAACGTATTTCCGTCTAGTGCCTTCTCTATGTATAGTCAGCAGCAATAAGCTATTTACACTTTAGTACTACGACGTAGAACAAAAGTGTATAGAAGTGTAAAGTGTATACAACTTATTGCTGCTGATTGTACTATTCTATTATGATTTTAAAATGGTAGCGTCCATCTTAGTGCTGATGATTTTGACAATGTCTAGTTTATTTAGCAAAGTGCTCGCGGCTGTTAAAGTATTTTGTGATTTGACAGAAAAACCTGTCTTGAACCACCATACAATTGGAACTTCGTTGTAGGCCAGAGAGCCGGCAACCGACACGCGAATACCCAATAGCAGAGTTACATAACGACTCTTCTCTTCTCTATGTCCGTTTGACCCACATTTTGGATGTCCACAATAGTTATCAAATTAACCACTGTACGTAAAATAACTACTGTACAATGAAGTTAGATTTAGAAATGGAGTCACATGGCTGAATGATACACGGGCGGATGTGTTTCATGCGAGCGTGGTTTAGCTAGCCACGTGGCTCCGCCATTTTATTTTATGTGGCTTTACTATGTGTATTTGTTTAAAATCAATCCTTAATTCACACATATATCTATTACCGAACAACGTCAAACACTTTTACTTTTTAAACTAGATATTAGCAAATACCATGGAGTCACAATTTTAAGATTCGAATATAATATAAGTTAGAGATATGAATACAAGTATTTTCAAATAAAAATCAATATTATACAGGGTGTAAGGAAAAGTATCGTTAACCTTTAAACCACATAACCCATCAAACTAAACAACTTTTACTTTGGAAACAAACCGATTTCAAATGTAGGCAACAGCTGATTTTTTTTTGGTCGGATTGGTTTGCTCCTATAGTAAAATTTGTTCAGTTTGATGGGTAGAGTATGTGGTTTAAAAGTTAATGATACTTTTCACAACACCACCCTGCATACATCACTTAAACACACATACAACAATACAAACAAAAGTACAAAGCAAAATATTTACCTAGTACCTAGCACATAGACAAATTGAAATACAACGTATTAATGAATAGGCGAAAAACCTCATACGCGCTAACGTACTTATGGATACATTTTAATAATCTTGTTTTGGTAGTAAGTACGGTGAGTATGCCCGTGCGGTGGGTTGACATCGGGTTAAGAAAATAAAAAATTTTTCTAACAAATTATTTATTATTTTGAAAAAATTACCTATAGTTGTAACCATGATAATTCGATTCTGCTCTCGATTCTAAACAAACTACTTTCTAGCATACGCATGAGCATATGCTCACGAAGCAATGAAACCTCAGAACATCCACGTTTAACTATAGCACAGAAACTCTGCTCCTTTCTAGTTTTGCGTTAATTCATTAACACGTTATATAATTATTGAAACGGTAGAGGGAAAAAAGTAAAATACTTACTCTGTGCTTAAGTGTTGATAGTGTCATTTATGTTCGCACGGTAAGTATTTTCTCGCATCCAGAACGATATACGAGTATTTTATGAGACGGTTCGCACGAAATATAATAACATCACGAATTTTTTTCCCGTTTACGTGAGTTATCACGCAGATGACAAATGTTTGCGTTGGTTTAAAGTGAACAGTATTTTCATAAACCTTTATAATCTCTGATTTACGCACCCGCTCGACTGTGGCCGAACAATAAAAAGCAATTTATTTTTTTCCGCGCACTTTTTTCATTAGCAAACAAGAATGACGTGTAAAACAAGCGCTCGCCGTGACGAGGGTCTCCGTAAATAACCGAAGGGAAGTAATTATCCCACCGTATGTATGTATCCAAGTTACACCTACACGTGAAGTATGTAAATTTCTTTAATAAACGGCTATGAACAGGTCAATGAGGGCAATTCGAGAATAGGTACATTCAGCCTCGCGCGTAAATTACCTTATTATGAACGGTTTATCATAATTTGCGGTCGAAGGCAGTGAAACGATGATCTATTCCTATCTTGTCATCAATCGGAAATGACTTACACTCAGTTGCAGGAACGCTCATTAGTTTAGGGCATGTTTGCGGCGGCGCGAGTAGATAGTTTTGCAGCCATCATACGCATACATCATACATCATACGGGTACGGGGCAGCACCAACACCCTCCTCGAGCCCATTGCAGAGCGGTTCCAATGTCCCATCCTTGGGCATTGGAATAGCCTGCATAGGGGCTCTAGGCCCCCTTTTGTTAATGTTAAATAAGTGTTAAAAAATGTCGTCACTAACATAGTTTTAAGTCATTGTTACTAACAATATGGATCTATGATCTGCAATAAAATAAATGAATTAGAGTCTTAACTCTAACCCATAGGCCCTTAGGCCTATGTCGAAAAATAATTGAAGCGAAATGGGCGTGTGATAGCTATATTACTGCCTGATGCGAGAGAAAGAGATGGGGCGGTGCGCGCGACTGAAACGACGCAAGTGTAAAACACTTTATTTAATTGTGATTGTACTATTTATATAAGTTCAATTCTGCTCTAATCAAAATTTGTAAAATATCAATCTCTTTTTTTTAAAATCAAGTCTCGTGTTTCTATTATTCACCGTTTAGTCATACTCCTACGCTTCATGATATATGACGCTTTGAAGAATCCTATTATTTTCACATATCCTCTTAATCCTCCGTTAAATCTCTTACTAGTTTTTACTAAGTCAACAAGACAAAAAGTGACAGCAAGAGATTTAATCGAGGATTAACTTTAATGAGCGTTTCTGCAACTGACCGTTAGTGACCGAAATACGTCATCCCATATTAAAATTACTAATGCACAGCAGCCTTCGCACATGATTGAAGACATATCGGAATACGTTAATTAGTAACCAGCAAACCGCAAGGTGTTCGTGTAATTTTCTGTAGGCGTGTTTATATTTAGACGGAGAGCATTCGAGGCGACAGTGATAAATGTGACTTACCTATTCGATACAACTTACTTGATATACAAGGTGTTACAAAAATACAAATAAACATTTAAGGGGGTGGACCATCAAACTGAACAACTTTCACTATGGGACCAATAGTAAAATCGCGAAAAAAAATAAACTACAAATCTACTAGAGCTAAATGCATGGGACGGTGTTTTTTGTCACGATTTCGATGTTGGTCCCATTGTGAAAGTTGTTCAGTTTGATGGTCTAAACAACCCCCTTAAAAGATTTAAATGATTTTTTTTTTACTTTTGTAACACTGCAACCTGCATAACGACCGTTTGGGTCCGAACTTCATTGTAATAGAATTGACCGTGGATAAGTTATAATGTCAAGATAGAAAGTCGAAGCTACAAAAGCGTCGAAAAAAATTGCAACCAGTACTGGCCTCTAAACCTACTCTATATACACGCACACATACATAATTTGTATTACGCCTCACGCACACCAACCTAAGAAAGTTGGCCCCTTTTGTTTTATACGGTAGAGGCTCATTCTAGACATATACTTTTTCTCAGGAGTTAACATTAACGTTCACGCAATTGCGAAGTTTGAATGTCCGGGTAGACCCCCAGAGTCTAAAAATAAATGCGTACCATACGCAATGGGGCGCTTCTGGCCATCAAACTTTTCATTTACTATAGGACAAAAGAAAATAGCGGTTCCTTAGAAAATGTCAATAGCATCTCGACAAAAATGTATGAAACAGCTGTTTTTTTTAAACGGTTTCAATATTGGTTCCTTCGTAAAATTTGTTCAGTTTGATGGTCTAAAAGCTGTTTAATATGTAACGCATTTAATTTTACACCCTGTATAAAATTCACGGGAATCTAAAAGTAGAATGCCTTTCCCGATAAAAGAAATAGGTGTGTGAAAATATTTTGGCTGAGATGATGATGATGATGATTAAAACAAAGATAGAAACCAACTGATTTGTGTTTCAAATTTTCGATACTGAAGACATTAGTACAAATATGTACGGTTGTTCTTTGTTAATTCTAATATGTTTTACAAGTCTTAACAAGCACCTACTTACATGAAATAGGTACGATTAAACGCGAAGCTTGGGCAGCAAACCGTTGTCCGTCCCCAGGGCTGCCACGAGGGAGAAGCATTACGTCACGTAGGATAGTCGTTTATCATTCCACAAATATCTAAGGGACGCCGCGTCCCTGGAAGACGTGCCGCGTGCCTTCATTAATGTTAGGTAGACCGCAGGATCTCTGCTTTGTAATTTGCTAATTGTTACTATGTACCTACCTGAGTTATTGTTTGAGCGTCTCGGTGGTGCGTTGCGTGTTTTGAAGGGGACTCGGGTGTGCTCTGCGTAAACGAAGATTGACGAGCGGAATTATTTTCCCGGTCGTACTGTACGACTAGTCTTTTACCATTCATTTAGGTACTTATAGGGCAAGATCTTCACGTCCCAAAAACTGCAGTGCCTTAAAACGAAAGTCTTCGATCAGTGTGTGTTGCCAGTGATGACATATGGAACAGAGACGTGGTCGTTCACTCAAGGCCGCATAAAAAGGCTGAAAGTCACCCAAAGGGCAATGTAGAGGGCTATGCTCGGAGTTTCCCTGCGAGATCGAATCAGAAATGAAGAGATCCGCAGAAGAACCAGAGTAACTGACATAGCCCAAAGAATTGCTAAACTAAAGTGGCAGTGGGCGGGGCACATTGCTCGCAGAACCGATGGCCGATGGGGCCGAAAAGTTCTCGAGTGGCGACCGCGTACCGGAAAGCGCAGCATGGGTAGGCCCCCAACACGGTGGACCGACGACCTGGTGAAGGCGGCGCGAACCTGTTGGATGAGGGCAGCGCAGGACCGGTCGTTATTGCGATCCTTGGGGGAGGCCTACGTCCAGCAGTGGACGTCCATCGGCTGAGATGATGATGATGAGGATCCCATGACCGCCAGACCGTTGAAGTTTGAGTATATCTTTACTTATACAGGGTGTGGTTTTGGTCAACGACGCGCATTTATGGGGTGCTTCAGACCATCAAACTGAATAACTTTCATTATGGACTCAAATTAGAAATCGCGAAAAAAAAATCTGCTGTGCCAATTGTCGCATACATTTGAGTCGAGTTGGTACTGCAGTTTTATATGAAACTGGTGTTTTTTTTTTTCGAGATTTCGATGTTTGCTCCATAGTGAAAGTTGTTCAGTTTGATGGTCTGAAGCACCCCCTTAATGCGCGTCGCTGACCAAAACTACACCCTGTATAGGTACGTATGACTAATCTACGTTTAAATAATTATGGTGTAATTCTCTCTAATAACATTGCGTCTCTTCATTTTCATTGTAACTATTCTTTTACTCATCTACTCTCTAACTTTTCCCTATATGATATCGATTGACGATAAAATATTAATTTATCAAACATTTTATTTCATTTTAAAAGCCTATTTCATAACTCCAATAGATACTAATCTATTCAATTATTTCTTCGTATCGCTACCATTGTAAAGCTGCACAGCCATTTTATCAATAAAGCTTTCAATTTCCATTGTGATTTTGTTCGATATTTTTAGTTTTCAGGCCAGATAATTTGAAAGCATGGGTTTTGAATGATGCATTTTTATTACGGTAAAATAAAACTTACTTTCCAGCAATATAAATCTTAGTAAATGCGACTACCAGACAAAAAAACGTTGACTAGGAAATTGAATTTGTGCTCAAATACATTGTGTATTATATATCTCAACATTCATAAAGTACCTCAAGACAGTGTTCCCATTTAGATAACTAACACTAAACAAATTATTTAAATAAACTGTAAATACTTATTTAAAATATTATTGATTATAAGCATGTTACAGCCATTTTGTGCTGTTTCAAATCAAATTAAAGATTTAAAAATTTAGTCTCTAGCGGGACTTGAACCCGCAATCTTCTGAACCGGGGAATTGCTTTTTCCAATTTAGCCACCGGTTAGTTTGGAAATAAAAAACGCTTGTAGATGGCGCCACTTCTCGTAAGACGCAACAGGTTGAAGAATTTCGTTCTCTGGCGTCTGGCGTCTCTGGCGGCTCTTAATTTTTCAGTCTCTAATTTGTTTTGTAAATACAGCATAAAAATTTACAAATACTAAAATTGAAGTTTTTACATAAAGCATATGCTCACGACTATATTCCCGGGGGAATTCAGAGATTGAGGGGGTAGTCAGAGAAATTCTGAAACCTCAGAATAGAAGTTGTTACTATAGGTATAGATTCATAGATTCTTTATTGTACACAAAAACATAATTATGAAAAAAATAGGTAAATATGGAAACCTTTCATAATGACATAAAATGATAATAATTTGCCGCGTTTGCGAATGAGATATATCTAGTGGGTTGATAAAAAAATAATAATAAAAAAAATATAAATAAAATAAATGTAAAAAAAAAATGTTATGTATAATATGTAAAATTATTTTAATGAAATAAATGATTATGATTAAATTTCAATCGTAATGTACTTATAATGCAATATTATCTTTATTTTCGCATTCTACTAAAATATTTGCATCTTGCACATCACGTGAACTTTACATATATTTTGCATGCTTTTGTCTTGCGAGCGTTCCGAGGTGGTAATCTGTCTCGCGGACGATCAAAAGCCGCAGTGTGTTGGTGACAACAATAGAGAACAGACATTTGGAACCGATGACCGCAACTATATTTACTTCAAAGAACAATCAGTAGGCGGGCAAAACTGTAAACATAACTCTACCGAAATGTATGGGACAGCTATATTTTTTTCGCAATTTCGATATTGGTCCCATAGAGAAAGTTGTTCAGTGTGATGGTCTGATCATCTCCTTTAAATAGTTCCAGCTAATTTTGTTAGACCTTAATACAGGGTGTTAGGGTAAACAGTTGCATTACTTTAAGGGGTGATTGTACCCATGAAGTTGTTCAGTAGAACAACTTCCCAAAGAAACCGATACGAAATTCGCAAAAAAAATCTACTTTTCATACAAAAGTTCCATCAGCTGATGGCATTTAGTATGGGAAGTCCAAATTTTTTTTTACGAATTTCGTATAGGTTTCTTGGGGAAAGTTATTCAGTATCACGAGTACAATCACCTCTTAAAGTAATGCAACTGTTTACCCTAACACCTTGTATAGTTTCGGTTTCTCTTTTTTGAAATTCCTCGGAGAATTTGAAGGTTGTAAAAAAAATGCTACGCAGCTGCGTGATCGGCGGTGCGTAAAGTGGAACCGCTCCCTGCCCTGGTTGTTACCCGGACATTTATTGTTGTCATTAAAATACCTAAAGCAACAGCCTAGTATAAAATAATTGAAAGATTTCACTATTAACACATTATTAAAAAGCTATACATACTACTTTCTCTATGGCACTAACATCGAATTCGCTAAAAAAATTTGCTCGTCCATACAAAGCTGCAAACCTACGTATGGGACAACTACAACTGTAGGAAGGGGCGTTCACAAAAGATCAGCGATGGTCGAAGTGGCACAGACGCAAATCTGTTAAAGTCCCAATCACCCAATAATAATAATCGGACAACTGATTTTTTTTTCGCGATTTTGATGTTGGTCCCATGGAGAATGGTTTTCAGTTTGATGGTCTGATCATCCCCTTAAAAAAGTGTCAGCATATTAAGAAGGACCCTGTATAGTAAGCGCAACCGCGTACCTCTCAAAGACTGTAATAACAAGTAGGTTATTAAACTGAAATTTAAGGAACTTTCATATTAGTATTAGCATATTAAGCTTAAGGCGGTTGCAGAGGGGTCAATTTTATACAAAACTTTGACGCACAATACGCGTAGACGGTATTAATATAAGTAACTTTGTATATATGGGAAAATAGTTTAGAAAATCTAGATGCCGCGTAACAAATAACATTTGCAATTTATAAAATAATTACGAAGATATAAAGCTTTCAAATTTTTCATACAAAATTTTGAAAGCTTTATAACTTCATAATTATATTATAAATTGCAAATGTTATTTGTTACGCGGCAACTAGATTTTCTATACCATTTTTTCATATATAAAATATTGCTTTTATTAAATCCTTCTACGCGTGTTGTGCGTCAAAGTTTTGTATGAACTGAAACCACCTTAACAAACAATTATGTCAGTTTACCGTCTAACAGTAAAGGGCAAAGAAATCCATTTCCAGAAAAGACTATCTTGGACAAAAATTTTACCAGGTAATACCCATTGTAATAGTACTTAATTCGGTTCAACTCTCGCTGAGTAACTCATACCTAAGAACAATTGAAATTATAATTAACGAGCGTTAACCCGCGACTTTGTCCGCACAAATTATATACCAGATTTTAAGTCAGATCATAAGCTATCAAACAAAAAAAGTTTCATTAAAATCGGTTCAATAGTTTTTGCGTGATGCTCGTTCAAACAAACAAACAAACACACAAACAAACAGATGGATAAAAAATCCAAAAATTGGTGATATGGAATCAGGAAACCATATCGTATCTTTTCTTTTTATTAATATCTTCAATGTACAGACAAACTTCGCGTTACAGTTTTATAATAGTTTAGACAATCAATGTAACGAACAGCGATTCGCATTATTTTACATTTAGAAGTTGAACCACTTGTAACAAGTTCGCTATACTGCTCTTTAGCGACAAAAACAGGACACAACAAGAGCTTTACTTAATGCGAGTCATATTTCATTTGCCGTATTCCGGAGCTTCGTACTAATATTTCCCAGTACGCCCCGCAGTACATTAAAACGAATCAAGATGATTATGTTGTGTTGGTTTTAAATAACTCGTTGAGTAGCGTTGGTGGTAATTTTAGTGAAAGCATTAACGTGAGAATACGAAGACAAGAATCTACGGAAAGATCCTAGAAACCAACAACATGCTATATTACCCATCTCGCTTATAAAAGCTATAATTGATTCGTACCTTTCGGTAATTTATTAAAAAAAAAATCTATCGTGTGGAGCTTTGAAAGTTTTTAAATTATATTTGAGACCGTCATAATTTTTTTTTTCCGATATTTAGTTCCAGTTTATACTGGTTATCACCTCTAACACATGCAAAGCAATTAGTAATACGGAACACTAATTGTCCGAGTTCCGACTCGCTCTTGGCAGTTTTTTTCTTGTAACTCTTAAAAATAAATATCTGAAACACAAGGCGAGTATAGATACACGCCTTGTATTCCTCTACCTAAATGCTCTACATTGGCAAAACTGATAATGCTTTCCGGCACAAGTCCGAAGATTAAAATGTTCTTAAAACAAGCGGAAATTACATCAATGCAATTGGAAATATTTATAAAAGCAAATGAAAGCAACAAGCGCAGCTGTATAATTTAGGGCCTCTCCGCTAAAAGTAATGCGAACAAGTTTTTCGCACCTGCTCTCTCTTGATCTCACTCTTTTCCGCATTAGAGTAAAAAGTCAGAAAACTGCTTGATTTATAGATAAAATGAAAATGTTTCTACTTTTACCGTTTCTTCATAGACTTAAATGATACTTTCAACGATAAAAACAATCTTAAGAGTCAGTTACGGTTTGTTAAATTTTTATTTGGATACTCAGTACCTTCTAGACACCCGGACTAAATTTTTTGTAACACTCGTTTAAGCTACTTGGCTCAACCTTACTTAGCATGTGCCGGGCGCGTGCTGCACCGGTACGCCCCCAGTGCCAGTCCCGCACTGCTGATCGTGGTGCACAGATTTTGTTCGCATTGTCTGTTCTATACATAAATATTCAGTGACTCAGTATTAAATTTTTATGACACGCTTGAGGCTTGGTTATTTACCATTGTACTACACCATATTTTTAATATCTCAAGGAATAGAATAGGCTAGCTGATCTATTTGATAACTTCGACCGTTTTCAGACTTTTACCCCCAAGCCATTTAGGATACAGGTACTTTCAAGAAAAACTACTCTCTGTAAGAGCAATCGGTATGAAAGAATAAAATGTTATGGACAACTTTTTGTATACCCCACTGGAAACAAAAGGCGTGACGTTATGGATATATAGATCAGAGTCGCGTTGTAGATCTGCTATTGGGTAGTCACGTCTCTCGTCGATTGTTGGTTGCCCCCTCCCGGGCCTACAACGAAGCTCCTGTGGTGGCTCAATATAGTGTTCGATTTTCTTTTCGAAAAACAATCCTTGAAGTCACCAAAATACATAAACTACCGTACAATGTCAAGCACTCTTGCTAAATAAACTAGACATTGGCAAAATCATCACAAACAAGATGACAGCCATTTAAAAAAAAATAGAATAAGAATATGATAGATAGATAGAAACCAGCTACAAATTTTTAATATTCGTTTTCATTTATTTCATAAAAATAATTATACTTGTCAATTTCACACTTACTTTCTGTATATACCTACATACAAGACTTTTTCAGGGATAGGTACTTGAATAGTTTATCTACAAATTGAAAAAGATTATTAATGGAAAAAGATATAGGTACGTAATATCTACAAAACTAAAAACAGCTTTGGTCAAAACCTTACTTCGGAAACCTTTCTAAGAAATAAATGTATTTGTCACTTTGTTTCCTTTCAGCGGCCCATTTGAACCCTAGCGACTCAAAGGCCCTCGGGTTTTTATATAAATGGTGCGTTATTTCGAAACTTCAACTTCACAATATGGATACACAAATCACTGCCACTACAAATCGTGTTCGGCAGAGGCGGAATCGTTTTGCGCGTGACATTAATGGGATAGGAGCTATTCTTCACATCTCGACTTTATTGGACCATATATTTCGGTAGCGCTATTGTTCAACTCGCGACAAAATCCATTATCAGCTAAATAGACTTGTTTATGCTTTCTCTGATTCATCTATGATCGTACTTACGGATTAAGATTTAGGTCAAGAAAATTCCGGGGTCAATTAAGTTCGTTTGTCTCGAAAAGAGTAAGTATAAGTTAGCGAGCGGCAATACGTGAACGAGTATGAGCGGCAGTTTGGAAGAAAAATCGCTGCGCATGTAGAGGCGGACCGCTTCTTGTATGAAACAGTTTTTGGTGTTAATAAGGGCGTCGAACTAAAATATATCGCATTTGCAACTCATGGCTTTTCCCGCTTACCATTCCACCAACGGAACATGCTTGAAAGAAAACAAGAAAGATGTTGATTTTGTTTCTTCTATTTGGGTCAATATAATACCTATCGCATTCACACGGCCCTACATACATGATTCGCAACCGCAAACTCACACAACACTATTTGTATTATTACTGTGTGTACATAATTTTATTCATCTCTTGTTGATCTCTTGATTTAAATTGATAATCTGTTTAGTTTGTTGTGACAGAATAGTGGTCGTTGGTTCCGCAAACTGCCATAAACTGAGTCGCACCCAGGAAGCTGGCATAGGTATTGGTCGCACCTTTTTGTCTTTTTTGTACACAGCATCTATTTTGTTTGTTTAAACTATAATCTTTTTGTATGATCTAAATAATTATATTCTATTCTAACACGACAAGTGGAGATAAAAATTTATTTGCTTACAGTTATTTACGGATGTGTTTAATATGTAATCAGTGCTGTACATCTTCTGAAGAATAAATAAAATAAAATTAAAATAGCTCCACGATGTATTTATCATTTCGAAATAGAAAAAAAAACATTCAACAACCACATGCTAATTGGAAGTATTTATTTCATTTAAATGTAATAGATCGAGATTTATTTTGATTTCAAGGGTGATAAATAACTCGTATCGTATCTTTTAATCAATAAAGAAAACGATAAAATTCTTTGATCCATTTCAGCGTAGCATATATGGCCTCTTGTAGCCTTTGACTAAATAAGTAGTAAAAGCTTGTAGCCTAAAACTAGACCCTCTGCGAAGGACCTCTCAACACGCCTCTTTCAGGCGCTCGATGACCGGAGGGCTGGCAGAATAGAATCTCTCTGACGATTCAGAGGATAAAAGCATATTGTTTTCTAATAAGTAAATATTGTTTTCTAATCTTTTAAGAATTCCGTAGGCAAAACTAAGCTAAGCTACTTAGCCTACACTGTCCGTCCGTCCGTCCGGACCTAACTCTAAAAGACTGTATCTTTTGAACCGTATTAGGGAGCGAGTTGAAATTTTCACATAATTATGTTTCATTATTTTGGATTTGCTCCATATACGAGAAACGTGTTTATTTTATGTTTTTTATTTTTGCTATATCTTACAAACGGCAATACATACAAGAGTCAAAATTGGTGTAATTATACAGGGTGTAAGCTTAAATGCGTTACATATTTAAAGGGGTGTTCCAGACCATCAAACTTAACAACTTTCACTATGGAGCCAACATTGATATCACGAAAAAAATCAGCTGTTCCATAGAAAATGTCAATAGCTACTTGACACGGAGGTCGTGGATTCGATTCCCATGGGGGACACCTTGGTATGTCACTTTGTGCCACCATAATACATAATTTGCCCCCACCTCTGAGACAAATGACGTCAAAATTTACTTTTAAAAAACGATATAAACTCTATGTTCTCGACTGTCAAAAGAATATCTGTTAATTGGTAGCAAATTCTGCTTAGTAATTTTGTACTTTTCTATATGTTTTTTACATTGTTCTGTTCATTTTTAATTTCACACACACACTCACACACCCACACCCCCACACAGCCCCACAGACACACACTTGATGCTAAATAGTTACAGTATAATAATAAGTGTTTATTGGATTCGTTGCACATAATATAATGTTTGATTCAAAGCTTAAGCCAGGCCCCGACATAAATTCAGAGTTCGGCTTCCGAGCCGAGCAGTATGCTGAGTTGGGACCTTTTTGCCACTGCGGCGCACAAACAATCTCTTTTATTAATAGGTATTCTGTTTTAAATATTTTACAAAAGTGTATCCGTGATAATGTAAAAGATTGAATGTGTGTCGGAGATCCAAATAAATAATTTCTCTTTCTTTCTTTCTTTCCCCAGTTGGTTAGGAGATTGCAAGCTAAATCACCTGATTGTCTGAAAAGAAAGATGATTCCGTGCTTCGGATGGCACGTAACCCGTTGGTCCCGGCTAATATCTCTGGTGGTAGTAGTTGTTACATTAAAAACCACGTCAGAGGCCGCAAGGCGGTCTAAAAAAACTCTGACACCAGGGCTCTGCCCACATGACGATATGTATGAAACATAAGATCTTTTTTGGCGATTTCATTGTTGGTGTCATAGTAAAATTTGTTCAGTTTTATGTTCTGGAGCACCCTCTTCAATATGTAACGCATTTAATTTTACACCCTGTAGAGTATTCTTTAAAAAAACAACATATAATAAAAACCGCCCATGTGTGTGTCGGGCTCGTGGAAAATCTTTTTTTGTGTGTATATGGTGGTACAGAACTCGCACTTAACCGTATCTTTTTTTGTCGAGCTCCGTTTTTAATTCAAATTAATTGAATTCATTAGCAGTAATGAAACGCGTTTTCTGTAAATAGATATAACCAATGACAGAAATAAGGGCGACAACAATTTGATGTCAACCAGTGAGTTATGTAAAAGCAGAAACCGATGAATCATGAATATCGGAGCCTATTTAAACAGTCACAATCAATAATTGCGTAATCGGTTCAGCTGCCTTAGCGCAATGATCGAATTAGTCTGGCAGGTTAACTCGTGGATTTGATTTCCACGCCGATTTATTATTGATTTTACTTTTCAGGGTTCCGAAGTCAACAAGGAACCCTTATAGTTTCGCCAAGACCGTCAGTCCGTGCGTCCGTTCGCGGCTTAGCTAAGAGACGCTTAGTACTAAAAAGCTGTAATTTGGAATGGGTATTCATTATTATGGCATATATAGGCAATATTTATTAACCTGCATTCTTCAATTTCGAGGCATGTATTGTACCCACTGTCCATTACAAGTGGCGACGGGCTCACTCCCCGTCACACTGGACAGAATTTCGGTACTAGTGAAATGTGGATGTTCTGAGGTTTCAGAATATCTCTAACTACCCCCTCGGGGAATATAGTCGTGAGCATATGCTATGCTTTATTATACTATTATAAGACTGTAACAGGAAGTTTGTCTGTACATTGAAGATATTAACAAAAAAAAAGTTACGATATGGTTTTTAGTTGTCCCTGATTCCATTTCACCAATTTTTGGATTTTTTGTCTGTCTGTCTGTTTGTTTGTTTGTTTGAACGAGTATTACGCAAAAACTACAGAACCGATTTTGATGAAACTTTTTTTGTTTGATAGCTTATGATCTGACTTAAAATCTGGTATATAATTTGTGCGGACGAAGTCGCGGGTTAACGCTCGTACTATTATAAAACTGTAACAGGAAGTTTGTCTATAAATTGAAGATATTAACAAAAAAAAAGTTACGATATGGTTTTTAGTTGTCCCTGATTCCATTTCACCAATTTTTGGATTTTTTGTCTGTCTGTTTGTTTGTGTGTTTGTTTGTTTGTTTGAACGAGTATCACGCAAAAACTACAGAACTGATTTTGATGAAACTTTTTTTGTTTGATAGCTTATGATCTGACTTAAAATCTGGTATATAATTTGTGCGGACGAAGTCGCGGGTTAACGCTCGTACTATTATAAAACTGTAACAGGAAGTTTGTCTGTACATTGAAGATATTAACAAAAAAAAAGTTACGATATGGTTTTTCCCTGTCCACGATTCCATTTCACCAATTTTTGGATTTTTTGTCTGTCTGTTTGTTTGTGTGTTTGTTTGTTTGAACGAGTATTACGCAAAAACCAAATGTTTTTAGGTATCCCTGATTCCATTTAACCAATTTTTGGATATTTGTCTGTCTGTTTGTTTGTGTGTTTGTTTGGGTGTTTGTTTGTTTGTTTGTTTGAACGAGTATAACCTAAATACTACTGAACCGATTTTGATGAAACTTTTTTGTTTGATAGCTTGTGATCTGACTTAAAATCTGGTATATAATTTGTGCGGACGAAGTCGCGGGTTAACGCTCGTTATTCATAAATTAAGTCAAAGAAAACTTGAAAGCGCACTCTGCACTCCGCAGTATTCTACTGTAAAACACAGAAAAATTCCATTTCAGAGAGTACGCAATACTACGTCATGAATGGGATCACTCGTGTGACTCCGATTTGGCCGCAGAGGTTATCCAACACGAACGAATGGATATGCCTTTATGTCTGGCTTAGCTATAGGCGCGCGGAAACTTCACGAATATGTGAACGATTCGACAACAAAGTTGACAAATTCGGAATAGTGTAGTGGTGGTTGACTACTTTCGTACGAGTCACGTTGCAGGTTCTGACCCGAGCAGTTGTCTCGCGTGGTTTTCGCGCGTCGCGTTTTTGCCTGCCACGAGGCTCCGCAATCCTCAATCTCTTCTTGTATTTGACCAAAAACAGTCCCTGAGATTAGGATAGATTCTCCCATAAACTACTTGACACTGACGGAAATTCAGTGCTAACGCACAAGCAAGAGTCCATTTTATAATTACCAACAAAATAAGGGTGCGTTCAGATAATGAAACTAAGTAACTTTCCCTAGACAGCATAGGTCGAGAAACGAGAAAACTTTTTAGCCCATCCATAGAAAAGTGCGGATCTACCGATCGATTTACTTAAACTCCAAACAATTTGTCGTTTTTCGACCCATGTTCTTTAGGAAAAGTTGTTTAGTTTCATTATCTGAATAGATCCACCCTTACATTTTTTTAAATAGAGGTATACAAAATAGAT
The DNA here is from genome assembly GCA_927399405.1 of Agonopterix arenella. Classification (NCBI taxonomy): domain Eukaryota; kingdom Metazoa; phylum Arthropoda; class Insecta; order Lepidoptera; family Depressariidae; genus Agonopterix; species Agonopterix arenella. The sequence goes on along the minus strand of OV656706.1, from coordinate 10,239,701 downwards.
TACGTCTGTGCAGTGCTGTGCTGTGTTTATGATACTTGAATACATTTATGGTTATCGTGATGTTGAGCTTAATATTGCAGAAACTCGCTTCAGGCGTATCGCTGCTATAAGACTTTAATTTCCGCCGTCCTGCCATAAACCCAGCAAGAAGCTGAGACTAAAACTTCGTCGACTAGAACATGCAAACAAACAAATCTGAGCAAACCTCAAAAGGTCGCAAACGACAAACTTTTATTATGTACAAACCTTTAAACGAAAGGAAATGTCCTCAAGGCATAAATTCTTAAGTTAAAATGTTGTAAAACTGAAAAACGCAGAACTATTTTTCACAGCGACTTTACGTCACAGACAATAACTCCACGTTGAAAAATCCCGCACCACCTCTTTGTCACATTTTGCAAAGAAAAAGTATTCTCTTTTATTCATTTTGTCGCTTGCTCTTTACTTGGATTGCAAAAAGCCAGCGAGTTTATTTTAAAAATAGCTACGCGTCAGCACTTTTCATTGCTGCTTCTAAATAGTTAATGTATCTACATAAGTTCAAACATTTGTGTTTAGTGGCATAGAACATAATTGATACAAGCAGGGTTTCAAATTAGGGACGTCCAAATTATTAATGATGATTATTATTCTGAGTGTCTCAACACATATTGTGCAATAAAAGTAGCAGTTCTATTGTTCCAATTAGAATTATTTTCATCGTTCTGTTCAATCATTCATTCTCTTCAACTGTGTTAAAAATTTTCTTTTTTTCCTTGATTTTTTAACACATTTTTTCACTCTCTTTGATTTATTGTTTAACCCGTCATAGACTACTAGACACAATACATAAACAACAAAATTGTTCCTGGGCAAAGATGTTCCCTAGCATCTGACTGAGATAAACGATGTAGGTACTTATAATTGAGAAAGTCTAATTAACAAATGTCAAAGCATGTAATAAATATAACGTAACATAACATAACATAAATATCATACCAAAAACATACAGTAAAAAAAAACAGAATAATAGGAACGTAAAGGTACAAATGGCGGTCTTATCGCTTAAAGCGATTTCTTCGAATAAAATAAATAATATAAATATTTTTGAATAAAAAAGAATGGTAAATTTGGACACAGCCATTTTTTACGAAAACTTAAAGCCCTTCAGGACGGCGGTCACAATTATTATAAACTGACAAAATTAAGGCATTTTTAAAAAAACATCCACATCTCCAGAAGTCTGGATTCAAAAGTAGAAATTACTAGTAAAATAGACGAATCTTTGAAAAATCTGTAGCAAAACGCAACAACGACAACTATTTTCATCTAATATTATCACTGACGTATTTTTTGGTCGTTACAGAACGTATTTGGCTTGGTTGAACTGATAGTGTGTTTGTGATTTCGTTTTCTTCCATCATCATAATATTGTACGATTATCGTGAATTTTCATTAAAATACACAATGAATGCGTAGAAGATTGAGTGGACTATCTAATAAGAAAGATTATGAGTTTCACACACTTGATACAAAAGGTATCATAAGGAGAAATACCTTTCCCCCAACGTTTACAGGTTACAACTACTTTACTTTTTTGTTAGTTTTGTTTCACTCTACACTAACTTTCATTCATGTACGGGACCTCTAATTCTAGGTCTCAAATTACATGGCCGTCCGTCACTATAGTATTTTTTTACAAACTAGGTATAATCTTCACTTTTTGGTCTAGAGTCCAACTAGACCTATTTCTTATCTTATTGTCTTATTGATAGAGTCAGCCAGACAGACAAATTACCTTTAGGGCGAGTCACCGAGACAAGAAAATAAAATTTAACAAAGAACTACACTTAAATAAAATACATTTGGTGTAAATATCAAACAATATACAAGCTGCAATAAATATACTGAAATATAACTAACATAAGAAATAAACATAAAGCTCAAAGACCCTAAAAATCGTTTATTTATTTCGTCAGTCAATAAATTCGCTTTCGTTTTCCATCCATACAATACATTCAGAAGAGAAAAAGTAATCTTATGGATTGGGCTCGAACACGCGAAAAAGATATTGGAAGCCAACCGCAAAATAAGAATAACTCGCTTTCTTTCTGTCAGAGATTATCCCTCATACATTTAGAAACAAACTTTTCCGGGCCTTATACTTAATAAAGTTTGTTGAAAACAATCCGTAACTCTCACTCGATTGGCATTTTCTTTTCTTTTACATATATACTTAAGTTCAGAGGTTTCGATACAGGAATATCTTATTTTCTGAACAAAATACTCGCATACCTACATACGTTCATATACATATGTCTTATGATTTTTATGAAAGATTCAAACATAAGGTAGCAAGAAACTTACAACATCTAGGACCTACATTAACAAAATTTTATTTTCAACTTCAAGCATTTATATCTACGTTCGGACTGAGGTTAGGGATATACATGTTAACAAGTTTTGTTTGTGACTTTATTCTAAAATAAAATATTCAAGTTTGGTTGCTGGCTGCGCCAAAAACAACGCCAAAAAATTAGGCGCCTACCTTCCATACGAAACCCGCATTGTCTTTTTACTTACTTGTTATGAATGATAATTTTTGATGTGAAATATTGAAGTTAAGTTATAGCCTGTAGACTCCCACTGCAGGGCAAAAGCCTCCTCCCACGAATAATGGTGAGAAGGCCCATTGCGGGTTGGTGGAAGCAAGTCTATTAAATAAATTATTCTAAAAAAACTTGTTTTAACATAAACTGCAATAAACTAACGCCAATGTGATCGAAGGAATTTCGTCAGTTCTTATTATAAGATGACTTTCTCTACGTAGAATTTTATGCTCATGTCCTTCCTCTTGGTTTAAGCTACCTGCACAAAAAAAATCATCGAAATCAGTTTAGCGGTTTAACCACGAAAACGTACCTTTAAGACGCACAGACAGTGAGATAGAGTACGGATTTAAAAAAATATAAAGCCTATAGGATCGATATCTCGTTTTGCCCATACATCTTCATTAAAAGAATATACAGGGTCCAACTCAAAATGCTAACAGTTTTTTTAAGAGGATGATTAGACCATCAAACTGCACAACTTTCTCTATGGGACCAACATCAAAATCTAAAAAAAAACAGCTGTCCGAGGCTCGAGTACGTTTGCAGAATTGTATGGAAGAGCCGATTTTTTTCGCGCTTTCGATGTTGGTGCCATAGAGAAAGTTGTTCAATTTAACGGTCTGATCATCCCCTTAAAAATTGTCAGCATATTAAGAATAACCGTATTCAAACATAGATTGACTAATTTAATTAAACATGTTTTCGCGAGCTTACTATGAAACAATCGAACCACCTTATACAAAGAAAGATAAGTCATTTATGAAAATCATGAGAAGCATTCATAGTCAATTTCTGCTCAATATTTTCATTCAACCGACCTATTTGTATTCATAGGGAAATTCCTTTGAATAGATAAACGGATAAAAAGGGTTCTTCCGCATTAGATTGGGGTCTGACGAATAGAAGACAAGCCACGCATAAAGTGAAGTTACGATGGATGTGCGCTACGTAGGTACGTACCCACATTGACAAGGTAATATGACTTCTTAACGATCGGTTTATGTGAAGTTACCAAATGTAACAGGGCCTCTACCCGGACATTCGAACTTCGCAATTGCGTGAACGTTTTCGATCCAATGTCAACTCTATTACAATGAAGTTCGGACCGAAACTGTCTCGATGTATCGAAAATCGAAAGTCCGGGTACAGGGCCTGCTTATAAAATATCTTGTTTCTTATCTAGATAAATAAGGAGAAAATTTTACACCTGTATTGTATTGCATGACCTGTCGAATGAATTTTCATTACGTCAAACTGAAATTAGGTAAGCCGTCCAAAAAAAGGGAAGATAGAGGGTAAGAGAGGCAGAGGAAGACCAAGACAGTATCTAGCCCAAGTGAAGGAAAAGGTTGATGTCGTGTCATATCAAGAATTCAAGACTAGCGGAAAAGAGACAGGATTGGCGAATACTCCACCGACAAGAGCGTAGCTCTTAAATAAGATGATGATAATGTCCAAAAAAATTGAGGTTTTCTTGACAACTTTAATGCCTTTTTGACGAAATGATCGATCTGACTTCTTTCCGGATTTTAGTGTTGGGCTTCTATAAAATAATACGTTCCTAAATTGGCACATTCTTTATATTCCGTATATTTGAAAACATGTAGAAAAATGGCATGACTGTCTGTCTGTAAGTTAGGTATACCCAACGTCAATAATTGATTGTATTGTATATGACTGTATATCATTTATTTCAGACTTTTTTGTCCATTGTATGGAGACTGATAATAATATCTTATAAGAATAGAAATGATAATTAAGATAAAATATTGTTTGAAGACTTTCAAAATACTGGAATATCAACCAGGAATAGCTGTTAGTACCTTCCTTAGTACTTATTTCAACGAAAATAATACGGACATTATACTATGGCTACAGAAACCCGGTCGTGGGCTAACTGACGAAGCCGTCTTGGCCAGTTTTTAAGTTCATTTTAAGATTATCTTTTTTTTTTTTTCGTCAGTAATGTATCCACCAGGTCATACTTTCAACCTTTTGAAGTTGATTATACGAGAACTGATTATAGGTGAACTAAAACAAAATGGTTTGTAAAAGTAAAGAACGTTTCATGTAAAGCCACTATTCCTTAAGCTTTATCTTTATAATGATCTTGTTGAAAATTTACAAAAATATACAAGCTTTCCTAGTTCCGAGCCTAGTGCATAAATTTTTTGTGGTCTCATCGTTGGAGAGCCACGCAAGAATTTATATTCCGCAATGCGACTCATAAATTTGTGTGAACGTCCTCTAGCGACGCTAGTTGTTCTACGTTCCGCGTACATTGCAATTTATGATTACGTAGTTTAAGATTTCACATCTAATAAATATTGTTGGCGGCTTTTTCTTTACTTTTCCCTAAGTATTTTCCAGTAAAAACCTTGAGCGAATTGGATTTTATTTTATTTTATGGCTCCAAACTCTTGTAATAATAACAGCATAACATCATCAAATTTCATGGTTAACTTTTTTTTTTACTTCTTTTGTATTATCTACGCCTTTTAAAATAGACTACAGATTCGTAATCAGTATCTTGCTTTCACGAATCCCGCAATGGTATGGGATCTTACGAGATGTGAAACTTTTGTTATACTCATTGTTATTATTTTTGTACAAAGGAGGTAATTACCGTAAAACGAGGTGACTTTGATTAGTTTTGAAATTCAAATGGATGTGTCTTTCATAATTTTGGTTATACAAATTAGAAAAAAATACAGTTTTGAAGACTATTATGTATCTTATTTAGGAGAAAAAAAAAAGAAAAACCAGCGTATCAAACCTATATTGAAAATGGGGCGGGGCTACTTTGATATCAGTCGTTTTTTTCATTGCTTTCGAAAGTCACCCCTAAAAGGAAACTTTTTTCTGCGAATATTGTCTACAAACTTTATCAAATTATTTTAACCACTCAGCCTCATGTCTTGCAGATTTGGTAAAAAATGGACGAACTGTCAATAATGCCAAGACAAAAAAGAATATCCGGCTGCTTTTTGTTTTCGCAGAGAATTTTACAATCGTGTTGTCATTTGGAGTTATCATCAAAGTCGCCCCAATTCTCAAAGTCACCTTGTTTCACCGGTAGACGAAATTTAATAATATATATATATATATATATATATATATATTATTCATAATAACATCCACACTCACATAGTGACCGTGAGTGCACGGTCATAATCCCTTTCGGGGCGATCAGAAACTCTACTGAAGAAATTAACCAAATACCTAATCACTTTATTTAAATCCCCTCCTATTTTACCGACATTTTTAGTAGATTAAATCACCCACGTGAAAAGTAAAAGCATATCCTCAATACACCAATTTGTGTGACAAATCTTTTGAAACCAAAACACTCTTTAATACGTTGTCAAGTAACCATGTTTCATTCGAATCGTCACATACAAAACCGTGTACACGCATGAGTAAATATTACGTATTGAATTCAATTTATACGCAAAATGCGTAGGTACGGAAAACTCGTGCGTTTGTATCAAAATCACAACTTGGCTCTGTTTTCTCAAACAAAAACCTCAAACAAACAAATCACGAATGAAGTATCGTCAAAACAATTTGCTGAAAATTTATTTGTTTTATTTACTGTGCAAAAATATGCTACTCAGTTATCAAACATAAATAAAATGTTTGCATGCGATACCAGCGAACGCTAGTAATAATAATAAGAAGTAGTACCTACTTGTTATATATGGCTCCACCAATACCTACACCGTCAGCTCAATGGACTTGCAGCCGCGGTGGAAGTACGCGAGGCATGCCACACAACGTGACCGTTGACCTCATTATTAATTTTAGTATTTTAAAATCTAAGAAGTCACTTTTCGGCCCAGCGTACCTAACTTCGGTCGCATCTAATTTCCATCTAGTACCAATCTCTTTTCACCTTCATTTCAACTCCACTGTAGCCACCCACTATAATTTACTCGTACACACGGCAGCGAAAGTTAAGCTATACCAGCATATAAGCTGGACACTCGTTAAATAGGTTGAATCATGTATAGCGTCCCGTGGCCAGCTTATGATGGTTACAAGGGCTTGCTACCCACACGATAAGAAGAAGAATTTTAAAATTGTGGCGTCCATCTTATCTAGTGTTGATGATTTTGCCAATGTCTAATGCCTGGAAAGTACCGTTAAAAATATTTGGTGACATCATCATCATCATCATATCAGCCATTAACCGTCCACTGCTGGACATAAGCCCCAAAATGGGGGGATTTGCCATAATCGCCTCACTTGGCAGGCGGGTTGGCGATCGCAGTTGGATCGAATCAATGTGTGTACTCAGAGGATGCTGCTGCCCATCCTTCAGTAGATCCCTTAGTTGCCTTTTACGACACCCACGGGAGGAAATGGGATGGTGCTATTCTTAGCCGACACCACACGTACATTAAGGGTAATTTTGGTTGGATGGTTCGATCCCCGTCCAGGCCGACTCGTACCAATAAGTTTTTCGGAATTTATGTACGATTTATAACACGACTGGCTTTTCGGTGAAGGAAAACATCGTGAGACTGTGAACCTGTATACTTCAATTTCGAGGCATGTATTGTACCTACTGTCCATTTACAAGTGGAGACGGGCTCACTCCCCGTCACGCTGGGCAGAGTTCCGGTACTATAGTGAAACGTTGATGTTCTGAGGTTTCAGAATATCTCTGACTACCCCCTCGGGGATTATAGTCGTGAGCATATGCTTATATGCTAAGGGTAATTTTATTAAAATAAAAATAACACTATCTTGAAGTACCATCGTAAACTAAATCTATGAGTAAATAGCAAATGTGTGAACAGGAAACATCATCATTATTCTAACCGTTTTAAATTCCAAATACTGTGTAACTTTTCACACCTCTGTGTAACTGGTAAAAACCTGTCTATCTTTCCTTATACACTAATGACAAAATACAATGAAAAATAAAACCAAACCAGATCACAATAAATTTGTGGTCTATTGAACAACAGTTCAATTTAAACAACTTAATTGACGAAAGAGATTCATAACCGTTTTTCCTTTTAAAATAACAGTGTAATCTAATCCTATAGATCGTTAGTCGAATAGCAATTATTTGCTGAATCCACTAAGAACCTTTTCCCACGCAGCGCTTTCAGAAATGACGAAAAGTGCTACATGGGAAAAGGATCCTTTATAAGCAAAATAGGCTAAAGGTCTACATTGAAATGAAATTAGCTTAAACTGTTCAGTTTGTTTTGAAACGAATCAATCGTTTTATTATTACCATTGATAATCTCGGGAAGCCACGTTAGCCTTTACCATTTAGACTACTAAAGAAAGTTAAAAATCACCAGCAAATGAAACACTTCCGCGTTCTACCCAAAGAAATTTAACCTAGCTAGTATGCCAGCGTGATATAGCGCTATCACGCTTCCGCTCTCTTTCTATTTGCGCGCGAACGAACGAGATAAAAGACGTGATATAGCAATATCATGTGTAACGTGCTAGCCCAGCTGGTAATATTGGAAATAGCAGAATCCATTCATTTCTTGGGTCCGTCCTAGTCCCTCACAGAACTTCAAAAATTATGACAAGAAATTCATTAAACTGTCGTGATTATACAGGGTGAAATTGATATCATTAGCATCCTTTTAACTAAGAGTCTACCCATCAAACTTTAATATGGCAGCAAACCGATCGGAGCAAAAAAAAATCATCCGTTGCATACATTTGAGTCGGGAACTCGCGCGTCGACATTGCAATTTAGTATTGGAACAGCTGATTTTTATTTGCTCCGATCGGTTGGCTCCCATAGTAAAAGTTGTTCAGTTTGATGAGTAGACTCTTAGTTTAAAAGGAAGCTAATGACATCAATGTCACCCTGTATTTAGATGTAGAGCTCAATTAAAAAAAACTCTACCAGGTTAGGGTATGAAACTATCGGCAATAAATTATCGGTCCAGCGTCTAAATCTGATAAAATAACTCCGCATATACTCGGAAGCACCCAAAATGTCACCATGAATAAGTTAAGCGGGTAACAAAGAGAATACTCGAATTAAAATTAAAAAATCTCTTATTTACTTTCTTTTTTTTCCCTCACGCACTCATCCTTTGGCAACGAGAAGGGTGCACCTTCTAAAATACAGTGCGGTTACTAAGTGGTGAACGTTAACTGTAAGGGTTTATTTATTATAGCCCTTTTACAGAATAAAGATTCTCTTTTCGGTGAATAGACATTTTTTATTTCAACATTTTCCTGCTTTTCCTACATTGTTTACCTTTTTTTTCGTCCATATGTAGGGTCCTTCTTAATATGCTGACGATTTTTAAGGGAATGGTCAGACCATCAAACTGATCAACTTTCTCTATGGAACCAATGTCCGATTCAGACCCCTTTTTCAGACCAGAATCCCAGTTTGAAAGAGACAATTCTTTCAAACATGTTATCAAAATCTGTCAAAAGAAGGAGAAATAGATTTATATTCCATTAATATTTTTTGGGTTCATGAATCGTCCCGAATGACACTAAATCATACATGTATACGGTTTCAGGATACAAATAGTCTGGTATAACAGTTTTTTTTTACCCGACTGCGCAAGAAGGAGGGTTATGTTTTTCGAGCGTATGTATTTTACTGAAACATTAAAAGGGAAATGGGCAAGACAATGATGATTAAGCCAAAGTTCAGAACTTTGGCTTACTATTTCAAACAACTAGAACTCAAACATTATAGAAACAAAAGGAGATAAAAAAGAATCGTCATCACAGTGACAGAGCAACACTAATTAGGTCAAGCACGAGCGCGAAGCTCTCCAGCCTCCAGCCTGCGACCTCTTAATGAACTGCCGCGAATCTAGGTTTTTTTAGAACTATTGTACCTTGCCGAAAGACGATGTGATGAGGGGCTTTAATTACCATTACTAGATTTGAGTGAATGAATGAAAAACTTCGTTAATATTTCTCGTGCGAAGGGTAAAAAGGTTTAGAGTGCGATTTTTGAAAGTCACTCGTTCAAAATCATGATTGAATGCTGTCTTTCTGCATTCAATCATTATTGATGCGGCATCAGGCCAACAAACTCAACCAACCAACCAATTTAAAAAAATATTAACATTTTTTGTGACTGTCGGGACTCGACTCAGCGGTACGGAATACGGTTCTTTAAGAGGATAACGAGACCATCAAATTGAACAAGTTTCTCTATGGGACCAACATCGAAACGGCGAAAAAATGTTAGCGGAGTAGGCTCGCTGTTTTGTGTGCAACAGCTTATTTTTCTCGGATTAGACACTGGTCCCATAAAGAAACTTGTTCAGTTTGATCGTTTGATCATCCTCTTAAAATACTTTTAGCTAATTTTGTTGGACCTTAAAATATAACATAACATAATATAAATATTTTAATTTGCACACCAAAAACATACAGCAACAAAAACAGAATAAAAAGATCGTAAGGGTACAAATGGCAGTCTTATCACTAAAAGCGATTTCTTCCAGGCAACCATGGGATGGAAGAAATATTAAGTAAAAAAAAATGTACAATTTTATTCCACCAATTTATTTTTCTATTTAGACGATTTTCTTTTTTCAAATTTTTAGTTTCTACGTATAAGATCTGAACTGTTGTCGTAATACTTTTGAGAACAATTTGTTTACTTCTCAAAAGCAACATTATTATGATTGATGACTTAAATTATTTATAAGAGCTGAGTGGAAGACATTATGTTACTTAAAATAAATTTGTCCCTCACTACCAATCACAAGTCGCGAAACATTGATTTCGAAATTACTTAAGATAGACGATTAAGGCCAGTTCAATATTAACGTAGATTATTATTTGATAATGTCATTTTGTCATTTTAGTCCCTTTAATTGTTCAAATCTTCATGAATAAGTAGATCAAATTATCTATAAAGATAATTTCTTGCCTACACATGATGAATGTCGTCGCTGAATTTAAAGTAATTAACAATCAATGAAGTATTACTAAGTATAATGTTTTACTTTAATTTAATGTTTGTACGTATAACTTACGCCTACCTGTAATTAAACAATCAATTAAGTTAATTAATAATCGAGTATGCAACCAGCTGCTCCTCAGTCCCAGAGAGAGCTTGTGAGGCGGTCGCCTCCTCGCTGTCTCTGAGAAAGAGTCAGGCTTCAGGTTGCAGGCACTACCCTCCCCAAACTTTGCCCTACTCAGCAACTCATTCATCACAATTATAGTTGGCCTCCTCTTGGGCGTCCGGACCAAAAGGGTTCACCGCTGCCGATTCGGTGTGGCCGTCGACGAACTCGGCTACCACGGACTCTCCTGCTCCCGGAGCGCTGGCCGCTGGTCACGCCACACAAAATTGAACGACATCATCCATCGGGCCCTTGTCGGTTTAGTGTGGAGCGATGGCAAGAGGCCCGATGGAATGTCGCTCGTTGCCCGGTGCCTGCGTGTGGACACACTGGCACCGTCCCACGTCTATGGGACCGGAACCTGATCCAATGCGGGTGCGGCGGTTGCTTCCAAAGAAAACCTCAAGCGGCGCGTATATGTAACTAATTGGGTCCGTGGGGGCCAGAGCCCGTTATTTCTTTTAATAATCGGCACGCCTAATCGAGGTCTTGGATGACCAGAGGGCTGGCAGCTACCTTGGCCAGTGAATCAGTCGGGCCATACAAAGAGGCAACGCTGCCAGCCTCCTCGGCACCTTGCCGTCAAGCGGCGGCAATTTTGATGATATTTTTTATTTTATAGTTTCATTTGTATTTTCTTTAGGTTAAGGTTGGGTTAAGGGTTATGTATTATATGAATCTTTTTTGTTGTATATAAAAATTACTAAATAAAATATGATAAAAATTAATAATACATACAGTTTTTGAGAAGTGCAGTTGCAGTTATTATTTTATCTAGAAACGCGGTTCTTTAAACGCGGCAAGATCCCGTTAAAATGTTTAATTCTAGATTAAATACATACATAATTCATAATACTTCAGTCCGTTGCTGTTTTCTTTCTCCATTTCAATATCAGATAAGTAACCAAAAAAGAAAATCTTATAAATTGCATAAAAACCTATAACAAATGAGCCAAAAAAAAAAAGTGGTCTTCCAATACTAAATACAATCCGCTGATCAAACGTTTTTATGAAAAGTTGAATGTAGGTATAGGCGTAATAATATGATATAGGGATGACTTCAAGCCAGGCCTCCGTCACTTGACAGCACCCACCGCGATAAGTGCCCACACTTAGATATAAATTTGTGACTACACTTTCGTCCACCGCCGGCGCTGGAGTGTGATTTTTGAATCTCATTCGCTGAGCTCAGCAGATGAAAATGTCAAAATGACTATGGAGATATGCATCTTTCTACTGCTGATTTGACTTTCAAAAAATCATACTCCAAGAGTGCGATTTTTTTAAGGCAAATCAGCAGTAGAAAGATGCGTTTCTCCATACATTTTCAACTGCTGAGTTCAACATATGAGATTCAAAAAAGGCACTCCTGGCCTCGCTAGTCGATTGCCACGAGCGCAAGCGAGAGCGCCGAACACAATGTCGCAGCCAGAAAGAGCCTGTGAATTTATCGTTTTCTAAGGGAGTGATATGTCTGCTACGTAGTAACTTTAGTAATCTATGCCAGGACTTTCGAATTGAAAAACATTGCTAATCCATATTCAACGTAACTCTCAAAGAAAATGGAAATGGTGCCACAGGCTAATTATTCGAAACACTCGAACCGTTAAAATGTGTTTTACATAACACAACAGTCTTCTTACTAATTTTAATGGGAGAGTTTTCTTCAGATCCACAAACTTCGACCAACAACTTTTCCATTAGTACGTTGTACAACTTTGTACTTAAAATTCTACTTAATCGTGAACAAAACATTCCTTTCCTGGATTCTACTTTGTATTATCCCATTGTGCTTAAATTATTAACTTGTATTTTGTTAATAATCTAAGTTAAGTACCAGTTTTATAGCACTTTTTTCCTTTAACTCCTACTCTTATCGTGAATGTTTTATGTAATTATCTTCTTTACCGTTAATAATAAACCCAAAGGGCAGTGGAGAGGCGTGATACTTGGAGTTTCCCTACGAGATCCAGAGTAGCCGACATAGCCCAAATTAAGAGTAGCTAAACTAAAGTTGCAATGGGCGGGGCACACCGACCGATCCTAGGATGCCATTATATGCAATAACATTTTTCATGTTTCAAACTGGTTTCAAATAGGATTTATACGTATAGGTCTCTCCTTAGAGAAATGACTAACAGCTTTAGTTATTGCTCTGAGGGTATATCTAAGATAGACTCTAATTCTTTCCGCCTGGCCACGGGACAAGGCGAACTGCGGCACGAAAAGCGATTTTTCAATACACTGAGCGTCGAGTCCCTATTATTACGCAAGCACACAGCCTACGCGGCGCGTAGGCAGTGTATTGATAATTCGCTTTTTGCGCTGCAGTTCGCACCCGTAGCTCTGAAGCTCTTAAGAAGATTATATGAAAAAAATAGGATTCTTCAAAGCGTCATATATCATGAAGAACTAACAGTAGGAGTATGATTGAACATATAATTAAAGTTTTGATTAGAACTAAAACACGATTAAGACACATTTTCTCGATAGAAAAACAAGCCAAAGTAGCCTCCGTCGTTATCGATAAACGCTTGGAACTGCTAAACGGTGAATAATAGAAACACGAGACTTGATTTAAAAAAAGAGATTGATATTTTATAAAGCTTGATTAGAGCAGAATTGAACTAACATAAATAGTACAATCACAATTAAATAAAGTTTGTTTTACGCTTGCGTCGTTTCAGGCGCGCGCGCCGCCCCATCTCTTTCTCTCGCATCAGGCAGTAATATAAGCTATCACACGCCCATTTCGCTTTAAATATTTTTAACGACATTAAGAGCAAGGGAATTGTCAACTATAGTTTAAACCATCCAATCTTCTCGATCAACTATATGCAATGCTTCAGAATAAAGAATATCCTTCTGATATATGATAAAGTATTATTTTATATTTTTTCTTTATTTCTATTTGTTCCTCAAAAGGAGTTCGATACGATGAGATACATGCATACAACGCAAATAAAATCCCGAAGATTTTTTTTGGTCTATACGACATCTTTGGAAAATCCGTATATTTTCAAAAATCATGTAAAAACCCCAGCAAAAACGGATGAAAAGTGACATAAAGTAAATTTACGAAATCTTAAAGCAAATTCGTTTTCATTTATAACTGCTATTTGTGACCTAGCGCAAGGGCCCGGAGCCTCCCATATATCAAACGGTCCGCTTTTAATCTCGCAAGCCCTATTTATTCACATTTATTCCAAAGATATTTTCCCACCGGAATTTCCCCCTTGGAATTGGTAACATTTCCCGCATTTAGCTGATTTGTACGGCTCTGTTATTGTGGTTTATTTTGGTAGAACAAAAGGCTACAATATTTTCAGTTTGTCAAAATAAGCCGGTGCTGATAAATTATAAAAATAATATATTATGTAACCGTAAATCCTTAAATTAAAGCGACTCTGTTTTATTTCCACAAAAAATATTGCTAGAAAAGAAAACGTTTGTCAATTCTTTTGGAGATAACGATTTTTTTCAATAGAATCGATAACCTTACCTATTTAGTCGGGGCTATGATATACCCGAATCAAATGCATACAAAACTGTTCAGCGTAAAAAAATTATTGATTTTCAGTTAACAACATAGTACAGGGTGTAAGTTACAGCCTAGCAAATACTGAAACGGTGAACTCAGATCATCAAACTGAACAACTTTCACTATGGAGCCTACCTCAGAAAACTCGAAAAAAATCAGCTGTCCCATACGAAACTGTTGTACCTACCCGACTAAAATGTATGGGATTGCTAATTTATTTCGGTAGGCTCCATAGTGAAAGTTTTTCACTTTGATGATCTTAGTTCACCGTTTCAGTAAATGTTAGGTATAATTAGTTCGCGAGAATCAAAAAAGTTTTTACTACCACGCATTAGTTCAACGCTGGTGACTATTGCAGAAAAAAATGATATTACCGCCATTTGCTTCAATTAAAAAGAAAACAAGTTTTCTTCTTTCTGACTTTATGGCAGTTGGCAATTTTTTCATAACAGGTTGCATGTCTCAAGTTGAAAAAAAGCACTTATTGTATCTAATGCAATCAATATGTTTAGTGTTCATAAATATTTAATACGAGCGTTAACCCGCGACTTCGTCCGCACAAATTATATACCAGATTTTAAGTCAGATCATAAGCTATCAAACAAAAAAAAATCATCAAAATCGGTTCAGTAGTTTTTGCGTGATACTCGTTCAAACAAACAAACAAACACCCAAACAAACAGACAGACACAAAATCCAAAAATTGGTGAAATGGAATCAGGGACACCTAAAAACCAGATCGTAACTTTTTTTTTGTTAATATCTTCAATGCACAGACAAACTTCCTGTTACAGTTTTATAATAGTATAGATAACACCAATATATTATACCTATATGAAAAACTAACGGCGTGCGCGTCTTTGTACGCGCAGACAACTGCCTTTAAAAATACTAACTCATAAGTTTTGATTGAATGAACCGATTGTGATGAAATAAAGCCTAAATGTCTAAGCGCTCCTACAGACGAGCGACACTTTGCGATCGCAGAGGGTGGCGCGATGGCCGCGCGACAGTCGCGCGACCCATAGCGACCGCAAAGTATCGCTTGTCTGTAAGAGCCCTGATAATGCCTAATCCAATCTAAGCTCTATGCTTTTGTTAAAATCCTATTCAATAATGGAATTTAATAAACAAAGCTTTCATTTTTTTTATTATTTCAATAACGCCATCAAGTACCTACTTATTCACTGCATGTTTTACCTGAGCAAAGCTGGGTTTGCACATAGTTGGCAAAAGAGAATTGACGAAAATTTCCTTTCTTTTCAAAAAAGGAAACATGGCTCATACAATAAAAATATATAAAGTCCCGTACGTCTGTATTAGATGTCTTCAAATGAAGCGAAATAAAAAAGATAAGTGAATAAAATTCGTCTGAATAAAATTTGTCGTGGGCCTGTCACATCCCCTTATACCAACTCGAACATTTTTCATTTCTATATTATTTTTTGCCGACGTTTCTAGCCAGGGAGTGCTTTTGAACTCTTGTCAGTGTTTTTGCTTCATTTGGTTGGTACGATTATTATTTTTACTTAATCTGTTTGCTTTCGGAAGTTTCACTAAATAATCGTTTTTTTTATAATTTGCAAGATTAAATCCTAAGTACAATTTTTTTAGGTATCTACCCAGCATCCTAGGCCTATTAAATAAACTGTGCATAGGTGCCATGTTATCCATTTAATAGCCTAGAATACAAGTTGTACAGTACAATTCACTGAAAAAAAGCTTTGAAAATGTTCGGATTTTGTTTTAGAAGTTTACAATTAATGCCGCAGAGCTGTTTAAAATACGACTTAGTAAGAAAAACATTTTTGCGGAAATTGTCGAATAGCAATAAAACCCGAATGATTATGAAATAATTCAAAAATATACACCTAAAAATTTTTTTTTAATTATTAGAAAGTTGGACAGTTCTATAAGCTTTAGTATAACTTAATGAAAAAATTCAAAATCTATCTATACTATTATAAAACTGTAACAGGAAGTTTGTCTGTACATTGAAGATATTAACAAAAAAAAAGTCACGATATGGTTTTTAGGTGTCCCTGATTCCATTTCACCAATTTTTGGGTATTTTGTCTGTCTGTTTGTTTGTGTGTTTGTTTGTTTGTTTGGACGAGTATCACGCAAAAACTACTGAACCGATTTTGATGAATTTTTTTTTGTTTGATAGCTTATGATCTGACTTAAAATCTGGTATATAATTTGTGCGGACGAAGTCGCGGGTTAACGCTCGTAATTAATAAACATAAATATTTTTAATATTGCATTTTTGACCTCAGATATGAGGATGTTAGGAGTCATTTGGCGTATGTTTAACAAAAAATTACCCAGCAGTGTCCTACCTGGCGGAGCACAAACTTGGTATGTTTTGAAAATACTATTTGGTTTTTTTGAAAACCAGCATATTGTCACGGATACTGTGGAATGACGCAGCTATAGAAAGGCATTCAAAAATTCGGCCGGTTTGTCAACAAGCTTCTTAGCTCGGCGGTCGACGCATGTACTTCCGTGCCGGGGGTCGATGGTTCGAGACTCGTCGAAAATAATTCTAGATTTTATTGTTGTTGGAAATGTTCTAGAAAAGTAAGAGGGAGTAAGAATATTTGGAAAGAGATAGAAAATGGGCGTGTTTAGGAATGTTCTAGAAAACAGAGAGAGAAGGAATATTCGAAAAGAACCAAAAACAATAGGAATGTTCTAGAACGAAGAGAGAGAAGAAATATTTGTAAAGAAACAATAAAATGGGGCGTGGTTAGGAAGATTCGAGAAAGAAGGCGGGATTAGGAATATCCGGAAGGGAACAAAGGAATAAAGAAAAGACTAACGAAATTCGGGCATCTAGAAAATTCTAAGGGGTATATAAGGCCGCGAGTTTGCGGACGCGAGTCAGTATTGATTTAACAGTGAAAAGTGCGAAGCAAAAAGGAAGAAAAGTAAAAGTAGAAAAGTACTAGTGAAAAGTAAAGTGCAAAGTAAAGTGGAACAGTGAGTAGACAAGTGTCAGTGTAGTGCAGTGTAGTGTGTGTCGCGTGTCGTGACGTCATAGTGCCGTGCGTCGTGACGTCATAGCGTGTCGCGCGTCGTGACGTAGTGAACAGTGAAAGTGGTGAGAGGGGAAACCCCTGCGAGGAGGACTGGTTAAAAGGGGAACCTCTGCGAGGTGGTCCGTTCGTAAGTGTGTAACCCAATAAACTCTGTAAATAAATTGGACTTAGCGTTTCACTCCAATCCCGAAACCCGTCGCTCGTAACATTTGGTGTCAGAAGTGGGATTGGACTAAGATGCCGCTGGTGCCAAAGGAGTTAAAGGGAGTCAACACACGGGCCATGTCGGAAGCGCGGCAGGAAGGTGCAGCCCTTGCAACTGATGTGCAGCGAACTCCGGAGAGAAGACCTGAGGGAGGTGAAGTGCAGCGCACTCCGGAGCAGAACCCAGGAAACTTTCTTTTTCAAATCCAGTGCATGATGGAAGAACAAGCTCGCCGTCAGGAGGAACAGGCAGCTCGCCGGCAAGAGGAACAGACTCGCCGGCAGGAGGAACAGGCACGCATGATGAAAGAACAGGTCCTACGCCAGGAGGAACAAGCACGCCGGCAGGAAGAACAAATGCGCACTATGCAGGAGGCTCTTCATAAAGATATCACGAAAGGCTTGCAGCAGGCAGTAGAGAGAGTCGAAGCCGTAGAAGGGAAGTTGGATCGTGTGAAGGGCGAGTTTGAAGGGAGGTTTGAACGTGTGCAGGGTGAGTTTGCCAAAATTCGGCGAGAGGTTGAGCAGAGCAAATCTCATAGTCGTGTCGCCGCTGTTTATGACTCACCCATACAACCAAAAGGTGTCAAGACTCCGGTTTACGATGGACTGACGTCATGGGCCGCCTTTAAGCTACAATTTGAGACGGCAATGAAGGTTAATGGCTGGGGCAAGGAGGAGGCGGAGCCTGCGTTGATATTGGCACTCCAGGGACAGGCTCTCACCGTACTGGAAGCCGTAGGAGCTAGCGGAAACCTGACGTTCGACAATCTTTTCGGAGCTCTGGAGGTTAGATTCGGCGATGGACATCTTGAACACGTATATAGAGCGCGGTTGAAGGAACGTAATCAACATGTTAACGAGAGTCTGCAACAATGGTCTGTGGAAGTGGAAAAGCTCGTGCGAAAGGCTTTCCAGTCGTCACCGGCAGCCATCGATAACATGCTCCTGCAGACCTTTACGGATGGGATACGGGACCCGGAGGTGCGAGCTGCAGTGCGACTTGGGCACCATGTTACACTCAGGGACGCTGTTGCTCATGCATTGGAAGTGGAAGCCGTACGTCAGGATCCTCATTCCGCTCGCCTTAGGGAGATTGTGGCGACTGGAGCATCAGCGCCGAGAAATCGAAGTGTCAACTATGTGTGCTACGGGTGTGGTGAACGAGGACATATTCGCAGCTCCTGCCCGAAGCGCACATGCCGTCGTTATGTGTGCTACGAGTGTGGTGAACTGGGGCATATTCGCAGCTCTTGTCCGAAGCGTGCAGGCCGTCGGGATATAGGAGTCTCGACTGATGAGCAGCAGGAAAACTGGAGAGCGCTGGGCGGTTATGTTGCAAATCCAACTATTGGAGTCAAACAAACATCGGACGGAAATAGTCTGTTAGCTGAAGGAGAGGTCAATGGTAGAAGCTGTCAATTAACTTTGGATACCGGAGCTTCGAGGACGGTAATCAATGCTCGACTGATAAGCGATATGGAAAGTTATCAGAAACGAGTTGTGCAGCAAACCAACCTACAGTTAACAACAGCTACTGGCCAGCGCATACCTGTTAGGGGAGAGTTGGGAGTTTCGATTAAGATCGGGAAAACTTCTTTCAAATATGAGGTGATTGTAGCTGAAATAGTGGACGATTGCATCATTGGCTTAGATTTCTTACAAAGTCACCAGTGCAATATAGACATGAAGAACGGAGTGCTACGGTGTAACACAGAGGAGGTTCCGATGAAAGATGGATCATCGGGAAAGGTCTACTGTGTGAGAAGAACAGTTTGCAAGCCTAGATCACAGACCTTGGTACCTGTTGTTTTGCCCAAGAGTAACGATGGGAGATTACCACGGAGAGGTGCTGTGATGGAAAAGGTTAAAACTGAAATTTGTTGGATTCCGGCGAGGAAAATTGTTGAATCAGATTCATCTACTTCGAACCCGATACTTAACGTCGGAGATATGAACCTGACGATTGAGAAGGAGGAGGTTGTTGATCACTATGAGGATAATCCTCCTAGGAATCGTAAGGCTGAGGGGGATTTAGTATCGGAAGTTATGGAAGACCCCAGCAAGGACTTGACTAAGTCACCGATTGAGATAGCGAAGAACTGGCTCCCTAAGAACGGCGCAGATATTGGTAGAACAGACCTGGTGAAGCTCACGATTAATACAGGAGATGTGGCACCAATCAAGCAACGACCTGGGCACATTCCGTTTGTTCGTGAGAAGGAGAAAGGAACACCGGTTTGGCTGTATAACCCTGTTCGTAAGAAAGGGAAGAGCCCAAAGTTACAGGCAAGTTGGGAAGGGCCGTTTGAGGAAGTGGCCAAAATAAATGACGTCACATATCGAATCCAACGATCGCCGAGGAGCCCGTTGAAGATAGTGTACGTTGATCGGTTAGCTCGTTATTTCGGAAGTAATGATGCTCGGGACGAGCAGAACTAAGGGAGGGGCAGTGTCACGGATACTGTGGAATGACGCAGCTATAGAAAGGCATTCAAAAATTCGGCCGGTTTGTCAACAAGCTTCTTAGCTCGGCGGTCGACGCATGGACTTCCGTGCCGGGGGTCGATGGTTCGAGACTCGTCGAAAATAATTCTAGATTTTATTGTTGTTGGAAATGTTCTAGAAAAGTAAGAGGGAGTAAGAATATTTGGAAAGAGATAGAAAATGGGCGTGTTTAGGAATGTTCTAGAAAACAGAGAGAGAAGGAATATTCGAAAAGAACCAAAAACAATAGGAATGTTCTAGAACGAAGAGAGAGAAGAAATATTTGTAAAGAAACAATAAAATGGGGCGTGGTTAGGAAGATTCGAGAAAGAAGGCGGGATTAGGAATATCCGGAAGGGAACAAAGGAATAAAGAAAAGACTAACGAAATTCGGGCATCTAGAAAATTCTAAGGGGTATATAAGGCCGCGAGTTTGCGGACGCGAGTCAGTATTGATTTAACAGTGAAAAGTGCGAAGCAAAAAGGAAGAAAAGTAAAAGTAGAAAAGTACTAGTGAAAAGTAAAGTGCAAAGTAAAGTGGAACAGTGAGTAGACAAGTGTCAGTGTAGTGCAGTGTAGTGTGTGTCGCGTGTCGTGACGTCATAGTGCCGTGCGTCGTGACGTCATAGCGTGTCGCGCGTCGTGACGTAGTGAACAGTGAAAGTGGTGAGAGGGGAAACCCCTGCGAGGAGGACTGGTTAAAAGGGGAACCTCTGCGAGGTGGTCCGTTCGTAAGTGTGTAACCCAATAAACTCTGTAAATAAATTGGACTTAGCGTTTCACTCCAATCCCGAAACCCGTCGCTCGTAACAATATGAAAGGTGTAGTATATTTTTAGAACCGGCTCATGTAGTCCTTTCATTTGATACCCAACTCTAAAGGTTCCAGAAAAAATTTTTTAATCCCATACAAAAAATTTATGACGTCATAACTCGACCAATTGAGAAAGCGAAACTGTCATTTTTCCTAGTCAGGAAACTACTTAATGCAACGATACCACATGTCGGTATAAAACTACTCAGTCCTACGGAAATATCCTTTTAATTAATTGGCATCTCTACTATAGGTTCGTAACTATGTCTGAACGGTGAAAACGAACTGTCGTTTAGACTAAAAGATTATGAAAAAATACTCTTAAATATTATATCTCTTTGTTTGTATGGGCGATGTTGCGAAAGAGTATTTGATTAGAGATATAAATAATCGTTCGTCCTACCGTATAAATCATGTGTGCTAGTTTGTTTTCCCTATACTTGCGACTAGGATTATATAAATAAAACAAGCATGTAAAATTTACTTTGTCATGAATTCATGATAGACGATGGAGCTTATGAATGTTACAAACTTTCATTATTCACAGACACGAAAAAGTGTCACTTTAGTTTGTAGGTACTTTTAAATCCCATGTGACCCTCAAGTGTTTGACCGTCTGTCTGCTTTATTTTGTTGTAGGTCACTAGGGTTCACCTTCCCGGTACACCGTCCCAAAACGTCCAGGTTATGGGCTATTTAAATAATATTTCGACATCAGTTTAAGCGAACAAGTAAATCTTGCAATACAATTTCGAACGCACTGCTACTTCTTGTCCTATACTAATTAAAAATTTTCACCGTTTCGACCTTCATTAAGATTTCAGGACCATACCATACCGGCCATGCCGTTATTAGGTATATACTTTGCCATCCAGTTAGTTGCAAAATAAGTTCACGCTAATCTATAAATATTTTGACTTCGTAGTCATAAAATTACTTAGAAGATTATTGCAAGATATAATGATTATAGGTACAAAATAATCCATGCAACTATTGAAGATCTATTTCGAAATTTATCAAGATAAGGTAACCCGTCAATTAAGAATGTCATGTTTTTTTGTTGTTGCATTTTATATTTTTTACTTGGCTTGACATACCGAATTCCGTTATTGCTGAATTAGGTACTCTGTCGTTGCACACCCTATAGGTCAACCCAACCTATGGTACTCCTTTCATGTTCTATT
Source organism: Agonopterix arenella (assembly GCA_927399405.1). Classification (NCBI taxonomy): domain Eukaryota; kingdom Metazoa; phylum Arthropoda; class Insecta; order Lepidoptera; family Depressariidae; genus Agonopterix; species Agonopterix arenella. The sequence continues at coordinate 10,217,741 of OV656706.1, read as the reverse complement.
CTTGATGCCCCTAATTCTAAATTAGAGGCATCAAGAATAGGACATGAAAGGAGTACCAAGCAGAATGGACGAGACCCTTCACATCTAACTATACAACTTTGGTTCTCTAATAGACTAAGAGATAAGTGTACTTTTTGCAACCATCAGCTGCAAGGCTGATTCAGTGTTTATGAGGTGTAGAGCACCTCTGAGATGGAGATGGACCAGGTCTGCCTGCATAAATCCAGTCGGTTTAGGAGATACAGCCGTTCAGAGGTCCGACCTTTGCCTTGCAGCTGATCGTTAATTTTTTACTGACCTTTAAACATCAGTAACTTCTAAACCGATTGGAGTCATGCAGGTAGACCTGGTTCATCCCCATCACAGAGATGCTCTACAGCTGATGGTTGCAAAAAGTACACTTATCTCTTAACTTTTTGCTAATATTATTATCAGTTTGGAGCTTTTCGTACACTTCTAACCGATAGGTACGCGATGTGCTAATTATTTCAAAAGTTTGTAAGCCATAGTTGTTAAAGTTTAGTACAACACCCTTAATGTATACCTAGAATAAATTTGAAATTTTGAACTGTTATTGAAACCTTAGCCACCAATCTCTTTTATTGAAAGGAAAAAAAAATATCTGAAAATATTTTCGGCAACATTATTAACATAAAGGGTATCATGTTGTTCGATGTTAATTAATTTGGGGTTACCTCGTAAAATGTTCAATATTATTAAGAAATATTATTTTAGGCGTGTTAGGTACTGAAAATGCGAATGTAGACAATAGAAATTAGGTTCTTGGAAATTTAAGAAAATAATCAAAATTTGTTTACTTAATTTAACTGTAAGAAATAGCATGTTAATTTCCCTCAAATTCTCAGGGTGGTTTGCACCAAGCCGTATTAAGGTTGAAGTTCATCATGGCACAAAGGCCTCCCCCAAGGATCGCCACGACGGCCGGTCTTGCGCTGTCCTCATTCAACAGGTTCCCACCGCATTCACAAGGTCATCGGTCCACCTTGTCTACCCATGCTGCGCTTTAAGTTAAACAAGTTAAAAAATGATGCTGTCTCTATCATCAGTTCGCCACCTTTAGGGTTGAGACTCTTTTATTGACGGCGATCGGCAGCCGGCCCATACTTTCATTTTAGTAGATATAGGAAGCCGTCCGCCGCCTTTTTGTTGATCGCCATCGGCAAATGTGTCTCAACCCTTAAACCACAATCCTTTCGTATCGTAAGGACACTTAAGCAAAATGACATTTACATCAAAATGACACAAGATCAAATCGACCTAATAGCGAAACGTCCTATTCATCAAAATGACCTGGTAGCAATACTTGTTGGTTCAAGCCACCTCTAAAAGCATACGTTTTCTATGATCTAACTTCTTCATAAAATAAGCCACTTGTAGTACTTCGGTACGTTCTGATACATATATCGTATCGACCACTCATTTGCGAACCTTTGTAAGCAACTTTAAAAGTCATCCCCTTTCATGTTACACACGTATCGACTGTTAAGTTCACTTTAAAACCGGCTCTCATTTTTTCTCTCCCAAAGGGATTTCAGTACAAACCACTTACCATAAACAATGTCCCTGCCTCTCTGAACGGTTTTTGTTATAATTTATTCTTTCACCGTTGAGTATACAATTCGTCAAGCGAACCGCTAACAATAGTAAAAGTGCCACCGATTTTTCCAACATGGGCGTGAACAAAGAAGTGCGCCAAAAAGAGATTTATCACGGACGCAACAACAGAAAAGTTTGGAGCAACGTCGGGCACAACTGTTGCCATACCTCTATACTATACGTGGTTTTGACAAAGCCCTCCGTTTTAGATTAATTTCGCAGAAAAAGGTACGTACATTGTCACATACTATTATTATAAAGACACAACCGTATTCACTGTCTGAGTAAACAGAACCTTTGTTACAACGTTGTTACAATACAACGATCAAGCACTTTTTACGTGTCCGTAAAGCTAGCGTACACATGGAAGGAATCAGAATAGGATTAGTGCCAATAAATAAGATAAGATAAGATGATAATTTATTCACTTCACAAGTAGTTCGTGTACATAAGATAATTAACAATAATATCAGACACACCTTGTAGTCTAAGCACTAGACAACTTCCGAGTTACACAGTTAAACCTTAATTACTGATTTGTACTGAAATACATCAAGGTACATCGAAAAATTAAATTAAAGTTATATAAATAAACAAAGCTGGACAGATTTAAGCCTAGGTCCATAGATACCTACACAAATATCGAAAAGGATTGCTTCCAAATTAACATAAACTCTAATATGTACCATATAGTATTCAAATTGTGCAATGAGCATTCACAATGACCTCGACGTCAAGCTAGCGTAGCAGGTAAAAAAAATCGATATCTCATAAAGTACAAAGGCACTATTTATTTGGCCTGAGCACTATATTAGGCACTATTTATTGGCACTAGTCCTATCCTGATTCCTTTCATGTGTACGCTAGCTATACGGAAATACGGTACAGCAACTCAAATTTACGCTGCAAAGTTTATTATAGGTACTTAGAAATTTTGAAATGGAACTCAACAGTTTAACATTGCAATTTTGAGTTGGTAAATCGTAAAGTTTCTTTATAAAGCATCAATATATGGAATTGATTAGAAGTGGCCTATAAATATATCGATTCTACTCTATTTCGCAGTTTTTGTTTAAAACAAAAACTTTACCATTACATTTCGATAGGATATTGAATGAGAAAAAAATTCGTTTACAGGCTTTTTTATAAAACTCCGGCGTATAAAATAGACTGGACCTATGAGTGAATTTTTTGACACAGTCTATTCTCTTTTTTCACAACCAATTCACAACACTATATATTTCGGCATGGAAACGAACTTTTCTAAAAACGGTGTATGTTATCGACTTTTCGACTGCGCCCAAATATTTTATACGGTTTTCTAGTCATTACTATAGCTCGGTCTACACCTTCCTGTCTATTTTTAATTTTATCTGTCATAGGCTCACCACAAATTCCCACCACTCTTCCGGTTATGCTGCTAACATCGACACTAACTTTCACATTTATAATATAAGGCCGGATTCGACCAAACTTTGATTTATAGAAGAGTAACTATACAAGGAACAATTTTACTCTTTGCGTTTACTCCGAAATAACGTCATTTGTCTTCTACCTCACTAAACCCATACTAAAAGAACGAATGTATAATCCACCTCAAGAGAGAGGTCGTGGTATCCGTACTTATTGCATTGTGGGGTTATTGTGAGGATATAGTTTTAATTTGTTAGGTTTCTTTTTTCTTTATTTTTTTTAATTATGTGACATTGACATTTCATTAGTCTTGGTAAGCTTTACACCATGAAAATTGGCCGTGTAAAACTTACTCTCAATTTATTCATAGATTAGGGTTGGTATAACGCAAAATCAGTTTACTCTAGAGTAACCGGCGACTTAGTTAGTTTGGTCGAATCGGGCCATAGTAGGATAGCATAGAGATTAGGATATGATAGTAGAGTCTAAAGATAATGTTGCTGGTGATCCAAGAAGGGGGTTAAAAAAACAGCCAAGTGCCAATCGGACTTACGCCTTGTGGGTTCCGTACAAACTTAGTTATGAAGGACAAACTTAACTTTGCAGTGGAAAAAAGGTCTTCATACATCGGTCTATATCACGCAGCGATTAATCCTCCAATTAAAAATATAAGTTTGTAATCGAAAATAATCGTATTTCATGGGATATAATTTTATTACTAACGATTCTCGGATTTATTCCTTTATCTCCGTTGTGAGGCTTTGCTTCTATCTTGCTAAATTTCTTGATTAAGGTCAACGGGAAGTAACCTAATCATAATTATTTTTATTCGCTTTAAGGTTATATAGGTTTTGAAAAGCTTGTGAGTTCATAATAATGTGACATAAATTGATTGCGTTAACTCAGAAGCTTGAATTTTTACACCTCCAAGGTACGTTACGTAGACCTTTGTACCTAGGTAAATGATATTCATTTACGTTCCGTTCCCGTTCCTAAGAAAAAAAGGTCTTGACAGACGGACGGACAAAAAAGTGATTCTAAAAGGGTTCCGTTTTTCCTTTTGAGGTACGGAACCCATAAACTAAAAGGAGTTTAAACATGAAACATGACTTATTTTCTTTTCAAAAGTTGTAGAACTAATGGCTTAGTTTAATAACTTGAGTAGGAGGAACCCTTTTTGCACACACGTGCGGTAACTCCGTTGACATGTTTTCGTATCATCACGATACCACATCTCTGAGCAGGGTTAAACCAAAACTATCCATGCGAATCTGTGACCTCTTACAACAAAATATAATACGTTTTAGCAAAACTACTTGCCGGGGTCGGTCGGTCGCAATCACGTGGCTCTCTCATCTATGTCAAGTGTAACATTGTAGGCTATTGTTTCCACGCCCACTGTTGTTATGGAGCTTAGGTACATAGTCGTTTAGTCGTACAAGAAGGGGACTCTAAGAGGTCTTGTAACCAGTACTCGCGTTGCTGGTAAAATATGCTGAGGCAAAACATTACGAAACAGAAATAGTACATGATAAAGTCACCTTGGGTGAGCCATCTCTTATTTTTTGGATAAAAGCCTTGAGAAATGTTGCAAGAATTAAAACAAATACTTAATGTCATTATGTGACTTGTAAGTATTTTATCTTGTAGACATGAACACAACGCCGGCACGTCTCATGTCACTAAAAGGGGTTACTCTAACTGCTTAAAGCCGTAAGCGTTTTAAACATTATACGGTAATATTATTAGGTATACGTAGGTACATAAACAACAACAAAACCATAGATAATTAACTTTACTACGGTTAAGGTAAACATTTTTTGTTTTTTACCAAACCACAATCGAATTTTTAAAACCTTCTGTTTTTGGAATATTTTAAACAGTTGAAAGAAGAAAGAAGAACAGTGAAAAGAAGGAAGGCAAAACTGCAATTCGATTGTAAATACCATTTTTTTTTTTTGGAGGACTAAATCGAAATCTATTTCGAAAATATTTTCTATTTAAGAGACTTGTTACAGATTTTAAAATGAAAAGATAAACCTCAGTGATAAATATCATTAAAACTGATAAAAATGATAAACTACAAAACACAAAAAAATCACAATATTAGAATTTTTCACATTTGATGGTTGCCGTTTCTATTTCCAGCATTGAGTTAGAAAGAGAAAACTGGTGACTTTATTTTTTATCTATACAAACTCCTTGGAGTTCGAATGTTTTTCTCGCGACCATTTTTGCATTTAGAGATCGTATTGATCGTTGATTAAATAAGTTAGTAAATTGATTCGCTGAATACTGGAAAGGTATGAGACAAAAATGTATGAAAAATTGTGCAGTGTCTGACTCAATACCAAGATTTTGTAAGCAATTTCAATGGATTACCAAAAATAACGCATACGCAGAAAGAGACAAAAAACATCGTCGATTTTCTCTTGCCCACTCAATGATACTGTCTCGTTTTCGTGACTATTATAATTTTAATGCCTTTTCTAGTCATTCTCTTCTACGGTATTGATAAACTAGATGAAAAATTATGTGTTCTAAAAAAAAAAATTTTTTAAATAGGTACCGTCATTCGTAGCTTAGATGTTCGAAAGATTCGGAACAATAAAGTATAACGTGCATTTCAAAGAACGGAGGTACACGGAATATCAACGAAAACCGTCACTCATCCAAAAATGTAATTCATAAATATGAAAGGTTGGTGGATACCAGGCATCCCTTATGGCTTCTTAGGAATGTCTAAGGCATAGTTAGCAGACACAGATACAATCGAACTTTTATTGATATCACTGCTACAGATGTTCTGTGTCCAAGAATCTGTTAGCTAGCCAGACCCCAGCGGGACGTCTGTTCCTGATAAGATTTTTGTTTGTGTATTGTGTCTAATAGCCCAGTCATCTAACGGTTTGAGCCGGGACTAGTTAATAATAAATTTTTTTTTCGGTATAACATTGAAGAGCCAATTTGAGCCTCGAAATGTACAAATAAAAAAAAAATCACCTCAGCAACAGTTCCAATTTTAAAATTTAGCTATTATCTCTTTCTAATAAACCTGATGGTAAATTTTTTTTGCACATATTTAAGGCTTTAACATTATACATACTTCAAACATGGTGTAAATATTTTTTTCTACATAGGTTTTGAAAAATACATTCGTATTTTCTTATAAATACCTCATTTTTTAAACTTCAATGGCTATTTTATTGCTTAAAACTAATTCATATTATTAAATCTAAGTCAAATGAGTGCATTGGTATTAATATTATTAATTTAAAAGCCTTCAGGGACACATAATTTTGATTTCTATGTTGCGTAGCAATTTTTTTTTAAATACGATTTAAGATAGTCTTTTTGTCACTAACTGGTTACAGTTTAAAAGTCCAATTAGTAATTACTCCCTACCCCGCCTAACAAAATTCCGTAAAATGACTGGGCTAAAATATACAGGGTGAAATTGATATCATTAGCATCCTCTTAAACTAAGAGTCTACCCATCAAACTGAACAACTTTTACTATGGCAGCAAACCGATCGGAGCAAAAATGAAATCAGCTGATGCATACATTTGAGTTGCGAAATCGCGCGTCGACATTGCAGTTCAGTATGGAACAGCAGATTTTTTATTTGCTCCGATCGGTTTGCTCCCATAGTAAAAGTTGTTCAGTTTGATGTGTAGACTCTTAGTTTAAAAGGATGCTAATGATATCAATGTCACCCTGTATAAAATAGCAAATAATAATATTAACAATCCTCACGTTACTTCTTACTTTCATGAATAAAATAAGGGACATAATTCATGAATGTTGTGAAAAATAGAACAGTTATCTTATTTGGTAAGTTTAGTGATCTGCGAATGTTAAATAGAGTATTTCGAGCATTACATTATGTACATAAGACCATCATAAATCTCGTAATCCGGTAAAAACATAGCAAGTAAACACGCCTTACTCTTTTACTAAGAGAATATAAATACAACTCTTCTAGACATTAGTGTCTAACCAAAGATTCAGTTTCGTTTGCCTTTTTTCGGATTCGGCAGTGATTTCGGCTAAAATCTGCTTTCGGTAAATATTTACCGTTCTGATCTCAGATTAATGAATACAAGTAGATAAACTTAAATGTACATTACTGATTAAAAAAAAAAAAAGTTGATAAAACCTTGATGACGTCACACCGTACTACCCAAAACGTCATTCCGACTCGTAAAGACTTCTGTCCATGCTGCCAAATAATAAAGATTTTAGCTATCTACGATGGCAACATTGGGAATCATTTTCAATTTGGTCGCGTATCATTGCTCGGGAGTTCACGGAGTCCATCGGCAAGAAATTGTGATTTAAAGTGGATTTTAAAAAGAAATCTGAAGAAATTAGTAAAGTGGTGGTGACTTTAATATAAAGAGAATGTCCTGTTCTGTGCGCAGTTGCAGATCGTATTCAGAAAATAAAGAAAACTCGGGTGAAAATATCAGTTTCCACAAGTGAGTACAAAGTTATATTTTCTCGAGTAAGTGTAATGGTATTGATGAAAAAAGTTTTCCCATGGCTTAATTAATAACAATCAGATAGTTTATAGATTTTGGACTTATAGAAAGCACGGAAAATCGGAAATGAACCAATTCCATTTTGAGGTGAGGTTATAGTGACGGGAAAACATTTATTCAATCGTTTAGTTCACCATTAATATTTTAGCTTTTTTCTACTGTTTATGTTTTCTGACCTACATTTTGGTGACCATCGCTAATTTGAGGTGTAACAGCAAACAGGAAACATTTGTTTTAATTTTTTTATATTTTTTTCAGAGTTCGTCGAAATCTGTGACGTTAAGACAAACAACTGTGGAAGCAATGTACAAAGGGCGCATAGATAAACTTCAAAAATGAATTAAAGTACTGGAGATGATTGCCAAGAAATGCTTATTAAATATGAACTCTCCGCTTAAAAAAAATAATTCAAATATGAAAATAAAAAATTTCATTTATGTTTTAATTTCACCTAAAACCCTTCCTATTTATTACTTATATCAATAACTATGAGCATGGCATGAATATGTATATGTATGTATAGATAGTCTGACATGCGCCATTTACTGCGATCCTGACATACCTCTTCGCCTCAATCACATCCATACATCTCTTCATACATGCTCGTTGGTTTTTAGTACTCTTCACTTCACCTTTTTACAGATCGCAACCGAATTGATCAGAGTACACCAGGAAGCTGGAAAAGGTATTGTGAGTAGGTACTCTACACCTTACGAGGGCGGCTATTACTATAATCTCTTTTGATTCCCTCTATTCCGTCTGCGTGGACCTTAAAAAAGTATCCTATATGTTAATCCAGAATAGATTCTATCTGTGTGCCAAATTTCATCCAAATCCGTTCAGCCGTTTATAAACTGTATGCGTGATTGAGTATATTAGTGAGATTATTATAAATGTCCTTGAGACTCCACAAACGATTTTACACGTTGCGAAACACTTATTTTTCCTGTCGACTAATGATGACATCGATTAAAACTGTTCTCTGTACATCCCTAGTTGCTAGCATTTGACACTCGTTTGACATATAGGGTCGTTGGCTGCTTGGAATCGACACGTTGATAAAAATACTGCCATCTTGTTTTTTCCCGCGTTATTTTGTATTTGCGCAACCAAGATAGCATAACAGTCCCAGGTTCTTATTAATTAACTGTAGGCCTTGGTCCTAGTACTTACTATCTGTATGCCTGGTCCTGATACTCGACTGAAACCAAAACATTTCTTTTTTTTAATCCGCTATTTTCCAACTAGTCTAATCCATAGACAACACAATTCTTTATTTTAATAAGCTATCAAACAAAAAAAGTTTTAAAAATCTGTTCAGTATTATTTGCGTGATGCTCGATCAAACAAACAAACAAAGAAACACACAATAAACACACAAACAGACACACAAAAAATCAAAAAATTTGTGATATGGAATCTGGGACACCTAAAAACCATATCGTAACTTTGTTTTCGTTAATATCTTCAATGTACATCAACTTCTGTTTCAGTTTTATAATAGTTTAGATTACGCTATTTATTTGAGCCAATGAGGTGCCCATGCGTTCTTCCGCATGCGATTTTCTTTTTTAAAGGCCTTCTAAAGAGGTTATTGATAAAAACAGGAAGCAGAAGTTGGTTCATAACCTGATCAAAGACCGGACCTCTTTATTCTAAAGAACAATTTCAAAACCTGAAAAAAAAATTGGACATTACAAATGTTCCGTTCTGGGTCGCTTCGACGACGAAAAGTGAAATTCGGTTTCGGTTTTGGCTATAAAACTTTATTTCTCTCAGACACTAATACGAATATTATCAAATGCTTCGTGAAAATTAATTGCGTGGAAAAATTGCGGCCTCGCATTTTCCTACTACAAACACACTTGTCATTCCCGATGTACGCCTTTCTTATACATGTATGTTTAGGAGCTTCTATGTGCCTGTAAAAGATGTCTAGGCCAAAGACGAAAAAAATGGTTTCTCATTCATAACCGTGCCTGTCGTACAACTAATAATGAAGGTTTCCGTACATTTAACGCGGCCGCTGCGCCGTTTTGTCCCTTAAAGAAGTTTCACTTACAGTTTTCCCTCCATAACCCGCATAGTTTTCATCACATGAGTTCCTACCACAGATTAAAATTGGTGATTACAAGTTTCTATGTCATACTGCACGGATGATAAAAACCGGGCAAGTGCGAGTTGGACTCGCGCACTGAGGGTTCCGTGCCAAAATATTTATCGAAAAAAAGTGTTTTTATTTATTTATTAGGCACATAAAACAGATTGCAGTTATAAAAACACCAAATATAGACAGATTAAAAGTAAGTAGTAATCCTAAGCATACGTGCACATCATGAAATAAGTAAAAGATAAACAATTAGTATCGTGTGCGTGTCTCTATACATACTAAATAGAAAAAGAAAGTAAGATAATAAGTTTTTTCCGGGATTCTTAGCGTAAGCCAGAAACTTGGAAGGTTTTTGTTATTTGTTGTTTTACTTTAGAATATAACCTATAATCACACCAAGTTTTAGGCTTGGATGTATTGCGGTTTTTACGATTAAGCAAAAACACATAACCTTGAGAAATACTCATTTCTCGTATGGGGACGGGATCTTTATGTTTTACTTTAGGCCACCCCCTTAAATGTTTGTTTTTTTTTAAGACCATCAAACTGAACAACATTCACTATGGGACCAATATCGAAATCGCGAAAAAAAATCTAATGTTCTATCATAATCATCATCATATCAGCGGATAGACGTCCACTGCTTGACATAGGCCTCCCCCAATATGGGAGGTTTGCCGTAATCGCCATGATGTGATGCGTTTGCGATTTTCCATACTAAGCTACAGATCTACTTCTACATACAGTCTATAGTTAAGAAATACTACCTAACAAATGTCAATGTATCGAGTTAAAGTAAGCTCGCCACACATCATATAAACCAAACGTGGTTTTCGTAGGGTGGCTTTGTATGATAAAATGTAATGTTTTTGTTTTAGATATATGTATAAATTAAAAAAAAAACTCGAGCTAAATGTATGAGACAAAAGTTTTATTTTTGCGATTTCGATGTTGGTCCCATAGAGAAAGTTTTTCAGTTTGATGGTCTCAACAACCCTCTTAAAAGTTTTAAACGTTTATTTTTACTTTTGTAACACCCTGTGTTTATAAATTGTAAGTTACTACCTATTACGGTTCAATAGATACAACCCTTTAAATTCAAAGCTAGGGCGGACGGAAGGATTGTGTAGGCTTATAATTAAGGACCTGTTGGTACGGAACCCTAAAAACGCAGATATGAAAACACTCTCAGTTTGAAATATTTCAACGATATTCCACACGAAGATGTGCGCGAAATAAAACGTCCCCACTTTACATGTACGGGTAAGTAAGGTTAGAAGGTAGGTTATGGTAGGTTGCCCTATTAAAATTTCCCCTCCAAACAAAACAAGTCCTTATTGATGTACTTTTAGAACAGTTTTCTCATATATTACCTAACACAGATACAACTCGAGTTGAGCTTCGTTAGCGCCTGTTAATGAAGATTGATGGCAATCTTTGACGTTACACGCGTTACTTTCTATCACAAAAACAGGCCAAGAGCGTGTCGCCCATGACAGTGTTCCGTATTAACTGCTTAAATATTTTTACCTGATTTTTACACACACTTCGTTCAGAAGAGCTTATTTTACTGACGCTGATTGCACTGTAGCATCCGTTATATTTTTATTGTAATAACTTACTAATATGGTCCTTTTTAAAACAGTAATACCTAACAGCTATAGAAAAAAATCCTAACCTAATTATATGCAAAAAACGTCTTCTAAAGCGCCTATTCGAGGCAGAGTGCATAAAAGGCTAGCAGCGTTGCCTTTTAGGATCGCTAGACGGAATACTTTGCGCAAAATACCTGTCACCCGTAGCCCCAAATAGGCGCCTTGAGAGGCATTTTAGGTATTTTCCCCTCGGGACCCCAGGAACCTAGAGTCTCCTAACAGCGAAGGACAAAAAAATAACTTACTTAGAGCAACATTTTTTTTTACTCAAATATTTTAAAAGTTAGACAGGAACGCCAACATTTTTAACATAGACCGCATATATATCTAGATAGAAGCATTATAATGACTGGTTTCGAGCGGAATTTTGTTCTATTTTATGAGCCCTATCCAACGAGGGTAAAAAATAATATTTCCAATCCCCTTTTCGTAGAACGGGGCAAAAAAAAAATCCTTTATTTATGTTTAGCTGGGTAAAGTTTAACATTAGTAGAAGTTATAATTTACATCCATACATACATAAGATCACGCCATTGTCTCATGGGGGTCGGCAGAGACCACGGACACACTTCTTTAGCCTTAATCCCATTTATAGCCATCTAAGCATATTCCTCTCATTCCTCATCCATAAAAAACAGGATTTCATTGGGTGAATAGTAGGAAAAACGTGAGTAATTCTCCGCTAAAGTTTCTTATAATATGTAGAGGGGACATCCCAAAACAGATGGTTTTTCTCAGCAAAACATTTTCTTATCTATCTATCCATACTATTATAAAGCTGTAACAGAAGTGTGTCTGTACATTGAAGATATTAACAAAAAATAAGTTACGATATGGTTTTTAGGTATCCCTGATTCCATATCACCAATTTTTGAATTTTTTGTCTGTCTGTTTGTTTGTGTGTTTGTTTGTGTGTTTGTTTGTTTGTTTGTTTGAACGAGTATCACGCAAAAACTACTGAACCGATTTTGATGAAACTTTTTTTGTTTGATAGCTTATGATCTGACTTAAAATATGGTATATAATTTGTGCGGACGAAGTCGCGGGTTAGCGCTCGTAATAAAATTTTTAAGTTAACTGGGTAGAATTTGCGTTAAATTATAGTTTAAAAGGAATTTCATGGTTCTGTGCAAAATGTATCTCTAAAAATGTGATCGGTACCTTTTTCAATCAAAAAAATATTGAAGGGACACATCAAAATTAGGGGTTCCACCGTTAAAAAAAAATGCTCGATTACGGAACCCTACAAATCGTTTGGACTGGACCAATGGCGTGGCGCCTTAAGTTTCGTTGATGTATGCAACCATTGACTATGTATGCAAATTCTTTTATAACATTAAAGGTGCCTACTATATTTTAAAACCTTTTACTTATATGTGAAGCTCTAATCTATAATAAATACCTAGAGGACTGTAAAGATTAGGAATTCTCCTAAAAGCTGCTTTTAGCCATTTTCAAAGAAACATTTCTAAGAAATCGTGTATGTATCGAATGTATACTTCACCTACGGTTAGAGAAACTTTCAATCAATTGTAATTTATTTTACACCAAAAATACAGTTACGCAGAGAAAAATTACAGGCAAGAAATACAGAAGGTACAAAATAAGGCGGTCTTATCGCTAAAAAGCCATATCTATGTTCTGTGTATGGGTTCGATCCCGAATGTTCGTAAACGTTTGGATTTAACCTACAGTTGCTTTTCTACAAAATCTTCAGATTCTTTCTATTTCGCAAGTCAATTTTTCTACCAATATAGGTACTATACTTTGGCGGCCCGGTAGCACAGTCTGTAGTGAACCTGCCTGCTGTGCCGAGGGTCGCGGGTTCGAATCCCGTAAGGGGCAAATATTTATATGATGAATATTAATATTTGTACCCGAGTCATGGATGTTTGTATCTATATATGTATTCTATTTTCGTTGTCTAGTCATCATAATACAAGTCCAGGTACTTTAATATGTGACTAGATAATTTGTGTGACAATGTCAAAGATATTTATTTATTTATTTATACAGCGTGTAATTTCTCTGGTATAGGTACTTGTTTTAATTATCTAAACTATTTTAAAACTGTAACAGGAAGTTTGTCTGTACATTGAAGATATTAACAAAAAAAAAGTTACGATATGGTTTTTAGGTATCCCTGATTCCATATCACCAATTTTTTGATTTTTTGTCTGATTGTTTGTTTGTTTGTTTGTTAGTATGTTTGTTTGTTTTAACGAGCATCATGCAAAAACTACTGAACCTATTTTGATGAAACTTTTTTTGTTTGATAGCTTATTATCTGACTTAAAATCTGGTATATAATTTGTGAGGACAAAGTCGCGGGTTAACGCTCGTTTAATATATATGTATTAAGTTTCGCTATTGAAATTATCTATTCTTGCATAAAGCTCGAAATTAATAATATGCAGTACGTTTTATTATATTACTGTGAATTATCTACTATTCACAATTAAGTGGTAAATCATTTATATTACTGATATGACTTATCCTTGATCGTAATATGATTTATTATCATTAAATTTCATTGTTATGCCAATAACAGTATTTATTTTATTTTAAGTATGCTAACATAGCCGAGGAGGCCTTTGCCCTGCAGTAGGATATTACAGGCATAACTTTTAACTTAACTTTTTATACTATCATTTAAAACATCAGCATCCAGTGGTCAATTCTGTATTCGGTTTTCAGGATTTGTGTGTTAACCACTTACAGGTGCATTGTGATTGTCCAGACTTCTACGTGTCTGTCTCGACAGGGTACTCGTAGTATGTATGGAAGCTTGCTACAGATGGTGCCCTATATCACACCCAGATTAATTGTAGACAAAATCCAAATAACACGCGGAAACATGAACCGTAATGCAAATCGTATATGGAGCAATATTGATTGAAAGACTCACATCGCGCTATCGGAGTTTTCTCAGAGATTCGATAATATACAATGTGCAACTAACAACCGTTGAACCAGGCATCATACTCAACCTGGCGGAACGTGTTCCCTTTTCGATGATGGAACATTCCACCTTGTTCCTTCATATAATAGTGCGATTTTCGATACTGAGTGAGTCCGAGCAAGACAGGAATAAGCCATTGCCTACATTTTCTGCCACGCTTTCTACCAAACGGGGGTGAGGTTAAAATTGGAGGGAGGAGGGAGTGTCCTTACTGTATTTAGTATTAGATACTCTTTCTTATACTGTGGTTTAGTCGTTACCGCTTGATTACTGTATGGGGTCGCCTATCGCCTTCAGTCTTTGCCAAAAGGCTCAAGGATATGCGAATGTCACTTTATTGAAATATTAATATTGTTTAACATTAGAATGAGTAACGAATCTCCGCCATTTTTATGGTTTTTGGTGTATCATAAATTTCGCTGGAGTCATGTGAATTGAATAATGCCCCAGGCTATTCTGTATTTCCATAGTTAGTTTAAAGGAAAAATGCACTAATTTTGACATGAATTATTATTATGAACGAACTATGAATAGATCCACCCATTCATTAATACATTTCTAATATTACTTTTCATACAATACAAACGTTCGATCAGTTGATTGCATTTAGTATGGGTGGTCCACTTTTTTTAGGTTTCTTTGGGAAAGTTGTTCAGTATCATGGGTACAATCCCCCATTAAAGTAGTGCAACTGTTTTTAGTTTTTGTGATCTGTGGTTTACCCTAACAACCTGTATATTTTTTTTCAGGTTTCTCCCCTGATAATTATTATTTCCGCCACTGGCACATTTTTTGACCTCAATCGTTGCTAAAAACCTCATCGATCTTAAGTTTTTTTTAGTACGTAACATAACTCACACAAAAACAATATTTAAAGCCTATTGTACACAAGCGGCAGCGTTTACGTTTTGCACTTTATTTACCGACACCGTTTCATTTTATGTTATATAAGGTCTAACAAAATTAGCTGAAACTATTTTGAAGGGATGATCAGTCCATCAAACTGAACAACTTTCTCTATGGGAAAAAAATCTGCTGTCCCATACAATTGAGTCGAGTTATTTTTGCAATATTGTATGGAACAGCTGTTTTTTTTCGCGATTTCAATATTGGTCCCATAGAGAAAGTTGTTCAGGTTGATGGTCTGATACTCCTCTTAAAATAGTTTCACCTAATTTGGTTAGACCTTGTATATTACAATCTCTGCTTCAGATTATATTGTTGACAACTTTAGTTGATAATTCGGAATACTGGGCTGACATAACCTCAGGGTTAAAAGCTCAAAACCAAGGAATAAAAAAAATCCGAATACCCTTTCAGTGACAAGACAGAATAATACTAGCAGCATAAGGATAAGCATTTGCTGTCGACAATATATAATTATTCCCGGAAGGATAGTCAGATATATTCTGAAAACTCGGAACATTGACATAATAATACGAATGATATTCTTTATTTTTTTTTATTTTATATAATTTATGCTCACGGCTATATTTCTCTCTTGTCAGATATATAAGGTACAAAACAAAATAAGGTGAAACTATTTTAAGGGGATAATCAGACCACCAAACTGAACAACTTTCTCTATGGGACAAATATCGAAATCGCGAAAAAAAAATCAGCTGTTCCATACAAACCTACTCGACCTAAATGTATGGGACAGCAGATTTTTTATTCGCGATTTCAACATTAGTCCCATAGAGAATGTTGTTCAGTTTGATGGTCTGATCATCCCCTTAAAACAGTTTCACCTAATTTTGTTAGACCTTATATTCCAAATATCCTTACTTCGCAATAGGATCACGCAGACTCTGTCCAGTGTGCCTCAAAATTGAACCGTGAAAAATTCCTCACCAAATACAACAGAAGATCGTTGTACAAGGTTTTCATCTGCTCTAACAGATTTAATCTTAGCGACCCTATACAGGGTGAAATTAATATCATTAGCATCCTTTTAAACTAAGAGTCTACCCATCAAACTGAACAACTTTTACGATGCAGCAAACCGATCGAAGCAAAAACAAAATCAGCTGTTGCATACATTTGAGTCGAATAGGCATTGCAGTTTAGCATGGAACAGCTGATTATTGTTTTGATCCCATAGTAAAAGTTGTTCAGTTTGATGGGTAGAATCTTAGTTTAAAAGGATACTAATGACATCAATTTCATCCTGTAGATTAAAGTCATCCGTCGTCAAAAAATTCCAGACCATATTTTGTAAAAGCTACCTCACTCGCTCCTACAAAAACCGTAGGTTTACATTCAGAGGCACGTCAGCAAAACGACGCCCTTGCGGTGCCTTCATCAATCTTCAGTAATTAGCTAGCGACGCTTCTCAACTAACACTAATGACGGGAGCGCGTTTACTGCCCCACAGACACAGAAAAGAGATATACAGTAAAGCAACTTCATGCAAGCACTCGAATTGAGCAGATACAGACGAGCGCCATATACACACGGCGACACATCAAGCTATATAAACCAACATAAGCTGGCCACGCGTACGGTGAATAACGTATAACGTCGCGCGGCCAGCTTATTTTTTTGGTTTTGTATTGCTTGATGTGTCGCCGTGTGTACACGGCCCGCTAAGGTACTTCGATGATACTGCGGCCGTAGTATGGCAGTGTTATAAAGTGCTATCGAGCCTTAGCTCTCTTTCTACTTGCACGCAAACGAACGACTTATCGCGCGCATCATACTACCGCTGCTGTAGTACCTTAGCGGGCCATGGATACACGGTGACACATCAATGCCTCTACAGTTTGGAGTCCGAATTATGCGGAGCACAGTAACTCTGTTGAACGTATTCAGAATAAGTTCATTAAGCGAATACAATATAAGTTTAAGCAGTTTGTAGATGATGGCATTGTGTCTCTAAAGCAGCGAAGAGAACATCGTGACCAGATATTCTTGTACAAGGTAATTAACGGCATCATCGATTCGCCCTATCTGCTCAGCAAAGTACGTTTTCGCTGTTCTGGTACCCGCACTCGCTCCAATAATGTGTTCGCTGTTCCGTACTGTAGAACTAATTACTCCTCAAACCGATACATGGTAAGGACCTGTTCTGCTTACAATGATAAGTATCAGCACATCGATATATTTCATGAGAAATTTCATAAATATGTTTCTGAAGTCAGAAAAGTTACCTAACTGTATATGATTTGTTTTTCTCCCTATATGTTTTGTTTTGCCTTTTGTTTTAGCTTTAGTTAAGTCATAATTTTAAGTTTGAGCAACATGTCTACTGTAACTTTTATAAGTGGAAACTGTTTTGGCTAATTCGTTGATTAAGTTTTGTAATCCAGGTGTAAATTGCAATATTAACGCTGTATGTTTCCCTAATCCAATAAAATAAAATAAAATAAATAAAAAATAGCTACGCAACACCAACATAAGCTAGCCGCGCGTAGGGTGAATAACATATAGCGCGGCCAGCTTATTTTGGTTTTGCGTATAGCTTGATGTGTCGCCCTGTGTACACGACAAAAAACCCGTAACGTAATACCTACGCGGGTCACGTACACATACACGAAAACGACGACACATCAAGCTATACAATATAAGATGGCCGCGGGACATACATTACTCAACCTACGCCTACGCCTACGAGGTTCAAAAACGTTTCCTACGATTTTTATACAAAAATGCTAGCGGCTACGTTCCATTTATGTATCCCACTCTGTATTTGTTAATTCGTTACAAACACGTAGGCGACAATCACAGATGAGCTCAGTGTGTCGTATGCTGAGAGGTGAGCTCGATTGCCACGAACTGGTTGAGGCCTCATGTAGGATGTACTTGCCAGAAAACCGCACTGGGTTCCGACCTGGCAGCGTGCGGTTGCTGTGGGAGGGTCTCATGCGCACGGTGGTGCTGCAGGCCTCGCCCGTGTTCCGAGCCGTGCACGCGCTCTACGAGCTACTTGTGTCGCGCCCGGAGTGTGACTTGTTTGCGGATGGATGGAAGAAGATTGAAAGAGAATGTATGGGATTTTGTGAGAGATTTTAAGTTAAAGTAGTTTTATTCGTTTAAAATTGTTTATCATTTAATGTTATGTTTTTTCTAGATGTTTTATTGTTTATTTTATAAGTAATGTGTGTAAAGCTTGGCATTTGCTGTTATGTTATTGATATCTAATATCTAAACTATTATAAAACTGTAACAGGAAGTTTGTCTGTACATTGAAGATATTAACAAAAAAAAGCTACGTATTGTGTATAGCTTGATAAGTCACCGTGTGTACGTGTCGCTCATTTGCGTGCATGCGTCGATTCGAGCGCTTGAATGAAGTTGCTGTACTGTATATCTCTTTTCTGTGCCTCAGCTATCGGCTCTTGAGTCTTCAGCTTAAGATAGTTCAGAACTGTTTCCTTTTAATTTTGATGGTAAAAGCTTTATTGGGTTCAATAGTTCGCATAGTTTGGACTAGTCTAGTATAAGCGTCAGATTTAGCTTCGCTTCGCAATATTTGTTTTGACTGTTCAGAGTTGCTATGAACACAGCTAATTTTTGTTACATAATTTTATGCCGACCGATATTATATATTAAATAAATAAAATAAAAATATGTTTATTCTCTCCACAAATATATCTACTAATGCAAACTATTATTCTTTCTCATTATTCTTGATTATTTATTATTCAAACTATCTATTTCAAATTGAAATAGACATGAAGAAGAAAACAGTAGAATTGTTTCAGATTTTCACAGACACATTCACACAGACAGTTATTTACTAAATGAAAACATTTTTAGCGTTTAAGACATTTCGCGTTTAGGACATTTTGCATTTAGGACATTCCGCGTTTAAGACATTTTGCGTTTAGGACATTCCGCGTTTAAGGCATTTCGCGTTTAGGACATTATAAGTATAAAACATTTCGTGTTGATACATTAGGACATTATGCGTCGACACCTATGTGCCTGTGAGCGTTATTTATTGTAATAGTTAAATAAATTGATCAGTAGTAAAGTAAAACTTTATAATGTAAGAAATTCATTATTCTTCCTACACCTGCGATTTTTCAAAAATCATAGAAATAATAAAAGAAAACTTTGGTACTTTATAATCTACAAACTGTTTGTAATTTAAGTACTTTGATTAATGAACATGCAAAATAGAATCAATCTTCGTTTATATAAGGTCGAACTAAATTAGGTGAAACTATTTTAAGGGGATGATCAGACCATCAAACTGAACAACTTTCTCTATGGGACTAATATCGAAATCGCGAAAAAAAAATC
This sequence comes from Agonopterix arenella, assembly GCA_927399405.1. Classification (NCBI taxonomy): domain Eukaryota; kingdom Metazoa; phylum Arthropoda; class Insecta; order Lepidoptera; family Depressariidae; genus Agonopterix; species Agonopterix arenella. The sequence continues at coordinate 10,198,189 of OV656706.1, read as the reverse complement.
TGCTGTCCCATACATTTAGGTCGAGTAGGTTTGTATGGAACAGCTGATTTTTTTTTTGCGATTTCGATATTGGTCCCATAGAGAAAGTTGTTCATTTTGATGGTCTGATCATCCCCTTAAAATAGTTTCACCTAATTTTATTAGACCTTATATACTTTTAGTTCTAGGATAATGTGGCGGGCGGCTCGGTTGTTTGGTTGTTTCCGTAATTGAGTTGCTTTGTAGCTTGCAAGTGAGTTCTATTTCAAATGACTACAAAACTACTCAAAATAAACTAAGTCAACAGATATAAGTGGTTTTCGTTCAGGTGTGGCATAAAATTAAGACGGGAGCGCGACATTATCAGATTGGAGTAATCAATCTTCATTAGTCAGAGCGATCGGCGTTAACTTCTAATGACTCGTTATTAGGTTGGCACGCCTGACGAATACAAACTCGTATCGATTTCTGAGCTTTCCCCAGAAAAAGTTGACAAATTGTGTACAAGATTTTAAACTTATATAAGCCACTTTATGTACAAGCTTTGTCTAAAATTGCATGGAAATCTTATAGAACAATCGTTTTTAAAGATGAAACAGAGTTTTATTATAGGGTTCTGTACCCAAAGAATGAATGGGCGTTAGTGAACCGCGCGTGCCCACTGCTGATTCTTAGACTTCACATCATTAATATACATGTCGCCATTTAATTATTAAAGAATATACAAGCACTAACTTATCCTCAAATATAAATGAGACCTAAGTAAAGCAGGATAAGTGGAGTCATCCGTCTGTGTTTGTCTTTGACTATTTATTATAAGGACTAGCCTTGCGGTAGCATTTTCACTCTGCCACGGTATAAGAACAATTGATCATGTGCATTTACGTTCAATTTTATGCCTTTTCACTAAACGAGACAGCCTATATAAATGCGAAACAAAAACTTCGAACTCAGAACGTTTGGGGTTCACACGAGACTACTTTTCATGATTTATAACAATCAAAATTAGAATCTAAAGTTATGAGGGATAAAATTCAAAGTTGCGGATTTCATGTTACCTCGCTCCCCGCAAAAAGTGGCAGAAATGTTTGTTAGTAGAATTACACGCGTAGCTAGTCCACATATAAGTAGTCAAAGGTGTTTGTCATTAGCATTACCTACTAAATGTATTAATGAATAACTAATTAAGCTAAATACTTCCGCCGTTGATAACAATGTTTATTTATTATTCAGAGTTTATAATACTGTGACTGTGTAATTTCCTAATATACTTAGATAGAATTGTGACTCTACACGGAGAAAAAATATTTAACAATAATTATTACTTGTTTACAGCGATAATATTTCAGTTCGCTGATTGGTTATAATAATTATAGTTTAAGAGGGTACTACTGAGCCTATTGTGCTGCCCCCAATCGTATTATTTTTATTTCTAAACAATTAAACAACATTTCCCAAAACAAGAATGTCACATTGTAGTCCTGATTGGCTTTCAATTTATCGAAACATTACGTTATTATGTTTTATGCGTGTAGCTATTATCGTTAAAACCGCCAAAATTTGGAAACATTGTTTAGAATAGGATAGTTTATATAGTTTATATTGTTTAGAATAGAATAGCCTTTATTGCTTAAGAGTTTACATAATTAGTTTTCACGGTAAATAACTAAACATCACACATCTTCATCGATGACCTCTTAGCTTGTCTTCCGACATAGGCCTCTTCCATGGACTTCCACAATTCCGCAGAAATATTGTTTAATTGTTAAGAAAAAAAAAAGTACGATTGGGGGCAGAACAATATGCTCGGTGCAGTCTTAAGAAAACTGGTTTTAGCCAGCCTTCGCTTCCTTTGTATTGAGATAAATTTCAGAAGCAATGTAGGTGGGTACTTCAAACGCACGTACGCAACTGATCTTGACAAGTTGCCTCATCGTGAGTGCAGACAAGGTATTAGTAACCATTCCCCATTTAATTTACGTAACCATTGGTAACCCGAGAGCAAAGTATAAGAAAGAGAATTTCAAATATTATTGATTTTTAAACATGTTACAGACATGTTGTGCTATTTCAAATCAAATTAAAGATTGAAAAATTTGTCTCGGGCGGGACTTGAACCCGCACTTTTCCAAACCGGGGAACTGTGTTATTCAATCTGTTGTGTCTTAAGGGGACGTGAGCGCCATCTACTGGTAGTTATTACAAACTAACCACTCACGTGAGAAAAAAACAAATTTTTCAATCTTTAATTTGATAAGAAAGAGTATGTATTATTACATACAGTATGGACACTCCCTGCCTCACACCAACTTTTACCGCCATAGAGATAGGAAGTGCTACGTTTTACCGCACGCAGCTAATATTGCAGCCATAGAGAAATTACGAACGCGCTCCCCTAGGATTGCAGCCCTAGATTCCGTTTCGCATGTGTTGACGTCATCTTGTCAATTGATGTTTTCAGTTCAGCCTACTCTTCTGCTCGTCACAGGTGTTCGGACAAACAACAAATATAGCAAAAGCTTTGGCATTCTAGAATGCCAGTTAAGTAAATTACATCAACTAACAGAAGATCTCGAACGCTTTATGACATTTTAACATTCTATAAGGTCTAACAAAACTAGATGAAACTATTTTAAGGGGATGATCAGACCATCAAACTGAACAACTTTCTCTATGGGACCAATAATCACGAAAAAAAATCAGCTGTTCCATACAAACGTACTCGACCTAAATGTATGGGACAGCAGATTTTTTTTTTGCTGATGTTGAAAGTTGTTGATGGTCTGATCATCCCCTTAAAATAGTTTCACCTAATTTTGTTATACCTTATATATATGGTTGAACTAAATTATAAATGATGTAAGCTTTTGCACACTGCATATAAGAAACAAACCTCAATAAGACATCTGTCTGAAAACCACGAAAATGTCCTCGCTCCTAAGATGTATCATCTAATACGTAATACAGTACACACCTCACATTTTGATCTAAACGCCAACTTTACTCGTCTAACAATTTTCTTGTTTGTAAATGAGCAACCGCCAAGACGTACGGCTGCGGAGGCCTAGCATTTCGCGTGCTCGCTGACAGATAGCAATCTGTGGGCCAAGCATAGCGCGCGCTGTTTAATTAATGGCGGCGTATCGCGTGAAAACGACCCATTTGTCTCACCTACAGTCGGATGTTCACAGAAGAATTGTAAGCGATACAAATACCTTAAATGTTTTCAAACACTTACGTAGAATCTGCAATTGTAATAACGAGATTCGAGATTGTTAGTTCAGTGTTGGAAGATAATGCGGTGTTATTACGCCGGAATAAATGAGCGGAACATTTTTTTACGTCACAAATCCGGTAGATGGTTTTTGCCAAAAAGTACTCTGTGTTTTTGGTACTATAAACAAGCGAAATGGGAAAGAGAGTGGTGTTCTACTTAATTTTTGTAGAGTTTGTGTTCAGTTTTATTTAATGCTTTGTTTTTTTAACGTTACAATACAAAGTTGTTTAATGGTGAAGGAAAACATCGTGAGGGAACTTGCATGCCTCTAAATTGAAGCATGCAGGTTTCCTCGAGATGTTTTCCATCAAAGAAAAGCCAGTGGTGTTGCAAATCATATATCGGGTACCCCCTTAAAATATGCTGACGGTTTTTTAAGGGGGTTATCTGAGCATCAAACTGAATAACTTTCTCTATGGGACCATGGTCGATTTCATGGAAAAAATGTTCCATATAAAACTGCGATCCAAATGTATTGGACAGCAATTTTTTTTTCGCTTATTTCGACTTTGGTCCCATATGGAAAGTTGTTCAGTTTGATCGTCTGGTCATCCTCTTAAAAAACCGTCAGTATATTAAGTTGGAACCTATATAAATTTCGAAAAACTCATTGGTACGATTGGCCTGGACGGGGATCGAACCGCCTCCTAGCCTACTAGGGCTACTCGCCGCTAGACCACCAAGCGGCGACTGAAAAATAGAATAGCCACAGATTTTATGCAAGCTCGAATAAATACATGTCATTTTTTTCATTTTTTTATGTTTATTTTTATTTATCGCTTTTTAGGGTTTTGTAGTCAAACACTACTTTCGCGTACTTTCGTCCATTCCGTCTGTCTGTCTGTATGCTCTGCCTCAATTTCTCTCTCCTTTATGAACCTATTGAATCGTTTGGCATGAAAAATTGTAACCCAAAAAACGAAATTACAATTAAAAAGAAACAAAGTTTTTTCGACCATACAATGAAAAGGGGGTTGGAAAAAATAGGCTTTTTTTACTTAATCGAATGACGTGTCGCGATAGCCCTTGCAACGTAGAACAAAATACCTATAAAAACTTAAGTCTTCACAATGCTTGTATAAGTCTTTCATAATCATTGATTGCTTCATGTGGTCTACATAGATTTTATACAGGTAATAACAGTTCGCAACATGAGCCCTGTAAGGGAACTGCAATTTTCATTTGAATGTAAAATATTATAAAACTAAGAAAGAAAGAAAGAAAGAGCCAATTACCCTTAAATGGTCATAACTCTTGATCCCACAGACAAACCGTGGAAACGATTTTGTGGGACTTTCCTATGCATGCATATTTCAGAAATAAAGATTTTTTTTTCAACTTTTTATGATCCCGAAAACTAAACCTTATTCTTTGCGTGCAAGCTTTGGAGCAAATGTAAATTGTATCTGTTCTACACGGCATAAGCATAAAAATTCCATGCAGACAAAGTCGCGAGGAACGCCTAGTTATCATATTTAAACATTAATTGCAACGTGTGCTAAAACAAATCTCTTATGGCCTCTGACTACCGTGTTAGCATTGTTTGTACGAACACGTATATATACCATTCGAGTGCCGCCCAGCCGAACGGTGATTATGTAAATTTCCCAGCCCTGTGCGAATCACATAAATCGTTTCATATTTTATCACTTTTTTGCATAATATAATTTTGTGTAAGCCGACGATCAGTCAGTCGCTGTCGGCGCTGAAGGGTGGCTCGATTGAAGAATGATTTATTAACTTAATTGTAGCTGTGTTCACGATTTTTAAGCCACACTCACAAAAGAGGTTATTAATTTAGTCAGTTTTTTGGGTTCCGTAATCAAAAGTTACCAACGGGAATCCTTTCATAAACCTACGCTGTCCGTCCGTCCGTCTGTCTGTTTGCCTGTCCTACCTATTAAGGGCTGTACCTTTTGAACCTTAATAGCTAGACGGTTGAAATTTTCACAGAATATGCGTTATTGTGGCGGATTTACTAACAAATAAAAACAAATTAAAAATTAAGGGGATACAAGAAATGGTTGTACTGTTATAAAAAATTAAAATTATTTATTTCAGGAAACAAAGAGTATGGGTACAAGCATTACATAGGTAGTTGTCAGAATTAAGTTACAAATTAAATTAAATCATTGTTAACTTTTTCTTCTTTATATATTTTTTTAATTTCAATTATTAGATACCCTATTAGCAATACATTGAAGAAACATCAAAACACAATAAGTTTTCAACATTTCCAGCTCTTCATAATCCTCTTTAATAAACTTTTGTGTTGGCAAAAAGCCTATTCTCCTTTCTGTTTTCCTACTTTGAACGAAAAATATACCCATTAGTGTTTCTTTGCGCACTTTGTTTAAATATTCGCAAAGAACCCTCGTTTCAATTTTGTTAGAAAGTTATGAATATACGAAAGCCTCTTTGAAAACAAAATTATCCTATGTATGTACCTATTTACCTTTTCTTGTAGTGGTAATTATATCGGTGCGGTAATTATAATAATTGCTTTCGGCGACATATTAAATTAACTCTTTTAAGGGACATGCGACTACTTTGTATAATATACCTACTATCTCAGCAAACTGCGTATAATATAACTTCCAGGTATAATAAAGCTTTATTAAGAAACTTGTCGTTTTTTAAATAAAAAACAGCAACTTGTTACGTCTAAAAGCTAACCAATAAATAAAACGCGCTGAACACCTGGTCAAACAAGAAATTTGTTTCACCGAGAGGGAGGAAAAAAACACAATTTTACTGTTCACTTCTCGTACAAATAGGAACGATTCGCTACACAGTAAGTACACTTAAAAAACACATAATCTTAATGAAAAGATAAAGGTTTTTAATAGGTACTAGACAACACTTTTGTATTGTGAACTCCGGTTCTAAATACCTAATCGACAAAGTTGTATTAAGTTATGCAAAAGAACCTGCCTATAATTTCTACTCTACACGTTTTTCGCTCCACCATAGGAGCATCCTCATAGGAGTTAGACCGACGAACGTACGAAACATAGGGGGTCTACTCGGACATTCGAACTGTGCAATTGCGTGAACGTTTTCATCCCAATAATGTCAACTCACGGTCAGAAACGGTCTCGATATATCGAAAATCGAAAGTCCGGGTGCAGGTCCATAGTTGTTACTCCGCGGATCGTCCGACACCGAGTCCGATAAAGGTTTTAGTTCAGTTTTTAGCAGCGATTAACGCTTAGGTTATGCCATACATACAAACTCAAAACAAAATAACATTCTTTAACACTTTACTTTATAATAATGCATGTACCGTTTTACTTTCTCCGGGGAAGTAGGAGAGGCTCCTATGGAAAGAAACAACCCGATATTCCTATGATTGTATGAGTCAATACAGTAATAGCCACTATTCTAAGATAAAACAGACTTTTATTGCTATTGTCCCTTATCTTCAACATGGTAAGGTACATAATAAAATACATTGTCCAACCTTGAACTAGCGAATTAATTCCCTTCCAGATCTAATCTTAATAAGCGATGGAATAAAGAGATGAACGAACAAAAGGATAATCCGGCCCGAGCATCCGTACCTAACAAAAATAGAAATTAGCTACAATAAGTAACTATCTATTATTCCTGATTATAATCGAATTTTATTCAAAACAAGCCTTTCAAAAATCTTATATAATAATGTATACCTAAAGTCATTCTAGCCTTTTTATTTAAACCAAATGTCGCTAAAACTAATAAATCTAATAATTTTGGTAGATGACATCTTTAAGATTTAAGGGTGAAATGTACGTGATTGACCAAGGCCCGATAAAGTTAAAAAACTTATTTCACATGCTCGCGCGCTTTTAAGTTCACTTGGATGTATATTTAAAAGTAAGCCAGTATATGTATTTAATGTCATCTAATATGCAACAAGCAAAAACAACTCTAATATCGAATTTATAGAAAGAACAAGGTATATAATACCATGTTCACATGGTAACAAAAAGTCATGTAGTATAATTCCATAAGCACTCACTCTTAACAATGAGCCTACAAAATAATGTATAACAACGACTTAATGTCGCTCCCACTCCGTGGTATACCTACAAAGGATCATTTAATGCGACTTACAAGCGGCATTCTCAAATTGCACGTCAAAGAGTTTCCTTCGATTTTAAATAGCGTGCGAAAGAATGAAAATTCTAAGGGATAATATAAAGAAAAAATTGTCTATCCTGACGCCTGTTTTACCTTACGGCGTAACAGAGACGTGGGATGATCTCAATCCTAGGCTGTATCACGCTGTACACATTTACTGGTTAAAATTTTACGGGATGTGGTACAACGATTTCCCGCCAACAAACATTATTTTTTGGCTCCAGATGATTTACACCGTGATCGTGTTATGGCTAGTGTGTTTTTTGCCCGGCATCGGAGAAGTTGTTTATTTACTGAAGCGAAGAGAAAATATTGGGGACATCGCTGAAGGGTACCGTCATATTTTTTCGTTTATTCGCTATTACTTCCTACATTATGTTTGCTTTGATCTTTGATCTAATATAATTTAATTAGTGGCTTCTGAAGATGTAAAGGGCTAACAGTCGTCCTTGCTAATGAGATCGTTCCGACTAATATAAAGGCAGTAACAGTCAGCGAGGAAATTGCTAGAGTCATCAAAAGAAATATCTTTTCGTCAAGTAGTTAGCCTAACAAGTCTTTTTCTTTCAGATTGTACCTATTCCTGAGCGAAATGTATACTTATTTTAAAATAGCAGTCTTCTGGATGAATAAGGAGAAAATATTTAAGTTATTAGAGTATTTGCACTGCGCGGAGTTTGAGCCGGTGGAGGCTGAGCATCGGGACATTTTGCGAAAAAGTATCAAAAGAGCTCGCTTCGTAATGACATCCTATTCTACTATGTGCGTGGGCGCAGTCTCGGGTAATAATAATATGCTTTTAGCTATAAATTACCAGTTTTGTCTAGACATGCTTTTAATTAATTTACACCTACAGAGAAGTACTCTTTCTAAATATCTAAAACTCTTTGTAATTTTCCGCACCTGTTTATGTATGTTAAATAGTAAATGATGATACCAAAATCACACAGGTTACGCCATAACATAATCACGTAAAATTAACCAAACAATATAAATGTATGAAAAAGGTGGTTCAATTTTATCCTTTCAAACACAGTTTAAATAACAATAAGTGTTTCGTGATTAAATCGTGTTTAACTGACGTTAACAAATGTTTGCATTTTATTGTTAACTTTATTTTATCTGGCATAAAATGATTTTCTGCTATATCGTTTAATATCCTTTCAGTTGGAATCATAATGCCGTTTACAGAAAATTTTAACATTTTACCAACAAATGTGGATTATCAGTTTATCGATGTGTATAAATCTCCGGCATATGAAGTCATTTACCTACATCATGTGAGTGAGTTAATCTTTAAATCATGTTGCGAATAAATACGTTTATCCTGCCCTCATTCGCATAGGATTGTCTTAAGAATCTCAAAATAAAAACTGATATTTTCTGATGTTTCGGTAGTATACCTAGTCTATTTTTTTTTCAAAAGATACAGTACTAGCTTTGAAGAATAATAAATAAGTTTTTAACAGCAAGTAGTAACTATTTAGTTCAGCAAGTGATGAGATGAACGAGAGGAGTTTTCTATTTTGAGTTTTTTACACGTTTTGCATAACTTTTGCATAGTTTATTAAAGCGAAGCATTAGCAAAATGAAAGCGAAGAATTGGAAATTTTGTAAAATATCATAGCAAAAATAAATTCAATTCTCAATTTCAAAATTTTATTAACGAATGCTACATTTTTCCGTTGCGCATTAAGTTAATTCTTCATTTACTTCCTTAACTGCCGTTGCACGTACGTTCATTAAAGATAATCCTCCATTAAATCTCATGCTGTCACTTTTTGTTTGGTTGGCATAATAAAAGCTGGCAAGAGATTTAATGGTGGATTATCTTTAATGAACGTCCGTGCAACTGGCGGTGATTCTTACAAAGTATTCGAATTAAAAATATTTGTACCTACTACATTTCGGTTTGGAACTAACAGTACATAATTTTTTAATACCTTAGAGGACGACGTAACTCGTGTGTTGAGACGAGTTACGTCGCGTTGACACGAGTTACGTCGCGTTAATACGAGTTACGTCGTGTTGACACGAGTTACGTCGCGTTAATACGAGTTACGTCGTGTTGACACGAGTTACGTCGCGTTGACACGAGTTACATCGCATTGACACGAGTTACGTCGCGTTGACACGAGTTACGTCGTCCTCTATGTTTAATACTAAAGCATCGAAATCAGGTTAGAATAGTCTATATGTGAAATTAATTGTTAAAAGTATGCTTTCATAGATTTACTACAAGCCTGCGACTTGTATAATCGATGGCGTTATGGATACTATACTGGCTGCTTTCATAGTATCTGCAAGTGAGTAAAGTTAATTTAAAGAAGATATGAATAAATAATGTAAACCGTTTATCTTTTCCCAATGTTAGACAATTTCCAAAACAATTTTAAATTATTACGCAATATGTTGATTGATTATTAGTATTATTATTTTATGTTTATTTTACTGGCTCATTACCATTGTAATTTATCACACTACATGGTGCGTAGTGTCATAAAATCCTCATTTAGTGTATATTTTACCGATAGCCACCGTCTATAATTATCATCACTCCCTGCGTTTTAGTTTTATATTAATTTTGGACCATTGCTCCAATGCTTTAAATTGTTCTATTTTTAAATTACGTTTTTATCAAAATTATTTCTCCAATTCAAACAAAGAATCAGTCAATTACGTTTTTAGCACCTTTTTTGTGTATAAAAATAGATATAAAACCTTACCTTTGCCAGACAATAGCAGTATTCAAGAATAAACACACCCCTTTGAATAAGCATCGGTATTCAATTTGAATGCTAATATTTTCAGTCGGCCAAATAGAAATATTAGCGTTCAACCTGCGGCATTTTAACGTGGTGGCGGAGCGGCGACGCAAAAGAGCCATTAAAGAGAACAAATGTGATGGAAACGCCTCTCAAGTCTATTACACACGAACCGTTCTCAAGGATTGCATCGTACATCACAACAGTATCATAAGGTTGAGTTTACATTCAATTTTTTTAACAACTGTTCCGATTATAAGTGATTTTAAATGAATCATAATTTGTTGTACACGCGACGCTCTCATCTAGATTTGACAAAGTGTTTAAAAATATGTAAAAATGCTCTATTTACAATTGAATTGAATACGAGGTGAAATTCCAGTCGTTGGCATACTTATACATAAAACTGGACAATTTTCACTGATACATTGGAAACATTACCTATTTTCCGTACATTTGAGTCGAATAGCCATTGATTTTTTTCTATTGGACAGTTGATTTATTGTTTGGGATATCAGGTTAGTCTCCCATTTCACTTTGTTGTGTAGTTTTAGTAAATGAATGCCAACCACTTCAATTTCACCCTGTATTGGTATTTAAGGAAGCCAGCTGCCTTTTCATAGTGCAGAATGTCTTTCTAAGTTTTTATCTAACTTTTTTACTGCAAGTACAAAATGCCTTATCAAAGCCTCATTATAAGCGAGACTTTAAATTGTCTAAGCCTCCTATCCAAATAGAAAAATTAAGATATGCTCAAATGTACAAAGCTGAAAAAAGTGGAGATATAAAAAGGACAAAACGGGCAAAGTTTATTTTCCACACAGGCAAAGTTTGCAAATGGTTTTGATTTCAGATACGTGTCGATGATTGAGAGCGCTTTCAGCTTGGCATCGGCACTACAATTTATGCTGAGTGTTATGGTCCTTTGTTTGATCGGCATCCAGTTTTTATCGGTAGGTGAACCAAAAGTTTTGTAACTATAAGTTTATTTTTATTTTCGAAATTTTCACGACAGACAGTTTGCTAGTAACAATAAATAGACTTTTCTCGTCGTGAGCGAGTCATCGACCTTTATTGTTTGAGGATGTGTTACTGTTTAAAGTGGCTAAGCCTTTTATCCTAAAAAAGTACGGCAAAAGAAAAGTTTTTGCTTAGTCGTCTCTTACATAAATTACTTTTGTTACCGTTCTACTGTAAGTATTTGTTCGGTAGACTTACCAGAGCGCTTTTCGCCGTCACTGGTATGGTCCCTCATAGTCCGCAGTAATAAGCAGTCGATGCTCTCTGAGTAATGCTGTATTTGTCAATTTGAAATAGAAAAAAATAATAATGGGGCCAAAGTAACCTTTTCTGTACGACTTAGCATGCCACTCACGACAAACCGACAAAACTAGAAATCCGTCTTGCACGCTCGCTTTTCTCGGGTGGCATCCTACTCTGGGCTTTTATTTGGCCTGTTTATAATACGCTGACGCTTCGAATAATATAAATGAAGTTCGAATAAATTACGACAAATACATTTTATTGTACAACTGAAAATCTTACTTTCGTATCTGATCAGACTAATTTCACGCTCGTAAATCTAAAACAGAGGAAATTCAACACGTTCCTTTTAAGGGGACAACGAATTGGGTTAATTCGCTTTTTGTTGTCCCCACTTCTTTTAATTTCTTCTAAAACAATCAAGTTAAAACCTTTAACAAAATTTTACGACGGGTCTTGTGATCAGTTTAAATTTTTGCCTTGCACCATGATCCGGAATTAAACTAGGACTATCAATGAACTTACCTCCAAAGTGGGATGATGAGACAAAGTTAGTAATGTGTATATGAAAGTACGTCACGTATTAAAGCCACTGATGATGTCTTCCTTGCTGATATAGCTACGGTGACTGCTGCTGATATAATGGACTTTGCTGATGTGTCCGGATGTTCACGTCCCATACGTTACGTGTCGTCTTTATATGAGTCGCGTCCGACGTAACTATACAGGGTGTACGGAAAAGTATCATTAACCTTTATACCACATACTCTACACATCAAACTGAACAACTTTTAGTATAGGAGCAAACCGCTGTCAGCCCAAAAATAAAATCAGCTGTTCCATACAAAACAGCAGTGCCTATTATGAGACAGCTTTTTTTTGTTCTGACAGATGTGCTCCCATAGTAAAAGTTGTTCAGTTTCATGGGTAGAGTATATGCTTTAAAGGTTAATTATACTTTTCCTTACACCCTGTATAGAATCCCGTACATTGTAGAATGAAAACCCGGGATGAAAAACAATATCCCCAGAACCTCGTTTTGCAAACGCCTCCGTAAAAGTGATGCGACATTTTGACAGGTTGTTAAACTGATTGCATACAAGAAGAAATAGAATTTAATCAGTGAGTTTTCACTGTACGGTACTACCACTACTGTAGTTGCGTCGCCAATTTTGTATTGAATTTTGTACAGCGCTGCTAGTTTTTTGAGAACTTATTTCTGCCATACGAATTAGTGACGTAACTTCAGTAGTAACGTACAGTGAAAACTCATGGTAGGCTCACAGTTTAGTATTTCGGTTCTGTGTTAGGCTTGGACGAATGTGTCACGTATTTCATAAATGTGATGATTGTTTAGATCGAGGAGCCCACAAGCCATCCGATGCAGATGGTGTGGATGGCCATATATTTAACATGCATGCTGATTGAGGTGTTCATTCTGTGCTGGTTTGGAGACGAATTGATTTGGAAGGTACTTGCTTCACATTTTAATACCACATTCATCGAAACGAGATTTCAATAATCAGATCTTTACTCTCTGCTTCCCTGACGATAACCCGAAAAAAAGAAGAGTCTTCAAAATCTGTTTAAAAATGCCAGATGCCAAACATACATAACATAAATCTATACTATTATAAAGCTGTAACAGGAAGTTTGTTTGTACATTGAAGATATTAACAAAAAATAAGTTACGATATGGTTTTTAGGTGTCCCTGATTCCATTTCACTAATTTTTGGATTTTTTGTCTGTCTGTTTGTTTGTTTGTTTGAATGAGTATCACGCAAAAACTACTGAACCGATTTTGATGAAACTTTTTTTGTTTGATAGCTTATGATCTGACTTAAAATCTGGTATATAATTTTTGCGGACGAAGTCGCGGGTTAATGCTCGTAATACATATAGGCATAAGAATAATGATATAGGGTTCTTCTTAATAAATGCTGGCGGTTTTTTGTGGAGTTGATAATACTTTGTGGTTTGTAGTCTTTCAGATACAGAACATTTTTCAATTTGATGATCTGGTGTGGTGGTCTGGAGTGCGATTTTTTAATCTCATTCGCTGAGTTCAGCAGTTGAAAATGTCAAAATTACTAAGGAGATAAGCATCTTTCTACTCCTGATTTAACTTTCAAAAATCATACTCCAGGAGTGCGATTTTTGGAAGTCAAATAAGCAGTAGAAATATGCCTGTCTCCATTCTTTTTCAACTGCTGAGTTCAACGTATGGGATTCAAAAATCGCATTCCTGGTCTGGTCCCCTCAAAAACCTGCAGAATATTTAAAAGGACCCTGTATAATTAAAAACAAACGAATGCTGTTAATCTTATAATTTCTAGAAGTAGGTTAAAAATCAACATTGTACAGGGACATCCCTCTGCAGACTGAAACGGTGAACTCAGAACATCAAACTGAACAACTTTCGTTAAACGCGAAAAAATCTGCTGTTTCATACAAAATTGCTGTACCCTACCTAGACGACCCAAATTTATGGGACAGCTGATTTTTGATTTGAGGTAGGTTTCTTAGTGAAAGTTGTTCAGTTTGATGGTCTGAGTCCACCTTTTCAGTCTGTGGAAGGCGAGAGCTATCCTTTACACCCTGTATAGTTTTCACATAACTCTTGAAATTTTCATAAAATTGAGATTTGACGTAAAAGGCGTGAACTTATCTGGAGCCATCTAATATATTCATGCCATATAAATCAGAGGTTAACGAGAGGTCGCAGGGCAGGTCAAGCAAATCTTTTAGCACTCTAATCTTTATTCTAGTCTAGCCGTTTTCTCGAAGCGCTTAGATTTTCTCTAAATGTTACCGACTCGACGTGTTTACTGGACTTACTTATCGGATATAAATTTAGGTTAGACGTAGATTTTGCGTTATAAAGATTAGACCTCTTAGATTACTTTGCAGCTTTTTTTTTTCAATACCTATTTTCTTAACTTATGAAGGAGCTTATGAAGGGCAACCCTTCACTTAACACTAAAGCGAAAACTCGTTGACTTGTGTATCCTGCCCATGCTAACCAAAAAGAACGATGGAGCTCAGTATTTTAGGGTTAAAACTAACTGATCGGTTTAGAAACACGGAACTGCGCTCCAGAGCTGGCATAGTGGACGTAGGGCGCTCGACAGCTCAGTTAAAGTGGGACTTGGCCGGACATGTCTGTCGCATGGATTCGGAAAGATGGGGCAATATCACCACAGACTGGGTTCCCCTGGATGGTCGCCGGCGTCGAGGTAGACCCAGAAAAAGGTGGAGAGATAACTTGGATGCCTTCTTGGAGAGTTGGTCATTAGTTGCATACAATAGAGAGGATTGGAGAGTAGAAGGGGGGGCATTTGCCCAGCAGTGGGACATTGAACAGGCTACGTAGCAAAAAAACAGCTGTTGCATATGGCGAGTGGGCATTGCACTTTAGTATTGAACAGCAGATTTTTTTTTGCTACGATCGGTTTGCTCCCATAGTAAAAGTTGTTCATTTCGATTTCGATGGGTAAAAGTCCAGAAGTGACTGAGTGCTGTTCATTTACAAACTGATATATCCTACATAACTGTTAGATTTAAGTTTAAAGTAATGTTTTGCTTGCTTTAGTATAGTTACTATTTTATTCCTACATAACATAATATTAAATAATCGTTAATGCTGCTCCTACCCCAATGGGAGACACGCGTGAGAAAATGTTACGTATGCTGCTAATTGTGTAGTCGATTTACTAAAATATTACTGAGACACATATGAAATCTTACTCCGGTACAAACACACACACACAGTCACTGTTAGTCTTGTATTTAAATGAGTTATTTATATATCTATCTAACACATCTAAAAGTGTCTGTCTCGAAGGGCGAAACAAAGAGATTTAAATCAGAATTAAAATGCGACTGTAATGAATATGTACTTAATAATGTAAGCTATTATAAAACTGTAGTAGAAAGTTTGTCTGTACGTTGAAGATATTAACAAAAAAAAGTTACGATATGGTTTTTAGGTGTCCCTGATTCCATATCACCAATTTTTGGATTTTTTGTCTGTCTGTTTGTTTGTTTGTTTGTGTGTTGGTTTGTGTGTTTGTTTGTTTGAACGAGCATCACGCAAAAACTACTGAACCGATTTTGATGAAACTTTTTTTGTTTGATGTCAGATCATAAGATCTGACTTAAAATATGGTATATAATTTGTGCGGACAAAGTCGCGGGTTAACGCTCGTTTAAACTAAAATCTTTTCACAAACTTAAATCGGAATTTTAGAAAATTTAAATATTAATGCCGAAAACCACACAGCTTTAACGCAAAAACAGCTACACAAAAAGATGCTTTATTAAGTATCTTTTATATTGCTCTGTAAATAAAAGAAATAAAGCTCTATGTAAATACAAGTCAATTTAGGTAAAAACTTTATATTTTGCAACTTGTTTAGATCTAACATTAAAATAAGTTTAAAATTGAGCTGCGAGTCGTCATTTTGTGTGTAAACTGCAGAGCCAAAAACTTTATGTATTAAGCAAAGTTGAAAAGTCTGACTTCACAAGCCAAATTTCGTGGAAACAATAATTTATTTGAATCCAACAACCAAGCTAAAAAAAATCGATATTTAATTATAATACAGGGTGTTCACTTTAATGGTCTGAAGCACCCCTTTAAGTAAGTGTCCCATTTAATTTTAAAACCTGTATATTCTCATACTTTGCATCAGTCTTATACGAGGTGTAAAATTAAATGCGGTACATATCAAACGGGGTGCTTCAGACCACCAAACTGAACCCTTTTCATTACGAATAAAATCAAAATCGCGAAAAAAACATCTGCTGTTTCATAGAAAACGTCAATAGCGATAAGCGACTCGACTCGAATAAAAAACCAATCGCCATCCATTATTTAGGCTACAAAAAATATGAAAATGTGCTAGCCTACTAATATTATAAACGCGAAAGCTTGTAAGAATGAATGGATGTTTGTTACTCTTTCACGTAAAAACTACTGAAAGGATTTTATTGACACTTTACAATAATATAGCTTACGAGCGTTAACCCGCGACTTCGTCCGCACAAATTATATACCAGATTTTAAGTCAGATCATAAGCTATCAAACAAAAAAAGTTTCATCAAAATCGGTTCAGTAGTTTTTGCGTGATACTCGTTCAAACAAACAAACAAACACACAAACAAACAGACTCCAAAAATTGGTGAAATGGAATCAGGGACACCTAAAAACCATATCGTAACTTTTTTTTTGTTAATATCTTCAATGTACAGACAAACTTCCTGTTACAGTTTTATAATAGTATCTTATACATCAGTATAACACATAGGCTACAATTTATAAAGATATTTTGTGAATTGTCCATAGACGAAGCGCAGACGAAGTCGCGGGCACCAGCTAGTCATTAATATAATACAATGCATGCATTACAAAAATTAGTTAATATTTTCAGAGCATGGAACTCCGTCAAGCAGCGTTCGATTCCCCGTGGTTAACGATCGATGTTAAGACCACGAAGTTGATCATCATATTGCAGGAGCGATGCAAGCGTCCCCTGAGGGTCACAGCTGGGAAGATATTCACGTTATCGCTCGACTCTTATAGTATTGTGAGTTACCCTGCTTTCTAACAGTAAACTTTGACTATTTATTATAAGGACTAGCCTTGCGGTAGCATTTCCCCTCTGCCATGGTATAAGCTTAATTGATCATGTGCATTTACATTCAATTTTATACCTTATCACTAAACGAGACAGCCTATAATTGCGAAATAATAATTTCGAACTTAGAACGTTTGGGGTTCACACGGGACTTCTTTTCATGATTTTTAACGTTCAAAATTAGAATGTAAAGTTATGGGGAATAAAATCCAAGGTTGCGGATTTCGTGTTACCTCGCCCCCCGCAAAAAGTGGCAGAAATGTTTGTTCGTAGAATTACACGCGTAACTAGTCCCTATATAAGTAGTCAAAGACAGTAAACCATCTCAGTACAGATATAAGTATAAAGGTCCACGCTTGTAAGCTTGCACAAGCAGTCAGCAGAGTATAATGCTCACAGGGTTATAGACCATCAAACTGAATAACTTGAAGCCATAATCGAGAAAAAATAAAAAATTCTGCCGTCCCATATAATACATTTGAGTTGAGTCGGTACTGCAGTTTTTTATGAAACAGCTGTTTTTTTTCGCGTTTTTGAAGCCGTCTGTAAGTTGTTCAGTTTAATGGTCTTAACTCTAAACCTTAAAATTATTACTAGAGTGTTTTGTTACACCCTGTATATATTTCCCGTCAGATATGTTCTAAATATACTGAGTGTAAGGGACAGCCAGCCAAATACTAAAACATTGAATTAAGACCATCAAACGGAACAACATTTACTTTGGAGCCCAACACAGGAAACGCGAAGAAAAATCGGCCGTTTCTTACATTTGAATCTGGTTACCAGCAGATTTTTTTCTACTTTTCCTGAACTGAATTCACCCTATACAGGGTGTAAGGAAAAGTATCATTAACCTTTAAACCACATACTCTACCCATCAAAATGAACAACTTTCACTATAGGAGCAAACCTGTCAGAACGAAAAAAAGTCAGCCATCTCATACATTTGAGTCGTGTCGGTATTGCAGTTAAGTATGGAACAGTATATTGCTCTGACAGGTTTGTTCCCATAGTCATAGTTGTTCAGTTTGATAGAGTATGTGGTTTAAAAGTTAATGATACTTTTCCTTACAACTTGTATAGCATATTTTATTTATAATTACCACATTTCAGTGGCAGTACCCACCCGAACTAAGTATATTCCACTCTGCCTCTAGGTTGACAGTAGCTGTGTAAAATTGAACATTTCAGTTGCGTGTTTTGAGAAAGTAACATTATCTGACCTTCAAATTTTAGCGCCAGTGTCCAAGGTGTGTTACGACTTACGACCGTGAAAAATTTAACATGTTCTCTTGTTTAGACTAGACTTTCATAGGTCACGAAACTCAAATCTGCACCTCGATACAGCCAACAAACTTTATTTGTTTTGTGTTATAAACATAATCATAGATCACAAAAACTAAAGGGAGATGTGAAAAGGGGGCGAGGCCAGTGTCGCAGCAATATGCGCAAAAACGGAAAACATTGCCGCGACAGTAATGATTCAATATATTATGAGGCTGAAAGCCAGACGAGGTATTATATGTAAATAGTTTACAATGCTTGCGTAGTACTAAAGATTATTCGAACGCTAAGTTCTGATACCGCAATGGATAGTGAGCACATTCAAGCTAATAAAATACTTTCTATCGCGTGGTACTGGTGGTAATGTGACACTAGGTTTCGTACTCAGTGCGTTTGTTGGCATCTCTCTAGATCTCTATGAATATAATAGATCGGAAAGTTGCCACCCAGGCTTATTCATAAAGAGGAGACCTGGGCCTTTCAGTGGCTTGTATTATAGCTGATGATGATGATGACGATACCGGTATAAAAGCCCGTAGTAGTCAAGTAACTAATAGCGTCACCCTCTTTGCAGAGGACAGGATGGTACCATCCCTGGCCAGGCCGACTCCTACCATATACTTTTTAGAAACTTACATGTAGCATTGGCTATTCGGTGAAGGAAAACACTCATAAATTGAATTTGCGATAACCTTCCATTTTTGTACAATTCTGCACTTTAAGTTTTCCACAATACAAACGCTTTAGTATAAAATCTTACAATGAACAACAAGAAGTACTGTTTATTCAAAAACAAATATACAGACTAGTGCAAGAATGAAAATTGTTGTACAATAAACATTATGAATTTAACTGCATTGCATTAATTAATCTTCTTTCCAGCTTATCAACTGGTCTTACAAAGCATTTGCAGTCATGAGAAATATGAAGAAATAAATGTGGATTCTACGCTTCAAGTTGTACCCAACGCTGAACAATGTCACGCTTTATAATCTTAGTAATTACTAAGATTATATTGCATATTGCATATTATATTTGTTTATATCAGATCTTAGTTATAGTATAAGTATAGGCACCATTGTTCTGTCTGCGACAGACTTTGGAAGGGCACTGGTGTCAATTACCAATTTTCAGATTAGCACTTTAAGTACGTAGCTTAATTAAATTTTGCCATACTCAGTGATGTCTTTGAACTTTCATAAAAACTTTTAATAATGGTCAAGACATTTTTCTGTCGAGTTGATAGCACATATTTGAGTTTGACTTGCCATTGCGGTGTAGAGATTTGCCAACCATCAGTGAACGCAAATTGTCTGTATTTGCGTCTGTGCATCAATCAAAGCGGAGATGGGCGGAGTGGAGAAGAGCAGAGATGCGCGGCTTGGGTTTCCCCACTGATGCTGAGCAGAGCGGAGATGTGTGCTGGCTAGTTGACAAGCGACAAACGGCACCGCTCGCATCACCATTATAATGCGAAATCTCTTCTCCGCTCCGCTAGAACCGTATCCTCAGAAGCAAAGCAGAGAGGAGGATGGGTAAATATCGAAATCCTGATGGTTGTTCACAAAACTTTGCAATGTTATGCAAATTATTGCATAACCTGTGGCGACAAGTTCCACGCCTACTTTGCACTTCTAACCCCTTTTATAATATTCTGTGGTTCTTTACGTCATTCGGGAAGGCTCTCTACGTGCACGAATGCCACGGACAAGATGTTGAAAGTGCATTGCTCATTCAAAGGCATGACCGGCCGTTTATTATATTATCACTGAACAACACACATACATTTTTTATTTTTTCTACATTTATGAACTTACGACAATATTTCTGGTGGTTAGTGGCCAGCAACATTGCTTATAACTACGCCATCGTATGTAATTTAAAACTTTTACTATAGCATTCAAACAAATCGTCTGTGACGTGTCAAGTCAAACAAGATTTGTCAGAGAAAACAAATCATTTCTATTTCAGAAAGCCTGCGAACTTTGACCTAACCTTCCAACACTTACTCAGTAATGAAATATGTGACCGTGTTGTATTTTATAATATAATAGTGTTCTTATCTTAACTTTCTCAGACATGACAAGAAAACCTTGGATACCTATTCGCTTCTTGTTCTGAAAAGAAAGTTAAATAAAAGATAAAAATAAAACAAAACACATACTACACTTCCAAATAAGATTCTATATACAAGCTTTACTAATAGAATAAAACAAATTTTTGTTCGCCGAATATGATTTCACATTTGTAATCGATATTTCGGCAAACAAAAGAATTGCGAATTGATTACATTCCTATGCAAATTGACGACGCTCGCTGCTCGCCTGCCCGTGACGTAGGTTGGAGCACCCAATAAATTTCATCGGCCCTTATAGGAAATTCCTTCTGTTTCATTTTACGGCTAATTTAAGCCCATCTGTAACATTTAATTATTGGTAATTTATTTATGTTTAATTATTTTCAGAATAGAAATGGATTTGTTGTTTGATCTGCTTTCTTCTTCTTCTATCGAGTCGATGGCATTATGTCATTCTAAATCTTTCTAACCCAGTATTTCGCCACACGGATAGCATTGTCGGCAGCGTCCATAAGTTCCGTTCGCGTGCAGATGTCCGCGCAGTATACGTGATGGGCCATGAGTCTCAGGAGTAACACCGCATTTTCACCTAAGGTCCGACCTGTCTATGTGACCCCACTTGAACAGATTGTCTTCATCTGCTTATACAATCGACGTCAAAAATTAGGACCTTTTGAAAAATCAACTTCAAACTACTTTGAAACATATTTGACTTTTGTCAAATATGTTTCAAAGTAGACTTTTGTCTAGGTATAACTTTGAAGTATCATTTACTTTTAGGAAAAAATAAGTTCATTTTGGTTTTTTAACCAGGAAAAGGAAAAAAAATGTTTTTTTGTGTTTACGTGCAAGTTTACTTACACAAGAAAAACGTCAAAAACATCTTCTAAAAATAACAGTAGGTATCTAGTGTTACCTCTCCTTGCCCTTATTACTGCCATTGCGGTCTTGCACGGACCTAACAAAGTGTTATGACGCCTTGTTGAGGTATGTCGTCCTATTCAGCAGCGATGGCATCAAGGAGGTCTTGGGGGTGGCAAAGGCATGATTACGGACCCAAACTCATTGTTCCAGATCGTCCCAAAGGTGTTCAATCAGATTCAGGTCTGAACTTCTCGCTGGCCAACGCTTATCAGGGTCCCAACTGTTTGTGAATGGGTACTCGTTTCTTGCATAAATGTGAAGCCCTGCCTAACAAAACTTACATATGGGGCCACAATGTTCATCCAGGACCTCGGCAATGTACTGAGGAGCAATCGACGACCCTTTACCACGAGCACTTCCAGTCCTGAAAAACGACACGAGTTCTGTTTTGCCATCGATGGAGTCGCCTCTATACGTTTTAGCTAAAACCACAGAGTAATATGAAAAGCGTGGCGTCATCTATTAGTGATTTGCGGAAATGTTCCTATAGTAATAAAGTTTAGTACTCTGTGACAGTAGCAACGAGTCGACTTGAAAATACTATAAAATAGTATTGTTATTTTAAATAAACGCACTGTTTAAAAATTGAATTGGATTGATTACAAAATGTTTATTAATTATATAGACTATATTTTTATTTCCATGAACGAAATTATCGTCGTCATCAGAACCATTTTTATTTTAACCCGACGTTTTTTAGTATTGTAGCCTAATTCCGTATAGCTGATGTATTATCGGGGACTTTTCCGTCTTCCGTCTGAAAAAAATCACGTAATTTCGCGCAAAATTTATACTATTCATTTTGGTCTTTTCATCAATAGGGCGGGGCTAGAAAGCGCTTTTATTTTTTAGTATGCAAGCAAAAATGAGCCTAGTTGTGGTCAGGCGGAAAAGTCTGCCATAGTACAAAGGCTTTATTGAACGGAGGTATATTGAATTGATATAAAAATTCGGACAAAAAGAAGCGCTAATGGAACCACTTCAGTGTCTATCTGTCACAGCCAATTTATTCCGAAACTATTCAACCAAGACACTCGTTCCTTTTTCCTACAAAAATAGAAAACGAGGTGGCGCTGCGGCCTAATACCTAACAATTTTATCTGCAATAGTCCATTTGATGAAAACTGTTAAAAGAGCTGTGTGCGTTCTGTGATAGATTCTTTCACACATCAAATCGAACAACGAAAATAAAAAAATGAGAGTTTACCTGCTCAGTTTGATGGTCTGAACCACCCATAACAATTTGGAAAGTGTTTATAAATCACCCAGTGTAATGGTATCTATCACAGAACATTATAAAAGGAGTTAGAAGTACAAAGTAGGCGTGGAACGTGTGCCACACGTTTATATGCAATGATTTGCATAGCACCGTAAGGCGCGAGGCGTGCTGCGAGTGAGAGATTGTAGCAGCGCGTGAGTGGGAAGACAAGTGGCGACACAGTCGTCTCCGAAACAAATCCGCATTGGGCACGCGTGGTGGACTGAGGCCCACACATCCTCAATGGGGATAGGCCTGTCCCCTACAGTGGGATGTATAATGATGATTGGCAGAAATAAAACGACTTCTCGCAAAGGGCAATTGCTTACATCACTTAAACGTCTAAACTGCTGCTAAATTACAACAACTACAGTCCAAGGCAGACAATTCGAAGTTTCACGCAACTTTGCGCTAATGAATGAAGACTTCGCGAACTAATTTGCCACTATACCACAATGGCGGCTCCCTTTAGACCGCGCAATATTAATAACGTCATACACAATGCGATTGTTACAAGTTGTTGATGGTGTCATTGGGGGGAATTAAACTACGTTTAGTGCTGGGTGTAGTAGGCCTTATGGGACCCATCCTCTTTATTTTTACCAATTATCCATTAATAAAATAGGGAAAATGGAAAAAGAAGAAATATACAGAGAAAAAATTACAACAATGTTTCGCCGATGGAATACTCTCAGGTGCTTGTTTTTACCCAATGGACGGGACACATTTCTCGCAGAACCGATGGCCGATGAGGTCGAAGAGTTCTCGAGTGGTGACCGCGTACCGGAAAGCGCAGCGCGAGTAAGCCCCACACAAGATGGATCGGCGACCTGGTGAAGGTGTTGGATACGGGCAGCGCAGGACTGGTCGTTGTGGCAATGCATGGGGGAGGCCTATGCCCAGCAGTGAACTCAGTCTATCGGCTGAGATGATGACGATGATGCCAAACTTTCATAGGGTTCATTGTTGTCATAATATAATAGTTTATGGAAAGTATTACGTTTTATTTTGTGTTATACCGCATTCTCTACAGCTAGATTTTTCGACGCGGTGGTTATTTTTGGAATAAAAACCTACATTTAGTAAGTGTCTAACATGTTCCTACATTGTTTGTTCCATTGCCATAAAATGCAGCTTTGTATGAAACATCAATTTTTTTTTGTTCATTTTAGCTCCATAGTGATAATGATGAATAGTTGTTCAGTTTGATAGTCTAAGCCAGTCCTTTAAAAATTACTTACTGTAAAGTGTTTTGTTACACCCTGTATGTCAAATCCGTTTTTAATTAAGTTTACGTAATTCCCCATAGCAGCTCGCCTCAGCTCGTCATACTAGTTATTCTGTGAACGATCTCAAAAGGAACTTCATGCATTGGAGACACGGAGCTGAGGTCACATAACTTCGCTCTAATGAATGAGAAGTTCACGCTTGTCGCTCAGCGATGAAGCTCTTTGCGACTAATGAAATTGCGACTCCCAAATGCGAAGTGGATTACACCAGCTTTAAGTTGTTAGACTCTCAACGTAAATTCATTCTAAATTCCTTTAAAAATGTAAGAATTAGGCTTTAAATTTGAATGCAGCTCATCGATGGTAAATTATCAGGCTGTTTGGCTACAGGCCAGCTGACATTTACCAACCGTATTAAGGACACAAATGCTCTCCCGAAGGCTGCACGGCACGTGATTCTGAGCTGAATTTTATAGAACGGTAAGGTGAAAAGTTTTGTTACAGCAGTGCTAAAGTACTGAAACTGCTTTACATATGTTAAGTTCTTTTATTTGTCTTAGTAAGATATTCTGGTGAAAATGTTAATCTACCACCTGTGAATATGTCTGCGCTTGTCTGAGTTGACTAATCTGAATGAAATAGATTTATAAAACTTGGTTGCCCAATCCCGTTTCACCTACAAAACTGGTAAATTTGAATTTGAATGTTATAAGAAATCCCACGTTAGAAAAGAATAATTTTCAATTCCTTGGGAAGTATGATATTCGTTCTATTTTGTGTATAATTTTAGTTATCATTGTATTTGTTCTTTGATCATACTCATTCGTTAGTTATGAAACGATTTGAAACGATTACAGTTCGTCACGTGGACAATGTCTTTTCTGACATAGGATGTGTGTATCCAGGTTTAGCCAGAAGTGAAATAAATTTGAATTTACTAGTAGTGATTGAGTTGGAGGACTAGAGTCAGAATTAGGTACAAAGAATTTGAATCAAATATTAAATGAAAACACCTACAGTCGTCGTACTATGAGTACTGTAGGTATTTTTATTAGAAATTCAGTACATAATTTTATATATTAGGTAATGAAAGACGTGCGACCGATACCATGATTATATCGTAGACCACATTGCAATGGTGGAAATATGTAGTTGAGATCACGTCATTTCATTCAAAATTAGAAACCCCAATGATAAACATTAATTGGAGCTATTCAAAATCCATCTTAGGCCGGATTCGACCAAACTTTATAGAAGAGTAACTATACAAGGAACAATTTTACTCCTAGTGCTTACTCCGAAATAACTTCATTTGTCTCCTACCACACTAAACCCATACTAAAAGAACGAATGTATAATCCACCTAAAGAAAGAGATCATTGTATCCGTACTTATTGCAATGTGAGGTTAATACAGTTTTAATTTGTAAGGTTTAATGGATACATTTTAATAATCTTGTTTTGATACTAAGTAGGGGGTGGGTTGACATCGGGTTCAGTAAATTTTAAATTTTACCACCAATTTTTTAAAACCAATTATTAAATACATTGAAAAAAAAAACCTATTTTGAAACCATGATAATTCGATTCTGCTCTCGATTCTAAACAAACTACTTTCTAGTTTTGCGTTAATTCATTAACACGTTGTATATTATCAATACCTGGTAATACTAATGTCCTGTTGTCTCTCTCGTCTGCACGACGGGGTGCTTCAAATACGCCGCATCCAAAATCTGGAATAATCTCCCTCCTCCAGTTCGTGAAGCTTTAAATTTATGTTTACCTAGTTTTCGCAAAAAATGTCGCGAATGGATACAGAAAGAACAATTAACTGCGGCTGGCATTCCTCCTTAGGTTGTTGTACAGGCAAATTATAATGTTTTTTTTTTTTTTTTTTTTTGTTTTGTTTTGTATTCAAACATTTAAATGTTATTTAGATAAGTACGTGTATTATATTTATATCCCTTTCTCAATTTTATATTTTTTATTGTACATTTTTATTTTTATATCATGTAGAAAGCGATTTAGCTCTAAGTTGGCTAGGACAGTATAACAGCGGTAGCCGGTACTCCCTCCCGTCTGCCATGCTGAGTCCTTGGCCTTTTTGTCATCATATGCAATTTTTCTTTTCTTTTAACTGTGATACATGTTCATGTTGTAATGCTTATGATACAAATAAACGATTTTTAATTTAATTTAATTTAATGGGTCAATGCACACATGTGTGCCAACCGCGTCCCCTTTATTGTCCTAGTCTAACCCATCGCTATTACTACAAGAGTAAGCGGGTGCTTTGAGCAGCAAGAAGTCTTGAAGTTACTCATCAGAATTGCTAGGGTATAAAGAACGGACCCGTCCACACCACTTCGCACGTCCTTACATTTTAAGGAGCGTAAAATTTATCTAGTTGAAATAATCGCGGCCAAACGGCCAAGTCGGGCCATTATGTCTGGCCAGCCGCCAGCCACGGGCTCTTCCGGCTGGCAAGCTAACTGCCAACCCTTATGTATGTTTTAAACGAAAAAACAACATAATTAGAGGTCCTTTATAAACTGCAGTTCTTGAATAAAAATTGCGTGACTTGTGAAGTTTTGTGTTGTGGTTTCAAACTATTACTGTTTGTATAATTTTTTTTAAATGGGCTGCCATCTTGGTTATGATGATTTAGCCAATGTCCAGTTTATTTAGCAAGAGCGCTTGACATTGTACGGTAGTTAATGTATTTTGGTGACTTCAAGGATTGTTTTTCGAAAAGAACACTATCTTGCACCACAGGAGCTTCGTTGTAGGCCCGGGACGGGGCAACCAACAATCAACGAGTGACGTGACTACCCAATAGCAGACTTTTAAGAGAAGAGATCTAAAAGTTTAGTAAAGTAAGTTTTCGACGTAGGTTAGTTTTCAATACGTCGTCGTGTCGATGCAATGCCAGAAAATTCGTATTCTAACTACTGAAACTGCGACACTTAAATCGTGTGTTTCGATTTTAAACTTACATTAATATTTTAAACTTGAGTTTACCCGCGACTTCGTCTGCACAAATTATTCACCAAATTTTAAGTCAAATTATAAGCTATCAAACAAAAAAGTTTCATCGAAATCGGTTCAGTAGTTTTTGTGTGATGCTGTTACAAACAAACAAACATTTACAGTTTTATGCGTGCGCGCCCTGGTCTCTGCCTACCCCACTGGGAAAGAGACTTCACGTTATAGATAGATACATGGGAAAGTGTGTCTGTCTATCTGTTTACGTTTGTAACCTTTTCACGGCTGAACCAGTGAATCGATGAAGCCTGAAGAAAGCGGCCACACACAAGATTTCGGTAGGCTATAGCGTATAATTATTAATATGTATATGTATATTGGTTAGGCTATAGAGTATAGACCGAAGGCGAAGAATTTTCGCTGAGCGTTAAGCTTTCTAATATATTTACAGCTTAGTTCATTCATTCCTTATGATAAATTGTTAAAATCCTCAATCACTTAAAATGATTTGATTTAATGAAACAGAGTTTTTTTTAATTTAAATTATGCGTTATCAAGATTCTTAGAACGGTGGAAACAATAATTTTTTTTAATTAAATCAATAATTATAAACTCGGTAAATTCGCCTCAATTTTATCGCTATTATACATATCAGTAACTGAATTTTATGTACCAACTGATATTGAATGTTCGTGACGTGGCAATTCAAGTTATAAAATTATTATGGCTCTCAGAAATTACCTTTGCACACCTTAAGTGATCTATTCGCTCAGTTACGGCAACTGACAGATGCTAATATAGTAAAAATGTAATTCAGATATCTCTCAAAGTACCTATAGCTATCTATGTGAAGTTTCAAAGCATTTTTACGGGCTCGAATTTCATCTCAACATCTTTATTGGTTGTCTATTTTTAAGTAAATATATGTCCAAAACATTGATAGCTTATATTCATAGGATAAACAATTTAATTAATTTATTTATTTTATTTTTTTATTTCAGGAAAACAAACGGACTAATTACAGAATATGGTACCAATATATGCAAATTAATAGTCAAAAGGTAATATGTTGTATGCTGTTGAAGAATTGCCATTTTCCCGTCGCTTAGATTTGTAGCCGTTGCCTTTCTCATTTCAGCTTCCTCTCTACTTAGTATTTGTTTTGTGGTTAGTGGTTTTACTCATCTTCTGTCGAGGCGATAAAATTGTTTGACTTATCATTGTGTTGAAGATCAGCGCCATTTTTACCAGCAAGAATTTTATAATTTGGGCTGAACATTGCCGAAGGATATTTTGTTTTATGTATTAGAAGTCTG
Source organism: Agonopterix arenella (assembly GCA_927399405.1). NCBI lineage: Eukaryota > Metazoa > Arthropoda > Insecta > Lepidoptera > Depressariidae > Agonopterix > Agonopterix arenella. The sequence continues at coordinate 10,170,067 of OV656706.1, read as the reverse complement.
TCAGTATTATTTCTTCAAGAATCTGTATTTCTTTATAACATTTTTTGCTTGTTCACAAAAAAAATCTATCTTCATTCTTCTTATAAAAAAAAAATTTCTTCCTTCTTCAAAAAAAAAGTTGATCTTTCTTTTATCTTCTTTCTTCGTGTCTTCTTCATTTTATATTCAAATAATCTCCATTAAATTTTTTCCATGTTCCATCTGACCAGCACTGCCCAAAGGCAGCCCTGGCAGGGTCGCCATGCGGTGTGGGACTTCAGACTTCAAAATAGGCTTGCTGTTCAGACGTATAATGCGCGAATACACTCATAAACAATCACTTATATCTAACTTAGGGCTATGTGTGTGGCGGGCTATGCACACACTACAGTAGAGTAGAATGGCCACCCCTATGAAGCAGTGATGAAGTCGTCTCAATATTGCGAACGGTTCCCAATATCCTCGGATTTGGATCTGCGCCAGTTAACATTACTTATTCCGATAAATTCCCGATTAATATCATATGACTTGGCCGCCACCTGTCGCCAGATAATCTCTATAACGGTTACCATATTCATAAGAGAGATAACAATGTTATAAGTGGTATCCACATAAATACGGGTCACTGCGTGGGTACTGATAGTTTTCCTAGTAAATTAATAGACTACTTAAGTTTAATGTTATAAGGTTTAGATTGTAATAAACATGGCCATTTGAGTTGCTGATTAATGTTATTCAGTCTGGAAAGTTTACAGTTTAATTCTCACTAATTATTCGAATGAATAGTCTGTAAATAAACGTTATTTTTTCTTGTTAAAAGGTCAATCAATCAGTCTTTTATTAAAACTAAGTATTAGTTTGGAGCTAAAAACAATCCAGCTCTTTGTTTCATGGAAATCGTAAAAAAATAAGATTGAATTTGAAAATTCGGAGGTTTTAGATGGATGTTTATTAATCAAGCATGCTCACATCTTGCTCGATTAATTTTGATCAAAAGAAGCATAATACCACACCACCAACCATATTTTTCATCTTACCACAATACGCCATTCTTGCAGAAGTCGTACGAGGCGACTAAGGGAAAGGGTTTCTTTTGCAGTTGTTCAGTGGGCGAAAGGCTACCTATAGCTACTTGATATATGTCATTGCATCCAGAGGCCTGTAGGCCCTGGATCTGTGCTCTACGTTTACGTTGAGCGTCACGCGACTCAATCTAGGCCTAAATATCCTAAAAGAGATCATTGCCACAACTGCATGCTTAAATTAATAATCTCTAGTCGATAGGAAAGTATATTACCACCCCGATAGGGACTACGGTCACGGCATTATCACCTAGGATGCGAATTACAAACTCATGACTAAAACGTTACAGGCAAAGGCTTCTTCTTCTCTTCCTGTCATCTCTGTGTAGGGTACCTAATATACCCTATGAAAGGTAGCTCTGATAACAGCTCTCTACCGCTTACAATCTTGGACAGCGCGCTGTAGTTATATTAAGAGTTTTGGCCTCTACTTCTACAGAGCGGCGGCAGGTTATTTTCAGGCGGAATTTCTTTCGTTTGCCTGGTGGTTGCCACTTTAAAACTGTCTTGAAAGTTTCATCATCTGGCCTCCTTAATACATGGCCTAGCTACTGCCTCTATCCGTTGTTCACCCGTCTAACTCCATAGCTCATAGTTTGAGATAATGAGCCTCCTTTTGTCAGGCAGAGGCCTACCCAAATAATTTTAATCGTGAAGAATTTTCCTAAATTAAATATCATCCAAATCTGAAAATCCTCACGATTTTCAGATTTGGATGAACTTTACTAAGAATTTACTACATAACATAAATAACAACAACAGGTTCACTAAGATGACCTAAAGCCACGGCACAAATTTCACGGACGTAAATTAATAGGGTGATGATTGAAGGACATTTCGCTCACGCGATAATCTGTCACAACCCAAACTTATCGTTCAATTTCTGAACTTAATGTTATTTCAGCAGTTTACGTGAGGCGTAATGAGATGGAAGATTAGAACCGCTTGTCGGAATTACCGTAGAGAGAAGAAGGCGTAGAGGTCAGTATGTTTTATCCTATTCACTCAATTAGAGATACATGAAGCAAATTGGATGCAGTTAAAACAGGAGATCACTACTTTACCCCGTCAAGCCCTTAAACAGGGAATTGAAATTGATATCATTAGCATCCTTTTAAACTAAGAGTCTACCCATTGAACTGAACAACATTTACTATGGCAGCAAACCAATCGGAGCAAAAAAAATCAGCTGTTGCCTACATTTAAGTAGTGAACTCGCGCGTCGTCATTGCAGTTTAGTATGGAACAGCAGATTTTTTATTTGCTCCGATCGGTTTGCTCCCATAGTAAAAGTTGTTCAGATCGATGGGTAGACTCTTAGTTTAAAATGATGCTAAATGATATCAATTTCACCCTGTATATGGATTTTTGTCTGAAATAAATGCGTCTTAAGGTTAATTTATATGCCGGACTCGATACATAAACAATCTTTATTGGGCTTTATCGGGCATTCCGCTGGGGTCTGACTAGGTATTGCAGTCCTTATTGACTCAACCATATTGTTGTTCCGAAGCTGGACATGTGTCAAATCAGGCCGCTCAAATTTTATGCTATGTTGTAGAGTTTTTGACCGCATTTTCTCTACAGCGAGCGACAACATGTCCGACGCGGTGGTAGCTTCAAAAAAAAGATTTGACGTTTAATGAGTGTGCTTCAAGCTCGTATGCTGAATAAATTATGTTGTTGCAGAAACGCACATTAATATTAATCCTCCATCTAATCTCTTGCTGTTACTTTTTGTTTTGTTGACGTAGTAAAAGCTAGCAAGAGATTTAATGGAGGATTAACCCTAAGGCTGCGTTTCCACCAGAGATGTGCGAGGTAGCGAGGTGGAGAGCGAGGAAAAAATCGACCAATGAGAGTGCTTCAATTGCCCAATGACGTGATCGAGCGAGCGCGCTATTGGCGGATTGTTTCCTCGCTCACCGCCTCGCTACCTCGCACATCTCTGGTGGAAAAGCACCCTTATGAGCGTTTCTGCAACTGAGTGTTAGACTTTTTTATATAAATTGTCTATCTCTAACTTCATATCGTTATATCATACGTGGTTACACTAACGTTCTGTCTACTAGCATAAGCGAAAATCCTAGGTCTATGGGAATTACACAGTTTGCCTTGAGAACTTCACCGGTGAACAGATTCTCCATGTACGAGTTTATACTCGTAAATTAGTTCAGTGCAGACTTTTACGAAGCTATCTTGAACAATTAGATTGTCTTGTCTAGTCAGTCTGTGAACCTTTCCAATTGCTTTGTCTTTCTAAGAAATAATTTCATTTTTGATTCAATAAAATGCTGGTATCTTTTTCTAACTTAAATATCTAATTTTTATATTTTCATTTTGATCTTCATTTTCTTAATTGAAATAGTTATTATACTTGTTATAGTTACAAGGGTTTATTGCAAATATTCCATTAATTTGTTATACAATTTAAGCTTACAATTTATTTAAACGATACTGTTGTCTGAATATTTCCATTCAAAAGCTAAATTAGAAAAGCCATAAAATGTTCAAGGTATTCAAATTATTCACGAACTAAAAGTAAAAGAGTTTGTCTATAGATACAACTGATTGGCAGCGCGGTGTTACGTGATCCAACAAATGCATATTTACTTTCTATTTTCTCTCAGTAAACAACGCTGTATTTTTATGAGACTATTTCAACACTGGCGTCGTGTGATAGACGGTATACATAGACTAAGATCCCATGGAATATTTTCTACAGTATTTGTTTAGATAATGATACATATTGTTACGAGCGACGGGTTTCGGGATTGGAGTGAAACGCTAAGTCCAATTTTTTACAGAGTTTATTGGGTTACACACTTACACACGGTCCGAAGCTTGTTGACAAACCGGCCGAATTTTTGAATGGCTTTCTATACCTGCGTCATTTCCCAGCATCCGTGACAATATTGTGACAGTGCCAATGCCGTAATTTAAGGATCCTAAAAACATTTGTATACAGGGTCTAAATTAACATACATAAAGGGGTGACCATCAAGGGGTGGCTTCAGACAATCAAACTGAACAACTTTTATTATGGGACCAACTGCGAAATAGCAAAAAAAATCAGCTGTTCCATAGAAAATATCAATGGCTACTCGACAAAAATAAAGCTGATATTTTTTTCGCTATTTCAAAGTTGGCCTCATAGTAAAAATTTTTCAGTATGATAGTCTGAAGCACCCCTTTAAGTACGTAAAACTTTTAAGTTGTATATCATAGCAGTACACCATTAGCCTGTATAGCATTTTAGTTAGCCGATTGTAAAAATGTTATACCTGTTGTACTATTTTATTACGTTTCATATATTGCAAGTATTATCAAAATGTGACAACCCTACGTTGTGACCATCATTATGCAGGCACTTTAAAACGATGACCTTACCACTGGAATATGCAGGGTGTAAGTGACAGCCTAGCAAATACTGAAACTGTGAACTCAGACCATCAAACTGAACAACTTTCATTATGGAGCCTACCACAGGAAACGCGAAAAAAATCAGCTGTCCCATACAAAACTGCTGTACCTACTAAAATGTATGGGACAGCTGATTTTTTTTTTGCGTTTCCTGAGGTAGGCTCCATAGCAAAAGTTGTTCAGTTTGATGGTCTGAGTTTACCGTTTCAGTATTTGCTAGGCTGTCACTTACACCCTGTTTTAGGCAATGATTGCCTAAACAAATACTTTAGAAAACTTGCTGTGGGATCTTGCCATAACACCGAGACGTATACAATAATTTTACCGCGTTATGTGAACTAGCCTTAAGGGTTTACATTCGTGGTCGTAGCGTCGTACTAATTTAGCCGGTGTGTCCAGATGCGAGCCTCTAAAGAGATGCAATATTCGCTGGCTAATCGCCAAACTGGCTGCGACCTCCACTCTAAACTTACTGACCAATTTCGCTTTTTTTACGGCCTACCATGCTCTGTGTTCGAATTGTTTTACTGCAGATATTGTACTCGTATCTACAATGCTCTCTTTTTTGTTGCTACGCTCGCTCGTAACATGCTACGACGTAGCAATGTGCTACGGCGTAGTAGTCGTGCAATGTGTGAATGTTATAGTTTGGTACAAAAACATTTTTAAAAGAAAATCTAGAGTAGTGGTTTTAGTAATACATCAACGTCTGTATTGTTTAGTACAAGATCAAGTTTTCAACACGTTACGAAGCGGTGTATCTAAAATCGAAATAATTTTGTATTTTTTCTTAGTCCTTTCCTTCATGCAATCATAAATTATGTATGGAATTTTAAAAGTATCATATTTTTGTGAATTGTTATCTATTCACGATAGGTAGTAAATACACCCATTCTCATTAAGTGACGCATTTTAATATACAGGGTGTAAGGAAAAGTATCATTAACCTTTAAACCACATACTCTAGGTCCCATCAAACTGATCAATTTTTTATTTTACTATGATTTACTATGGGAGTAAACCGTCAAAACAAAGAAAAAATCTGCTGTCCCATTCGTTGGAATCGAGTAGATGTTGCAGTTTAGTATGGGACAGCTGATTTTTTTTCGTTCTGACAGGTTTGCTGTCATAGTAAAAATTGTTCAGTTTGATGGTATGCAGTATGTGTTTTAAAGGTTAATGATACTTTTCCTTACACCCTGTATACCCTGTATTCACGAACTTGTATTTTTATTTACTTTTAAATAATATATCCATAGTAGTTGAAGTAAATACAATTCATTAAATATAGAATGTCCTTTTGTCTATACTAATATTCAGTAAGACTGCCTATTTCGGTCAGCTTTCCATTCTGAGTTATTCAACTTCCCATTCGACTACGAAGACACTCATTATTGCCACTATACAGGGTGAAATTGATATCATTGGCATCCTTTTAAACTAAGAGTGTACCGATCAAACTGAACAACTTTCACTATGGGAGCAAACAGATCGGAGCAAAAAAAAAATCTGCTGTTGCATACATTTGAGTCGCGAACTCGCGCGTCGATATTGCAGTTTAGTATGGAACAGCAGATTTTTTATTTGCTCCGATCGGTTTGCTCCCATAGTAAAAGTTGTTCAGTATGATGGGTAGACTCTTAGTTTAAAAGGATACTAATGATATCAATTTCACCCTGTATACATATATAAGGTCGAACAAAACTAGCTGAAACTATTTTAAAGGGATGATCAGAACATCAAACTGAACAACTTTCTCTATGGGACCAATATCGAAATCGCGAAAAAAAAATCTGCTGTTCCATACAAACGTATTCGACCTAAATGTACGGGACAGCAGATTTTTTTTCGCGATTTCGATATTGGTCCCATAGAGAAGGTTGTTCAGTTTGATGGTCTGATCATCCCCTTAAAATAGTTTCACCTAATTTTGTTGGACCTTATATATTGCCACCTGCCAATAGGCATAGACCTCTATTCACCAGCAATCGAACACCTCGATCTTCCATTCAACAATCAATACAGCCGGCGTGTATTTTGTCATTGCCATACGCGGTCTGACCTGGCTGCATGCCAAGTCGTTACGAGCGTGCGATCGCGGCGAATTCGCAGCAGGATCCCACCGGACCGTGGTCTCGTACCACCAGAGTACTTTAATGGAGACATATTGCCATCGTAGAGGAAAATTATTGAATTGTTCATGAAGGTAATATATAGTATAATTCGGTATTCTATAGAACACCTTTACTTGGCATACTACACAACAAAATAAAATAAATAAAAATAAATAAATATCGTGAACATTGTCACAAATTATCTAGTCAAATTTAAAGTACCAGAGTCTAGCCTGTAGGACTCGCATGCCACCCCCGAGAAAACGACAAAAATCGACATGTGTCTCCATCTTTATTATTTTACGTACGCCAAAAAGAGTGCACACGACGTTTTTCTCGTTTAAACGCTTTGTCGTGGGTGGCATGCTAGCCGTACTGGACTTGTATTATGATGACTAGACAATGATCATCATCATCTCAGCCGATGGAAGTCCAGTGCTGGACATACATATACAGGGTGAAATTGATATGATTAGCATCCTTTTAAACTAAGAGTCTACCCAACAAACTGAACAACTTTTACTATGGGAGCAATTCAATCGGAGCAAAAAGAAATCAGGTGTTGCATACATTTGAGTCGAGTAGGCATTGCAGTTTAGTATGGAACAGCAGATTTTTTTTTTGCTCTGATCTGTTTGCTGGCATAGTAAAAGTTTTTCAGTTTGATGGGTAGACTCTTAGTTGAAAAGGATGCTAATGATATCAATTTCAACCTGTATATAAGGTCTAACAAAATTAGGTGAAACTATTTTAAGGGGATGATCAGACCATCAAACTGAACCACTTTCTCTATGGGACCAATAACGAAATCGCGAAAAAAAAAACTGCTGTCCCATACATTTAGGTCGAGTACGTTTGTAAGGAACAGCCGATTTTTTTTTCGCGATTTCGATATTGGTCCCATAGAGAAAGTTGTTCAGTATGATGGTCTGATCATCCCCTTAAAATAGTTTCAGCTAGTTTTGTTAGACCTTATATACGTATTCTATATCGTTGTCTAGTGGACTTTTGTTTTACTTGTTTTACCTTTTATTTGGACAATACCTTATCCAACGACACCTCATTCGATTTATTAAAAACAACAGGATTTTTTCCAACCCCCATTTCGTTGCATGGAAAAAAAATAGTTTCTTCATATTTATATTATGTTTGTGCCGTTGTTGTATGGTTTCCATAATAAACAGCCAAATAGTGCTTGCTTGGTATCATTACAATGTATGTGCCTGTGAGCGTTATTTTTTTTTTTTTTATTTATTGTATGAGTGTTTATAATCTTTATAATTACGTTTATTATTATTGACAGAGCTTTGTCGTAATGCGACTATGGTGGTCTATTGTTACTGGCTGCTAATATTTGTTGTTGTTGTTTTGGCGACGGGCTCACTCCCCGTCACACTGGGCAGAGTTTCGGTACTATAGTGAAACGTGGATGTTCGGAGGTTTCAGCATTATCTCTGACTACCCCCTCGGGGAATATAGTCGTGAGCATATGCTATACTGTAATTATTTAAATTATTTGATGACTGTAAGACTGATTAGTACCCCTTTGGTATTTATGTAGATTGCTTATCTACTGACAGCAATGTCTTCATTATTGAAGATAGATAACGTTATAAATAGTTAAAGATTATACAGGGAGTAAACTTTAATGCATAACATAGTTAAGGGGGTGTTTCAGACCACCAAACAGAACAACTTTTGTTATAGGACAAAAACATCGAAATCGCAAAAAAACAGCAATTCCATAGAGAACGACAATGGGAACTCGCTCTTATGGAACACCAGATTTTTTTTGTCGCGAAAAGCCAATGCCAAAAAATAGCGCCTTTTTTTCGTATCGCCTATTTTTTTGCGCGGCCATCAATCAATCTTGAATATTATAATTCAGAATAAAGTTAAAAACAAAACTTGTTAACCAAGTATATCTCTAAACTCAGTCCGAACGGAGGTATAAAGCCTTGAAGTAAATATAGTGAATATATTTTCAACTTTAATCCTTTATATCTCCGTATCTCCTGTATATACATGTAATAACAAGTTTTGTTAGTTACTTTATTTTTAACTAAAATATTCAAGTTTAGTTGATGGCTGCGCCAAAAAAAGCTAAAAATAAGGCGCCACCTTACATACAAAAACCAGCATTGTCTTTTATACCCTGTATTATTGCTCTTTACTTTTATAATCTAGAACCATCGACAAGATTAGTATCGATTTAGATTCAAATATTTTATGTAGAAAGAAAACAAAACTTACTCGTTTTTAGATCGACACCATCTTCATAAAATATTTTCAAAGTTAAAATAGTTAGATACGAAAAGCAAAGGTTTTCAGCTATAGTATTTTACTTAAATATTTTATGCCTTAAATATTTGATCCCCTTTCTTAACAATCAATCTAACAAGATTGCCCCAGAACCAGGATCGCAGAGCGCTTATAGGTACAGGGTGTTACAAAAGTAAAAATAAAAATTTAAAACTTTTGTTTTAGACCATCAAACAGAACTACTTTCACTATGGGACCAACATCGAAATCGCTAAAAAAAATCAGTTGTCACATTTAGCTAGAGTAGATTTGTAGCAGAATTTTCTAATAGTTCGAGCATAGATTAGTATGTATATTGGATATAGATAGGTAACTCGGCTTGAATTTTAGGACGTCTTAATTGCGTTGCCGCTTATTAGCACTAGGGGGCGCCACATTATGAAATAAATTGAAAAAGACGATCGACCGACACGAGGATCGAACCTTAGCTACCCGGATCGTAAGCCGGTTGTCTAGACCGCTAGACCAACAAGACAGTGATTGATATGGGCGAAATCTCTCACTACTACAGCGCAGCGCGTGAGGTGTAGTGCGCTGTTACTCCGATATGAACCCTAGTTCAACACATTGTGCTTCGAAACATAACCGATAGATGGCGGAAGCTGTCTATGGAAAATCAGCGTTCCACTAAGTTTGTACTAAGATAACATAGCATGAGTTCGAGTAGAATCTTTTTTTGTCAATGTTATTATGACAATAATTTTCTAAAAACAGAACAATCAGGAATCTATCATTTTCGAAAGTATTTTATTTATTTTTCGGTAATTTTTTTAAGACTATAATATTGGAATGGGATATATTTGATAAGATTCTGATTAAATTCTCTGTTAGGATGAAGCAGATTTATTGGGTGGGTAAGTAAAGCACTACGGATGAATAATTTTGGTTTCTCTCCATATTCATAGCGAATTAGGACTACTGAGATAGGCCGTTTATATTAGTATTCTACTGTACCATTATTAATAAGGACCATTATTTATGTTGAAGCCCCGTGGTTTCGACTTAGAATGGGCCATCCCAATTCTTTCCGTGGGTGTGGTCTCTTATGCAAAGTTTATGTGGGTGAAAGGCCACCGCTCACCACTTGACACGTCATCCCATCGTGAATCTTATAATGTATGTGAGCATTGCTACAACTACATTCATAAACAGAAAGTTTGTAATTGTAGCAATGTTTCTAACCACCCAGAAAGTTATAACGGTCGTGAGTTTATGAATGTATGTATGTATTTTTGTTGGACAATCACATTTCAAGTTCAGTCTCGCACGAATTAACTTATAAAGATTTCTTCAATCAATCAAATATAGTAATTTACTTAAGAGGGTACCGAGCCTATTGTGCTGCCCTCAATCGTATTTTTTTAGTTCTAAACGATAAAATTTTTTATTCTAACTTCGATTCAAAAGTGGGTCAAAATAGTAGTTTTCTTCTTTTCAAAAAACAACCTTTGGTGTCACCAAATTTTTCGCCACTAAAGTATGGCACCTGCGCAAAAAGCTCACCAACTATCGTCAAAGATCATTGATCCTATAGATCCATTACATAAATGTTATGGGACCCATAGATCCATTACATAAATGTATAGGTATACTTTGTTTTAAATTAATGGCGGTCATAACTCACCGTCCCCGGGAGTCGTCCTTCGAATTTTTCATACAGATTACCTACTTTTTCTGTTACCGACACCGTTACCGATATCAAAAGACGATGTAGGATTATCCTTGGTATGTCTTAGGTATTGAACAAACCTTTATTGAAATTCGGCCCGGTTTTATTTAGCTGACAGTTATCGGGACATATTATTTGGAGAATTTGATCTAGAATCTGGTCTAGAATTTTTAATGGGTCCCGCGACTGTTAAACAGTTGCAGAAACGCTGTTATTATGTCAATCATTTTCGCACGCGTGTTCTATAAGCTCCATTTTGTACCTAAAAGCGGTGCAATAAGAGCCACTTTACGAGCAAGTATGTTGAAAATACACATTTGTCTTTTCATTTGCATGAGCAGTAAATTCATGCTAACCATTAATACCAAAATCTGTACAACGAGTGGAAACCATTGCTGTACATTGACTTCGTACAGACGATATCATACTTTTTTATGAACAATTTAAAGAAAATAAAAGCACATCTTGAAAATAAAAATCTTTTCGATGAATAGGAAAATTGAGCATAATCCTCCACATTTTGCGTTTAGTGTTCCATTGGCGGTTCTCTACACTTTTCCATTTGCTGTCTCCTTTGTGATTTCCAACCATCCCACTAAGTAGCCAATTATATTGCTTCAGCTTTTGATTAGGTAATAAAATGCAATGGAAAACGCACGTTTGAAAGAAAATTTGATAACAAACTGGGGAACCCTGACAATTAGCAAGTATCTAAAGCTTATTGGCAAATATCTTCACCATGGTGGAAAATTGAACTCAATCAGTAAGTACAAGCCATCGACGCAGTAGAAAAAAACAAATTTTAAAAATACCAATGCTAAACTTATACAAGACCTTACGCTGAACTATGTAGGTATTTCTTATATACCGTATCGACACTTCGAAACAAATTAGGTATTATTCAAAGATTTTTTTTTTGGTCTTCGCATAGACCAAAAAAATCTTTTGTATTATGAATGCGCATATTTGACGTCCATTTGCGGAATAGGAACCACTCGAATTTCCTTAGGAAAATTAATACGTTATCAACCAAAGATTTTTTTTTATCTATACCGAAAACCAGAAAAAATTTTGGTTATCAAAATTGTGGACGCACTCCAAAGTCATATAGAGTGCGTTTTTAATTGGAACTATATAATGTATAAAGAAGTACCCAGCACAAAGAATCAAAACTTTAACATGTGCATTCAGTGTTGAAGATAGATTTATAAAAATCGATTCCAATAAATACAGTACGTTACTGAAATGATCAAAGAGCTCTTGAGTTGAGGAAACGGTTTAACGTCAGCGCTCAGAATAAAGCACTCCACTAACAGTAACAAGAAGCTGAAAACAATATTTTCAATGTGTTTTCACATTCCCGTTCCTTCCTAAGGAAACTTACAATATTTTTAAAAGATTCGCTCTACGTTCTAAACTGAACTCTATTCTCTAGAATTTAGAACGATTCGAGAATAATTTCACTTAATCGGGGAAAAGTGAGCTCGCGTGACGTCACAGAGAAATTTATTTCCCAATGATAGGGAGGTTAACGAGCTGTAGGTGTTCCTCGTTAAACCTGCCATAAACCGTGCTAATGTGACGTCAGATTGCACGAGTATAGACTTACGAGCTCTAAAAATGAATGAGCCCGGTCTTCTCGATTAATGATCCTCTAAGGATAATGGAAACTAATATTACCCACTTCACGTTTATTTGATTGCTACACAGTAGCTACTAAGCTTAATTACTTAGCATATTGCGATCGTGCTAAATAATTAGTTATCAGAAAACACAGGGTCCTTCTTAACATGCTGATACTTTTTTAAGAGGACGATCAGACCTCAAACTGAAAAACTTTCTCTATTCCCATAGAGAAAGTTGTTCGATTTATTACATCTTTTTGACGTCATTTTGCTGTCCCATATTTTTGGCTCGCATATGGTTTGCATTTTTGTACAGAAGAGCAGATTTTTTTTTTACGATTTCGATGTTTGTACCTTAGAGAAAGTTGTTCAGTTTGACGGTCTAATCATCCCCTTAAAAAAGTGTCAGCATATTAAGAAGGAACCTATAATATATACACACAACCGTATTTTCTTTCGGGGTGTTCAGAAACAAACACATTAAAACTTACTAAAAATTTATATTGCTATTTAATGAATAAGGGTATTTGGGGCGAAATGCTAACCACCTATAGCACCTTTACATCTCATTTCACTTAAATCTTCAAAATGCTACTGATCACAGCAGTTGTAGCAATGTTTCTGATCGCCCCGACAGGGAGTATGGACCTGAGTTTATATATTGTATTGTTGCTCACAAGAACACATTTTATCTAAAAGAAAAGTAAATTTAAGCCTACGTTAATAGCAATAAAAAATGTTTTATTAATTAATTTGCCAACCAAACTTTTTTAGTCCAGCAAAGTCCTAGTTCTTACAGGTTTCAGTGACTATAGTAATAGCACAGAATATTTAATAGTTACTAAGTAATAGTCTGTTGTAATGCATGTGTCCGTCTCTTATAAATTATCTAAACTGTAACAGAAGTATAGACAGTACATTGAAAATAGTAACAAAAAAAAAGTTACGATATGGTTTTTAGGTGTCCCTTATTCCATATCATCAACTTTTGGATTTTTTGTCCGTCTGTTTGTTTGTGTGTTTGTTTGTTTGTTTGAACGAGCATCACGCAAAAACTACTGAACCGATTTTGATGAAACTTTTTGTTTGACAGCTTATGATCTGACTTAAAATCTGGTATATTATTTGTGAAGACGAAGTTGCGAGTTAATGCTAGTAAGTTATAAATCTACACCATACAAGCTTTAAGGTTCCTAAGCTAAGTATAGAGTTGGAAACAATTCTTATCTTAAAGTGAAAATTGTTCTACTGCAGTAACTATATCTAATTCAGAGGTAGACAACCTGCGGGCTGCGTCCAACCACAATTTGTCTGGCTCGCTGCAGTTCTACCCTATCTATTCAAAAGCTAAGCTCATATAAACACATATAGGTATGTTTCAATGTTGAAATCATTCCGTCTCAGGAATCACAAATCAGTTTGATTCACGCCCATGTTCGTCACGCCTGCGTAATTTGATTTATGACTGGTAATTAATTAGTGGGATGATGAACTTGATATCTCCACACGTATTAATTTCAGTTAGCTGATCGATATAATTATTTTTATGGTAAAAGTTTTCTATTTACGCATGTAAACATGCATAAGCTACGTGTGTACCTTATGCATGTTTACATGTGTGGTTTTGTGTCTTTGCAATGTATTAAAAATATGTAATCAAATTAATTATTATTCATTTATGAGCTGGAGTGCGATTTTTGAAACTCATACTTTGAACTCAGCAGTTGTAAATGTCTTAGATTGAAATTTGATTCTTTATTGTACACAAAAACATAATTATGAAAAAAATTACAACAAGTCGTGATGTACAAAGGCGAGCTCAACTCTAAAAGAGTCAAAAACAAAATGTCAATATAACTATGGAGATATGCATCTTTCTACTGCTGATTTGACTTTGAATGTTTAATCAGTAGTAGAAAGAAGCGTATCTCCATACTTTTCAACTGCTGAGTTTAACGTATGAGATTCAAAAATCGCACTCCAGGACAGTAGTTTTTTTTTTTTAGAAATAGGAATTTAAATATGAAATGAGACAAATTTAATAAATGGAAATATATTTAGAGAATGTTACTTTTTAGTTAATAGTAATGGTATATTCATATATTGCCTTAAAATTATTTTACATGTCATGTGTATAAAACCATAATATAAAAATCTTAACTATTCTAAAAATCGGTTGCGGTTCATTTCTAGTCCATACAAGCCTAGATACAAGCCCATGACAGTCGCTCGACAGATACATGATAACTTAATTGACCATAGTTTTAATTCATTTGATATGTAACGTTTCTATGCTTGAAAAATTATATGTAATAACATGTATACATAAACAACATCAACCTACCGCAGCAACCTAGCAATGTTTAAATAATCTCATAGGATTCGAGGAGGACTTCTACATTACAATACATGATTCTACAGGGCACCAAACCCAATCTTACCCACGGCGCTAATTCAATAAGATATAGTCTTTCTTACAATAACATAAGACACGCAGTAAGTTCATAAACTTTAACAAGCTCTTCAGGGAAGGGACTAGCAGCGTTAAGTGAGTCATTTAAACGAATCATAGAGTGCTGTCAGTGCTCGGGTGCGCGTTTTTCACTTTATCGGTGCCCTAAACCCTTGGAACTCGTAAAGGATGATGAGTTCGAACATATCAATGTACGAATGGAACGGACCAATCGAATTCACGTTTATATACTAGCTGTTTTAAAGGGTAGGTGTAATCGATCAAGATAGAGAAATACGTTTTCTAAGTCTTTTTTCTGAGCAGGTCTTCGGTTGATTTTAAAAAATCGTCCATTGGATTTTTTAGCAGGTTTTTTTTTTTTATCGTCGTTCTTTTAGGTCCGCCACATACATACGGAATACACCTGATTCGGAATTGGTTCCGGATGGAGTGTTGCCGCTTTCAGAGAGTTTTTCACAAGATCTAGTGATTTTTTGATGTTTTAGGCGGCATTTTTTAAAGATGTACAGTCATATCACACAAGTGATTTTTGAGCGTAGGCGTGATGGTGCAGTTCTGCAGTTGCCACGTCGTGGCGGTATAGTTGCAAAATCGCCTATATACGCTCAAAAATAGTTTGTGTGATAACGGTTCATGCCATTTTGTGTGCAGATTATGTCTAATGTTAAAACTATCGATAGCCTTTTGATATAGTTGCATAATATTGAAATACAATTTTCAAATCATCATCGTAACGTCATGACCTCATCACACGATAGGAATTATCATGTATAGAAGTTGTTTCTTTCGTTTTATTAATACTTAAAAATGCAATTGTCATTCTTTTGACGTTTCATACATTTTTATTTTAGGCATTTTTTAAACAGCACTCTAGTATTTTTTGTAACCATAGTTGACAACACTGAATCCTGAATCAGGATTCCGGATCGCATTTTTTCCGTCTGTGTGTGGCGGACCTTAAGCCTTTGTCCTTCCTCAGTGTTTAATCCCTATAGGTACCAAGTCTGATTAAAATGGGTTCAGCGTTCTAGCCGTGAAAACGTTACAGACATACGGAGAAACTTTCACATTTATAATATTAGTGTGGACTGACATTTGAAAGAAATTATGGAAATATTGACTCGCGTCCCCACAGCAAACTTTCGTAAAAAACAAGACTGTAGCAATTACTTAGATTTCTGTTCTTTCTTATTCCTAAGTGCTATTCCTATCTGATAACAAAAGTGTCAGAGACACTGAAATTGCTGTAGAGATTTAGATCTGAGCCGAATAACCTCATTTGTTTTAATTGGAGTACTGTTGGAGGGGTGGCGCAAAGATTTATGTTTTGGAAATCTACAAGGATTCACGAGTTATATACTTATGTACTGCGATACTTAGAATATAGAAAATAGAAATCATTTTAAAGATCTGTTTGTCCTGATACACAGTATGTAGAAGTCCTTTGTTATGATAAATAAAAAAAGTCATATTTCTTTTGATTACTTTTGATGCCAATGAATCGGCCCACGAGTGAATATATTTCTGAAAAGTGTGACTAGTTTTGAAAGGAAACGCCCAATCCCGTTTTGCCTCAAAACTGGTAAATTTTAATTTGCATTTTATAACAATAGAAAAAGGATAATTTCCATTTCCTTGCGAATTATGATATTCCTCCTATTTATTTGTGTATAATTTTAGCTATCATACTATTTGTATGTGTTCTTTGATCATACTCCGAATGAGTATGATCAAAGAACGAAGTTGTGAAATGATTTGAAACTAATTACATTTCGAATCAAATTAAAAATTAATGATTAATTAATTAATATATATATTATATATCAGGTCTAACAAAATTAGCTGAAACTATTTTAAGGGGATGATCAGACCATCAAACTGAACAACTTTCTCTATGGAACCAATATCGAAATCGCGATAAACAGCTCAGCTTTCAGCTAATTTTGTTAGACCTTATATATTATTATTCATATTATTATTTATTAATTTATTATTAATTAATTAATTGTATACTCTGTTTTTTGGTGTCAAATAAAGTATAATTGATTGATTGATTGATTAAAGACAATTAAATTAATACATTTCGTCACGCGGGCAATATCTTTTGTACTGTGTTTGTAAAAATATTTAAATTATCGATTCTGTACAGGTGTCGCGTAAATATTTGAGCACATAATGTAGTCTAGACTAGACCCCGCTCGGGCAATACTGGGTATGTTACATATTAAATAGGGTGCTTCCTTGGGGTACTTCAGACCACCAGACTAAACAAATTTCACTATGGAGCCAACATAGAAATCGCGGAAAAAAACTGCTGTACCATACGTTTGGAGAATATAATTATTCTTTTTCGCAATTTCGGTGCTGGCTCTATATTGAAAGTTGATCAGTTTAATGGGCTAAACTTTAGACCCCCTGGGGGTCGCGGTCTATTGTTTGTAAAACACTGGTCTAAAGCACCCCATTTAATATGTAACGCACTTAATTTTACATAGTTTGACTTAAATTATGCTTATAGTCAACGGTGACTTAAATTATGCTTATAGTCAACAGAATTAAATAGCAAAATCTTTAATCTTAAAATAACTCATCTAACCATGGCTATGCACATTTTTAATGGATGCAACGATGGCAGGGAATGTCGTCGCCTCTAGTTTGGTTTAACTGTAGGTAACCTACTATAATTTACCGAGGAATATGACCGATTAAGCATTAATAAACCAAAAAAATACTTGCACAAAAATAATAAGTTTTTTGGAATCATACTCAGTTTTTTTCTATCCAACAAACAAACAAAAGTATAACAATAATTTATGGACAAACATAAAGCATTCCAGCTAGGTGATTAATCAAAAGAACGTCTACAAATGTGAAATCTGTCGCCATGATCGCTTCTTGTTGCGAGTTCTGGAACACTTGATTTATTGCTGCTCTAAACTGTTGCTCTTCGCAATCATATATCTACTTTAAACTTTATGTGTTTTGATTAATTCCAATACTTTTGGGATGTGACGGATGACTTTATAACTCCAAATATTATTGATTTTTAAACATGTTACAGACATGTTGTGCTATTTCGAATCAAATTAAAGATTAAATATTTTGTCTCGGGCGGGACTTGAACCCGCACTTTTCCAAACCGGGGAACTGCGTTATCCAATTTCGCCACCGAGCCCAGAGAACGAAATTTTCGTTCTTTCGACTTTATAACTTTTTTAACGAGGGTACCGAGCCTTTTGCGCTGCCCTTAATCGTATTTTTTTTATTTCTAAACAATTATACTAGTAGTGACTTATTATAGTGTTCAATTTATAGTAAAAAGTTTGTTAAATTCTGTAGGTATGAGGAGGGTACTAGGTAAATTAACCATACCATAGGTACTTGATAAAAAAATAATATTTTGTGATTATTTTATTTTCTATTTGCATTTTGCAACCCATTGAAAAAGCCATTTCCTATCTAACCAAACTAAATAAAACAGCAGAAAATTAAAGAGCATGCTAAAATGTTTAAAATATTTTTTCTGTCTGACTGACTTGCTAAAAGTTTTACATTATTATGAAAATCTAGTAAAAAATAGATTTACTCAGACGCGGCGACAGAGTTAGATTATTGCAACCCGACTGCGCCAGAAGGAGGTTTATTTTATTGGACAGGTTTAAAAAAAATGTTATTCGAAAAACCACTTTACGCCAAGTAATGAATGTCAAACAAAAACGGTGTTCTGTGAACTTAGCCGATGGAACCGCTTCGTTTGTGTCACACCTGGGACTTCTTTTACAAGAGCTGACTTACCTTCAGTTTTCTTTACTCTTAGAAACTTAGCAAGGAAGTAGTAAGGCCTCGTTAAGACCATTTATTATTAGTTGAGGGGATATTGCAAGCGATGCTTGAAACACTTATAGATAATTTACTGATCTGTTGTGCCCACCGTATCGTTTACAGGGTCCAACATAATATGCTGACGGCTGAGATGATCAGGAGTGCGATTTTTGAAACTCATTCGCTGAACTCAGCAGTTGAAAATGTATAGAGATACGCATCTTTCTACTGCTGATTTAACTTTCAAAAATCATACTTCAGGAGTGTGATTTTTGAAAGTCAAATCAGCAGTAGAATGATGCGTATCTCCATAGTTATTTTGACATTTTAAATTGCTGAGCTCAGCGAAAAAAATGAGAATGAGAAATGAGATTCAAAAATCGCACTCCAGACCGTCAAACTAAACTATTTTAGTCAAAATCGTGATAAAGAATCATATGTATTATACAACGTGTTAATGAATTAACGCAAAAGTACTTTGTTTAGAATCGAGAGCAGAATCAAATTATCATGGTTTCAACATAGGTAATTTTTTTCAAATTATTAAATAGTTGGTTTGTAAAATTTAAAATGTACTGTACCCGATGTCAACCCACCCCACCACGGGCATACTCACCCTACTTACTTTAGTACTTATGTTAGCGCTTTCAGTCATTGCTGAAATGATAACAAATCATTTTTGCCTCAAAACTTAAAATGCATTCGCATTTTAACTATCAAAATAATATTAAACTTTAAATGTTAACTATCAAAATAATGAAATTATTTTTTCATTCTAATTATTTTGTTATAAATCAGTTGGGGTGTATGAGTAGGATTGGAATTTTATATGGAACAGGAGATTTTTCGCGATTTAGATGTTGTTGGGCCCGAAAGTTGATCAGTTTGATGGTCTGATCATCCCCTTAAAAAGTGTCAGCATATTAAGAAGGACCCTGTATATCAGTGTTCCTTACATATTGGAAAAACATGTGTAGGTACTTACGAAATCAGTTCGAGGTATCCGAGCCATCCATCTTTTACAAGCTATTTTTTACGTAAATATTTTACGTAGAATGCTTAAATTTGGTGGCGCTATATCAGTAAGACCAATGCGAGCAGGCACGGTCGATGTGGTTGCAGACTAAGCCGCGTCTTGTAGTTTGGACCACCACAGAATGCGGCCGCCTACAAAATGTATAAATATTTGCGGTTTTGTTATACGCCACATTTGGCAATTCTTTCGTCATGCATGTTTTTAAAGCGCAATCAGACTTTTATTAGCTTAGCTTTTTTTGATGAAACCGGATTGGTCTGATTGATACGCTCGGTAAAAAACTAGTGTGAAAAGAAGCGACCAATAGTGGCATTAGAACAACGATGTCCGTTACCAAAAAGGAGTTTTCTGAATCCGCAGTATTGTACAAAGTTAAAATTAAATAGGTTAAAAAAAATCAGCTTTTTCATACATTTGGATAGAGGAGCCGTTGACGTTTTCTGTGGAACAGATTTTATATTTTTCGCGATTTCGATTTTGGCTCTGATAAGTTATACGTCAAGATAGACATTCGAAGCTAGGAACGCGTCGAAAAAATTGCAACCAGTCAAGGCCGAGAAACCCTATCACTATGCGCGCACAGACAGATAAATTGTATGAAGCCTCACGCACACCAGCATAGGAATGTTGGCCAGTTTATTTTTGTACGTTAGAAACGTGAGCCTCTATCTTGACATATAATTAATCAAAGGTTAGCTATACAGAGTGTTAGGGTAAATAGTTGCATACCCATGATACTGAACAACTTTCCCTAAGAAGCCTATAGGAAATACTAAATTTTTTTTCGAATTTCCATACTAAATACAATCAGCTGATCGAAAATTTGTATGAAAAGTCGAATTTTTTTTGCGATATTCGTATATGTTTCTTAGAGGAAATTGTTCAGTATCATGGATACAATTACCCCTTAAAGTAATGTAACTGTTTACCCTAACACCCTGTATAGAGAAAGTGGTACAGGAGTACGATTTTTGAAACTCACTCTTTGAACTCAGCAGTTGAAAATGTCAATATTTCTATAGCGTATAGCGATATGCATCTTTCTACTGCTGATTTGACATTCAAAAATCATGCTCCAAGAGTACGATTTTGGAAAGTCAAATCAGCAGAAGAAAGATGCGTATCTCATTTTCAAATGCTGAGTTCAACGTATGAGATTCAAAAATTGCACTCTTGTTTGATGGTCTGAAGCACTTCCTATAATAGTATTCTATTCTATTTTTATTTAATGGCGTCCGATGCGTTATCACAATTGTGCCAATGTCCCGTTATGTGGAGAGTACACGTAGGAAAATGATTAGTAGCATTTCTGCCAATGTCAAGTAGTTTATTATAATCTCAAGTTAACGTTTTATAGTTAAAACACAAAAGAGTTTACAAAATGGCGGAGCCACGTGCAAGCCTAACAGATGCCAATACGCACGCGTCTGACCTCCCCCAGACTTGCAGCGCGACTCCCCTATAATAGTATGAGGGTAACGTTTTTAATTTTACACTCTGTATTCATACTTGGAACCGGTTACTTCATAGTATTGTTCTCAAAGCATATTGATTTAGGTGGAAAGTGGCACTCAATAAGTCCTCTATCTAAAACGGGAGTTCCAATGAGCCAAGTTAGCTATCTATTGCAAAACTTTACCGTAAAATTACATCTTTCACGCCGATATTAAATTTCTGTTGTCTCCGAAAATTTATTACGGCATCTTTGAAAGCTTATTAACCGGTTTTGGGTAACTTATTGATTTCAAAATTTATGAAATTTATGCAGGGTTCTTAATTTAAACTTGCCGGCATTTTGTTTGTGTAAGAACAAGGAAGGTATGGACGGGGATCCAATCGTGCTAATTTAAAACACCGAATTTCAATCCTTATTCATTTTCAGTTCCAATCACATCGCAATCCAGTTACTATTCAACTGTGCCGAATTCGGTATTGGGCTAAACTTGGCTTATTTACTATGTGATTGACAGCCTATAGGCTGCCGTAACCGTTTTAACAAATGTTAAAAGATTTGTCACAACGGCTCTAACGGCTGTCAAATGATTAGCGCGATACCTACATATACTTTGTATTAATTAAGTACTCATAATTGGTCAATTTTTCTGTAATTGTTTAACTTTTAGCATATATTGTATTATTAATATTTTTCTTTTTATGTTCGTATGTTTAGTTCTAGATATTTGGTTTTTTTAAAAGTGTATTTGTAATTTTAAGCATGTTTCACTTTTTATACTCATGTTGTGTACTCATTTAATTGAGTTGACATACAAAATAATGGACGCCGGGTCTAATAAAAAAGTCTCGAAAAAAGTGCCTGAGACTAACCTACACAAACCTAAGTACGTGTAGTAATATAAACCAACTAAAACATTGAAAATGCTGACATTCTTTTTCATCCCACTCCTCCATCGCGGGACGGCGCGCGCGCGTGCTCGTGGTCGAGCGATCGAACGAAGCCTGTCGCGTAATTGATTCTCTTTTTACGTGTTGGTGCTCTTTTAGCGGACACTTTTGAGCGTTGACCCTACGTCCAGTAGTTGGTAAGTCATTGACTGGACTCAGTGTAGCAGGTACCTTTTAAGTTTCATCTACGATACCAGACGCACGTTTAAATTAATTTCTGTTTCATGTTGACTATTAAATTTAGCTACAAACAGACCAACCAGCTGAGCGAAATATTTCAGCAACCATTCAGACTACAATCGCATAAAGAATGCCGGGGGGATTACCGGGCTGCAGAGCCTGCTAGACTAGTGCATTATTTCAGCCAATCGGTTTACACCTGTCTCTCACTTTTTTGATGAATTTTGTAGTAAAGCAATACAGGACATTTTATACAGGTTGTAACAAAAATACAAATAAACATTTATGTGGGTGGGTTAAGAACTATCATTATCACTATCACAAACTGAACAACTATCACTATGGGACCAATATCAAAATCGCGAAAAAATAATCGAATGTTCCATCATCATCATATCCGCCGATAGACGTCCACTGCTGGATATAGGCCTCCCCAAAATGAGGAGATTTGCCATAATCGCCATGATGCGATGCGTTTGCGTTTTCGATACTAAACTACAGATCTACTCGAGCTATATGTATGGGATGGAATGTATTTTTTTTCGCGATTTCGATGTTGTTCCCATAGTGAAAGTTTTTCAGGTTGGTGGTCTGAAGCAATAAAGTAAGTATGTAGGTAAGTAGGTATACAACGTGTTAATGAATCAACGCAAAACCTCATACACCCCAACTGATTTATAACAAAATAATTACATTGAAACAATAATTTCATTATTTTGATACTTAAAATTTTAAGTTATTTGCATTTTAAGTTTTGAGGCAAAAATGATTTGTTATCATTTCAGCAATGAATGAAAGCGCTAACGTACTCATGGATACATTTTATAATCTTGTTTTGGTAGTAAGTAAGGTGAGTGTGCCGGTGCGGTGGGTTGACATCGGGTTCAGTAAATTATAAACTGTGCAAAAAAAAATTAATATTTTGAAAAAAATTACCTATGTTGAAACCATGATATTTCGATTCTGCTCTCGATTCTAAACAAACTACTTTCTAAATTTGCGTTAATTAATTAACACGTTGTATATTTAAGTTGAAACCCTGTATTTAGGGTCCTGCTTAGCTGCTTCTTAAACAGCTCAAACAAAACTGCGATCCTGCTCGAAATTTATTGTAAAGCTGATTTTATTTTCAAAAAATTTTCTGTGTCACGGTCTGATCATCCTCTTAAAAACCGTCAGCATACCATACTGTGCCCTACAGTGGTAGTGGGAGTATACAGGGTCCTGCTTAATATGCTTACTGTTTTTAAGAGGATGATCTGACTATCAAACTGAACAACTTTCTCTATGGAACCAACATCGAAATCGCAAAAAAAAACAGATGTTCCATACAATTTTAGTCGAGTAGGACTGCGGTTTATTTGGAACCGCTAATTTTTTTTTCGTGATTTCGTTGTTCAGTTTGATGGTCTGATCTTCCTCTTAAAAACCGTCAGTATTATTAAGAAGGAGACTATATAGGCTGATAATAGTTAAATTTGATGTAGTTTTATCTAAACTATTATAAAACTGTAACAGGAAGTTTGTCTGTACATTGAAGATATTAACAAAAAAAAAGTAACGATATGGTTTTTAGGTATCCCTGATTCCATATCACCAACTGTTGGATTTTTTGTCTGTCTGTATGTTTGTTTGTTTGTGTGTATGTTTGTTTCTTTGAAGGAGCATCACGCAAAGACTACTGAACCGATTTTGATGAAACTTTTTTGTTTGATAGCTTATTATCTGACTTAAAATCTGGTATATAATTTGTGCGGACAAAGTCGCGGGTTAACGCTCGTTTGTTATATTTTTAAGATCGAGTATTAGTTTGTACTTTGTTACTGTGCCAAATAAATAAAAATAAAAAAATAATGGTACTAAGGGTGTGGCGTCTTGTATGTTTGATTATGGCTACTGGTTTGTAATTGGTATAGTTTATGGTAGTATACGAGTACTGGTTTGTAATTCATAACACAAAGATTTAGTTAATTCATGAAGAACAAAACTTACTGATTTAATTCAATTAAAACTTACTTCAAAACAATTAAACGTTTACAAGTGGAATCCATTAAATATAAGATGAAAGTAAAAAGTTTGGAGTGATCAAGAAGTCAGTAATAGCATCCTGACAGGTGCTCGTAAACTTTGTTAATAAAAAACTGGACAAGTGCGTTTTGGGTCCATAGATTAATATGTATATTGGATATAGATAGGTAACTCGCCTTGAATTTTAGGACGTCCTAATTGCGTTGCCGCTTATTAGCACTAGGGGGCGCCACATTATGAAATAAATTGAAAAAGACGATCGGCCGACACGAGAATCGAACCTTCACTACCCGGATCGTAAGCCGGTTGTCTAGACCGCTAGACCAACAAAACAGTGATTGATATGGGCGAAATCTCTCACTACTACAGCGCAGCGCGTGAGGTGTTGTGCGCTGTTACTCCGATATGAACCCTAGTTCAACACATAGTGCTTCGAAACATAACCGATAGATGCTCGGGTCTTGAACAATTGATGTTTATAGGTACTACCAGGATATACTCTTACCTACTTACTTAGTTTAATGGACGAATAAATGTAATTAATTATAGTACCTACTAAAAACCTGCAACCTGTTCATGCAAACTGAAAGACCGAACCCGCCGATTTGAATAAAAAATCTTTTGCGAAAATTTTTAAAACTAAGTACCTAGTACCAAAAAATATTGTTCAGTTCTAATCATCCTAAATAAAGTTGTTTCTTCCTAGTTAATTGTGTTACACGTTTTATACAATGAACTAGGTAACTTTTATGATAATGTTGATCTAAATAATATTACAGTTTGCGTCTTAAAGTATTAAAACACCTAAACTCTAGTTTCAAGTAGCAGAAACTTGTAGTCCTCGAACTACCTAACTAGGTCAAACTGTCTCCGGAGTTATAACTAACTTTACTTTATTATCGTTTTCCTAATAAGGTCACAAAAAAGGCAAAACCTTTTAATTTAGCCCAGTCATTTTACGGAGTTTTGTTAGGAGGGGTGGGGAGTAATTATGAATGGGACTTTTAAACTGTAATCGGCATCGTTTAGTGACAAAAAAACTACCTATCTAAAAACAAATAAAAAAAATTGACTACGCAACATAGAAATCAAAATCGTATCTCCCTAACTTAATAATATTAATACCAATGCACGGATTTTAATTAAAATAAAAAAATAAATAAATATCTTGGACATTGTCACACAAATTATCTAGTCACATTTAAAGTACCTGGACTTGTATTATGATGACTAGACAACGATATAGAATACATATATACATACAAACATCCATGACTCGGGTACAAATAGATTTAACCATATACATTATTTTTGAGCGTTAAAATATGCATTGAAATTTAAAAAATGAGGTATTTATTAGAAAATTACAAATGTATTTTTCAAAGCCTTCTAAGTAGAGAAAAATATTAACACCATGTTTGAAATATGTATAATAAAAGCCTTAAAAATGTGCAAAAAAAAATTACCATCAGGTTTTTTAGAACGAGATAAATACTAAATTTTAAATTTGGGGATGTTGCTGACGTGTTTTTTTTTATTATGATATATTTCAAGACTCAAATTGGCTTTTAAATACTATACCGAAAAAAAACATCAAGTATTAATTAGTCCCCGCTCAAACCGTAAAATAACTGGACTATATTTTAAGAACCTGGAGTTTTAAGAGTACATTACGAATGAAGATGTAAGATTCACACACACACCCATATTATCCGACATTAAATCATAAGGTAGTTCATTAATTTAAAAAAAACATACTCCAACATGTAAGCACAGTGAGTGCGGATGACCTCGTAGCACTTAGTCCAATACGCATTTCGTCAAAGCACACATTTTGTCCAACAAGTACAGGTGAACAAACATGTTAAATATTTTTGGTGGCGGCAAGTTAGTCTTCAATATTAAAACTTACATTCGTTTGGGGTTGTGGCCGTGGTATTGGTTGGAATGATCATCATCAGCCTATCATCGTCCACTGCTGAACAAAGGCCTCTCCCAAGGCGCGCCACAAAACTCTGTCCTTGGCCTTCTTCATCCAATCGCTGCCCGGTACCTTTTTTAGATCTGTCCAGCGGGCAGCATTTTCTAGAACTCTGACACCCCATCGGTTGCTTGTTCTTCGGCAGATATGACCAGCCCATTGCGACTTCAGCTTGCTAATTTTAACAGCTTTGTCAACCACTTTAGTTGGAATGATAGATTAAATTCTTGATAATAATCGTATTTATGTTTATTGAATTAAGGAATGACGTAAATTACCTATAAATAATTCGCAACGCGCAAACTGCTGATACTGCATGTGCCTCAATACGTTTCTCACGTCGCACAGCATTAACATTTTGTCTTAGAATTTTCCATGTGCAGAATTAAACGTGCATCCAAATAACATTATCCTGAGTGCACTATGGTTTTAGTACCTACTTATATCGCAACATCTCGCTGTCAGTAAACACGTCAATTCGGACAAAAATTCGCTAATATTTTACAGAAGATACCAGAGGTTTTGTTCTCGATGTGCTCGCTACTGCTGCTATTGTGTTTTTTTTAATAGACTCGCGACGCGCCTTTATGTGCTATCCACTAGGTACAGTGTCACCAACTTATCTGTAGAATGAGTGATGGCGCCACTTTCTGTATCAAAGAATGATTTCATTTTGAGAATAATTTCTCGTACACAACTTTCGGCATGATTTTCACAAAAAATACTCAGAAATATTTAAAAAACAAGAACTCGATTAAACAGCACAGACTACATCGACTGACAGCAACAAAATGACGTTTTCAAAAGTAGTTCCGTAGTTCATTCAACAGATAAGTTGGTGGCACTGTACTTTTGCCCTTCAGTGGCGTTACTACCTACTGGCAAGCGGACCCGAGAACCTATCCTTTGATTTGTGTTAGGGTATCTGATAATGTGATATAATTCTCATTTCAAAAGCAAGAAACCGGGACTAAATTAGAGCGAACTCTCAACCTGTTAAGAAAATGAGATGTGTAAAGACTATGCCCTTAATTTCAAAGGCAAATTAACAAGATATTTATCCACATTAATATCTAAATACACAGCAATTAGTGTAAAGCGTACATTTCTGAATTGAATTGATAGTGAGATTAGGTTAGCTCTTTGAAGAGATCCTTTCATCACTGGCTTGGAATAGGGTATCATTTAAAATAAAGGAACTTTGAAGGGATTTGTCGAATAGTTCCCGGAAGAACAAGTAGGGTCCCGTCACACAGGCGTTTATCTAATGTACGGTCGGTTGCATGTATACAGTATACCTAACGTTGCAAGCAACTTTACCACTAAATCGGGCGAATTTCTGACGTTGACAGCACGACAACCTGAACATAGTATTCTAACGCCAAAATTATACATTTGAAATTTGTTGCAGACTAAAAAAATAACATAATATACAACAAAAGGCGAGCTTATCTATGAAGACATTTATTCCAGCAGATATGCAAAGATAAAGTTTACAAAGTGAGGCAAGAAGTTATTTTTCATAGATAAGCTCGCCTTTTGTTGTATATTATGTTATTTTTTTCTATATTTCGCCTAAATTAAATGTTAAAATAAAATAAATAAACAGTGATGCCATCGCTACACTAGAGATTGGCTCGTAGAATATATACGTTTGAGAAACGGCCGCGCTTTGAAGTCACCGGTGTGTTCAAGGGTTTTAGTGACCTTTAGATTGTGAAAAGCAATTCTCGGGTCCTCTGACACGTTTATAGAATACCCTTGACGTTTTAATTACTTAGTAAACATGAGCCTTTTAGACTCGGAAATCTAAGTGCTCATATAGGAACAGTAATTTTTGGTTAGGTAGGGTTTATAGCTCTTTATTACTACAGGGGACAACGAACGATAATACAGTCTCCTCTGAACAGAAGGTCGAAAATTGTTAGTGTATATATATATATATATATATATATATATATATATATATATGGTATATAGCTAACTGGCTAGTGGTGACTAGTTACTAACATTTTAAGAAGTGTATTCAGGCAGATGAAACTAAACAACTTTCCATAAGGAACTTGGGTTTTGGACTTTCCACACAAAAGTGCGGATTAGCTGATTGATTCTTACTTTAATTACTTAATTAAAGTAAGAATCGATAATAGTATTCTAATTACTTAATTAAAATATGGTTTTTCAGCTTATATCGGTTACAATCTTTTACAGAGGTCAAACTCGGTGAGAAACTGTTTATCACTACAAAAAGTTGTTTTTCTGGCTCCGGACCTTCAGAGCTTGCTTGCGTGGCATCATCGTATTGTTAGTGGGATCACACACGATGACATATTGACGGAGCGGCAGACGACAGTCCATCATTTGTGAAGGAGTTGTATGAAACCGCACGTAGAAGCACGGTGACGGGATTGATGCACCGTGTTTGCTTTTACGTGCGGTTTCATACAACTCCTTGCTTCACGAATGACGGACTGACGTCTGCCACTGCGTCATGCGTCATCGTGTGTGATCCCACCCCACTAAGCGACAAGTGTTATAGGTACCTTGGGAAAAAATTGCATACCAACAATCAAGAAATATAAAACACGTACTGGATCTACGTTAATACTTAGTAGATACTTCATCATCATCATCTCAGCCGACAGACGTTCACTGCTGGACATAGGCCTCCCCCAAGGATCGCCATAACGACCGGTCCTGCGCTGCCCTCATCCAACGGCGTTCCCGCCGCCTTCACCAGGTCGTCGGTCCACCGTGTGGGGGGGCCTACACACGCTGCGCTTTACGGTACGCGGTCGCCACTTGAGAACTTTTCGGCTCCATCGGCCATCGGTTCTCCGAGCAATGTGCCCCGCCTACTGCCACTTTAGTTTAGCAAATCTTTGGGCTATGTCAGTTACTCTGGTTCTTCTGCGGATCTCTTCATTTCTGATTTGATCTCGCAGGGAAACTCCGAGCATAGCCCTCTGCATAGTGGTCAGAAAAAAGAACTCATCTTTATTATTATTTTAATTTTCATTCATAATGAACGTTGCTTGGCAGAAAAATACTAAATCACTGAAAACACAAAGATAAAGGGTTGGAAGAAGGATTATGAAAGGAATTTGTGAGTACAAAGGGATTTTACAATGCTTATCTTTATTGTGATGACCAGGAATATTTTGGAAACAAGGCTTTTAACATCGATCGTTGTTGCTTTAATGAATTACCCTAATGATGGCTTGCACTAAAACGTATTTCGGCTAAAACATTTTTTAAATACATATCGTCGGCTAAAGTGTCAAACCTCGTAACTACATTTTTTTTTCAAATGACATTTTTATACAATTTTATTACTAACGACTAACGACGTTAACCCGCGACTTCGTCCGCACAAATTATATACCAGATTTTAAGTCAGATCATAAGCTATCAAACAAAAAAAGTTTCATCAAAATCGGTTCAGTAGTTTTTGCGTGATACTCGTTCAAACAAACAAACAAACAAACACACAAACAAACAGACAGACAAAAAATCCAAAAATTGGTGAAATGGAATCAGGTACACCTAAAAACCATATCTTTTTTTTTTTGTTAATATCTTCAATGTACAGACAAACTTCCTGTTACAGTTTTATAATAGTATAGATTTCTAAACGCATCCATGGCAAAACTTGGTTCAGAAGGAACATAGTTTGAAGGAAGAAAGGGGAAAATAGGAGAAGGATAACGGAAGGGAGTTTGCTCATTGTATTGTCTCCACCACGTTATCACTGCAATTGTTATTTGTCACTTTCTCATTTCGTGTATTTTACTTTTTAATTTTCTAAAATAAATAATAAACAGTACCTAAGTTATTTGTCATCTGAGGTCAATGTTTCTCTTTCATTGGGTGAAACGTTCTGTTTTTTTTCCTTTTGTGACTGTAAATTACGCATGTTGTGTTCACTTTTAAGTGGTTATGCATTTAGCTTAAGACGTAGTTAAGTATCACAATGATTGTATGAGTGTAATAACTGTAAGTGAATCAAATAAATAAATAAAATAAAATAAACTCTTAAATCCTTTTAAAAGGCCGTTACAGTTTAAAATGATAAATAGAAAACCACGTAACTCGATATTGTTGGAAGCAAACCATGTCCCCCCGCTCAGTACTGCATGATATGGCTTAGTGACCATTTTACATTTTATCGTGGTGACGTTTTTTGTGCCTCCTGTAAAATTTGATCTAATGGAGTTACGAGGTCTGACACTTTAGCCGAAGATATGATTCTGTCTCTGTCATTAGTATGAATAGCGTGAGAAACAGAGATCTATACAAGGTGTTACAAAAACACAAATAAACATTTACTCCTGATTTAAATCTCTATGTTTCGCCCTTCGAGACCGACACTTTTAACGATGTGCAGTGTTAGACAGATATACATGGTCTTACAAAAGTAAATATTTTTTTAACCACCCCGGTTTAGACCATCAAACTGAACATCTTTCATTATCGGACCAATATCGAAATCGCAAAAAAACTGATTTTCCATACTAAACTACAAATCTACTCGAGCTAAAATTATGGGATAGCTGCTTTTTTTTCGCGGTTTCGATGTCGGTCCCATAGTGAAAGTTGTTCAGTTTGATGGTCTAAACAAACCCCTCAAAAGTTTTAAATTTTTATTTTTACTTGTGTAACACCCTGTATAAGCTTATTTATTTTATTTAATATGGCACACCCACAGTATACATATTTAAACATTTACAATAACATAGGAACGCTACACATCTATTCAGCTTAAACATATTATGTTAAAAGATTGCGATACTGAGTGAGAGCGAGTGAGAAACTACTACACCACAAGTTGTACCAGGTTTATAAGTCTCACCGATGTACCTGCGCAGTTGAAAAATTTTAAAAGCGCGCGAAATTATATTGACCAATCAGGATGTGACACCTTGCCGCTATTGGCTTATTGCTTTCGCGCCCTTTTCACTGCCGAAGCATCCATAGTTTGCTATTCGAGTTGGAGCGAGATAGAGAATACCCGATTTTGCACTGCTCTGCGCAAACGAAGATTGACGAGCGGAATTATTTTCCCGGTCGTACTGTACCTAATATCGTCCACCTAGAGGAGGTGAGGTCAACATTGGTGGGGGGCAGATGATGTACCTTCGTACCGGTTCGTGCTGTGCTTAGGAAAGTAATCTTTCTTACACTGTGACTGGACGAAATTCGCTATATAATAAAAGAAACTTGAGAAAAGTTATTTATCAATGTTGTTCAATTATCTCTTCCGAAGAAACGGTCAAGTTCGCTCCGCAGCAACTGCTATTGGACAAATTCTCAAGTGGACAGATTTACAACTAGACGGAGTACTATCTAACAGTAATAGCTAACAAATTTATTACGTCAATTTATCAAGCCCTTTTTAATTTAAAAAAAACCTACTAATTGTGCGATTTACACTCGTAACTAAGTCTACACAGGATGTTTTCTAACAATAGAACGAAAGACCTAAGATATGTAAGCAATATTGGATAATCGAAACTAGATTACTTGTATGTATCCTCTTATTAAATAGGTAACTATTCCAAAAAAAATATTATTTTGTATCCTCTACTCTACGTTATTAAGGTGGTTGCAGAGAGGTCAATTTGATACAAAACTTTGACGCACAATACGCGTAGACGGTATTAATATAAGTAACTTTGTATGTATGGAAAAATAGTTTAGAAAATCTAGATGCCACGTCACAAATAACATTTGCAATTTATAAAATAATTACGAAGATTTAAGCTTTGAAATTATTCGTACAAAATTTTAAAAGCTTTATATCTTCGTAATTATATTATAAATTGCAAATGTTATTTGTGACGCGGCAACAAAATTTTCTAAACTATTTTTCCATATATAAAATATTACTTTTATTAATTCCGTCTACGCGTATTGTGCGTCAAACTTTTGTATGGACTGAAACCTCCTTAAATAGGTATTCCAAAGAATGTTATGCTCATTAAACATAAAACCTAAGGCACCAATTGGAACTTCTATTTAATGTTTAAACAATTTATACCATTATACCCCACTTAAACCTTACACAAATCTATAGTTTTTGGTCTCATTTGATTTTTTATTTATTTATTTGCTATGATATTTGATATATATGATGTTGATGAGATTAATAATGCCAAATTATTGATCGGCATAATTTTATTCTCCTCTCTGGTAAAACACTGCGAACACTGAGTACGTCATCCTCGCTACCTGGACAAAAATAAGACAAGTTAAAAAAATATTGATTAATTACGACTACATTATGTCTTACATTGATAAAATAAGTGGCGGGGCGGGACTGGAACTCGTAATCTGCCTATCTGCCACTCTGCCTGAGCCTAAGGCCTGAGCCTGAGCCACCGACCGTATTGCCACATGGCTCACTATAAGGTCCGCCACATACATTCGGAATTCCGAATCAGGGTTACGATTGTTATGGATTTTCCTCCTCCACAATTCCGTTCGGATTTGGAGGTTTCAAATCCTATACAAAATCACAATCCTGATTCGGAATGTGTGTGGTAGGTCTAATTGTATATCTGTTGCAATTTTTTTCAATCTAGTTTGTAAGCCATAAACTTGGTAAGGTTGTTGTTGTTGTTTGTTTTCGGAGTCATATGGCTAGATTGATACATTTTTAAGCGTGTGCTTCTACGTATAGGGTCGAATATGTATATAGATTTTTACATTCGGGATTTCAAACTCTGTAATACACAATGAATTACTTAGTGTCAGATTTGTTCAGTTCTCATTTCTGTGAATAAATTATTTTCAAAATTGTAGATATAAGATATACAGGGTGTAAACTTAAACGCGTTTCGTATACTTTAGGGAGCGCTCCAGACCATCAAACTGAAAAACGTTTACTATACTTATAGGACTAAAAAAAATCTACTATTTTTTCCCGATTTATACAAATTGGGCCGAAAGTAGAAAAGATATTCAGTTGGGTATTCTGTACCGCTAACGAAAGTGATATATACTGATCCCAAAGTAAAAAAAGATATTCAGTTGGATGTTCTGAAGTACCACTAACGAAAGTAAAGTATGTAACACATTTATGTTTAGGTACATCGTGTAGATCACGTAGTAGAATAACATTTTAGAATCGTTCGTCAAACTTCATAGCTACTCAAGATGTTGTTGTTTATGTCTGTCTGTATATAATTGGGCAACTTCTTGTTAAAATTTATACGTTGATTCACTCAAGAGTACTTGTTACTGCTTGTTATTATGATGTGAAATTCGGTAAAAAAATTAACTTATCTTCAACTTCTCAAAGAAATATTTGTTAGATGTTTTCAGTGACTTTCGCTCAGTTGCAGAAACGCTCATTAACGTGAATCCTACATTAAATCTCTTGCTGTCACTTTTTGGCTTGTTGACGTAGCAAAAGCAAGAGTTTTAAAGGAGGATTAACTCTAATGAGCGTTTGTGCAACTGAGTGTTAATCTCAAAATGTATAAAGTAGTAGAAACGTATCCGAGCTTTTAAGTCTTCGTTCTTCTTCTTCGTTCTTCTTCGTTTTCGAATACAACATTGTCGCAACAAATAAAATACAATATCACTTTATACCGTAAGAAAAATGCCAGATATTAACCAAGGCGAGTTGTCGTTCTGTTTTTAGTTTTTAACTACTAACATAACTTTAAGGGTGTCGACAATTAAACTAAACAACTTTCCCTGTGGCATACTTGCAAGCCCAGACCACTCCAGCCTGCGTCTTTTATCAGCCCATTCCTTAATGGCCATTCTTATGCCCATAGAGATCTAGAGAGATGCCAACCAACGCGCTGAGTACGAAGCGTAGTGTCGCATCACCACTAGTACCACGCGATGGAAAGTATTTTGTTAGCTTGAATGTGCTCACTATCCATTGCTGTATCAGAACTCAACGTTCGAATAATCTTTAGTACTACGCAAGCATTGTAAACTATTTATACATAATATCTCGACTGGTTTTCAGCCTCATAATATATTGAATCATTACTGTCTCGAGCAATGAGTTCCGTTTTTGCGCATATTGCTGCGACACTGGCCCCGCCCCCTTTTCACATCTGCCTTTAGTTTTTGTGATCTGTGTTTATGCCGCATACCGAGATCCCCACACTTGAGTCTGAACCAACCATCTTTCGTTCTGACCCAGCGCTCACCACCTCATTACCCTGAAGTACATTACCCTCCCTCTCCACATAAATGTTAAGTGCGCTGTATCACATGGCCCAGGCTATCCTTCTTTGGGTCTCCGAGGTATAATTTTGATAATTCAACTCCCCATTTACGTATGTTCCTGTTAACATTTAAGTAAACTATTGTAAATTAGGCTAAGTGGAAGCAAATAACCTTTTTTTTAATCTTACCGAAACAAAAGTCTCATAAGACAAGTCCTGTATGCCAAAAGCCTTCAGTATGAGTGGTTTCTGGGCCTGCGCACATCCGATCAGTACGAGCTGCCTAATGTCCTCGTGCGACTCCCTCTCCAGCTCACACTCGTGCCAGCCACAGTAAAACATCGCATGTGACAGTAGGGACGCCTGGGTGGTATGAAATAAACATTTTATTTAGCAAACTAAAATAAAATAGATATCTTGGACATTGCCACACAAATCTAGTCACATTTAAAGTGCCAGAATCTAGCCTGGACTCGATTTTGATTTGAACTAGACAACGATGTAGAATAAATCTGTATAAGATCCTTCTTAATATGCTTACAGTTTTTTAAGGGGATGATCAGACCATCAAACTGAACAAGTATCTCTATGGGTCCAAGGTCGAAATCGCAAAACAAAAATCAGATGTTCCATACAAAACTACAAACCTACTCGACCCATTTGATCGGGTTGTTTGTGGGTTCAAAAAACGGCTGTTTTTTTTTTTGCGAATTCGACGTTTTTCCCTTAGAGAAAGTTGTTTAGTTTGATGGTCTGATCATCCTCTTCAAAACCGTCGGAAAATTAATTTGAACCCTGTATACTAGATACAAACATCCATACCTCGGGTACAAATATTCATCATACAAATATTTGTCCCTTACGGGATTCAAACCCTCGGTACAGCAGACAGGTTCACTACCGACTGTGCTATCGGGCCGTCAAAATCATTGTTACAAGTTCAAATTAGATTCATAGCTCCTAAAATTAATTTAATGAAGTTCCTGAACTGTAATGGAGAGAGGGAATGTAACGTACCTAGTGGATATTTTAGAAAGTGTGAAATTTAAATCCTACGAATATTATAAACGCGAAAGTTTGTATGGGTGGATGTTTGTTACTCTTTCACTCTTTCACGAAAAGACAACAAAGGTGAACTTACTTAAAATGTTACATAATAAATAAGTAACTAGAACGTATTTTTGAACTATCCATTATAGAGAAACGATTTTCAGGTTAAGCGTTCGCATAACCTGATTCATGCATGTCATTTGATTACACATTTAGGATTCCGAGATTAGATAATATTAACGAATGCTTGCCATGGGATACATAATGATGCATTTTATATTGTAACACCGAAGTACTCGTAACTTCAAAAAGCTTTACGTCGATCTTCAATTATTTCCTAGAGCCTCGTGGCTAGTGGATTCACGGGCGGATAATAAAATAAAATAAACCGACTAAGTGCGAATCGGATTCGCGCACGGAGGGTTGAAGTACCACCATACAATATTACAAAAACAAATATTAAGGGCAAGCCGGTACACACTTGACCGGTTTTTACTACTTATTTGTTGCTTTTGAATATGCACTGGGGACCCCCTTAATTTGTTACTTTTTGTTTTTTAATATTTTGTTAGCACGTCCAAAATAATAACACATAAATATTCTGTAAACATTTCCACTCGTTACAAACCTTAATATAGGGACTAGTTACGCGTGTAATTCTACTAACAAACATTTCTGCCACTTTTTGCGGAGGGCGAGGTAACATGAAATCCGCAACTTTGGATTTTATTCCCATAACTTTAGATTCTAATTTTGAACGTTAAAAATCATGAAAAGTAATTTCTCGTGAACCCTAAACGTTCTAAGTTCGAAATTATTGTTTCGCAATTATAGGCTGTCTCGTTTAGTGATAAGGTATAAAATTGAATGTAAATGCACATGATTAATTGATCTTATACCGTGGCAGAGGGGAAATGCTACCGCAAAGCTAGTCCTTATAATAAATAGTCAAAGCTACAAAAAGGATACAGACAGCCCTTTAGAGCAAGGAGACGGACTTGGGTAAAGAATCCTAAAAATCATTTCCCAACGCTATAACAATAATGAAACTATTTGCTACTGAACTCTCGGTAGGAAAACTACAATTTACACATTTGAAACTTTACAGGAGGTCGTGATGGTCGTGCACTCCCCGAAACGTTGGAAACTATTCTGCAGTTATTTAAATTAAACTTGTGTACGCCGGAAACATTTTTTTATGCAATTAGGTAACATGAATTCCTAAATCACATATGAAAAGTTTTGTAGTTAATGTCGGAACAAAGATTGTTAAAACCGGATCGGTCGAACTAAGCTGTGGGGTGGGGACAACACAGTACATTTTTGAAGAAAAAAGTGACATTCTTGAATCACAGCTAGCACAGATTACATAATAGTTACTACCGTAACAGATACTGCACTCGACCCGATTTCGCGCGTTTTTTCGAATTTCGAACTTTGCGCTTCAGGAACGAAAACTAAAATGCACCTTATATCCATTAGCGACGGCCTGCATCTTGTCAACATCTTGCAAGATGCAGGCTTGCAAAGGTAATTACCGCAGCTGTCAAACGGGAGTGACGGAGCACTGGTTGAGTTCCAAAATTTGCTAGACCAAAGAGAATGTAACACACTACGTAATAAGAGTCGGGACTTCCATATTAAAATCTGGTCGTGACCGATTATCCAGAATGTATGAAACGTGTGGAACCGTTCAAAGGAATTAAATGGCGTCGGTGCACGTTTCATATCACATTTTTTTGTTAGAGAGTTGCGCGAGCTAGACCTAAAACGGGAACTCCCGCGCGCCGCGTGCCAAAAATGCTTATAATTAAGATAAATAAATAAAAATAAATGCATTATATTTCTAATCTTTATTGGTAGTAAATTAAATTCCCTTTTGGAAATTTTTGGAAAAAATTAACAGTGGATTATAAATGATTTTGTACGACTACAACGTCATTCAAAGGCTGGACTGTTAATAGTGTTAGGATCATTTTAAAGGTATAGCATTGGTATTTTAAGGGGCTGGGGCATTGCCCCACCATGCCCTCCCTGACTACGGCCTTGGGGTGAAGACAGGAAGTACCTAACTTCTCCGTATACGACCTACAAAATACCTGAAATCAGTCAGTCGCAACAAAATATGCCAATAATCTGTTGGTTTTAATATATTCCTATAAAAGATTGTTATAATCCTCCCGACTGCCCTGGAAATGTCTGCCCACTGTACTGTTAACAAATAATATTTAAGCTTACAGTTTAAATCTAAAAGGTGAAATACAAAAACAGTATGTCAGCAGGATAAAGGACCAATGAAAGGACTAAGGCACCTTTAAGCTTCAGCGAGTCATATCACCTTCAGACATCTTTGGACATCACGTCGGTCGTGCAGTCATATAGTAATTGCGTTTCCCTAGAGACTATATACAGGGTGTCCCGTAAACCGACGTCAACCCGGCGGATGCTGATAGGTTAGGTCAGGACTAAGCAGAATATCAAAATTTGACTTCAGTAAAAGTGTCTTAGTTTTCGAGATATTAACAGTTTTAACACAGATACTGCATAGAACATTTGTAGCCGTGGCATTTAAAATAGTGACCAAGATAAAGAGTTTCACGAACTTCATAAAACTGTCCTTATCTCTATAAATAAAACCGCACTTATCACAACACAACGCATATTAACTATTTTATATATCTTATATAGACAAGCAGCGCGACAGAGTTCCGACCTAACCAAGTGACTACTTTCAAAGCTAAGACCGAAGTGAAGTCCTTTTTATAATTTGCCACGCTCGTGCCCCCACAATGTTGCCTCTCCCACTACTCGACCTAAGACTACCGTAGACAATCATAATACTCGGCTCATAATTTGCATGCAAAACTCAATACAACAACTAATAATTTTCTAAAAATGTGGGAGCGACAACATTCGGCCGTCCTGCATACGCATTCGTCCTCGTATGCGTCCAGGTCTGGTGGATCCGCTGAGAACAAATTGCACAATTTAGAGTCACTGCATTGATCACGTATAATGTAGATATCCAGGCTTGCTATTCCTTCATCGGCCACCAAGCCTGGACTGCCTTTTATAATGAACACCTGAGGTCACTTATTCCATCGGCGGCTAGTAACCACAGGTAAACATTTTATGATAATTCTTATCTTCAAGTGTTCCCTGTTCCATCGACGGCCGGGTCACTTGAACTACCACCACTTTGAACAACCTGCGACACACACACACACAACTTCAGACATCATAATGTTGTTCCATCGACGGCCAACATTTTGCTCTTTGGTTTGTCCACTTTTACCCTGAGCATCCTACTCATACTAGCATTATTTTCCAGTACTAGTATAAGCTTTACTAAAGTTGTGTAAATGGTGCATGTTCGAAGCATATTCATCAGACATAAACATACACAGTACTATGGATAGTCTATTAGCACACAAGTAATAAAGGTACAGTCAAACTCATCAAAACTGATATTTACGATAACTGAACAATCATAGGAAATTCATCAAATATACGATACCTGACAACATTCGGGTGGGGTGTATCTTCATTATATTTCCATATCAACAAGGTTGATCCACGGTTTCATGTTTTCTACGCAGGTGACACCTTCGTAGCGTCTCGAAGTCCGTTCCGCTCCTCTCATATCTGATACTTTGTATCGGTCTTTACCTAAACTCTTTGTAATCCTACTGTGATTGCTAAAAACTCAAGCTCAAACGAATGATAACGCTTTTCATCTTCCGTCGTTTGTCGACTATAGAAATGAATCGGTTTTTCCCCGTTTTTCGTGATATGTACCAGAATACAACCTACCCCATCACGACTGGCATCTGTGTACATAATGACAGTTAAAGTCGTTAATCAAATATAGTTAAAGTCGTGTCTGCTAATTCACTTTTTAAACGGGCTACAGCTTGATCTTGTTCAGGGCCCCATTCCCACGAGGAATCCTTTTTAAGGAGCTTAGTCAACGGTTTACACAACACTGCACAGTTTCTTATAAACTTCCTAAAGTAATTGATGAGTCCCAAAATTGTCTTACTTGGTGAACATTAGTGGGTGAAGGATAATCCTCAATAGCAACCAATTTTTTTTTCCCCTGCTCACTAATATCATAACCCAAAAAATTCACAGATTTTTGAAAGAAGTTGCATTTTTCTAAGTTTATAGTCAGTCCATTTTCTTGCAGAATACCTAAAACAGCATCTAAACACTTTATATTTTCCTCTAAACTCTCAGTTGCTATCAAAAGATCATCCATGTAACGGATAACTCTCTCAAAACGTAGCTTCCCCAAGACTGTGTTCATTAATCTCTGAAAAACTGACGGTCCATTGCACAAACCGAACGGCATTCTAACAAACTCATAGAGACCGTCTGGTGTTATGAACGCAGTTTTAGGGATTGACTCGACTTTAATTTGGTAATAGCCACTTTTTAGATCAAGCGAAGTGAAATATTTACAGCCATGTAATCTATTAATCAGGTCCTCAACCATCGGCATAGGATATTTTTCTTGTACAGTTATTTTATTTAATAAACGGTAGTCTACACAGAGCCTTTTCTGACCGTTCGGCTTATCCACTAAAAGAATGGGGCTAGGGGCGTAAGATGAGATACTCTCACGTATTATTCCATTTTTTAACAAATCATCTATAATTTCACGAGTAGCTGCCTTCTGTGATTCTGACATACGGTAGGGACGTTGAGAAATAGGTTTATTTGTAGTTAGCTCAATATTTAACTCGACACAAGAAGCCTTTCCTAAACTAGTCAAATCTTCAGATTCATTCGCATTTAGGATATTTAGAAAATAATTGTTGCAAAATGATATTATGTTCATCAGAAACTGATTTTAAAATGGATGATTCGATTAATAACACTTGTTCTTGAGTTACCGGTTGAAATATTAAATTATCTCCTACTCTAGTATACATGGGTGCGTTCACGACCTTTAGGTGCGGTTGTTTTACAATTCGCTCTAAGGTACGGAACGACCGCGCCAATTTTTAACTCGCTATGAGGTACGGAACGATCACGGTTGTTTTATAACCTCAAATTTTGACATTTAAAGTAATATGGGCTTCCAGGGCTTCCATCATTTCCAAATACAATAAAAAAACTCATTTTCCATGTTAGTAAATCAAAAAGTGAATAAAAATAGTTTGAAAAACTAACTTTTATTCAAAACGCGCGAAAAGTCAAGTAACCACAGATAATTTAAACGTCAGAGTGTTTTTTAACCATCGAATTTGATGGTTAAAAGTTGCAACCCGT
Organism: Agonopterix arenella; assembly: GCA_927399405.1. Classification (NCBI taxonomy): domain Eukaryota; kingdom Metazoa; phylum Arthropoda; class Insecta; order Lepidoptera; family Depressariidae; genus Agonopterix; species Agonopterix arenella. The sequence continues at coordinate 10,129,411 of OV656706.1, read as the reverse complement.
CAGAGGTTCGGAACGGTTGAGTTGTGACAACCGAGTTGCAAAGAGCGTCTTTCACCGAGCCTCGGAACGGCGCTAGTGCGAAAAGTTGCACTCGGGGTGCACCTGGGTGGAAGATACTGCAGTGAACCCATTTAAGGTAACAGGATTATCTAATTGGAATTGAACTAAATTCAATTTATTTGCCAAATCAGTAGTCATTAACGAGCAATCACTTCCCATATCTATAAAAGCTTGACAATCAGTACCGTTAATTTAAACAATTTTATAAAATTTTTCCTTTGGGTTACATGAGTTTATCAATTTAACATCAGCATCCTTCTCGAGCTTCAGACCCATACTAGGCTTTGATCGACACGCAAGCTCCAAATGTCCCGGTTTACTGCAGAAGTTGCACTTTAAATTATTATTTTTTTGTGTACAATCAAAGCGTTTGTGACCGCTTTCTCCACAAATAAAGCATTTTATATTAGGATCAACGGGTCGTGCTATGCTTGTTGAATCCGATTTCTTGTCCATAATGGCAAAAAGAGGCTGAGGAGGTCGAGAAGCATACTGTTTTTGAGGAATATTGGGATAACATTTTGGACCCGGAGGTTTCACATCACTTGACACATGTATTTTGCTGTGCAAAAATGAAGCCAATTCGTCACAGTACCGAAAATTACCAGCTTCTGCGGCAGTACTAATATTTTTGTCACCAATTGACCCCACAATTATCGATATACATCCTGATCCGAAAATGATAGCTTCAATCTATCTATGCGACTTTTCTGTTGAAAATAAAATTCATATAACGACTGACCGTGCCCAGGTTTAATTTGCATTAGTTCTTTAAGCATTACATACATATTACGTTTAGTTTCAAACGTATCTAATAAGACAGATCGCCAATTCTTCCATTTCCACGTTGCCCATCTAGTTTCAGTTCTTAACAGAGAATCGTACCATGTCTTTGCGGTTTTGCGCAATTTTTGTAAGGCCTGGTATTTAATCTCTTTATCCGACCACCCAAAAGCACGGGAATTGGCCTCCACGACATTAATCCACACGTTGATATCATCATTCAACGGGTCAAATTCAGGAATAATGGTTGATTGCATAACATTATGACTCACGGTTGGCGATTGACGTCGTGCTCGCTTGCTCCGCTTGGATCTCTTGCGGCTGCACGACTTGCGCGGCACGCTCGACCCGCTGCTGCTCGAGGATGACGTTGACGACGAGCTGCTGCTGCTACTGCTTGACGAAGAAGATGAAGACCGCGCACGGCAGCGTTTTCTCTTTCGGTCCTTTCGTCCGTTTGGCCGAAACGGAGGCATGGTTCGATTTCACTTCTGATATAAATAAAACCGCACTTATCACAACACAACGCATATTAACTATTTTATATATCTTATATAGACAAGCAGCGCGACAGAGTTCCGACCTAACCAAGTGACTACTTTCAAAGCTAAGACCGAAGTGAAGTCCTTTTTATAATTTGCCACGCTCGTGCCCCCACAATGTTGCCTCTCCCACTACTCGACCTAAGACTACCGTAGACAATCATAATACTCGGCTCATAATTTGCATGCAAAACTCAATACAACAACTAATAATTTTCTAAAAATGTGGGAGCGACAACATCTCGAAAACTAAGAACCTTTTCCTAAAGAAAAATTTTGACAGATTGATTGATTGACTGACAGATTTTTTTTAAATATCCTGTTATATTCATTTTAGTATATTCTGGTTAGACATGAACTAACCTATCAGCATCCACCGGGTTGACGTCGGTTTACGGGACACCCTGTACATATGTATAATTATGACATTGTGACCTAATGAACGCAATATCTAACATTTTTATTCTTAGATACTTATTGTGGCTTTTCGGCGAAGGAAAAGATCGTGAGGAAACCTGCGTGCTTCTATTTCGAGGGATTATGTATTGTACCCTTATTGTAGGTACCCATGGCGACGTGCTCACTTTCCATCTTACACTTGGTCCGAGATCCGACCATAAAATTATGCACCTATTTCTTTGGTGAACGAAATGTGATTCTATTGAATGTCATTCTCGAACCAGTAGGCCTAGCATGCCACCCCCGAGAAAACGATAAAAATCGAGATGTGCCTCCATCTTAATTATTTTATGTATGCCAGAAAGAGCGCGCATGACGTTTTTCTCGTTTAAACGCTTTGTCGAGGGTGGCATGCTAGCCATGCTGGCTAGTTGCCAGGCAAGAATAGGTCGCCAGTGGCAACCCCGTGGTTATAATGTATGTCAACAATATAGTTTGAAAAACTCACTTGATAAGTAATTTCTCCAGCATTCCAAAGATTCAGAGCAAGCAAATAAAACAGAGACCCAACAAAAGTGTAGGTCATGAAAGCGTTTGTTAAATCCAGATGTGGCGACAGCTGAAAACAGACAATATTACAATTAACTATTATACTTAACCCTACCCCGCGGGGGCTTGGGGTGCCGAGGCTAAGACCTTCGTTGCGGAGTCGACTGAGGGAGAGAAATTGTGACCCCCGTTCCGGGTCGTTTCTGGTGCAGAGGCTAGCCATAGCAATTCAACGTGGCAACGCTGCCGCTGCTAGCATTATGGGCTCCTTTGCGCTGGGATCGACAAGGGGCGTGTTATTTGACCGAGTTTGTATTTCATTGTTTTGAACAAGCATGTTGCTGATATATGTCTGTTTTTTTTTTGTATCTTTATATTTAACGACGCTTGTGCTGAACGCATTTTGTAATTATGTTTCCGATAATAACTAATAAATGATTTTGATTTATCTTACCCCTATAAAGATGTAACATTGTTAAGATACAACATCTCAAAGCATAAACATTGAAAAACACCTCATTCAGGCTTCAAAAGGACCCCGATTCCACGGTGTATAAAATGATTAAATTAAATGTTAGCTAATCCCAAAAAAGGCACTAAATTTTTCATTACATGCGACGACTGGAAATACCTACTTAAGTACCTACTGAGGAAAATCAATGATTTTACTTCCTTTTTTTTGTACTTGCTCCATTAACTTAAAAACTAATGGACGTCGGGTCCAATACAAAATTCTCGAAAAAAGGGTCCTAGACTAACTTAAATAATCGTAAGTACGTGTTAGTAATATAAACCAACTAAAAAGCGGTTCATTTTTCTGGAATAGTTTTTAAAAATTCTTACAGCACCGCGGCAAAGAATATATATACGAACGTAACCGCGGCACGGCATTATAGGCGTGCGCGTAGTCGGAGGATCAAATAAAGACTGACGCGCCTTTGTTACTCTTTATACGAATTGTTACTCTTTTGATTCGGACACTTTTGAGCGTGGAACCAACGTCCAGTAGTTGGTAAGTCAATGCTAAGGTCATATTAATTCAGTAAGCTATGTACCTACCCATGATAGCAACAAATAAATCAATATGAAATATGAATATGAATTCTTGAAGCGAGAATTGACCGATGGCGACTGACAACGGCGGGCCCTTACAAAAAGCACGTTTAGTATGGGAACCTGTAGATCGCCGTCGTTTGCCGTCAACGCGGCGAACGGCACCGAACGCGTTCCCATACTACCTTATAGTAGTTTTTTGTATGGGCCCGCCGCCGGCGCCGTCGTTCACCGTCAATGTGTCAATGTGTCTCAATATAAAAAAATTCTCAATTCCTCCATACCTCGAGAAAACAATTCAAAGCACACTGATTTTTCAATTGTCCGATAATTCCAATGAATGAATTATATTTGTTAAAACAAATATAATTTAACATACACCGATACAGCGATTCAGAAAAATTTCTGAAAAATCTATCATTATTTTTTTAAATTCAGTTTGTAAAATAGGCAACTATTGGGATTATTTGAGATTTCGGAATAAAAACTTTTATTGATTCTAATTTTTTTTATGTTAACAGGCAAGATGTCTTGGAAACAAAATATTAAAAGCCATAAGAAGTAAAAAGGAAGAAAAGTTGTTTTCTTTTAAATTTAAGTAGCTGGCTTTTCGTAATTTTTCGGACAGATAGCTGCCAGTTTGGTATTTCTTAGATGCAATGAAAACTCTTTGGACGTATGAAAAATATGTAGATATGACAAATAAAAACTTTTTGAATTCCCAAAATGTTGTTTTAACTTCTCTTTATCTATCAATCCCAATCGTACTATTCGTAATATAAAAATATTAGGTAGTTAGGTACAAAATGACATCTTTGCTCCAAGAACATTGTATTTAGTATCTTGCTCATATTTCTGACGGTTTCGTATGAGGTCGGCATAGACTACGTAATACCATAGATTATTTAATACTTAGGTGCTGGAGTGCGATTTTTGAATCTCATTCGCTGAGCTCAGTAGTTTAAAATATCAAAATTACTATGGAGATGTGCATCTTTCTGCTGCTGATTTGACTTTCAAAAATCCTACTCCAGGAGTGCCATTTTTGAAAGTCAAATCAGCAGTAATTTAAAAACGCAAAAGATTTTTTTTAATCTAAATTAATAATGTTTCTTTACTTGCTTCAACTCTCTAACTAAAAAACGTTATATGAAACGTGCACCGCCGCCATTAAATTTCTTTGAACGGTTGCACACGTTTCATACATTCTGGATCATCGGTCACGACCAGTTTTTAGTATGGAAGTCCTGACTCTTATAACGTAGTGAGTTACATTCTCTTTGACTTGCTTGTTATGCTTTGAAAAGAATAACCATTTTCTGTTTAATTAAATAAATCACTGTTTTAGTAATAATTATTACAAAACGAATTTCTACGCTAATCTGTTCTTGTGTAAGTAATAATTATTTGATTTATTAATACCTACGTCACCTACGGCGTAATTATTAGTTAAAGGCTTGTCCACTTTGATCTCATTTGCCAGCACAACTATCGAGTGTTTAAATTTCATTGTAAAATAAGAAAAATCATTATATTATTATGTTTTATAACAAAAAATCTCGATAACTCGAGAAAACTCGAGATACCCAGCACAACAAAGTGTTTAAACGAGAAAAACGTCATGCGCCATTCGTAAAATAATAAAGATGGAGGCACATGTCGATTTTTAATCGTTTTCTCGGGGTGGCATGCGAGGCCTACTGGTCGAGACTTCTCATACCGCGAGAACTAAAAAAGGTCGAGAAATCAGAAACCCTAGTTAGCAATGACAATCTTTAAAAACATTTATACATACCGCCAATCGTAGTAGAAGCAATACAGCCACAGCGGAACTTTCGCAAACTTGCAGTGACATTACAATTCCAAATACGCGATGGATTTCGTCGGCCAAGCTAAAGAAAATAAAGTTTTTGAAAATAAAACTAAAAACTACAAACAAGAGATTGAGGTTGAAGTTCTAGGCTAGATAAACTAATAATGTAACAGACAGGTATATGTGGGAAAAATTCGAAACTTTCAAAGGATTTATGTTTTTATATTAAGTAATTAATAGGTATATTATATGTGACAAGTGCCAACCATTAATTTTAGTAGATTTTACTGAATACAAATCTAATTCAGGTAGAATTAACTAAAATCATTTTACCGTTTAACTTTTCAACCATTGTCAATATTTTCTGTTAAATTATAGTTAGTTTATTTCGTGTTATTTTCAACCAAGTGTAAGTTGTGTTTAAATAAAAGGTTTTGGTTTTGGTTTCCTTTAAAAAAACCTAGTAAAGTCTTCTAATATAAAAAGTCACATACATGGAGAAATTGATATCATCAGCATCCTCTTAAACTAAGAGTCTGCCCATCAAACTGAACAACTTTTACTATGGGAGCAAACCAATCGGAGCAAAAAAAAACTGTTGTTCCATACTAAACTGCAACTCAGTCAAGCTCTTTATATGAACACGTTACGCTTACACGTACACATCACTACTACTCCCAAAGATAAACTGATTTCGTATGATATAATATACACATTGACGGCCCGGTAGCACAGTCTGTAGTGAACTTGCCTGCTGTGCCTCGGGTCGCGGGTTCGAATCCCGTAAGGGACAAATATTTATATGATGAATATGAATATTTGTACCCAAGTCATGGATGTTTGTATCTATGTATGTATTCTATATCGTTGTCTAGTCATCATAATACAAGTCCAGGTACTTTAAATGTGACTAGATAATTTGTGTGACAATGTCCAAGATATTTATTTTATACGTACTAGTTTAGTCAAGTAAAGAAGAATCCTTTAACTATTAATAAGAATATTGACAGCTGCAAAATACTTAGTACCACACACTAAGCTGGTGTAAGGTAGTATTGTACTGCAGCATCCTTTACCAACAACTTTACTTTCTCTGTAAGTTACATAGATTCCCACTGTATCTAGGCTCTTGCCTCTTTTCACGAAATCAAGTGAAAGAAAGTACGTACTCATAAAGTTATACTCAGGTGCACCGGTTGAAGGAGCCGAGTTACTGGTCAAACTACTGTAAAAGAACTTTTAACCCGCCTCAACAGACGTCTGTTTTGGCTTAGGAAAACCGACCGGCTATCGGATAGCCGTTTCGGAATATGGATTTGGCTTTCTTTCTCAATAATAGTAAAAGTTCAAAATAGTTTTGTAGTACTATTTTGATTTGCATTCTTGTAAAATAGATAAAACATGCAATCTCAAAGAAGAAGTATACTTGAACAAAACTAATAGGCCCTTAGCTCAACAAAAAGCAGACTACAATACGTACGGGTGAATTCAATTCTTTTGATGCATTGACGACCAAAATAAACTACGAATAAACTTTATCGAATGTGTGTGTTCTTCAGAATTATTTGAAGTTTTGCAGTCTCGGGATTGAAATCTGGACGAGTGAGCAAGACTATTCGAAACTTATTTTCTGTTTGTTAAAGAAATGAATCTTTGAAAATATCGTCTAGACAAGAGCCATCAACAGTTCAATTACTTTACATAAATACCTTTAACCCTAACGTGTTTACCAAAACTTACTACAATAGCTTCTGATGCATCAATATTCCTTCTAAGCAACCCGCTTTTAATTTCTTTATGGCTTTTGCTTTCGTCATCACCAGGACATCTTCGTCGAACTGGGCTCGTATTCTCTCGAAGTGATGACATAGGGTTACAAACTTATACGTCATGGTGATTAGGTGTGTGATGGGCATGCAGTCTGCCGACATCATAGGGAGCATCATGTATAACCAGGTTATGTAGAAGAATATTCGGAAAGCTGCCGCTGTTGTCGATTCGTCATCGTATTGCGGTAAATAAGTTACGACTGTATAAAATGGGGCGCCTGTAACAAAATTAAGTTTGTGTTTTTAGTTCATAGGATTTAAATCCTTAGGAAAATAAATGTTTTCAAAATGGAGACAAAGGTACCTAGTAAAATCTATAGATCCTTCAGAAAAAATTCTTTGATAAATAAAATAAATCAGTTACCTTGTTTTCCAAAATGCCTATCATCCGTAATTTATAATGGAAACTAGCTTAGTGTCAATAAACAAAGCCTGAAATCCAATAAAATAGCCTAATTTGACACCGTTCGAAAGGAGAGTTAATAAAAACTTCTGAGAAAACAAATCGAACAACTGAGGACTTATCAGTTGACTGTGAAGAGGGTACTTTCTACCTTTCTACTTTCAATAAACTCACCTTCCACTATCGACCTTCGGGTACTCTCCACGCCGTAAGCGAGCAGAGATAAGTACACCGATATCACATAAAATAGAATCCCCCATTTCACTTTTCTATATTGTTTCCTCATAACACGCTCCTCTTCAAACTTTTCTCCAACAGAACCCATTTCAAAATTCAATTTCCTTATCGAATCTTTGTGATACAACAGCAAAAACATTTTAACCAGTACAATGTTGTGAATTGCTGCGAACATGACAGCTGAATTTTTTTCCACGTCAGGGAAAGAGCCAAACAGCGAGGCGGCGTTTTCGAGAAATATCATTCCGGTGTATATGGAAAATGTAACCACGCTATATATGCGGTAAGATATGGTTTCCTTATATATGTCCTCGTACCAGCAGTTGCCGGCTCCGGCGATATGTACATATTTACAAAAATCTCTTAGTAAATATTTAGTTTTCAAAGACATAACTTAAATATGTTCAACGTAATCAAGAAAGTGTTCGGTAACCGAAAGGATTCCGATATTTGAGAACACACACGTTCGAACAATGTTGAACGTTAAATTATTATGAGGAAGGACCGGAACAACATAACTACTTCGTATCATACCAATTAATTATTTATTGTGTTACGAAAGAAAAAGTTAAAACAGCGACATATTTATGTGAATCCAACGATAAAACTGTAATTTAAAGCTAATTGACTACAAAAGTTGACTTGTTTGGAACTGTGAAAGTTATTAAAATATTCATAATTAATATTGCCCGGTTGTAAATTATCGGTGTACGAAAATTGAGAAAGTTTCGGCACCGCCATGACATATTGTGTCTGATAATTAATTACGTAGTTAATTAATATCAAGGGCGTCATACATATTCATAAGACACAAGTTGATTGGTGGAAATTGATTATGTAATACCAATAATATCCAAGGACAAAACAAGGAGTAGCCCGGGACGATCCCTTGATATTTGAACAACGGGTAATAATATGGACCGAGATAGCTACTATTATATTTTAGCTTCTCGCTTCACTGTTACACCGATACTGCCATCCGATTACCGAATCTTCTTTACTTGCTCTCTATTTAAGAGTTGCCTGGTAAGCGGACTCATGGACGGACGTGTGCAACTTGGCTCGCCACTTGGCTCCGCGATTTTGTGAATCGCTAATGGGTCTTGTTCATAAAACAATACTTGACATAAATCATCGAGCTCTGCTCGCTGAAAACGGGTTTTTCCAGAGGTGATACCTGTCTAGGGCGATTTTTTGCCCCATAAACCCTTACTCCGAAAATTTTATCGAAATCCATTGTAGTTTTATAGAACGCGATTACAGATATTATTAAGATAACATTATTATACAAACAGTAATACTTGAGAGAACACTAAACCACCAAGAATCGCAGTACTGGACATAGCAACCGGCCATTTATTAAGAATAATGTACTATCTATTTAAATACAATAAAATTGTTGTGACCATCTCGTAAAAATATGATCTATTGTTAAACCGAATACAATTTTGAAACATCAAGGACGAATAGTATTCAAGCTTTTACTAAAATTGAGCACGGAGCATATCTATACTATTATAAAGCTGTAACAGGAAGTTTGTCTGTACATTGAAGATATTAACAAAAAAAAAGTTACGATATGGTTTTTAGGTGTCCCTGATTCCATTTCACCAATTTTTGGATTTTTTGTCAGTCTGTTTGTTTGTGTGTTTGTTTGTGTGTTTGTTTGTTTGAACGAGTATCACGCAAAAACTACTGAACCAATTTTGATGAAACTTTTTTTGTTTGATAGTTTATGATCTGACTTAAAATCTGGTATATAATTTGTGCGGACGAAGTCGCGGGTTAACGCTCGTTTTAATATAAAACGGGCTTGAAATGAAAGCCTCTTTTAAAAATATATGTTACACTCTTTACTATTTTCATAATACCTTCGTGAAAAGTTCTGCCATGAATGTGTTACTTACAGTATACCAATACCTATTTAGGATGAGTCCCTACCAGCGTACGAACAAACCAAGTTATGGTTTATAGTGCGTCGATATTTGTTTATTTACTAAACATTGTATTGTCATATATCAATAACTAAATAAAATATGTGCCTAACTATGCTAAATTCCATAAAAGGTGTATTTAAGAAAACTACGGACTTTATCCTAGCATAATTACCTCGACAAAACGATAAGAATCGAGATGTACTCGTCGCGCATGACGGTTTTCTCGTTTTGTCGCTTTGTCGTGCTTGGCATGCTAGGCCTAACTAAAAAAAAGTTAAATCACACATCACACAACACAGTGTAACACCAAAAATATGCTATTGAAGCTTGCAACAACCCTCAATGGCGTTAACAGTTGATTTACCAGCGTCTTGGCGGCACAGTTTCGTACCACCTTGGCCATGTCATTATGATCCATGTATTTTATTTATCAAAAGGCACAGGGACGTACAGGCTCCTGTACCAACCAACATACAGCACAAATGCCGTAAATGCGGCAGGCATTGCCGCTCCCGAATTGGCTTATACAGCCATGAACGTAGGTGTCTTGAACGTCTTGTTGAACATGATGAAATATGGCCCAAGATGATGATTTTATTTATTTACACGTGTAACAAACAACCTCTATCAAGAATATTGTTGAAATGAAAGTTTCAAGTAATTATTATTTGTTAAATATTGGTAAACCTATCAACTATAGTTTTCTTGTACCCACGTGTAGTCGCTTTAAAACTGTTCGAGCTTATTTATTTGTATAACCACACATGTAACACAGTTTACTGATTGTCTGACTGACTCATAGACAAAGCACAGCCTAAACCAAAGTAAAGGAATACGCGAGTATATTTCGAAAACGAAGCGAGAAGTGTGAAAGTTTTCTAAAATCCACGCAGTTCAAGTCGCAGGCAATAGCTATGTATAATTAAATATAGGTACCTACCTAATAAAGTATTGATACATTATTATTTACATTTTATCATGAAGGGCATTCGCCTCTCAGACAAAATGTATGTAATTGTATTTCTTCTTTCTTCTTTGTGCCTTTCTTCTTTTCACCGTTTCCTCTACCCTAAGGTGGTCTGGAAGAAATCGCTTCTTAGCGATAAGACCGCCTTATTTTGTGCCTCTTGTATTTTATTTCTGTGTTTTACTGTTTATGTTTTGGTGTAAAATAAAGTATATTTGATTTGATTTGATTTTGTATTTTATCACCGAAACAATGTGCTTTTAGTTCTAAGTATTCTAAGTACTCTGTGTTTAAATTGATTGATTGGCTTATGTATTCGTTACATTTATATGCTGGTCTTTGCACTGTATCACAGACTATACAGGGTTGAAGTGTAGACAGTTCAGACAGACATTACTTTAAGGGCGATTGTATACGCATGGTACTGAACAACATCCTCCAAAGAACTTTCTAGAAAATTGGCAAAACATATTTGGACTTGTCATAGAAAAGAATGAAAGTTTGTAACAAAAGAAGTTTATGTTTTCTTTCTCTTAGGTTACCTGGGGAAAGTTCTACAATACCATGTGTGTAAGGGTGTAAGTGTAGGTACATACGTACTGGTATATCAGACACTAACACAGCTATACCAAATCTAGATTTCGTGTTCGTTATCACTCATCAGCCTAAATACGTCCTACTGTAGGACGCAGGCCAGGCCTACCCTCAAGGAGAAGAGCAATCATAGCCTATACGGAAGAGAGCTAGCGCCTCAATCATGAGGCGGCGGTTCGATTCCTGGCCTGTACCACTAAGTTCTTCAGAATTTATCTACGATTGTATTTATCATTAACTAGTTCGGCGGTGAAACAAAACATCGTGAGGAAACCTGAATTCCTGAGAACGAAAAGAAAATACCATAAGTTCGGAGGTATGCGTAAAATATGCGCGTGCTTGGGGCGAACACAAAGGAACAGGGATGTTCTCAGTGTTACATAACAACCCTTGCTTGCAATAGCCCAATCAAATAATAATAATACCCTCTAGGAACCCTCCTACGTCGACGTTAGTCCACCACGCTTGCCCAATGCGGATTGGTCGACTTTACATTCGCAAATCTATATTAAAAATCGAATATAAATATCATCAATATATTTGTATTTCAATATTTATGAAGCTTTCTTTTATTATTTGCTACATCTTCATATATTAAACAAATAAATATTTACAACGATATGTACAATATTTACCTACCAACAAAACGACTACCTCTTTAAATTCATTACCTCTTCATGAACTTCCAAGTATCTTCACAAACTCCTAAAAGTATATAAACGGTTGGGTCACCAATTAAAACATTACCACGTTCAGGTAAAGGTCCTTACAGAGTAAAACACTTAGGATTCAACCACTATATTAGGCGCCCGATCACGTTGCCGGAAATCTGCCTGACCAATAATACACCTTTACCCTTCCCCAATTTGTATTCAGAGGGTGGAATTGAACCGACCGGATTACAAAACTGTGCTCCTAAAGTGACTGAAAACTGCTTTAACACCAGTGGATTACAACTTTGTAGCCATGTTGGAATTATGTTTAAGGTGGTTTCAGTCCATTTGTCCAGTGAAATTTTTCATACAAAATTTTAAAAGCTTTATATCTTCGTAATCTATACTATTATAAAACTGTAACAGGAAATTTGTCTGTACATTGAAGATATTAACAAAAAAAAAGTTACGATATGGTTTTTAGGTGTCCCGGATTCCATTTCACCAATTTTTGGATTTTTTGTCTGTCTGTTTGTTTGTGTGTTTGTTTGGGTGTTTGTTTGTTTGTTTGAACAAGTATCACGCAAACACTACTGAACCGATTTTGATGAAACTTTTTTTGTTTGATAGCTTATGATCTGACTTAAAATCTGGTATATAATTTGTGCGGACGAAGTCGCGGGTTTACGCTCGTTATATTATAAATTGCAAATTTTATTTGTGACGCGGCATCTAGATTTTCTAAACTATTTTTCCATATACACAAAGTTACTTATATTAAGGTGGTTTCAGTCCATACAAACGTTTGACGCACAATACGCGTAGACGGAATTATTAAAAGTAATATTTTATATATGGAAAAATAGTTTAGAAAATCTAGTTGCCGCGTCACAAATAACATTTGCAATTTATAATATTATAATTACGAAGATATAAAGCATTTAAAATTTTGTATGAAAAATGTCAAAGCTTTATATCTTCGTAACTATTTTATAAATTGCAAATGTTATTTGTGACGCGACATCTATGTTTTCTAAACTATTTTTCCATATACAAAGTTACTTATATTAATACCGTCTACGCGTATTGTGCGTCAAAGTTTTGTAAAAAATTGACCCCTCTGCAACCACCTTAAATGCAAATGCTTCGAGATAGAGATGGTTACCGAGAGGTGGCAAAATTATATCTACATGTTATTAACCTACCAGAATTTACGGATAGAATTTACTGGGCACCGTTCAGGAAACTAAGTAGTATTTTCTCGTCCCAAATACCTCAGTGTCTGAGACGTGGTCGCTCACTCAAGGTTGAAAGTCACCCAAAGGGCCATGGAGAGTTTCACTCGGAGTTTCCCTGCGAGATCAAACCAGAATGAAGAGATTCGCAGTAGAACTAAAATAGCCGACTGCCCAAAGAATTGCTAAACTAAAGTGGTAATGGGCGGGGTATATTGCTCGCAGAACTGATGTATGGCCGATGGGGCCAGAGTTCTCGAGTGGTGACTACGTACCGAAAAGAGCAGCGTGGGTAGGCCCCCTACAAGGTGGACCAACGACTTGGTGGAGGCGTCGAGAACCCGTCGGAGGTGGGCAGCACAGGAGCGGTCGTAGTGGCGATCCTTGGGAGAAGCCTATGTCCAGCAGTGGACGTCCATCGGCTAAGATGATGATGATGATAAGTGAACACAGAGAAAAAACACGCTCATGGTGAACCTGCCTGGTGTGCCGACTGTCGCGGGTTCGAAATTACGAACCCGCAAGAAGCAAATCCACCAATGTCAAGGTATGTTGTATAATGAACATTTGTCCCCGAGTCATGGATGTTTGCACCTACTACTATATAGTCATCATAATATAAGTCCGGACTAGATTTTGGTACTTTAAATGAGGCTAGAAAAATCTGTGTGAACACGTCCATGGATATTTATAACTGATAGACTAAGAGATAAGTTTACTTTTTGCAACCATCAGCTGCAAGGCTGATTCAGTGTTTATGAGGTGTGTGATGGGGATGGACCAGGTCTGCCTGCATAACTCCATTCGGTTTAGAAGTTACTAATGTTTAAAGGTCAGTAAAAAATTAATGATCAGCTGCAAGGCTGATCGTATCATATTATTGTAGTATGCACTGTAGCTATGTGAACAGTACTAAAACTGACATGAACTGCCAGTCGGTTTAGGAGATACAGCCGTTCAAAGGTCCGACCTTTCAACGGCTGTATCTCCTAAACCGACTGATGAAGACCTAGACCTGGTCCATCCCCATCACAGAGATCCTCTACACCTCATAAACATTGAATCAGCCTTGCAGCTGATGGTTGCAAAAAGTACACTTATATCTTAGTCTATGAGGGAACTCGAAAGAACTTATCTGTACAAAGTGACTGCTACCCTGGAGACTACGGCCCATTCTGATCTAGGTCTCGATCTGCGATATATACGTATACGTACCGTTACGGATTATATAAGATCAATACATTAGGTACAATGAGATACAAACTAACACAAGTATATGGTATACTTAGTTAATAGAACTTATTCGTCTATTAATGATAATAGATCCATAATCTACATACATACATAATCACACGACCATAATCACTTCCGGGGTCGTCGGAAGCTTTGCTACAACTATCAACGTCGCGTCGTGAGTGCTAGACTATTGCTAAATGCGAATGTATAATTTTATTCACACCAAATACAAAAATACATAAAAAAAAGTCAAAAAATAGGTAAACATTAAAAATAATAGAAATATTATCCGACAAGCAAGTGAAGCATTTGACATCACATCAAAATGAAAAAAACTTTATAAGGTCTAACAAAACTAGCTGAAACTACTTTAAGGGGATGATCAGACCATTAAACTGAACAATTTTCTCTATGGGACCAATATCGAAATCGCGAAAAAAAAAACAGCTGTTCCATACAGACGTACTCGACCTAAATGTATGGAACAGCTGATTTTTTTTTCGCGATTTCGATATCGGTCCCATAGTGAAAGTTGTTCAGTTTGATGGTCTGATCATCCCCTTAAAATAGTTTCACCTAATTTTGTTAGACCTTATAGATCCCTTTGAAATACTTATATCACACTGTATACGGTACAATTTCAAACGCTTTGAGAGTACTCAACTCTATTTAAGCTCAAACAGAAATATACTCTATGACAGTGTGTATAGAGTCTATAGGCAAACGCAATTGAATTGGAATGGAACTGATGTTTACTAGGGATTTCAATTGCAAGATATTTAGTGGGTTCCAGCCTCAGAGCTATGACTAAAATAATAGAGAGTATTACATCACTTTACTATTAGTATTAGCCACAGTATTAGCAAAAAGAATACGAGGTACTTATTCATTTTTCCATTCAAAAAAAAGAGGGATTAAATTTGAAGTAAAAACTTATTTTATTTTTAAATCTTATATTTTGTTTAACGACAAATAGAGAGAAAATAAGAAACAAAGCACAGACCTTAACAACAAAACTAAAATTAAAAAAAAAAACAAATAAAGAAAAAGCAAAGTAGAAAAGGAAAAGGCAAAAGAAACAGGTGAATAACAAACCAAAAATATTTGTTTAATAGGCGCATGAAATTATCTGTTCGTAAATACTTTTTTATCCGTACGGAATATAAACCAATCATGAACTCACAGAGTAACTATTGTGAAGTCCATATTCGCATCTGCCAGTAACGTTGCACATCGTAGACACTGCGGCGTAGTCCACACTAGTGCCGTTGACGAGCATGTCGGTGACGTTGCCGCTCGCCTGCCGCAGCGCGCTGCCGCCCGAGAACAGGACCATCAGGGCGTAGGTCACCATCGAGATCAGGAGAGATAGCAGCGTTCCTTTCGGGATAGCTGATGCGGGATCCTGAGGAAGAAAGGTTTGACTTACAGATTACTAAAGATATAGTTCAGGAGTGCGATTTTTGAATCTCATACGTTGAAATCGGCAGTTGAAAATGTATGGAGATACGCATCTTTCTACTGCTGATTTGACTTTCAAAAATCGCACTCCTGGAGTATGATTTATGAAAGTCAAATCAGCAGTAGAAAGATGCATATCTCCATAGTAATTTTGACATTTTCAACTGCCGAGCCTAGCCGAGATTCAAAAATCGCACTCCTGACCATCAAACTGAACAACTTTCACTATGGAGCCTGTCCCATACATTTTAGTCGGGTAGGTACAGCAGTTTTGTATGGGACAGCTCATTTTGATATTGATCAGTTTGATGGTCTGGGTTCACCGTTTCAGTATTTGCTAGGCTGTCACTTACACCCTGTATACTTAGAATGCCATTGCCATACACTATTATTTCTATTTATATTTCTATAACATTGAGAATATACGTTTACTTTAGAATCTTTAGATAATACAAAGGAATATTGTAGATCTAATACATATATGCACTAATAATTGGCTAGAGGCTAGAGGTAGATCACTGCGTAGCCCAATTTCTTACTGGACATGGTAACTTTAAGGGAAAGCTATTTTATTTTAAATTGGTTGCGTCACCTTTATGTGAATGTTCTGTTGACAGTAACGAGTTCGAACAGACCGCTCATCATATTCTTTGGGAGTGTGAGCTCTGGTACGCCGAGCGCCAGACCATGCTTGACTCAATAAAATCGTTTTCTGGTGTCCCTTACTACATGGATCTTGTTGCGACTAGGGATAACTTCCGTGCGTTCAGATGTTTTTACCATACTTATTACTGGAAGCAAAATAGGTCATAGTTTCAGTACAATGTTAGGTTCCTATTGTTTTATTTTGTATTTTTGGTGCTTTTGCGGTCGTGTCTTCAACACTGCCATAAATGATCTCTTGAATTGGCTCTCTAATAGCCATGTTTTTTCCTTCTTATTGCTGTCTCCCGCTTGCAATGGAGGAAAGTCGGATATTTCGTTTTCCTACTCCTCCTATCTTCTTTGATTAATTCATTGCGGGTTCCAAGACAGATTAGAGTCATCCCCCGGGCTCGCTGGACTTCATTGTCCAGTGTTGTGAATGGTCGCCGCTGTTGATCCTGGCTTACAGGAGTTACAGCGGTGGGAATGAGTGGTGGGCCTATGCCCGAAAAAAAAATGCACTAATAATTGTGCTAAATTGTCATTAAAGGTACAGGTACAATAATACATGTAGAATAAGTTTTGACGAAGCAAGTGGCTAAACAGATTTTTGTTTGTTGTTTTGTTCAGAATAATTAGATTTTAGTTTTAGGATATTGTTTGTTTTGTTGTTGTTATAATAAATATTTTTACCTAAACATAATTTTACCGATTTACTTTTATAATTATTTTCTCAAACTCCAGGCGATATCTGTCGTGACGACGTGGGTAGACTATTAACAGTCAAAACAAATACACTATCTTATAAAGCTCTACATCTATACTTTTCTTAGTCTGGTCTCCCAGCGGCATCCCATATACCACTGCCTATTCATTGTAGCTCTATAAATCACCGCGTACACCCGACCAAACAAGTTCAATTCAGTCGATGTCGGTAATACACCTATGTATATAAATAATGCCTAAATCCAGCCCCGATCGACAGTAGCGTGAATGCTTAACCGTTAAAACGTTTCGGTACGAATAAAATATATTGCGTTCCACACTAAAATCCCTCTTTGGAAACAGGATCTTTGTATTAGTTCTCTGTATTGAGTTCTAGTAGCTTAGTAAAGTTGTATTATGAAATCATGCTCTTGTATCTATCTATACTATTATAAAACTGTAACAGAAGATTGTCTGTACACACGGCGACACATCAAGCTATACAAAACCAACATAAGCTGGCCGCGCGTAGGTCGAGTAACGTATAGCGTCGCGCGGCCAGCTTATGTTGGTTTTGTATAGCTTGATGTGTCGCCGTGCGTACATTGAAGATATTAACAAAGAAAAATTACTTTATGGTTTTTAGGTGTCCCTGATTTCATATCACCAATTTTTGGATTTTTTGTCTGTCTGTTTGTTTGTTTGTGTGTTTGTTTGAACGAGCATCACGCAAAAACTACTGAACCGATTTTTATGAAACTTTTTTGTTTGATAGCTAATGATCTGACTTAAAATCTGGTATATAATTTGTGCGGACAAAGTCGCGGGTTAACGCTAGTGAGAAATAAATTCAAAATAGCGTAACATATTGTGAAGATGTTATAGTTTGGAAAACTTATGCTGTATGTATGGCATATGATCAGGAAAACCTTAAGCTACATTGACAATGAGTTATTTTTGAAGATTTACGAATCCTATATTCGACCATCACTTGACTTGGCTTCCAATCCAGCATATTTCAAAAAATACATTGAGAGAAGAGCAACAAAAATGATTGTTGAACTGCGTGACAAACCATATAAGAGACGATTAGAAGAGCTTGGGTTAACAACACTTGAACAGCGGCGTCAACGTGGTGACCTCATAGAGACGTATAAGATACTTGCTGGATGTTATGATGTCCAAGCAATTGAAGATATATACCGGATGAACCAGAACCAAAATCTCAGAGGTCACTCTCTTAAAATTGAGGGCACGTTTTATACAAGCAACCCCCGGAAACATTTTATGCCTAACCCATTGTTCGCTAGTGGAACAAATTGCCTGAGACTGTAATAAGCTCTTTCAAAAATAAAAACTAAACAAGTGCAGTGATATATATACACGCATCAGCTTTGAGCTGCTAGTGTACCATATATATTAATATAATAATGTATGCATATAGATTGAGATAAAGACTAGTTACCTTTGAATTTTTTTCGATTTCAATACCTAGTTGATATGCAGAGATCAATTATAGAAATAAAATATCAAAAGTAAAAATGTTTTCTTTTGTTTGAACAACATGAGAAAACTAACTTAACTTTGGTTTTGGTTTGGTTTGTTTTTTGTTTGGTTTTGGTTTTGATTTGGGTTGGTTTTAGAGAGTTTGATTGCGACTCAATGAATGAATTTAAATAATAAATAACTATATAAAGATTCGACCGAAACAACCTAATCGCAAACCGAAATCCGTGAATTAGCTACCTTTCCCGAGCGAAAGCGAACCTTTATCTCCCAAACATCTCTAATGAGCGATAATTCTCACTAGTTAGAAGATTTACACACTCTACGAAATACCTATACAGAATGTTGCTTCATTGAGTATAGGCACCTAACAGGTGTTTGCAGTAGGTACAGAAACAAACAACTGTATTTAAAAACATTATAAATATAAGTTAGTATACAAGGACGGCCCTCCGCAGACTGAAACGGTGAACTCAGACCATAGAACTGAACAACTTTCACTATGGAGCCTACCTATGGAAACGCGAAAAAAAAATCTGTTTCATACAAAACTGCTGTACCTTCCGACTCAAAATATGGGACAGCAGATATTTTTTCGCGTTTCCTGAGGTAGGCTCCATATTGAAGGTTTGTTCAGTTTGATGTTCTGAGTTCAGCGTTTTAGTTTCCCTAGTATTACAAAAACAAAAAAAGATGTGAAGTAGGTAAATAAAATTCGTTGGACTTACTGTGCAATAGGCAAACAAAGCGTAATTTAAAAAAAAAACAACGATCCATAGAGAAATTACGCGCTCCACTAGGCACCTATCTTTGTTTCGGAGGTTTGACATTTCCAAATTACATTTACATTCGAATTCGGTATGTCAAGTTCGATATTTTAGAAGGCTGAATATAATATATCTATGGGCTGAATAGAAAAACATTAACGATTAGCTATATAGATATTTATTTAGAAAATAATGTTTATTTCATTTGGCACAGTGACGTCACTTCTTTAAATAAAATAAAAAAATTACAATATCAGAATTTTTTTATGTTTGTCGTTTCTGTTTCTGTTATCGGCATAGAGTATGAAAGAGAAGACCGGTGTTTTTTTATCTATATAAAAGTTTTATTTCCCCTCGACCACATTTGGGGAGGATCACAATATTTAAAAAATTAAATGAATAGTGATGTACAGTGCCACCAACTTATCTGTAGAATGGCCAAAAGCGGAACTAATGATGCCATTTTGAAAACGTCATTTTGTTGCTGTAAGTCGATGTAGTCTCTCATTCTTTGATACAGTAAGTGGCGCCATCGCTCATTCTACAGTTAAGTTGGTGACACTGTAGTTTTGATTAATCGTCAAAAAAATAAATTCGTTTTTTAAAATGATGTCTACAATCCGTAAAAAAATTTAAATCAATACAAAAAAAGAGTGCATACCGAATTTAGAATCTCTTCCTTTTTAAGTAGTTTATGAACACGCTATGTAAGAACAGACTCCCGGCCGCAGATCTATCTTCCAGCTACAATATATCAATGGGCTGAAGCCCCTAAAGGATAAACTGAGGGTCACGTACCACGAGTGTTTTTACGTACCCTACGCTATTCGCCCGAGATGAGAGAAAAAGTTTCCACATCTGATCCCAATACAAGTGTTTTTGTTTCTCAAAATATAGTCAGTGTTATTGAGCACTCAAACAAATACGATGAAATTTCGTGTTTTCATATTATAATGTTACTATTTTTCAGTTCATGTTTTAGTGGAAAATTATTTAGTATATGACACATACGAGTACCTACATACACACATGCCTAAACTCACAACCATTCGTAATGGCCTTTGCTACAACCAACAACTATCTTTGTAAACTTTTATCTTCTCTTCTCTCTTTCTTGTCAATGAAATTAAAATAAAATTAAATAGTTAATCATTTATTTCGGAAAAAATCTGTGATTATCAGCTAGTAGGTTGATTAGTAACAATGTTTGTCGAAAAATAATTGACGCGAAATTGGGGTGTGTTAGCTTATATTACTGCCTGATGCGAGAGAAAGAGATGGGGCGGCGCGCCCGCCTGAAACGACGCAAGCGTAAAACAAACTTTATTTAATTGTGATTGTACTATTTATGTTAGTTCAATTCTGCTCTTATCAAAATTTGTAAAATATCAATCTCTTTTTTTAAATCAAGTCTCGCGTTTTTATTATTCACCGTTTAGCAGTTCCAAGCGTTTATCGATAAAGACGGAGGCTACTTTGGCTTGTTTTTCTATCGAGAAAATGTGTCTTAATAAGTGTTTTGACTCTAATCAAAACATCAATTGTATGTTCAATTTCCACATATCCGCAAATCATACTCCTACTGTTAGTACTTCATGATATATGACGCTTTGAAGAATCCTATTTTTTCACATATAATATAAATATAATATGTTAGTGGGTGTTACTAAGGTATCTCAATGTAGGCATTTATATTATACTTTGTTTGACTGTCCCAATAACCAGCTCCACCTAGTGTTTTTGTATGGGACAGTAAAATCTGGCAGCAATGCATTTCAGGTTGATGTTGTTAAAAAAAATTTGACAGATTGCAGCCATTTGCAGCTAAAAACAAGTAGATACACCTATCTTATATAGGTACCCAATAAGAAGCCAAATATACCTTTTCAAAAAGAATAAATAGAAAAAATATATACAGGGTGTAAAATAAAATGGCATAAGCATAAGCATATGCTCACGACTATATTCCCCGTGGGGGTAGTCAGAGATATTCTGGGACAGTTACTTAAAGGTGTGCTTCAGGCAATCAAACTGAACAACTTTTACCATGGGGCCAACTATGAAATCGCAAAAAAAAATTCGCTCTCCCGTACAAAACTGCAAACATAACTCGATTGAAATGTATGGGACAGCCGATTTTTTTTTTGCGGTTTCGATATTGGTCCCATAGACAAAGTTGTTCAGTTTGATAGTCTGAAGCACTCCTTTAAGTAACTGTCCCATTTTATTTTACACCCTTTATATTCCTTAGTCGCGTCATATCACACTTGCGCGAAGACACGGGGTGGTATATTTTACACGGCTATAAAGAGCTCTAATTGGGAAACTTCTCAGAAACATGATTAATCTGACCAATAAATATTTCAGTCATCGTCGTGAGTTGTAATTGAGTGAAACTTTAATCAAGCGGATATTCTGGTATATAACCAAATTCCGGGAATATGCTGTACAGTACGCCGTTGCAAATTCCCGAATAACCCACTTTATTAATCTTATGCTATTCGAAGAATTTAGGGGTCGACAATGGATCAAATCATTTTTACTACAAAATAGCCAAGAAAGTCATAGGTACAATTTCCATTTTTCTAATAACTCATAATCATAAAGCTAAAAAAATATGTTAAGATAAGATAAATATTCAAAATAGCACACCAACAAGAACCACACCAAGAACATACAAATACAATTTATAACAAGAATGAGAAGGGTACAAAGGGCGGTCTTATCACTAAAAACGATTTCTTCCAGACACCAGACAACCATTCATGTTAAATTAAAATGAATAGGAACTCGATTTTATCACAAGCCTTCAATAAGTATACAGGGTGTAAACTTCTTCTTCTTATAGTGCTTGAGACAGTTAAACAAACAACTTTTACCTAGGGACCAACTTTGAAATCGTGGACAAAAATCAGCTGTTTCATACATTTTGGTCGAGTAGCTATTGACATTTTCTGTGGGACAACAGATATTTTTTCTCACGATTTCTAAATATCTTATTTTATGAAAAAATAAATTACTCTTTGTGTTCTTTCTTTTTTGCATTAGCTAGATAACTACGATGTTTAGTAAAATCAATTTAGTGCCTAACAGCCGTATAAAAATGAAATACTTAATAAAATTCCACGGCTACGCTAGAGTAATATCTGACATAAAATCTTTCATTTCAAAGTAGCATCTTCAACGCATCTCCGCTGCAATTTTATGAAGTCAAGTTGTCGTGAGAAATTCTAGATGAAAGTGTTTGAATACAGATTAAGTATTCCACTGCATACGACTTTTACTACATTTTCATTGAAAAATATGAAAATAAAATGTTATACTTCCTCATCGCCACATATTCTATCCTCAGCCTTCCTCATCCAGTCGCTCTCCGCTACCTTTCAAGTCCAGCGGTTCGCATTGCATCCCGTCCCAAACCACGCCTGCCAGTTCGTCGTCTCCACTACCTAAAGGGTGAAATTGATATCATTAGCATCCTTTTAAACTAAGAATCTACCCATCGAACTGAACAACTTTTGATATCGGAGAAAACCGATCAGAGCAAAAAAAAAATCAGTTGCATATCAGGCATTGCAGATTGTAGTTTAGTATGGAACAGCAAATTTTTTTGTGCTCCATTCGGTTTGCTCTCATAGTAAAAGTTGTTCAGTTTGATGGGTAGACTCTTAGTTTAAGGGATTCTAAAGATATCAATTTCATCTTGTATATTACCAGCCCATTGCCACTTAACCTTGCTAATTTTCTTAGCTATATGTTCTCTGACGTTTCACCTGATTCTAAATTGTGTTCTCTCAGAAAAATGCTGAGCATAGCCCTCTCACTCTTTCTTATGTAGTACTAGATATGCTCTATTTATCGTAGCCCAATTTCTTACTGGACATGGTAACTTTAAGGGAAAGCTATTTTATTTTAAATTGGTTGCGTCACCTTTATGTGAATGTTCTGTTGACAGTAACGAGTTCGAACAGACCGCTCATCATATTCTTTGGGAGTGTGAGCTCTGGTACGCCGAGCGCCAGACCATGCTTGACTCAATAAAATCGTTTTCTGGTGTCCCTTACTACATGGATCTTGTTGCGACTAGGGATAACTTCCGTGCGTTCAGATGTTTTTGCCATACTTATTACTGGAAGCAAAATAGGTCATAGTTTCAGTACAATGTTAGGTTCCTATTGTTTTATTTTGTATTTTTGGTGCTTTTGCGGTCGTGTCTTCAACACTGCCATAAATGATCTCTTGAATTGGCTCTCTAATAGCCATGTTTTTTCCTTCTTATTGCTGTCTCCCGTTTGCAATGGAGGGAAGTCGGATATTTCGTTTTCCTACTCCTCCTATCTTCTTTGATTAATTCATTGCGGGTTCCAAGACAGATTAGAGTCATCCCCCGGGCTCGCTGGACTTCATTGTCCAGTGTTGTGAATGGTCGCCGCTGTTGATCCTGGCTTACAGGAGTTACAGCGGTGGGAATGTGTGGTGGGCCTATAAAAAAAAAAAAAAAATGCTCTATCTTATACTATGGTCATACTTAAAAAAAAACGGTGGTAAACTTATAGTTGATCAATTTGTGCATACTCGAAATAGGTATCAAATCAAATCAAAATGTTTTATTCAAAATAATGTCAATGTAATGGGACCCTATTGATAAGCCTACGTTGTCCGTCCGTCCTTCCGACCGTCTACGTCTGTCCTACCTATTTTTAGGGCCATAATTTTTGAACGGTATTACCGTTGACGTAGACAGTTGAAAACACAGAATGTGCGTTATTATAGCGGATTTGCTACAAATAATAAAAAAAGTTAAAAATTAAGGGGTCCTCATACAAGAAACTAATTTTTATCTACGTTTTTTCTTCTCGCTCTAGAAGCGTCAAACTTGGTGTGATCATAAAGCAACCTCTACAGTATAACAACAAATAATAAAAACCGGCCAAGTGTGAGTCGATCTCGCGCTAAAGGTCCCGGAGAAAACAAATTTTTTTTTTAGTTAATGTTTTGTGTAGTGGTGTGGTACGGCGAGTAGCTCGACTCGCACTTGACCGGTTTTTGACTGTACCACCCTGTCGGATGGTGTTTCGTTGCAGAGAAGATGCGGTCAGACACATTACAATGCGGCTCCGTACGCGTGCCACGGCGCTGAACCAACGCGAGGGCAGTCGATCATATTATATGTCAACGGATCCGGTTATATGTCGCAGAATCCGTCGGCAGGCGTACGGAGCCGCGCGGCCGCATTAAAAAATGCCGTCCGGGCCGGGCCGATGCGAGCCGGTAGGTCTGAATCGTACCTTGACGACCTCTGTTGTTTAGACGACTAGTAATAGAGTCTAGAGGGGCAACCTTTAGTTTTTCTGATCTGTGGGGGCAGCTATTCTGGGAAGCTGTTACATTAAAAAAAATAAAGCACACTAACGTTATATAAACTGAGTAATATTACTTTTTTCGCGAATCAACGTTTAAGGATTCAAAGGATAATAAAGAGTCAAAATTATTCTTACATTGTTGACACGCTTACGTGATGAGAGGATTTTATAGAACACGAGCGTTAACCCGCGACTTCGTCCGCATAGATTTCAAGTCAGATCATAAGCTATCAAACAAAAAAGTTTCATCAAAATCGGTTCAGTAGTTTTTGCGTGAGTAGTTCTCGTTCAAACAAACAAACACACAAACAGACAGACAAAAAATCCAAAAATTGGTGAAATGGAATCAGGGACACCTAAAAACCATATCGTAACTTTTTTTTTGTTAATATCTTCAATGTACAGACAAACTTCCTGTTACATTTTATAATAGTATAGACTAAAAGCTCGCTTCAGCAATTATTTTGTAATTAGCAAAATCTGTTTGAACTGTTAACAACGTAAGCACCACTTTATCCGACTAACTGATGAATTATGTTAACTATTATAAAACTGTAACTGAAGTGTGTCTGTACATTGAACATATAATATTAACAAAAAAAAGTTACGATATGGTTTTCATTAGGTGTCCCTGATTCCATATCACAATTTTTTTTATTTTTAGTCTGTCTGTTTGTTTGTTTGTTTGTTTGATCGAGCATCACGCAAAAACTACTGAACCGATTTTGATGAAACTTGTTTTGTTTGATAGCTTATGATCGGACTTAAAATCTGGTATACATACCAGTTCCCGCGGCATGTCGCCTCGATAACCGCTTTATCGCGCCGTTATGCCGCGGGTGCAGGTCACATCAACTTCGATTAAAGTCAGTCCGACCTATCAAAGTTACAAATACTTCCAAGTCGGCTTGGAACATACAAGACGACCTTGGCGACCTGTTTATCAAAATAACCAAAATAAGTCATATATACCAGATTAAAATTATAAAAAAAAAACAAATAAGTATAAATAATTACAAATTATAATTTGTGCGGACGAAGTCGCGGTTTAACGCTAGTAATATTTATAATTGTTACATTGTTTTACATTCTTAGCTGCTCATAGCACTAATGAAAGCATCATCACTCAGCCCAAAATTACAGAGCAAAAATGCCTCTAAAACCTGTAGTATGTATACCTTTACATACATGCAGAAATGTCGACATGTCGGAAAGCTTACAGGTGAGATCAAGGGAACACGACTATGAAGACCAATCGCTGCTAGGTCCAGCTAGTACCTAAAATCTGGAAATTCCGATGGATGCTATTTCGCAGAAACAGGTAGGTACAGTCTGTTTCAATAAAGACGTACATGAATTTTGATAATACCGAAGTTGAAACAAAATTCAATCGTGATGTGACCAAGTATGTCACGATTGTGACAAAACAAAATAATGTTGGCAATGTGTAACTTTCCCGTATATAAAAGAATTTCATACATGCATACCTATAGTCTAGACTATTATAAAACTGTAGCAGAAAGTTTCTCTGTACATTGAAGATATTAACAAAAAAAAAGTTACGATATGGTTTTTAGGTGTTCCTGATTCCATTTCACCAATATTTGGATTTTTTGTTTGTCTGTTTGTTTGGGTGTTTGTTTGTTTGAACGAGCATCACGCAAAAACTACTGAACCGATTTTGATGAAACGTTTTTTGTTTGATAGCTTATTATCTGACTTAAAATCTGGTATATAATTTGTGCGGACAAAGTCGCGGGTTAACGCTCATTTATTATAAAACTAGGTACAACTTGAATCATCAAATCATATCGTCATACAAATTTTCATTTCAATCTAAACTATTATAAAACTGTAGCAGAAAGTTTGTCTGTATATTAACAAAAAAAAAGTTACGGTATGGTTTTTAGGTGTCCCTGATTCCATATCACCAATTTTTGGATTTTTTGTCGGTCTGTTTGTTTGTTTGAACGAGCATTACGCAAAAACTACTGAACCGATTTTGATGAAACTTTTTTTTGTTTGATGGCTTATTATCTGACTTAAAATCTGGTATATAATTTATGTGGACAAAGTCGCGGGTTAACGCTAGTTACTTATAAATGTAGTAAAGATATTAAAAGGATGTAAATATTGAATTCTCACGTAAGGATAATTTAATGGAACTTTAATTTATATACAGGGTGAAATTGATATCATGATCATGCTTTTAAACTATTTCACCCTGTATATAGTAGTAATTCCTTTATGAGAAAGAGCTCTTATATCAAATCCTCTGAAGCTGAAAATACCTCAGCTTTTGGTCCCATGGAGATTAAGTTTTGTGAATGGGTATATAATCCTGTACTCAAAAAGATACCTAACAACTTTACCAAGATTTAAATACTTATTTGGTCATCTAACGTGCTATAGATACATCATCAGTATTTTTTTTTCCTAGAAGATTATACTTGGTCTATACAAGGTGAAATTGATATCATTAGCATCCTGTTAAACTAAGAGTCTTCCCATCAAACTGAACAACTTTCACTATGGGAGCAAACCGATCGGAGCAAATCAAAAAATCTGCTGTTGCATACATTTGAGTCGACTAGGCGCTGCTGAGGAACAGCAGATTTATTTTTTACTCCGATCGGTTTGCTCCCATAGTAAAAGTTGTTCAGTTTGGTAGACTCTTTGTTTAAAAGGATGCTAATGATATTAATTTCACCCTGTATATACAAGAAGAATTTTTTGCAGTTATCGATCATCGATCTAGGTTTCATCGGATCACATTAATAGTTATGTTATACAGGGTGTTGGGGTAGAAAGTTGGTTTAATAGGTGATTTTACTCATGATACTGAACAATTTATTGCCAAAGGAATATAAAGAAAAATACAGGGTGTAACAAAACACCCTAGTGCTCTTTAGGGGGTGCTTCAGACCATCAAACTGAACAACTTTTACTATGGAGCCAACTTCGAAATCGCGAAATAAAAATCAGCTGTTTCATACAAAACTGCAGACTCAAATGTATGGGACAGATTTTTTTTTTCAATTCACCGTTTCAATATTTGCCTGACTGCCCCTTAAACCCTGTATATCTTCATTCATCACATTCACTGAAACCCTCAACAAAGTTTTAATTCATTAACGTCAGTTGGCTTCTTTGAAAGGAATTAGAACTCAATTTGGACACAACGAAATGTTGCTTCTAAACATTTCTAACTCTACCCCAAAGTAATAAGATGAAAGCAATCGGCACAATGTAACCGCGAGAGAACACGTGTTCAGACGCTTTACGAATGAGACATTTGTGCGTCAGAATACAGCAGAGAAAAGCTATTTTAAAGTTAAATTAGTTCAATGTTTGCACATTTAGAATGCTCAATCCTTTATGTGGATAAGACGACATTTTCTTTCGGTTAAACCCTTTCTATAGCATTTATAAATGTTGAATACTTACATTTTTAGTTTTTACACGAAACAGCGGCCGTAGTAGATCGAAAAAAAGCCGTGGTGGTCCAGTGGCGAGTAACCTTGCCTGCTGTGCAGGAGGCGATGGTTCGATCCCCGTCCAGACCGACTCGTACCAATGAGTTTTTCAGTTTTTATGTACGATTTATAACACCACTGGCTTTTCGGTGAAGGAAAACATCGTTAGGAAACCTGCATGCTTCAATTTCGAGGCATGTATTGTACCTACTGTCCATTTACAAGTGGCGACGGGCTCACTCACCGTCACACTGGGCAGAGTTTCGGTACTATAGTGAAACGTGGATGTTCTGAGGTTGCATAATATCTCTGACTATGCCCTCGGGGATTATAGTCGTGAGCATATGCTTATGCAGCGGCCGTAGTATGATGTGCGCGTATATCACACCTTTCATCTTGTTCATTCGCACGCAAATAGAAAGAGAGCAAAGGCGCGATAACGCTATATGCCGCTGCCATACTACGGCCGCAGATCGATATCTGTTTCGTCCGTGATTTAGGAAATTCTTGTACCCACGGCGACACATCAAGCTACGCAAAACCAAAATAAGCTGGCCGCGCGTATGTAGAGTAATGTGTAGACGCGCAGCCAGCTTATCTTTGTTTTGCGTAGCTTGATGTGTCGCCGTATGTACACACAGATTTTTCGCGATTTCAAAGTTGGTCACATAGTAAAAGATATGATATTAATTAGATTTATTTAAGTTTACATCCTGTATATTGTATAACTGCTTAACATGCCCTCCGAACGGATTCCGTACGAGGCTGGGGTGGGGGTTGCTTAACTTGAGTAAGTCTGATCGTTTCCTCTACCGAAGCTCCACTATAAGCTTTACACATATATAAACCTGTTTAAAATAAAAGCTATAAAAATACGCTCGATTTAATTTCAGGAAGCGGCGGAACGGAAGCTCAGATTGGACCAGATATATCGGATAGGCTATGCCAATCCCGCGCCGAAAGCAAGAACTCGCAGATTTATTCCACCGGTTATTGCACATTCTCCGCAAATGTGCACTGAATATGCACTCGAGGCGAACATTTCGCTGCACTGAAAGCTCTTAACGCAGCAGAAAAAGAAAACAACATTGCGAACTTCAACTTCTCCTACTTTAGAAAAAACTGTCAGAGACATGTAAAAATGGAAGGATCCTGATATAATGATTGAAAAAATTTAATTTTATGAAACCAAATTCGAAAACCATTTGGTTATTGTGATTTTGATACAAAGCTTTTATAAAAATTTTAAGATGTTACTATCCATTATTTCTTTAGTTGTTTGAAAAATGCAAAAATAGGATTACTTAGATGGATTCCTTTGCGTGGGTGCCTTTTCTATTAACTTTGAAAGTTATTTTTTTTAATTTCTACGCAATCTTTTGTAAATATTATACGTAGGTACCTCTTATTTTCTAACATATTTTTTAATAAACTTGGTTAAAAAATTTAAGTGTCCATATTGCCAAAAATCGTATCATATCTATCTATCTAAACTATTATAAAACTGTAACAGGAAGTTTGTCTGTACATTGAAGATATTAACAAAAAAAAGTTACGATATGGT
This sequence comes from Agonopterix arenella, assembly GCA_927399405.1. NCBI lineage: Eukaryota > Metazoa > Arthropoda > Insecta > Lepidoptera > Depressariidae > Agonopterix > Agonopterix arenella. The sequence continues at coordinate 10,099,634 of OV656706.1, read as the reverse complement.
TTTTAGGTGTCCCTGATTCCATTTCACCAATTTTTGGATTTTTTGTCTGTCTGTTTGTTTGTGTGTTTGTTTGTTTGTTTGTTTGAACGAGTATCACGCAAAAACTAATGAACCGATTTTGATGAAATTTTTTTTGTTTGATAGCTTATGATCTGACTTAAGATCTGGTATATAATTAGTGCGGACGAAGTCGCGGGTTCGCTCGTTAACATATAAAAAGATAAAAGAAAAATTTAATAATTTTATCAAGTTTCAGGTCTAGGGGAACCCCTCTTTCCACTATCTTATTTACATTGTGTATTGTGAATCTTCGATATTAAAACAATAAAAACTATTTTTTTTTCATTGGAGTTTTGGAGTTGAAGCACTGAAGATTAGGCATGGGGTTATGAGTTTTGAGAGATAAAGTACAGATTTTCCAACATTCGTCAACCTAAACACACTCTTAGTCTTACTGTGTAGTACAAGATATTCTTTCTTATACTGTGCTCTTACTCCATTTAAAAAATAAAATAAAACAATAAAAAAGAAAAAATTATTTATTTGCACAAAATAAAATCAGTACAGAAAAAAATAGACAAGAGGAGCACAAAGTAGACAGCAGTTAGTATATTAAGATTGAGAGTAATAGTGATCCCACACTAGGCAAGCCTGCCAACAAGTGAACCTGTAGGCAGTTTTAACAATGTAATCTAGTAATTGTCAAGTGACGCCTTGTGAATTTATTTTATATAAAAATAAAAAGAAAAAAAAAGTATTAATAGTTCAGAAGTTAAAAAGTTAATTAATTTTTTTAATTAATAACACCCTTTTTCTGTGTTGACATTAAATCATAGATTAGCCTTTCCTATTTCTTTGAGATTACAGCTAATAATATAATTATGTATCATGATTGAAAAGTGTAATTATGAGAAACAAACACGAGTTCACTACTTACGAGAATATGCCCGTCAGGGTGCCCGAACGCGCTGCATACAAACGATGTATCGTCCTATTTTCAACGAATAAAAGTTAGGCTTCAATTTCTTGAACCACGGTAACTTTGGAACTAAATATTTTAACGGAAATCTGACAAGGTATCGACACAGATATTGGGTTCTAGATTGTGTTAAATTTTTTTTTTACTTTAATTACTAATGTCCAAACTAGGAGGGAACTTAGTAATATACCATTGTTAAAAGCAATAAAGCAGTATTGAGTAACTTCGTTTTGTACGTAGCACTTTTTTAGGAATATCCTCTTAACGGATAGAGTACACGAGAGTGTGGACACTTCAAACAAGTGTGCGGTTCACCTAGACTAGCACAAAGAGACAATTAAATATTGCAATTTCGGACTACCCCGGCAGGGAATCTCGCTCGCCTGCTACTTCTACAGGGTGAAATTGATATCATTAGCATCCTTTTAAACTAAGAGTCTTCCCATCAAACTGAACAACTTTTACTATGGGAGCAAACCGATCGGAGCAAATAAAAAATCTGATGCTCCATACTAAACAGCAATGTCGACGCGCGAGTTCGCGACTCAAATGTATGCTACAGCAGATTTTTTTTGTGCTCCGATCGGTTTGCTAATGATATCAATTTCACCCTGTATAATTTACTTATGGGTTTTAACTTATTAATTTTCATAAAAAACATCATTTCAAGTAATGAAACCTCGTCTAAGTAGGTAACCCAGCCCGAGTACCACTGCATTTAAACAAACACATTGTATCTAGCAATGAACTAAACTATTTCGTTGTGGTTTAATAAAACATGTGTATTAAAGCCGCACTCTGTGCCACTGTACAAATACTTCTCAAATTTAGATGGACTACATCGTTTAAATATTGATATGGGCTGTCAAAAATATACAGCCAGGAAATTGAGGTAGAGTGCCTCAATATTTACAACATGCCTAACAGTTCTTATTTATGAACATGGCGTAAATTTGTTCAACATTCTGTTACAAAATATAGGTTTTGTCACGACTTCGTTTTAGTTCCCAAGATATCTATACATATTTATTTAGAAAAATTTATACAGATTTTGAATCTATTAATAACTCCATACCGACAACAAGGTCTATTTGCCCTGAAAACGTCACAAATATATATCAGTTTTTAAGTCTAATCATAAGCACAATAAGAAAGAGTATCTATCTATTCATAAGATTAGAAACGCACAAAATATCATCAAAATCGGTCCATTATTTTTTGCATGATGCTCGAACAAACAAACAAACAGGCAGACATAAAAAACAATGATTTACAGTTAGGGACACCTAAACAGCATATCTATCGTAAACTTTTTTTGTAAATATATTCAATGTACAGACACACTTTTGTTACAATGTTATAATGGTGTAGATGTTATGTAGGTATACACGGCGACACATCAAGCTACGCAAAACCAACATAAGCTGGCCGCGCGACGTTATACATTACTCTACCTACCCGCGGCCAGCTTATTTTGGTTTTGCGTAGCTTGATGTGTCGCTGTGTGTAAATAAAGACGCAAGGAAATATATCAATGTTACAGCGAGCGTAGGTGTACCTACATACTTGCACTACATACTTACATACCGTCTAGTTGCCCGCCTATGCGATTGCTCAACCACGACGATCAAGAAGTTAGTCCCGCGTCTAAATAAATTCCAGGAAAGTTGTATCCACGCCCGCAATCTGTCTGTACCAGCGGGAAAGGGAAAATTAAGTTTACAAAAACAATCTTGATACTTGATTTAACTTTAGCGACTCTCAAACTTTTAAGTAGGGTACAACTTCGACAATTCATAACAGACTGCTTTACCGTAGGTAAGTGAAAACGCACCCAACACTTTGTTTTAGTATTTTTTATTAGTACTTAACTTAAAAGCAAATTTGATAAAGAGTTATTAAAAAAAAGACAAAATACTAGGGATGCATCGATTACAAAGCGGTGTATCGTTTTGCATCTGTAATCGTAATAATCACGATTATTAACGATGCAATGCACCGTAGTAAGAATCGTACGATTATTAAATCGAATTGAAAACGTCAATCGGATTGCACTTGTTGACAAATACCAGACCTGAATACTTGATTCCAGAGACTCTCATTTTTTTTTAAATTCTACTCAGGTCTATGATTTGATTTTCGGTTTGAAGTATTACATACATTCTCGTTCTCGCGATATCTCATCCACATTTTAAAAGATTAATCTCCCACGTAAATTGGACAGGATATCGCGCTTGATTAACGAGATTACAGAATCATGTTCCATATGGTTTTTCAAACCAAATTGGCCTCTACATGCCTCTACGCATCCAAAAATCAGAATCCTGACCAAGTGAACCTTTGACATCGATCTCAAATTAGAAGAAAAAGTTACTAAAAGTTATTTTTATGATTTAACCTTCACTGGAATGCAAAGAAACACTATGAGAACTCATTCTGCGAATAATCACAACTAAATTTGTTTAAATAAATAACAATACAAGGCAATACCTATACAAAAAGTTTAATTATTTACTAGCTACCCTCAGCTCCTAGTCTAGCTTTGGATAGGCCATTCGGATTAATCTTTCCAGAGATTATCTTTTTAGTTAGGTAACTACTTTATTTTGCTATAAGTAGGCACCTAAATATAAAAATAACAATGTACTGGTAGCGTAAATTGAATTTAACTAAAACTTGAGTCGTGTAACGTGTAACTTTTTACCTTAAAACTTGCACAAGCGAGCGCAAGACTTTGCATCGTTTCTAAACTCTTAAAACTGTCTCTTCCTGTCCTTAATAAATTTTATTTATCTTAGGAAAGCATCCCCGTTGATAGATCTTCTTAAGGAGGTTATCATTTAATTTTGTATCTGCAATTCTCGAATCGGCGATATTATTTTTTGATCTTATTATTTACCTATAGCACACCCAGCAAACAATTTGGTCTTATTAGGCCCCCATTTATGTGATTATTTTGACTTATAAAAGTTATATTACGGTAATTTCGTCATAAACTGGTGCTTTATGCGTTTAACGTTCGACTATACGACACCTATACGACCAATACCTATAAGAAAGAGAGTCTATTATAGTACACATACAGTACGGACACTACACTGCATATAGTGCATAGTGCTCCTGCATATAGTGAGATCGAAAAAGAATGAAAGAGAACAGAAGAATTTCTTGGCAGAAACTCAAACAAGGGGATTTAAAGTTGTATTGTGTTGTGGTGTATGTTAAAATTAACTTGTGTGTTGTCTTAAGAGGGCACTATTCTTATAGTGCGACCCTCACTCAATAAGGCCGGAATCGACCAAACTTTGATTTATAGAAGAGCACTAGATAACTATACAAGGAACAATTTTACTCCTAGTGTTAACTCCGAAATAACTTAATTTGCGTTCTACCACACTAAGCCCATAATAAAAGAACGAATGTCACCTAAAGAAAGAGGTCGTTGTATCCGTACTTATTGCAATGTGAGGTAAAGTTTTGATTTATCTAATAATAATATATATATATATATTTTGATATATCTTTTTTATTCTTCTTATCGTGTGGGCAGAGCCCTGGTGTCAAAGTTTTTTCAGACCGCCTTACGGCCTCTGACGTGGTTTTTTTATGTAACGACTACTACCACCAGAGATAATAGCCGGGACCAACGGCTTAACGTGCCATCCGAAGCACGGAATCATTTTTCTTTTCAGACAATCAGGTGATTCAGCCTGCAATGGCCTAACCAACTGGGGAAAAACGCACAAAGTGACATTTCACTAGGTGTCCCCCGTGGGAATCGAACCCGCGACCTCCATGTCGAGAGCCAATGCTCTTAACCATTAGACCACGGAGGCGGAGGCATCTTTTTTATTTATATAATATTTATATATACTAACACTATATGGACATCTTGTCTGAAATATATTATTTGAATTTGAATTATATAGGTTGCTTTTTATTTTAATTTTTTTAATTATGTGACATTGATGTTTCGTTAGTCTCGTTATAAGGCGTACACCGTCAAAATTGGCCGTGTAAAATTTACTCTCAACGTATTCATAGATTAGCCTTGGTAAAAGGCAAAATCAGTTTACTCTAGATTATAATATAATAGGCGTAAAACTACTTTTAAAGAGTGAAGTCTCGGTGTGTATCCTGTCAAAAAATTATCTCATATTATTTTATGATTATCTTTATTTTGTGTTTTATCAGACAAATATAAAAAATCATTACGGTATCATGCTCTGTGTTGGAATGCAGTGTAACGTGTACCAGAAGCTCAAATAAAGAGACGTTTCAAAGGTAAATAACATTAGTACAGTACTAATTTCGTAATACTTTTTTTCATATATGCTATTCTTAAAATTATTTCGTAATACATTCATTACATGCAGTAAACGTCCTATTTTCTAGATAATATATTATTTAAAATATTTATATGTAAGATCAAAAAATATTGTATACGTGAAAAAGAAACCGTTTCGCATAGAGATTGATTTCCAAAATCTATCACTAAAACTCACACACGTATCAATTTCGCACATATTGACATTTCGGTTTCGGTGATGCGATCATGAGGAGATTGTTGGTCTATTACGATAGTATATTCAGTTTATGACTTATACGTACTCTTAATATGTATACATACTCATTTTCAATTTATATAGCCATTGACCTTTATGGAACAGTAGATTTTTTCGTGATTTCAGTGTTGGTCCCATCTGGGTCCCATAGTGAAAATTGTTCAGTTTATTGGTCGGAAGCATAGAGCGTCACGTGACTCATGGGCGTTGACACGAGTTACGCCAACCTCTGGTCGGAAGCATCCTCTGAAGTATGTTACGCATTTAAGTTTATATCCTGTATATCCTTAATTTTATTTTCTATCGCATGCCCCTCAAAAATGTCGTGGATCTAGGATAATTATCGCACGCCTGGCAACACTGTGTGCATCCCACAACACAAGTTTTGCAAAATAATTTTTTTTTTTTTTATTACGTCTGGGTTTGCTCTTGACCTCAATCCAGTCCTCAGGACGAAGATGGGGTCAAAGATGTAGCGAGCTCACCCAGAAGAAGCCTATTCACTCGAATTTTAAAGGAATTCGGGTTGTAAGCACTCGGAAATACTGATGCAGGTAGGGCGTTCCACTCCTTGGCTGTGCGCATTATAAAAGATTCAGAAAGGCGCTTGGTGCGGATATGTGGTATGTCAACCAAAAAGGGGTGATATCCCGCGGGGCGATATAGTAGAAAGGGGAAGGCGGGATGAGTTCATGTAGCTCTTGGGCACACTCACCGAAATACAACCTGTAGAAGACCGACAAGCAGGCTACTCTGCGGCGGTTCTGCTACTAGCAAAATACTTATCTTTGAAACTAAAAATATTTAGCAATCCTCATTTTCAGCATGTTTACGTTTAAAGTTAAAATTGCTCCAATTTTATGTGTTGTGCAATAAATAATAGTAAAAGTTAATAGTGAAGTGAGCAATCAATTCAATAACAGGTAGCGAAAAATCCTAACGGGCAAAACGTCCTACGTAAAATGTTTGGAAATAAGTAAATGAAATGTACTTTTTATGTATCCCCAGTACCTAACAGTGAGATACAAATTTAGCAGGAATGGCATCGTGGCCTACGACACCGGACCGCAATTCTTATTTAACTTTAAAATAAGTTTCTCGATGCAGCATCCGAGGCGGTTGCGGACGAGATTGAGTCGGTGAACGGTCGACAAACTTCGACAAAGAGTAATGATCTAGCACTACTTGCCTCACACCTCCAGTAACTTTGACTTGCACGTTAGATTCTCTTTCATTTTATCGCTGTAAGAATAAGCCAGGTGTGTTGTTTATGATTGCTTCGATTTGTTTTGATCGGGATTAACTTAGTTGGACCGAGTGTTTGTGCTTATTCGATCTGTTTCTATCCTAGACGGTGGTGTAGGGATCGGGAATAAGGTGTCTATTAGAATTAGAATAGATGGACATATCCATCAGTGTTATAAGTGTTCTATGGACTGCAGCGCGCTCCAGTGGATTGACATAATACCTACAACTTGTTAATTAATAAACGCAAAAATAGAAAGTAGTTTGTTTAGAATCGAGAGCAGAATCGAATTACAATGGTTTCAACTTAGGTATGTTTTTTTTTCAAAATAATAAATAATTTGCTTGTAAAATTTAAAATTTACTGAACTCGCTGTCAACCGACACGGTTAAGAGCACGGGCACACTCACACTACTTAACTTATTACCAAAACAATATTATTAAAATTAATCCATGAGTAGGTACGTTAGCGCTTCATTAATTGCTGAAATTACAAGTTATCATTTTTGCCTCAAAACTTAAAATGCGAATAACTATAAATTTTAACTATCAAAATAATGAAATTAATGTTTAAGATTTTGTCTACTTTTCATAAAAAATAAACAGATATTAAGGTCGAAGCTTCCGAAAGAACCGACACTAATCTCTGCAGAGCTAGAGTTGAGCCTTTGGTCGGCAAGCTTAACTGGTCAACAGCAGTATTTCATTGTAATGAGCTTTAAGACAGCATGTTATTGTAATAATAAAACCCTGTTCAGTGTCGTCTTTGGACTTAGTTAACCTTTTTTTATTCGAAACTACGAACTTTGTAGAAAAACAACTATTCCTAACACCTTAGCATATAGCCCAGTCATTTTACGGTTTGAGCCGGGACTAATTAATAATTGATATTTTTTTGGGTATAATATTGAAGAGCCAATTTGAGCCTAGAAATGTACCAAAATAAAAAAAAAGTCATGTCAGCAACAGTCCCCATTTTAAACTTGAGCTATTATTTCGTTCTAAAAAACATGATGGTAATTTTTTTTTACTTGAAACATAGTGTAAATATTTTTGTCTACATAGAAGGTTTTGAAAAATGCATTCGTATTTTCTAATAAATCCCTCATTTTTTAAATGTCTATGTTATCTTAGTACAAACTAAGTGGAACGCTGATTTTCCATAGACAGCTTCCGCCATCTATCGGTTATGTTTTGAAGCACTATGTGTTGAATTAGGTTTCATATCGGAGTAACAGCGCACTACACCACACGCGCTGCGCTGTAGTAGTGAGAGATTTCGCCTATATCATTCACTGTCTTGTTGGTATAGCTGTCTAGACAACCGGCTTACGATCCGGGTAGCTAAGGTTCGATCCTCGTGTCGGCCGATCGTCTTTTTCAATTTATTTCATAATGTGGCGCGGTTCATGTGTGGTGTGTGCTAATAAGCGGCAACGCAATTAGGACGACCTAAAATTCAAGGCGAGTCACCTAACTATATCCAATATACATATACATATTAATCTACGCCTAGAACGTGAAATATATAAACGCAGTCATATGACCATAAACATCTGAGCAGTATAGGGAATAAGGTGTCTATTAGAATTAGAATAGATGGACATATCCATCAGTGTTATAAGTGTTCTATGGACTGCAGCGCGCTCCAGTGGATTGACATAATACCTACAACTTGTTAATTAATAAACGCAAAAATAGAAAGTAGTTTGTTTAGAATCGAGAGCAGAATCGAATTACAATGGTTTCAACTTAGGTATTTTTTTTTTTTCAAAATAATATATAATTTGCTTGTAAAATTTAAAATTTACTGAACTCGCTGTCAACCGACACGGTTAAGAGCAAGGGCACACTCACACTACTTAACTTATTACCAAAACAATATTATTAAAATTAATCCATGAGTAGGTACGTTAGCGCTTCATTAATTGCTGAAATTACAAGTTATCATTTTTGCCTCAAAACTTAAAATGCGAATAACTATAAATTTAACTATCAAAATAATGAAATTAATGTTTAAGATTTTGTCTACTTTTCATAAAAAATAAACAGATATTAAGGTCGAAGCTTCCGAAAGAACCGACACTAATCTCTGCAGAGCTAGAGTTGAGCCTTTGGTCGGCAAGCTTAACTGGTCAACAGCAGTATTTCATTGTAATGAGCTTTAAGACAGCATGTTATTGTAATAATAAAACCCTGTTCAGTGTCGTCTTTGGACTTAGTTAACCTTTTTTTATTCGAAACTACGAACTTTGTAGAAAAACAACTATTCCTAACACCTTAGCATATAGCCCAGTCATTTTACGGTTTGAGCCGGGACTAATTAATAATTGATATTTTTTTGGGTATAATATTGAAGAGCCAATTTGAGCCTAGAAATGTACCAAAATAAAAAAAAAGTCATGTCAGCAACAGTCCCCATTTTAAAATTGAGCTATTATTTCGTTCTAAAAAACATGATGGTAATTTTTTTTTACTTGAAACATAGTGTAAATATTTTTGTCTACATAGAAGGTTTTGAAAAATGCATTCGTATTTTCTAATAAATCCCTCATTTTTTAAATGTCAATGCATATTCTATTGCTCAAAAATAATGTATATTGTTAAATCTAAGCCAAATGAGTGCATTAGTATTAATATTATTAATTTAAAAGCCTTCTGGGACACACAATTTTGATTTCTACGTTGCGTAGCGATTTTTTTTAAAATATGTTTTAAGATAGTCTTTTTGTCACTAAATTGTGCCAGTTACAGTTTAAAAGTCCAATTCATAATCACTCCCTACCCCGCCTAACAAAACTCCGTAAAATGACTGGGCTAATAACCAAAATATAATTCTAAGGAAAGAGTCCATCGAAAAGATATAAAAGGCAGTTTAGTAGATAAATCGTATTACCTTCCCTTGTAACCCTCACACGGAGCTTAACTTTTATAGAGGCAGAAGAATAAGTAGGTTAGAAAAGCGGTGCCGTGGGAACTCCTGTCGATCGCAAACCTATCGGCATTCGACAATCTCCAAAACGAAGTTGTTATCTCGGCCCACGTTTTGTTGAATTAGTAAGAGGGTACAGACAAATGGGCAGTAAGAAACACGGAACGATCTCCAGCTCGCTCGGAAAGCGATAGTGGCCCACTAGTTACTATAATAAATAGGGGCTTAACGCTAGCAAATGGCCGATTAGGGCATTCTTGACTACAACACGGGCATTCTGATAAAGTTCGCGTTTGTTTGCAACGAGTCTCGTGGGTTTTATGGGCAGCAAATAGATCGCTCCCAAGTTAAATCACATTCGTATGTTAAAGTTGAATAGGTTTCCTAATGTTAAACCAGATCGTATGGAACCGTATTATAAGCGTGAAATGAGAATATCCAAAAATCTTTTCTTAGTGTACAGTCACCATCAGATATATCATAGCAAACAATGTGGTCAAATATTTCTGAGCTGTTCTAATTTTCAATAATTTCTTCACACATAATCATTCAAAAATATCCGAGCGCCTAGAACCATGCTATGTTATCTTAGTACAAACTAAGTGGAACGCTGATTTTCCATAGACAGCTTCCGCCATCTATCGGTTATGTTTTGAAGCACTATGTGTTGAATTAGGTTTCATATCGGAGTAACAGCGCACTACACCACACGCGCTGCGCTGTAGTAGTGAGAGATTTCGCCTATATCATTCACTGTCTTGTTGGTATAGCTGTCTAGACAACCGGCTTACGATCCGGGTAGCTAAGGTTCGATCCTCGTGTCGGCCGATCGTCTTTTTCAATTTATTTTTATAATGTGGCGCGGTTCATGTGTGGTGTGTGCTAATAAGCGGCAACGCAATTAGGACGTCCTAAAATTCAAGGCGAGTCACCTATCTATATCCAATATACATATTAATCTATGCCTAGAACGTGAAATATATAAACGCAGTCATATGACCATAAACATCTGAGCAGTATAGGAAAAAGGACCTTAATCCGTTGTTATACATTTCAATTTTAAATAACATTGTAAAGAAATAATTGTAAATCAGGTGTTCAGATATTTATGACAACATACACGTTTAGATATAACGAGCGTTAACCCGCGACTTCGTCCGCACAAATTATATACCAGATTTTAAGTCAGATCATAAAAAAAGTTTCATCAAAATCGGTTCAGTAGTTTTTGCGTGATGCTCGTTCAAACAAACATACACACAAACAAACAGACAGACAAAAAATCCAAAAATTGATGATATGGAATCAGGGATACCTAAAAACCATATCGTAACTTTTTTTTGTTAATATCTTCAATGTACAGACAAACTTCCTGTTACAGTTATATAATAGTTTAGTTAAAACAGTTCCGTGACTGACTGACAGACAACGCACAGCCTAAACGGCTGAAGATAGAAACATGAAACTGACTATACATACGGCTGTGCAGAGAAAAAGTGACTGCAGAGAGACTCACCGTAAAGAGAATCAATTGAGTCAAACAAGAATTGTTTGTGTGTATGTTTGTTTGAACGAGCATCACGCAAAAACTACTGAACCGATTTTAATGAAACTTTTTTTGTTTGATAGCTTATTATCTGACTTTTGATGGTTTGAATTCATTCAAACCATCAAAAGACAGCCTGGCAAATACTGAAACGGTTCACCGTTTCAGTATTTGCTAGGCTGTCACTTACACCCTGTATAATGTTTGTCTTTCGCTCGCAACCCGGCTTTAAGAGGTTTCCCTGACCGAAATACCTTGACTCTGTCTCTTTCAGCTCTTTAAACCGCAGCTGAATAGTAAAAATCGTAATTGAATGTAATTGAATCGTAATTGAACCGTAACTGAATGATAATTGAATAGTAATTGAATCAATTGACTCGTAACTGAATCGTAATTGAACTGTAATTGAATGACAATTGAATCGTAATTGAATCGTAATTGAGTCGCAATTGAATTGTAATTGAATCGTAATTGAACCGTAACGGAACCGTAACTGAATCATAATTGAAATGCAATTGAATCGTAATTGATTCGCAATTGACCCTTAATTGAACTGTAATCGAATCACAATAGAATAGTAATTAAATCGTAATTGAACCGCAATTGAACTGTAATTGAATCGCAACTGAATCGTAATTGATTCGCAATTGAACTTTAACTGAATTGCAATTGAATCGCAACTGAACCGTAACTAAATCGCAATTGAATCGTAACCTAATCAAAATTGAATTGTAATTGAACCGTAACTGAATTGCAATTGAACCGTAACTGAATCGTAATTAAGTCGTAATTGAACTGTAATTGACCCACTATTGAATCGTTATTGAATTGTAATTGATCCGTAATTGAACCGTAACCGAATCACAATTGAACCGTAACTGAATCGCAATTGAACCGTAACTGAATCGTAATTGAACTGTAATTGAATCACAATTGAATCGTAATTGAACCGAAACGGAACCTTAACTGAATCATAATTGAATTGCAATTGAACCGCAATTGAATCGCAATTGAACCGTAACCTAATCACAATTGAATTGTAATTGAACCGTAACTGAATCGCAATTGAACCGTAACTGAATCGTAATTGAGTCGCAATTGAACTGTAATTGACCCACTATGGAATCGTTATTGAATTGTAATTGAATAGTAATTGATCCGTAATTGAATCGTAATTGAACCGTAACCGAATCACAATTGAACCGTAACTGAATCGCAATTGAACCGTAACTGAATCGTAATTGAACTGTAATTGAATCACAATTGAATCGTAATTGAACCGTAACGGAACCTTAACTGAATCATAATTGAATTGCAATTGAATCGAAATTGAGTCGCTCAATTGCGACTGAACACACATTACACTGTAATTGTATTGTAATTGAATCGTAATTGAACCGTAACGGAATCACAATTGAACCGTATCTGAATTGAAATTGAATCGCAATGTAATTGAACCGTAACTGAATTGCAATTGAATCGTAATTGAACAGTATCTGAATTGAAATTGAATCGCAATTGAACTGTAATTGAATTGCAACTGAATCGTAATTATGATTCAGTTCAATTGTTGAGTCGCAGTTGAACCGTAACTGAATTGCAATTGAATCGCAATTGAACCGTAACTGAATCGTTATTAAATTGTCGATTGTTGTTGTTGAGTCGTAACGATTCAATTGCAATTCAATTACGATTCCATTGCGATTCAATTGCGATTCCATTGCAATTCAGTTACAGTTCAATTGCGGATCAGTTACGAGTCAATTATGACTTAATTATGATTCAATTACGACTCAATTATGATGAGTTATGATTATTATGAGTTGAGTTGAGTAATTGAACCGTAAGGTTCAATTGCGATTCAACTACGGTTCAGTTACGATTCGTTTACGATTCAATTGTGATTCAATTACGATTCAGTTACGAGTCAATTGACTCAATTACTATTCAATTATGATTCAGTTACGGTTCAATTACGATTCAAGTACTATTCAGCTACGGTTTAAAGAGCTGAAAAAAACAAAGACAAAGAGTCAAGGTATTTCGGTCAGGGAAACCTCTTAAAGCCGGGTTTTTATGCTATTTTTATGTGATATAACTACAAATTAACATTTTCGGATTTTTTTCCTCATGTGTGCATTGAGACCTTGCTTCTTGCCAAATTTCATGATTCTATGTCAACGGGAAGTACCCTATAGGTGTTTATTTGCGAGCTGCTTGTATGAAAATTTGATAACAAATGGCCGTATCTTTTGATTGAGTTGACTTAGAAGCTTGAATTTCTTACACCACCAAGGGACCGCAGACCTTAGTATTTGTTATTAATGTGACCCGTTTCAGAGAAAAAAGGGTGTTGACAGACACAGACAGACGGACAACAAAGTGATCTTATAAGGGTTCCGTTTTTTCCTGTTGAAGTACGGAACCCTAAAAACGCAATCATGAGCCACATAAGCTTTGTTGTAGGCCATGGAGAGGCAATCGACACGCGAACACCCAATAACAGAACTATAAAGCGTTAAATAGGCACCTATTTGGGTTAATTCACATTTTTAATGCGATTATCTATGGTAAGTGAGAATCAAATCATTTAAAATTAGTATCACTTAAACTGGGTCGAATTTCAAAACAATCCTCCGGAGAGGTACGCTCCGTTAATGCACATCATTTTAATTTTAATAAAGCGACCCCATTTGTAGCAATAGGTACGTTTATTAACAAATTTCAGACAAAATTCGCTCGGCCTCATTTCGCTGAGAGTCTCTCCATTAGACCTTTCATTAAGAACAATTCAAGAATTAAAAGCTTATTGTTAATTAAGCTAATTTCTAAGTCCATTTCGGACTTATCACGACACGGCTAATATTCCAATTTTAATGTTATGTCTACTTAAATGTTAGTACGACGTCCTTTTATATGACACTTTAAGTAAATTTTATGTTAGGTACTTTGCATGCACGGTTTGAACATAATAGGAAATTTTGTAACAGAATTACAGAATAGTAATCGTTATCAAACAGAATTAATATATCAAACACTACTAAAATACAATGGTTTGCGGTAACAATTGTAGCGATACAAAAGAGTAACAGATTAAAGCTGAAATTAGGCTATCATATTTGCTTCAATACGTATTCAATAGATGCACGCTAATTATGAATAAAGAACAACATGGAGTCGCAAAATTGTCACCCGTCAGATTTTAAATCTTGATTAAACGGCTACGTTATTTAAATTAACATTTACGAACGGGAACGAAGTTTTCAGTCCCCCCGTTCAGGTTGTTAATTCAAAAGTTAGAAACAAAACAAACTGTATAATATTATTCGGGGCTTCTGAAAATTTACATAAAGAATAGTTTAAACACCTCGTTTTATCCGAGGCAGGGCATCTGGGACCCACTGTAGGGGTAAATCGTATTTAGTCTTACCTAGATTGTTTAATTTGAAATTTACACTGTTTGAGTTGCTAATTCAAGTTCCTAGAAAATTACAAAACGAACTTAAATAAAACAAGGTCTATTCTACGGTAACTGCTATTCTTTAGAATGAGCTTTAGCTCATATGCGTGACACGACAACATAAATATAATCAAATTTACATGCAGCTTTCATTTTCCATCTAGCTATGAATAATAACAAACATATTTAACATTGTATCTGGTAATTTCATAGTATTTTCAGATCTGAACAAAATTTTTCAAGTAGCAAACTAGGATTAGAAAATCCCTCGCCCACCTGAACTGAATCTTATCTAAAGAAGTGTAGATCTAACTCATTTAAAACAGGATTGAACGTCCAAACTCGTGAGGCCAATAAAAGAAAAATAAAAGAAACGACAACAATGATAAAGCTGAAAGTGAAGGAAAACCGAGCATTGTTCAAAAGGAAGCGCGATAATTACGGAAACAAGCTGAGGAAGAAGAAAGTTATCAACTATTTACGAACAGAATTACAGAGTTCCACGACGCATGGACTGCCCTATATCGTGAACCAAGATATAAATTCCACCGAGAGGTAAATATTATTATTTCATCTACTCAGAGGATCTCTTTAATGGAAGATATTTTCAAATACTGAATTGAATTCTAGGTTTTATTGGTTTAGAGTTAGAGTTCAAGCCCGCATTATTACAAATATTTGCGCAGAATTTAATACATAATTACAGAATAGATAATAATACATAGTAGTTACTTTATCCATAATG
This sequence comes from Agonopterix arenella, assembly GCA_927399405.1. Classification (NCBI taxonomy): domain Eukaryota; kingdom Metazoa; phylum Arthropoda; class Insecta; order Lepidoptera; family Depressariidae; genus Agonopterix; species Agonopterix arenella. The sequence goes on along the minus strand of OV656706.1, from coordinate 10,084,161 downwards.
GCCACTACCTGCTCCTCACTAACTTCAGGTACCTTCCTCACCCCGCAATTCGAGGGTAACTTTAGGGGAGCAGAGTCGAGCTATTTTATACAGTATTGTTTCTGTAAAGTAGTTACAAAAAAATATATGTTATTATTTTCCTCTCAGTAAAAAGAACGTTTTTTCAAATAACGTTTATTCCGAAAACGCTAATGAGCGCTGCATATAAACAAAGTTCTGAACTAGTTTCAATATTAACTAATGAAAGTCAATGAATTTTTTTTTTTATTTATGTTTATTGATTGAAGAAACAAACAGTCACTTCAAAAACATTATATCTATTAACCAATATCTGTGCTTTATTTTTGTCAGATTTCCGTGAAAAAGTTTCTGTTTTAATTACTGTATAACTACATATATTCCTAAAAAGTTGTGACTATAGCTAAGACGTGGTGCTAAAAATTTCAAGCTTGCTTCGCTCGATCCATAGGTTTTAATTAGGTTACTTTGTTTTGTACGTAAAAAGCTCTGGCTCAAACTGGCTCGCAACTGGCTGGTAACTGGCTTGCTTCGCTCGCTCTAAGTTTCCATGTTTGCATAGAAAATCCAAAAGATGTCAAAGCACAACCCGAATAGTTGTGCTTAAAAATTTCGAGCTCGCTTTGCTCGCTCCGTTATTTTAGGCGTAGGTCTTTCTTATAAAGATAAGGGGGCCGCAAAATCGGTATGTGCCAATTTCGTTTTCTCAATTCTTTAGCTTGATACTATAAAAAAGTAATTAAACTAAACTTAGATGACGATGACGTCACAACTCTGTATTTAGTACAATAACTTGACAATAACATTGTTCATGCGTTTTGTCTTCCGATAAAGAGTTTCTGATTTGATTACTTATAGTTGTCAAATAGAAATAGCTCAATGAAGCACGTAAGATAAATATTTGTTTTAATAGCAGTATTTTTGCACCAATTTCTGGATTCACGTCTGTTATTTTCGTGCTGTAACCCCAAATATTCGAAGTTAGGAAGTATTCTAATTAAGGCCGTCTAGCGTGTCGAGGGAAAACATTCAAATGCTCTTAACACGTCTTTTCCAGGGTTTTTTGGGTTTTAAGTTTCGCGATCTGCCTGGGCTTAGTAATTTATCTGTTGACTGCTCAAGTGGCTAGATTCGTTGTAAGTATTTAAAACTAATATAGACCATAATCGAAATCGCGAAAAAAATTAGCTTTCCCATGCAGGTCGAGTAAAATTTTTGTTTTATATGTAGGTAACGGTTACATACAAAACTGAAATCCTACTCGACCCGAAATGCATGGGAAAGCCGTTACAGTAACGGCAAAGTTTTTTCGAGAATTCGATTTTGGTCCCATAGAGAAAGTTTTTCAGTATGATCGTCCACATATTAAGAAGGATCCTATATAAAAATGAATGTATGTTTGTATGTCTGTCTCTCTGGCTGTTTTTCCCTTATGCATTCCTCTTCCATTCATCCGATGACGATTTAAAGCTGTGACCGGAAAGGATAGTGATAAAAAAAATTAAAAAAACCTCATTACAACGCATGGCCGGGCGCAGCTAATCTTAACTATTATAAAACTGTAACAGAAGTGTGTCTGTACGTTGAAAATATTAACAAAAAAAGTAACGATATGGATTTTAGGTGTCCCTGATTCCTAATCACAATTTTTTTTTATTTTTTGTCTATCGGCTTGTTTGTGTGTTTGTTTTTTTTTTAGTTTGAGAGTAAACATTTGACCCCAATCTCACCTGATGTTGAGTGACGATGAGGCCGAAGATGTAGCATGCCTAGAAAATGCCTAATCACTCTCGCCTCGAAGAGGCCCAGGTTATATTGCTCAGGGAACAGGTCCGCAGGCAGTGCGTTCCACTCCTTAGTTCTCTCAGTTTGTTTGTTTGATCGAGCATTGCGCAAAAACTTCTAAACCGATTTTGATGAAACTTTTTTTACTTGACTTAACATCTGGTATATGATTTGTGCGGACGAAGTCGCGGGTAAACGCTCGTACACACAGATCACAAAAACTAAAGGCAGATGTGAAAAACGGAACACATTGCTCGCGACGATAAGGATTCAATATATTATGAGGCTGAAAGCCAGTCGAGATATTATGTGTAAATAGTTTACAATGCTTGCGTAGTACTAAAGATTATTCGAACGTTGAGTTCTGATACCGCAATGGATAATGAGCACATTCAAGCCAACAAAATACTTTCTATCGCGTGGTACTGGTGGTGATGCGACACTAGGTTTCGTACTCAGCGCGTTGGTTGGCATCTCTCTAGATCTCTATGCTCGTACATAATAAAACCATGATATCGTAGACGAATTATTACCTTGTACTGACATAATTATTATTTAGGAAACTCCAACAGTAATGAGCGTAGAAATGGATTATTTTAACTGGAACGTCTCTTACCCAGCGTTTACTCTATGTCCTTTGATAAAACCAGACGCCGAGGCCTTTACGGACATTGTGAAGTAAGTGTGTAATGAATTAATTTGCAGTTTCCTTCTCTGTACTTAATTAGCGCCAATTAATATGTTCACAATATGAAAAGGCTTGAGGTCGCGCGATCTTGTCATGGTTACGAACATGCTACGCTTGGTACGGCGTGGCTCGTAGACAGACTAGAGTTCTTTGTCTCTGTTTAATTAGAAACACTCGTGCTTTACATATGTACAGGGTAAATTTTATATCACTGCGGATAACTTCAGCATGTATTCTATTCATCAAATTGAACCACTTTTACTCCATAGTAAAATTTGTTCAGTTGTTGTGTTGTTTCAGCTGTTTTTTTTTCATGTGATTTCGATGTTGGCTCCATAGGCAACATCGAAATCACAAGGAAAAAAATAGCTGTCCCATACAGCTAAGTCGAATAGGTAGTTTTGTATGTTACAGTAGATTTTATTTTTCGTGATTTTGAAGTTGGCTCCATAGTGAAAGTTGTTCAGTTTGATGAGTAGAATACATGCTGAAGTTATCCGCAGTGATATAAAAATTACCCTGCATATTGTATAGTGAAATATTTATACAGGGTGAAATTGATATCATTAGCATCATTTTAAACTAGCATTTTTAACATTTTAAGCTGTTCCATACTAAACTGCAATGTCGACGCACGAGTTCGGCCCGACTCAAATGTATGCAAGGGCTGATTATTTTTTGCTCCGATCGGTTTGCTCCCATAGTAAAAGATGTTCAGTTTTATGGGTAGACTCTTAGGTTAAAAGGATGCTAATGATATCAATTTCACCCTGTATAAGGTTTAACATAACACTCTAGTAATATTCAAAGGGATGGTTAAGACCATCAAACTAAAAAACTTTCACTATGGAGAAAGAAGTAGAAAAAAAATTTAAAAATCTGCTGTCTAATACATTTGAGTCGATTCGGTGCTGCAGTTTTGTATGAAATAGCAGATTTTTTTTCCGTTGTTGGGTCCATAGTGAAACATTGTTCAGTTTGATGGACTAGTGAAATCTACTAAAGTTTCATTCTCGTTGATGTTTCAGTGAAATAAATAATAAAACAGGTAAAAATTTGAGAACATACCTTTGGACAATAGTATCAGCAAATATAAAAACATTACAAAATTTGGACTTGAACCCGGCAGATATAGCGGTACGTATAATTAGTAAACTCCAAGCACGTATCGGGGGGGGGGGGGGGGGGGGGGGGGGTTCATTCTTCTTATCGTGTGGGCAGAGTTTTTTCAGACCGCCTTACGGCCTCTGACGTGATTTATATATAACGACTACTAACCACCAGAGATAGTAGCCGGGACCAACGGCTTAACGTGCCATCCGAAGCACGGAATGCAGGTTTTCATTAAAAAACCTGTAGCTGTTATCAATGTCAAAATGTTATAATCCCATAAATGTTAAAATGTTATAATTACTAAAGACTAACCCCTCTCCCGGTAATTCCGGGACGTATAGCACCTTAAGAGTTTCCGTGCAGTTTTTTTTTAAACACAAAAAAATTTTTTTTTTTTATTTTTTTTAAACATTTCCACCGCTGTTGATTCTGGCTTACAGGAGTTACAGCGGTGGGAATGTTTTAAAAAAAAATGCAAAAAAAAAATTTCCTCTCATCGGAAGGAAGAAGGAACGTCAATCAGTCTCCACCAATAAGAATAAAGAATAATAATCCAAGAATATTTCTATTCTATAATATTCTACCAATCGACACTCGGCGCACGTGGTGGAGTAGGTAGGTATGGCCAACTGCAACTCTCTCTTACCATTATTGTTGTCTATATGAATAAATAAATATACGATCCTTGTAATGTGCTGACATACCTGCTGCTGGTATCTCTGACTACCCCCTCGGGGAATATAGTCGTGAGCATATGCTTATGGTTTTTTAAAGGGGCGATTAGACCATCAAACTGAACAAATTTCTATATGGGAGGGACCAAGGTCAAAAACCGAAAAATATCATCTGTTCCATAATATAATAAAACTGCAATCCCACTCACTCGACCAAAATATTTGGATAAAAAAAAATATTTCGATGTAGGTATACCATAGAGAAAGTTGTTCAATTTGATGTTCTGATCATCTTGTTAAAAAAGGACACTGCATATCTGAGAAGGATATTTGCACTGCAGTTGGAAACTAATGCGGACACTGACATAGTCTAGTACCAAATTATCGAAAAAAAGTGTCCGAGACTAACCTATACAAACCTAACTGGGTACCTACGTGTATAGTAATATAAACATTAAAAATGCTGGAAATTCTTTCTCATTTTGCTTGCTCAGTTTTACCCCATCGCGGTATCGCGCGCGGCAATAGCCGGCCGGTCAAACGAAGACTGTCGCGAAATTGGTTCTCTTTATATGTTTTTGTGTTCTTTTGGTTCGAACACTTTTGAGCGCGTACCCTGCCGCGTATATGGAAACCCTTCCAGAGCCCCCGGTCTGTGAGGGTTTTACGTATTATTTCATAGAATTGTTCCAGTAAACCATTCCACTATTCAGATCTGAGCGCGATCTGAGTTTCTGAGTACTGGAAGGGTTTCCATATACGCGACCCTGCGTCCAGTAGTTGGTAAGTCAATGGCTATAACTTATTTATTAAAATTATTTCGTCCATTTCGTCCCAGTCTATAGATCCAAAGGACTACGTAGACATAGCATCGAGGACATTCAGAAGGATTCCAGACGACTCGTTGACGACCAACACTAACCAACCTATCTCTGTCGATGTGGCCATGACTGAACTAGGCATGTGCCATGTTATCAATTCCAATGTAGCCGTGTTGCATGACCCAAGGTATGTTCAAGCTTTCATCATCACAGCCCATATATACGTTCAACTGCAGGGCACAGGCCTAGGCCTCAGGAAGGCTGTATGGGCATTAGACCACCATGCGTGCTGAATGCGGATTGGTGGACTTCACATACGCAACGGAATTTCTTCTTCAGCGTATGCAGGTTTCCTCACGGTGTTTTCCTTCACTGTTGAAAGCAGTCAGTATTACGTACTTAAGGGCCTATGTCGAAAAATAATTTAAGCGAAATGGGCGTGTGATAGCTTATATTACTGCCTAATGCGAGAGAAAGAGATGGGGCGGCGCGCGCGACCGAAACGACGCAAGCGTAAAACAAACATTATTTAATTGTGATTGTACTATTTATGTAAGTTCAATTCTGCTCTAATCAAAATTTGTAAAATATCAATCTCTTTTTTTAAAATCAAATCTCGTGTTTCTATTATTCGCCGTTTAGCAGTTCCAAGCGTTTATAAATAAAAACGGAAGCTACTTTGGCTTGGTTTTCTATTGAGAAAATGTGTCTTAATCGTGTTTTGGCTCTAATCAAAACTTCAATTATATGTTCAATTTACACATATCCGCTAATCATACTCCTACTGTTAGTACTTCATGATAATATATGACGCTTTGAAGAATCCTACTTTTTTCACATAGCCTCTTAAGTTTGATAAACTCATCGGTACATGGCAAGTCGTCCGTGCAGATTCGAACATGGACCTCAAGATTGAGTTTCTATAGCTCTTCGCAACGCAACACACGTTTCGTTTCGACTGATCAGGATGAAATACCTACGTACGATTTCTATGCCTTCTCTATCCACATGTGAATATCATGCATATTGCATAAGGTTTTGCCATAACTTTAATGGTTGGTTGCCTGCCTGAAGCCAACCCTCTTTGAGAATGCAACTGTTGTGGTTCGTCTAGAATCACCAATATCCCATACTACTTACTATGGGACCAAAACGATCATAGCATAAAAAAACAGCTGTTCCATACTAAACTGCAATGCCTACTCGACTCAAATTTATGCAACAGCTGCATATGCACGCAGTTTGCACCTATAGTAAGTTGTTCAGTTTGATAGAAGTCTACCCGACTTCTAGTTTAAAAGGATGCTAATGATTTCGATTTCACCCTGTGTGCAAATATACCTATGTAATCAAACGAAAGCAAATGCCTAAACATAATTATTTTCATATACTACCTTTATCTCACATTATTCCACGTTAATATATTGTTCTTTTACTTTTTCATAGCAAATTATTCCATTAGCGCCTTTTGTATTCACAGCAAATGGACTAATAGCGTTACGATGCCGTACTCCAAAAACAACATTGAACTCTCTGTCTATAATAAAGATTTCTTCACTCAAATAATGAACTACGCCGATGTATATGAGGTATGTATCAATCAGAACCATAATTAAATTAATATCAGAAGTAATTAAGCCGTGGTGATAAGCCATGGTTACCATGCCTACCGTGCAGGCAGGAGGCGTTGGTTAGATCCCTCGTCCGGGCCAACTCGTACCAATGAGTTTTCGGAATTTATGTTCGATTTGTAACACCAGTGACTTTTTTAAAACATCGTTAAGAAACCAGCGCCCGTGGCATGGCGGGCGGCGCGATAAAGCGCTATCGCGCCTTCGCTATCCTTTTACGCGCGAACGAACGAGTTAACAGGCGCGATAAAACGTTTATCGAGGCACCATGCCGCGGGAGCAAGGGTCTTGTTTTGTGTAAAGCACAAATCAGATGTAAAGAACTACCCGATTCAATCGGTTCGGTCAACCCGATTCAAATCGTCATGGTGTTCTTTGGCACTTTGACCAATACGTGACGTTGACGTTTTCTACGAGACAGCAATTTTTTTTTAATATCTATGTTGGTTCCATTTTAAGATTGATGGTCTAATCTAAAGCACACTGTTTAATATGTAACGGTTTAAATAAAATAATTGCCTCATCCACACTACACCACTAGTTTAGAATTACAAAAGCATTTTAAGGATGTATTCTGGAGTGCGATTTTTGAAACTCATTCTTTGAACTCAGCAGTTGAAAATGTCAATATTACTATGGAAATATGCTTCTTTCTACTGCTGATTTGACATTCAAAAATCACACTCCAGGGGTGCGATTTTTGAAAGTCAAATCAGCAGTAGAAAGATGCGTATCTCCATACATTTTCAACTGCTGAGTTCAACGTATGAGATTCAAAAATCGCACTCCTGACAATTAAACTTAACAACATTCCCTAAGGATCATGGATCGAAAAATGATAAAATGTTTTGGACTTCCAGGGACTTCCCGTACTAAAGTCCGGATTAGCCGACAGCCGATCGATTTTGTATGGTATGGGAGTTCCAGAAAAAATCGAATTTTTCAACCAGTCTGATAAAATAATCTTACACTATTAGGTTCTTTATACACCGCTAATTTTTAATTACTAAAAAATGTTAAGGGTGTATAGCCCAGTCATTTTACGGAGTTTTGTTAGGCGGGGTAGGGAGTAATTATTAATTGGACTTTTAAACTGTAACCGGCACCATTTAGTGACAAAAAGATTATCTTAAAACATATTTAAACACCACGCAACATAGAAATCAAAATTGTGTGTCCCAGAAGGCTTTTAAATTAATAATATTAATACAATGCACTCATTTGACTTAGATTTAACAATATAAATTATTTTTGAGCAATAAAATAGGTATTGAAATTTAAAAAACTGAGGAATTTATTAGAAAATACGAATGTATTTTTCAAAACCTTCTAAGTAGACAAAAATATTTACACCATGTTTGAGGTATGTTTAATGGTAAAGCGTTAAATATGTACAAAAAAAAATACCGTCAGGTGAGATAATAGCTAAATTTTTAAATTTGAACTGTTGCTGACGTGATTTTTTTTTTGGTACATTTCTATGCTCAAATTGGCTCCTCAATATTATACAGAAAAAAAAATCTATTATTAATTAGTCCCGGCTCAAACCGTAAAATGACTGGGCTATTATCAGACTTATTAAAGAACGAAAAGCGAGACTGGTCCCTAGTATAATATAGTCTAATTCACAGTATACCTATCTATCGCTACCTACCAATTTATTTGCACCGCAGGTCTTAATCCATAGTCCAGATGAGATGATCCTCAGTACCACGTCTTCGTATACAATCTCCAAAAAAGGTTTCATATCATTCGGGGTGCAAGTGTGGAGTACAAGAATAACGGACGTTCTACGATCGAGTCCCGTGCGCTTACGTAGATGCAGGTAAACTATGGTCCGCCACATACATCTATTTATATCTACAGGGTGAAATTGATATCATTAGCATCCTTTTAAACTAAGAGTCTACCCATCAAACTGAACAACTTTTACTATGGGAGCAAACCGATCGGAGCAAAAACGAAAATCAGCTGTTCCATACTAAACTGCACCCGCCGCCGCTGCCTCGACTCAAATGTATGCAACAGACATTTTTTTTGCTCCGATCGGTTTGTTGCCAGTTTGATGGGTAGACTCTTAGTTTAATAGGATGCTAATGATATAAATTTCACCCTGTAAGTATATACTATTATAAAACTGTAACAGAAGTGTCTGTAATTGAAATGGTAATAACAACAAAAAATTAGGATATGGTTTTTAGGTGTCCCTGATTCCATATCAGCAATTTTTTGATTTTTTGTCTGTTTGTTTGTTTGTTTGAAAGAGCATTACGCAAAAACTACTGAACCGATTTTGATGAAACTTTTTTTGTTTGATAGCTAATGATCTGACTTAAAATCTGGTATATAATTTGTGCGGACAAAGTCGCGGGTTAACGCTAGTACGGAATAAACCTGATTCGGAATTAATTCAGAATGGAGTGTTGCCGCTTTCAGATACTAGATCTAGTAAGTGTTTTTTAAAGATTTACAGCCATATTACACAACCGATTTTTTAACGTAGGCGTTGACGTAACAATACCGTATCGTGACGTCGTTGCTAAATCGCCTACGGTCAAAAACCGCTTGTGTAATAATGATTCATGCCATTTTGTATGCAGATTATGTCTAATGTTATAACTATCGATAGTCTTTTGATATTGTTGCATAATAAAAAGAAAGAAATAAAGAAGATACTTTTATTTGCAAACACCACAAAACAAACTGAAAAAAAAACTAATAATGAAATAAAATTTACAAATCATCATCGTAACGTCATGAGCTCATCATATGATAATAATTATCATGTATAGAAATGTTTGCTTCGTTTTAATAAATACCTAAACATGCAATAGTTATTTTATTTGACATTTCATACATTTTTATTTTAGGGTTTTTTTTTTAAAACGGCACTAGTATTTTTTGTAACCATAGATGACAACACTGAATTTCGAATCAGGTTTATTCCGTGTGTATGTGGCGGACCTTAATGCCTCAAACTAGGTAAGGCTCCGCGCAAACGGGCCACCGCCACGGCCACAGGTGGCCAGCGACAAGCAGTTTGCACGTGTGGCCAGGGGTCGCCACTCGCTACAGCAATATTCGCGAATCGCCACTGTGGCCGCCATGGGCCACACAAAACACAAACACTCTCTCTCACTCACTTCTGTTAACCGCTATAAGAGAGAGGGTTATAAATTGTAGCGACCACCGGACACCGAACACGGTTGTCGCGCGCCACTTACATTTTTGCAGAGCTGTTGCCGGTGGATCACTTGCGCCTAGCCTTACAGTTATTATAATTACTTGCCTACTTGCTTACAAATATTAAACATAATTGCTTACAAAATAGGTACCTATTCTTATTGCCTTTTTGTTACAGGTTCATCGACGAACCAATCAGTCAAAGATATCCAATTTACACGTACAACCATTGCATGCTGGAGTGTAAAATTCAAATGATAATTAATTTGTGTGAATGTGTTCCACATTTTTACAAGCCTTTAGGCAAGTATTGTAACGCTGTTATTTCTAAAGAACGTTAACATCATTTTTCATTGTACACTGTACACTGTACGGGTGTAAGGAACAGCCCTCCGTAGACTGAAACGGTGAACTCACGCAGACCATCAAACTGAAAAACTTTCACTATTTATGGAGCGAAAAAACATCAGCTGTTTCGTACAAAAGTTTTTTTCGCGTTTCCTGAGGTAGGCTCCATAGTGAAAGTTAATATTTTATTAATCCACAAAAAGCCATTTCACAGACGGATTACTAATAAAATATTTCTGCACTAAATATTAAAATAGTTGTTCAGTTTGATGGTCTGAAGCACCCCCTTTAATATGTAACGCATATAAATTTACATCCTGTATATGGCGCAGTGTCAAAAATGATAAAAATACAACATTATTTCATCATCATCTTTCGTTCATCACTGCAGGGTATGAGCCTTTTATGCCACTCTTCCCAGTCAGGTGCCAGTCGCATCCAACCAAATAAACAACATTTTTTTTTATAGAAAACGAGCGAATATGTAACGTAAGTGAACTAAAGTGTATTCTAAAATACAAGAAAGAAATTATGACATTGTCTGTATCAGAGAAAACACTGCGACATTACGGATATTTAGATACATTACCACGATCACCACGTGACTGCGCTTGTATAAACAATTGTGAAACCGACATGTACCTAAAGGATTATGAAGATTTCATACCAGAGTCTACAATGACCAGATTGAGAATTGGGATATCTACTTTTCCGAAGCTGAGAACAGTAAAAGATATTATTTTTAGCTTCAACGAGATAATTCGTAAGTGTAACTCTAATTATGTAAAAGATATATGAGTGGAGTATTGTGTGTTAGTGAACCGCAGTGTCATTTGCACCGTTCGCATCTTCAAAACATTTTTTTATTTAATTTTCGCAATCGAAGAACGCTCTTTTCGACCGTGGACTAAAGTTCTCGTTATTGGATGAAATTATGGTCCTACAATAACCTCGTAAAATGTGCGAACTGGGTTTCAAGAAAGTATTTTAAAAAAAAATTGCAGTTATAAAACGGAACAAAGAACAAAAGCATAGTGTAAAAAAACTAGTAGTTCAGAGGTCGCGGCCGGCGCGGGTCTCTGCCCGCGCGGTGTGCGGGGGACGGCGGGGGACGTGCGTACCCTAATTGAATTCGCTGAGGGTACGCGCGCAGGCAGAGGGGGTTGGGACGCGCACACCTTCCGATGCGGTGGTAGTCAAAAAATGACGTCAAAAAGCTATCCATGTGATATTATTTTGAATAAAAATTTTTGATTTGATCTGATTTGCTCCTCCCGGCTCCCGCACACGGCGCTCAATTGACCTGCCGCGATCGCGAGCTTCACCACTGTTAGTTTTTATTACACTATCACCAGTGTCCACATTATTTTAGTTATAAACATTAAATTTTTATTAATTCGTACATTTTGGGAGTTCCTTGTATACTCGTATTTGCAATTCTCTCAGCGCCGTTGATAACTCCAGCATTAATGTTAACATGCATTATATTGGAAAAATTAATACCGATTTCCTAACATAACCAATTGTTTGTTTTGTTACAGTGAAGAGTGGAGGCGTCGTGAATTTATGCATTGGGTCGTCAGTTTTATCACTAGTAGAATTCATTTTGATATTTATTAGAATTCCAGTCGCAAAATTGTTTCAAGAGGTCAAACGAAGGGTATTTAATAATTAAAGAAATATATTATAAATACACATTTTATTTATCATAGTTTCAGTTTGTGTAAAATGAGATGTTATGATATTTTACTACACCTCCCCGATTCTGCAGGTATCCATGTTGATAATCCTGAAACAATGATTTAATAATGCATGTCATTGCGGTAATATTTTTTAAATGTATACAGTATACATGTTAGTGCCAGCGATCAAAAATATTAATTAAAATTGTTAAAATCTAAATAGTAATCGCGAGGTCGTCTTTGTTTAGTCTTAGTTTGACGAAGCTTGCATGCGGATAATTTTTTTTAGCATAGTCCTTTTGTCGAAGTATGTTGCGGATGCGTTGATAATTCTATTCTATTTTTATTTAATGGCGTCCGATGCGTTATCATTATCACAATTGTGCCAATGTCCCGTTATGTGGAGAGTACACGTAGGAAAATGATTAGTAGCATTTCTGCCAATGTCAAGTAGTTTATTATAATCTCAAGTTAACGTTTTATAGTTAAAACACAAAAGAGTTTACAAAATGGCGGAGCCACGTGCAAGCCTAACAGATGCCAATACGCACGCGTCTGACCTCCCCCAGACTTGCAGCGTGACTCAGCGTTGATAATGTTATACTGTTTTGACGAAACCTACGTTGCGGATTCGGACATTATGTCAATTTTGTCGTGTTTTTTAAATATTTTTTTTTAGAAATAAAGTGACTTTGAATTTAAATCGATTAATGATTATATTGTAAGTAATTATTTTAAGTATTTTACTATAATCATTTTTGAACGTGATATTTCCAACCAATGAGCGTGCGCTTCCCCTTCCACCTAGTTTTTTATGTCTGCCTATAGATACGTTTATTGTATAGCAATAAACTCCAAGTTAAGTTGGTAACATTTATTTCTTTATTCGTAGTTGGTAACCCATGATGTTTCGTATTAAAACAACTGAGAGAGCTAGTTTACCCGGAGTTAATCGGTAACCTAGGTTGACCCAAGTGGGACTTAGTCATTCCTTTGTTGCACTATTTTTTTTTTATGTTACTGTGCTGCGAACATAGAAATTAACTATCTTGCCATACCAACAGAGTTTAAATGATACAATGCGAAGCTTGTATTGATATTGATGATATTGTCCACCTTATTGATGTCTCGTCAGCATCGCACGCGACTTTTATGAGCTTCCTTACTATATGTTTTAACACTAAGTGCTGAAGACCTACGTCGCAGGTCAGCAACAAATGGGCCGCAGTGCGCACGACTCGCTCAGTGAGTCAGAATTTTATCGCATTCCACAGTGTTAGCACTGCGCGAGTATCATTGTTTTGTACTTATATTACTATGTTCCCCGTGTGTTTTATTGACTCGTGTTAATAAAATACCGTAGTCTTCATTAGAAACTAAGATTATTGTTGAATAGCTGACATTAATATTTATTGGTTAAAAACTAAATACATACCTCTCCCAGTGGAAGACCATTTCAACAGTAACGTGCATCTTCCCAGTAATAAGCCAAAATAGTCATCATCTTTGTCACACATGACTTATTTGTCATATTTTAATCCTTTGCAACATCATTGCGACCAATATCTATGGCCATTTGAACGTCTCCTCGTATGTTAGTTCATAAATCTGAAAAAATATTAGAATATTAATGAGTTGTCACAACTACACACCTCAATTTTTATTTTAAACAAGTCTAGAACCGATACCACGAGGTTGTTGTCAACGTTGTTCGGGACACAAAAGAACTCCGCTGCTATCGACCGACCCAACATTAAATTCTCAGCGGAAAGTTTTCAAACTAAATCATTGCAGCTTGTCGTGCGTCAAAGATATCATAAAAATGTACAGCATTGAAATCACAAGTATCGAAAAAAACACAATTTACGCAGTTGTGGAGTCCAAGTATCAGATAAGTCATAACATGCTGTTTGTCAAATGAAAACCATCGAGACCCCATCCATGCATATTCCAACAATAAAATAACAAATAACCCAATTTTCGATGACAGGAAAACTTACCATTGTATTAAAAATCGTTTCAAAAAGGCTGTGGTAACATTGCAAGAATTTGCACTCTTCAAAACTTGTGATGAGCAAAACATCACCTTGTGATGAGCGAAACGTGTCTCCATGATGAGCGAAACATCGCCGGGCAGCTCCGTAATGAAGCCAGACATTTCTCCGATTCAGATGAGCGACACATCTTGCTATGAGCAAAAAATCTTGTAGTGATGAGCGAAACATCTTGTCGTATTTGACAAGAATCGTGTTTGTAGTCAGCCCAACCTCCTCTTCGTGGTTGCCGCGAGATGTGATGAGCGAGCAAAATTTACATTACCAAAATGGACCACTCTACGTTGAAATGAAGCTGAACTTTTCGTGTTTCATTAAAAGTCCCTATATAATTTTAATGTTTGTAGAGTTGCAGATTCTCCCTTCATTCAGAAATTGCAACAATATAAAACAGCACATGCAGCAGATATAAGTAATTTCGATTCTCCTTTCCAACATCACAATACTAGAAAAAATACAAGGAAAGATAAATCATAATAGTTATCTTCTCATCTAAGTCTAGTAGTAGTGGAATATCCAAAAAAATGAACAAATTCTTTCTTACCATACATTGTTTATTATTGAAGTGACACACCGTTCTTTGATCGAATCAACATCCAACTCGAGTAGATAATACAACAAATCAACAAAATTAATCTCTTATATTGTAGCCATTTTTATAATACGAAGAATAAACGCATGACCTTTGCTATCATGCTTTTCGTAAACAGGAGTCTACATGTTTTGCACTGAACCAAGATTCCTACATTTTACTTTGTTGAAATGAGTTTAATTTAGTAACGGAAAAAATAGAATGTCGACAAGAAACATTTATACAAACCACATCAACTGAAAGAAATTATTTCGATTTAAGGACCCAAAAGTTGTGTTTTTAAGGGAAAAAATTAACATGAGAAATAGATCTCGACATCGATATTTTAGTTTTTGACTAAGTAACTAAGTTTTTGCCGATTGACCCACAACACTAAACCAACCGCACATGTCAGTTTTTGTTATCGGCCGAATTTTATCATCTTGGAAGATGAAAAGACCAACAAAAAATCTGGAATGTGCTGTAGACTTCGTCATTAGAAATTTATTGTACAATCGAGTCCAACCTTCAAATCAACACAAAAGAGACAAAACATTAGCTCACCGTAAAAATTAAAATAGCAGATAACTGAGTCCAACCAATCATATAATTAACTATTTTTTTTCCAATCGTATTCAATATTTTTAGGGGAGAAGCTGGGTAGATGCAATTCAGTTCCACTAAAGTTCTTAATTTACCATTTTATTTTATTGAAGCTTTATCATGAGAATTACAAACAAACATTGAGACACTTACACTAATCTAACCTAACATACATTAAATTGTCGATAAAAGTCAACCAAATGAAAATTGCCAATATAATCAGGCCACGATAAGAAGAACATGAAATCATTTTTTCTATTGAGGCAGCCCAATTTTATACAAACCCCAAACAGACTTCAATACGACATATTCCTGAAAGCAATAAAAATATACAATTTCACTATGGTAACCTGTGTAACTATAGAGGATAACGCCAAGGAAATATAGTTTTTATCAAAGCAGGAAGTTTTTTATGAGTAGATTTTTCAATAGATTCCTTTTGAATGACAGAGTACCAGTTCGAATAAAAATGTTGCATAAGAATAAAATATCCAGCATGACTCTGGTAAATATTGCAAGAACAGAAAGATTGTTATCAACTAGAAACAATTGTAAAGACAACATGTATAACAGACATCCATAGAAAACTAGGTAGATCAACCAAAAAGGAATCAAGGTTAAAGAGATAAAAGGCAGTGAAAGTTTTTAGTAGTGTAAATTGGTGTTTTCTTCTTTATATTTTATCAAGGAATTTCCTTAAATTCCATTCATTCATTTAATTCCATTGTATTACAATGGAAACCTCACCAAAAGTTACCACCACAAATTTTAAATAAGTACCTACATTTTAATTTTATTGAATCACGCGAATATAATAATGTTCTAAAAATGTGCACAAGATTATTATGACTACTGACGATAATCAAGCTGGTTTTTTTTTTTAAACTGCCACAAAGAGAAACAGAGATTAAATCCCGTGGTGGTTACTAAAAAGCAATTATTTCAATTTAATGGAAGAAATGTTTGATCTAAGGACAAAAATTGGAGAATACCATTTGGAAAATCTACTCATATTTTAATCATAAGCTTTAAAACTCCGATTACAGCAGAAAAGGCCCATCAGACTAAAATCACCAAAAATTCTACATCTGAAGAAATGTATATGACAAATGACCAAGAAGAAATATAGACAGTTTATTTCAAAGACGCACATACCTCGTGAAGACGTTTAGAAGTAACGGACGTCTATGGTCCTGCCATCAATGCGAGTCCTGTCAAACATTTCTGTAGAAAGCGATAAGGAAAATATTTTGCAATATTTTTATCTGAGAAAAGATTTTTTTAACACTGCTCTGGAGAGATCAATGAACCCAAAAGTCACCCCCGTCCCCTTCCTCGAGCTCAAAGCGATGCGAAAGGATGTGTATGGCATCCCCATAGTAATCGTGCTTTTTGTATGGACCAACCTTTGAACAATTTTTCGTAACAGCCTATTTTGGGTCCTCCTTATTTTGCTGTCAGTTTTTAAGGGGATGACAAAACCATTAAACTGAGCAACATTATTTATGGAACTATCATGGAAATCTCGATAATAAATCTGATGTCCCATTTACAAGGTCCAACTATATGCTGACAGTTTTTTAAGAGGATGATCAGTCCATTAAAATGAACAACTTTCTCTATGGGACCATACATTATTTTGGCTCGAGTAGGTCTGCAGTTTTGTATGCAGGTGCCATAGAAAAAGTTGTTCCATTTGACGTTCTGATCATCCCCTTAAAAAAGTGTCAGCATATTAAGAAGGCCCCCATATTTGGGTCGAGGTTTGCAATTTTGTATAGAAACAGCTGATTATTTTTTCGAGATGTTAGTCCTATAGATAGTTGTTTAGTCTGGTGGTCTGATCATCAACTTGAAAAACCGTTGGCGTATTAAGAAGAACCCTATATACGTCCCATTGCAAGGCACAAGAGTTCTCTCCCGAATAAGGGTGAGTAGGAACTATTTATTCGTAAAACTTGGTCGTTTATAACTGATGGTGGTATTATAAAAGGATACTAATGGCTCGCTCAGCGTCCCACTCCTTATGGAAGCGCACGATCGCCGTGTCAGGTGCCGTCATCTCCGCAAACTTCACCTCCCCGCACTCGGTGAACTTTTCACGGATTAACTGCCATGTGACCGTCGGTGGAAGCTGCAATAAATTCAATCTTATAGGAGTGCTTCAAAGTATACTATCATAAATATCATAATGCAAGGTTCGATCTTATCATAAGAATTATTTTCTTTGATAAGTATCCTAATAGTTTTTTTTTCTTTTTTGAGTAAAATACCGATCTAAAAGTTCTAAAATTGCTGTTTTTGCTTTAATGCACTTATATCCAGACCAAACAGCATCTAGTATTCTGCATTTTCATTTCGTATCACAATAATAACAAATAATGGAGAAAAACATCAGAAAACTGTGAAAAAAAGTTATTTCGTGTTTGTGAGCTTCTTTTTTTTTCAAATCGTTTCGTTTCAATTCGTTTCGTGATAAATATGCTTAACGTATATTTATCACGACAATTATAATAATAATTATCTTTTTGAAACCTTTCATAATGTATGGTACTAGGGAAAGAGTCTCCCCGAGTGACGAAACCGGAGTTCGTCTGACGCACCCTCGGCAGTCAGCGTCAATATTACCATAAAGCCGGGTCCGCTGCGCCGTGTTTTCGTGTTTGCTAACACGATAACATTGTTTGCTAACCGTTATCCCCTCCCCCCCGCAGGCGAACGCGGGTCATGTTATCCATTCGCGGCGGATAACTTTGTTAGCAAACACGAAAACACGGCGCAGCGGCTTTACTGACTGACTAATCTTCGCAGAGATAATGTTATACTTACATTAGTAATAATAACCATGTCGGAAGGTTTTTCTCTGTTATTCTGCTGCACGGGTTGTTCTCTTCCGTAGCCCTGACCCGACACCGACGTCATCCCCCCCATTTGTCTGCTCGAAGCTGAAATCAAGTTGAAATCTACACTACAATTAACATTTCTTTACAATGCCGGCACGCACGGGGCGCCCCGGCTTCGCACGGGCGCAATGCTGAGATATTATACAGGGTGTAAGTGACAGCCTAGCAACTACTGTAAAGGTAAACTCAGACCATCAAACTGAGCAACTTTCACTATGGAGCCTACCTCAGGAGTCAAGAGACGCGAAAAAAAAATCTGCTGAGTTAGAGATAGTGAAAGTTGTTCAGTTTGATGGTCTGAGTTCACCGTTTCAGTATTTGCTAGGCTGTCACTGTATACATATAAACATTCGTTTTGAATCACTCTATCTATTAAAAAACCGCATCAAATACGTTGCGTAGTTTTAAAGATCTAAGCATACATAGGGACAGACAGCGGGAAGCTATCTATCTAACTATAACGTCACGCTTCTATCCCAGTGGGGTAGGCAGAGACCAGGGCGCGCCACTTACTACGATCCTTACATACTTCTTTTGCCTCATGCACATCCATAAATCTCTTCATTCATGCCCGTCGGTTTCGAGTACTCCGCACCTCCCCTTTTTATTGTAGTACGCAACTGATTTGATCAGCATACGTCCTACGAGGGCGCCCTCTGCCGACGCTTCCACTCACATTAGCAACATATATCTCTTTCGTACATCTGCTGTCACTGCAGAAGCGGGAAGCGACTTTGTTTTATACTATGTAGTGATATTCTTCGTTATCAGAATCACATTTGCTAGTACGATAATATACGGAGTATGTATCAAGAAGGTACAGTAGCACCAGATTTATAAGTTTCCTCCATGTACTATCGGGGACTTTTCTGCCGGACCACTTTAAAAAAAATCTCATAATTTCGCGCAATAATTATTGTTTGGAACCTATTCATTAATTGGCCTATTCATCAATAGGGAGGGGCTAGATGGGGTTTTTATTATTTAGTATGCAAGCAAAAATGAGCCTAGTGGTGGTAAGGCGGAAAAGTCCGCGATAGTACCTGCACAGTTGACAAATTTTAATAGCGTGCGAAATTATATTGACCAATCAGGATGTGCCACCTTCAATCCCTTGCCAAAATTGGCTAATTGTTTTCGCGCCGTTTTCGATTCTATTCGACTTTGCACCATTTGATTACTAAACAAATTCGGGTTTTGTCGGGGGACTACGCAAACGAAGATTGACGAGGGGAATTATCTTCCTGGTCGTACTGTACGCGTATGTTAGAATAGCATGCAGGATAAATAAATTTTGTTGTGAAGTATTTTAATTAATAATTATGTCATCGATTAACCAGTTCCAAGCAAATGATTTTAGGGCTCTCATACTAACAAAGTTCATAATAAGTCAACAGTTACTACCCCATTGTTGGACAAAGGCCTCCGTTCTCTCTATGCACCCCAAAATAATAAAATGAAGGAACATATGATCAATGTGAAGACAAAACTTAATCAATATCCAAATAATATTAATGAAATAATGAGAAAAATCTTTTTCAATTTCAGTATGTGACTAATTAGATAAGAGCTATATAAGGTCTAACAAAATTAGCAGAAACTATTTTAAGGGCATGAGCAGACCATCAAATTGAACAACTTTCTCTATGGGACCAATATCGAAATAGCGAAAACAAAATCAGCTGTCCCATACAAAACTGCAAATATAACGAGACTCGAATGTATGAGACAGCTGATTTTTTTTCCTGATTTCGATATTGGTCCCATAGAGAAAGTTGTTCAGTTTGATGGTCAGAGCATACCCTTAAAATATTTTCAGCTAATTTTGTTAGACCTTATCATAACACAAGAGATTTTTTGAGCGTAAGCATTGACGGAACGATATCGTTGCCATATCGTTGAGATTTTTCTGAGATCAATCAATGTCGCGGCGATAACACTTTGTAAAGATTCAGTTGCAAGGACGCTCAAAAATCGCTCGTGTGATATGACTTTAAAGTCGAAAAAATTATGTGAATATGATAACAAAAAAAACACTGCAAAAAACATAATTCAAAATATTGTTATTACCCGAAAGTGGTCCACTGCTCATAGACGAGTTGCCTCCCAGCACGCCGCTAGTCATACCCGAGTGTCCGAGAACATTCGAGCTCAGGTCTGTATTAAGTCCCAAATTGTGTTGTGAATTGGCATTGACCTGCGCTTGGGCCGTAAGTACCGTCGCCAGGTCGTTAGCTGTTAATCCTTGCTGGAGGAGCTGGTTCTGGAGAGCTCCTAAGCCTGTTAAGCCAAGGGCCTGTAAAAATTTTTTGGAACAAATTAATAATAAAAATCAACAAAACAAAAACAATGCTCACAGGAAAATACATTGTTGAAAGTTGTTATTATGGAAACTATACAACAACTGCACAAACATACTGTTAAATGATGGAAACTGTACTATTCAATACAATATGATCAAAATACTATCAAAGTTGTAGAAACTTTAAAAACTACCACTAAAACAACATTAAAAATACCAGTATCAATTTTGAAAAGTTTAATAAATATAAGTTGAAGAATTCTGTTCTAGAACGTCGGTGGCACGTTGCGGAGGTATGAACACTCAATCATGAAGATATGGATTCGAATCCGCACGGGCCACATGCCATGTACCAATGAGTTTATCTAAATTATGTACGTAATTATGGCTGCTCTCAAACGATGGAGGAAAACATCGTGAGAAAACCATTCCCATACACACTCTCTGAAGATAGACCTGAGACCTGCAGTTGGACTTATTTAGGCTGATGATGATGAATTCTACAGAATTATCATGGATACACATCAAACCGTCTAGAATGATTTCTCTACTTGCGCGCGGATCAGCTTATTTCTATACTACGTGTCCCGGCAAGCGCGACGTTCGCTCTCGAGAAATCGCGGGAAAAGGTCATTTTCTATGCAGCGAAAGCGCGTCGCGCACGGGTAGATAAGTCATACTAGGGCTGCAGGACATCATTCAACAGGTTCTTACTTTATACCTTGTAACTGCCTTACTTTTAACGACTAGAAAAATAATTACCTGTAATCCAAGACTGTTACTCAAAGCAGAGCCTGTATTCAGAGTGTTCGCTGATAATCCTGAGCCGAGACCATTCAGAGCAACGCTTGCAGCCGATGGCACTGCTCCAAGTACACTGCTACCCAAAGATTGTCCCGTATTGCCCAAGTTCATGCTGTTGGTTGTTGGTGTCTGAGGCAGATTTCTTGCCACATCTCTCAAAGGTTCACCATTAGGTCCCAGACCTAACCCTATTCCTTTAAGGCCGTCTGGAAGTCTGACTTCTGTTTTGTCATTTCCTCTGTCCATTCTAACGGTCATTCTTCTCTCATATAACATTTGTTTGTCAAACATTGATATGGCCTGTAGACAAAAGAAATGAGGAAGTAGTAAAACTATTCAATTAAGAGCGTCGGTGGCGCATTGCGGAGAATTGATGACACTCAATCATGAAGGTCCAGGTTCGAATACGCACGGACGTCATGCCATGTACCTGATGAGTTTTTCTAACTTATGTAGGAACATAATACCGATTGCTGAAGTGACAGTGAAGAAAAACATCATGAGTTAACCTGCTCACACTGAAGAAGAACTGTTGATGCGTGTATGAAGTCTACCAATCCACATTGGGCATGTATGGTGGACTAACGCGCATACACTCTCCTTGAGGGTAGGCCTGGCCCTGTAGTGGGACGTAAGTCTGATGATACAATTAAATAGAAGGTACAATTCTATTTCTTTATTAATGTAAAATGTAATTTTCTCTACCTGTACAGCCTCAACGGGATGATCATATTCAATGACAGCGAAACCTCGGCTATTGCCATCCTTGTCCACCGCCAAGTCAATATTACGCACTTTTCCAGACATTTTGAATATTTCCTTTATCTTGGTACGATCAGCTTTGTAGTCCAACTGTGAAAACAAATATATATAAGTAATGGAAATTGAATAGTTACACAATATTTGAAAAAATCTCTAGTTTAAGAGAATTTTTCGGGCTTAAAAAATAAACATATTAATGACATACATATTAATGTCTTATTGCACTTTAAATTATGACAAGATGGTCTCAAGATCTCCTCAAAGATCCTCAATCTGTTGGCTTCTGCATGTCTATGAAAGCAATTTAGCCAATGTCAGGAAATTAGCTATACATCCCAAATAATAGGTGCTAGAAAAATTTTTTTACTTATTAAATTTTAGTTTTTTGGC
This sequence comes from Agonopterix arenella, assembly GCA_927399405.1. NCBI lineage: Eukaryota > Metazoa > Arthropoda > Insecta > Lepidoptera > Depressariidae > Agonopterix > Agonopterix arenella. The sequence continues at coordinate 10,061,829 of OV656706.1, read as the reverse complement.
ATAGGGGGATTTTTAAATTCGCAATTTAATTTATTTTAATATTTTGCAAAAATTTGCTTTCTGTTACATAAAACTGCATCGAAATTGATCCACCTGTTTGGGAACAAGATGTTACACTCCTTTTTTTGCTTCGGGTGTTAAAAAACGAAGATAATCAGAACATTTTCAAGAAAATACAAATTTAAAATTAAAACTTACATTAGCAACAAATACTTTCTTCACAAGGGGAGGCTGCACATTGATGGAGTCCAGAAACTGAAGACTGAGGCCGTATGTGTTATAGTTCTCAGGCTCTCTTGGTTTACTTAATCCCCATCTGAAACATTCAATCAGTTTTAGCTGGAAATATCATGTTGCAGGGCAAAGACTGGGGCTATATTATACTATACGGACGGCCCGATAGCTGTTGATAGTGAACCTGCCTGCTGATCAGATAGTCATGGATGTTTGTACCTTCAGTGTGCAATTGATATCATTGGCATCCTTTTAAACTAAGAGTCTACCCATCAAACTGAACAACTTTTACTATGGGAGCAAATCAATCGTAGCAAAAAGAAAATTAGCTTTTGCGTACATTTGAGTCGAGTAGGCACTGTAGTTTAGTATACAGCAGATTTTTTTTTTTTTGCTACGATCAGTTTGCTCCCATAATAAAAGTTGATCAGTTTGGTGGGTAAACTCTTAGTTTAAGATGTCAATGATATCAATTTCACCCTGTATAGCTGTACAGGATGTAAGTGACTCGACTCCAATGACATTAGTAATGTCATTGCTCGACTCGACTCAAATGTATGAAACAGCGTATTTTTTTCACTTTTCCTGAGGGTGGCTACATACTAAAAGCTGTTCATTTTGATGAGCTGAATTCACCGTTTCAGTATTTGCCAGGCTGTCACCTGTATATCATTGTCTTGTCATCATAATGCAAGTCCTGGCTAGATTCTGGTACTTTAAATGTGGCTAGATAATATGTGTGTGGCAATGTCCAATTTTTTTTTATACTCCATCCCAAGGTCTGAGTACAAGCTGGGGAAAACAAAAGTCAAGTGACACCCATTGACAGCGATCGAAATGGTTTATCCATACAAAAAGCATAATTAGTACAGGTTGATGTTTGCATCTTTTCACATCGACATTGCTTACAAAACCCCATACTAATCTTGCATTTTACACTAAAAATAAAAAACCACAAACTTATAATCTCAAATCAATTAAGCATTTCATGAAGAAACATTAATTAATAAGATAAGAAATATCCACCTTTACGCTATAGGTACCAAAGGTATGTATTATGGTGATTATACACACTTGCAAAATACATCTACAATTTAACAAACGAATTTTACTTCTTCATAAAAATTAGTGAAGATTTTACACTAATATTATAAAGAAATACGACTATATTGCTCACTGGATAATCTTTCCACTACAGCATGAGTGATTTTCATGCGATATAACTCTTGCTGACACGAATTAAAATTAGTTTGTTTTTTCGTATCTCTGGAACTACCAATTATAAATATATTTCTATCCCAAACAAATCTTAGAAAAAACAAATCTTTGAAAAATACTTGATGTGTCAATGTCAAATGAAAATGAGGCTTCAAGTAAAAAAATTCTTATATTTAAATTTCTATACACAAGAATAACATAGGAAAAGTAGCATTCACATTCCTGGCCTTATTCCGTTTCGGGGTGATGAGCAACATTGATACAATTAAACAAGAAACACATTCGCTGCTGACAATCTTCCTAATAGTTCCACAATAATGTGGACCATCGTGCACAAGAACTCACCTAGTTGGACACTTATATCGCATTCTGTAGAGTTAGTACACTGTCCAGTTTCATATTTTGGGACCAGCAGCGAAAGTGTTAATTATAAATGATACAACAGTGATACAGTAAACTCTATATCATGAAACTCAAAGGACCAAATATTTTCTTTCGTAATAGTCTTTTGTTACATAGAGAGACGAAATAAATAAATAGTTGGTTCTAAACTTTAATAATATCAGCATTGTAGGGAGTTTTTCCTTATAAATGAGTTAATAATACACAGTTTACACTGTATTTAAAGTTTCATGACGGGAAAGGCAGGCATATAATCTATGTCAACAATATAGAAAAGAAATACATACCCATCTTTTTCATCTCTGGTATTTCGGCCACCCCCTCCACCACCTCCTCCTGATCTCGAGGAAGAAGTCAATCTATTTCTCTCATTACCTTCAACAATAGAAATCAACCGTTTTTCTGTAGTTCTATCACTGACTGCCATTGGCTCCATGCACAATATCAGAGCCCCCTGGCACTCTCTCTTCTTAGAGGGCTTTAAGGTGGTTGCAGAGGGGTCAATTTTACACAAAACTTTGACGCACAATACGCGTAGACGGTATTCATATAAGTAACTCTGTATATATGGAAAAATACTTTAGAAAATCTAGATGCCGCGTAACAAATAACATTTGCAATTTGTAAAATAATTACGAAGATATAAAGCTTTGAAATGTTTCATACAAAATTTTAAAAGCTTTGTATCTTCGTAATTATATCATAAATTGCAAATGTTATTTGTTACGCGGCTACTAGATTTTCTAAACTATTTTTCCATATATAAGGTCTAACAAAACTAACTGAAACTATTTTAAGGGGATGATCAGACCATCAAACTGAACAACTTTCTGTATGGGACCAATATCGAAATCGTGAAAAAAAATCTGCTGTTCCATACAAACGTACTTGACCTTAATGTATGGGGCAGCTGATTTTTTTTTCGCGATTTCGATATTGATCCCATAGAGAAAGTTATTCAGTTTGATGGTCTGATCATCCCCTTAAAATAGTTTCACCTAATTTTGTTTAGACATTATATAAAATATTACTTTTATTAATTCCGTCTACGCGTATTGTGCGTCAAACTTTTGTATGGACTGAAACCACCTTAAGGGACATTAAGATAAGATATCAAGATACTCAGCACCAAAACTGTACTGGACTAAAATGTGTGGTACTCTATGGCATTGGTTCCCAGAGTGTGTTCCGCCGTGGGTTTCTCTTTGGTTGGAGAGACACGGCAGGGTTCCGTAAATCCAAGGATGGATACAACAGGGAGCCATGGCTCTCCCAGAAAACGGTGACCAACTTTTAGGATGCATAAAGTCAGTCGTGACACTCACAGGGGGTATTATTAAATTCATTTTTTTTTTATCTTTGACTAGATTAAAAGAATAAAAAATGGAAGCTTTTAATTATTTTTTCATTCATAAATCTGACGATCTCAGGCTGACAATATCCGAATAGAAGTGCTGAGAATCTTCAAGCATTTGATAGAAATTGATTTGATTGTCATACATAGAAATCTAAAGTTTTGGCTACAGCCAAATCGGAATGCCGAAAAATCTTAAACTAGCTGCGCTTGCTCTGGATTTCTATTTATTTTTTATACTCCTCTTATAACCAAATCAAGAAATTTTCACGTTGCATAACTTGTTATTACCTTTTTACTCATACCACAATTTTTGCTACAACCGAGACGCAATATAATGTAAAAATTTCGAGCTCGCTCCAAATGTTTCTGCATAAGTGCGTGCATGCATCGATAAACTCGTGCCAGAAAACTTATTTATATGATTTTATTGATTAAGCATGTTTTGAAATTATTTGGTAGCCTCCTGAATACAGCTCTTGGGTATGGTATGGGCCTTGGGGCCCCTTCCCCTCCAAATTGAAATCCTGGATTCACCCTTGAATCAGTGACATTTGCCAATACATACGTCCAAATGAACAGCATTGCTCACGAAGTTTAAATTTAAGTGCCCTTTTTTATAATTATTTTGTGTGGGGTTCCACAAAATAAAAAGAATTGATTTAGAAAAAAAAATTTTAAAGTTTGGGAACCCCTGCTTTATGGAATGAATTGCACCCTTAACAAAACCCTTTTTGGGTTTGAATCTGTCATCATTTACTGGCTTTTAAGAGTGAAAGGGACTCAGCTTCAGCCTTTTAGTGTTGCTGATGGTCAGCAACCAGATGGGGTGCCACTCTATTTCTTGAGAACTGTAGGTATTTCGGGGTACTTGTTGCGCTTCCCCTACTATTGTGATATTATTCGTACTTGGCTCAGTGTAACAAAATATACTACTTTCTACATAATCTCCCTAAAGATTCTGCCCGACAGTGTTTGCAGGTTTCCTTCACCATTTGAGAGCAGTCAGTAAACCTCTATTGCATTCAAAGTCAAATATGACCTCTAGACGAAATAGTTTTTTAATTAAAGAGATTTATTGTTAAATATTAAGTTACTTAATAAACCATATTGCCAACATTCATAGTAAAAAAACATATTTTTTCCAAAATACCTTTGCTTATAAATTTTCATAGTAACCAACATAATTTTATGACCTTGCTTGCATCCATTCTACCTGAGCAGAATTATTTTTATTTAGCCCTTATGTGAAAAGTGAGATAAAGTAGGGGGACTAAAGTGGGGGAACCACGCTCGGGACCTTTGAACCGGGAACGCGCAGGGCAGTGCCTTAGATTAAGTTAGTGATAGTCTGACGAAGCTTGCATGGGGATTTTATCTTGTGTGCTGCCATTGACGAAGCTTGTAGCAGATATAGATATATGTGATTAATATTTGATGAAATTCGATTATTTTTAGTATAATGTGCTTTTAATTTGAATAAATTATTTATATTTAGATAAAAGTCATTGAATATCTAATTTAAATATACCATTATTAAAAACTTACCAGTTTCCTCCTTCAATACAAGTTTCCGTCCATTCAATTCGTATCTGTGCATGACGAAGAGAGCCTTCTTCATTGCTTCTGAGTTAGAAAACTCAACGACGCCGCAACCTCGTGGCTTACCATTCTCATCATTGAATAATTCTACATAAGCCACATCTCCTACCTAAAATTTATAAAACATGTGGAATTCTGAAGGACATACAATCAAAAAAAGGTCCAGTTTGAGAATTTTTTTTTCATTCTCTAATTTGATTCAAAATAGCACAACACAGCTGTAATATGTCAATAATCAATAACATCACTAATCAAAATAATGTAACATTGATGTGAATTGTGAGTTTGCTAATTTATGGCATTTTCAAAATCTTTACTCCAAGTCTATATTACCCAATGTCCAAGTCTATATTACCCAACATCCAAGTCTATATTACACAATGTCCAAGTCTATATTACCCATCGTCCAACTCAATATTACCCAACGTCCAAGACTATATTACCAACAGCCAAATCTATGATACCCAAAGAACATCAGTGAAGAATGTTAAAGAAAAACATACCTTCTCCTTGAATAAATCCTTCAATTCCGTCCAGCGAAATTCGTATGGAATGTTAGATACGAAAAGCCGTTTCCCATCAGATCGTTCCCTATCATCGGAACGGTCTCGGGTAGCATCAGAGAATCTGGAAGGCCTGTCGCCGCGCCTTGAACGATCCCTTTCCTTTTCCCTTTGGTTCTCCATAATTTACACTTGACTACAATTCAAACAATAATGCAATAATAATAATTAGATTTGCTCAAAGCTCGGAGGTTATGCCATAATGCGATGTAAATGGTAGATAATAATAAAAATGAAAACAAATCGATGCCGGTGCATCGGTACATGGTTAAACGTAAGTATTTTTTAAAAACACTTTCTAGCATAATTTGTAAATGCGTTTTTTAAATAAAACTGGTGTTATAGCTTACCTGTAAAAAGGAACACACAATGCGCATATACAGATAAAATCGAAAAACCAAAATCCGTCACACACGACACAGCAACAGTGGTCTAATTTCAACAAAATGGCCGGTTTGTTTGGTGTTGCCAGTTTTTTATGACTTTGTATCTACATAGTCTCTGGTTAAGAGACCGTTTGCACGGGTATTTAATTTTTTTCCTCAAGGTTGGCAGTTCTGTATACACGTTTCGTTTCATCAACTTTTCTTTTTGCCCGTCAACAATTTTATTTTCAGACTGATTATCTAAACGAGAGAAAATTTCAAATATCTTCTATGAAAATTTTACCATAAATGTTTGTTATCAATGTTTTTCAATAAAAATAAATATTTTTTTTTATTTCCAGTCGCAATCCAATCTTGATTTATTTATTTGGACCAAATTGTGTCTGCATGTAACGGAACGTAAACCAGATGCGCCAAAAGCGCACTCTAGCGGCGTTTTTTTGCGTTTTTTATTGTTCCGCGGGTGACATATACACGCACACATTCATGTTTTTGATTGTGTATTGCTTCATAAATATTTTTCGCCTACGATAGCCATGCAGGATACAACCTGTATTAGATTTTTAATGAAATAAGTAGTTTTAATAATTTACATATTATGGAGCAGGCTAAATCTAATTCACCTAAGCTTTTTGTGTGCACCGTCATAGAAAACAAGGATGAGATAGAGGAGGTAATGTGTACAATTTCGCAGTTTCCCAACAAAGAATCGTTTAGTCGGCCATGTACGATGATAATTTCCCCTATTGGCGGTGGTGGCGCTGCTAAATACGTGGCGCGAAAATTCAAATTTACCTACTATGTACCTGCTCCTGCTACTAGTTTCGCAAGGTATTTTATACTAACGTTTTCGGTTTTCAGAGATACGAGAGAGCCTACAACTTCTTTCAATCGTTGGTCGCCGACTGCAGCGAGAAGGAAGCTCACGATGCGCTCAATAACGCCGTATGTAAAAATCACGAAGATGTATCTATGGGTATGCTCATGTCCATTCTCACTGAGCCTCACAACGCTGTTAAATGCTACAGAGACTTGACTCTCATAACCAGAGATGGCCTGACATGTGTGCTCAACAATCTTTCCAATTTAATTTTAGAAAGGTATTTGAAATTTCATGATGTAACTCGCAATCAACTCCTATGGCTTTTGAAGGAAATGATAAGGAATGCAGTCACAGGCGTGGACAGTGTCTGCTGGAATTTGATGCGCTATGCATCTGGAGGAGATAATGCTCCCAAAAACATATTCTTAGTTGAATCTCTCCTGGACATTTACATTGAGAATCGAGCGTGGCTAGATAAATTCCCCGTACTTATTTGCATGGTTGTTTACACCTACTTAAGGTTAATAGAAGATCATAATGTACCACATCTTATGGCCCTTAGGCAGAAAGAAGTAAACTTTGTCATTGCACTCATAAGGGAGCGCTTCACAGATGTGTTAACTCTCGGTAGAGACTTGATACGTCTACTACAGAATGTTGCACGCGTTCCCGAGTTCGGGCAATTGTGGCAAGATATTCTGATGAATCCTAAGACGCTTAGTCCGACTTTCACAAGTGTATTACAACTAATGCATACAAGGACGTCCCGACGATATCTGCAATCCAGACTAACTCCCGATATGGAGAGAAAATTAGTATTTCTCACTTCACAAGTGAGGTTCGGCCATCATAAAAAGTATCAAGAATGGTTTCAACGGCAGTATCTAGCAACACCGGAGTCACAGTCTCTCAGGAGTGATATGATTCGGTTTATCGTTGGTGTTATACATCCTACAAATGAACTACTCTGCTCTGATATCATTCCGAGGTGGGCTGTAATCGGATGGCTCTTAACAACATGCACTTCAAATGTAGCAGCATCAAATGCTAAACTAGCTCTGTTTTATGACTGGTTATTCTACGATCCAGAAAAAGATAACATAATGAACATTGAGCCTGCTATTCTTGTAATGCACCACTCAATGAGGTCACATCCGGCAGTCACGGCGACCTTACTCGACTTCCTTTGCAGAATCATTCCAAACTTCTATCCATCATACGCAGACAAAGTGAAACAAGGCATTTTTAATTCTCTTCAGCAAATCATAGAGAAAAGAGTATTACCAAACCTACAACCATTATTTGACTCACCCAAGTTAGACAGGGAACTGCGTACAACTGTTAGGGAAACATTCAAAGAGTTTTGCTGTAATGGAAATGGAGAAGGAGTATCAGGTGCCCGAGATGAAGGTAATGAGGACTTACCGAGAGGACCAGATGAGCCAGCATTTTCTGACGATGAAGAGGACGCTTTGCAGATAATAGCCGAGGATACTGACGATGACGACTTACCACTGTCTGAAGTGCGAGCGCGGGAGCGGCCGGAACTAGCCGCGGCACTGCCTCTCTTGCTGCGCCCTCTTGCAGAGACATTACTGGACGAGCGATCGTCTAGTGCGGCTATAGACTTATTTAGCGCTTGTGGCAACCCTATGCCAACGCCGACTGCGCTTGCCGATCTCTTCGCAGCGGCACTACAAGACACGCCGCCACTTCACATCAGCAGCAACCCCACCCATGCAGAACTAGAAAGTGCTCTAAATTCACCAATATTTGGCATGTTCACTTTTCTAACAGGCGCTGATGATAAGAGAAAACTGTTACTAGAAACGTTCAAAGAGCTTCACGCCCAAGGCTCGTGCCACAGCGTAGGCTACTGCTTGCTGTTTTATTTGAGAGTTTGTTACGAGCGCGACCGACGCGCCGAACGCGACGCTGCTAAACGAAGAAATGTTAAGTTCAAAAGTGAACTGTACAGAGATTATTGTAGCAATTTGGAGTTGAAACTTGGCGAGAGTTTAGCAGATGATTTTGAGAAGTGCCAAGAAAGTGATTCGAATGTTTTAGTGTGGTTGATTCCAGATGTCTACAGAGAGTTTAAGGATCAAGCTCAGAACCACATCAGACTGCTGCATGTTATTGTTTCCACATTAGATGCTGGGCAACTACAACGGTTGGTGTGCCTTACCTTGCAGGGCACGTTGATGATGTTCAAGTCTGATGATATCACAACCATGCTTTCTACAAGTCTTGGATGGGAGACGTTTGAACAGTATTGCCTCTGGCAACTTCTTACAGCACACGACATTTCAGTTGAAGATGTATTGCCAATCATTCCGAAGTTATCTTACAAAGATCACGCTGAAGCCGTGACATCTGTATTGCTAATGCTTAAGCAGGAAAGGCCGACAGCAGATGTTATAAGACAGCTGTTTTGCAGAGAAGTTGATGAGGAAGACACATTTGTTGTCTCAACTTTGTTGTACTGGTGCCAAGATTACGAAGACAAAGTCGGAGATTTGGTTTCAGTTTTACTAAACACGCGATATCCGGGAACTAGCCCCAACAAGAGAAAACGCCCAGGAAAACACAGTATACCACCTAACGCTCCACCTTCACCTGAACTGGTATGTTCTTCTATCAAAAATTTAATCAACAATGTACTTGGATTTGCAGAAAAAATAATGTTTTTTTATGTTATTCAACAGGTGTTGAGCCACTTGGAACAAATGCGAGGATATTGTGTAGAACAGGATGACATGTCAATTTTCAATATGGAATGTATGCAAAAGGCATTGCAGCAGGCCCAATCGAATAGTAGTGATAGTTTAAGGGTAAGATGTCTTATCTAAATGTTGCTTATAGTTTGCCCAATTAACACAGAGTGCGCCTAAATAACATTACTTTCGTCATTTCTACCATTTACACACCCCGCACCTTCGATACGCTTCTGATAGGCACACCACCAGCATGTTGGCATTGTAATGGTGACAGTTCTGCAATGGATTCAAATGCAGCGACACTTGACGCTTGCGCCTGTGGTCACTAACGCGGCGTCAGTGTCTCTGCGATCGAATCACCGTCCCTATATTTCCATAGAACATCAAACTGCTGCCCTATCGCGGTGTCACTGCTTATAGATAACAAACCAAACCGCAAACACGCTTCAAATGGAAAACACAAAAAGTCGTAGTTTATTCGGTATCAAATCATTTGTCCCATTTTTTTCACCATATCTTACTAGGCTGTTCAGTTGTCGCTGCTAAGTGCAACGAGCTTAGGTAATTTAAAAAAAAGCGCTATACGTTGGATTTTCCCTAGTTTTTGGACATAATGCGCGGTATACAATGAAGATGATTATATTTTTCTGGTTTGTTTTCTATTCTGAGCATTGGTTACCCTACTCTCGGCAATAGGGCAGACAATCCACCCTCAACTGTAATGAAATAACCAACTTAGCTTACTTAGCAATAAATGATTCTATTCTATTCTGTTCTATTCTTGTATCATAGCATTCATAGCGTAAATAATAATAAAATTCACATTTTACACACGGCGACACAGCAAGCTATACAAAACCAAAATAAAGCTGACCCGCGCGTAGGTCGAGTAACGTATAACGCCGCGCGGCCAGCTTATGTTGGTTTTGTACAGCTTGATGTGTATGTGTACTATACAGGTTGTAAAATTTTATACATTACATACTATACGGGGTGTTTCAGAATTTTAAACTGGGGTCAACATTGAAATCGTGAAAAAAATCTGCTGTTTCATAGAAAATATCAATTGACTTTACACAAAATGTAAACAACTCTTTTTTCGTGATTTTAATGTTGGTCCCATGGTGAAAGTTGTTCAGTATGATGGTCTGACTGAAGCACCTACTTAGGTATGTAACGCATTTAATTTTACACCCTGTATATGTTGCTCATGATTTATTTTGCTTTAAATCATCCCTTTACATTATTGTGAACTCATTTCACCTATTTTTTGCTTACCTTCACATTTCACTAAAGTATTAGATTTTCACAGTAGTACAGTTAAATTCCTTGGGGAAATAGCTTTGTTTATTTGCAGTTTTTTAAAGTAGAAAACTTAATTTGCTTTTAAGCTATTAAGTAATTTTATATAGGTAGTATGTTGACGTAATTAAGTCTTTAAAACTCTTGAATTCTTTTAAATTTCAGAGACAATATAGCCACTTATTTGCTCTGGCGTGGGAAGATGAATTGCCAATATCGAGGCGGGCTAGGAAATTAGTTTCTAATTCTTTGCCACTCAGCCAGAATTTGCATTCTTCTAATGAAGATAGTGAGGTAATCATTTACAGTTTTTAAAACTTACTTTACTATCCAAACTTACATTTCATCTTATTGATATATTGTAGTAGTCTCAGCGGTCGTGACAGGTCAATCGAGCGCGGTGTGAGGTGAGAAGGGGAGCGAGCGTGTCCCGCCCATATGCCTGCGCCCGGTCACCGAATAGATATTCTACCAGAAAAACAGCTTCATACAAGCTCGCAGCGGCCGGTTGACCCCTACATCGAGTCGTGCTGTGCCCGGTACCGATAAAGCGAATTCAATGCTGGTACCCCCTTCCTCCGCACTCCGCCCTCGATTGACCTGAAGCACGCAACCGCTGAGCTGCCCTACTATACAGGGCGTAAACTTAGATGTGTTACGGATGCTTCAGCCCGTCAAACTGAACAATTTTCACTATAGCAGGGCTAGTACGCCAACTAGCGATAGCGTGATATAGCGCTATCACGCTTCCGCTCTCTTTCTATTTGCGCGCGAACGAACGAGATAAAAGACTAAATTTAACAGATGGATGTGTTAAATGTCGCTATCGCGGGTTGACGTAAACCCGCAGGACTAACATTGAAATCGCGAAAAAAAATCATCTTTTGATAGAAAACGTCAATGGTGACTACCGAAACGAAAGAAACAGCAAATTTAATTTTTTCGCTATTTTTGTGTCACAATAAACGTTGTTCAATTTGATGGTCTGAAGCACCTCTTTTGAGTATACATACGTATTTAAGTTAACAGCCTGTATTGTTCCGCTATGGTATAGGAGTAATATTACTCATCATTTTTAGTAATACCAAATATTATTTCTGTTTGCAGGAGGAAGAAATCGCGAAGCCCAAACAAGCGAAACGTCGAAAGAAGGCAATTTCAGACAGCGATTGACATATCTCATGTAAAAAGAATGGTAATTTTAAACACCAAAGTGCAACTCTACAATACAATAAATATTGATATGTGTAATACATCGTTTGTTACCTTATGTTTATCACACTGGTGCAATTCCAAGAATGGTACCTTAAGTTAGATTATTTTCAGATGTTTTTTTTTTGCTTTCGTAAGTGTAAATGTAATCTTACATTTTGACGCTATGGTTTACAGGAAATTTTATTTTGTAGTCCTCAATTTGTTGAAAGTTAAATAATTGTTTATTCCTGAAAATCATGGTGTTGAAAAGACGTCATTGAAGCTATTTCTATGTTAATTAGGTGAATTTCTAAGTTAATGCATAGTGTAATAAAAACTAGTGATTATTCTTCAGCTTAGCGGTCGCAGCGGGTCTATGCTCGCGCGGTATGCGGGGGACAGGGCACCGGCAAAGTCGGTATAGTATAAGAGATAAGAGGAATTTTGGTAACCACCAGCTGCAAGGCTGAGTCAGTATTCATAGGGTGTAGATCGCCTGTGTGATGGGAATGGATCGGGTCTGCCTGCATCATAACTCCAGTTGGTTTAGGAGTTACAGCCGTTCAAAGGTTTGTATCAAATGAACGATCAGCTGCAAGGCTGATCATAGAATATTATTGTAATATGAACTGTAGCTCTGTGAACAGTACAAAAACAGTCATGTTCTGTCAGTCGGTTTAGGAGATACAGCCATTCAAAGTTACGACTTTTGAACGGCTGTATCTCCTAAACCGACTGATAGACCATGTCAGTTTTTGTACTGTTTGCATAGCTAAAGTGCATATTACAATAATACCTGCATATTCATTTTAGCAACCATACCAGAACGGCTGTAACTCCTAAACCGACTGGAGTTATGCAGGCAGACCTGGTCCATCCCCATCACAGAGATGCTCTTCACCCTATGAATACTGAATCAGCCTTGCAGCTGATGGTTAACAAAATTCGTCTTATCTCTTAGACTAGTACAGTATTATCAGGTTTATAAGTCTTATCGATGTACCTGCGCAGTCGACAAATTTTAATAGCGCGCGAAATTATATTGACCATTCAGGGTGTGCCACCTTCAATCCGTTTGCTCTATTGGCTAATTTGTTTTCGCGCCCTTATCGCCGCTATCCGACTTTGCACCCTACTAAAGGAGTTCTGATTTGTCGGGGACTCAGTCCTGTTCTACGCAAACGAGGATTGACGAGCGGAATTATTTTCCTGGTCGTACTGTACTGTAACGCGCTATCCCCGGCACCCGCACACCACGCACTATTGAATACTATTGATCTGTCGCGACCTCCGAGCTGAACCACTAGTTTTCATTACACTATGGTTAAAGTCTGAACTAATTGTATTTTTTTGGCCTTTACTGTGTTATTATGAACTTGTGAAATATAGTTAAAGCCTTTTGTGACGTCATAATGCATTGTAAATTTTAGCACTGTCAGTAGTCATTTATTTCTTGTAAATTTAGGTACCATAACTGTTGTACAGATTTTTTTTAACCCCCGTACAGTGTTGGACTTATTTTAAGCATAAAGTAAGAGACCAAGAATTTTATTCAAAGGATATATTGTATTGATGCAATTTTCGAAATACGTTTTATACTAGGATCAATAAAGTATTTCCCCTTTATTTGATTATTTTATTTATTCGCTAAGTAATAATTCTTATCTGTTCAAAATAAAATAAGGGGAATTTATTAAAAAAAAGATAGAAATACGTATAGTTTTTCTTTATTTTAAAATGTAGGAATATTGTAAACTTTAATATTCGAAATAACTTTCATATTATTTTTAAGTACAAAACTAACAGGGCATTGATTAAATTTTCAGGAAGTTTAAGATACATTTTTATTATTCATCCAGTTTCATTTAAAAATTTACGAAAAATTATTTAGAAATGTCTTTTTAAGAGGTCTTAAAACTACCCCAATCCTTTGAACAAATCACATTCTTTACAACTCCAACCCACCTACCCACCAGTATCAAAAATGCAAGCTTAAATGTTTAGCAACCATTAATAACATAAAAACAATCTTATAACTATAATTTCCCTTGCTTATATCTTTGTCGAGCTTGTGCTTTGCTATATTTGGTTTTTTTCTCTGTTACAGTTTCCTTTTCATTTGAGTTTTCGTTTAGACCTGAAATGAAACATTTATTTTAGTAAAACACTTGTATTTACTAATGTAAGCTTCAACTTTTGTGACTTCGTCCGTACCGGTTCCTGCTATCGACCGAAGGTTGATAAATTATGTACCAGTTTTTAAGTCCACATGGCTAGCATGCCACCCACGACAAAGCGTTTAAACGAGAAAAACGTCGTGCGCGCTCTTTTTGGCGTAAGTAAAATAATAAAGATGGAGGCACATCTAGATTTTTTCGTTTTCTCGGGGCTGGCATGCGAGGCCTACTGATCATAAGCTTTCAAACAAAAATGGCCTTTCATCAAAATTGATCTAGTAATCATTTCGTGATACTCGAACAAACAAACGGAAAAAAATATAAAAATGTCTGATTTTGGAGTCAGGGACACCTAAACACTATAAGTAGGTGTATTAAGTATGTAACATTATTTTTGAATTGTGAGACTCAAAATCATAATCGAATGATGAATGATCCGTGGTAATTTGACATTTTCTACTGCTGATTTTAACATGTGACTTTCAAAAACCGCACTCCAGAATCGTTTTATTCTTTTTTAAATACCTCCAAAGAACACACTTCTGTCCTGTAAGCCTACCATGAGTTTGCTATTATATGTTCAGCAGTGGACGATGATAGGCTGATGATGTATCCACTAGGTATGCTGCATAAAATTCAATACAAAAACTGTAGTTTACTACAGTGAAACTACTGTTGTTAACTCATGGTAGGCCTAATGTTACAGTGACTACGGTGTTATAATTATAATATTTTAGATAAGATTAGTGATATTATCTCTATCTCGGCTCTGCTTGTTGCCCTCTCTCTTTTAGTCGTAGAACCATATTTATATGCGTCTGCGCGACATTTTGTAGAGGTGCATTCTTACTTTGCAATAAGGGATCGGACAATTAGTCAAATTAGCAAATTTTAGTGTTACAGCACACTTGAGCACACCTGCTGAACGTTCGGCGCCGAACGTTCCGTCGAACACGCGCGCAACGCTTTTCGCCATTACGCGCCATGTTTCCTAGTAGAGGCGTATTCAACCGAACGGTCGGCGCGGAACGTTCCGCAAGTGTACCGTAACACTAAATGTATGAAAAATTGTACTAAATACCCACAAGTGACGTCATTTATTTTAACACTTTATTGTACACACGGAAATATAAATGAAAACAGCATGATAGACAATTACAAAGGGCGAGCTTATCCCTAAAGAGATTCATCAACATTTCATTATTTTTTATAGTTCATCGTGTTATTAAAAATAGTATTCACTTTTTGTCTTGTTAGTAAAAGCTAGCAAGAGATTTAATGGAGGATTAATTCTAATGAGCGTTTCTGCAACTGAACGTAAGAAGATAAAACTAAAATATTTGATACAGTCCGCTCCCCTGTCATGGTGCGGGCACAATATAAGAAAGAGTATTGTAGGAACTACATAGGTACTGTACGAACACTCCCTGCCCTCCACTAATTTTTATCTCTCTTTCTTTCAATATCTGTCTCACTCGGTATGGCACTCTTGTCAATTATTTCGATTATGAAGTGACAGCCAAGTCTCCAAGGTGTGTTCACTGTGGTCAGAGTTCAAACCCGCACGCACGACATGCGATTATTTTTCTATTTTGTGTGTGTAATAATGACTGCTCTAATGGTTACGGAAAACTGCAAATCTGTGATAACCGATGTGTCAAACGAGGAAGGCAAATGAAAAAACCACTTTATTGGTATTGTCAAAAATGTGAATTCTATAAGGTCTAACAAAATTAGGTGAAACTATTTTAAGGGGATGATCGGACCATCAAACTGAACAACTTTCTCTATGGGACCAATATCGAAATAACGAAAAAAAATCTGCTGTCCCATACATTTAGGTCAAGTAGGTTTGTATGGAACAGCTGATTTTTTTTCGCGATTTCGATATTGGTCCCATGGAGAAAGTTGTTCAGTTTGATGGTCCGATCATCCCCTTAAAATAGTTTCACCTAATTTTGTTAGACCTTATATATTGTTTGATTCCATAGTCTAGTACCCACTGTCCATTATAAGTGGCGACGGGCTCACTTCCAGTCATACCTGACAGAGTCTTGGTACTACTAGTGAAACATGGATGTCTAGAGTTTTCAGAATATCTCTACTACCCCCTTGGGAAATATAGTCGTGAGCATATATGATATGCTTTGACGTAGTCTAGACTACTACCGACAAGATAGTTTCAAGTTTTTACTTTTAAATAGATTCATCCATAATACAATGTGTAAAGTTAAATGCGTAACATACTTATTCGTAGTTACATACCAAACACGGTGCTTCAGACCATCAAACTGAACAACTTTCACAATGGAGCATATGCATATGCTCACGACTATATTCCCCGAGAGGGTAGTCAGAGATATTCTGAAACTTCAGAACATCCACGTTCACAATGGAGCCAACATCGAAATCGCAAAAAACTAATCAGCTGTTTTATAGAAAATGTCAATAGCTACTCTGTTTGCCCAAAATGTATGAAACAGCTGAATTTTCTACGCGATTTCGATGTTGGTCCCATAATAAAAGTTGTTCAGTTCGATGGTTTGAAGCATCCTGTTCAATATTAATGCATTTAAGTTTACACCCTGTAATACATAATAGCCTAATAAGAAACCAAAAGATACCATTGTATAAGGTCTAACAAAATTAGGTGAAACTATTTTAAGGGGATGATCAGACCATCAAACTGAACAACTTTCTCTATGGGACCAATATCGAAATCGCGAAAAAAAAATCAGCTGTTCCATACAAACCAACTCGACCTAAATGTATGGGACAGTAGATTTTTTTTTCGCGATTTCAATATTGGTCCCATAGAGAAAGTTGTTCAGTTTGATGGTCTGATCATCCCCTTAAAATAGTTTCACCTAATTTTGTTAGACCTTATATAATATAATAATAAGATAAGATTAAAAAATGAGTCACGTTGCAGGTTCTGACCCGAGCACTCGTCTCGCGTGGATTTCGCGCGTCTCGTTTTTGCCTGCCACGGGGCTCCGCAATCCTCAATCTCTTCTTGTTCTTGACCTTGTCTTTTCCCTGACATTGGGGATAGATTCTCCCATAAACACTTGACACTGGCGGAAATGCCGCACAAGCAAGAGTCCATTAATTAAAATAAAAAATTAAAAAATATTAAAGAGATATGAAATAGTACCTAAATCCTCCGGTGGTTGCAGAGATTTGCCAGCACTCCACGTGTTCATCAAGGTCGCTGCTTTACCGATGGCCCACCCCAGACCAGACAGTGCTATTGAGAAGGCCACCATACTAAATGGATGCTGTAAAGAACAAATATTTCATTAGTAGTACTTTATGAAGTTTTAGATCCAAAATAGGTAGGGTATTTGATATTAATAATTATTCTAGCTTGAGTCATGCATTTCCATCTAATCGTTTATTAGGTAGCTAACAACTTACAACATGTTTTGTAACATTGCACTGCACTATTGTTCAATTTGACCATCTTTCACCCTTCAAAATTCAGGCAGTAATCCAAAAAATGTCCTATATAAAATCTCCTGTCCAACTCAGCATAATCGTGGCATAATCATATAATTCACATTCACATACAATACAATACAAACATAGTTTTATTTGCATTTAAAAATTGCAAACAAGATAAAAAAATATTTCTTTCAAATCATTTGTTATCTTATCAATCTTATCATTATGCATATTAAAATAGGTTTATTTTACAATGTAGCAAAAACAAATAGTTTTTATTTTTCACTAATGTACCTACCAGAAAAGGATCTTCTAATAAAAACTACTTATACCTATTATATCATTATGAACAAGCGAACAACTCTTTCAGGTCTCAAAGTAGTAGAAGAGAAAGACTATTATAGGCTTTGAGAGGATAGGCGGGTACCGTTTTTTCAATACAAAAGTATTCTCCTGTTTCCTCCCTGGATAATGACACTAGAGCAAACATTTTTTTACCATACAATCCATGTTACCTCAGCTATGTCTTTATGTTTCGCTTTTTTGCATTAATTAATTACTGTAAGAACTAGGGAACTTCGAAAATGACCAAATTTACCGCCCCTTTTCAAACATCCAGCTAAAAAATATTACGAATAAAAAAAAAAGCAAAACATACAGACATTCTCCAAATTACCATTTCAGCCCGCCTATCCTCTTAATTGAAATAACTTTAGTTTCGACTTACAGTCAATGTAGGATTCGAAGTCAGACAATAGTCCAGAATGACAACAGCTATGCCAGCAGCTAGACCCAGGCAAGTACATATCCATATGATATTTTGATTTTCTGAAAAAATTTAAATCATCATTTAAGAACAAGTCGCTTGAGATGGTCAAATTATAAATAATCTCTACTATTATAAAACTAAGAAAACGCATTGAAAATATTTACAAAAAAATAATTACAATATAATATGGCATTTAGGTGTCCCTGACTCCAAACCACCAATTAATAGATATTTTGTCTGTCCTGTTTTGACCGATTTTGATGCAACTTTTTGTGTTTGAAAGCTTATGATTAGACATAAAATGAATGGTATATAATTTTTCATTTATCTCACTACGATGACGGGAACCCATGCGGCTTCTTAAAATATTGTTTTAATAATAAATTCTAGGATGCAGCGAAATCCGGGAATGCATAACTAAACGGATGCATAGTATTATGGAAACAACTTCCTAAAATTATTTAATTTGAAAAAGAAAATATTTTTTTATATAAAATAATGAAATCCCGGGATGTTAGGAATTCCGGGAATGCATAACTAATCAGATGCATAGTATGGAACCGACTTCTTAAAATTATTTAAGTTACAAAAAAAACTATACAGAAGAGCATTCCATAATAGCTAACTCCTCAACTTTAGGTAGATATGCATCCGATTATCCAATCTCTGGTCATAAGTTTTGATACAACTATGAACCACTTTTGTTCAGTAAAAAGTTTAATAATATTGAAAGCCTTTTAGAAGTTTAATAATACCTTTAATTTTCTTATTCTGCTTATCAGTAATGTGTTTAATGGACTCCATCAGCTTAGTATTGTGGGGATCAAGCTGCAGAGCTCTGGTATATGATATGATGGCTTCATCGTGTAAATCACTAGCTGCTTCGACCTCTGCTCTTCGGAAATATCCCTGTAGGCAACAAAATATGCTTACTTGCTGGTAAAGTCATCATGAAGAGCAGCTGGAATGCATATTGTATGCAGTATTGGATGCCTGCCTGCCATAATAATTTGACCAGCTAACAAAGCGGGTGTCATAGCATCTATGCTCCCATGGTGTGCAGGGGACGGAACACCGGCAAAGTCGGTACCGCTCTGTTGACTGGGCCATGTTTCCCCTGGCTCGCACTCACTGTGCACGATTGACCTGTCGCAAGCTATGCTACATAAATGAAACATGAAATGTGTTAAGCCACAGATCGAGCAGTAAGATCATAATCTTCAGCTCCATCTAACTTATGGCAATAATTTGTGCAATAATGTGACCATTGACAACCAATGTATTATATGTTATATTTTTTGTTCCAACCAATCTGCATTGGGGATGCGTAGTGGACTGACAACGACTAAGGGTTGAACCTCATCTGGCAGCACCGCATCGCCTTTTTCAGTAGCTCCATTCTTTTCTGTCACTCAGGAACATCATTTGCTAGAGCAAATAAAGTAAACGGAACACGACCGCACGCCACAGCATTGCCGCACGCGATCGCGTTCCGTCTATCTTATTTGCTCTAGCAAATGACGTTCCTGAGTGACAGAAAATGGTGTGGCAGTGCTGCCAGATGAGTTTCAACCCTAACCCTCCCTGAGAGTAGGCCTGCAGTGCGACGTATATGGGCATCATAATGATGATGATTATAGGGAACCTTTGACTACTTATATAGGGACTAGTTACGCATGTAATTCTACTAACAAACATTTCTGCCACTTTTAGCGCGGGGTGAGGTAACATGAAATCTGCAACTTTGAATTTTATTCCCCATAACTTTAGATTCTAATTTTGAACGTTAAAACAAACGTTCTAAGTTTGAAATTATAGGGTGTCTCGTTTAGTGATAAGGTACAAAATTGAATGTAAATGCACATGATTGATTGATCTTATACCGATAGAGGGGAAATGCTACCGCAAGGCTAGTCCCTATAATAAATAGTCAAAGTAGGGAACTAAACAAATTTGAAAACACATTAGTACCTACTTTTAGATTTTCATAAGTAAACATAGGCTAGACATTGTAAGGATTGTAGAGAATACAAGGCTATATTCAATCAGTTGTTGCAAAACAATAAATGTATCTAACCTTGGCCCACTGAGGCTGCAGCCGCACCGTTTCATTAGCATCTTGGAGCGATAAGTAATGTTGATCTAATTTTAAGAAGGCAAATGATCTGTTACTGTAGAGAACGTAATTGTTGGGGTCCAGTTTGATCGCCTGCGTGTAATGTAGCACTGCTTCGATGTATTTACCGTCTTTAACGCATTCATTTCCCTTAGTCTTCAGTTCTTCAACTGTTGGAGGTTGGGCGGCTTTCTTTGATTCTTCCATAGTTTGTGAAGCTATTTGCTTGGTCGTTTTGTATTAGGGTTCGTAAAACATTTACGTTAACGAATTAGCTTATAAATCTGTACTTTTTAGGTTGCAAAAGCAAAAAAAATCTCAAAATCGGATTTTCCTACACTTGCTCATATTCATATAAAAAAAATTCCCCTCACTCTTGACCTCTTCAATCTTCAAATATCGTTGTTGGCCGTTGTTGCCCTCTTCTCTCTTCAACTCAATTCAACCTCCCATCCCCCTCACTCTTGCTTCTTGTCAAGTTGGCTGTCATTTGTCAGTGTCACAATTCAAGACGATAGCCTTTATCTAGCCCATACAGCCGAAGCCTTTAGTAAAGTTTTGGTGATCAACGTTTTGACACTTCGACAGACGAATCGACGACGTCGAAAGACGATATACGCAGGAAACTAAGAGAAAGTCACAGGAAAGAGGTGAACCAACCGCTTTGCCGCGCTAAAATCACGGAACACTTCCTATTTACGAGTCAACCCATACACCATCATATTTCACTGAACTGTACAATTTCACTTGCACGACACTTTGTTTCGCAAAACAACATCAATTTTAAGAACTAAAACTTACTATAAACAATAAAAATTCGATAAAATATGTGGACTCCAAATGTCGGGATCCCGCCAAAAACTCCCTCATTTTTTTTTATAATTTATCCTTTCAGAAAGGCAATGGGAACTAGCCCTTACAGCCTGATCATAAGTTATATTTTTCTTTGTACTTAAACCTAAACTAACCTAACCTTAAACCAAAGACTAATTTAGAAAATTAAGATACAAAGCCCGTCCTTTTCTTCACGGTTCCCGTGCAAAACTCTCTTGATAGTGATGGGATGAAGGACGATAAATGAAGATGAAATTGTGGTCGATATTGTAAGCTCGTGCGATGCCGCCAAAATCACCATTTACGAGTAAACTTGAAACAAAACTTTTGACCTTTCTTCCTATATATTTGAGATTCCTGTTATGATGGTCGATCTACGCAACTTATTGTTATGTCACAAATATCACTGAAACCTGAGACTGAAACCATTTTTTTAAGAATATCAAATACAACAAAGAACGAACACAATAATGGCGGCAAGCGAACTCAAAACATGTGACATGTTTTATTTTTCGTAGCAAAAAAGCAAGAGGAACAAAGCCTAAAAAGCCAAATCTGACGTAAAATACAGAGTGAAATTGAAATCAGTCGACAAAATTTAAGATAGTGTTATACTCGAGATAAGGCTAGTTTTAAAAATAGATTTATTCCAAATTAAATTCAATCAGCTACAATAAATAAACGTAATTATTTATTGTAGCTGATTTAATTTGTGCCTGACTGTACAGATACCGGCACGGCCGGCGTAGTTGAAACAATAGCGTTAGCGTCATCTGCGTCATTCGATTTTATTCTCTTACGATCACACCCGTTGAGTTTTGGCGAAATTAAACTTTTAAAGCACGATATTTATCGGTATAAAAATCAATGGTATACCATTACCATTTGGTATACCAAAAAGAGTAGTATAAGAAAATGTCATTACCTAAGTGTATTTTAACAGATGTTCTAAGTGACCACCTCCGTTTCGTATGCACAATTGAGCCCGGCGACACTGGTTGTCTTTAAATTTTCTAAATTTGTGATTTAACAGAGTCAAATGCACTGAAAACTTCTCGGTATATGTACAGTCAGTCACAAATTAAATCAGCTACAATAAATAATTACGATTATTTATTGTAGCTAATTGAATTTAATTTGGACTAAATCTATTTTTAAAACTAGCCTTATCTCGAGTATAACACTATCTTAAATTTTGTCGACTGATTTCAATTTCACCCTGTATATACATTTAGTAGGGAAAAAAAGCAAAATCACCTATTTGTAAACACTTTCCAAATCAGGGGTGGTTCAGACCATCAAATTTTACAACTTTTACTTTGGTAGTAAACCTGAAAACGAGAAATAAAATCATCTGTTTTATACATTTGAGTCTGGTAACTACTTAGGCATTGCAGTTTAGTATGGAACAGCAGTTTATTGCGATTTCAGGTTTGCTTCCATGTAAAACAGTTGTTCAGTTTCATGGTCTGAACCACCCCTGAAAATTTGAAGTGTTTACAAAATCACCAAGGTGATTTTGTTATTTCCTTACTAAATGTATGGAAATGATTTTTTTTCATTTTCGGAGAGTTCTACTACCTTGACCCCATAAAGACGTTCTTTGTCAGTAAGAAGATATAATGGGATGATTTTTTTTAAATTTCAGTTTTTCTCGATGACTGTACATTTTTTTCCAAATCTGTCTGTGAATGCAGAAGTAGGTAAAATACTTACTCTAAAATTTTGGTAGCTATAATTCTGGAAGCTGCCCTTTGTGCCCAATCCTACGGATAAGATTCGTAGGCCCCATCTCAACCATGTACCCAGTAAGCAAGTAATCACTACATTTTACATGTACCTATAGAAAGTTAAGTTACTTAGTTAGTAGCCTCTGTAGAAAGGAGAAATTAAATTCTTAAATGAAACCACATAATAAAACTAATCATAATTAGTATTTTATTGTTTCATAGTCATACATTAAAGCAAAACATGATAAGTTAATTTCTATTCTAATATCAACTAAATAAAACATAGTCAATACCTTCTCTGAGATTCAATGATTTGAGATTACTTTCAAACTGTCCGTTTGTAAGGTCCAATTTAACACAAATTAACAGAGGTGGTTTTGCATTACTAAAATGCACAACAGGCAGCTTAATATCTACGGTCTTTTTCAAAGGACAATACAATTCAATAGTTCTACCTATTTTATTAACATCAACGTCGCAAAAAGCTGCTACTTTGCTTAAGTTAACAGGACTTAATGATCTGACTAAACGTCTCCCAGCTTTTCCTGCGTTCCAGACTATAAAACTTTTCCAATATGGTAAAACGTGTATCTCTAGTCTACGCAATTGAATTTCCCGAATTCTCTCCCTTTTTACTGAAAATGTAGCACCACCTTCATGATAAGTGTAAATGACTAGTTGTTCATCAACCCTTTGTACGTCTCCACCTGCGTTCAAATGAGAATAGAAGAAAATCAGATCTTCCGGTGTACCAGAACCAGATTCATCGAACCCTCCAACTGTCTCAAATACAGATCTATGGCAGAACCATGTAGGCATCAGAACAGTGGGGCCGTTTGAAGTGTAAATTTGTAACTTTAATTGTGATTGGTCTAAGTTGTTAGCCCAACGGACTAGGCGTGGTGTGGAATCGGGAGGAGTTCGAGATATTTTGCTGCCAATGATAGCGTTGTGATTCGACTTTGCGGCTTCCCATTGTAAAATAATTCTGTCACTTCGCATAACATCATCTATGTCTTGAAAGCATAGAAATTCTCCACTACTATGTTTGACAGCATGATTTTTAGCAGCACCACAGCCTTTTGAAATTCCAGATCCGGATAGTACAAATCGGACTCCCTGATCACTGAAATACTTTGCCCATTTCTCAAGTAACTTTCCTGTTTGATCTGTGCAGCCATCGTTGTACACAACAAGTTCCAGTTTTAATTCAGTACCAAGGCATGTTTGTGCAGCTATTGATTTCATACAGCTGTCTATCCATTTTTCACCGTTATAAATTGGAATAATAATTGATATATCAAACATTTCATATTATTTTACATTTTGAAAATAAATTTATCAGAAGAAATGAACTGCAGAAAGAGAAAATCACAGATAAAACGCAGTGATTTACCTAATTATTCAGTTATCACTTATCACAGATTACTGATAGAGAAAATCAAATGAAAGAAAATGCAGTAAATTTGCAGCTTGTGAAATCAAAACAAGTAATATAATACTAAAATTGTATTCATTAATCTTGAGTCATATTACTTTACTCTTTGATCTGAGTTCTAAACCAAAGATAATATAACCACTACGTTTATTCTAAACCAAGAACTAGTGATGTGCGAAATCGATTATTAATAATCGATTAATCGATTATTATGATAATCGGTTACAATCGATTATCTTTTATAGTCTCTAGTTAAGCTGAGGTAGGTAACCTTATATGGGAACTCCCGAAATATTATTTAGTTTAGTTTTTAGGGTTTTTTGTCATTACCATATTCCAAAATTGGTCAGTGCGTGGACTAATTTGATTGTATCATTATGTAGCTATTTTTAAACGCAAACTAGGCATTGCTTGACGATACCATAATCTGAATGTAGAGTATCAATTAAATTTAATTTAGTAATTAATAATTGTGTCTGTCTGTCTGTCACAATCATCTTTTTTAATCGTACCTAACGCATAAGAAAAATGTGATGGAAAGCATAAAATTGTCCTAAAAACAACTTTTTTGAAATACTTAAGTAAATCTTCATCAGTAATTTAACAAACCAACTTGTATATTTTTTATTTCACATTTTTATTCAGTATGCCTAGATATGAGACTCACATCTAGGCATACATGATGATGAGATTTTCGATGCATTTTCACTATTTTTTATTCCCATTTCAATAATCGAGTAAAAACTATTAATAATCGATTAATGATCGATTACGAATATTTTCATAATCGATTCATCGATTCGCAAAATAATCGAATCGGCACATCACTACCAAGAACATTGTATAAATCTCAGAGTACTTTGTATAAATTTATAGTATCATCAATCATCATATTATTATGAACATAGACGTCAGAAAATCACAGTGTTGCAAAAGTGATTTTAAAGAAACGAGAAAATACGGTAAAATTTGCGACGACAAATCGGTAGTAATCGGTAGATTGTCTAAGAGTTAAGAAATGTTTTTAAAGTTCTGTTTTTGGTCCTTTTTTTCCAACAGTGCTCATCAAACTCTGAACTATGAGACATGCTGGCACTTTCTAACCTTGTTCCTGTGCAGTGTTGCCAGATCCATACTTAAGAATTATCCCAGATTGACAGTAAAATTATCGTGCTTTTATCGCATCAAAAATCCCAAAAATTCTCGTATCTTAGAAACTAAAAGAGTGTGAAATGATGCATGAAATTCAATCATTCTTACATATATTGCATGCCACTATTTAATGTTTTAATGTTACCTATTTATAGGTAGGCAAGTCCGAGGTTATTAGGAAATTTTAGTAAAAACTCCTGATTGAAAAGACACAGTAAGGAGTTCTCATTTGAACTTCAATTTTAGTAATAGGTATTTGAAAACTGTTTTACGCGATAATTAACGCCAAAATGATGTATATTATTGGAATTTGACGGATAATATGGTTGAAAATAGTGATCTGATACATAGATTTCATTAAATTACAAAATTATCGTAGATTATCGTGGATTATCCTGGAATTTTTGTGAATTACCGTGCGATACCCGACTTTTATTTTCTATCGCATGCCCCCCAAAAATATCGTGGATCTAGGATAATTATCGCACGTCTGGCAACACTGCTCCTGTGCCAGTTGCGTATTGACCAAAACTTGAAACTTAGGTAAAAAGAAAGACTTTTGTGTTATTTTAGCTATATCGAAAAATAGTTCTCGATAATTTCTCAGCAGGGATTTAAAAAGCATGAACTCTATTCCATAACTTTCAAGGGAAAGACCCAACTTTCTGGTAAGATTCATATCTAACCCTAATTTCTTAGCATCTACCACACAAAAAGGCAAAAATACTGCAAGATTTAGCTAAAAAAATATGCTTGTGAATAAATCGGTTGCTCACAGCCTAAAATCGGTATATCGGTAGAATCGGACAGTATCCGAAATCGGTAGATCTACCGATAAATCGGTAGGTTTTGCAGCACTGGAAAATCAATAAAATAAAAATAAACTAAGACTTGGCAAAAAGGTCCATGCTGGCGGAGGACAGTCGCCTTTTGGTGGCTTTTTCCGATTCAGTTTGCATAGAATGTGCTGCCATCTATTAAATATTTCGCAGAAGTATGAAAAAAAAAAGATTTTATTGTCTATGTCAATGTCAAATTGACTCATTCACAAAATGGCTACCTATCTTGCGTAATGTGCGGGTTGTTTGTAGTTTTCGTTCAATTTCGTGCGGATTTAGTGATGTTCTGGAGTTTCTGTTTTCTCTTTACAAATATTTAGATTACAGGAATAGTAAAGATACTGGAATTTCACTAGATCGGTGCGGGATTGAACGAAATCTAGCATTCAAAACAATAACTCTCTACCGATGCACGGTATGAGTAGATTTAGGTAGGTATGTATAGTATAGGTTGAATTATTGTCAGTGAAACATAGATGGCACTAGCTAGCCTTCAATTTGACATAAGGTGGATGCATAATGTTGCCACGAGTGGGTTCTCTTTTCTAATATACTTATATTACTCTTTGGGTAGCATGCAAAGAAAAACCTTAGATTCTTGTTCTTATGTAGCATGCCACCGTGATAGTACAGCGCTATCCTATCACACCTTCGCTCTCTTTCTACATGCGCACGAACGAACGAGATAAAAATTTCGGAAAGGCAATGGTAGCTAGCCCTTACAGCCGTTGTCTTAAGTTTTACTTTCTATGCTACTATTCTTAAACTTATGTTTGAAATGCGACGGTAGTGGTTCCAAAGAGTAATATATAAGTACGCACGGCGACACATCAAGCTATACAATACCAACATAAGCTGGCCGCGCGACGCAATACGTTACTCGACCTACGCGCGGCCAGCTTATGTTTATTTTGTATAGCTTAATGTGTCGCGGTGTGTACATTTGAAAAATTAATCTGAGTGGAACCCACTCGTGGCAACATTATCCATCCACCTTATGTCAAATTGAAGGCTAGCTAGCGCCATCTATGTTTCACCGACAATCTATCATACCGATGGATATTATTGTTTTGAATGCTAGTTTTCGTTCAATCCCGCACCGATCGAGTGAAATTTCAGTATCCTTACTATTCCTGTAATCTAAACATTGGTAAGAGAACAACAGAAACTCCAGAATGTCTTTATATCGGAAAGAAATTGAACGAAAACTACAGACAACCCGCTCATTACGCAAGATAGGTAGCCATTTTGTGAATTTGTCAATTAGACATTGACAAGACAATAACATCTTTTTTTTATAGTTCTGCGAAGTATTTAATAGATGGCAGCACATTCTATGCAAACTGAATCGGAAAACGCCACCAAAAGGGGACTGTCATGTCCTCCGCCTGGGTGGTTCACTCGAAAGAGGTTCACTCATTCCAATGTTCAAGGGAGTTTTACGTGAGGATCAATCCGAATCAAATTGGAGTGCCTTTCTTTATTTCTCACCTTTATTTACTATACATTATTTAGATAGCCACGAAAAACTCATTTAGAAGATTAAGAAACAAAGTTCCCGCGCATATCTCAATTTTTTTTTTTTTTTGTTCTGTTCAAGGTAAAGGTAATATCTCAATTTTATTGATATATATTATAATTATAGCAATTAAAACATTGGAGTTCGATGTTTAAACGCTTCTTTGGAGTTTTTGAAGGCAATCGAGAAACGCAGGAAACGCAGAGAAGTCCACAGGAAAGAGGTGAACCGGCCGCTTTGCCGCGCTACAAAATGACGGAACACTTTTCCTGTTTACGACCCATACACCTTCATATTTCACTGAACTGTATATTGTTCACTTGCACGACACTTTGTTACGTAAAACAACACCAATTTTACGAACCAAAACTCACTATAAACAATAAAAATTCAATAAAATATGAGGACTCCAAACGTAACTGACCAATAACCGCCACAAACAAACCCCCTTTTTTTTTTTTTTTTTTTTTAGATTCTGCCTTTCAGAAAGGCAATGGAAACTAGCCCTTTCAGCCGATGCCTTCAGTATTTTTTCCCTTAGCTTGACTCTTGCAATGCGCGGGTGGTTCACACATTCCAATGTTCAAGATAGTTTTACAAAGATCAATCCGAATCAAACGGGAGCGCCTATCTTTATTTCTCACTTTGCCCGTAGAAGATTTGGCCTAAAGGTCTTGTAGCCAGGCCAGTAAATAAATTAAAAAAAAAGCAATAAATTTGACGTTTCTCGGTTTCTTCGTTCGCCATCAGACTTTTTTGGATTTGTTATTGAATTTGTAAAGTAAAAATGTCTCTTAGGAAAGTCCTTTTTCTAACAAAAGGACTGTGTTGCAAAACTGCACCATCTATAAATTTTTCAAGACAGAAAATATGGTTATTTACTGCGAACTCTGCTAGATTTTATTCGGCCGATGATATAGGTTATATTTTAATTTCTTTCAAATTCCTCATAAAATAGTTATTTACTATAAAAATTACATGTATTGTTAGAAAGGATCGTGAAAATTGGTCTGTTTGTGTAATAAATAACGGCTTTGTTTAAAATAATAGCGGTGCGGTCGCAAAAGGACAATCTAAAAAAAATATAAAATAGAATGAAATAAAGTTTATTGCTGCTCAGTTTGCTTACATGATTACAAAATGATGCCTAAAACTAAAAGTTTTTAATAGACTGCACCAGTGGCTAGCGTGCCTTAGAGGGGCCCTGTATCAAAATTTGTTGGGGGGCCCAAATGAAGGGTAAACATTCTTCCACAAAAGGAAGAAAAACGCTCTCATTGAGTTAAAATAATTATATATTGAATAGACGTTATTACTGACAATTAATAATCCTAAGAACTAAGCTTGTCAAACAATTAAAATCAAATAAACACTTTTCTTGCCTTTTGTTCGGCGAACTTATTTATTAAATCATTTATAGACGATAAGGATTTCAGTTTTTCTAAATGTTCCGCCTCTATAGACAATAGTGACAAGTCTGATTACCTTTCCTGTCCCATTGAAGTCCGTAGACAATTTTTTATTAGTTTTAATTTTTGAAGTGTAAACTTTAGGCACGTTGGGCACTTTACATGATATGATTTTTTTTCTCGGGATGTTGAGGCTAGTTGAGTTTAAGTGACATTGTGGATAACATTTTACGAATTTTTGTTATACATGTTTAGGGCCCCTGTAGCCCGGGGGCCCCGTATCATTGATACGGCTGATACGGCGGTAGCTATGCCCCTGGACTGCACTAACTAGCTTCGAAATCTAAAATAGTGGGTAGCATTACTATATCCTTGGAGCCCATACAATCTAGGGTATTTCATAGAATCACGATTTTGTTGTATTTGTCACGACATGCTAACTGCGACAAAAGGGCTTGGCCCTTTTGTTAGCGTATGCTGGTAGAAACTGCACAGTGCTGTTTTTCAACCTGGACCGGGTTGAAATAGTTTTTGATTATGTTAAATAGTATATGAATATTACTTGGTGATTTGTATTACTTTTGACGATGCCTGTTGTGGATACCCACTATGTATTTTTATGGACTAAATTCAATCATAACCCAAAATCAGAAACATGATAGAAAAGATGAAAAATATTTTTTTACGGTTTTGTAATGTACATAAATATTAACCTGATTCCCCATATAAAAAATATATAAGCAATTCAAAGAAAAAAAAAATTTGAGTATACAACTTCCATAGAAAGAGAATGACTAGAAAAGGAATCAAAATTATAATAGTTGCGAAAAGGAAACAGGCTTATACATTAATGGCATTGAGTGAGCTAGAGAAAATTGCTGTTGTTTGTCCCATTCTGCATAATGCAGTATATTTGTTTGACTTAGTTGAGATTGTTTACAAAATCTTGCAACTAAGACAAAAAAGGCACAATTTTTCTTTGTCTATTAATTTTTTAATGATTATGATAGATTAGACATTTTTGTCATATCTCCATCCCTGTCCAGTATATGCGTTCAGTTAATCTATAAAAATACTCCCATTTAAAAATTCTCCATTGAAAAGGGCATTTGGTACAAGTCGATTCAAGGTCTGCCTTCCGTTATACCTTGGTCTAATGTTGCCCATTTAGGTAGAAAGAATGTGGTGCTAGCACATAGGCTTCGATCAGGACACATGCCACTGAACAAGTTCGGGTACCTAATGAAAAAGACAAACTCACCAAACTGTGAGACTTGCGGAGTAGTTGAGGATGTGTACCACTTGTTGGTGGAATGTGTCCGGTACATGCAAGTTCAGGAGGCACTGATGGGAAAACTAGAGTTGAACAGGCTCAATGTAGGAATGTTCCATTCAATTTTGGCATCACCGGAGTCGGAGGCTGCAAGGAGCCTGTTCACCTTTGTTAGCTCATCAGTGTCTCAATAAATAGTTGTAAGTTGTATATATTTATGTATACAAGAGTAAAAGGGTACGATGGGACTAACATGTATATAGGTACAAAAGTCCCTAAATATAACAAGAATAAAAAAAAAATGGAGTTCTAATATATTTTTCTTATTAACAGACAAAAAAGATCGCAAAGCACCTGAGAAGGTAGACATCTTGGGCCGATTCTTCCCTCAAAATCCGATGTCGACCGATGATGCGAAAGCAATTAAATTGGAGCAAGAGCGCTTTGAGAAGGAAAACAAGGAAAAATCAGAGGAAAATGAAAAGAGTTGGAGGAGGATGAAGATTGGGTACGTGCTTGATTACAACTTGAAAGTAGCTTATGACTAGACATTAGATTATATGCATTAACAAAATGGCAAAATATGCTCTAAAAAAAGTTAATTTAAAAATTCCATATTGAATTTTGATAGTTATGTCTTTTGCGACCCTTACAAGATTAAGACAAATTAATGGAGTCGCGTTGTAAGTCTGCTATTGGGTGGTCACGTTGCGTGTCGGTTGTCGGTTGCCCCCTCCCCATCCTACAACAAAGCTCCAGTGGCGGCTCAGCATAGTGTTCTTATTGGGCACGTGTGGTGCACCTTCCTTGAGGGTAGGCCTGTGCCTTGCAGTGAGACGTATATTGGCTGGTGATGATGATGATGATTATCATTCTAGTTTTGCTGTGTTCGGAGGAGCTATGACTGTGATGGGCGGCTGCATGGTCGTAGAGATGGGTGCTCCGAAAAGAGATGATGATGGCCAGATTATTGAGGATGAATTCTCTGGCATGCCAACCATTTTGCAGTATTTACAAAGAACATGGAAGGAGCTTACGTTCTATGAAAAGGTGAGGGAGACTATTTTGTTCTATATTTCAAATCCGACGTCACAAATGGCGGAGGAACGAGTGGCGAAGCACATATTTTATTCCGAGCTTGAGGAGGGTAAGCGTAAGCTAGGTGGGCAAGTTCTCAGATACAAAGATGTGCTGAAACGCCACATGAAACAGTGTTGCATTGATCCCGCGCAATGGGCAAATAATGGCAAAAAAAATCGGCTATATAAGCCACATTAGGGCGCACGAGCGCCAACAACGAAGGGATTACAGGCGGTCGCCGTAGCCGAAGTCGGCTAGGAGTAGCATCGTATTTCAAATCCTGTGGCAACGTCGCGCGTCGGTCGTCGGTTGCCCCATTCCCGGCCTACAATGAAGCTTCAGTGGTGGCTGTTCTGTTTTATGATAAAATCCGTATATAAAACACATTTCTGCCCTGGTAAGAAAAAAGCATAAGTGTTTCCTGTGCTTTTATGCCTTTTTTAGCAGGGCAGTTTTAAGCTTACAAAATGGCGGAGCCTCGATACCAGCCAGAAAGCACAAACCACACCACCATCCGTGAACATACTAGCCATGCGACTCCCAGAAAATTATGGAAATAATGTTAAAACTATTTGAAACTATTTCTCAATTTGCAGATGATCAAAGAGCCGTCTCGTGAGAAGCTACTGCCAGATCCTCTGCCTCCGCCGTATCGCTCCACTTACACATTAGTCCTAGAATTCACTGACGTCTTGGTGCACCCTGACTGGTCTTATCAAACTGGATGGAGGTAATAAGTTGTCTGTATTCAAACCTACGATTAAAGTTAAGCGCATATTACGACGGTTCGCATCGGGGCAGAGCAGGGCGTATCGCAGCGGAAGATGCGTACTTCGCATTTTAGAGAGTGCCAAGTCGCAACGCATAGACGGATTTTTAGTTTAACGTAATACCACAGTATAAAGAGTTTTTAGTAGTACATATAGTACGGTCACTCCCTGCCTCCCACTAGTTTTTTACTAACAGAAAACTCATTAACAAATAAAAAATTTTCCCTTTTACTGTCTAGGTATTTAGCGAAAATAACATTAGGTGGGTGTACTAAACAATATTTCAGTTTATGCTGTCGAAAATCGAAAATTATTCATAAATTAATATAAATATTTATTTTTTTTCAATTTTTCCTTTACGACAAACGACGCTATGCTACGTCACCGCCACACATCTCTACTGTAAACAGCACCTAAAAGTTATGGTAGTAATCAAAAACTAGTGGTGTATATACTATATTATTCATTACATTTTAATTCAACAGGTTCAAGAAGCGTCCTGGCGTAGACCAGTTCCTTCAACAAGTTGCCAATTCCGACTATGAAGTGGTTATCTTCACATCTGAAAACGCGTTCATGATTTGGCCGGTCATAGACAAGTTGGACCCGGAGAACAAGTTCATATCCTACAGGCTGTTCAGAGATTCGACGCATTTCATTGACGGAGTCCACGTTAAGAACCTGGATGGGCTCAATCGGGATCTGTCTAAGGTACATTTTTATTACTTTTCTAATAGTATTTTCAGTTGTTTCGTCAATTATCTGATGAGCGTTTTTCTTTTAGTTTTCTAACTTCGATAGATGGCATTACGGCCTGTGCGAATAAAGGTCAAAATTTCAAAAAGTTTTTCTTTAAAATAATAAAAAGAGAGAAGATGATCAAAAAGATGCCAACGCATCTTTTGATTGAATATTTCATTATTTACGAATCATTATAATCGAAAAAATTATTGTGTTTACGTCTGACATGGTTGTATGGGCTCGATCCCTTGGCCTTTAACACTTTAACTGCTGACGACCTACGTCGTAGGTCAGTAACAAATGGGCCGCAGTGCGCATGACTCGCCCGATGAGTCAGAATTGTATTGCATTCCACAGTATTAGCACTGTGCGAAGATCATAGTTTTAAGCTTAGCAGCGAAAGTGTTAAAAAAAAGGCAGGCACAGTCTTGACATTATTTTGACAGGATCTCGCGAACGTCTCTATGGAGCGATAAACATGTCTTCTGTCGAGTTTATTAGGAACTAAATAGAAAAACATTACAGAAGTTTCGACATAGCCTATGCTCAAAAATTGCTTGTGTTATCTCTTTCTAAGTGTTTTGTGATTAATAGTATTCACAAAGAAATTACAAATAGGTAGTTTGGTTTTAATAGCACAGGACCGTGAGGAGTGGCCCACTAAAAGGGAGGACCTATACCCAGCAGTGGGTTGATGTGGGATTGATTGGTTTTTAATTTTTGACCCATTTTCCCGAGAATGTCCTGCTGGAATACTATAATGATGTAGTGTTATGTTTATGGTATCTGTCTCACCATTTAAAGTAATTTAAATCAATTTTCAGGTGATAGTAGTAGACTGGAACAAGCAAGCAACGAAGTTCCACCCTCAGAACTCACTCATACTGAAGAAATGGAAGGGGGCGGACGATGACACAGCTCTTCTGGACCTCGCTAATTTGTTACAGAGTAAGTTATCCAATGTTAATCTAGACTCTATTCTGGGCGACTTCTCGACTTGCTGGACGTATGAACCAGCAAAAGATATACCTATAATATAATGCAAAATAAACTGAATACTGCTTTAATGTAGTGGACATACTAGTAATACTCGACGCTATTGGATACTAAATTATTCGAATGCATTGCGCAGAACAGTTAGCATGCCAAGCCCAACGATGCGACAAAGCTGGTGATGATTATTGAAGCTACTCTAATGGTAAATGTTAGTCACAAAGTCACAACACAAGTAATACGTTCAGTCCCGACTGAGTCACCTTGTGAATAAACAACAGTATTCTCAAATGTCAAGGTCAGTAAGTGTATCTTAAATTCAAAATTTAATTTTTCACAGTCACTTAGACTGTTTGTTTCTTCAATCAATAAATAAAAATAAATGTGAATAATCGACGGGTGTCGTAAGAGACGACTAACTTAAACTCTTGAGGTCACCTGGTGAGCGATCGCCGGTAATTTAAAACATCCAAGTTCAATCCTAATCCAATTCCACTTCTACTTACATTGCAATCCAATTTTACTATTCAACTGTATCGCGCTAAACAAGACTTTTATTTCCTACGAGCGTTAACCCGCGACTTCGTCCGCACAAATTATAAACCGTTAAAAAAAGTTTCATCAAAATCGGTTCAGTAGTTTTTGCGTGATACTCGTTCAAACAAACAAACAAACACATAAACAAACAGACCGACAAAAAATCCAAAAATTGGTGAAATGGAATCAGGGACACCTAAAAACCATATCGTAACTTTTTTTTTGTTAATATCTTCAATGTACAGACAAACTTCCTGTTACAGTTTTATAATAGTATAGATAGATATAGATGTGACTGACAGCCTTTAACGTTTGAGCCATGGGTCAAAACGGCTCTAAGGGCTGTCATGAGCTGTACCGCGATTAGCGCAATACGAAATGTGTAAAAAACTAAGCTTCGCACGCGATCAAATCATGGTTCTGTTGCGATTTAGTTACCGCAATTGCCCCCCCCCCCCCCCCCCCTGTAATGCTCACACTGTGTGACTAACGATTCTGGTTTATACCACTGCATATAATCCCACTTCTGATTGTATCGGTTTCTCGTTCCACTACTCGCCAAAGACGCAGACATGTCGTCAGATAGCCCGCGCGGCTGTATTTCGCCAACAAGGCCTGTCCACACTGAACTCGACAATGTCGACGACTTTGGTGCGTAGATAACTTTTAGATTCACGAGAGAGTGCATCAGCTGTGTGTAACACACACTAATGAACTTAAATATATCGTACCTGAGCTGACTGCTTGTATAAGCAATCGGTGTAATCGAATTCGGCCATGAATTAATTAATTATCTTATTCATTTCTAGCGATAGCTATGTCGAACGTAATAGACGTCCGCGAGGTGATCACATACTACAGCCAGTTCGACGACCCGATAGCGGCCTTCCGCGAAAACCAGCGGAAACTCATGGAGCAGCTGGAGGAGAAGGAGAAAGAAAATAAAACCAGCGAGCCGCCTCTCACCAGCAGCTGGATCAGAAGTTTCACGAGACGTTAGCATCGTGAGTATACTGGCTAGGTTTGCACATAGTTTGTATAAATTGCAGGTGCCAGCGCTGCCAAGTTACGACGATTTATCGCCATTTAGGCTACATCAGGGGATCTATCGTAAATCTGTACACCATGTACCGTATAACGTACGTATATTATGCGGTAGTGCTATTTTTGGCGTGAGTAGAGATGTCAGTTTAAAAAAAACTGATAGGCCAATTTGCGGTAAATTTAGGCTACTTCAGGCTAATTACACGGGAATAAATTAGGCTACTTTGGCCCGACATTTTTGGCGATTCAGACTGGCTGGGACTTAGCAACGCTGGCAGATGCTGTTTGCTCAGGCGATCGAGGGAGAAGTATTAGAGGTCGGAACGTCATATTCGCTCAATAAGAGAGCACATAGCGAATTCGCTTTAGTTAAAAAAGGAGATCGCTGCCTTATTGCTGTCCTTATCGACGTAACCACTTTTTTTTGTACTACGGCCACCTGACTCCGAAATGTCACTTCATATAAATTGTATAGAGCAGGCACTTCACTCTCGCGAGAATTTTCGGCAAGAACTTTCAAGGACAATTACTACGACTTATGACGCCACTAGAAAAATGAAGGGTCGTTCGCAGCTGTTCTCGGCGAGATCGTAGTGCCCGCATAGGATTTTATGATTATCTCTATCTCATACGCGGTTACACTGACATTCTGTCTACCAGCTCAGGCGAAATTTTCTTGGTCAATGGCTCGGGCGATCTCCGTCGTGAGGACAGGCGTTACTTTACCAATATCTCTGTATATGAATTGAAACGAGACTCGTTGATTTATTTCGCACCACAGAACACAGTTGTCTTCCCCATTCGTTAGTAATAAAACAAAGCATTTAATTTATCAGGGTGATTATTGTCAAGAATAAAAAAAGCCCTGTAATGTTTGCCTTATGAGAAATGGATAGGAAACAAAGTTGTTTTGAATTTGTATTACAATTTTTATCACACTGAAGGCTATGGTCACGCGTGAATATTGTATTAATGTTTCATAGGCGATTTATACTGCTTGTTTATATTACAAGGTTACAAGATTTTACTGTGTATGTTCGTCACGAGTGAAAAGATTTAACCACACACTCAAAATTTGTATTCAATATCTAGTAGGCACTTGTGAGAATTATGAGACAAATTCTTTAAAAAAAGCATTGTAATAAACTACTATAATTTTACATGCTTTATTCTTTTCACTCGTGACTTTACCTAAAGGAAAGGTAAAGCCCGACCTGAAAAATATAAAACCTCGCCATGTTGAGGAAAATCATTGGAACTAATACTTTGAACACTAACATTAAAGGCTACATTAAAGGTCAGTCAATTGTCGCGCCTTCAAACCAGGTTTTTTATATTTCTGGTCAGGCTTTACCTAAGTATTGTGGCGCACGCATCACGTCATCTCTACCATACCATTTCTGCTCCTTTGTGTTCCAATACTTAAAATTTTTTCCGAGTCGTCCATTGACTTCTGATATTATGGAGATTTAAACGATGGCATATAATAATAAATTAACTAAAATTTATTTCTGATCTTTGAAACTTACTGTCTAAGCGAATTAAAAGGCAAGAACAGTACACCTCTTACCACAGAACATTATAAGAGGGGTTATGAATGCAAAGTAGCGCTTTCGCTTCAGAGACGGCTGTCGCCACTTGTCTTAGCGCTCACGCTGCTACAATTACTCATGCCCTCTCGCTCGCACCACGCCGCGCGCCTTATGGTGTTATGCAAATCATTGCATAACCTGTGGCGACACGTTCCACGCCTACTTTGCACTTCTTACCCCTTTGTCTCATGTTCTGTACCTCTTACCTTTACTACGTACCTCAGTACCTTTCCTAGTTGGAAACTTTCAACTAATTATTTTCGTCTCTGTTCTTGCAGTTTTTCGAGAATTTGCGGAAGATTAGAGTACCTATGCAGTTACATAATTTACTTGTAAAAATAAGCTTTAATGTAAGACTTTCGCATTAATTTTCGTATAATTTGTAGATAGTTTTTGTTTACTCTGAAAATTTATTGAGAGCCGAAAAATTCAAAGTAAACTTGTTTAAGTGTATAAATTTTAATGAAATATGTATTTTTATTCTCTTATATATTTATAATAAATTCGGTTGATAATTCGCAACCAACAAATTGACTGTTAATTGAAAGGTTGTTATTTTTTGTTTAAAAATGTACCTATTGTCATTTGTAATTTTAAATGTTTTTTTTGGTGTTCCTAAAACATACAGTCAGCCCCGGATCTACGATTTTTCCAAGCAGGGGCAGAAACTTGACATTGGTGCCCATCCTGCCAAGGGCGTAGCAATAATTGTTTTCCAGGAGGGCCAGGACCAGTTTAGGTCGTCGCAATAAAGTATAAAACCTTGAGCGAGCGAAGGGAACTCGAGATTTTACTGCAATATGATCTAAAATCAGGAGCGACTTCTGCGGTGGGCACGACTAGGTAGTTTCAATACAATAATAAAAACCACTAAATAGGTCATTGGAAACCTGCAGTACAATCTTAATCCAATGCTTCTAGGTCTTTGTGATACAATCATAAACAAGAGAAAGCAAAGCGAGCTCAAGATTTTACTGCAACTTATAAAATTGCTATACGATCTAAAACCAGGAACAAGTGAAACGAGCTCAACATTTAAATGCAATATAATAAAAGTTGTATAGGATCTAAAACCAGGAGCGAGCGAAGCGAGTTGCGATTTTTCTGCAATATTTTTAAATCATTACGTAATAATAAACATAATTTTGGCGCCCCCTTTACCTACCGCCCGGGGGGCGTCAGCCCCGGTTTGCCCCCCTCCCCCTAGATCAGGGGCTGCATACAGTACTTACTTTTAAGACATTTAAAATTACAAATACATTTGTTGTTTATGAATTAATGTATAAAAGTTAGTGTAGTTGAATGGTTGTTCATGAGAGCGATAGTGGGAACTCAAGTCATTATAGATAGGAAATATAGTTGTTTATTAATACTTGTTGTTTTATTTATTCACTATCAGAGTAATGTAAGTTTAAAGCTAAAGACGACTCTTCAATAGTTGTCTCATTGTGTGTTTTAGTCCATAAATCCAAGAGCCCACTATCCAGTTCTTCATTATCAAAAGCTTTGAAAATTTCTTCTTCATTAAACTTTTCCCTTTCTGAGAACATAATTTTTCCTTCTCCCAATCTGTGGCTTTCTGGTACTTTTTTTAAACTTTTCCATATATTAGAAAAGTCTTCTACGGATGATACTTCAAAGTTCTTCTTCTCTGTTTTGTAAGATTTCCCCCATTCATGTAAGAGCTGACTGCTGTCATCGTCAACAAATGATTCCATGTGTTCAGGGTACAGGTTGTGGCATGATATATCACCTAAAGAGTTTTGCGTCAAAGTGATGTAGTTTTCGCCTTGTTCGAAGATCAAACTACCCGTTATAGCCGCGCATAGCCTCTTATCTATAGGATTATATAAGTCCATGCATATCAAGTTTTGCCGAGCTGCATGTAGACTATTTAATAATGTTGGTGGTCTGTATGGTATACTGACATACATTTGTGTTTCTTTAGTTAATTTATCTGTATTATTAGTTATAACACAGGTGTCTTCACACCACTGGCTACTCAAGCAAATAATTTCTTTATTAAATTCAAAATTGCACATCGACAAATAAGTTGGAACACATTGCATGCCATGAGTCCATCGTTGTACAACTTTAGGTTTGGATGTATTTTGGAACCGCAAATCCATTAAGAAAAGGTGATGATCTGTACCGAAAAATAAGTAAGGATTTCCCTCGCATGGTCGACCAGCTGTGATTTCATTGCAGGCAAAGTCATCAGTGATATCTCTGACATTATTGTAACTGTAGCTTGGAACGTTAGTCCTTTTATCATAAGTGGTAATGGAACTTTTAGCTATGTGTATGTATGATGCACGTTGTGAACTTACCACTGTGTTCCAATTATCTAATAAAGAGTGTGACTTTGATTTTAGCTTGACAGTCCTCCCTTTCATTCTATCTAAGTTTACAATAGTTAACTTGTAGTCCAAAGTGGTGACATACAAAATATTCTTATGATGACCGTCGAAAGAAATTCCTGTGAATGGTAAATCAGATTCCATACGCTTGATTTCTTGTACATCCATTTTATCATTTGATGTTATGATTTTAAGTATGAATACTTTGTATTTGGTTCTCAAAGCTATGATGTTTTTAGATGAGCAGATTGTCTCAAGTATATTGTTGGATTCTCCGCAGCTGTAAGTAGCAGCGTATTCATTATTTATAGTTATATCATTTTTCGAGAATTGTGATAAATCTGAAAAAAAAAATTGTATGAAGTTGAAAGAAAATTATACTTCTATAAATCGCTATTGCCTTTCGTTTGCTTTTCAGAATAAGCTGTGATTGAACTTCATATTTGTCATGTTATATCTAAAGGTTTATGAATTCTATATCCTAATCTAGATACCATAGAACAAGTCTAGATTAGATTGGTTCTGGATCTTAATGAAACAATAAATAATTGATAGTAACTACGTAACTAGGTCTAACTTAATATGCTGACGGTTTTTAAGAGAATGATTTAATTTTTTTTATATTTTATTTTATTCATTTTAGGAAAACTTACGGACTAATTACAGGATAGTAAGGTATCAACATTTTTATAAAACAACATTTCCAATTAAAAGTTTCCACAGTTTCAGTTTGATCAGACCATAAAAGATTTTTTTTTGTTATGTTATAACATGCTATCGGTCTGAGGACCATGAGCAGTTCTTTTGTATGTATCAATGGTTGTAGGCTTGCCTTCCCACTGTCAGGCCGCCTTCATTTGGTCACTACAGGTCATAAGTTATCACAAATGTGTCGTCGTTTTAGACGTCTTATGCTGAGAGGTTTAAGTAGAGGTAAAGCAAGCTTATTTATATGCAGCTTTGTGAATAACTTTTTCTATGGGACTAAAGTCGAAATCGCGAAAAGAAAATCTGCTGTCTCATTTTGGTCGAGAAGGATAGCAGTTTTATATGGAACAGCTGATTTTTTTTCTCCGATTTTGAGCTTGATTCCATAGAGAAAGTTATAATAAGAACCATAGAAACTATAAAAATATCTAAACATACATACACATGGTGTGAAATTGACTGTGTAGCAAATAATCAATCCAATCGACACAAATGATCTGCAAGTTTCCGTTCCCAGCGTAATACCAGTTATAAGAGCTATCAAAGTAAGGATCTGGGTCGCTGTCTAAGTGAGCGGCCATGTCCACAAAGTGTTTCGGACACTCCGCTACTTCTTCGTTCAGGCTCTCGTATTTCTCCAGCTTGTTGCCTTTTACTGAAATAGATTCAAGTGTGTAAGTAAAATTATGTATGTAAGTATGCTAACAACTATATTCTCTAGACTGGGCCAAGGCAGCCCAACCACTTGTTCAGATGGGCCTTAATTTAGCTACACTGTGTGTCAGGTGGGCCACCTAAAATTTGTTCTTAGGCTTCTTAAGTATAAGTACCCTTATTTTTCAATACCTAGGCAGTTTTTAAGGGTGGTGTATGCAGCTAATGAAACTCAACGACTTTCCCTATGGAACATGGGTCAGAAAAGAACAAAATTTTTGCAACTCTATTGTATATAAGGTCTAACAAAATTAGGTGAAACTATTTTAAGAGGATGATCAGACCATCAAACTGAACAACTTTCTCTATGGGACCAATGTTGAAATCGCGAAAAAAAAATCAGCTGTTCCATACTAACCTACTCAACCTAAATGTATGGAGCGGCAGATTTTTTTTCGCGATTTCAATATTGGTCCCATAGAGAAAGTTGTTCAGTTTGATGGTCTGATCATCCCCTTAAAATATTTTCACCTAATTTTGTTAGACCTTATATATGTTTGCTCAATTTATTTATTTATTTATTAGGCACATAAAACAGATTACAGTTATAAAAACACCAAATATAGACAGATCAAGCCATACTCCTAAGCATATGTGCACATCATGAAATAGATAAACAATTAGCATCGTGTGCGTGTCTTTATACATACTAAAAAGAAAAAGAATACAAGATAATAATTTTTCAATGCATCGAACGACAAAAATTTGTTTATATGTTTGTGCCGTTGTTGTATGGTTTCCATAATAAAAAAGCCTTTAGTGCTTGTTTGGGATCAGAGTGGTACTTATTTATTACCTCTCATAAGACCGCCTTATTTTGTGCCTCTTGTATTTTATTTCTGTATTTTACTGTTTATGTTTTTGGTGTAAAATAAAGTATATTTGATTGATTGAATATTTTGCACTTTTGTATGGAAGGTTTTTCTAGTTTTTAGACCCATGTTCCTTAGGGAAAGTTGTTTAGTTTCATTATCTGAATAATCTTTTAAAAGTTTTCTAGTAAAAAAGGGAATAGTCAATTTACTAGTGACCCGCTCATACTAAGCACTAATAGCATTGAGTATTGATGGCCTGACAAACCTTACTCATAAATAAATGAGACTAGAATCAAAATCTCTAAAGATACAGACAGGATCACAGACAAACACGGCGGGGAACGGAATATACAAATTTTTTTTTCTTTATTCAATTTTTTTTAAAGGGACTTTTATACAAAATGTTATGTACACACGGCGACACATCAAGCTATACAAAACCAAGATAAGCTGGCCACGCGTAGGTAGAGTAACGTATAACGTCGCACGGCCAGCTTATGTTTGTTTTGTATAGCTTGATGTGTCGCCGTGTGTACATAACATTTTGTATAAAAGTCCCATCGTACCTAGATTTTACCTACTTTGCAAAGGCGAACACTTTTCTGTGGTTAATGTTCTGTGGTAATAACCAAAGAAGTTCATTTCCTCTACCCTAAGGTTGTCTGGAATAAATCGCTTCTGAGCGATAAGACCGTCTTATTTTGTGCCTCTTGTATTTCTTTCTCTGTATTTTTTAGATGTCCTGTACATGAATGAAACTTAGTAATATGTGTAGAGTGAAACAAAAATAACAGAAATTAAAGTGGTTGTAACCTGTAGAAGTAGGTGGAAAGGTATTTCTCCTTATGATATATTTTGTATCAAGTGTGTGAAACTCACTTTCTTATTAGATAGTCCAGTCAATCTTCTATGCATTCATTGTTTATTTTAATAAAAATTCACGATAACCGCACAATATTATGATGGAAGAAAACTAAATCACACACTATCAGTTCAACCAAACCAAATATGTTGCGTACCAACCAAAAAATACCTGTAATAATTATTAGAGGAAAATAGCTGTCATTGTCAATTGTTTTGCTACTGCTTTTTGGATGATTTGTCTATTTAACTAGTAATTTCTATTTTTGAATCTGATGAAATTTAACCGCTCGCATCCCGGCTTTAAGATAACAATAGATTAAACAATGGATATCTGATGATATCGCAACCGCTGTAGTTGAAGGGTTAAATGAGATGTGGAAGTTTTTTAAAAAATGCCTTAATTTTTCCTGTTTATAATAATTATGACCGCCGTCCTAAACGGCTTTTAGTTTTCGTATAAAATAGCTGGGTCTAAATTTGCCATTCTTCTTTGGAAGGTCATGTGGTTAGTGGGCAAATTCGAATGCCTCTGTAGGCAACTATTTGGCCTCTTATTATTGTGAAGGCAGAGCCCTGGTGAGCCTGGGATTAGGCAGCCTTGCTCTAGGGCCTAGCTAGAGAGTCTTTAGTTAACAAAATACTTACAAGCACTTAGTCTAAGAAACCTGCTGACTTGATGCCAATCACTTTTAAGTTTCATATAATCCGTCACTGGATCCGATTTTTGAATGTTACACATTTCAGTTATCATTTTTGGCATCAAACTTCTGTATGTGAACGGTTCAAAGTACCCAGAATGTAAACCACCATCCCAATCGTTAGGGAATGTTTGTAAGGGGTGGCCAGTGACAGTGAAATGGTAATTTAAGGTCTTTTCTTTAGTGCTTCGCTTTTGCCTTACAGTTTGTGCATAAAATGTAAATGCTTGGTTATTTTTTATCTGGAGCTCTTCTAGGATTGTCTTTACTGGAGCTGTGTTGTCGATATTGTCGGCGCCAAATTCGGCTGGCTGCTTTTTTGACTGAAAAATTATAAGTGTTTTGATGAAAGGCTCGCTTGCAAACATGTTGACCGCTGGTTTTCTGGTCCAAATGGAAAGAAATATGTGTGTGGAACGCTAAGGTAAAACGATAAACCATAATTTTGAATGAGATACTTAACGAGGAAGAGGAATTAAAATTTATTATACGAACCTTTACTATTTTTCCCTTTACCACCGTCGTCATATTTACTTGTGGAACAAGTTCGAAAAATATTAGTTTTACGTATCTATTTAATTTATTACACTGAGATACTTTTTTTTAAAGTGGAAATATCATAGGAAATAAGCGTTTGAAAAACAAGCCTGTTTTTAGGTTAATTCCATGTTATGACTTTTTTCTTTATAAAATGAGTAAATGGAAAGGCGAAGGGAACATAGACCATGCTGCCTAGTCAGTCGTAGAATAAATGTGAGTAATAATCCGGTAAGAAGGCCTTAGCCATTTATATTTTTCTTTTGGTTAAATTCAAGCCCATACAACCGATGTCTTCAATAAAGTTATCGCATTTATAGCAATTAAAACGTAGGTGTTCGACGTTTTGACACTTCTTTGGAGTTTTTGGAGACAATCGAAAGACGCAGGAAACGCAGAAGTCCACAGGAAAGAGGTGAACCGACCGCTTTGCCGCGCTAAAAATGACGGAACACTTTTCCTGTTTACGACCCACACACCATCATATTTCAATGAACTGTACAATTCACTTGCACAACACTTTGTTACGCAAAACAACACTAATTTTACGAATCAAAACTCACTGTAAACAATAAAAATTTGACAAAATATGTGGACTCCAAACGTAGCTAACCTAACGAACGCCAAAAACCTTATAAATTATAATTTCTCTTACTTTCGGAAATACAAAGCCCTTGCAGCCGTTTCATTAGTAAAAATCTAATCTGTGGTCGATCTTGGAAGCACGCGCATTGCCG
The DNA here is from genome assembly GCA_927399405.1 of Agonopterix arenella. NCBI lineage: Eukaryota > Metazoa > Arthropoda > Insecta > Lepidoptera > Depressariidae > Agonopterix > Agonopterix arenella. The sequence goes on along the minus strand of OV656706.1, from coordinate 10,017,138 downwards.
CCAAAATCATTATCGAGTTTTCTTAAACCCTTGAACCAACACTTATGTTTTGTTTTCGTTTATTGTACATATATTTGAGATAGTCGATTTACGCAGCTTCAGAAGCCATAGCATACTACACGTGGTACGGCTGTATCACGTCATTTATCTCGTTCGTTCGCACGCAAATAGTAAGAGAGTGGGTTTCTGGTTTCTGCCGCCCGGGGCACAAACCGACTTTGTCGCCCCCTTATCTCCTTATAACAAGGCCTGTACACAAAAAATTTTGGACCGAGCTCGAAGTTTTGTACAAAACTGCAAGTGCAAACCTATACTCGAGCCAAATGTATATTACATACATTTCGGCCATACATTTGGCTCGAGTAGGTTTGCAATTTTGTATGAAATAGCTGATTTTTAAGCGTGATTTCGATTTCGGTACCTAAGATAAGTTGTTCAGTTTGACGGTCTGATCATCCCCGAGGGGGGAAGTAGGTGTTTATAACGTGGCATTTAGAGCACGCACAAAGGAGATTCCATTCTATAGTCTATTAGTTATTCTATGGTATCAAAAGAGAAAATTAGAGCGGTCGAATTATAGACAGAGCTCAATCAATCTATATTTTTCCCGAATTTGCCGCCCCAAGTAAAGTGCACTCGGGGCACCTGCTCCTCCCCGCCCCTCACGGCAAAGTGAACACAGCCCATACTTCGTAGTAAGCAGTTGCGTTTAATTCATCATCATCATCACAGCCTATACCTATGCGTCCCACTGCAGGGCACAGGCGGCAGGCCTGTGCCTCAAGGATGTATGGGAACGTACCCATACTACGTGACCCATTTTTTAACCCCCTTCCCTCCTCGGTGACCACCCGTAGTAGCTACATGACAAGACCCCCTCCACCCCTCTAGTTTTCACGTAGTATCTATCTATCTATCTATAACGTCACGCCTCTTTCCCAGTGGGGTAGGCAGAGACCAGGGCGCGCCACTTACTACGATCCTTACATACTTCTTTTGCCTCATGCACATCCATACATCTCTTTATACATGCCCGTCGGTTTCGAGTACTCCGCACCTCCCCTTTTTGTAGGACGCAACTGATTTGATCAGCATACGTCCTACGAGGGCGCCCTCTTCCGACGCTTTCACTCACATTAGCAGCATATATCTCTTTCGTACATCTGCTATCACTCATCCTCTCCACATGACCAAACCAACGAAGCATACCTTTCTCTATTCTTGTCACTACATCTTCTTTTAATTTACATCTATCTCTTATTACACAATTTCTCACTCTATCTTTCAGCGTCACACCACACATACTTCGCAAGGAACGCATTTCAACAGCATTAATTTTACTTGCATGCTTCTTCTGCCATACCCAGCACTCACTGCCATACATAAGTGTAGGCACCAACACACCATTGTGTATAGCAAGTCGCGCCTTTTTGGACACTAATTGGCTAGCCACAATGGCATGTAGAGCACCGTTTACTTTGTTTCCCGCTGTTACTCGCCTATGCACATCACCCTCACATTTCCCATCTCTAGTAAACATGCATCCTAAATATACAAATTCATTCACTTGTTGCACTTTTTCATTCTCAATCATTATACAACAATCAGTCACACATTCATCCCTCTCCATTACCATTACTTTAGTTTTATTCACATTCACTTTCATTCCTTTTTTCTTCAATGCTATATTCATGAGAGTTACCATGTCTTGTAACTCTCCCGCTGACGATGCAAGTATCACTTGATCATCAGCGTACAGGAGGCACTTGACTAGTAACTCTCCCATTCTTAAACCGTTTTCGCATTGTTTTAGATCAGTCAGACAGCTATCCATATACAGGTTAAAAAGCCAAGGGGACGCAACACAACCCTGTCTAACACCACTGGTGATGTTAAACCATTTTGAGTGCGCCCCGTTGACCCTGACACAGGCACTAGAACCCGCGTATAGAGATTTTAGTGCCTGCACCAAGTGGTCGTCAACACCGTATATAGATAGCGTAGACCACAATTCTTCCCTCCACACTCGATCATACGCCTTTTCTAGGTCCACGAAGGCACAATATACCTTCGCGTGCTTTGCCAGGTATTTTTCGGCTATGCACCTTAGGGAAAAGATTTGGTCCATACATCCCATTCCCTTTCGAAATCCTGCCTGCACATCCCACATTTTTTCTTCACTCACATTTATCACTCTTTCAATCAATACCTTAGCATACAATTTGCCAACAACACTCAAAAGACTAATGCCGCGGTGGTTTTTGCACTCTTGCTTTGAGCCCTTTCCCTTATAAAGAGGAACGATAACGGCCTTGCACCAGTCTCCAGGAACGTGACCGCTTCGCCAGCATTTATTAAAGATTTGGCAAAGCAAACTTGCCACCACCATGCCACCACTCTTCAGCATTTCGACGGACACTCCATCATACCCCGCACTCTTTCCTAATTTCATTCTTTTCATCGCTTTTATAATCTCATCCAAAGTTATCTCGCTGTTATCATTCTCATCTATCACTAAATTCTCCGACTCCATCCATCTACTAGATGCCTGGGGTGAGTTACTATCATCACAAGTATAAACACTTTCAAAATATTCCTTCCAACGTTCTAGCACCTCATTTTCCTTACTTAGCAAATTTCCTTCCTCTGATTTAACCACAGTCACTTTAGAATTATCCAATACTCCACGAGCCAACCGAACCTCCTTCCAAAACAGCTTTTGGTTGGCTCTGAAGTTTTTAGAAAATTTTCTGTCATACTTATCTTTCATTTCGTTTTTCTTCCTTTCTACAATTTCTTTCACTCTTCTTTTTGCATCGGTGTACATTCGTTTCTTATTTTCAATTGCTCCATTTACACTCATTGCTCCAGTCATCCTACTATTGGCTTTCAACGCCAATATATCCAACCAAGCCTTCTTCTTTTCATACACAGCCTTTCGTACTTCATCATCCCACCAACCTTTATCCATCGCCCTCTTATTCTTTTTCTTAACAACTCCACAAACTTTGGTAGCTGCCTCAATTAGGCTCGATTTCAGAATCATCCACATGTCCTCTAATTTATCAATTTTTCTCGTATCATCCCTAAGAATAGCAGTTCTTTGACATACTTCTTTCTTATACTTTTCTTTTATACCTTCATCTTGCAACATCTCCACTTTTATTCTTTCTAACATAGAAATTAGCTCGGGATCTCGATGGCGCCATCGTTTGAGAAGACCATTAATCCGGCAGACTACCAAGTAATGGTCAGTCCCCACACTGACACCACGATATGATCTCGTGTCAACAACGGCATTCTTCATTCTATCATCCACAATTACGAAATCAATCATACTTCTACTATTTTGTCTCTCCCATGTGTACATATGGATCTTTCTGTGTTTGAACATGGTGTTCATCACAGAAAGATTCCGTTCTACACACAGGTCTAGCAGTTCCACACCGTTTCCGTTCACTCTCTCATCACCAAACATACCCAACACTTGCTCATAACCCTCTCTTCTAATACCCACCCATGCATTAAAGTCTCCTGTCATAATTACGCGTTCATTTGGTCTACTTTTATCCAAGGTATCTCGTAAGCTTTCCCAGAAAATGTCTCTCTCCGAGGGCTGGCAACCCATATCTGCGGCATAAGCACCGACCAAAAAGATACGGGTTAAACCAACCTTTAGTCTGACCCACATAAGCCTAGGACTCACACATTCATATCCTTTCATAGATTGAGCCATTCGATCAGACAGGACAATCCCAACACCCTGACAGCCTCGGTCCGTCTCGGCAACTCCCGACCAGATTGCTGTCAGCGAACCATGGTGAGAAATGCCCTGTCCTTTCTTCTTGGTCTCACTCACACACAATATATCAATTTTCCTCTCTTGCATCATTTCGCATACCTCATCCATCTTATCTTTCATACCTCCCTGCACATTCAACGTAGCAATACGGCACTCCGTAGCCCGCGTTTCGCCCCGTGATGACCGTTGGCGTGACGTGTGGCGAACAACATCGCCGCCTCTTCCGCGCTTATAAGTTTTTTCGCACATCTTTAGTCCCACGAGTGGCTAGGGAAATTCAAAGTCACTCCCTACAGAGCCCCGCTTGTAGGGAGAAGGCAAATTAGTGCCTGGGGGTACCCGGTACCAGACAACCAGCACGCTTGCGACTAGGCTCACCCCTAGCCATGCATCCATCAGCACGGCAACCTTGGATTGGCAAAAGGAAGAAAAGGAATGGGACATGGGGGAAATTTGATAGGATAAAGGGGGGAAAGGATACTATTGTCTCGGACGGATAAGGAGGAGACAATAGTAGCTCAAGGACCCGGGGGCGCATACCCGTATCTCTCTTGCTGATTACCGGACAGACAATCACAAGGAGAGACAGATGAATGGAGGATATACTCTACACAAAAATGTCTAGTTTTTATTACTCTTTAGGATACATCTTTTCGGTCGTGACTCGTGTGTCTTGCATGCTTATATAATAAATTGTATCTTTTTGAGGTTTTCTTACGTACATACGTTATACCGGCTGCTCTCAGGGAAACATAGTGAGGAAACCAGATACCTGAACGCTGAAGAAGAAATTCCGACGCGTATGTGAAGTCTACCAATCCGCATTGAGCACGCGTGGTGAACTAACGCCCATAGGGAACGTACCCATACTACGTGACCCGTTTAGGGGGGAGGAGGTGGGTCTTCAAAATACCACGCTTGGTCACAGGAGGGGGAGGGGGGGCTTAGGTTTTCGTCACGTAGTCAATATCCTCTAGGGAAATCTTGCGATTTTTCGAGCTATATTCGTAGTCAACCAGCTTCCAACCGTTGAATGAACTATACTATCACATTCATTTCATATGCACTGATAGGAATAAAATATGAGCGAAATATATTTTTTTTAACTTTCTGTATGCAAAAAAATGATTTAAAGCCATATTTATAGATTCACGTAGTACTCCATAAATATGGCTTTAAATCATTTTTTTGCAAACAGAAAGTTAAAAAAAATATATTTCGCTCATATTTTATTCCTATCAGATTCACGTAGTACTCCATAAATATGGCTTTAAATCATTTTTTTGCAAACAGAAAGTTAAAAAAAATATATTTCGCTCATATTTTATTCCTATCAGTGCATATGAAATGAATGTGATAGTATAGTTCATTCAACGGTTGGAAGCTGGTTGACTACGAATATAGCTCGAAAAATCGCAAGATTTCCCTAGAGGATATTGACTACGTGACGAAAACCTAAGCCCCCCCTCCCCCTCCTGTGACCAAGCGTGGTATTTTGAAGACCCACCTCCTCCCCCCTAAACGGGTCACGTAGTATGGGTACGTTCCCTATGGGCGTTAGTTCACCACGCGTGCTCAATGCGGATTGGTAGACTTCACATACGCGTCGGAATTTCTTCTTCAGCGTTCAGGTATCTGGTTTCCTCACTATGTTTCCCTGAGAGCAGCCGGTATAACGTATGTACGTAAGAAAACCTCAAAAAGATACAATTTATTATATAAGCATGCAAGACACACGAGTCACGACCGAAAAGATGTATCCTAAAGAGTAATAAAAACTAGACATTTTTGTGTAGAGTATATCCTCCATTCATCTATCCGAAATTCATAATAATGAGATGAGATACGTTTCGCTTGTGACTGTAAGTACTTTTGTTTTGTCAGGTTTCCTACTTCCCTAAACTCCTAATCCTAACCAAATCAATTACATATTTCATTTTGGTTTTTGTTCTTATGAAACTAAAAATTGCTATATGCTAGATGGGTCCAGAAGTGCTATTTTTTAATCTCACACATTCTAATTTGTATACGGAAATGAAAAAAATAACGATAGTGCTTATACAGAATGGAATTGAATCATTAGCATTCTTTTAAACTAAGAGTCTACCCATCAAACTGAACAACTTTTACTATGAGCAAACCAAACCGAGCAAAAAAAAAGCTGTTGCATACATTTGAGTCGAGTAGGAAAAGGCATTGCCATTTAATATGGAACAGCTACTTTTTTTTGCTCCTATCGGTTTGCTCCCATAAAAGTTGTTCAGTTTGATGGGTAGATTCTTAGTTTAAAAGGATGTTAATGATATCAATTTCACCCTGTATAATGCATTATTTGATTTGAAAGTATGAGATTCAAATATAGCACTTGCTCTAGTAATAGCACGTCTAGGGTAGTAGAAAAATAATCATTAAGTACACTTGCTTGTTCAATATATTTATTTTTTACTAAGCTGTGCACAGATATCTGTGAAATCGTAGTACCGCTTACGGGAATTAAAATATGGTCATTTTTATAAGAATAGGAGAGAGAACACATCCAAAGTTAGCCTTTCCTCGTCGGCATGGAACCTCCGCCTTTCGCCTCTCTCTTTTCTCGCAACATTGACATCCCAGGCATTGGAGGTGGTGGCGGCATAGGAGGCATTCCATCTGGCATTCCGTCTGGCATTGGAGGTGGTCCAGGCATTTGTCTGGCAACCTGGAAAAATTGTTACAGAATGAGCAAAGAAAGCATTTCCACAATTTTATCGTACGTTCGTACCTTAAGTTCCCCCGATGTCATGCCGACAAATTTTAATAGCGCACGGAATTATATTGCTCAATCTGGATGAGCTACCTTCATTTGGCTAATTGTTTTCGCGACCTTTTCGCTGCTATCCGACTTTGCACCCTTAGATTACTAAACTAATTTGAATTTTGTCACGGGGCTCTGCGCAAACGAAGATTGACGAGGTACTTTATTTTCCTGGTCATACTGTAGGTACTTACAGACTTCAAGGAGCATAGTAAAAAAATCCTTACCCTTTTTAATGGTTGTACATTATTATAGATGACATCAGATGCAGCAGACATCGGGGATGGTGCGGCTTGCCCCAGCCCAAATTCCACCCCGAGGCACAAGGCAAAGACCATTAAATAAAACGAATGTTTCATCTTCACTGATCACTGCTTCATTGGTGCGATGAGCGGTGTTCGTTACTTTATAACGTTTACGTTGCATGCTGCTTCAAAGGAAACCTTTGACAAACAATGAAACTACTTCCTGTGAGATGGACATGAGATATACGCGATAAAATATAATAATAGCCATGATAAAATTAATTACGTGTCACTAACGTGTCAGCCATAGAAATGAGTCTCATCTTAGTAATTACCTGCTTATTACGGAGCTATGCCGCGAATTAAACACATTTTTCAGCAGTTTCGTAGATAAGAATCAAACCTAGGTTGAGATTTGCTAAGCGTTGTGGTCACGCAATCGTTATTAATACTTTTGTGATGTTGCCCACGGTAGGGAAATGTTGGTAAGTCGATATCAGAAAGGTGGCATAGGTAATACCGCCTATATCCATCACCGTCGATAGATTTCCAATACTATTGAACTACTTTACCTACCTACTGTACAATATTTGTCATGCGGTAGTTAGAGTACATTGGGATCTAAGAGGAAGGATCTCTTTAGAGGTCCTTGATCTATCGCACTCCAGATGCCACAGGCATTCGAACAGTTTCAATCGCGCTATAATAAAAATGACAAAATCTTCAATGTACATACGGCGACACATCAAGCTATAAAAAACCAACGTAAGCTCGCCGCGCGTAGGTTGCGTAACGTATAACGTCGCGCGGCCAGCTTATGTTGGTTTTGTATAGCTTGATGTGACGCCATGTGTACAAACAGTCGGCCAAAAAAGTGTTCTACAAGTAACATACCATCATCCCTACCAAGGTTCAAATTCGATTTACAAGTAGTACACAACAAGACAAAAACGATGTTGTTTCGAATTCGATTAGCCCATCTACGCTCTAAAGACCACTCAATAATCTTTAAACGCTATCCAAAGGGAGCTAGCAAAACGAGCCTGAAATAATTTCACAGCATTCCGACTTTGTTATAGTGTACCTAGATGTAATCAGAAACTCTTCCAATTACAAAATTTTACTTAAGTCGGAATTTGAGCGAGCTCGACAGAGATACGATACGACTAAGAAGAACCCTCCGCGTTGCCCTCCCCTAGCTACGGCCCTGCTGTATTCACAATGATTGAAGAACGACCAAGTCAGAAAGAGATACATTTCTCCCATTGATGATCGTCTTAGACACGCGCTATAATATGTTGCTAGCTGTACTCTTCTTACGCTCGCAAAATTACATAAGCACGTCCTTCCTGCGTGTGAGTGAGAGGGAGCGAATAGCAACTTGCTTGCGTTAGAAGAGTACAACAATATCTTATAGCGGCCGTTTGTGATAAGCTTGACCTAGATTTTTTTTTCGCTTAGATTTCTCAAGTTTGTCATCCCGCTATGGATGCACCTAAGAGGAAGGATCTCTTTATTCCTTTAGAGTAAAGTTCCTTTAAAATCAAGTCAAGAAACAAGTACACGTAAACACACACACATAGCCACCGTCTTTCAACAACATCTTTCAACACAATCAGGTGTGACGGGGATAAAGAAACGACTCGCACGAACGAACGTGATGGCAGTTGTTAGTCCTTGTGCTTGTTAACGGGGTATTCCCGGAATCATTTCGTCTTTTTCATACTAAGCGCAATGTCATATTACTGTTTCACTCACGCATCGGTCAAAATGGCCCGCAAACGTTTACTTGAATGAAATGTGACACCTGAAGCTTTATTTGTATTTCTTGTGTTGTTTGAACAATTTAAAAAGGCACAGGAAAGGAAGGCATTGTATCCCGAAGGTATATAAATTATTATTTTTCACGTGTCGCTACTAGCTGTCATAAATACTGACTGAAACGAAGTGAGTAAGCTCACTCAGTTTGTAAGCTTCAAAGTGACTGTTCGCTAGGGCCCGTCCATACCTATTATTTTGGTCGAAGCGTTTTGGTACTCTTTTGGTTCGGACACTTTTGAGCGCAGACCAGTAGTTGGTAAGTCAATGTCAGGGTCATTTTTATGTGTAATAGATTTTGTGAAAATAGCCTCCTATGGACCTATGGCAACATTATAAAAGGGAATCCCTCATCACGGGGTCCGTTTCAAAACGTGTAAAATCACTCAGGGAGTGAATACGAAAGAGAAAAAGCATTGGTATACTAGAGTGAGATAGATAGACTCGCCGAGTAATTTTAACTAGTACTTACTATCTCTATGATTTTAACACGCATTGAAAAGAATTTCCGGAGAACAAAACTTTCTTCTCTTTCCACTGCTTTTTCCGACCTTTATCCTGCTCTAAAATACAATTTACTGCATGGGGGAGCGAGATAATACATTTTGTCCGAAGTTTGCCGAATAGAAAATAACGTCCCACCCCGCGCCCCACCCGCCCCCCTCGTGCTACGTCATCGTCAAATTACATTTCGAAGATAAGTTGACGTTGAAGAAATAATTACTGATAAATAATCGGGAATTCGTACTAAGTTTATATCTTGTGTGAAAGAAAAGAGAGTAAAATCGCCTTAAAATGAAAACTACATCAACTCCAGTGGTGGCCGCAGCAGCCGGTCAAGTTTTCAAGGGTGGAAACAGGGTAGGACGAGGTATTCCAGAAATAACGGATGTCTACACGAAGAAGTGCTCCTGCAGCAGGGAAAAGACTATTGTATTCTGCAGAGCATGCGGGTATTACTGCAATGGACGCATTCGCTTGAAATGCGAGCAACATCCACGAGTAAGTAACAACTACCCTCAATTCAATTTGGTTTGTGGTGGACTAATGCCTATACCACCCTCACTGAGGGTAGGCCTGTGCCCTGCAGTGGGACGTTTATAGGGTGATGATGATGATAAATTTACTGTATGTAATGCACAAATCTGTCTTCCTGCAGTTTTGTGTAACTACAGGTATCATCGCAGCCTCAAGGAGGGTATGGGAGTTAGTCCACCACATGTGCTCAATGCGAATTGGTGGACTACACATATGTAACATAATTTTTTCTTCAGCGGACGCAGGGGTGTCCTTACAATGTTCTCCTTCACTGTTTGCGAGCAGTCTGGATTAACTATAGGTATTTTATCTATATTTGTAAACCAGAGACATGGGCATCTAACTAGTTATCTATAAATTCAAATGGTTATTTACTATTTACTATTAATTACTATTTAAGAACTGTTTGATGGTTTGCCTCGAGGAACACTTGATAATTTTTAACATGAGTCACTGTACTGTGGTGAAAGTGAATTGTACAGTCAACGATGATTTAACACATTAGCTGCTGACGCCGTACCTTATAGGTCCACAATAATGTAGCCAGCATGCTCAAGAACCCACCTCCTACAGTTTATAATGCATTCCTTAAGCCGGGTCCGCTGTGCCGTGTTTTCGTGTTTGCTAACACCATAACATTGTGTGCTAACCGATCAGGGGGGTGGGTTTTGATAATGTGTTTTGTTAGAAAATAGGCGCTGCGGACCCGGCTTCATGAGTTTCATATTTTGAGACTAGCAGAGAGTTATATGTAGGGTAATGCAATCACTGCTTATGGAGCGAAGGCGAGTCGTGCGCGTATAGAAAAATCATACTAGACCTGCTGGAACGCAATAGGTATTTTTTGTAGAGAGTTCTCTGCGATCTTTGGATCATTAAAAAAAAGTTATATAAAAAAAAATATATGAAATTAAAATAAAATTTTTGTTACTAATTTCAGGTGACATTTTTGCTGGACATTGCAGAGTGTCCACGTTGTCACTCTTCTGCTTTCCTGGATGAATATTCTGGATCTCCTTAGCTTTTAAGACCATTCAAGTATAATGATTAAATGACTGTACTGTTTTTTTAAATGTTTGCTAGGTGGTACTTAAAAGAAGTTAAGTTTTGTTTAAATGTTTTTGCTACTTTATATTATTATGATTCACGAATACTATAACATTATTATTATAAAGTTTAATTAAAAGGTAAGAACCTGAAGTTACATTACTTTAGTTTGTTTATTTTTTTGGAATAGGTATTTTGATTTAGAAAGTTTTTGTGACAAAAGCTTTCTTGTTTCAAATTATAATTGTTTATTTGTTTGTAATTCTTTGATTTAGAAATTGAAGCACTAAGTTTTTGTGACAAAAACTATTTTTTTTTTTCAATTAAAAACTGTTTATTTTTTCTCAATACTTAGACATTACTTTCATTTGGAAATTGGAGCACTAAGTTTTTGTGACAAAAACTATTTTGTTTCAAATTAAAACTTCCATTTTAATATATCGAGTGATAATTGAAGACTGAAGTAATTACTATAGATAGGATTTTTATTAAACTCATAATAACTCATTGATTTAAATTACTTACAAACATGGTCCCTGTGGTCACTAAAAAGCATCACATGGAGTTATCATATACTATGTAATTGGAACAGAACTTTTTGATGGAAGTTGTTGCTTTCAATTATTAAAATATTTATATGTGGTGATAATGCTCCCAGTGGATTAATACTATAGTGATAGCTTGAATGCAAGGTACTCTGTGAATGCAAGACTATTTAAGTACATAAAATAATGATCAATTCATTTTCTCTCTAACAACCTAATATTTCCTACATAGATTTACTTGAAATTAACTGAATTTCCAAGGAAAACTTTCATCTTTATAGAATTTAGTAAATAACTTTGCAATGATGAAAAGAATTGTTTAAAGTTTAAATAAAGAGATTATAATAATTGTTCAGTATTTTCTTTTATTTCACTAATGTTAAGTTGAACACGTGCTTATTATGTACATTCTAAAATTAACTAAAATATTTGCCTACAACATACAAATTAAGTATAAAAAATTAAATAGAGAACCAGCTGGGAACATCTGGTCTATCCTTGTTTCGTTCAATATAACCCTTGTAACTCTTCTTGGCTTCTTCTAAAGATTTCTCGTTTTCTGCTTGATCATCCTTTTCTTTTTGAAATATATTGGGGAATTCAAACTTTGTGTCTTTTGGCTGTTGAAAATTAAAAACTTTGAATATCTAGTTGAGGAATAAATGTGTCATGTTATACACATGCAGTAAAGAGAGTGATTGCTCGACCACTGGGTGACTATTAAATAAGATAATGATAAATATACAGGGTCCTTAATGTGCTGACCGTTTTTAACCATTAGGGTGAAGCCAAATGAATGTAATTTTGTGGAGTCCGTTTCATATAAAATCCGGGAATGCATTGTCTATGACCTCTTATATAAAACGGACTCAAAATATGCGACTCACAACTCACAAAATTACTCTCGTTTCGCTTCACCCTTAAACTGAACAAGTTTCTCTTTGGGACCAACATTGAAACCATAAAAAAAATCTGCTCTTTCTATTGAACAAACAGCTTATGTTTTTTCAGAGGTCCCATGGAGAAAGTTGTTCAGTTTGATGGTCTGATCAAACCTGTCCTCTAAAAACCGTCAGCATATTATGAAGGACCCCATAAGTATATTTTCTGTTAATTTGCTGAATGAAACCATTTACGTATTCTGCCACTTCTGGTTTTCACAAATTAACATCATCATAGCCTTCCTTCGGACTTTACTATTTCCTTATTTTTCGTACAGTGCTCTTTTATTCCATTTTTGTGTGTCCGTTTGCCAAGTGGCAAACGGACACACAAATTAACAAGCCTTGTGTAAAACAATCTCAAGGAAACCTTCTTTGTTTCACCTTGTTTATTCATTCTATCTGTTAGTGTAAGTCATAGTTTCTGAGATTAGCCTATACAGAGAATACAGACATGACACACCATAGAAAAAGAATAGCTAGAGTAACGGTCATTAAAATAATAATATGCTTAAATTAATATATGCTAAATGCTTAGAGTAAACGAGATAAAATCTATGTGGTTTGTTCCTTTCGGCGTTTGCGGTATTTTTGTTTGACTATGTTGAAATTGCTTAAAAATTAATGTCTCATACATTTTTGTCATATCTCCATCCCTTTCCAGTATACGCATTTAGCCTATGTTCATAATAATCAATCTACAGGACAGACGAACATGGTGGCAACTTAAATTTTTAATCTGAGGTAAGTATTATTTACGCAAACATGTATTGAAGAAAAATGTACATATTAACACTTTCGCTGCTAAGCTTAAAACAATGATACTCGCGCATTGTTAAAACTGTGGAATGTGATACAATCCTGAATGACCGGGCAAGTTGTGCGCACTGTGGCCCATTTGTTGCTCAAGTGTTAAGTATTATTAGTTTCAAAAAAAAAAAGAAACAAAACATATTTAATACTTACCAAAGTCACATAAGCATATTTAATATCATCATCCTTACAAATGAATCCTTTTCCTGCATCTTTACGAAATTTCCCCAAAGCAATTCTAGTTCTGACTTCAATAATAGGGATCTTGTATATCTTCTCTAAGTAGTTTTTTATGTCGTGTTTGGTCATTTCCATAGAGCATTGGAAGTTGACAACGTTTGGGAGATGCTTTGGAATGGGACGTACCAACTTCATCCAGAAGTTTGGTAAGAAAACTCTGAGTTGAGGATTACCTCTCTGGTATAAAGGATACCTGAAAGTTATAAGATTAGTTTATTTAACACTACACAATACAAACAAAGTTCCTTCCTATTTTCTATTTTAACCCATTAAAGTCAATGACATTTTTTAAAAATGGTCTACAACAGGGGTCCCCAAACTTTTTAGCTTAAGTTAACTGCCTCTGTGGTCTAATGGTTAAGAGCATTGGGCTCTCGACACAGAGGTTGTGGGTTCGATTCCCACGGGCGACTACTAGTGATATGTCATTTTTCCCCAGTTGGTTAGGACATTGCAGGCTGAATCACCTGATTATTTGAAAAGAAGAATGATTCCGTGTAAGGCGGTCTGAAAACACTGACACCAGGGCTCTGCCCACACGATAAGAAGAAGAAGCGTAAGTTTTCTCCACTAGGTCTCAAGGGCCAAGATATTTTTAATCAATTACTTAGGTATTGCAGTTAGTGACATGTTCAATTTCATTATGTACGTTTTTAATTTGATCATTAATTTGGGATCATTATAATGTATATGCCTGTGAGCGTTATTTATTTATTATTCTATAAAAAATAAATAACAATGGCAATAATTTATTTTATTCCATACAGTATAATATGGGTAATGAGCACTTACCAACGAGTAGACATTTTAGTGGAAGTGAAAGAATTTTTATTTCTGCGAAATGAGAAAGAATAAACTGTTCAACAAAAATAGAAAATAAATATAAATGGAATATGTTTTTCCATAACCTCAAAATGTACTGTTCTACTGTCACTGTCTTGTTTTTTTTTTTGGTTCAATTCAAGGTAAAGGGTTTAATATCCCATACAACCGATGTCTGCAATAAAGTTATCTCATTTATGGCAATTAAAACGTAGGTGTTCGAGGTTTTGACGCTTCTTTGGAGTTTTTGGAGACAATCGAAAGACGCAGGAAACACAGAGAAGTCCACAGGAAAGAGGTGAACCGACCGCTTTGCCGTACTACAAATGACGGAACACTTTTCCTGTTTACGACCCATACACCATCATATTTCACTGAATTGTATATTGTTCACTTGCACGACACTTTGTTACGCAAAATAACACCAATTTTACATACCACAACTCACTAAAAACAATAAAAATTCGACAAAATATGTGGACTCCAAACGTTGCTTACGGATCCCCGCCAAAAACTACTTAGTTCTTCCCGGTTCTTCCAATGAGGGATTTTCCAAAACCAAAAAAAGTAAAAAAGTTAGTTCCTAATTTCTCGATAGATGGCGTTGACCAGAGAGGGGTCCAATAGGTATGAGCAAAGATATTAATTAACATTAATAGTAAAAATACACAGTACAAACCCTTTCTTCTTGTTGTTAGTTTATTATTTAGCTATCTCGGTGTTATTGTCCGTCAACAACGAATCGAGTATCAGACGTGGTTGTGTGGGCTACGTATCCGTTTTGCATATACGAACAATAAACGAGAAATAGTAACAAACTACAAAAACCTATCAGAAACAGAAAATTTCAATAAAAATAAACCGGAAATATTCTATTCTATTCTATTTTTATTTAATGGCGTCCGATGCGTTATCACAATTGTGCCAATGTCCCGTTATGTGGAGAGTACACGTAGAAAAATGATTAGTAGCATTTCTGCCAATGTCAAGTAGTTTATTATTATCTCAAGTTAACGTTTTATAGTCAAAACACAAAAGAGTTTACAAAATGGCAGAGCCACGTGCAAGCCTAACAGATGCCAATACGCACGCGTCTGACCTCCCCCAGACTTGCAGCGCGACTCCAACCGGAAATATTTAAATCGTACGTCAGATTCCGTGAATGAAAAACAAAGGCATAGACAAAAAATTTGACCCTGATTTGACAGTCTGGCGTGGCAATCATTACACCAACCGGGTCGTCAATAACACCCAGATTGTTAATAACTTGTACTATGTATTTTTATTATTAATATTAATTCATATATTTGCTCATACCTATTGGACCCCTCTCTGGTTAACGCCATCTATTGAGAAATTAGGAACAAACATTTTTTTTCTTCTGGAAAATCCCTCATATACTTATATTACTCTTTGGTTCTTCCTTTCCAAATCGAAAAGGCAATGGTATCTAGCCCTCACAGCCTTTGTCTTCAGTAGTTTTTTGTTGTATCATAGGTAATAAAAAAAAAAATTGAAATGCGGTGTGATCCTTCCTGGCCACGCCACAGTCGCAAACTCGGATTTCAGTTAACACAAAAATATGTACTCAATTTGTACTCCCTTAAAAAACGTACTCATCGGGTTCACGAGAAAATAAGCAATGTATGTGGAATGACTGGGAAGCATCCTTCCCAGCCGCGTCACGGCGAATACCGCTTATCAAGAAGTTTAATTGAAACAATCTTATGTCCAAAGACATGTACTAAAATTGTACTCTCTAATAATAATAAAAAACTTTCAGAAAAGCATTCGTAGAAGGAAAAACATTTTAAACAAAAAATAATGGCGTGGATAACTACCACCTATAGACTTCGAAAAGAAAAAAATTGGCGTACGTTACGCTAGTTTTTAACCTCTAACGCAAAAAGAGGGAAGTATAAGTTTGACCAATCTACCTGTGTCTATGTATGTGTGTGTATGTCTGTCTGTCTGCCTGTCTGTAGAACCTAGCGGCGGAACAGGTGGGATGATTTTGATGCGATTTTTTTAATCGAATACTACTTTCTTTAACTTTACTTTTTCATAGGAAAAGGCTAAGCTGTTTTAAGGATTTGGCTTATTTGAGAGCTTCGAAGGGACATCAGCTAATATCACTAGGAACATCAATCTTCAGGGTATGATTGGCCAGCCCTATAACCATAGTTTCGATGGGATCTCAATCTCAGCCAATAAAACACCTAGGAACATGGAGTTTGGGCTCAAATGTTTAGTATCCTCAATCTGCAAAGGCTGGTGATGACCAGGTCAAAAGAGGGTTCCGAAAGCCTCAATGGCGAAACGCTTTTATAGCAGGATCTTGTTAATTACACTATTTATTTGGTTTTATGGTAATAATTCTATCTACATAACTATCCAGCATCACTGAACATACTGTTAATGTATTATATTATAAGGTCGAACAAAATTAGCTGAAACTATTTAAAGCGGATGATCAGACCATCAAACTGATCAACTTCCTGTATGGAACCAACATCGAAGTAGCGAAAAAAACTCAGCATCAGATCTGTTGGAACTAAAG
Source organism: Agonopterix arenella (assembly GCA_927399405.1). Taxonomy (NCBI): domain Eukaryota; kingdom Metazoa; phylum Arthropoda; class Insecta; order Lepidoptera; family Depressariidae; genus Agonopterix; species Agonopterix arenella. Next base: position 10,000,473 of record OV656706.1, on the reverse strand, counting down.
CAGCGATTATATTACCCGACATTAAGGGCTGATTTCGGCATACATTGCTTGCTTTGATCACTAAACTTTAAAATATAGAGAAAACAATTCCAGCAATGTAAGCCGAAATTGGCCCTTCATCATCATCATCATCATATCAGCCGACAGACGTCCACTGCTGGACATAAGCCTCCCTCAAATTGGGGGGATTTGCCATAATCGCCACGCTGGGCAGGCGGGTTGGCGATCGCAGTTGGATTGAATGTGAGTACTCAGAGGATGCTGCTGCCCATCCTCCGGTAGATCCCTTAGTCGCCTTTTACGACACCCACGGGAGGAAATGGCATGGGAATGGGATTTCACTTTCGCTCTATAGCTTGCTATCATGTCTATGTAATCGCTGCATTACAAAGATCTTTAGGCAGGTTTTAAGCAGCGATTACATTACCCTACATTTAGAACCGATTTCAACAAACATTGCCTGATTTGTTCTC